>OX381583.1:28015914-29423088 GCA_947458855.1 Monopis laevigella | reverse complement strand
AAGCCTTTCTCGATGGCTTGGGGGAGGCCTTGCACAGATTTCGTCCGCTGTCTGTATTAATGCTAGGAGACTTTAACGCCAAGTCGCGTGCATGGGGATCTCCCATTACGGACGCCCGCGGGGCAGTTCTCGAAGACTGGGCGATTTCAGTCGATCTCTCGATTTTGAACCGAGGGTCGGTCCAAACGTGCGTGAGACAGCGGGGCGGGTCTATCGTAGATATATCATTTGCGAGTCCCGTCATTGCTCATCGAGTCCAGGACTGGAGGGTGATGGATGCAGTGGAGACATTGTCGGATCACCGATATATAAGGTTCGAAGTCTCCGCAACGTCATTAACTCTGACCTCGCTTCACCGGAATAACTTCCTCAAGTGGGCTATGTCGCATTTAGATAAAGACGCGTTAGCGGAGGCCGCCATTGTTCAGGCCTGGAACTACAGAGCAGCCAGAATCACAGAGGTCGGTGAGAGAGCTATTTGGTTCCGGGAGGCGATGACGAATGTTTGTGATGCCGCCATGCCCAGGGCTCGACTGCAACCTCCAAAGCGCCAGGTGTACTGGTGGTCTCCAGAGATCGCTGAGTTACGAGAATACTGCGTGACGGCGAGACGCCGGTACACAAGTCAACGCAGCAGACGCAGCAGGCGTGGCTACGGACTAACTGGGGCTGAGGACCAAATGTATGAGGAATACAGGGCTACAAAGAAGAACCTTAAGGTGGCCATACTAAGAGCAAAGGCCACGTCACGAAACGAGCTCTTGGAGACCCTTGATCGCGAACCTTGGGGGCGCCCCTACAAGATGGTCAGAAATAAAATCAGACCCTGGGCGCCTCCAGTCACCGAGAGGCTTGATTCACACCTGTTGGAGGAGGTAATATCCGTCCTATTTCCAGATAGGGAAGACCATACACCGCCACCGATGGGAACAGCAGACCACGTCACGGATACAGAGTCTATGGTGCCAGATGTTACTGAGGAGGAGCTTGGGGCTGCGGTTCGGAGACTTAGGGCCAAAAACACCGCGCCAGGACCTGACGGAATACCGGGTCGCGTGTAGGTTGCTGCTCTGCAGGTTGAGGAACTGCAGATTACGTTTCGAGGTCTGCTCAATGATTGTCTGGCGTCAGGATGCTTCCCGGAGGTATGGAAATCGGGCCGAGTAGTGCTGCTTCGCAAGGAGGGGCGTCCCGAGAATTCGCCTTCAGCTTACCGCCCCATAGTGTTGCTCGACGAGGCGAATAAGCTCTTTGAGAGGATTATTGCGGCCCGCATCTTAGGACACCTGGGCGGAGATGGACCTGACCTGTCCGAACATCAGTATGGGTTTCGGGGGGGGCGGTCGACGATTGACGCGATTCAACGAGTCAAGACCCTCTCAGAAGAGCAAATTTCCCGAGGTGGGGTAATGATGGCGGTTTCCCTGGACATCTCTAATGCCTTCAATACCCTGCCCTGGGCATGCATTATGGAGGCACTAAGATACCATAGAGTGCCGTTCTACCTGTCACGGATAGTCGGAGCTTACCTGGCTGGGAGAAATGTCATCTGTATGGGGCGAAACGGGCTCTTACGGAGGAACATAACGTGCGGTGTTCCACAGGGATCTGTCCTAGGACCGCTCCTGTGGAACATCGGATATGACTGGGTGCTTCGGGGAGTCCTGTTCTCGGGTCTCGATGTCACCTGTTATGCAGATGACACTCTGATCACAGCCCGGGGAGATACATACCGCGAGGCTGCCCACCTGGCCACTGTCGGTGTCGAGTTGGTGGTGAGCCGTATCGAAAAGTTGGGACTCCAGGTGGCCCTCAACAAAACTGAAGCACTGTGCTTTCATGGAGCTCGAAATGCGCCGCCTTCGGGGTCTCATATTTTGATCAACGGAGCTCGCATCACGGTCGGGTCTGAAATTAAATACCTCGGGCTCGTCCTGGACGGGCGCTGGAAGTTTGATGCTCACTTTCGGCACCTGACCCCCCGGCTTCTGAGCGCTGCCGCTGCTTTGGGACGGTTGCTCCCCAACCTCAATGGACCTAATGCCGGAGTACGCCGCCTTTATCAAGGTGTCATTAAATCTATGGCACTCTACGGGGCTCCCATATGGTGGAATGCCTTATCATGTAAAAATGTCGCTCTCTTGAGACGTCCGCAAAGGGCAATGGCAGTAAGGGCTATCAAAGGATACCGCACCATCTCCTACGAGGCGGCGTGTGTGCTGGCCGGAACGCCACCATGGATACTGGAGGCGCATGCCCAAGCGGCCTTGTACGCATGGCGTACAGATATTCATGCTCAAGGTGAACTACCACCACCCCGGGCGATCAAGCGTCAAAGACGTTATCTCCGCTTGGCGCTCGTAGAGGAGTGGAGTGAGAGATTGGGCCATCCTATGGCTGGCATACATACAATAGAGGCAGTCCGCCCTGTGCTCTCTGATTGGATGGAGAGGCGATACGGTGCTCTTACATTCCGGCTAACACAGGTAATTTCTGGACACGGTTGCTTCGGAAAATACCTGTGCCGTATTGCAGGAAGAGAGACGACGCCGCGGTGTCATCACTGCAGCTGCATTGAAGATACAGCAAAACATACGCTGGAGGATTGCCCGGCCTGGGAAGAACAGCGTCGTGACCTAACCGCCGTTATCGGAGGTGACCTTTCTTTGCCAACCGTGGTTAAAGCTATGGTCGGAGACAACAGGTCATGGCAAGCCGTATTGGCGTTCTGCGAGGACGTCTTAAAAAAGAAGGAGGCGGCTGAGAGAGAGCGCGAAAGAGACGAAAACGTACCGTTATCTCGCCGCCGCAGGACACGAAGAAGGGTCAGACACGACCTTTTACCACCTTAGAGGGCTTACGGCGGCGGGTGCGGGGGCGCCCGTCGCCCTAATAAGTCCCAAGACGGGAAGGCGCTTGCTGTGCTTCCGCCTTCTTCTTACAACGAGTCTGAGGGGAGGGTACTTCCACCTTGCTCTCCCCCTACCATATGAGATGGAAGCAGCTTATAGCAGGCTAATTCCGGCGGGGGCACAAAATAATGTGTGAACGTACTTGCGTCCCTGCCACTCTGGCTATCAGAGGAACACCGTGGGGGTTTAGTGGGTAGGAATCCCACATAACCCTTCTCCTGCCCCACGCAGTGAGGGGGTATCTTGAACTCCGGAAGATTCCCCCACGTTAAAAAAAAAAAAAAAAAAAGGTTAGGTTAGGTTAGGTTAGGTTCCCCCCCATGGGGCCACCTTGTCGTGGTGGGGGGGCTCTAGTAAGCGGAGGCTGGTCACCTCCGCTGAAGCTAACGGTCCCAAGTGGGGCCCCTCCCGGCACTTCTCTGTGGAGGCGGAGTTGGTTGGGATGGGGCCACAACCCCGGCCGCCGTTCATTCGGTGGCCGAGGAGGAACGGGGCGGTGGGGGACATGGTGCTCGTTTCCCCCGCCCTGTGGGGCCTGGGGCGGCGGATGCGGGGGCATTCGTCGCGTCGAGGGCCACGTGAGGAAAGGCGTCCGTGGTGTTACCGGGCGTCTTTATTCCTGGGGGAGTTGAGAGGGGGGTATATCGAGGGCCCTCCTCCACTCGAGACGGTGTCCGCGAAAGCGGGCTCACGCCGGCGGGGTCGCGGACGAATGCGCAAGCGTACCCGTGGCCCTGCCTTTATGGCGGCCGGAGGAACACCGTGGGGTTTAGTCAGTAAGAGTCTGACATAACCTGGCTGTCGCCCCCGCGATGGCTGGGTATCCATGAGGATTCCCCACGTAAAAAAAAAAAAAAAAAAAAAAAGGTTAGGTTAGGTTAGGTTAGTAGAGCTTGAGACTCTGATCTGGTCGGGCGCGTCTGTTGCTGGGAACGTTTTTGTGTTCCCGTTCCCGTGGTGTTCCCGTGTTTCCGGAACGTGTTCCTGTTCTCGGGGTGTTCCCGCGGTGTTCCGAGCGTGTTCCTGTTCCTCGAGGTGTTCCTGGAGCGTGTTTCAGGAGCAGAGCCTGGCACTCTGAACTGGTTGGGCACGCTTGCTGGCGCGTGTTTCGGTTCCCGGGAGCGTGTTCCTGTTCCCGGGAACAATCGTCGGCGTCTGCGGTGACTGCTTCGCCGCGTCGAGTTCCCGTGTTCCCGGAGCGTGTTCCTGTTCCCGGGAACAATCGTTGGCGTATGCGGTGACTGTTTCGCCGCGTCGTGTTCCCGGAACTTGTACCTGCTCTCGAGGTGTTCCCGTGTACCAGGGAACAATCATCGGCGTCTGCGGTGACTGCTTCGCCGCGTCGAGTTTCCGTGTTCCCGGAGCGTGTTCCTGTTCCCGGGAACAATCGTTGGCGTATGCGGTGACTGTTTCGCCGCGTCGTGTTCCCGGAACTTGTACCTGCTCTCGAGGTGTTCCCGTGTACCAGGGAACAATCATCGGCGTCTGCGGTGACTGCCTTGCCCCGGCTGGTCACCTCCGCTGAAGCTAACGGTCCCAAGTGGGGCCCCTCCCGGCACTTCTCTGTGGAGGCGGAGTTGGTTGGGATGGGGCCACAACCCCGGCCGCCGTTCATTCGGTGGCCGAGAAGGAACGGGGCGGTGGGGGACATGGTGCTCGTTTCCCCCGCCCTGTGGGCCTGGGGCGGCGGATGCGGGGGCATTCGTCGCGTCGAGGGCCACGTGAGGAAAGGCGTCCGTGGTGTTACCGGGCGTCTTTATTCCTGGGGGAGTTAAGAGGGGGGTATATCGAGGGCCCTCCTCCACTCGAGACGGTGTCCGCGAAAGCGGGCTCACGCCGGCGGGGTCGCGGACGAATGCGCAAGCGTACCCGTGGCCCTGCCTTTATGGCGGCCGGAGGAACACCGTGAGGTTTAGTCAGTAAGAGTCTGACATAACCTGGCTGTCGCCCCCGCGATGGCTGGGTATCCATGAGGATTCCCCACGTAAAAAAAAAAAAAAAAAGGTTAGGTTAGGTTAGGTTAGTAGAGCTTGAGACTCTGATCTGGTCGGGCGCGTCTGTTGCTGGGAACGTTTTTGTGTTCCCGTTCCCGTGGTGTTCCCGTGTTTCCGGAACGTGTTCCTGTCACCGCATACGCCAACGATTGTTCCCGGGAACAGGAACACGCTCCGGGAACACGGAAACTCGACGCGGCGAAGCAGTCACCGCAGACGCCGATGATTGTTCCCTGGTACACGGGAACACCTCGAGAGCAGGTACAAGTTCCGGGAACACGACGCGGCGAAACAGTCACCGCATACGCCAACGATTGTTCCCGGGAACAGGAACACGCTCCGGGAACACGGGAACTCGACGCGGCGAAGCAGTCACCGCAGACGCCGACGATTGTTCCCGGGAACAGGAACACGCTCCCGGGAACCGAAACACGCGCCAGCAAGCGTGCCCAACCAGTTCAGAGTGCCAGGCTCTGCTCCTGAAACACGCTCCAGGAACACCTCGAGGAACAGGAACACGCTCGGAACACCGCGGGAACACCCCGAGAACAGGAACACGTTCCGGAAACACGGGAACACCACGGGAACGGGAACACAAAAACGTTCCCAGCAACAGACGCGCCCGACCAGATCAGAGTCTCAAGCTCTACTAACCTAACCTAACCTAACCTTTTTTTTTTTTTTTTTTTTTTTACGTGGGGAATCCTCATGGATACCCAGCCATCGCGGGGGCGACAGCCAGGTTATGTCAGACTCTTACTGACTAAACCCCACGGTGTTCCTCCGGCCGCCATAAAGGCAGGGCCACGGGTACGCTTGCGCATTCGTCCGCGACCCCGCCGGCGTGAGCCCGCTTTCGCGGACACCGTCTCGAGTGGAGGAGGGCCCTCGATATACCCCCCTCTCAACTCCCCCAGGAATAAAGACGCCCGGTAACACCACGGACGCCTTTCCTCACGTGGCCCTCGACGCGACGAATGCCCCCGCATCCGCCGCCCCAGGCCCCACAGGGCGGGGGAAACGAGTACCATGTCCCCCACCGCCCCGTTCCTCCTCGGCCACCGAATGAACGGCGGCCGGGGTTGTGGCCCCATCCCAACCAACTCCGCCTCCACAGAGAAGTGCCGGGAGGGGCCCCACTTGGGACCGTTAGCTTCAGCGGAGGTGACCAGCCTCCGCTTACTAGAGCCCCCCCACCACGACAAGGTGGCCCCATGGGGGGGAACCTAACCTAACCTAACCTAACCTTTTTTTTTTTTTTTTTTTAACGTGGGGGAATCTTCCGGAGTTCAAGATACCCCCTCACTGCGTGGGGCAGGAGAAGGGTTATGTGGGATTCCTACCCACTAAACCCCCACGGTGTTCCTCTGATAGCCAGAGTGGCAGGGACGCAAGTACGTTCACACATTATTTTGTGCCCCCGCCGGAATTAGCCTGCTATAAGCTGCTTCCATCTCATATGGTAGGGGGAGAGCAAGGTGGAAGTACCCTCCCCTCAGACTCGTTGTAAGAAGAAGGCGGAAGCACAGCAAGCGCCTTCCCGTCTTGGGACTTATTAGGGCGACGGGCGCCCCCGCACCCGCCGCCGTAAGCCCTCTAAGGTGGTAAAAGGTCGTGTCTGACCCTTCTTCGTGTCCTGCGGCGGCGAGATAACGGTACGTTTTCGTCTCTTTCGCGCTCTCTCTCAGCCGCCTCCTTCTTTTTTAAGACGTCCTCGCAGAACGCCAATACGGCTTGCCATGACCTGTTGTCTCCGACCATAGCTTTAACCACGGTTGGCAAAGAAAGGTCACCTCCGATAACGGCGGTTAGGTCACGACGCTGTTCTTCCCAGGCCGGGCAATCCTCCAGCGTATGTTTTGCTGTATCTTCAATGCAGCTGCAGTGATGACACCGCGGCGTCGTCTCTCTTCCTGCAATACGGCACAGGTATTTTCCGAAGCAACCGTGTCCAGAAATTACCTGTGTTAGCCGGAATGTAAGAGCACCGTATCGCCTCTCCATCCAATCAGAGAGCACAGGGCGGACTGCCTCTATTGTATGTATGCCAGCCATAGGATGGCCCAATCTCTCACTCCACTCCTCTACGAGCGCCAAGCGGAGATAACGTCTTTGACGCTTGATCGCCCGGGGTGGTGGTAGTTCACCTTGAGCATGAATATCTGTACGCCATGCGTACAAGGCCGCTTGGGCTTGCGCCTCCAGTATCCATGGTGGCGTTCCGGCCAGCACACACGCCGCCTCGTAGGAGATGGTGCGGTATCCTCTGATAGCCCTTACTGCCATTGCCCTTTGCGGACGTCTCAAGAGAGCGACATTTTTACATGATAAGGCATTCCACCATATGGGAGCCCCGTAGAGTGCCATAGATTTAATGACACCTTGATAAAGGCGGCGTACTCCGGCATTAGGTCCATTGAGGTTGGGGAGCAACCGTCCTAAAGCAGCGGCAGCGCTCAGAAGCCGGGGGGTCAGGTGCCGAAAGTGAGCATCAAACTTCCAGCGCCCGTCCAGGACGAGCCCGAGGTATTTAATTTCAGACCCGACCGTGATGCGAGCTCCGTTGATCAAAATATGAGACCCCGAAGGCGGCGCATTTCGAGCTCCATGAAAGCACAGTGCTTCAGTTTTGTTGAGGGCCACCTGGAGTCCCAACTTTTCGATACGGCTCACCACCAACTCGACACCGACAGTGGCCAGGTGGGCAGCCTCGCGGTATGTATCTCCCCGGGCTGTGATCAGAGTGTCATCTGCATAACAGGTGACATCGAGACCCGAGAACAGGACTCCCCGAAGCACCCAGTCATATCCGATGTTCCACAGGAGCGGTCCTAGGACAGATCCCTGTGGAACACCGCACGTTATGTTCCTCCGTAAGAGCCCGTTTCGCCCCATACAGATGACATTTCTCCCAGCCAGGTAAGCTCCGACTATCCGTGACAGGTAGAACGGCACTCTATGGTATCTTAGTGCCTCCATAATGCATGCCCAGGGCAGGGTATTGAAGGCATTAGAGATGTCCAGGGAAACCGCCATCATTACCCCACCTCGGGAAATTTGCTCTTCTGAGAGGGTCTTGACTCGTTGAATCGCGTCAATCGTCGACCGCCCCCCCCGAAACCCATACTGATGTTCGGACAGGTCAGGTCCATCTCCGCCCAGGTGTCCTAAGATGCGGGCCGCAATAATCCTCTCAAAGAGCTTATTCGCCTCGTCGAGCAACACTATGGGGCGGTAAGCTGAAGGCGAATTCTCGGGACGCCCCTCCTTGCGAAGCAGCACTACTCGGCCCGATTTCCATACCTCCGGGAAGCATCCTGACGCCAGACAATCATTGAGCAGACCTCGAAACGTAATCTGCAGTTCCTCAACCTGCAGAGCAGCAACCTACACGCGACCCGGTATTCCGTCAGGTCCTGGCGCGGTGTTTTTGGCCCTAAGTCTCCGAACCGCAGCCCCAAGCTCCTCCTCAGTAACATCTGGCACCATAGACTCTGTATCCGTGACGTGGTCTGCTGTTCCCATCGGTGGCGGTGTATGGTCTTCCCTATCTGGAAATAGGACGGATATTACCTCCTCCAACAGGTGTGAATCAAGCCTCTCGGTGACTGGAGGCGCCCAGGGTCTGATTTTATTTCTGACCATCTTGTAGGGGCGCCCCCAAGGTTCGCGATCAAGGGTCTCCAAGAGCTCGTTTCGTGACGTGGCCTTTGCTCTTAGTATGGCCACCTTAAGGTTCTTCTTTGTAGCCCTGTATTCCTCATACATTTGGTCCTCAGCCCCAGTTAGTCCGTAGCCACGCCTGCTGCGTCTGCTGCGTTGACTTGTGTACCGGCGTCTCGCCGTCACGCAGTATTCTCGTAACTCAGCGATCTCTGGAGACCACCAGTACACCTGGCGCTTTGGAGGTTGCAGTCGAGCCCTGGGCATGGCGGCATCACAAACATTCGTCATCGCCTCCCGGAACCAAATAGCTCTCTCACCGACCTCTGTGATTCTGGCTGCTCTGTAGTTCCAGGCCTGAACAATGGCGGCCTCCGCTAACGCGTCTTTATCTAAATGCGACATAGCCCACTTGAGGAAGTTATTCCGGTGAAGCGAGGTCAGAGTTAATGACGTTGCGGAGACTTCGAACCTTATATATCGGTGATCCGACAATGTCTCCACTGCATCCATCACCCTCCAGTCCTGGACTCGATGAGCAATGACGGGACTCGCAAATGATATATCTACGATAGACCCGCCCCGCTGTCTCACGCACGTTTGGACCGACCCTCGGTTCAAAATCGAGAGATCGACTGAAATCGCCCAGTCTTCGAGAACTGCCCCGCGGGCGTCCGTAATGGGAGATCCCCATGCACGCGACTTGGCGTTAAAGTCTCCTAGCATTAATACAGACAGCGGACGAAATCTGTGCAAGGCCTCCCCCAAGCCATCGAGAAAGGCTTCAAAATCTGCCAGGACTCTATTTGGCGAGAAGTATACCCCTACCAGTAGGATGTCCCCCAACAGGGCAGCCACGTAACCACTTCCTCTGACTTTCAGTGCGTAAGAAGGCGAATTTCTCCCAAGCACTATTGCCACCGAACTTTCCTTGTCCCCTAGCCAGTTGTCTCTGGGAGGAACAAAATAGGGCTCCGCCACTACTGTTGCATGTATTAACCACTCCGCCGAGCTCTGAAGGAGAAGATCCTGAGCGTCAGCGGAGTGGTTTATATTGGCTTGTAGGAGGCGAAGCATATTCTACTAGACAAGCATTGCCTCCTCCTCCTCGACAGCCAGCGCAGCGTGTGCGGGGGTTCTCGCACTCTGCGTCGTTTGTGTCTGTGACCTAGCCGGGGTTTCGGCCCTGGCGGTCGCCCTCCTCCTTTTCGCCTTTTTAAGGTAGGCACAACATCTTGCACCCACTCTGTGCTCTGCTTTTTTGCCTGCAGCTGCACACAGTGTGCAGTGTGGGTTAGCAGTGCATTTGGCAGCTACATGGCCAGTTTGACCGCAGCGGTAACAGTCCCTGCTACGGTCTACGGTCGAAGTGCAACGCGCGCCCACGTGCCCGGCCTCAAGGCACCGGTAGCATCGAAGTGGCCGGTTCTCCAGTCGAGTCACTTTGGCTGACACCCATCCGACTAGTACGCGTCCGTTTGCGACTACTTTATTAGCGGCGGCCACAGGACAGCTCACCCGCACAGTGCCGGTGCCCGACGTGTTGAACCGGATTTCTCCTGTGGTCACCGAGTGTTTCGGGTAGTCGCCGTCTTTAGCAACAACCGCTTTTACATCGTCCGTAGTGACCGATTCGTCCAGACCGAGAATTCGAAATGCAGAGCATTTAACGGGCCTGTCCACCCTGACATGTTCACCTGCAAAAAGCTCTCGCAGTTTCCCTGCTAGAGCGTCCGCCCGCTCTCCACTCGTGGAACCCGGTAGCTCCAAAATCCGTGCACCAGTTGCGGCCTGTCTATATTTCAATCCGGAAATACCCAGGCCTTGCAGATCTATACTCCTTCGTGCCTCCGCAAGCACGCTGGCATACGTCGCCCCGCCCTTCTCGGCCTCCGGTTGTAGGGTTATTACTACGGCCGAGGACCGGGGAGGACGAGGTTTTTTAGGATTTTTCGCCTTCGTCTTCTTAGCGGCCGGCACAGGTGTGTGTACTGAGGTCGCGGGTGCCACCGCTCTAGGGGCTTTACTTCGGTCGGTTTTCCGACGCCGGACAACCGTTGTCCAGTTGGCTTTTACAGCCGACGCCGACACGGTTGACGCTGGGACGTTTTGCTGCGGCTGCAACATTTTATTGTTTTGCACTCCAAATATCCGATCTTCTGCAGCATTCGCCACCTTCTTTTCGTTTCGTCTCTTTCGTTCAACCCGCAGTTCGGGTTGAGCGGGGAGAGAACCATCCTTCGCGGTGCTCTGGAGGGGAGGACGCAGTCGCTGCTCCGGTGGCAGCCTGCTCTCCAAACTCTCCAACCTAGCACTTACCAGCGTCCCAACCGAGACCATAATAGAGCGTTTAAGCTCCTCTATGACCCCCGCTAGGCCTGTCTGGTCGGAAATCGCGGTTTCAAGTGGGGTAGATATTTCTTGTACCGGTAGTCTTCTAGGCCGTGTCGGTTGGATCGGCGAAGTGTCCGGTACATCCATCAATGTTGGCAAAGGAGGAAAGTCATCTTCCTAACCTTTTTTTTTTTTTTTTTTTTTTTTTTACGTGGGGAATCCTCATGGATACCCAGCCATCGCGGGGTACCGGTAGTCTTCTAGGCCGTGTCGGTTGGATCGGCGAAGTGTCCGGTACATCCATCAATGTTGGCAAAGGAGGAAAGTCATCTTCCTAACCTTTTTTTTTTTTTTTTTTTTTTTTTTTTTTACGTGGGGAATCCTCATGGATACCCAGCCATCGCGGGGGCGACAGCCAGGTTATGTCAGACTCTTACTGACTAAACCCCACGGTGTTCCTCCGGCCGCCATAAAGGCAGGGCCACGGGTACGCTTGCGCATTCGTCCGCGACCCCGCCGGCGTGAGCCCGCTTTCGCGGACACCGTCTCGAGTGGAGGAGGGCCCTCGATATACCCCCCTCTCAACTCCCCCAGGAATAAAGACGCCCGGTAACACCACTTCCTTTTTTTTTTTTTTTTTTTTTTTTTTTTTACGTGGGGAATCCTCATGGATACCCAGCCATCGCGGGGGCGACAGCCAGGTTATGTCAGACTCTTACTGACTAAACCCCACGGTGTTCCTCCGGCCGCCATAAAGGCAGGGCCACGGGTACGCTTGCGCATTCGTCCGCGACCCCGCCGGCGTGAGCCCGCTTGCGCGAGCACCGTCTCGAGTGGAGGAGGGCCCTCGATATACCCCCCTCTCAACTCCCCCAGGAATAAAGACGCCCGGTAACACCACGGACGCCTTTCCTCACGTGGCCCTCGACGCGACGAATGCCCCCGCATCCGCCGCCCCAGGCCCCACAGGGCGGGGGGAACGAGCACCATGTCCCCCGCCGCCCCGTTCCTCCTCGGCCACCGAATGAACGGCGGCCGGGGTTGTGGCCCCATCCCAACCAACTCCGCCTCCACAGAGAAGTGTCGGGAGGGGCCCCACTTGGGACCGTTAGCTTCAGCGGAGGTGACCAGCCTCCGCTTACTAGAGCCCCTCCACCACGACAAGGTGGCCCCATGGGGGGAGGTGGCCCCATGGGGGGAACACCACTTCCTAACCTTTTTTTTTTTTTTTTTTTTTTTTTTTTACGTGGGGAAATCCGTCATGGATACCCGACTATCACGGGGGTGACGGCCGGGTTATGTCGGACTCGAACCGACTAAAACCCCACGGTGTTTTCACCGGTCGCCATAGAGGGGGACAACGGGAACGCTTTCGCACTCGTCCGCGGCCCCCCGGCGCTAGCCCGCTAACCTGCGCGGGCTCCGGCTCCTTGAAGGGGGAGGAGAGAGCGTCCCCCCCCTCTTTCCTCCGGCAAGCTGGCGCACGCAAACACTACGCGCGCCGCCTCATGAGGCCTTTTAAGGGATGTCTACCGCCCCCGCGGCGACACCCCAGGCCTGGGTCAGGTTGGTAGTAGGGGAAAGCCGGAGGCTCTCCCCCTACGTCTGGTCCTTCGCCGGCGACATGCGGGAGCGTCGACGTCCAGCTCCCGCTCGCGTTCCGCTGCCTCCTTCTGCGTCATGATATTTTCGCAAAAGGAGAGAACCGCTTGCCACGACCTCCGACTATCCACGATCGCCTTGACGACGGCGGATAATGAGAGGTCATGCCCAACCTGAGCAACGAGGGCACGTCTCTGCACATCCCAGGCGGCGCACTCCGCTAGAGTGTGCTGGGCCGTGTCCTCGTCGCAAACCCCGCATGCGTGGCAACCCATTGTCGGCTCCCTTCCCGCAATCCGACACAGATATCTCCCGAAACAGCCATGTCCCGTGAGTATCTGCGTCAGGTGGAAGGTAAGAGCACCGTGCCGCCTGTTCAGCCATTGCTCCAGTACGGGCCGAACGGCCTCGACAGTCCTTAGTCCGGCGGTCGGAGAAGCCAGCCGGTTCTCCCACTGCTGGAGAAGAAGCTGTCGAGAGTGGAACCTCCTCTCGCTGGGCGCCCTGGCGTCTGCCCTTTGCCAGTAATTGGCAGACCAATTCCCCGCCTCCAGATCCCACGGCGGGGATCTCGCCAGGACGCACGCCGCCTCGTAAGAAATGGTGTGGTAGCCTCTGATCACCCTAACGGCCATGGCCCTCTGTGGTCTTCGTAGGAGGGCCATGTTTTTCGCCGTCAGAGTGTCTGCCCATACGGGGGCCCCGTAAAGAGCCATGGACCGCACCACACCCAGATAGAGACGACGACTCCCCCCGTCTGGCCCGCGGAGATTGGGCATCAGCCTAGCCAACGCGGCCGCTGCGCCCATCAGTCTGGGGGCCAGACGGGTGAAGTGCTCTCGGAAGTTCCACCGGCTATCAAGGACGAGCCCCAGGTACTTCATAGAAGCCCTGACCTCGATTTGGTGCCCCTCCACTGGAATTGATGAGTTTGCAGGTGGCGCTCTTCTGGGCCCGTGAAAGCAAAGAGCCTCAGTTTTGTTGAGCGCCACCTCCAATCCCAGCATCCTTATCCTGCCGACAACGGTTGCCACGCCTGCAGTGGCAAGACGGGCTGCCACCTCGTAGGTGTCTCCCCGGGCCAAAACCACTTCCTAACCTAACCTAACCTAACCTAACCTAACCCCCCCCCATGGGGCCACCTTGTCGTGGTGGGGGGGCTCTAGTAGGCGGTGGCTGGTCACGGCCCCACAATTGAGATGAACCAGGTCAGTCCTGGTTAACCCCAACTACAACCACTCCTCAACCAAATTCATCTTTCACACCAACTTCTATACCGCCGAAGCTAACGGCCCCACAATTAAGATCAACCAGGTCAGTCCTGGTTAACCCCAACTACAACCACTCCTCAACCAAATTCATCTTTCACACCAACTTCTATACCGCCGAAGCTAACGGCCCCACAATTAAGATCAACCAGGTCAGTCCTGGTTAACCCCAACTACAACCACTCCTCAACCAAATTCATCTTTCACACCAACTTCTATTTTTTGGTCAAGGGGCAAGTGTAACCCATTAGCACAAACCCCTTGACAACATAGCAACCAGCTTCTTACAGGGGAGGTTTTAGCACGTACCCACTGGGCCACCTTCCCAGTGGAAGTCGGGCATAACCACCACATACGGGTGTGGTGGTATCCATAAAGGTTTTTTTTTTTTTTTTTTTTTTTTTTTTTACGTGGGGAATCCTCATGGATACCCAGCCATCGCGGGGGCGACAGCCAGGTTATGTCAGACTCTTACTGACTAAACCCCACGGTGTTCCTCCGGCCGCCATAAAGGCAGGGCCACGGGTACGCTTGCGCATTCGTCCGCGACCCCGCCGGCGTGAGCCCGCTTTCGCGGACACCGTCTCGAGTGGAGGAGGGCCCTCGATATACCCCCCTCTCAACTCCCCCAGGAATAAAGACGCCCGGTAACACCACGGACGCCTTTCCTCACGTGGCCCTCGACGCGACGAATGCCCCCGCATCCGCCGCCCCAGGCCCCACAGGACGTCTAGGTACCGTTCGAAGGCTACGAGCGGCTGGTTGGGAGAGAAATAGGTACCCAAGATGGTGATGTTTCCCCATTTGGCTGCTGCGTAGCCAGAGCCACTCTCAATTTCCATAAATGGAATGTTACCCATTGTCGGCACTATTACAGCTACGCTTCCGTCAGTCGCTCCTACCCAGTTTGGCTGGGAAGGAACAAAGTATGGCTCTGCAATTACAACCGCATCTACTTTCCATTCTGCCATGTTTTGCATGAGCAGGTCCTGTGCGCGGGCTGAGTGGTTACCGTTGCACTGCAGAATATCTAAATGTAGGTGTGCTGACATTTAGATTTCCATGCTTTGTCCCTCCGTTACAGGTTGTTGGGCGCATCTGTGTGCGGCATCCTGACTCCCAGTAAAGTTCTCCTTACCTCGTATTGATGGTGGAGAGCATCGTTGACCCCCCATCACATGTCCTGCTGGTATCTTCGCGTGGTGACATACCGCACAAAAGGATTTCTCCTTACAGTCTGCAATCAGATGGCCGGGTCGACTGCATCTGAAGCAGAGACCACTTCTTTCCACCGGTGATGGGCAGAGGGCTCTGGTGTGTCCAATGCCTAGACACCGATAACACCGCATAGGTGTCGGCTCAAGTGCCGTAACTGAGGCCGATGACCATCCCACTAAAAGGCGTCCGGCCGCGAGCAAAATATTGGCCGCCGTGACCGGGCACTGAACTAGCACCGACCCGGTGCCGCTGAGGAGTGTCCGTATTTTCCCGACTTTTACTTGGGTTGCCACGCATTGCCCTGTAGCTGATACCGCATTTCAAATACAAATACAAATTCTTTATTGCCTCATATTGTGGTTAGTAAGGTGGTTAGTAGTAATATAATAGTTTACAATATGAACCCTGCTAGGGCACTGCAAAATAACTTAATTGTGTACATATAAATTAGTTAGGTAAATAATAGCGTTATTTCATTAATTAATTATTACATTTCATTAAATTTAATTTTAATTATTAAAATATTCAATCAAAATTTATTATAATATTTTATTATCAATCAAATTTATACATCATAAATAAAAATAGGTATATATACCTATATATGTATATCTATTGTAAAAACTCCTGCAACGTGTAATATGCTTTTTCTTTTAAGTAATTAGATAATTTAGTTTTAAATGTTTTGAATAATTGTTCATTTCGTATATTTACAGGTATTTTATTATAAATTTTTAGGGTCATTATATATGGGCTTGTATCAAATATTTTTAAAGTTTTAGTTGGTAGCATTAGTCTTGGTTTTGGTCTTAAGTTTGCTGGTCTATTATAAGTTTCGTTTAAGTTAGGGAAAAGGTGTTCATGTTTTTTTGCAAAAGTGCATAACTCAAAAATATATAGGGACGTAAGAGTTAGGATTTTAAGTTTGTTAAAGCATTTTCGACAGCCTCTGCAGTCACCGTTTCGTCCAGACCAGACAACCGGAGCACTCCCATCTTGACGGGCCGGTACACGCTGGCCACATCACCCACGAGTTCTGCCATCTTTTTGCAGAGGTTGTCAGCTGTTCTGCCGCTGTCCGCACCAGGCACCTCTATGATACGGGCCCCTGTAGCCGTCTTGCGCACCCTCACGTGTTCCAGCCCTACATCTGCTAGTTTCAGAGTCGTTGTAGCCTTGGCCATAATTGAAGCGTAAGTGGCCTCGACTTCCGGCTTCAGAGCCACAACGATGGCAGCAGTGCGGGGCATGGCCAACTTTCTCCTTGGCACCGGTATAGGTCTCTTTACCTGGGCCGTCGGCGGTGGGGAGGGTTTGTTATGTTTCCTGTTCTTCTTCACTACTTGTGACCATTCTAATTGTTGAGACGGTGTTGCTTGTGAGGCAGAGGTGGAAGTTCGCGGCTCCGCCTCTCTCTGCTTCTGTCCAACAACCGTCTGTCGATCTTTATCAATGGGAGCCAGCTTCGTGGTAAGCGTTGCGCGCGGCATTGCTTTCGGTGGTTGTGGGGCGTCTACCTGTCTGGCATGGTGACCAGTGGCCGAGTCCCTTCTCCTGTCTGATGCTAGAGGTGGCCGCATAATTGGTGTGTCATGCCGGCCTGTCTGCCCCGACGCGGGCACTTATCATTGTCCCCATGCTTATAGTGAGGTCTCGTCTCAGGTCCTCCTTCAGCTCAACCAGGGCGGCAGCAAGCGCAGCTGGCAGCTGGTCAGAGGGAGAGGGGTGCTTAGCCGGAGCTGCCTGGGCAGGTTCCTTTGCGTTTCTCTCTGAGAAGGCCGTTCTCAGGGCTTTCACCTCCGCTTGCGCCTGCGCTAGTTGTTCCCTCATGCGTTTATTATCTGCCCTAAGGGCGCGCAGGTCTTCATCCTCCCGAGAGTTTTCCATCCGGTCCGTTGCTGTAAGAATGTCGCGGATGGCCTGGTTGATACGGCCGCACACTCGCCCATTAAGATGGCCGGACTTTGCAGTCTCCTCTCTTAAAATACCGGCTGCGTTTCTGACCATCTCTATGCTTTTTCCAGACCCCTCTAGTGATGTAATGTTACCTTCTGTACAGTGCAGGGGACCCTCTTCCTCCATCTCCCACTCCTCCGGGACCCTCAACTGGGCCTTCGCCGCTGTTAATCCATAATAATGGCCCTTACCTCTGCGAGCCGTGTTGACTTTGAGCCTGGGCTCCGATTCGTCGGCACAAGCCTCGTGTGCCCTTTTCCTCTTGGCTAGGTTTAAGTCTGGGTCTTGGGCCGCCATGATGGCTGCTTCATCCTCACTGTCATCGGGGGAACTCCACGTGTCGTCCGGTGGGGACGGGTTATCATCCGTCTCTGTGTTCGGTTCCGGGTCATCCATCGTAGACACACACAGCCGCTGTCGCGCGTCTCCTGACGCGGCGACAGAGGAAGACGTGAAACACGACGCGGCGAGGCAGTCACCACAGAACAGAACAGGAACACGTTCCGGAAACACACGAACACCCCGGGAACGGGAACACTTCGGGAACGGGAACACCGCCGGAACGGGAACACCGCGGGAACGGGAACAGAATGTTCCCAGCAACGAACGCGCCCGACCAGTCTTACACTAGTTGGTTATGTAGTGTGTGTTCGGTTCGGTAGTATTTTTCATATTAAAATTTCCAATCGTGTTTAAGTTCTAAATCTGATATCGAGGTATAATAAATATTTGTCGTTTTTTTGTTAATGAATGCTGCCAAACCAAACGCACTCTAAGACCTGATTGTTAAACTTTTTTTTTTTTTTGACTATTCATAAATATCTGTAAAGATTTACATGAAATAAATGATTTTGACTTTGACTTTGACCTGTCTATACGAAAGTATAATCAGGGTTAAGAGCGTCAATAATAATGTAAATTATAATATTATGTATGTTTTTGTTAATTAAAAAAAAAAAAAAAAACGCGCTTTAAGCGATAGTGACGTGTTTATGTTTGTCTCCTAAGTTTAATTAAAATTCAATAATTAATAACGATTGTTAATCAAGGAGTTATATATAGAAATGATCAGTGAATAACAAACTATATAAGTGTGTATAAATAGACTTTAAATAATGTTTAAGATTTTAATACTATAAAATAAAGTGCGTGGGTTGTGGAAAAAAATGTAATGTTAATAATGACTCATTTTCTGACTAACACTACGTACTAAGCAGGACATAGCTTAAAAATTGGCAAATGATTTCGTAGTTGTCGTAGCCTAGATTCCCGCACAACGACTTCAATGACGACAGGCTCTGTGTTCAATCCTGCCTCGGAGCTGAATTAATTATATTTTTTATTTTTGTGCTTTTTTTTTGTTTTTATTTTTATTGGCTGTATTTTTTTTTTATGGTTGTGTTTTTTTATTTTATATATAATTAAAATTGAATAATTTACAAAATGGAAGATTTAATGAATGATATAATATTATTTATATATATATAATTTATACTCTCCTATGAGACGTCCTCCAAAGAGGACCACATCGGAGAGTAATTTAGCGAACACTTTAATACTAGATAGTACTATGTTAAGCATGCCAAATTATTCATTTAGTGATACAGAATGCGCTAATGACATGCAACTAAATAGCTTAAAATCAGAAATTTTAGCAGCAAATAATGAAATTGATGTATTTAACCTCGAGAATAAAAGACTAAAGGAAGAATTGGAAAAGCGCAACAGGATAATCGACATGTACAAGAAAATTACAATTACAGAAACGCCACAATCTAAGAAAAAAAAAGAAGAAAAGGGTCCAAGGTGAAGTAAAGTTTAACAGCTCAACTGATGTTCAACAAGAAATATTAAATATTGCAAAAACATCACAGCCAGCTGTAGAAGACAATAAAACAGAGGATATAAATGTTTGTATTACAGAAGTTTTAGACGAGGATAAGATAAACTCAAATAATATAGTTGTGGAAAGAAAAAATAAATTGGTTATTATAGCAGACCAACAGGGTAGGGGAATTAGGGAATTGGTACAGAGTCTACTAGGAAATGATTTTGAAGTTACTTGTTTTTGGAAACCTAATGCTACTTTAAAAAATGCTCTTAATTTAGAAAAAAATGAAATAGCAAAACTATCAAAAAATGATTATGTCATTTTGATAGGTGGATGTAATGATATAAACCCACATGAGGTCCAGTCACATTTGAATACATGGCTAAATAATCTACTCGTAAGTAATACTAATGCTATAATTTGTGACGTTCCTTATAATAAGCATCTAAATGAATTTAAACTATACTATGAACTTCGATTTATGTGTAACAGTTTTCAAAATGCTACTTATATAGATATGAATTATTGCACATGGTATCCAAATAAATTTAATTTTAGCACAAATATCTGCCGATCTATAACTAGAGAGGTATTGCGATTGGAGTATAAACTTAGAGTCCACAAATATTTATCAATAAAGAAATATAATAATGGTAATAAAGGCGTAAATAAAAGTACACAAACTTACCCCATTAATATCTCCACACTTGAATGTAAACCTAAGATAGATACGAGTACTCTCTTAAATGAACAACATGATACTTCAGATTTTTTTCGTAATTAACAGTATTTATATAATGCATCAAAATATTAATGGTCTATTGAGCAAAATGGATCTACTAAATATTTCATTAAATGAATTAAAATGTTTAGGTAAACAAGTCGATGTATTATGCATTACGGAACATAACTTAATTTCTGGTGATGAGACACATTTGTCAATTCCTAATTTTAAACTTGCAGCTAAATTTAACAGAACAAATCGTAAGGGTGGATCATGCATATTGGTAGGTAACACACTTAAATTTAAAAGTTTAACGAATATTAATGGCTTATCTGAGTGTAACTTAATTGAATGCTGTGGTATTGAATTAATAGAACATAAAGTCTTTGTAATCTGCATTTATAGACCACCTAAATACAAAAATGAACTAATAACTATATTTTTTGATAAACTTACGGTTGTATGGTCTGAACTTTGTTATAAAAATGGCAGAAAAGTAATAATATGTGGCGATTTTAATATAGACATGATAAGCAAAAGTAAAATTTCAATACAGTTTGAACAAATGCTATTAGGGTTTGACTTGAAATTGGGCATCTGTGAAGCAACTAGATTAAGTAGTGGTAAATGTATTGATAATATAATACATAATATATAATATATAATAGATAATATAATTAAAGGTTGTAAAGCAGAAATTAAAGAATTTGCTCTATCTGATCATACTGCCCAAATTTTTAAATGCCCTATAAAGAAAACGTGTACTATAGCCTATTTGATATTCAACTAAACGAGATTTCAGCAATGATAATATGATAAAGTTTTTTGACTGTATCTTAGCTTCAGCGAGGTATACATTAATTCTGATCCTAATAAGGCTTTCAATATTTTTCATGACTTGTATAAGCTATTCTACGATCTGTGCTTTCCAATAATAAAAATTAAAAACTATACAAGTAAAAAGGTAAAGTGGATATCAAAAGGTATTAAACTATGCTGTAAAAAGAAACGCGAGCTATTATGGAAATATTACAAGAATCCTAACATGCATACTAAATCTAAATTAAAAATATATTCTAATAAACTAAAACGTATAATTCAACTGACCCAAAAAGCACAAAACAACTATTACATTGAGACGTCTAAAAATAAATCAAAGGCAACATGGAAAGTTATAAATGAAAATAAGCTAAATGTACCTAGGGAAACTATTCAGAAATTAAACATAGAAGGTTGTGTTGTATGTGATCCAAAAAATATTGCTGAAAGTTTTAATGATTTTTTTATTAATCAAGTGACACCAAATGTTAATAGAAAACATCATACTAATACTCTAAAAAATAATTATAGTCAGTCATTTTATGTGAATCCTACAACCACAATTGAAGTATCAAATGTTATTAAATCATTAAAAAATTGCTACTGTACTGGATATGATGATATAAATACTAAAGTCATAAAATATACAAACATTATTATATCTCCAGTAATTTGTCATATTATTAATTTATGTTTCGAGATGGGTGTTTTTCCAAGCAAATTAAAACTTTCTATAATTAAACCTATTTTTAAAAAAGACAACAAAGAAGATATGAATTTTTACAGACCTGTAGCATTAATCCCAGTTTTTTCAAAGTTTTTGAAAAGATTATATATACTAGACTCTATTCTTACTTGGAGAAAAATAACATATTAATTAATGAGCAAAAAGGGTTTAGAAAAGGCATGTCTATAAATCTAGCCATTTACGAGCTACTTAAAAATATTATTGATAATGTAAATGATAAGAAACCTGTGATAGCCATTTATATGGACTTAACAAAGGCTTTTGATTTTGTTGATCATACAATACTATTAGATAAATTGGACACATGGAATACGCGGCATGTAATGCCGCGTAATAGATTGTTTGAATCATATTTAAAGACCAGACTTCAAATTACGCAAATTAATAGAATAAGTTTAAAATCTAAATGTGAAGTAAAGTAAAAAAATTGTACGCTATGGTGTGCCGCAGGGTAGTGTTTTAGGGCCGTTATTGTTTTTACTTTATATTAACGATTTCAATAAAGCTACTCACTATCCTATGATTCTCTTTGCTGATGATAGTAATATTGTATGTACATGTAATAATATTAATACTTTCGAAGACGATGTAAATAATACGTTGAAGAATGTAATAAACTAAAATAAATAATTTAAATATAAATTTAGAAAAAACTAAGATAATGAATTTTAAGCAAAACCCAAATGATTTTCAAATGTGTTAAATATAAGTATAAAATTATTGAAGAAGTTAGTACAACAAAATTTTTGGGGCTTATTATTGATAACAAAATAACACGGAGGGATCAAATACGATTAATATGTTAAAAACTAAATCAATTCTCATATGCATTGCGAAAATTATCAAAAATTACATATAAATCCACAGTACTAACAGCATATTACGGTAATATAGCATCTACTTTAAGATATGGGATTATTTTTTGGGGCAATTCTACTGAAAAGGATAGTATTTTCAAAGCTCAAAAGAAATGCATTAGAGCAATGTGTAATCCTCAATATTCAGATAGCTGTAAACCATATTTTACAATGTTAAACATACTTATTATATATATTAAAGAAATGTTTATAACATAAATAATAATAAAAATAAAACATGATTTAAATAAATTAATTTAAAGTGTTTAATATATAAATAAATATGTTTATGATAATGATAAATTTATTAAATTAAATTTTAACAATAATGAATATATATTTAATTAATAAGAATTAATTTGATTTAATCTGTAAATATAATGGGTTTAATAGAGTGTCAATATAATTAATAAATATAAAGAATATGTAGCTAAATAGTAACTATTTGTTATAATGTAAGGTAGGTATAATGAATGTATCAATAGAGTGATGTCATAATATCACAAATTAATTTGCAAACCAGCTTGGTAGATAAGCAGCACAACACAAACAAAACTTGTTAACACCTTTGTAACCTTATGAGCAAATAAAGAGTTTTATTATTATTATTATTATTATTATTATTATTATTATTATTATTATTATTATTATTATTATAATTATAATTGGTAGAACAACCTTGAAAACCAGTAAAAAAAAAAATCAAAGGTGCATCAAAGTCTCTGACCTCAATATCAGAGGAAAATAGAAAAGGGGTGCGGGTTTTTAGTGGGTCAAATCCCACACTCTCCGGCAGAATTATGACTTGGTATAAGTGGGGAATCCTCATGGATACCCAGCCATCGCGGGGGCGACAGCCAGGTTATGTCAGACTCTTACTGACTAAACCCCACGTTGTTCCTCCGGCCGCCATAAAGGCAGGGCCACGGGTACGCTTGCGCATTCGTCCGCGACCCCGCCGGCGTGAGCCCGCTTGCGCGAGCACCGTCACGAGTGAAGGAGGGCCCTCGATATACCCCCTTCTCAACTCCCCCAGGAATAAAGACGCCCGGTAACACCACGGACGCCTTTCCTCACGTGACCCTCGACGCGACGAATGCCCCCGCATCCGCCGCTCCAGGCCCCACAGGGCGGGGGAACGAGCACCATGTGCCCACCCGCCCCGTTCCTCCTCGGCCACCGAATGAACGGCAGCCGGGGTTGTGGCCCCATCCCAACCAACTCCGTCTCCTCAGAGAAGTGCCGGGAGGGGCCCCACTGGGACCGTTAGCTTCAGCGGAGGTGACCAGCCTCCGCCTACTAGAGCCCCCCCACCACGACAAGGTGGCCCCATGGGGGGGGGGGGAACCTAACCTAACCTAACCAGGGAAATGTAAACAAAGAAGAAATAAATAGAATAAATAACAAAAAACAACTAGAAAAATATATAGATTATATCATGGATTCAATAATGAAAGCATGCGAAAACTCTATACCAAAAATTGGAAATAAAAAAAACCTACAGGACTGCCCTGGTGGACCGAAGATCTATCAAAATTAAAACGAGAACTGTCTACGAAAAAGCGCAGGATAGCGTGTGCTGCGTCAGTTCGACGAGGATGGGTCGTGGAGAATTATCTTCTGGCCAAGAAGAATTATCAACTTGAGGTGAACAAAGCTAACGTAGACCACAAAGTAGTACGCGAAGCAGCTAACTTAATAAATGTAAAGAAGCATGATGATTCATGCGACCAAGCATTTATGAAGGAGGAATTAGAATGGGCTACGTCAAGCTTCAATCCGAAAAAGGCTTCTGGCCTGGACGGTTTCACAGCAGATATCTGCAAGGAGGTTATCACCCTAGGAACAGATATCGTCCTGGAACTGTTCAACAAATGTTTGCAAATATCTTGCTTCCCCACTGTTTGGAAGGAGGCTGTAGTGATAATGTTACGAAAACCCGAAAAAGAGGACTACGCGCTCCCAAAATCATATCGTCCTATCGGCCTCCTATCAATAATGGGCAAAATCTTTGAAAAGATGATGGTTCAAAGAATAAGATATCACACTCTGCCCGATATGAGCCGAAAACAATATGGATTTACGCCACAAAGGAGTGCCGAGGACTCCCTCTATGATATGACACAGTATATCCAAAAAGAGTGTAAAGCTAAAAAGACCATAATACTAGTATCGCTCGATATAGAGGGAGCCTTTGACAGTACCTGGTGGCTAGCAATAAAATGTAGACTAGCAGAAACTCGATGTCCAATAAACATAAGGCAACTGGTGGATAGTTACTTGTCAGACAGGAGAGTGAGGGTGCGCTATGGTGGAGCAGAGTGCATACGGGAAACTTCAAAAGGGTGTGTACAAGGTTCAATAGGAGGGCCCACTTTCTGGAATCTTCTGCTGGACCCCCTTCTGAGAGAGATGGAAAAGCGGGGCGAATATTGTCAAGCTTTTGCAGACGATGTCCATCTCGGGTTATAAGGTGTCAGATATCCAAGGGCGGGTAAATGCCTCCCTCGAACATGTGAGGAGGTGGGGGGTCAGAAATAAACTAAGTTTTGCGCCACACAAAACCAAGGCGATGTTAATTACCAACAAGTTAAAGTACGACTCCCCACGTCTGAGCATGGGCGGGGTAGACATTGGAATGTCCCATGAAATAAAAATTCTGGGCCTCACTGTGGATCATAAACTCACCTACAACTCACACGTAGCCAACGTTTGCCGAAAAGCAATAAATTTATACAAGCAACTCGGCCGGGCAGCTAAAGTTCAGTGGGGACTGGGACCGGAGGTGATCAGAACTATATATACAGCAGTTGTTGAGCCAACCATAATGTACGCGGCAAGCGTTTGGGCTCCTGCGACACTCAAATTAGGTGTTTGAAAACAGTTTGATGCGGTACAACGGGGCTTTGCACAAAAAATTACCAAAGCATACAGGACGGTCTCTTTAAATTCGGCTCTCATACTCGCCGGGCTGTTGCCCCTAGACATAAGGGTCCGAGAAGCGGCCTGTCTTTACGAGGCAAAGAAAGGAAGCTCCTGGCAAATGGTGGGAGACCGAGAAATCGAAAGACCGACTGAATTTATAAATATGCCACATCCAGCAAGCCGGATAGGGCTGAAATTCATTTGCGTGGGGGACGGTGAAGCAATGATTCAACAAGACTACGGAGGTCTAAAAATCTTTACCGACAGAAGTCGAATAGAAGGGAAGGTCGGGGCGGCTTTATCAATCTGGGATAATGACGTGGAGACTCAATTCCGGAAATTCAAGTTGGATCACTGCTGCACCGTCTACCAGGCGGAATTACTGGCCCTATCAGAGGCAAGTAAACAAGCCCTAAAGGAAAAATCATCAGAGTGTAACATCTATTGCGACTCCAGGTCAGCATTGGAGACAGTAGTAAACAGTTCGTCCCTACACCCTCTAGCTATCTTGACCAGAAAACATATAAACGAAGCCATATCACAAGGAATAACTATAAGGCTATTCTGGATCAAAGCTCATATCGGGGTGGAAGGGAACGAAAGAGCAGATGAACTAGCGAAGGGTGCGGCAATGAAAATGAAGACCAAGCCCAACTACGACAGGTGTCCGGTTTCATTTGTCAAGAAACAAATCCGTGTGCATTCCCTTGACGAATGGAACCGGAGATACCAGGAAGGTAGGGCGGCTTCCACAACAAAAATCTTCTTTCCAGATGCCATCAAGGCGTACTCATTGGTAAGAGGGCTAGAAATGGATGCCACAGTGGTGCAGCTGATAACCGGGCACGGGGGGTTTTCCGAATACCTTAACCGATTCAGGTGTAAGGATAGCCCGTCGTGCCCCGCAGGAAAAAGAAAGCGCACTGCACGTAATCATAGATTGCTCTATTTTCGGAAGACAGAGGAATGATATTGAGATGGAATTGGGAACAGTAATAAGAAGTGACACGATAAGCAAGACAATGGCCAGCAAGGAAATTAAATGTAGATTTTTAAGTTACTGTAAAGATATAGTTGTAAAAGTAAGAAATAGAAATAAATAATAGGCCATGAAAATGTATTCACTACAGCATATTATATTGTAGAAAAATACAAGAGTATATGCCACTAGTGCGTTATAACACCTGGGGTCTTAGAGGGGGGAGAGCGTAGTTATGGGATAGGTCGCGGTAAGCCCTCAGCAGCGGTTAAATGAGATAATCTATCACTTGCTGTGAGGGTTCGCTTGGACGGGTCCTACTGCTGCGGCTGTCTCTGCCGGACTCAGATACATGAACCTATAAATGAATAGTAGTCAAACAGTAAATGTGATACATTATATATAAGTCGTAATAATGTAAAAATGAAATAGATAATTGTGTGTATGTAAAAAGTATAAAAGAATGCAATAGGAAATCAGAACAAATGTAATGATGAAATGTAGATATAAAATGTGTATAAAGGTAGAGAAAAGGATAAAAAATTTATATAAAGGTAGAGTAGACACAGTCTCTGACCTAAATATCAGGGGGAAAATGAAAAGGGGTGCGGGTCTTTAGTGGGTCAAATCCCACACTCTCCGTAGGAATTATGACTTGGATAACCAATGCATAACTCCTCCGGGGGTAAGTCTTTTGAAGATTTTCCCGCACCTCTACAAAAAAAAAAAAAACCTAACCTAACCTAATCAACAGCTCGGTCCAATTCGCCGCGCCAACCATTAAGTATAAGGCGGTCCAAGCAAATCTACAAAGGAGTGAGCTTGCGACCGCTGAGCTCATGGTTGATCGGACGGTTTTACGGCTGATATTTGTGAAGCGGCCATAACCCTATTCACGGACGCGTTCCTGGGAGTGTTTAACAAATGCCTCCGACTCTCCTGCTTTCCCACCATATGGAAGGAGGCAGTGGTGGTTGTGCTGCGGAAACCGGTGAGAATGGACTACACGCAGCCTAAATCCTACAGACCTATTGTCTATATTCGGAAAAATCCTTGAGAAAATGGTGATCAGGAGAATTAACTGGTATACTTTGCCCAACATGAGCCGACGGCAATTTGGATTCAAGCCCCAGAACAGCACTGAGGACTCCCTCTATACTATGCTGCAACACGTTAGAGAAGAGCTTAAGGCTAAAAAACTGATAGTGCTGGTATCGCTTGAGCCTTCGATGACGCATGGTGGCCAGCAATATTCAGACTTGCTGAAACCGGTTGTCCGGTGAATCTACGAAGGCTCATAGACAGCTACTTGAGCGGAAGAACGGTGAAACTCAGGTATGCGGGAGCAGAGATTACCAAATTTACAACAAAGGGCTGTGTGCAAGGATCCATTGGGGGCCCTACGCTCTGGAACATCCTTCTGGATCCTCTTTTGAAGGAGTTAGAACGTAGGGGAGACTATTGCAGACGATATTGTCTTGATCTTTTCGGGGACAACAGCTACGGAAATCCAGAGACGGGCCAATGCCTCCTCCTGACGGAGATATGACGTATTAAAATTGACAAATGACATTCCGACGCCATCTTAAAAAAATATGTTTTTGCTCTATCTCCGCACGGGGTGGTCTGATCGAAGCGTGGTTTTCTTTAAACTGTTAGGCTGCCAAAGGGTTTTTGGAAGGTATATAGAAAGACTCTATATAGAGTCAAAAACTTCTTTAAAAAATTATATACTCTAGATTTTAGCTGTAAGGACATCTGTACCTGAGTTTTCTGTTCCAGATAGCATTGTATTAAACCTAGACATCCCTCTCAGGGTAAAACCGTGACCAGATCTCTACAAGGTAGAGATTTATTTTCTTAACTTACCTTGACAAATCGCTCGTGGTACTGCATCTGAAGCAGAAAATAATTATATTGGTATTTAAACGATTATAATTCAATATTCTATTATTTTGTTTTAACTATTTTCATGAACCTCTCTTACTGAAGTGGACGATAGGTAAAAATATAAAGATAACGGTGATTTTATTTTAGTTTTAAGGACTATATGTACCTGACTTTTCTGTTTCAGACAGCATTAATTTACTAATAGACCGCCCCTTCAGAGTGATATTACGACTAATCTCTACAAGGTAGAGATTCATATACTTACTATTTTGGACTTACCTTGACAAATCGCTCACGGTGATTTCCGCCGAAGCTCAGCTTCTGAACAGAAAACAATATTATTAATTAAGATAATTGTAGAACGTATAACATATCATATAAAATATTTTTCAATGTTTTTGGACTTTCTGTTTTCATTTTTTTTTTTTTTTATTTTTTTTTTTATTAGATTCGTTTACGAAAATTTAAACGCGTAGCCGACAACGTAGCAACTGCGGAACCACAACGAGGGAGGTGACACTTGGCATTTCTTTACTTTTAAAGGAAAAACCAGCTGTCAAAGTTTGGTGTATGCGTTGTTGGTGAAACAGCGGGTACCTTGTCAAATGCCACATCTACGAAATATCTGTAGAAGATCCATCTAAATTAACTTTGACTAAGAGGAGGCACTATAAATTTTAGTCTTATTTGCTTATATCTGCAGAGACAAGCACACATCTATTTATTAAAACACTTCAACTTAAGTTTTTTCAGACTTTCATCTCTCCATGTCTTAACCAAAAACCTAATTGGAAAACATTTTTTCGATACTTTTTTTATTTTAAAATGATGCCTTTTTAATGTATAAAGACATTTTTCTTCTAAACGGGCTGAGTTTTAAGTCTAAAATAAATACACCTCACAAGAAAATACAGTTTATAATCCACTACTAAACGAAATTTCACCTTTCACAATAAATTATTAAGTATGTTATAGACAAAATTAGTTTTGTGACTTACGATATTTTTATTGATTGAAAATTGTTTGCGCGATTTTCAATCTTGCGGAGCAGATCCAAGAGCTATAATAAGTAATTATATGACCCCGTTGACCAGTCCCGCCTAGTGTACCGATGCGTACGGACGTGTGAAAAAAAAAAAAAAAAAAAAAAAAAAGTCAACAGCTGTTTTGTTGTTCGTGGATTTTAATTAATAATTAAAATAGTTTAAATGTAGTAATACCAAAGTAAATACTATAATCATTTTAGGAAAACTATAAAATAAATAGTTATTTTGGTTGTGAGTGAAGACTCAGGATTATAAAACGCAAAAAGGTATTTATGTTCGGCGTTCCAATTTGACAGTTTGTTCCTAGTGAAATGATTTGAATTTCAAATATTTCATTTCTTTAGTTTGTTTGAACTTGATATTACTTATAAATAACTACGGTTTTGTTAAACTTGTATTCATTTATGTGGTTATTATGTATCTATAACAATATTTTTATATCCTTTCACCTGCCATCCATATTACATTCACCTAGGTAGGTACATTATTTATTATCTATTTTTAATTAACAAACAAGCAACCTTTTTTCACTCCTGAATACTAGTGTATATACTTAAATATTAAAGGTAACAGACCCCATAAGTCTGCCAACCACATAATTTTATTAATGGTACATTCTATATTTTTAATTTTTATCTATTAAAGAAATTATTTTATGTGTTGAATGGCAAATATGGAATATTTAACATATTATAATTCTAAGCCTATTATATGCCCACTGACATTAGACATTACATTGATTTTAGGCGTCAATTTTATATTATTAAGATATGTATAATATTATATTGATGCATATTTTGATTGTTAACAGGTTATTAACAATGTTGTAGACTCATGATGATAAATTTATGGTTACAGTTACCTATGTATTGTTATTTTTTTGTGTGAATTAGTTACTGTGTGTAGATTCCATTTTCAGAGCTGACCATGCCTCCTACCACAAGAAGAGCTACTGCGGTAGAATTGGAACAAAAATTAAAAACTGCTCTGGCTGAATTAAAAAATTCCAAAAATCTCTGTGACCAACTTTTGAAAGAGCGAGACGATAGTGAGGCTGAGTTATTAAATATAAACAGCAAAATTAAAGACTTAAAAAAAGAACTCAGTGAAATCCACACCCAGTATAAGGATGTATGTAGTGAGCGGGATCAGGTGCAGGAGCAGCTCTCTAATGTTGGCCTGTACAGTGATTATTATGTGCAGGCATTGGATCGGATTAGTCATCTCGAGCTGCAGCTTAATGAAGCTCTTAGGACCATTGAAAAGTTTGAAGAGGAGAAGGAGAGGTGCCAAAGTGAACAAACCTTATGTTTGTATGATGAATTGATTGATAAGGACTTAACAGTTAATAGTGTGACTACTATTAATAATGGATATTTTAGTAATAGAAAATACATTAAGCTGTTGAAGTTTATAAAAAAGTATAGGAATAAGTTAAATAATAACTTTATTAGATCTAGGAATATTTCATTAAAAGCGGACTGCCGTAGGCTTATGTTGGAAGCTAAAGAAAATAGTGACTATATAAACAACTTACAACAATTACATGATAGTGACAGATTAAAGTCTGAAACTGAGATAAACAACTTACACTTATGTCTCTCTAACTTAACAGAGAAATACCAATTGTCACAGAATGACCTTACGGAACAAATTAAGAATATGGATGAAATTCTACAATTAAGCAAATATAATGCAGAGAGATTTGACTCATTTATTAATAAAAACTGTTGCTCCTGCGAAAATCAGATAAATTTATCGAATACTGGATCATCCATGGCCTTCTCCAGCGCCACCCTTCCTAGGGACTTAACTAACAACACCTTACTGCTTACAGATAGTATTGGTACGGGAATGGGTAAAATTTTTAATTTCCATTTAGATCATTCTGTGACTAACTACTGTATGCCAGGCAATAGTTTTATGAATATTGTAAAATCCATTTCCTCTAAATTTTACAATTCATTTAGTAATATAGTTATTATGGTAGGAAATGGATTAAACACAAGCAAAGGAGATTTGTTGGACAGTGTGGATCTTTTGTCTCAACTTGGAGTAAGAAATGTTACATTATGTACATTCCTTTATTCAAAGGGATATACTGTCCGACAAAATAAACATTTACATTATCTAAATAATTGTATTTATAATATGACTCGCTACAATAATCTGTTTACTCCTTTTGATATAAACATATTTGTTAAAAATGTTAATGGGACACAGGATGGCATGAAACTACCCATGAAGGTACAAAGAAATATTGCTACATTGGTAGCTAATAATATTTTATTAAGCATTGACTCCACATCATCATTTAGTAGTGGTACTAATAATGTTGTGGTACAACCAATTTTAAACTCTTAGATTTGACAATAGAGAAGGACATTTGCAAAATTAATTTAATTCACCAAAATATTCAAAGCTTCTCTAGCAAGGTTCTTGACATAGAATTATTTATTGAAAAATATAACTTGGATATAATGTGTTTTACAGAATCCTGGCTTTAGTCCGATAAAATGTGTTTCAATGTAAATAACTTTTTAGTTGCTAGTTTTTTTAATAGAAACTCCTGTGAAGGAGGTGGGTCTATAATTTTAATTAAAAATACTTTAAAGTATAAAGAGCGCAAGGATATTGTAAAACTATCTGTTGAACGTGTTTGTGAGATTTCATGTGCAGAGATGGACTCATATATTATTCTATGCATCTATAGACCCCCAGCATCGTCTTTAAATTCTTTTATAGATATTATGGAGGATGTACTCTCAAAAATATATGATTTAAATAAACAAATTTTTCTATGTGGGGATTTTAATATTGACATTTTGTTAGATACATGTGACAAACAAAAGCTCGTTTCTCTTTTTACTTCCTTTAATTTAAATAACATATTTACTGAACCGACTAGGATTACTTTATATAGTCAGACTTGCATTGATAATATATTCACAAATTGTCCCGTTCCAGACCACTCTGTTATTACTGGTGTACGCTCGGATCATAAATGTCTAATGATCAGCTTTCAAGCACAAGTAAAACCAAAAAATAAAATAATTAAATATAGACTTCTTACTGATAATAGACTAAAAATTTTTAATAATAACATTATACAAAAAACTAATAATTTCAAATATAATATTAATAAACCTGATACAACCTACTCAAATCTACATAATTTAATAACCCTAGAATTTGATAAAGTATGCAAGTTAAAGTCTAAGAAAATAAATAATAAATTGAATTTTGCTATCTGGGCAACCAGAGGCATTAGAAAAAGCAGAGATACTTTATATGATTTATATGACAGGAGATCCTTTACTTTAGATCAAAATTTTCATAACTATGTTAGAACTTACTCTAAAATATTCAAAAAAGTTTGCCTCATGGCAAAATCTAATTTTATTAGCTCTAAACTAAAACAGTCAGATAATAAATCTAAGTGTGTATGGACGATAATTAATAATGAAACTGGTAAAAACGCACATATCCAAAATGATATTTTAATCAGACAAAACGGAGTAATGATATCTGAAAAAAATGAAGTTGCCAGCTTATTTGAAGAGTTTTTTGTTAATATCCCTTTGGAAGTCACGAATAGCATTAATTCGTCATCCAGTATTGCTAAGGAACTATTAAATCGTTATGTTAAACTACCTGATTTGCTAGAATTTAGTTTTATACATGTCTCAAGTGATGATATCATTAAACACTTTAAAATGTTAAATAAGAAGAAAACAGAGGATTTATGGGGATTATCTGTAAAAGCAATCGAACCTATTGTTCACACTATAGGGCCTATCTTGGCTGATATTTATAATGGTTGTGTGGATAAGGGTGTTTTTCCAGACCTTATGAAGCATAGTAAAATAGCCCCTATATTTAAATCGGGCTGTAGAACAGACCCTACTAATTATCGACCCGTGTCCATATTACCGGCTCTAAGTAAAATATTTGAAAAAATAATGTTAAGTCAATTATTAATACATTTTAATAGAAATAAATTATTACATAATCATCAATACGGGTTTACAAAAGGTAGAAATACAACAAATGCTGGTACTAGATTGATTGAGGAAATATTTAGTTCATGGGAAAAGTCTCAGGATCTTATTGGTGTTTTCTGCGATCTATCGAAAGCATTTGATTGTGTAGATCATGAAACTCTGTTAGGTAAGCTGGAATTTTATGGTGTTGGCGGAGTAGCGTTAAATCTGATACGGTCATACCTAACAAACAGAACACAATGTGTCAACATTGATGGTAGTGTTTCTAAAGGATCTCTTGTGAAAATGGGAGTTCCCCAGGGATCAATTTTGGGCCTTTTCTCTTTCTTGTATATATAAATGACCTTCCACACATGGTACAGGAAATAGCGCAGATAGTGCTGTTTGCTGATGACACGTCACTATTATTTAAAGTTGATAGGAAAGACAATATATTGTCAGTAGCAAACAATACTCTGACTATGGTTTCTGAATGGTTTACGGCAAACAATTTGGTTCTAAATCCTAAAAAGACCAAGTGCCTGAAATTCTCTTTGCCAAACGTTCCAGTAGTCAACTGTTCACTTAAATTAGGCGGCACTGAGCTGGAATTTGTTGACTCCACTATGTTTTTAGGAATCACGATCGATTCCAAACTGCAGTGGAGAGCTCACATAAACACTTTATCTAAAAGATTGAGCTCAGCTGCATATGCAGTCAGAAAGATCAGACTTTTAACTGATGTAGCAACAGCCAGGCTTGTGTACTTTGCTTATTTCCACAGTATTATGACTTATGGTCTTATTATCTGGGGCTCAGCTGCAGACATAGAAACAATATTTATCCTTCAAAAAAGAGCTATTAGAGCTATGTATGGCATGAAGACCCGCGAATCCCTTCGGGAATTTTTCCCTAAAATTGAAGTAATGACACTGCCCTCCCAATTCATATTTGAAAATTTATTATACGTTAAGAAAAACTATACTACGTTTAATAAAAACGCAGATAGGCATACTCGTAACTTAAGAAATATAAACAAAATTGATATACCAAAATTTAGATTACAAAAAACTAATAAATGTTTCCTAATAAACAGTATCAGGTTATTTAATAAATTGCCAAATTCAATTATAGAACTTAATGATATAAAATTTAAAAATTGTATTAAGCAAACTTTAATAGCAAAAGCATATTACAAAGTTAATGATTATATTAATGACAGAGACGTCTGGAAACATACCTCCCTGCGACTGGAATCTCTCAACTAATAAATGTGATACAGTAATAATTCATTACTAAGTACTTATTATATTATTTTTATTCTACATTAGGTAATTTGTTATATTTGGAGAAGGTAATAACTTGTTATTACTATTATTTTTTTTGTTTTTATTTATTTTTAATATTAAGTATTTTGGCTAGGTAATATACCTAGTATTGTTTTTCATATATTTAAACTATTATTTTGTTAACAGAGCTACATAATACGAATCCGTTTTCGATGTTTGCGCGTGTCTCAGATTCTATAATGCATATGGCCTAGTAATGTGTCCTAGTAATATGATGTGTCCAGCGGATTTCCTCTCCTTTGAAGGTCATTGCAGTGGTGGCGCGTGTGCCGGGTTCTGGTATGCACCCTAAGGGCCTGGTTGAGCAGGAGGATGGCTGACACATACGTTACGTCCGTGATCGGGTGCTGCTGTGGGGGCCTTGGATCTCCGCTGGACATGCATAGTTTAATTATTATGTTAAAAGCGGAGGTCTCGCAAAATTGTCGGATAGACTAGCGCGGGCATCGGGGGGCTTTGGTGTTTTGTGATTCTGTACTACCTCTATATTGTAAAATGGTTTATCTGCTATGGGGTGTTCTACTCGTGCTCTTCAGCAGGATGAGGGTAAATTATCATATATAAAATATCACATATTATAAGCTAGTAAATAAGCATATCTCCTGATGGTCAGGTACATATGTGGAACGCCAGAGTTTTTTACTTGCTGGTGCCTTTTTCTCCGGGGTGTCTCTGGGGGACCAACATGCGGTTAGTGTTTGCGCTCTGATTGATACATTTTTGTACTTTTATATTAATTATTACATATAGTGGATATTTGGAGCGTAGATATAATCTGTTAGGTTGGTCGGCTCGGTGGCGCCTTTGCATGGCAGATAACGATGGACAGGTCAATGGAACCAGCTAACCACCTAGTCTTACACTGGTTGGTTATGTGGTGTATGTTCGGTTTGGTTTCTAATTATTTTATGTATGCAAAAGCCTAACCAAGCGCACACTTAGACCTTATACTAAATATAGTTTTTTTTTTTTTTTTGACTATGCATAAATACCTGTAAAGGTTTACATGAAATAAATATTTTTGACTTTGTGTATCTCTCGTGCTGCCGGGGCTACTAAAGATTTACGTAATTAATTTGACCATGTATAAACCTTACAGGTCCTTGAATTATAGAAAAAATGCTTTTAATCAAAATAATATTAATTATTTTTTAGTTTTAGGAATAAATTTGAGTTTTCGAATCTGGAAAAAGGAAAACCAGAGTCACCGCACAACATCGATTTTTTTCATCGGTTACCTATAACTTTTTTATTTATTTTTTTGACAACACAGAGAAGCCACATATATAGGGGTAACCGCGACAGTCGATTGACGTTTTTTAGAGGAATTATTTTTGACCGCCTCCGTAGACTGGTTGCGACTAGCCGAGCACGAATTTGAGGTGTATTTAAAAATCCAAGATGGTGGCCGGAGGCCGTTATATATATTTTTGGGTGTGCCAAGCACGAATTTGAGGTCCATTTTAAAATCCAAGATGGCGGCCTCAACTTTATTTTTAAAAATCGACATGGGACTCGTTATATATGTTTTTGGGTGTGCCGAGCACGAATTTGAGGTCCATTTTAAAATCCAAGATGGCGGCATCAACTTTATTTTTAAAAATCGACATGGGACTCGTTATATATGTTTTTGGGTGTGCCGAGCACGAATTTGAGGAGCATTTTAAAATCCAAGATGGCGGCATCAACTTTATTTTAAAAAATCGACATGGTACTCGTTATATATATTTTTTGGTGTGCCGAGCACGAATTTGAGGTCCATTTAAAAAAAAAAAGATGGCGGCCTCAACTTTATTTTTAAAAATCGACATGGGACTCGTTATATATGCTTTTGGGTGGGCCGAGCACATAGGACTGGGAGCCGAGCACATAGGACTCGTTATATGGGGTTTTGGGTGAGCCGAGCACGAATTTGAGGTTCATTTAAAAATCCAAGATAGTGGCCTCAACTTTATTTTTAAAATTCTATCTTGGATTTTAAAATGGAGCTCAAATTCGTGCTCCCCTCACGCAAAACCCTATATAACAAGTCCTATGCCGAATTTTAAAAATAAAGTTGAGGCCAAAATCTTGGATTTTTAAATGAGCCTCAAATTCGTGCTCGGCTTACCCTAAACCCTATATAACGAGTCCTATGTGCTCGGCTACCTGTCCCATGTGCTCGGTCCCAATGGACCTCAAATTCGTGCTCGACACACCCAAAAATTTATATAATGAGTCCCATGTCGATTTTTAAAAATAAAGTTGAGGCCTCCATCTTGGATTTTAAAATGGACCTCAAATTCGTGCTTGGCTCACCCAAAAACCTATATAACGAGTCCCATGTCGATTTTTAAAAATAAAGTTGAGGTCGCCATTTTGGATTTTAAAATGGACCTCAAATTCGTGCTCAGCATGTAACATAGGATTTTTTGGTAGTTGGTGTTTCAGCCTTATTCTCAGCGTTAAAAGCAATATATCAATAAATAATGATAAGAGATTCTGAAGTTTTATTAAATTGGATATATATATTAAGCTGAGAAGAAAGCCAAAGTCACTATATAAAGGCAGCCTAAGAGGAAGTGAAATTATGAACTCAGATTTTGTGAAAATGAAGGAAACAGATATATATTTAAAAAAAATACACAAGCCTAAACAGGTGAACAATAGAATGGTTAGATTAGTTAATAAAAAAAAGGACTTAAGAGGTAACAATCAACAATGTGTGATGAGCTGGCACTCCTGTGCTGTCACAGCTTCACAGCTCTAAAGCTTTATTCTAAGGGTTTGAATACAATACTTTATAGTGCTTTCACCTGCAGTTGTGAATGGCACTATGCTAAGAGTTAAGTTAAATAAAGTTACACTAGAAATATTAAACACTGAGTTTCACAAATTGTACAGATTACTATTAGTTTATAAGTATGAACCAGGGTGTGGGTGAAGCCTTTTGATTATCACCCAGACATTCTCACAGCTATGGTCTCCAAGACCCTAAGTTAATTTGTACAGAAAATAAGTTACTATTAAGTTTGTCTATGTTCAAGAGGTAAGTAGATGGGCGCCATGCACTTTACTAGAGTAGTATAATAAGTAGCAGAGGCTTGCAAAGTACAAAAATCAAGCAGTAGATAGTTTAGTAGGTGTACCCTTGAACACAGAACACATGATGAATTTATTTGTATATTAGGTAGTTATCATTTAGAAATTTAAGATTAAGAATGAGACAACCTCAGCTATGGCCAGGAGCTTGCAGCAGTGTCCCTCTAGTACTCCAAGCAGGCTTGAACTCCAGGCACGTCAGCACCAGGGTGTGACCAGGCAGTAGAAGAGAAACTCAATAGCGCAGTAGATGAGTGATAGTGGCAGAACGCAGTGTAGATGCATGTGTGTTTGTGACAGCAGGTGGATTGCACAGCAGAATGTTACAGCAGAATGTTGCAGCAGAGTCTGTGCAAGAAACAAGCAATAATCAGCCTATGCTTTACACAAATGTGGTAGAATTGAATGTGGTGTGTATGCACATGATTACTTACATGAGAGGATCTAGAAGTCTATATCCGGAGGCACTTTATAATTCAAGAATGTGTTGGCACCATGGCCGCAATGCACTAACAATGAACATGTTTCTTTTGCTCGCTCCATGACTGTAAAAACCCTTTATATGGTCGAGAAGCAACCTTTTATTGCTTTTATCTAGGTGTTAATTCTACCCACCATTTAGACAAAACACAATAAACCAAACTTGTTGGTATCTGTAAAAATGTTTTCAACGAAGAATTCAAAATTGACTAGTGTCTCAGGGTTGCTATTATTAAAAAATTATAAACTCAAGTAAGCGTTCATTTCAATTGACATAAATAGAATATTATAAATATATTAAAGCAATTTTTATTATATTGTTTAAATATTTATAAGTAGAAATAGTAAGTTATATAAAAATATGAGTTAAAATGATACCAGGTGACTATTCTGTACAATGTAGTACAAATAATTGACAACAGATGGCAGTAGTAAATTCCTGATAAGAGATTAGCGGGAAGGTTCAAAATTAATTGTGTAGATAGGCATATAGGATGTAACACAAAATTTATTCGTGTTACAAGCACACCCAAAAATATATATAACGAGTCGCATGTCGGTTTTAAAAAATAAAGTTGAGGCCGCTATCTTGGATTCTTTCATTCATTTCAATCAGTTTTAGTTAATTGATTATTTTATAACTATTTTATCTATCTTTTTTTTTTATAAAGTCAAATCTGCCATTGCTTCATTGGTCGCCATCTTGGATTTTAAAATGGACCTCAAATTCGTGCTCGGCTCACCCAAAACCCTATATAACGAGTCCTATGTGCTCGGCTCCCAGTCCCATGTGCTCGGTCCAAATGGACCTCAAATTCGTGCTCGGCACACCCAAAAATTTATATAACGAGTCCCATGTCGATTTTTAAAAAAAAAGTTGAGGCCTCCATCTTGGATTTTAAAATGGACCTCAAATTCGTGCTTGGCTCACCCAAAACCCTATATAACGAGTCCTATGTGCTCGGCTCCCAGTCCTATGTGCTCGGCCCAAATGGACCTTAAATTCGTGCTCGGCACACCCTAAAACATTAGCGAGTCCCATGTCGATTTTAAAAATAAAGTTGAGGCCGCCATCTTGGATTTTAAAATGGACCTCAAATTCGTGCTCGGCACACCCTAAAACATTAGCGAGTCCCATGTCGATTTTAAAAATAAAGTTGAGGCCGCCATCTTGGATTTTAAAATGGACCTCAAATTCGTGCTCGGCACACCCAAAAACCTATATAACGAGTCCCATGTCGATTTTTAAAAATAAAGTTGAGGCCGCCATCTTGGATTACACCATCTAAACCCATATGTATTTTTTTTTTTTATTAATAAAGTCAAATCTGCCATCGCTATTTATCGCGATAGCGATCTGTCATGACGTTGGTAATTTGAATTGCCACAATTCAAATTACCAACGTAAGATCGCTAACACGTTCGATGTTTTAGCCACTGGTTGATGCTTCACATTATATCAGTTTTAGATAATAGATTATTTTAAAACTATTTTATCTATCAAATTTAATATTTATATATTTAAACTTAAAAATATTAATTATGATAAATAAAAATATTAAATACGACTCACATTCATTTTTTGTTCGTAAAATCGCGCCAAATAGAAAATTCTTGCCTGCGACAGCGGCAAAACAGTGATGCCTGCGGCCTCCCCGCAGGCATCACTGTTTTGATTCGATCGCCCCGCCCTATAGGCGGGGCGATCGATCCTACAAATATTATTATTATTTATTATTATCAATAATCCAAATTGCTAGTGTGATTTTAACGCTGACGAAATGTTCGGACACTGAACGCCCACGAAGATGCCATCCTCCTCCAAGGCTCCAACAACTTCTCCACAGAGAGAGGTAAACAAGACGATGAGGGCAGGTCCCTTGACAGACGAAGTCCCCTCGATGCCACCAGTAAGACGGAGTATCGGGGAAATAGAGGCTAGAGTTAGTACACTCACACCGCCTCCTATCAAGAAACATAGTGTCTCCGGTCAAATAAAACAATATAAAAATAAAACAGCTGAAGCAAAGGCCTGGCTTATGAAGGCGAAACTTCATATAAACACCAGCAGAAACCTAAAAACGGATCTAAAGGCTGGAATCCTTGAGGCCGTAGAGAAACTCTACTCATTGGTGAAGGAAGCGGAAGACGGAAAGTCGCATGGTGAAGTTCTGGAGAGACCAGGATCGAAACTAAATGAAACGATAGTGATTACGCCGGAGGATAAGCAGGAAAGTGAAATTTTAAGGAAAATAGAGGAACACGGTAAGTTACTAAAGGAGAATAGGAAGGACATGGAAAGATTACAGGAAGTAATGAGAGGTTTTCAGGAGATGACTAAGGAAGACATCGGAAGTCGGGACGTTGTAGGGAATTTAGAAGAAGTTAAACAAATACTGATAAATAAAAATGAAATCCCAACAAAGGTAAAAACGGTACCCGAGATACCGGTGGTAAAAGCGAGGCACAACGGAACACAAATTGATAGAGTTCGAAAAGTAGGAAAACAGAAAGTGGTCTTAACTACTTCCTCACCGATAGATATAAAGAAAATAAAAAAACAGATCTCTATATCCGTCTGTACCTCATTTCCCTAAGTTGTGGAAGGTAGCGGTAGTTAAAATTCTCCGTAAGCCCGAAAAAGATGACCAAAGCATATCGACCAATAGGTCTCCTATCAGTATTAGGAAAAATAGTGGAAAAGTTGCTGGTATGGAGACTTCAGTGGCACCTTCTTCCGGGCTTAAACAAACAACAGTATGAATTTATACCGTGTCGCAGCACCGAAGATGCTCTCTATGACTTCATGAAACAGAAAGCAATCTGCAGCAAAAGAAAATAATGCTAATAATATCGCTAGACATAGAGGGCCCCTTCGATGCTGCGTGGTGGTCTGTCATACTTAATTGCTTCAATGAGAAGCAGTGCCCTAAAAACTTATATGGTCTCGTTAAGTCATATTTGAAAGATAGATGGGTGGAGGTCCAATATGCTGGTGCCGAATACCAAAGAAGAACTAAAAAAGGATGTGTACAAGGATATATTGGAGGACCACTCTTTTGGAACTTAATCTTAGATCAACTCTTGGTGGAACTGTCGGCAACAGGACTTTATTTCCAGACTTTTGCTGATGATATCACGCTGGTTATCTCTGGGGAGAGTGGTAGCGAGGTTGCACAAGCTACAAATCGAACTCTTGAAATGATACACCGTTGGGGCGTCAATAATAAGCTTAAATTTGCCCCTCAAAAAACCTTGGGAATGATAGTAACAAAGAAGATTAAATTGGTAGATAAAATAAAGTTACTAGGTCTGATAATCGATAATAAACTATCTTTCGTTCCGCACGTAAACGTACTTAGACATAAATGCAACACAATATACAAGCGGCTAGCAAGCACTGCTAAAGCCACGTGGGGTCTTTCCCCAGAGATAACTAAAACAATATACAAAGCGGTGATAGAACCAGTCGTTTTATATGCAGCCAGTGCCTGGGCTCCAGCAGTTAAAAAACTAGTAATAAGGAAATTGCTAAATTCCCTGCAAAGGGGCTTTGCCCAAAAGATCTGCCGGTCATATCGCACGGTTTCGCTCCACGCTGCTCTCATAATATCGGGAACACTGCCCCTTGATATAAGAGTTCAAGAATTCGCAGGTTTGTATAAAGCAAAGAGAGTTGGAAAGTTGCCATTGGTACTTGCCGATCGTACAATAGAATGCGGTGCGGGTGTTGCTGATGCCCCTCACCCTATGAATATCGTAAAAATCAGCTACGATCTTGTTGAGGAACTTGTATCAGATACAATACAAAATCTTGGGATCGATGGCCCTCAATTTTTTACAGATGGAAGCAAGAGTTTAGATGGGGTGGGAGCATCGGTAACAGTTTGGGAAGATGGTAACGAGACTCGTTATCAGACTCTCAAATTGGAACCATATTGCACCGTGTTTCAAGCAGAATTGTACGCACTGTATCGCTCAACGGAATTAGCCCTGAACCACATAGCGCAGCAAATTAATATATTCAGTAACTCAAGATCTTCCTTGGACCTGCTGGTTGGATCGAAAAACCGCAACTATTTAGCGATACAAATAAATAGGAATGTCTATAAAATAAAAGAAGAAGGTAGAACCCTGCGGTTCTTTTGGGTGAGGGCCCATGCGGGGACCCCAGGCAACGAAAGAGCAGACGAACTTGCAAAAAAGGCTGCTAAAAAAAACAACAAACGACTACGACAAAGTACCAATTTCCCACATAAAAGCATTAATAAGGGAAGAAACTGTCAGCAAATGGCAGGAGCGATACACCACGGATGCAACTGCTAAAACAACAAAATAATTCTTCCCGGATGTAAAAATAGTAAATAAAATAATAAATGACATAGGAATAACTTATGGACTTACCCAATTGTTTACAGGACATGGTGGCTATGCAGAGTACCTTCATAGGTTTAAAATAAAGGATAGCCCAGACTGCTTGTGTCAATCACAGGTACCCGAAACAATAACCCATATAATCATAGACTGCCCAAGATACTGTAGAGAAAGATACGATGTAGAGCATAGGATAGGACAGAATATTAATGTAGTGAATTTCAGTGATATATTAGTTAATAAGAATAATAGAACTTGTTTCTTAGATTATTGTTTAGACATAAGTGCAAAATGTATGATCCGAAATAAATTTAAAAATCAAGTGTGCTAAAAGATATAACTACGAGTATAATTTAAAGCAGAAAAGGTCTCTAATTATGTTAGAGGGGACAGAAGAGGGGTGCGGTTTTAGTGGGCAGAAGACCCCGTCCTACCGGCTAAAACCCCAGCGAATTTCCGTCCATTCCGCTTTATAGGAGAGCAACAGGGTCGCAATTCTGCATTCTACTGTTGCCCCCGCGGATGTTAAGCAGGACATTAGGGTAGCGCCCTAGCGCGTTGTAGAGCGTTCACATTCCTTGCATCGGCAGTGGGACCGATGCTTTAGGACGGGGACAGTAGGTGCGTAAAGCGCCGGCGGGCCCGCCCCGCTCTTCTTTTTCGTATCGCAGGTATCCCTCTGCGGCCTGCGCAGGAGGGTCTTATTGGAGCCTGTAAGGGCGTCCACCTAGACAGGGGCCCCGTACAGATACCCAGCCATCGCGGTGGCGACAGCCAGGTTATGTCAGACTCTTACTGACTAAACCCCACGGTGTTCCTCCAGCCGCCATAAAGGCATGGCCACTGGTACGCTTGCGCATTCGTCCGCGACCCCGCCGGCGTGAGCCCGTTGCGCGAGCACCGTCTCAAATGGAGGAGGGCCCTCGATATACCCCCCTCTCAACTCCCCCAGGAATAAAGACGCCCGGTGACCGAGGAGGAACGGGGCGGGTGGGCACATGGTGCTGGTTCCCCCCGCCCTGTGGGGCCTGGAGCGGCGGATGCGGGGGCATTCGTCGCGTCGAGGGTCACGTGAGGAAAGGCGTCCGTGGTGTTACCGGGCGTCTTTATTCCTGGGGGAGTTGAGAGGGGGGTATATCAAGGGCCCTCCTCCATTTGAGACGGTGCTCGCGCAACGGGCTCACGCCGGCGGGGTCTCGGACGAATGCGCAAGCGTACCAGTGGCCCTGCCTTTATGGCGGCTGGAGGAACACCGTGGGGTTTAGTCAGTAAGAGTCTGACATAACCTGGCTGTCGCCCCCGCGATGGCTGGGTATCTGTACGGGGCCCCTGTCTAGGTGGACGCCCTTACAGGCTCCAATAAGACCCTCCTGCGCAGGCCGCAGAGGGATACCTGCGATACGAAGAAGAAGAGCGGGGCGGGCCCGCCGGCGCTTTACGCACCTACTGTCCCCGTCCTAAAGCATCGGTCCCACTGCCGATGCAAGGAATGTGAACGCTCTACAACGCGCTAGGGCGCTACCCTAATGTCCTGCTTAACATCCGCGGGGGCAACAGTAGAATGCAGAATTGCGACCCTGTTGCTCTCCTATAAAGCGGAATGGACGGAAATTCGCTGGGGTTTTAGCCGGTAGGACGGGGTCTTCTGCCCCGGGAGTCCGGCATAACCGCCCCGATCTACTCGTGGCGGTATGCGTATATGCATTTCCCCAGCGTAAACAAAAAAAAAAAAAAGGTTAGGTTAGGTTCCCCCACTATGGGGCCGCCTTATCGTGGTGGGGGGGCTCTAGTAAACGGTGGCTGGTCACCACCGCCGAAGCTAACGGTCCCAAGTGGGGCCCCTCCCGGCACTTCTCTGTGGAGGCGGAGTTGGCTGGGGATGGGGCCACAACCCCGGCCGCCGTTCATTCGGTGGCCGAGGAGGAACGGGGCGGCGGGGGACATGGTGCTCGTTCCTCCCGCCCTGTGGGGCCTGGGGCGGTGGATGCGGGGGCATTCGTCGCGTCGTAGAGACGGTGCCCGCGCAAGCGGGCTCACGCCGGCGGGGTCGCGGACGAATGCGCAAGCGGGGACAGTAGTGGCCCTGCCTTTATGGCGGTTAACACCGTGGGGTTAAGTCAGTAAGAGTCTGACATAACCTGGCTGTAGCATGGCTGGGTATCCATGAGGATTCCCCACGTAAAAAAAAAAAAAAAAAAAGGTTAGGTTAGGTTAGGTTCCCCCTCGTGGGACCACCTTGGCGTGGTGGGGGGGCTTACAGCGGGTGCACATTACCGCACCTGCTTACAAACGGTCCCGAGAAGGTAACCGGCAGCGTCTGTCTCGGAGCGAGCGGCTGCCGGAGGCGCCAGCGTCTGACTCATAGTGGGCGGCAGGCGCGGGGTAATTGGTGGAGTCTTCGCGGTCGAAGCCAAACCCTGAGGTGCCCTATCACTTCTTTTAAGAGGGGAAAATAGTCCAGCGGCTAGGTAAAGTCGGCGAATGTCGTCGACAGCGTCGTAATCGTAACCCCTAAAGTGTCGTAGTCAAGTCTCGCGGCTTGAGGGGCCGATGGTCTTGGCTTGGTCGCCCGGATCGCGAGGATGACAACCTCTATAAAAAAATACCCCGAATTTTAAACGAGCCGCACCGCGAGAAAATGCATGGCTGATGGGTTGTTCAGTCTCTAGTGCGGCCTCGCCAGGGGAATCTGCCGAACCCCCTGGGCGAGTAAAGCCCTAGGCTTAGGAAGAGGGAGAGGACGCCCTCCTACCACCGGCTATTACGTGGGCTTGGCGAAAGCCAAGGCCCAACTACTTGAAGTGGAAAGAGAAGAGTTGCGCGTAAACGCTGAGAAGGCCGCCAAGGTCAAACATGTCCGTACAGCTCGAGTTACGCGCGAATTTAAAACAATGAGCGAGGTGGCAGCAGAAGATCAGCTGGCCGCCGATCTACGACAAAATGTGCTCGACTCGGTCGACGTCATATTAAATGTCGCTACTAAGTCGGGCAACCTTAAGGGCTTTACTTTTCAAAAGGCCCTTATATAAGCAGCAGCGACCATCAAGGACGCAGTCGGGGCGTTGAGCAAACGTACTCCCTCTGAGGAGATTAAAAAACTGCAGGCTGAGAACGCCCGCCTTTCGCAAAAGGTGGATGATCTCAGCCTGGATGTCCAGAAGTTAAGGGAGGGTTCGCAGGAGATATTTAAAAGGCGGTGCGAGGATCGTGCAGCTCTTTGCGAGGAGCGTGCGGCTCTTGAAAAAGAGAGTGAGTTCCTTCGCGAGAATATCTCCCAAGCGACCTGTGATGATATGGCAGATGACTCTGTGGAGCCACCACCCCAGAACACTACATCAGAGGAACGATCGCGAACAAATGTCCGCGACATAGAAGAAACCTCGCCGTCGGAGGTCCTTACTCGCTCTATTTTAAAGCGAGTCGGGGACTTAATTGATGCGAGGTTTAAATCAGTGGAAGGCATGCTCCTTGAAGGTATCCCGAGAGAGCCAAGATCAATCTTGGCTCTCTCGGGATACCTTCACTAAGTTTTAAGGTCGCGGCTAACGGAACCCGCATCCTAGAGGTGCCTGGCCCAGACCACGACAAAAAGGCGGATTCGTTCGCTAAGAAGTTACTGGAGCACCTGTCCTCCGATGACGTTAAAATCACCCGACCAGTGAGTGCGCAGCAATGCGGATCACGGACCTGGATGAGTCGGTCGAGGCGGGTGACGTTGCTGCTGCAGTGGCAAAGGTTGCGGGCTGCCCCGTAACTAGTGTTGAAACGGGCGAAATACGCCTCTCTTTCCGGGGCTCTGGCACCATTTGGGTGCGGGGCTCCTTGAAGGGGGAGGCGAGAGCGTCCCCCCCATCTTTCCTCCGGCAAGCTGGCGCACGCAAACACTACGCGCGCCGCCTCATGAGGCTTTTTAAGGGATGTCTACCGCCCACGCGGCGACACCCCAGGCCTGGGTCAGGTTGGTAGTAGGGGAAAGCCGGAGGCTCTCCCCCTACGTCTGGTCCTTCGCCGGCGACATGCGGGAGCGTCGACGTCCAGCTCCCGCTCGCGTTCCGCTGCCTCCTTCTGCATCATGACTTTTTCGCAAAAGGAGAGAACCGCTTGCCACGACCTCCGACTATCCACCATCGCCTTGACGACGGCGGACAATGAGAGGTCATGCCCAACCTGAGCAACGAGGGCACGTCTCCGCACATCCCAGGCGGCGCACTGCGCTAGAGTGTGCTGGGCCGTGTCCTCGTCGCAAACCCCACATGCGTGGCAACCCATTGACGGCTCCCTTCCCGCAATCCGACACAGATATCTCCCGAAACAGCCATGTCCCGTGAGTATCTGCGTCAGGTGGAAGAGCCTCCGGCTTTCCCCTACTACCAACCTGACCCAGGCCTGGGTCACCATCGCCTTGACGACGGCGGACAATGAGAGGTCATGCCCAACCTGAGCAACGAGGGCACGTCTCTGCACATCCCAGGCGGCGCACTCCGCTAGAGTGTGCTGGGCCGTGTCCTCGTCGCAAACCCCACATGCATGGCAACCCATTGTCGGCTCCCTTCCCGCAATCCGACACAGATATCTCCCGAAACAGCCATGTCCCGTGAGTATCTGCGTAAGGTGGGAGAGCCTCCGGCTTTCCCCCTACGTCTGGTCCTTCGCCGGCGCCACCATCGCCTTGACGACGGCATGAGCCATGTCCCGTGAGTATCTGCGTCAGGTGGAAGGTAAGAGCACCGTGCCGCCATTGCTCCAGTACGGGCCGAACGGCCTCGACAGTCCTTAGTCCGGCGGTCGGAGAAGCCAGCCGGTTCTCCCACTGCTGGAGAAGAAGCTGTCGAGAGTGGAGCCTCCTCTCGCTGGGCGCCCTGGCGTCTGCCCTTTGCCAGTAATTGGCAGACCAATTCCCCGCCTCCAGATCCCACGGCGGGGATCTCGCCAGGACACACGCCGCCTCGTAGGAAACGGTGTGGTAGCCTCTGATCACCTTAACGGCCATGGCCCTCTGTGGTTTTCGTAGGAGGGCCGTGTTTTTCGCCGTCAGAGTGTCCGCCCACACGGGGGCCCCGTAAAGAGCCATGGACCGCACCACACCCAGATAGAGACGACGACTCCCCCCGTCTGGCCCGCGGAGATTGGGCATCAGCCTAGCCAACGCGGCCGTTGCGCCCATCAGTCTGGGGGCCAGACGGGTGAAGTGCTCTCGGAAGTTCCACCGGCTTTCAAGGACGAGCCCCAGGTACTTCATAGAAGCCCCGACCTCGATTTGGTGCCCCTCCACTGGAATTAATGAGTTTGCAGGTGGCGCTCTTCTGGGCCCGTGAAAGCAAAGAGCCTCAGTTTTGTTGAGCGCCACCTCCAATCCCAGCATCCTTATCCTGCCGACAACGGTTGCCACGCCTCGATTTGGTGCCCCTCCACTGGAATTGATGAGTTTGCAGGTGGCGCTCTTCTGGGCCCGTGAAAGCAAAGAGCCTCAGTTTTGTTGAGCGCCACCTCCAATTCCAGCATCCTTATCCTGCCGACAACGGTTGCCACGCCTGCAGTGGCAAGACGGGCTGCCACCTCGTAGGTGTCTCCCCGGGCCAAAACTAACGTATCATCCGCATAACACGACACGCTTAGGCCCGGAGAAAGAGCGCCCCGCAGCACCCAGTCGTAGCCGATGTTCCACAGAAGGGGCCCTAGAACCGACCCCTGTGGTACACCACACGACATCTCCCTTCTTTCTACTTCGTATCGCCCTGGATAGGCCACGTGCCTATCGCTCAGGTAGGACCCGACCAGTCGCCTTAGATAAGGAGGCACCCGGTGATATCGGAGCGCCTCCCTTATACAGCCCCAGGGCATGGTGTTGAACGCGTTTCGGATGTCGAGCGACACCGCCAACACCGATCCGCCCCGGGAAATGGTTTCATCCGCTTGAGCCTTGACGTGGACAATGGCGTCGATTGTCGATCGGCTCTCGCGGAACCCAAACTGTATCTGCGAAAGATCAGGTCCCACCGAGCTCAGGTGTGCCACCAAACGGTCGGCTATTATTCTCTCGAACAACTTGCCGACCTCGTCCAGCAGCACAATAGGGCGATACGCGGAGGGAGTCTCCGCGGGGCGCCCGTCCTTCTTGAGAAGGACCAGCCTGCCCGTCTTCCACTGCGAGGGAAACCGTCCCAGCTGGAGACACCTGTTGTAAAGTCCAGTGCCAGCCGGGATCCGAGGGCGTCCAGAGCCAAAACCCAGACAAAGCCGGGTATGCCATCGGGGCCCGAAGCTTTGTTCTTCTTGCCCCGGAGCCTCTTGACAGCCCGATCAAACTCCTCCGGCGTGAGTGACGGTGCCGGTGCCTCGGACTCGAACTCTCCTTCGTCGTCAGGAGAAGCCATCGACGGGGGAATATGGTCCGCTCGATTTGGGAACAGAGCAGACACAATATCCCCCAGCAGCCGAAGCTCGAGACTTTGAGTCAACGGGGGCGCCCATGCACGAAGTTTTCCGCGCACCATCAAGTATGGGCGACCCCAAGGATCTCGGCTCAAAGTCTCCAGGAGCTCGTCTCTCGCCTGGGTTTTGGCTCTGCTGATGGACAGCTGTAGTGCCTTGGTACTCTCTCTATATGGGGCAAACAGCTGGGCTTCCGTGATGGAGTCGCGAGTGTGCCGTCTTCTGTACCTTGTGTACTGGCGTCGGGCCACAGTGCATTCTGCGCGAGTTGCGCTGATCTGTTCTGACCACCAGTACACTTGACGTTTAGGAGGTTGGGACCTGGCCCGGGGCATTGACGCGTCACAGATATGTGTCAGCGCTTCCCGGAACCACAAGGCTCCGTCCTCTACCTCCGTAAACCCGCTATCGGGGCACGCCCACTTCCATCAGCAAGTCCCTGTCGGAGGACTTGGACGTCCACCTCGGAAAGGCGGGATGTACTGTTTGGCGCAGGCTGGTCTGTCCTGGTGGTGAGGTGGAAACGTCTAACCGTATGTATCTATGGTCCGATAACGTCTCCACCCCTTCCAAAACCCTCCAGTCCCTGACCCGGCGCCCTACAGACGGGGTGGCAAGTGTAATGTCCACGATGGACCCGCCTTGCTGCCGCACGCACGTGTGTACCGACCCCCTATTTAAAACAGAGAGGTCGGCAGCCAGCGCCCACTCCTCTAACGAATCACCGCGAGCGTCCGTGGCAGGAGAACCCCATACCACAGATTTGGCATTGAAGTCTCCCGCAATAAGGACGTTTTCAGACGACAGTCGCAGCAAAATATTACTGTTGGGGGAGAAGTACACTCCCGCCACTACGATTTCCCCCCATTGGGCAACAACGTAGCCCCGGCCACTTGCTTTGGATACAAGGGCCGGAGCTCCGTTTGCCATCGTCGCAGTTATTGCCACCAAGCCCTCGCTGTCTCTCACCCATTTATCGTGATTGGGTGGGACTTAATAGGGCTCGGCAACAACCGCTAAATCTATCAGCCACTGCGCCAGGCTCTGGGACAGAAGGTCCTGAGCTCCGGCGCAGTGGTTAAGATTCGTCTGGAGCAGACGGTAACTAGCCATTACTCTGCGCCAGTTACCATAGCCTCCTCTTGGCACCTGCCGGTTTATTGTTCCTCCGTGGTCTCCTTTTAGAGTGGGCACAGGTGTTTGCACCTACTCTGTGGTTCGCCTTTTTGCCCTCCGCTGCACAGAGGTTGCACCGTGGAGATGCGGAGCAGGTGGCAGCCTTGTGCCCCGTTAGACCGCAGCGGTAGCACTCGTTGCTGCGGTCTGTGGTTGAACGGCACTTTGCGCCGACGTGGCCGACCTCAAGGCACCTGTAGCACCTTAAAGGCCGCTCCGCGAGGAGGGTCACCTTCGCCGATGACCAGCCGACAAGTAGGCGACCAGCGGCCGCAATCTTGTTGGAGGCCACCACAGGGCAAGTGACTCTGACGCTCCACAAGCCGCCAGCATCACCCCGCATAGGGCCCGTTTTAACAAGGGCCTCTGAACAGCCCCCGTCGGCGGCTACTGCGGCGGTAAGTTCGGCCGGAGTGACAGAGTCATCCAGACCTGAAACTCGCAGATGGGCGCACTTTACAGGCCTATCGACCCGGACAACCTCGCTTGCCGGCACCGCACCCCTCCAGTTATTCATAGTCCAGAGAGGCTTCCGATCGCCCTCTTGGCTTCGGATATAACAGAGTTATAAGTGTGACCAGCCTCTTCGGCCCCCGGCTGCAACGTAAGCATTATAGCCGAGGAACGTGGCGGTCGGACTCTTATAGGGGCCTTCGTTTTGGTGCCTTCGCCTTTATCTTCTTTGCGGGCTCTTTAGGTGCAGTTGGCGCAGGCTTGTTGGGCTGCTTCTTTTTTTTACGCCCAACGACCTTTGCCCATCTCTCTCCTATGGGTCCTTTCGGTGGCTCCGGTGTTTTAGGATTTCCCTTCTTTTTGTTATTCTTCTTCTTCGACCTTTTCTCCCCTGCTGTTTGCTGTGGAGGAGAGGTCGAAGAAGTAGTTAAGTTCCGGTTCTCGGCCGCTGCAACACAAACAGCAGCCGGAGCTGGAGGAACCCGCTTGCCCAATGGAGGTCGGGTACGTGTCGGAAGCAGGAGGCGCTCCTCCATGCCCTCGAGCCTTGCATTGAGCATCGTGCCGACCGAAATCATAATAGCATGTTGAAACTCCTCCATTTGGGTTCCGGTCGGCACGCTGGTAGGCTTCGGCCTCTGAGGGGAGCTGTTTCCACCTCGCACTTCCTGTCGGATGGTGGCAAAGTCCTTGCGGAGCTCTTCCACCTCCCGACGCAGGCGTGCATTTTCCTCCTGCAATCTCCTCACTTCTTCAGAGGAAGTTCGCCTACTGAGGGCTTTGGCGATCTTTTTAAATGAAGTCGCACCAACCTTGAGGTCCCTTCGCAGATCTCCCTTTATGTTGGTGGACTTCAAAGCGATTGATTTGATCGCCTCCGCCACTTCCTTTGCCTCCTTAAGCAGGGTGTCAGCAGATCTTTCGTCCGAAGACGACGAATCCCCCTCCAGCCCGCTCTTACTGCTATCCCACTCAAGTGGCTCCCCCGAGTCGAGAAGAAACTCTTCCCGTCTTGGCCTGGTCTTTGGCCTCGTCATAGGGGTGGCCCGCCCGCGCTTCGATCCGCAACTACGGCTCCTGGCGGTGCCCTTGTCGCTGCTCTCGCCGCGAGCAGAGACTGTGCGTTTGCGCTGGGCCCAGAGTTTTCCCATCACGTTTTTAGTCGACGCACGCGTCCGACTAGCTACGGTCGTGAAGGGCTCCTCCGGGCCGTCGTCAATCGACTCCCCCTCCTTCTGTGTGTGCTTTGCTATGACGGAGTCGTCCAACCGAGTCAATAAGACTATCGGTGTCCGCCCCTTCATAGCAGCACTATCCGCCTTTCTCGTATCCACATCATTAAGCAAGTCCTTTTCCATTAGTTTTCGCCAAGTTGTCTGGTTTCCCAGTGAATATTTTAAAAAATCATAGGGTTCCCACGAGTATGGGGGAAATAGTTAGTCCATCCGAATGGTGCCCCCTGCATCCGGATAAGCCTATGGTTTTACTCGCTGGAGGAGATCGGCCAGTCCCCTCGACGAGGCCGCACTAATGACTGAACATCCCATCAGCCATGCAATCTCTCACGGTGCGGCACGCTTAGATTTCGTGATATTTTTTATAGAGGTTTCCATCCTCGTAGTCCGGGCGGCAAAGCCAAGACCATCGGCCCCTTCAAGCCGCGAGACATGTCCACGACACTCGAAAGGGGTTACGATATCGCCCACTGTCACATGTTCTATCCGCAGCGCTCTCTGATATGCAGAGGACGGGGATAGAGCAACAAATTTATATGAAATACACGCTGCTGTTAGTGCGCGCCGGGTACTACATTTCCCCCATCCTAACCGGAAATCTGCGTGATAGATTTCCGAAAGGACTCTCCCACAGCCGGGGACGCGTTACAATACAGCCGCCCAATTTGGGACAGACGCTGACCAAGCAGCCGCTCGCTTCGAGACAGACGCTGCCTGGGTTTAACGGGTTTGCTACCCATTACTGGGTTCAGAGACCCGAAACTCTATGACCTCAGCCGCCTAATATGCGTCAGACACTGATGTCTCCGGCAGCCGCTCGCTCCGAGACAGACGCTGCCGGCACCTCTTCGGGACCGTTGGTAAGCAGGCCGTAGCTCCCGCCGCAAGCCCCCCCACCACGACAAGGTGGTCCCACGGGGGGAGGGGAACCTAACCTAACCTAACCCCTCCCATAGGGCCATAATAATAGATGTCTGTGAGTATATATTTGCATAATAATAGTTGTATGTGAGTATCGAGTAAATTTCTTTAACGAACATTTTTAGTTTTGTAGTTCTAGATTTTCAGCCTTAAGTTTAAATTATATCTATCGCCATTTTTACTAAACATATTTAAGTTTTTCCTAACGTACAATAAATTCTCATAAATATATTGAGATGGTAGTGTCAGTACATCAATCATAGAAAAGATTTCTCGAAGAGAATCACGAGCTTTCATGTTATATATTGCCCGAATGGCCCTCTTAGGTAGAATAAATATCTCTGGAGGGGAGGGCGCAGTCGCTGCTCCGGTGGCAGCCTACTCTCCAAACTCTCCAACCTAGCACTTACGAGCGTCCCAACCGAGACCATAATAGAGCGTTTAAGCTCCTCTATGACGCCCGCTAGGCCTGTCTGGTCAGAAATCGCTGTTTCAAGTGGGGTAGATTTCTCTTGTACCGGTGGTAGTCTGGGCCGCGTCGGTTGGATCGGCAAAGGGTCCGGTACATCCATCAATGTTAGCAAAGGAGGAAAGTCATCTTCCAGCAGCCTCTTTGGAGTTGAGGCGGATGTCTTTTTAAGTCGCTCAACCTCCTCCCGCAGTTGTGCCAAGTCAGAGCGCAATTGATGTTGTTCCTTTTTCAGACGATCGTTTTCTGCCTGAAACCTGGCAGTCTCAACAGAGGATGTAAGCTCCGTCAGTGACTCCTCAATATACGTCAGCGGCAGGAGCGTCTTCGCTGAGCTCCCGCTCGCGTTCCGCCGCCTCCTTCTGCAAAGGGTCCGGTACATCCATCAATGTTGGCAAAGGAGGAAAGTCATCTTCCAGCAGCCTCTTTGGAGTTGAGGCGGATGTCTTTTTAAGTCGCTCAACCTCCTCCCGCAGTTGTGTCAAGTCAGAGCGCAATTGATCTTGTTCCTTTTTCAGACGATCGTTTTCTACCTGAAACCTGGCAGTCTCAACAGAGGATGTAAGCTCCGTCAGTGACTCCTCAATATACGTCAGCGGCAGGAGCGTCTTCGCTGAGCTCCTGCTCGCGTTCCGCCGCCTCCTTCTGCGTCATGACGTGTTCACAGAAGGAGAGAACCGCCTGCCACGACCTCTGACTACCCACCATCGAACTCCGACTAACCTAACCTATCAAGAGAAGACCAATACAGCGGGTGCCCCACTTCCTACATAAAGCAGCAAATACGCAGGGCAACGCTCGAGAAATGGAACCAACGCTACATAGAGGGCGACACAGCCTCGATAACTAAAATATATTTTATCGACGTCTATAACATAATAAAACGGGTACAACTGGACTCCATTACATCTCAGATATTAACGGGACATGGTGAATTCTCCGAGTACGTAAAACGTTTCCAGTGCAAGGAGAGCCCGGCATGCGTCTGCGATCCGAATGAAAGTGAGAGCGTAATACATATAATGACTGCCTGTCCGGTTTACGGTAGGGAACGCTTCGAGACGGAGATGTTGATAGATATGAGAATAACAATAGACAATATTAAAACTATTATGGATAGCCTACATAGAGAAACTTTTATGAAATACTGTACAAGGTTGGCAAGTAGGGTAATAAATAGAAATAAAACTACTTAGATAAGTAACTGTTGTTATATACCTGTCAGGGGCGTCAAAGTCAAAAATCATTTATTTCATGTAAATCTTTACAGATATTTATGAATAGTCAAAAAAATCAAAAAAGTTTAACAATGAGATCTTAGAGTGCGTTTGGTTAGGCAGCTATTCATTAACAAAATAACGACAAATATTAATTGAACTTAGACACGATGGAATGGAAACCTTAATATGAAAATTACTACCGAACCGAACACACACTACATAACCAACTAGTGTAAGACTAGGTGGTTAGCTGATTCCATTGACCAACTTCACCGATCATATCATCATAAATATTTATTGTAAATAAAAGCTAAGTAACCAATCACATATAAGTAAAGGTATAAGGATCGGTATTTTTAAGGGCATAAACACTAACTATAAAGTCGATCCCCTCAGAGATACCCCGGAGAAAAAGAAAACAGCAAGTAAAAAACTCTAGTGCTTCACACAAACTAAAAGAGGGGTACAGCTATTGACTTATGCTATATAGCATATATATATAATATATATATATAGTAACATACTCAAAATGCACCCCACTGATCAGCATGCGTAGAACACCCTATGGCAGAATATTTGTTACGGTACCAATGTACATAACTACACAGTATACTATTAGTATAAATAAGTAGGTAATCATCAATGATTACCTTATCCAAAGACAAAATTTACATAATGTAATGAAAATCAATTATGTAATATAAAATTATTACAATATTGGACATTATATACCTACTAAACTAGGGTAGATTCTACATAAGCAATTTGTTTACTAGTTGCGAGACCTCAATTGCATATCAGGACGGTTCCAGACGTCTTTATCGTTAAGATAGTCTTTTACACTATAGTAAGCCTTATAGATTAATATGTGTTTTATACAATTTTTAAACTTTATTTCACTCAGATCTATAATGCTTTTAGGTAATTTATTAAATAACCTTATACTGATAATGACGAAACATTTATTAGTTTTTGCAGTCTAAACTTTGGTATATCGATTTTATCTATGTTTCTTAAGTTTAAATTATGTCTATCGCCATTTTTACTAAACATATTTAAGTTTTTCCTAACGTACAATAAATTTTCATAAATATATTGAGATGGTAGTGTCAGTACATCAATAGCAACGTAGCTGCTTAGTGCGAAAATCGCAACATGGAGTCGCGACCGTCACCCGTCACTGTGATATATAATTGAATGTATGTTGTAAGTGTATATATATATTATTAAAAAAAGTTTTAGGTAATTTTGTATGTTGTATTCTGTGATGACGCTCTTGCATGTGCCTACGAAAGTATAATCAGGGATAAGAGCGTCAAAAATAATTATAATGTAAATCATAATATATTATGTATGTATTTGTTGATATAAATGGTAGAACAACCTTGTAAAACAGTAAAAAAAAAAAAATCAAAGGTACATCAAAGTCTTTGACCTCAATAAAAACCCGCACCCCTTTTCTATTTTCAAAGGAAAATAAATAGGTTTTTAGTGGGTCAAGTCCCACACTCTCCGGAGGAATTATGACTTGTTTAGGGGTCTTGAGTACTTGAGTGTTTGTGAAATAAAACTCTTGGTTTGATGTTTTCGAGTGATTAATACTGAATAAATTTAATTAATAATTACTCCTATAAATCCTTTTTGAATTGTTCGTAGCCATGAAGGTAAAAACCGTGCCATTCCGCGCGCCCCTCGCGCGTTTTTTTAGCTTCATGTTCGTAGCGGTGTGGAGGTACTGGACGTGCACGACAATAAAGAGGAGGGCCGCTGGTTTCGATAAAGTGTTCAACTTGGTGTTTGGTGCTCAACTGCATTGAAGTTAGTTTTGTGGTTCCGGGGAACTCCGCCAATATGTCATGGTAAGGTTTTCCCATGTCGATACTGCGAACTGTAGGTACGTTTGTTACCTCGACGAAAGTGTTGCTCGACATTAGGTTGGGTTTGCCGTCGATAAGCCTCCTGTTCTTGATATCGACTATGAGCTGGTGATGCTTGAGAAAGTCTGCCCCTAATATTGGTTTGGAAACTGCTGCGACGATGAACTTCCATTTGAATTTTCGCCGGAGGTTGAAATCCAGTTCGAGAGTTTTTTCACCGTATGTTGGTATGACCGTATTGTTGGCAGCGTATAAGCAGAGTGGAAGAGGTTTGGTGATTACTCCTTTTCTTCTTGGTATGATGGATATGTTTGCACCCGTATCAACTAAGAATGTGAGTCTGTTTAGTTTGTCGTTGATGAATAGGCGGTGAGATTGTTCGGAGACGCCAAGTTCCGCCAAGTCTTGCGTCCTTTCTAGTTTTCCGACATATCTTCATTTGTTTTTTTAAAAGCGCATGGTGGTGTACATTTGAATGCTCTTGGCCCAAATCGTTGGTGATAGTAGCAGTACAGAGATGGAGAGTGGTTTCGTGCAGGCGTTGGAGACCGCAAACTGTATCGTGACCGAGCTGGCGATCTTGAGTTTCTAAAACGGCTTCTTCTGTATTCAAGATGATTCTGCCGCTGACCATACTGTGTTTTTGATTTCATTTCGGCGATCTCCATCGACAATTTCTTGACTTCATTAATTAGAAATTGTGTGTCTTCTAGTGAACTTGAAGGAGATGTAGTGCGAGAAGACACTGTAGCTATCTGTGTGCAGCTGGTCTCCAATATTGTATCAGCCAGATGTGACAATTCTTTGAGTGTTGTATTTGTGCTTAGTGTTTCAGTGACAGCAAGTGCAGATCTTATGTGGGCTGGCAAGTGATTATTCCACAGAAGTTGGAGAGTTGTATCAAATTTCTCATCCGTCGAAGGAGTTGCGACGGCTTTTGATCTCCAAGCTCCATTTCTGTTAGGAGTTTTGTTGTTCCGTCGGAGTTTTTGGAATTGGCGGCTGCTCGACTCCTCGTATGTAGCTATTAAGCGTTTCTTAATTTCTTCATACTTATCCGATGTAGATGGGTTGTACAAGAGGTCTGAAATTTGATCGATGTCTTGTTTTTCAAGCTTCGTTATCACAATTCATGCAAGTTGGGTCTGGCTTCCTTTTAATTTATCCGTCGCAGCTTCTAATCTGATGAACCACAGGCGAGGTGAGTCTCTCCAGAACGGCGGTATTTGCGTCGAGAGAGAAACTGCATCGATGTCTTCACGGCCTGTATGTTCCTTTTTTGGTTATTCAGCCATTTTTTATAAGAAGGGCTCCTTTGTTCTCGGGGTCACCACTTTAGGGGTCTTGAGTACTTAAGTGTTTGTGAAATAAAACTCTTGGTTTGATGTTTTCGAGTGATTAATACTGAATAAATTTAATTAATAATTACTCCTATATTTATACAAAATAAAATTATAATATTGCCGCCATTTCTACGGTGCAATCGCAGCTTATTGTAGTAGTGGGCGACGGCGCGGCGTGGTAGCCGGGGACTATATAAGACATCCGCGCAATACGCGCGGCCTTTTCTTGAGCGAGCGCCGCCGACACCAGCCTTACGAGACAACAGGACACTGCAGCACTGTGGGGAGATTTGCGGAGCGCCTGCTTCGGTGACGCAGCTTGCATCGGAGAATGGTGTTTACACAGCGGTGCTGCCGTCATTCTTCGGTTCAACAACATCCTTGTATGGACATTATAGACAATTCATATGGGCATATTTTTTTTTTTTTTTATGAGAGCTCAACATGTGACCTTGCATCCACCTGATGTTAAGCAGTATGCAATATCCATGAATGATAGCAACAAGCGGATGAATACAGATGCACCGCTGGTTGCCATCATTATGCCGGCTTAAGATGCCTGTTCACGCTTCGTTTAAAGGACTCTAGGTTATAAGCGGAAGGAAACACGCAAGCTGATAGAGCATTCCACATTTTAATAGTACGGCAGATATATGAATCGCCAAAACGTTTAGTACGAGTTGGTACATCCGCCACGGTATACATATGCATTTTGCAACCAGTGCGTGTTGTCCTGTAACGGAAAGGGGAAGGGGGAATAATGTTAAATAGCTCTTCAGAGCACTGTCCATAGTATAGGCGGTAAAATACGTTCAACGATGCCACATCCCTGCGAAGCTGCAAAGGCTCCAAGGTTTTATTGAGCTTTTAGGGATCTTGTGTACTTGTAGGTTTAGAAGTGAAACTCTTGATTGGTAGTGACTGAATGATTTTACTTATTTATTTTCCGTATTTATATATGATTTTATAAACGGAAATTATTAAAAACAAATGTAAACAAAACATAATAATTTAAAATAGTTTTCCAATAAGAAACGTCCCCGCCTTAATGCCGATGACGTAGCCTCCCCTCTGCAGTACTCGATGGCGCGGGTGTCACCCTTCACCCCATCGCAGCGGGCGTACCGCAGGGAAGCTGCCTTTCCCCGGTTCTCTACTGCTGCTACACCGATGACATCCCGCTGGCCGAGAAGGACGTGGAGCTGGCTCTGTACGCGGACGACGCCGCCTATTTCTCGTTTTCTTTAAACGCGGAAATGGCGGCTGTCTACATGCAGAGACAGCTCGATTTACTTCCCGACTGGCTATCACTCTGGCGCCTACGTGTAAATGTTAAAAAGACACAGGCAATGATCATCCGCAGAGAGGACCGGGGAGTGGGCCGTACCCCCCCGCCCCCGCTCCAGCTTTGTGGACAGTCCGTTGACTGGTCCAAAACTGTGATGTACCTCGGAGTCAAAATTGACTACAAATTGAATATGAAGCCGCACGTCAAAATGACACGAGCTAAAGCGGCGGTCGCACGCTGTCGGCTGCGTCCAGTGTTATCATCCGGATTACCATTACATACAAAAATTACTGTATATAAACTTTATATAAGGCCGATTCTCACATACGCGGCACCAACAGCATAAGAGCCTGCGCACCGTTACGGGCGCCCCATATATATGAGGAATGCTGTACTCATGCGAGACCTCCGGATGGAAACACTGAACGACTTCATCGTTCGTTTGACCACCCGTATGTTCTCGCGTGCAGATACATCAGGCCAACCGCACATTCGGGACCTGACGCACGCGAGACCACCGGATGCCAAACGGCGATATGCGCGCGACCTGGTACCTCTCACGAGCGATAGTGATAGCAGTTCGGGAAGCGAAAGCGACTAGCACGATTGCTTCACGTGAAGGAACAGCATCACAGACTCTCCACAGAGCCCCTTAAATCCAGTAAAAAGGTCACGCAAAGACCTATCCGTAGTCACGGGTAGCGAACAGCTACTATTGAAGGAGGTTACGACCTCGTAACAATTACCCGTCTCCCGTAAGGGGGGATAGTGACGACTCATCGCGCGCGCTCTTTTACCGAGCGTCGAGACGAGAGGAGCCATGTGATGCTGTGTGCAGCTGTGAACGCCAACTACGCTGCGGGTGAATTGGCGGCTGTCGGGGCGATCGAGCAGTCTCAAAACGACACGGCGACGCTGAATCCTCAACTTGGTGCAAGGCGCTACCACATCAGTCACGAGATGGATCTTCTTTGCGAGAGAAAATTATGAACTACCCACACAATAATTTTATGTTCTTTTGAGAACATTTATGAATAACCGTCCTTTTCAGGATGTTCAATTGTTTCTTTACTGTTGCGGAACTCGTCCTTTTCAGGACGTTTACTTGTTTCTTTTACTTTGTCAGTTGTGCTGCTACAGTGCTACCCCTCAAGCGAAGCGTACCGGCAGTTTGCTTATGCGTCCAGATCTGGTAACCGTGGTACTAGATTTTAAGATAGATGCTGGTTCCGTTGGTCTGCTTGTTCTGTCTGTGTTGTTACTTGAAGAATGATTGATGTTGCTTGAAGAGTGAGCGCTGCTGCTGGATGCAGACTGGTAGTCGTTGACGATGTACGCAGGTTTGAGACGGTCGATAGAAATAGTTGCTTTGCGTGTGGGTAATTGCAGAATGAAAGTTTTGTCATTCCGTTTGATCACTGCGTACGGGCCTTCATAGGGTTGTTGCAATGGTTTTTTTACGGCATCGTTTCTTATAAATACTTGTTCTCATGTATGTAAGGCTGGGTGCACAAATATTGGCAGATTGTTCTCGTGTGATTGTGTTTGTGCCTGAGATGGTTTGAGTGCGTTTATGATGTTCCGTAATTGACTGACGTAATTGTGGTCCATATCTCGTTCAGGTTGTTGTATAGCGAAGAAATCACCAGGCAGCCGAAGGTTGTGGCCGTATGTCAGTTCTGCCGCACTGACGCCGGTATCGGATCGTACGGCAGCTCGTAGTCCGAATAAAACCGTGGGCAGTTCGGTCATCCATTCTGTTCTTTCCGATAGTTTGGTTTTCAATGCAGTCTTGAGCGTTCTGTGCCATCGCTCGACCATACCTTTTGCTTGTGGATGATAAGGTGTCGTACGAGTCTTGTTGATCCCCATGGTGTTCATTAGTTTGGCAAATAGTTCACTTTCGAATTGACGACCTTGATCACTAGTCAGCGTTTCTGGGCAACCGAAACGAGTGATCCAATTTTCATATACAACTTTTGCGACGGTTTCGGCTGTGATATCTTCGGTAGGTATCGCTTCTGGCCACCTTGTTAGTCGATCGATGATTGTAATCAAGTAACGATGACCTTGAGATGATGTAGGAAGTGGCCCGACGATATCGATGTGAATGTGTTGCAATCGATCAGCAGGTGGGGATGACATTAGGGAGCTCCTCGTGTGACGCTGTATCTTGCATTCTTGACATCGAACACATTGTTTAGCCCAATTTCCAACGTCAATGTTCATTGAAGGCCAGAAATATTTCTGTGACATTAGCTTTCGACTTGATCTGACTCCTGGATGACTGATATTATGCACGGCGTTGAATGCTGTTCGTCTGAATGATTCTGGTAGGTATGGTCGAAAATTGGACGATGATGTTTCGCAGTAAATTTGTGTTGCTGATTGCGGCAGTGTTACTTTCTTCAAAGTTATATTGCTTCGTTGTGCCAGCTCTTGTATGGTTCTGTCTCTTTCTTGCTCATGTGCTATTTGCACGAAATCTAGCATAGATGGGCAAAAAATACTTTCTATGCGACTTAGGGCGTCGGCAACGACGTTGTTTTTGCCGCTGATGTGACGAATGTCTGTTGTGAATTCGCTGATAAACATCAATTGTCTTGCGTGCCGCGGTGTTTCTGTGACTGATGGTGGCTTTTGGAGAATGTAAGTGAGTGGTTTGTGATCTGTGAACACGAGGACGTCACGTCCTTCGATTATTTTTCTGATGTGGATGATTGATAGATAGATTGAAAGTAGCTCTCGATCGAACGTGCTGTAGTTTCGTTGGGCATCATTGAACTTCTTGGAAAAATAGCCTAGTGGTTGCCATTCTTCTTTCACAAATTGAGGAAGTGCGGCTCCAGCAGAATTGTCTGACGCGTCACAGAAGATTGCTAATGCAGCTTTATGTGATGGATGAGCGAGCAGGGTTGCCTTTGATATGCTAGCTTTGCAGTTTCGAATGCTTCATTAGATTCGTCTTTGTGTTTTTATATAGTCTTGTCTTTCTTCTTGGCGTTGTGTATGTAGGCATTAAGTGGCGCTTGTAATGCAGCCGCTTTCGGGACGTGTTCTCGATAAAAGTTGATCATGCCGAGAAAACGTCTTAAATCTTCTACAGTTTTTGGCTTCGGATATTCTGTGATAACTTTGACTTTTTCTTCTGGAGGCTTGATTCCATCTTCAGAAACTGTGTAACCAAGGAATTTGACTGATTCTTGTCCGAAGTGGCATTTTGCAGGGTTTATAGTAATGCCGCTATCTTCTAATCGTCGTAATACTATGCGTACATGTTCTCTGTGTTCTTCTTCGTTTGATGATACGTCATCAATAAATGGGAATACAAAATCCAGACCACGCAGAACTTCATGGATGTATCGTTGGAATGTTTGACCGGCGTTCTTTAGTCCTGGACACATACGTGGAAATTCGAACAGTCCCATTGGTGTTATGATGGCTGTCTTCTCGATATCTTCTTCTCGTACACTAAGTTGTTGGTAGGCTCGATTGAGATCGATTGTTGAGAAAATATTGGTTTTGGACAGCTGGTATGTAAAATCCTTGATTCTTGGTATGGGATAGCGGTCGGGCTTGGTGATTGCGTACAGTCTTCGGTAGTCGCCACATACACGCAGGTCTCCGTTCTTTTTTGGCACGATGTGTAGGGGTGATGCCCATGGACTCTTGCTAGGTCGACATAATCCTTGCTGGATTATGTTTTCGAACTCTTTCCTGACTTGTTCATAGCGATGTGGTGGTACCGGACGTGCTCGACAATGAAGTGGAGGTCCGGTTGTTTCAAGTTAATCTTGTGATTCCAGGAAATTCTGCCAATACGTCATGATAAGACTTCCCCATGTCAATACTGCGGATTGTAGGTATGTCGGAAGGTTGAACGAAAGTGGCTTTCGATGAAAGGTTTGTTGTCCCATCAATCAATTTTTTATTCCTGACGTCGACTATGAGCGGATGATGTTTGAGGAAATCCGCACCTAGAATTGGTTTGGATACGGCTGCGACGATAAACTTCCATTTGAATCTTCGGCGCAGGTTGAGGTCCAATTCTAGTGTTTTTTCTCCATATGTTGGGATAATTGTGTTGTTGGCGGCGTAAAGGCAGAAGGATAATGGTTGGGTTTGCATGCCTTTTCTTCTTGGTATGACGGATATATTTGCACCCGTGTCTACCAAGAATACTAATTTGTTTAACTTGTCGTTAATAAATAGGCGGTGTGATGCTTCGGAGACGCCAAGTTCCGCCACGTTTAGCGTCCTGTCCAGTTTTCCGACAATTTTTCCTGGGGTTTCTTGAAAGAACACGGCGGTGTGCATTTGACTGCTTTCGTTCCAAATCGCTGGTGATAGTAGCAATACGGTAATGGCGAGCCGTACCGGAAACGCAATGGTGATTGCGAGTTTTGTCGTGCACGAGATCTTGAGTTGCAACGGGAACAATGTTTTGTGTTTTCGATTGTGGTTGGCCGATTATCGTACTGAGGTCTTGATTTGAGTTCGGCGATCTCCATTGTCAATTTTTTTAACTGGCTCGTGATGTTCACTGTCTCCTCTATTTGCGATCCTGGCAGTGAAGTGGCTATTGTAGACACCTGCGAGCAGCTTGTCTCTGCTATTGTGTCAGCTAGCAGAGAGATTTCGTCGAGCTTAGTGTCTGGGTTTATTGATTCACTGACGGCGAGTAATGATCTTATGTGAGCTGGAAGGTGATTGCTCCACATAAGTCGCAGGGTTGCGTCAGGTATTTTCTCCTGTGCTAAATTCTTCATTCTACGTAGAAGTTGCGACGGCTTTTGTGTCCCTAACTCCATCTCTGATAGTAGTTTTTGAAATTGTCTATTATCTGACTCTTCATATGTGGTTATGAGGCGCTTCTTTATGACTTCATACTGCTCGGCTTTGGGCGGGTTGTACAGCAAATCTGCTATTTGCTCGATGTCTTGCTTTTCGAGCTTGGCGACGACCATCTGAGGTAGTTGCGTCTGGCTTTTCTTGAGTTCGCTTGTTGCTGCCTCGAAACTGATGAACCATAGACAAGGTTTATCTCTCCAGAATGGTGGTATCCGCATTGAGAGCGAAATTGCAGAGACTTCTACTTCTTGGTTTTCTTCCGTCATTATTCAGCAGGGCTTGTTTGTTCTTCGGGGTCACCACTTTAGGGATCTTGTGTACTTGTAGGTTTAGAAGTGAAACTCTTGATTGGTAGTGACTGAATGAATTTACTTATTTATTTTCCGTATTTATATATGATTTTATAAAAGGAAATTATTAAAAACAAATGTAAACAAAACATAATAATTTAAAATAGTTTTCCAATAAGAAACGTCCCCGCCTTAATGCCGATGACGTAGCCTCCCCTCTGCAGTACTCGATGGCGCGGGTGTCGCATATAGTCTAGCACGGCGTGTGCGCGCGCTCTTTTACCGAGCGGCCGTCGAGACGAGAGGAGCCATGTGATGCTGTGTGCAGCTGTGAACGCCAACTACGCTGCGGGTGAATTGGCGGCTGTCGGGGCGATCGAGCGGTCTCTAAACGACACGGCGACGCTGAATCCTCAACTTGGTGCACGGCGCTACCACATCAGTCACGAGATGGATCTTCTTTGCGAGAGAAAATTATGAACTACCCACACAATAATTTTATGTTCTTTTGAGAACATTTACGAATAACCGTACTTTTCAGGATGTTCAATTGTTTCTTTACTGTTGCGGAACTCGTCCTTTTCAGGACGTTCACTTGTTTCTTTACTGTTGCGGAACTCGTCCTTTTCAGGACGTTCACTTGTTTCTTTTACTTTGTCAGTTGTGCTGCTACAAGCTTTTCGTCTCCAATAATTCTAGTCGCTCGCTTCTGCAGGGTATCGAGAGCAGATAACAGATACTTGGCAGATCCGTCCCAAAGATGCGAACAGTATTCCACACACGGTCGAATTTGAGACTTATATAGCAATATTCTTAACCTGGGTGTGAAAAACCGACGCACCTTATTTATAATGCCAAGTTTTTTTTAAGCTGTTTTTGCAATGCTCTCGATATAATTACGGTGGTTAAGATCGGAACGTAAACCAAGGACATTGAGGGATGGTAAAAGCGATAGCTTAACGAGATTACAGAGATTACCGAGGATTTTTTCGCCGTCATTACACAACATTGTGTTTTGCTCGGATTGAATTGGACCAAGTTTCTCGAACCCCAAGTCGAAACCTTTAGCAGAGTTTGATCCAACTCACTTATTAAAACCTTTCTGAATTCCTCTGTTTGGACGCGGCTAGGTGGACGTTGAGCAAGGTACCGACCGTGGACAGTGCTATCATCTGCATAACAATGAATTTTGCCATATGACAATAGGTCATTGATATGCAGAAGAAAAAGACAAGGAGACAACACTGATCCTTGGGGTACGCCAGCATAAATAGACTCCCAGTCGGAGGCTACGCCATCTACTAGGACCCTAATGCCACGATCAGAGAGGAAACTGGATATCCAGTTGCATAGCCGCGTCGAAAATCCATAAGAAGACAGCTTGGAGAGCAAAGCCAAACGCGGTCAAAGGCCTTAGAAATACCTAAACCAACTGCCAAGGCCTCCCCACATTTGTCCACTGCCTCACCCCAAATATGCGTAATGAACGCGAGAAAGTCACCCGTTGATCTTGCTTGGCGAAAACCATATTGACGATCATTCAGGATAGAGTGACCTTCAAGGTATCGCATGACCTGTGTATTAATGATGGTTTCTAAAACCTTGCACAGGACTGAGGTAATGGCAATGGGGCGGTAGTTATTGGGGTCGGATCGATTTCCCTTTTTGGGAATTGGTTGCAGATTGGCTACTTTCCAAGCTGCAGGGACGATTCCAGAGGAATATGAAAAGCGGTAAAGTCGAGTGAGGGCGGGAGACAACTCAAGATAACAGTTCCTTAATACAACTGCAGGAATACCATCAGGACCACTGGCCTTCCGAATGTCAAGTGAACGGAGGGCCTCGCGCACATCGCATTGTCCAATGCGAATATTAGGCATTGTGAAGCCACAGTCGGCTATAGTAGGTGGAAGCGCGCCTCCATCATTAATTCGGGAAGTCGATGCAAAGAGGTTAGCTAGAAGTTGTGCTTTCTCATTTGTAATGTAAACCAGTAATCCATCATGATTCCTTGTTTCAAACTATTTATAAAATGGAATAAAAACAGTTCTTTTCAGGACTTTCTCTTGTTTCTTTACTTTTGTTGGCATGTCGCTACACTTGCATAGCCAATGCATAACCCCTCCGGGGGTTAGTCTTTTGAAGATTTTCCCGCACCTCTACACAAAAAAAAAACAAACTATCATGAGACAGATCCGAAAGGACTCTCTTGATGAATGGAACAGAAGATATATAAATGGTAGCACTGCCTCTGTGACAAGGGTTTTTCTGACCGACGCCATTAAGGCTTATAAAATAATAAAAAAGATGCAGTTGGAACCCATAATCACTCAAATAATGACGGGATACGGAGGGTTCTCTGAGTATCTGAACCGCTTTGGGTGCAAAGAGAGCCCTTCGTGTATTCGCGACCCCCACGAAGTATAGAGCATTCTGCACATAATATTGGACTGTCCTATCTATGGTAAAGAACGTTACCACGTGGAAATGGTGATGGACGCAACTATAGAAGTAGAGAGAATATGTTGGATGATGTAGAGTGACAGCATGCGTAATACCTTTTTAAAGTTCTGCATAAAGGTAGCAAATAGAATAATAAAAAGAAACAAAACAGAATCCTAACTTTTTGCTTTTTTTATATATGTCAATTTATGTTAATTTATTTCAAATTCTTATAATTGTGTTAATTTATGTTCAATATAATATAATTGTTAAAATTGTGTATAATTATGCCCTTGCTTGGGTCTATATAAGTATAGACAGAGATAAGTGCATTAACCTTCTAGTCAAAATTATTGTTGTATGTTTGTTATAGTATTGGGATTATGTAATGTAATGATTGTTGTATGTAAATATTAATGAATGAAATTGAGAATAGTAAGAAATAGTAGTAATATGGAGTAGATATGTATGGGATATGGAGAGAAGAAGGAACTATAAAGTAGTAGATATAGACTCTGACTTACACATCAGAGGTAACAAGGAAAAGGTGTGGGGGTTTTAGTGGGTAAATAGTGGATATTTTAGTAATAGAAAATATATTAAGTTATTAAAGTTCATTAAAAAATATAAGAATAAATTAAATAATAATTATATTAGATCTAGGAATATTTCATAAAAGCGGACTGCCGTAGGCTCATGCTGGAATCTAAACAAAATAGTGAATATATTGTCAATTCACAACAACAGCATGATAGTGACAAATTAAACTTAAAAACTGGAATAACAAACTTACATTTATGTCTCTCTGACTTAACAAAAAAATATCAGTTGTCACAGAATGACCTTACCGAGCAAATTAAAAATATGGATGAAATTCTCCAATTAAGCAAATATAATGCAGAGAGATTTGAGTCATTTGTAAATAAAAATTGTTGCTCCTGCGAAAATCAGATAAATTTGTCAAATACTGAATCATCCATTGCCTATTCCAGCGTAACTCTTCCAAAGGACATAACTAACAACACCTTACTGCTCACAGACAGTATTGGTAAGGGAATGGGTCAAATTTTTAATTACCATTTAGACCATTCTGTGACAAACTATTGTATGCCAGGCAATAGTTTTAAGAACATTGTAAAATCCATTTCCTCCAAGTTTTACAATTCATATAGTAATATAGTTATTATGGTAGGAAATGGATTAAACACGAGCAAAGGAGACTTGTTGGACAGTGTAGATCTTTTGTCTAAACTTGGAGTAAGGAATGTTACATTATGTACATTCCTTTATTCAAAAAAGTATACTGCACAACAGAATAAACATTTATATTATTTAAATAATTGTATTTATAATATGACTTGCTACAATAATTTGTTTACTCCTTTTGACTTAAACAAATTTGTTAGACATTTTAACGGGACACAGGATAGCATAAAACTACCTATGAAGGTACAGAGAAATATTGCTACATTGGTAGCTAATAATATCTTATTAAGCATTGACTCCACATCATCATTTAGTAGTAGTACTAATAATGTTGTGGTGCAACCAACTTTAAACTTTTAGATGTGACAATAGAGAAGGACATTTGTAAACTTAACTTAATTCACCAAAATATTCAAAGCTTCTCTAGCAAAGTTCTTGACATTGAATTATTAATAGAAAAATATAACTTAGATATAATGTGTTTTACAGAATCCTGGCTAAAGTCCGACAAAATGTGTTTTAATGTAAATAATTTCTCAGTTGCTAGTTTTTTTAATAGAACCTCCTGTGAAGGAGGTGGCTCTATAATTTTAATTAAAAATACTTTAAAGTATAAGGAACGAAAGGATATCGTAAAACTATCTGTTGAACGTGTTTGTGAGATTTCATGTACAGAGATGGACTCATATATTATCCTATGCATATATAGACCCCCAACATCGTCTTTATCTTACTTTATAGATACAATGGAGGATATACTCTCAAAAATATTAGATTTAAATAAACGAATATTTGTATGTGGGGATTTTAACATTGATATTTTATTAGATTCATGTGACAGACAGAAGCTCATTTCTCTTTTTAACTCCTTTAATTTAAATAACATATTCACAGAACCGACTCGGATTACTGCAACTAGTCAGACTTGCATTGATAATGTATTCACTAATTGTACCATTTCAGATCACTCTGTCATTACTGGTGTACGCTCTGATCATAAATGTCTGATGATTAGCTTTAAGGCGCGAATTAAACCAACCAATAAAATAATTAAGTACAGACCTCTTACTGAAAATAGACTAGAAATTTTAAATAATAATATCATACATAAAATTAATAATTTCAAGTATAATACAAATAAACCGAATACAACATATTCGAATTTACATAATTTAATAACCCAAGAATTTGATAAAGTGTGTAAAGTAAAGACAAAGAAAATAAATGATAAATTTAATTTTGCTACTTGGGCAACTAGGGGTATTAGGAAAAGCAGGGATACTTTATATGATTTATATGATAGGAGATCCTATACATTAGATCAAAATTTTCATAACTAAAAAACATTTAAAAAAGTTTGCCTTATGGCAAAATCTAATTTTATTAGCTCCAAACTAAAACAGTCTAAAAATAAATCTAAGTGTGTATGGACAATAATAAATAATGAAACTGGTAAAAACATACATAAGCAAAATGATATTTCCATCAGACAAAATGGAGTATTGATATCTGAGAAAAATAAAGTTGCTAGCTTATTTGAAAAGTTTTTTGCTGATATACCTTTTAAAGTCACGAATAGTATTAAGTCGTCATCTAGTATGGCTAAGGAACTATTAAACCGTTATGTTAAAATACCAAATTTTACAGAATTTAATTTTATACATGTCTCAAATGAGGATATTATAAAACACTTCAAAATGTTAAATAAAAAGAAAACGGAAGATTTATGGGGATTATCCGTAAAAGCAATAGAACCTATTATTTACACCATTGGGCCTATCTTAGCCGACATTTATAATAGTTGTGTGGATAACGGTGTCTTCCCAGACTTTATGAAGCACAGTAAAATAGCCCCTATATTTAAATCGGGATGTAAAACAGACCCTACTAACTATCGACCCATTTCCGTATTACCCGCGCTTAGCAAAATATTTGAAAAAATAATGCTAAGTCAGCTATTAAGATATTTTAATATCAACAAATTATTACACGATCGTCAATATGGGTTTACAAAAGGTAGAAATACAACAGATGCTGGTACTGGATTGATTGAGGAAATATTTAGTTCTTGGGAAAAGTCTCAGGATCTCATTGGTGTCTTTTGCGATCTGTCTAAAGCATTTGATTGTGTAGATCATCAAACTCTATTGGGTAAGCTGGAATTCTATGGAGTTCGCGGAGTAGCGTTAAACCTTGTGGAGTCCTATCTCTCTAATAGAACGCAATGTGTTAACATTAATGGTAGTGTATCTAAAGGATCTCTTGTGAATATGGGAGTCCCCCAGGGATCAATTTTAGGGCCTTTCCTGTTTCTGGTATATATCAATGACCTTCCGCATATGGTACAAGAAACAGCGCAGATAGTGCTGTTTGCTGATGACACGTCCCTGTTGTTTAAAGTTGATAGAAAAGACAACATATTGTCAGCAGCAAACAATACTCTGTCTATGGTCTCTGAATGGTTCACAGCAAATAATTTGGTTTTAAATACTAAGAAGACCAAGTGCCTGAAATTTTCTTTGCCAAACGTTCGGGTAATTAACTGTTCACTGAAGTTAGGCGATACTGAACTGGAATTTGTTGACTCCACTGTATTTTTGGGAATCACAGTCGACTCCAAACTGCAATGGAGAGCTCATATAAACGCGTTATCTAATAGATTGAGCTCAGCAGCATATGCAGTCAGAAAGATCAGACTATTAACTGATGTGGCAACAGCCAGGTTAGTGTACTTTGCCTATTTCCATAGTATTATGACTAGAGGTGAGCGTTTTTCAATCAACGATGCCGGCATCGGATGCCAGTAAGAGATGCCGCGCAACGATGCGGGTTGACTTCCAGTTTCGGTGCCGAGAAAACGGATGCCGCATCGCATCGTCCCCGGCATCGGCATCGGCGCAACTCGCGTTTCGTTTTCGAGCGACCGCACCGCATCGACCGCGGCACCGGCATCGGGCGCAACATCTCGCGTTTCGTTTCCGAGCGTACCACAGCGAAACGACCGCGGCATCGGCACCGGCATCGGCGCAACATCTCGCGTTTCGTTTCCGTTAAGACCCTGCGCTCAAAATATTTTTTTGTTATCGCCCCGCCCTATAGGCGGAGCTTCCTCGCAGGCATCACTGTTTTGCCGCTGTCGCAGGCAAGAATTTTCTATTTGACGCGATTTTACGAACAAAAAATGAATGTGAGTCGTATTTAATATTTTTATTTTATCTATCATAATTAATATTTTTAAGTTTAATTATATAAATATTAAATTTGATAGATAAAATAGTTTTAAAATAATATATTAACTAAAACTGATATAATGTGAAGCATCAACCAGTGGCTAAAACATCGAACGCGTTAGCGATCTTGCGTTGGTAATTTGAATTGTGGCAATTCAAATTACCAACGTCATGACAGATCGCTATCGCGATAAATAGCAACGGCAGATTTGACTTTTAAAAAAAAAGAAGATATATATGGATTTAGATTGTGTAATCCAAGATGGCGGCCTCAACTTTATTTTTTTAAATCGACATGGGACTCGTTATATAGGTTTTTGGGTGTGCCGAGCACGAATTTGAGGTCCATTTTCAAATCCAAGATGGCGGCCTCAACTTTATTTTTAAAAATAGACGTGGGACTCGTTATATAGTTTTTTGGGTGTGCCAAACACGAATTTGAGGCCCATTTTAAAATCCAAGATGGCGGCCTCAACTTTATTTTTAAAAATCGACATGGGACTCGCTAATGTTTTAGGGTGTGCCGAGCACGAATTTGAGGTCCATTTTAAAATCCAAGATGGCGGCCTCAACTTTATATTTAAAATCGACATGGGACTCGTTATATAGGTTTTTGGGTATGTCGAGCACGAATTTGAGGTCCATTTTAAAATCCAAGATGGCGGCCTCAACTTTATTTTTAAAAATCGACATGGGACTTGTAATATATTTTTGGGTGTGCCGAGCACGAATTTGAGGTCCATTTTAAAATCCAAGATGGAGATATCAAGTTTATTTCTAAAATTCGACATGGGATTCGTTATATAGGTTTTTGGGTGTGCCGAGCACGAATTTGAGGTCCATTTTAAAATCCAAGATAGCGGCCTCAACTTTATTTTTTAAAATCGACATGAGATAGATAAAATGGTTTTAAAATAATCTATTAACTAAAACTGATGTAATGTGAAGCATCAACCAGTGGCTAAAACATCGAACCCGATAGCGATCTTGCGTTGGTAATTTGAATTGTGGTAATTCAAATTACCAACGTCATGACAGATCGCTATCGCGATAAATAGCAATGGCAGATTTGACTTTATAAAAAAAAAAAAGATATATATGGGTTTAGATTTGAGGTCCATTTTAAAATCCAAGATGGCGGCCTCAACTTTATTTTTAAAAATCGACATGGGACTCGCTAATGTTTTAGGGTGTGCCGAGCACGAATTTGAGGTCCATTTTAAAATCCAAGATGGCGGCCTCAACTTTATTTTTAAAAATCGACATGGGACTCGTTATATATATCTTTGGGTGTGCAGAGCACGAATTTGAGGTCCATTTTAAAATCCAAGATGGCGATCTCAAGTTTATTTCTAAAATTCGACATGGGACTCGTTATATAGGTTTTTAGGTGTGCCGAGCACGGATTTGAGGTCCATTTTAAAATCCAAGATGGCGGCCTCAACTTTATTTTTAAAAATCGACATGGGACTCGTTATATATATCTTTGGGTGTGCAGAGCACGAATTTGAGGTCCATTTTAAAATCCAAGATGGCGATCTCAAGTTTATTTCTAAAATTCGACATGGGACTCGTTATATAGGTTTTTGGGTGTACCGAGCACGAATTTGAGGTCCATTTTAGAATCCAAGATAGCGGACTCAACTTTATTTTTTTAGACCGACATGGGACTCGTTATATATATTTTTGGGTGTGCCGAGCACGAATTTGAGGTCTATTTTAAAATCCAAAACGGCGACCTCAATTTTATTTCTAAAATTCGACATGGGACTCGTTATATAGGTTTTTAGGTGTGCCGAGCACGGATTTGAGGTCCATTTTAGAATCCAAGATAGCGGCCTCAACTTTATTTTTTAAAACCGACATTTTTTAAAACTGAAATGGACCTCAAATTCGTGTTCAGCACACCCAAAAACATAGATAACGAGTCCAATGTCCATTTGGGCCGAGCACATAGGACTGGGAGCCGAGCACATAGGAGCATATAGGGTTTTAGGTGAGCCAAGCACGAATTTGAGGTCCATTTTAAAATTCAAGATGGCGATCTCAAGTTTATTTCTAAAATTCGACATGGGACTCGTTATATAGGTTTTTGGGTGTACCGAGCACGAATTTGAGGTCCATTTTAGAATCCAAGATAGCGGCCTCAACTTTATTTTTTAAAACCGACATTTTTTAAAACTGAAATGGACCTCAAATTCGTGTTCAGCACACCCAAAAACATAGATAACGAGTCCAATGTCCATTTGGGCAAAGTCAAAGTCAAAGTCAAAAATATTTATTTCATGTAAACCTTTACAGGCATTTATGAAAAGTCAAAAAAAAAAAAAAAAAAGAGTATATATAAGGTCCTGTGTGTACTTGGCCAGGTCGCCATTCCTCCCACAGACAAATGTTGAGAATATAATACAAAATAAACAAATCGTAAACTATTAAACTATTGTCCTTGCGGGAAGAAAAAAAAAAAAAAAAACAACCCAACCGAACACACACTACATAACCAACCAGTTTAAGACTAGGTGGTTAGCTGGTTCCATTGACCTGTCAATCGTTGACTGCCCTGCAAAAGTGCCACCAAGGCGACCAACCCAACAGACCATAGCTACGCCCCAAATATACATACTTTAGTATAGGTAATCAAAATATACCTACAAGTAGATAGATAAAAGGTATCTTTTAGGGCGCAAACGCTGATCACAAGTCGATCGCCTCAGAGACACCCTGGAGAAAAAGGTACCAGCAAGTAAAAAACTCTGATGTTCCACATGTACCGTATCATCGGAGGAGCATGGTCCTGCATGGTTATTGACTTAAACCTATGCTTATAGCATGTGGTATATACTCTCATCCTACTGAAGAGCACGCGTAGAACACCCCAAGGCAGATATACTATCTTACAATATTGAAAGTACAGAATTACAGAACACAACATTTCTTTGATGCCAGCGCCGGTCTATCAGCAGAAGATTTTTCGGGATCTCCGCTTCTTATATGATAACAATCAAACGTGCGTGCCCAGCGGAGATCCAAGGCCCCCACAGCAGCGGCCGAGCACATAGGACTGGGAGCCGAGCACATAGGACTCGTTATATAGGGTTTTAGGTGAGCCAAGCACGAATTTGAGGTCCATTTTAAAATTCAAGATGGCGATCTCAAGTTTATTTCTAAAATTCGACATGGGACTCGTTATATAGGTTTTTGGGTGTACCGAGCACGAATTTGAGGTCCATTTTAGAATCCAAGATAGCGGCCTCAACTTTATTTTTTAAAACCGACATTTTTTAAAACTGAAATGGACCTCAAATTCGTGTTCAGCACACCCAAAAACATAGATAACGAGTCCAATGTCGATTTAAAAAAATTAAGTTAAGGCCGCCATCTTGGATTTTAAAATGGACCTTTAATTCGTGCTCGGCACACCCAAAAACATAGATAACGAGTCCCATGTCGATTTTTAAAAATAAAGTTAAGGTCGATATCTTGGATTTTAAAATGGACCTCAAATTCGTGCTCGGCTCACCCAAAACCCTATATAACGAGTCTTATGTCGAATTTTAAAAATAAAGTTGAGGCCACTATCTTGGATTTTTAAATGAACCTCAAATTCGTGCTCGGCACACCCAAAAACATAGATAACGAGTCCCATGTCGATTTTTAAAAATAAAGTTAAGGTCGCCATAATGAATTTTAAAATGGACCTCAAATTCGTGCTCGTCTCACCCAAAACCCTATATAACGAGTCCCATGTCGAATTTTAAAAATAAAGTTGAGGCCATCATCTTGAATTTTTTAATAAACCTCAAATTCGTGCTCGACTCACCCAAAACCCTATATAACGAGTACTATGTGCTCGGCTCCCAGTCCTATGTGCTCGGCCCACCCAAAAACATATATAACGAGTCCCATGTCGATTTTTAAAAATAAAGTTGAGGCTGCCATCTTGAATTTTAAACGGACCTCAAATTCGTGCTCGGCACACCCATAAACCTATATAACGAGTCCCATGTCGATTTTTAAAAATAAAGTTGAGGCCACCATCTTGGATTTTAAAATACACCTCAAATTCGTGCTCGGCACACCCCAAAACATATATAACGAGTCCCATGTCGATTTTTAAAAATAAAGTTAAGGCTGCTATCTTGAATTTTAAAATGGACCTCAAATTCGTGTTTGGCACACCCAAAAACATATATAACGAGTCCCATGTCGATTTTTAAAAATAAAGTTGAGGCCGCCATCTTGGATTTTAAAATGGACCTCAAATTCGTACTTGGCACACCCAAAAATATATATAACGAGTCCCATGTCGATTTTTTAAAATATAGTTGAAGCCGCCATCTTGGATTTTAAAATGGACCTCAAATTCGTGCTCTGCACACCCAAAAACCTATATAACGAGTCCCATGTCGATTTTTAAAAATAAAGTTGAGGCCACCATCTTGGATTTTAAAATACACCTCAAATTCGTGCTCGGCACACCCAAAAACATTTATAACGAGTCCCATGTCGATTTTTAAAAATAAAGTTGAGGCTGCCATCTTGAATTTTAAAATTGACCTCAAATTCGTGCTCGGCACACCCAAAAACATATATAACGAGTCCCATGTCGATTTTTAAAAATAAAGTTGAAGCCGCCATCTTGGATTTTAAAATGGACCTCAAATTCGTGCTCTGCACACCCAAAAACCTATATAACGAGTCCCATGTCGATTTTTAAAAATAAAGTTGAGGCCACCATCTTGGATTTTAAAATACACCTCAAATTCGTGCTCGGCACACCCAAAAACATATATAACGAGTCCCATGTCGATTTTTAAAAATAAAGTTGAGGCTGCCATCTTGAATTTTAAAATGGACCTCAAATTCGTGCTCGGCACACCCAAAAACATATATAAGGAGTCCCATGTCGATTTTTTAAAATATAGTTGAAGCCGCCACCTTGGATTTAAAAATGGACCTCAAATTCGTGCTCTGCACACCCAAAAACCTATATAACGAGTCCCATGTCGATTTTTAAAAATAAAGTTGAGGCCGCCATCTTGGATTTTAAAATGGACCTCAAATTCGTGCTCGGCACACCCAAAAACATATATAACGAGTACCATGTCGATTTTTAAAAATAAAGTTAAGGTCGCCATCTTGGATTTTAAAATCTACCTCAAATTTGTGCTCGGCTCACCCAAAAACCTATATAAAGAGCCCCATGTCGAATTTAAAAAAAAAGTTGAGGCCGCCATCTTGGATTTGGCCCACACAAAAACCTATATAACATGTCCTATGTCGAAAAAAAAAAAGTAACATTCATACTTGATGATCATTGACTACTGTCGTTGCGACCGGAACCAAAAAAATTTAATAATAATATGTAGTGTAATTTACACATATTTCTCTGGTCACAAACTAAGTTACTATGTGTATCAGAAACAACAATATTATACATATTATATATAAACACCCAGACCATGACAAACTGTACTAATATTTTTTTGTCATGGGTGGGAATCGTACCACGACCTTTGGATATTACACAAAAGCCGCAACCAGTCTACGGAGGCGGTCAAAAATTATTCCTATAAAAAACGTCAATCGACTGTCGCGGTTACCCCTATATACGAGTATGTGGCTTCTCTATGTTGTCAAAAAAATTATAAAAAAAGGTATAGGTAACCGATAAAAAAAATCGATGTTGTTTCGCGGTGACTCTGGTTTTCCTTGTTCCAGATTCGAAAACTCAAATTTATTCCTAAAACTAAAAAATAATAATATTATTTTGATTAAAAGTATTTTTTCTATAATTCAAGGACTTGTAAGGTTTATACATGGTCAAATTAATTACGTAAATCTTTAGTAGCCCGGGAAGCACGAGAGATACACGTCCGTACGCATCGGCACACTAGGCGGGACTGGTCAACGGGGTCATATAATTACTTATTATAGCTCTTGGATCTGCTCCGCAAGATTGAAAATCACGCAAACAATTTTCAATCAATAAAAATGTCGTAAGTCACAAAACCAATTTTGTCTATAACATACTTAATAATTTATTTAGGTAAAATTTCGTTTAGTAGTGGATTATAAACTGTATTTTCTTGTGAGGTGTATTTATTTTAGACTTAAAACTCAACCCGTTTAGAAGAAAAATGTCTTTATACATTAAAAAGGCATCATTTTAAAATAGAAAAAGTATCGAAAAAATGTTTTCCAATTAGGTTTTTGGTTAAGACATGGAGAGAGGAAGGTCTGAAAAAACTTAAGTTGATGTGTTTTAATAAATAGATGTGTGCTTGCCTCTGCAGATATAAGCAAATAAGACTAAAATTTATAGTGCCTCCTCTTAACGTACGGCACCGCAACTACCATGGGCATCGGTGCAAGATCTCGTATTTTGTTTTGACTCACAAAATGTTAATTAGTTTTTTTTTTTTATTAATTATGCTAATTAGTTGTTTATTTTATTCAACTCCTATTGGGTACGTATTTATTAAAAAATCATGTTTTTGATGTCATGTATTTTTTTTTATTTTACTATATTATAATGTGCCCATGTCCGTCGTACATTAAATATTTATTATTATTTCAGGAGGGGGAGTCAAAACCGAGAAAAAGAAAAATTATGTATTTAAGTGACTTACTAGCGGCCCGTCCCGGCTTCGCACAGGTTTGTATAACTTTAACTATATGCTCAGCGCACGCCACGGAAGGCCTCAGAAACGATACTTTTCCCCCGTTTTTAAAACATTTTTGGTTACTGCTCCACAACTATAGGACCTAGCGTGATATTATATAGCCTATGTTACTTCTGAATAATGCAGCTTTTTAATGGTGAAAAAATTATTGCAATCGGTCCAGTAGTTTTTGAGTTTATTCATTACAAACATACAAAAATACAAAAATACAAATCTTTCCTCTTTATTATATTAGTATAGATGGTCTTATTATCTGGGGCTCAGCGGCAGACATAGAAACCATATTTATCGTGCAGAAAAGAGCTATTAGAGCAATTTACGGCATGAAGACCCGGGAATCCCTTCGAGAAATCTTTCCTGAAATTGATATAATGACCCTGCCCTCCCAATACATATTTGAGAACTTATTATATGTTAAGAAAAATTATAATATGTTTAATAAAAATGCATATAGGCATACCCGAAACTTAAGAAATATAAACAAAATTGACATACCAAGATTCAGATTACAAAAAACTAATAAATGTTTTCTTATAAACAGTATTAGGCTATTTAATAAATTACCAAAATCAATTATAGAACTAAATGATATAAAATTTAAAAATTGTATAAAGCAAACTTTAATAGCCAAGGCGTATTACAAAGTTAATGATTATATTAATGACAGAGATGTCTGAAATCAGTCCTCTCTGCGTCTGGAATCTCTAAACTAATAGTAACTGTCATATTGTAATAATTCATAATACTTACTATTATAGGTATATATATATATATATACAGGGTGAATTTGAAAGGATGTACTTTGGGCTAATATGAGGTTCTGCTGATCAAATCGAACAACTTTTCCCATGGAAGCATGTGTCGCAAATGAAAAAAAAAATTGACTTCTCCATACAAATTGGTCATTTTAATATTACTAGTTTGTATGGAGAAGACAAATTTTTTTTTCATTTGCGACACATGGTTCCATGGGAAAAGTTGTTCGTATTGATCAGTAGAACCTCATATTAGCCCAAAGTACATCCTTTCAAAGTCACCATGTATATATATATTTATACTACAATAGGTATTTTTTTATATATTTTTGGATGAGGTAATAACTTGTTATTACTATAACCTTTTATCATTATTTTAATTTTAAATATATACTATTTTCTACAAGGTAATAATTAGTTATTACTTAACATTTATGTTAATTTGTCTTATTTATTTTAAGTTATTTTGTTAACAGAGTTATAGAATACATTTCCATGTTTTTTTTTTAACTAGTTGATGTTTGCGCAGGCCTTGGATTCAGCTATGTATTTGGCCCTGCAATGTAGTAGTATACGTATCCAGCGGATTTCCTCTCCTTTGAAGGTCATTGCAGTGGTGGCGCGTGTGCCGGGTTCTGGTCTGCACCCTAAGGGCCTGGTTGAGCAGAAGGATGGCTGACACATACGTTACGTCCGTGATCGGGTGCTGCTGTGGGGGCCTTGGATCTCCGCTGGGCACGCACGTTTGATTGTTATCATATAAGAAGCGGAGATCCCGAAAAATCTTCTGCTGATAGACCGGCGCTGGCATCAAAGAATGTTGTGTTCTGTAATTCTGTACTTTCAATATTGTAAGATAGTATATCTGCCTTGGGGTGTTCTACGCGTGCTCTTCAGTAGGATGAGAGTATATACCACATGCTATAAGCATAGGTTTAAGTCAGTAACCATGCAGGACCATGCTCCTCCGATGATACGGTACATGTGGAACATCAGAGTTTTTTACTTGCTGGTACCTTTTTCTCCAGGGTGTCTCTGAGGCGATCGACTTGTGATCAGCGTTTGCGCCCTAAAAGATACCTTTCATCTATCTACTTGTAGGTATATTTTGATTACCTATACTAAAGTATGTATATTTGGGGCGTAGCTATGGTCTGTTGGGTTGATCGCCTTGGTGGCACTTTTGCAGGGCGGTCAACGATTGACAGGTCAATGGAACCAGCTAACCACCTAGTCTTAAACTGGTTGGTTATGTAGTGTGTGTTCGGTTGGGTTGTTTTTTTTTTTTTTCTTCCCGCAAGGACAATAGTTTAATAGTTTACGATTTGTTTATTTTGTATTATATTCTCAACATTTGTCTGTGGGAGGAATGGCGACCTGGCCAAGTACACACAGGACCTTATATATACTTTTTTTTTTTTTTTGACTTTTCATAAATGCCTGTAAAGGTTTACATGAAATAAATATTTTTGACTTTGACTTTGACTTTTGACTTTGGGTCGAATGCCACACTCTCCAGAGGAGTTATTACTTGGGTAGCCAATGCATAACTCCTCCGGGGGTTAGTCTTTGTGAATTTTTTCGCGCACCTCTACAAAAAAAAAAAATTAACCTAACCACGACAGCCATTCAGGGCCGTGTTCGGAAACATAACACTTTAACACTGGGTAGTGTCACAGAGTGGGATAAAAATATTGAAAAATGCTTAGAGAAGAAGAGATGCATATGGTGTAGTGACTTTACCCACTGTTGAAGCTGCACAGTAAGTCCTTTTCAAATTAAGTATTTGCGGTGCGCATCGCACCCGTGTGAGAATCGTGGACGAGCGTGGTTCGTACACATTCTTGCACATTTTGTTAGTGGGTTTTTTAGTTTATTTCCTTAATTGTTGGTTTTGTTGTAGCATTTAGTTTGGAGAAATCATAAATTCCTCCAACGGAACACCTTTATTTATTATAATTTTGACCTGTTTATGCTCTGCTACCTTTCTTAGGGTCAGGCAGGTCAGGTTAGTTTGTATTATATTTCTATAATTAAAATTAAGATTTTTCCTTATTATTAGGGTTAGGTAGGTAGGTTTTGTAAATTGTTTTATGTCAGTTTTCCCTTAGTAAGGGAACTTAAAACTTGTTTTAACAACAAAACTAAAATTTATTTTGACTTGTTGCAAACTTGTTATATAAAACGAATGGACTTGAACCAAATTAGGTTGGGAGCACAGCTGACAGAAATTTCTAACAAAAAATTTTTTGCATTTAATCTTGTTTCACCGACAACAAAAAGACAAAGTTGTGCCGCTTCAAACTACAAAAATTGAATGGCGGTGCCGCCACATCTGTTTTTTATTTATTTATTACACGACATGTAATTTTGTATCTACCTGATAATAAGCAAACCTACAAAGTCCATAAATGGATCGATAAATACATTGTCGTTTTACAACATTGATCGCTCCCACTATGCCGGCTAAATTATGCAAAATGTCAAAGAATCAAAAAGAAAGAAAAAAAATCAAAGAAGTTTACATTACGAGTCTATTTTAATATCCTCGCTGCTTTATCGTAATTTCAGTACCTTATTTCGTAACCGCACCATGAAAGGATACTACCACCTCGACAATAAATCTATGCAGTAGTCCCCGGTATCAACCAACCGGTGAAACCACAGACTAAAACTGAAATATGACTAGGTCACTTGACAGTTTTTGCTGTATGTGAGACAAGTATTGCGACTTGCCAGTTACATATTATCATACAGAGATGCAATCATAAAAAATCACATAGGTACAGATATAGAGAGATGCAACATACGCGATAAACAAAGCTGTATTATATTTTTGATATATATTATTTTAATTTAAATGTCGGCTGAAACCACCGGGGCACAGCTAGTGTGACTGGATTTTCTATCAGTGTGCGCCCAACCTTATTATTTCTATGAAGTGTCAAAAACTTTTTTTTTTACTTTTATGGTCTTGGTTTTCCGCGATTCTGCCAACTTTCTTGACAATTAATATTTTTTTCTATCAACACATCACTAATTCAGCTAATAAACGTCAAATAGTTATAGGAGCTTTATGAATAACAAAAAAGTTATCGAGCCAATAGCCTTATTGAACTCTTTTAAGGTTTTTTTATGAATTAGACCTTAAAACTTTATTTTGTGTTTATTTGTAATTTTGTTTTTTTATTTTAAATTAAAATTGTATTCACCTACTTATAGTAATTATGTCTGTCAATAAGAACTCAATAAATATTAGGGCTGTTCTAAGGTGGCTTACATCCGCTGTGGATTTGGTGGACAGGCCTCACCGTTCCGCTGCTCTTTTGGTGCGGTTCGAAAAGATCCCAGATTATGAACAAGAGTTAAATATGAGGAGTTTTTAGTTTTGAACCCCGCAGAGGATGAGTTCCATGCAGCGCGACAGCGGTCACTTGTGACTTTGACCGTGCTTTGGTGCTCATAGACACCATTACCGAGAAGGTTTGCGGAAGTTCGCTTAAGATGGACCCCGAGCCTTCGCCAGTGGTTTTTCTCCCGGGATTTTGAGCAGGTTACCTACCCTTGACCTCCCACCATTTAACGGACGACTTGATGCCTGGGTAGGCTTCCTAAACCTGTTTATCTGGTGCACGGGCGGGGGGACCTCACCCCCAGCCAGAAGATGGCATATTTGTTGTCCTCATTGAGAGGAGAGGCCGTGGCATCGTCCAACACCTACCCGTGACGGACGAATATTATAAGATTGCGCGTGAGCTTCTGACCAAGCGGTATCAAAATGTTAGGCGTTTAGCTGACACTCATGTCAACCAAATATTAGGGTTGCCTATAGTTAGTAAGATACATGATTTGCGCAGGAACCTCTTGATCCGTTGGCAGGGCGGCCAAGATTTGTTGACCATCAGATGGTCCGGCCCCCTGTTCAACCACCTGGTCAAACTGGCCAGCGTCCCAGGAATCGGTTTGCTGTGGCTGCTGTTGAAGCACAAAATTGTTTGTATTGTAGGGACCCTGGACATTTGGTGCCGCATTGCCTACAATTTTGGAACTTGCGGGTCCAGGCCCGACAGGGGCAATGGTGTTATGTGTGCTTGGGCAAGCACCACCAAAGGGATTGCCGTGAAGGGATTGCCGCGGCCATGTTCGCAGTGTAGTGGCCGCCATCATCTTGTTTTGTGTGCCAACTTAAATATGGAAGGCCGCCAACCTGTTCACTATGAACCCCAGGGTGCTAGGGAGGTACGATCGCCGAGGTTTTATGATTCTTCATGTACTGAGGACCGGCGCCCTTTGCCCCCCCCCCCCCCCATGTTCGGAGTTCACCCCCCAGGAATGGTGAGCGCACCCCCCTCATGGTCGGGGGCAATGCTTCGCCCCCTCGCTTTGCTGCCATGGGTCATAACCGGTGTGCAGCGCAGCTATCTCGTTACCAAAGAAGACCTTCAGGGCGACATCATCATGTTGTCGAGCCAATGCCATGGGACCGATCACATGAGATCCATAATTACCAGTGGATCCCGAACCCGAATGTTCCGGTACGTCCGGTTCATGAGGAATAGGTATTCGCTGCCCGCTCACCAGCCGCCACCCACCCAGACTGTAATTTTACCTACAGCCTCTGTGTTTGGGGACCGAAGGCGAAGGGCAACTATTTGGTTGTTCGTGCCCTTTTGGATTCGGGTGCCCAGGGTTGTATTGTTTTGGCTTCCCAAGGTTGTATTGTTTCGGCTTGGTTAGCGAGTGGCCTATGCCTAACTTCGAATCCTCACCGGGATTCTGTTCGGGGAGTTGAATAGGGAGGATCGTGATAGCAACAAATGAAACAGCTTTTCAGTCAATAAAACCGTTTATTTAGAAAAAGTAGATAATATCAAAAAGGAGATAATTCTTATGGACGGATCGATTCACTAACTATAATACGTTATACCTGGTATAGCGTTAGTACCTACCGCACGCCGGCGCTTATATAAAATGCAAAACTAAACCTATTTAACTTAAAATGCAGTCGAGAATGGTCAGAAGCACACTAGCGTCAGCGATATTACCAAATACCGTTGTGTATAGGTACGGGGCTAATTTGAAGTTTAGTCTACTAATCGAATTGAAAAAAAAATCTGTGTCACAAAATAAAAATATTTTTTGGTTTCCATGGAAACGTTGTACGATTTGATAAGTAGAACGTCATATTAGCCCAAAGTACAAACTTAACTACGACCACACCGCGGACGACAACACCGCGGACGACGACACCGCGGACGACGACACCGCGGACAACCCCACCGCGGAGGACACACAAAGCGTCTCATGCTTCTGGAGTAATGAGAAGACACCTAGCAGGGACGGATTTGGGGTCGGGAACAATACATATGTACTTATGTCTACGGTAGTCGGGTAAGATTCCATTAAAGTGCATACAAATATATATATATTTTTAAATGTTTTTGAATTCGTGTCCTAATTATTTTAATTGTTACATTAAAAAAAGAAACTTTAAAAGCTTTTTTTTTCAGAAAAACTAAATGTGGTAATAGAAAGATTAAAAAATGTAAGTACATAATATAGGCGTTTGCTCCCTTTGCAAGAAAACTTATTTATTTGGAATGGAAAGTTGTCGGAATACCTGCAGCCTTAGCACGGCCAACCCAAGACGCGACACGGAGTCGCAAATGTCAAAACGGTGTGGCGTGACTTTTTGCTAGCACGGGTTCCCAAGACAAGTCTTCAAAATCTTGCTATAAAATATTAGTCTTGTTTTCATTCACTCTTCTCAGCATGGGTGCCCAAGACTTAAAGATTTGTCACATCTTTAAAGACTATTATGGCGAGTTTTTATCTCGTTCTGCCTTATGTGGTGACATAGAAATCTTGCGTGAAATTGTTTGATTATTTTGGAAAAGTAGTAATTAGGGAATAATTTTATTATGGGAAAGTGGGAATTATAGGAAGATGGGTATTGGGGAAAGTTGTCGGTAATAAAAAGTGGGAAAAATTCCCACTTTTTTAAAAAGTAGGAAAAGTCCCACTTGAAGAAAATTACATTAAAATGATTATAAATTTTTAAGTGGGAAAAAGTCCCACTTGACGAAAAAAAAATTTTTTTAATGGACAAAAATCCCATTTTATGAAAAGTGGGAAATATTTCCACCTAATGAAAAAGCGGGGAAAAGGCACACTTTTGCAAAAAATAGGATAAAGTCCCAATTGTGGGACTTTTTCCTATTTTCCTATTTTTTAGGACTTAAAAAAAATCCCACTAAAATATTTTTTCGTCAAGTGGGACTTAGTTAAAGTAGGAATTTTCAATTTCTACATGACCTTTTCAAAATCCCACGTCATAACATACTTTCTTTTATAAGCATTTCCCACCTTTACACTACTTTTTACAATTCCCACATTCCCAAAATTCCCTCATTACCATATATAATGCTTGTTATCCCGTAATTTCCACTTTTTTTTACTAGAGTTTAAAGAATTACAAAAAGTTAAACATTGTCGCGGGCGGCGCTAGAGATTTATTACACCCAATACCTCAAGCAAGATAGAACTCATGACAAGACATGAGTGTTGTCTTGAAGTGGCCGTGCTGCGACTGTAGGATAAGACTGATGTGAAAGATTGTCAACGGACACGCTCTCATGTCTTGTGTTGGATGTGGCCGTGCTACTGGGGCGGATGCGACACCGCGGACGTGTAAGGGGTACACAAATACAAGTAAAGCTATTCAGAAATCCTCACTCAAACCAAACATATAACAAAAACTTACTTATTACATATTATAGTTATAATACATTTAGAATTAACTGGCTCTTTGATGAAAAACGCATAGCATAAGTTGCTTCAACAGAAAATAAACCTACTTTTTTTTTTCCTATTACTTTAATATGGAGCAGATTATAAAGCCTTGTTTTTTATAAGTTACTAGCTGACCCGCGCAACATCGACCGCGTAAATCTAACCGTTTACGCCGCGCACGCTACGGGAGTTTTCACGCTACTATCGGTAGTAGCGTGATGATATATAGCCTTTAGCCTTTCTCGATAAATGAGCTATCCAACACTAATATAATTGGACGTTCAGTAGATCCATTCCCCTCTACAACCTCACAAACTTTACCCCTTTATAATATTAGTATAGATGAATGAGATCTCGGCCATCAACTAGCGTTTTTGTAAAATTCAAATAGCAAAAAACTGCATTTTTTCCATGAATTATGCGCAAGATTTAGATATTTATACGCCCTCTTACATATTAAGGAGCACTTACAAGGCGTTTGGACGATGCGCAGCGCTCTTATCATTACTCGGGACGCGCTGACGAACTAACATCCAGCGCGACACCTATATATATATAAATAGAAAACTTATCAAATAATGTAAGATAAATGCCACCAGTAGTTCGCGGACTGTCACACGCTCAAAACTATTACTAATAAATAATTAAACATGGCGGCTTTTATAGTCAAGGTCAAACATGCCTTTGAGAATCGTTTGTAAATCCGTCACTACTACTATTTGAGTTTGGGACGCGAATGTCGTCAGCCGGGAAGCGACCGTTCCTCCCCACGCGCCCGCACGCCGAGCGGCGCGGCGTCAGTCAATCATGATCTCGAAGTTGACCGCGGTGTGTGCGTGGTGCAGGTTGCGCGCCCAGGCGGTGCAGCGCACGCCCAGCACGATGCCGCGCCGGGGCTGCTCCAGGTGCACGGCCACCAGCGGCGACAGGTAGCCCTCCGCGTTGGTGTACGGGAAGTAGTGCGCCGGTAGCCCCGCGCCCGGCAGCAGTCGCAGCGGCCCGAGCGCCTCGCGGTCTGCCGGCGTGCGGCCCGCGCACCACACCCACACAGCGCGCGCGCGGCCAGCCCGCGCGGCCTCCCGCACGGCCGCGCGCAGCTCCGCCGGCGCCTCCGCGGGCAGTTCCTCGGCGCGCTCGTAGGGCTCGGGCCGCCACCCGAACACGCGGTTGAGCTTGAGGAACACGCACGGGGACGACTTGTGGAACGAGAAATGGTTCTCCTCCACGCACGGCGCCAGGCCGGCCACGTCCACGTCGCACACGCGGCCCGGCGGCGGCGCGGTGCCGTTGCAGGCGAACATGTTTTGGCCGGCGCCGGCGATCTGTCCCTTGCGCTTGTACACGGACAGGAAGTCCACCAGGTCGTCCACCCAGTACGCGTAGTCCTCGGAGCGCGTGCCGGCGTAAGAGATGAGCGCGCTGCGGGCGTCGCGTGGGCGCGGCCGGAAGCCCAGGCCGGGCGCCGCGAGCAGCCCGTCCGGGTGTCGGCGGTACGGGATGCGCGGGTCCACCACGTGCTGGAGGAACACGGCCATGCACACGGCGAACACGCCCGCCAGCGCGCCGTAGAACGCGCAGTAGAACGTCACCAGCTTGCCTGCAACCAGACGCCCAACGTTACTGCCGCGAGCCGGACGAGGACTTATTATAGAACAAATAGTTCCCTTTGGAATCTTTTCTCCTATCGCCCTCACAAAGCATAAAAGGGCACAATTAGGATTACATTATGAAATCATGATTAATAAGTTTATAGTGAAAGTACCGCTTATATTATATTTATTTCATAAAATTTTAAAAATTAAGTAATGATTTGTGTACTAACTTTTGTTTAGGCACAATGATGGACTACAAATGGGAAATGAAAACTGTACAGAAATACGTACTAATATTTTTTTTGCCATGGATGGAAATCAAACCCACAACCTCTGCATACAACGTCAAAGGCCAAAGTACAGGGCAAAGATCCCCAATGCATGTTAAGCCACAGGCTTTTGCCTTTAAGATTGCCCATTTATAGAACAATATAAATGAGACAAACAATGTCCCGTGTACAGATACAGCTAGCGGGTGTCAGGAGATTAACAAAAGGATGTTTTTTCAGTTTCATAGAAAAGTGTTTATGCAAATGTAACTAACCTACACTTTCTTACCATCCACAAGAGAACAACTACAGTTTTCATTGAAAAATGAACAACAATTGTTAATTGTGAAATTACCTGGATTTTATCATGATGTAGCATTTAAAACTATCATAATAAATTTTACTAATAGTTCAAACCAAAATATAAATTATTAAGTGCCTTAAACATAATATAGCATTTAAAAACACAAGTCAGCAAAAAAAAAGTACCACCAGTACCTTTAATACTTATAATTTAATAAATAAACTTGATAAAGATGTATTCATGTTAAAAATATATTCTTATTTAGCTAGTTGTCGATAAGTTTTTATAAGATAAGTGAAGGTCTCTACACCCAAAACAATTGAAAAAAATCACGATATGGTATTGGCAGTTCGAAGATTGAAAGTGAGAGAGATTGTGGAAGCCATAGGCATCTCACATGGGTCAGCGGTTTCAATATTGAATGATCACTTGGGTATGAGAAAACTTTCCTCAATATGGGTGCTGCATTTGCTATCAATCATGAGACAAATTTTCAGCAGTTTTTGGGGTTGTTCAACCGCAATATGGATGAGTTTTTGTGCCTTTTTGTAACCGTGGATTCACCACAACACAGCAGTCAAAACAGTGGCTATCTAGGGATGAATCAGCACCAAAGAAGACCAAGGTGGGTTTGTCAGCCAATAAAACCATGGTGACCATTTTTTTAGGATGCTCACTGTATAATCCACATTAACAACCTTCAAAAGGTTAAAACAATCAATGGCAAATATTATGCCAGCTTATTGGATTTAAAAAAAACCACATTGGGCCAAGAAAAAAGTTTATTTCCAGCAATACAATGCAAGGGTGCACACATGTGCCGTTTCCATGGCAAAAATTCATGAATTAGGCTACAAATTACTCCCTCATCCACCCTATTCTCCGGATTAAGCCCCGAGTGACTATTTCTTGTTGGAAAGAGATTTAACTCTAATTTTTTGATAACCTCGACAAACCTTATTTTTTGAAAGGGATAAAAAAATTATAGAAACATCGGAAAAAGTGTATAGAACTCAAAGGAGTTGTGAAAAATTAAAATATTCAAAACCTGTGTTTCATTTAAAAAGTCACGTACTTATTGACCCACCCTTTCTCATTTTATAAGCCAGTGGAAGTGAGGGTCAGAATTTTGTGCCATATGACTCGGCTAGTAGAAGGGCTGTTGCGGGTTCAGATATACAAAACGGTGTTACGCGAATACACCACGGACCCATCCAGGGCGCGGTCACCGTCCGGGCGCGCCACACCCCGCGCGTCATATACTTAAAAGATTACTTACACCAGCTCTCAGGCGTCCTGCCCATGATTTGGCCAGTTTCCTCATTGTACATAAAGTTGTCAATTCTCTGCTTGAACGATCTTTTATCCAACGTTTTCATCGGGTTGTATTCCTCCGGAATATATTTTTGACTCTGCGTCATTATTATTTAACCAATAAAGTTTACGATCACACGAATTTATTATTATTTAGAAATATAGTACATACTAACTTACTAAGTACTACAAACAAAATAAATATTATTTTTAAAACTACAGCACAGTTTGTTTGCGTTTTTATTTTCTTGATCACAGTAGACATGTGACAATCGCGACTGATTCAATCATTTTGATATGGTATTTCCAACTGACCGAGATAAAAAATCACGATCTGAAAAAAGATTCGGTACTTTTGATTGCAATATTTGAAATAGATCTTTATCGTTCAATCATATCTTTACCAATCGTTCATATCTTTGTATCATTCAATCATATCTTTATCAATCAACTATATCTTTATATCGTTCAATTATATCTTTATATCGGTCAATCATATCTATATCTTTTAATCATAACAGTATCAATCGATCATATGTATCATTATCAATCGATCATATCTTTATATTGTTTAATTATATCTTTATTATGTATAATTTTTCATATTGACGACTATTTTATTCGAGATGATGACCTTTTTTTTTTTTTTTTAGCTCCTTAATCAATTCTGGATACCAAAAGTATGACGACTACATGCTTTTGTTTTTTAGGTCCTTAATCAATTCTGGATACCAAAAGTATGATTACATGGTTTGGAGATGATGACCTTTTTTTTTTTTTTTAGCTCCTCAAGCAATTCTGGATACCAAAAGTATGACTAACGGTAATTTTTCTTGCTCACTAATTTTTTTTTCGAATGCATCAAAATATTTTGGATCTTTTTTGATAGAATCCTGGGAATCCAATCGTTATTGCGATTGATCGAATTAGGATTCAATCCTCAAAAAATTGTGATTGTCACATGTCTAGATCACAGATTAATTAAATAGCTAAGAGTAATGGTCGGATTAATAGTCGTTGCTAAGCAATTGCTAATGCTTAGCCGATGCTCCGGACTGTCAAACTGCATATGAAAAAACTAAAATTTGACAGTTCCAAGCAATGGCTCAAGCTAAGCAACGACTATTAATCCGAGTCTAAGAGTACAAGCAGCACGTTCCGTGCTTAGCATCGCTGCCACGAATCGCTGGTATTTAGGCCAAGCTTGTCGTTTCACCGCGCGGAAATGTTAGCAATTCAAGTTACCATCAATCGTTCCGCGACCAGAAATTTTAACACGAAAAGTTAGCACGGCTACTTTTTGACAGATGTTTGTTTACATGTGAATCATACAAATTGATTCACATGTAATATAATCATCTACAAATTGGAATTTAATTAATTATTTTATATATTCATATCTGTTTTAGTTTTAAAAGTTCGATTAAACCTAAAAAATAAATATCGTGTAACTAAATGAGGAGTTTTCCAGTAGTTATTATTTAACGCAACAGATGGCGTTTAGTCGCTATCTACAAGACCTGTCAAATCAGATAGTGGTAACATATAAAATACACCCAAAATTTAGGGTAAATAGAATAGTAAATACCTTTGTACGAATAATTTATAAAATTTACTTAACATTGTTTAGTATATACACTAATATCCTGAGCACTTGGCCTTACGGCACCAACTTAAGTAATATTTTTTCTTTTAAATATCATCATTTAAGTAATTAAATAGAGTCTGTAACTCAGAGTATGAAAATATAGACTACAGAAACTGTGCCTTTATTGACAGTTTTTGTGGATATCTCTCCTGCTGCCATCTAGTGAAATATTTTGGAACCCTCTAAAAGAAAACTCCTCATTCAGCTTTGGTATGTTTAGTTTGAGGTTGTTAATTAAATTAATATTGTGATATTATAAAATTATTGTATTTAAATAATAGTTAATATTGATTTATTTTATAATGATAAGGTAGTAATATTTTTAATTTCAATTATTTAATTCAAACTAGTGCTTCTTGTCAAAAAGTGGCATCAAAAATCAACACCGATCGTTTCCGAGCTGCATTTTAGCATCGCTAAAAAAATGACATGGCTGTGTTGAAACGGGCGGTCGCGCTCGTTTTTGAAGTCAGCACGAGAAACTGCCCGCGTTAGCACTCGGAACGCAGGGTACGTATTCTTGATCGTAGTATACTATTTAATTCTGTGTTCTTGATTAAAGTATTGGCTTTTCGTTTTGCTCGTAATTCTGCCAAGACTTCGGACGATAATAAAACGCTGCGTTTTGTTAGCTAACCCGTACCAGTATTTCGCGCTAGCATGAAAATTATCTGTTTTGGCGTTTTATTTAGATCATGTTAACATTTGTTAGTATTTTAGCAATACAAACAAAACGATAATTACCACAAAATACTGATTTCTGACATCTGCTTTTTAACATTAACCTTAAACGTAAAAAAAGCCAAAAATATATTTTATATAAAGAAATTCTATTTCATCATCATCATTATCATAATTTCTTCCAGAAATTAATGTTTTTATAATTTGTAGGTATCTCCAAAAATGTTTTCTCCATTATTCCGTAAAGTAAATAAAAAACTAAAATCTACAAAGTAATTAAACACATAAATTATACAAAAGTATACTATAAAACCAAATATTTGCCGTTCGAAAAATAATTGTAAGATAAATAGTATTAGGTTATTAATAATAATTCGCGGGAAAATACGGATTGTTTGACATCTGTCAAAGATTAATAATAAAAATTCACCTCCAACGCGATGCAAAAAATATATAACATTTATTGGTATCATTTCGCAAAAAAAACGACTGTTACTAACGTATACTACTACTAACGTTGGTATTTATCGATATTTTTTCCAAAACAAAGACCAATGCTAGCGCCGCGCTAACATTACCAGCCCCCCTAGCCAAGAGCATTGTCGCTTTTTACGCTCGAACGTCGCAGAAGCGTGAAAGAGAGGGAGATAACAAATTTATTATCCTATTGGTGTATCTATATTGTTATTTCGTTTTGGTTATTTCTGTAACGATAAAAACGAAAGTGACGTCATCACTAAATGTCATCTTCATACAAAACTTTCGTGCGCGCTTTTAGCGCTCATGCGAGACCTGCCCCCCTAGCCAAGAGCATCGGCGCTTTATGCGCCCAAGCGTCGCAGAACGGACAGTGATCGAAAGAAATCGGTAGCCATGAACAATTTTTGACGTTAACTTTCATTCTGTCGAACGAGGGAGGGCGACCGCTCGGCTCGATTATTTACGTTCCGATATTATATTCAAAACCCGCGAGTAATTTTGAGTATGATGTTTTATAACACATAATAATTATATTACGAATGAATTGAGAATATAAATTAAAAGCAATATACATTTTTTATCATATTAATGGTGTAAAAATTATTGTACAGTTTTTACAGAATTGTATATTAATGTTATAATTAACTTACATGCCTAATCGGAACGATATTCGTTATTTTTGTGATAAAGAGAGAGAGATAATAATAAATAAATCCTATTGGTGTAACTATGTGATATCTCGTTTTATTTTACGGGCCAATGCTCTTTACATTTGACTATATCATCTGTGACATTTGATTACAAACAAAACCAAGGAATTTAATACTCTCTACGAACAAACCTAATAGAAAATAGAAACATTGCAGAAAAACTCTTCGGCATTATTAATATGGCACTTTTAAGTTGTAAATATAAACTGAAGAATTCTAAATATAAATTCGAGGCATCCGGGGCGGCCCACGACCAATTTATTTTTAACAATTCTCTGATCAAGGAAGAAATATTGCAGTTATATCGTTCTCGCATTGGAAACTTACTTTTTGAATAGGTAAGAATCAAAATAAATAAGTGCTTCTAAGGTTATATATTTAATAATTGATTAGACACGTTGTTAAAACATTTGTATGCCGAATAGGCGAAACAAAACGTACCTTTGTGTTTACAACACCCATCTATTTACCTTTGTTTCTCATACAAATAAATGTTATTTCAGGTGATTTCGGATATGCCTTGGAACCATGATTGATTACCCCTGTCATGGATTCCGTACGTATATATTAATACCTCAGCGGACCAATACACTGCCAAGTCAGGATAAGTGTGAAGCAGGCAAATGGTTATCTCAGGGGGTCATTAAAATACCTTGGAATAGACAGAGTTCTGCACTATGAATCTGAAGAGTCTTCCCAAATTGTAATGGCTTGTGCAGCGTAATAACCAATATGATGTTACACTATAGGTGAGTTAAGAAAACAAATTGTCCACTTTTTTTAAAATTAAATTAATAGTATTTGGTTGAGTAGAGAGGGTAGTGAACACAGTGCAGGTGAGAGTTTAAAAGGCCTTTAAACCTACCTCACGGTCTCAAGTCCGGGAATGCTGCAGTTCATTCCCCTGCCTTTCAACCACGAGATGGACCCGGCACCCGCACTGTGAATCCATGGTTTGCTAATAACATTGTCTCAAATTCACTCTCCTACTATATTTAGAAGCGTGGAGTCAACTGACACAGATAGTAAAACCTGTCTCCAACCCAGTTATGTTGCAATTGTGATTTTTGTTATTTAAAAAAAATTGGTCTTTTTATTTTTTTATTAAACTAAGTACAATTTTGTATTTTTTTTATTTCAGGTATTTATACTTTGCAGAGTTTCAAGGACAGCTACCCCCTTCTTCATCAAGAGAGGTCACAAACTATGGTGCTCAAAGTTTTAGAGTGGCCCAAGCCAAACAAAATTATTAAATAAATATTTACTTACTTCTAATTTGTTTGTTTTATTGTGAATATTATCCAATTTTAAGAAATCAATATTCTGGGAAATATTTAATTAAATATACATTAACAGAATCAATATAGGTGGCACAGTCATATAGGTGGACAAGTTTAAAGGTGTCTAGGTCTGTCGGATGGACCCATTTAAACATAGAGTATTGAATAAGAAATGCTGGTATCATTATTAACATTTCTTATTACTTGTATCATTTAAATGGGTCAGATTAATGAAGATTAATATTTTTATTATGAATTTTAATTAATAACAGTCTTAATGATAAAAATATAATAAAGTCCTTGAAGAACACTTTAGTTAAAATAAGTTTTGTTTCTTTTTTACTTATTTATTTTTGTTTGGTAAAAAAAGAGACATAACCTACTATATACAAGTGTTCTTCAAGGACTCAAAAAGTTTTTTTATGAATACCAGTGTGTTTAATATTAAGATATGCTTACCATTATGGTAAGTATATCTACAAATGATAAGCTTATCATTATGGTAAGTATATCTACAAATGCCCACATTAGATACATGTAATTCCCTAATAGTATTCATATAAAATAATGAAACGTTACTCTAGGTACTATCCTAACTATTTATAGTGCTTGCATGGGAATTAAAATTCCTATAAATAAAAAAACTTGTATAAACAATATAGGTCTAATAGTACATACTACACATACCCTACTTTATATAATACCATTTATATAATAGTACTAAGTAGTTTTTACTTAACAATATTATACATATATATTACAGCGTTAAGTGAATATTTGTGTGGATGTGTGTGCATGTATGGGTCATATAGTGTATATAATAAAATACCTAATATTGTAAATATCTAATGTGGCTGAGTATAAATTGTATTATTATTACTAAGGCTAGTATATTTTTTTTTTAAATAATAATATACCAGTATAAAAGGATTCTTTTAAATCTAAAACTCAAGGTGAAAAGTCACTCTGTACAACCACAAAGATCATCATCAGTCCCTGAAATACCAAAAGTTGTAACTTTATTAGTAATGGTCAAGGAAAATCATATTCTTATATACAATTATATTATTAAAGAAGAATATAGCAATATATATTAAACCATAAGTTTTTGCGGCTTGTGAAACATTCTAGGTCTTCACAAAGGCTCTGAAAAATCCTTTGTTAAGCCTAAAATGTTACCTAAACTCTCCCCGGTATCCCCTATTTCTTTGATAAATGTGAACTTTTCATTAAAAATAAAGAAATAAATAAAAATAAACTTTATTTGTTGATATTTTACAAGAATTTATACATGTTTTCTTAACTTTTTGCCTAATATTGGTTTGTTTGATTTAATGTTGTAACACTTCTATCCAATATTATCAATCAAGATCAGATATTTGTTCAGGTTATCCTCGGACATAGGCCTCCTTCAGCAAATACCATTGGCAGCGGTCTCCAACTACTCGGCATTGGGATGTCTTGATTTTTTTATACTTCTTTCAGAGACCTGAGAACATACATACTATTTCAATTCGATTATCGATTGATTCTTTGGTAAGGCCCCTGAATGACATTAATTGGGGTGAGACTCTATGCTCGCCAACTAGTAGTACTTATAGGTTATATGATCTAGTCCCATTAGTATAACTTCTGGCATACCCCAGGGATCTCATCTGGGGCCGCTTCTTTTTAATGTGGTTATTAACGACCTTGTGCCTCGCTTAACCTCTCCATCATCACGGTCCGAATGGGATGACACCGCTGTCAGCGCTGACGTTCATAATCACCGGTCCGATTCAAAAAGCGCGATGAGACCACTCACGGCGCTATTGGCGTGATAATGAATCGGACCAGCCCCCCTAGCCAAGAGTATGGTCGCTTTTTACGCTCGAACGTTGCAGAAGCGTGAAAGAGATCTCCCTATAACAAATTTATTATGCTATTGGTGTATGTATATTGTTGTCTCGTTTTGGTTATTTCTGCAACGATGAAAACGAAAGTGACGTCATCATCAAATGTCATCTTCATACAAAACTTTCGTGCGCGCTTTTAGCGTTCATGCTCTTGGCTAGGGGGGCAGGGATTAAGTGCGCTCACAAGAACATCACTTGTATCTCCCTCTATCTCGCAACTAAAACATATGCTCCTCTCACTCTATTTGAATGTCAAATAAAACGCAATAAAAAAATCATGAATTTTAATGTTATTTTATATATTTGTTTACATTAATATTAAAATAAATGAGAACACAATACTTTTAACTATCTACTTAATAATTATTTAAGGAATTTTATTACTTTCTTGAAAACATGTTTCTAGATAAATGTCATTCTGACAGCGCTCACAGCGATTTCACCCACAAGCATAATCACTGTACCTAATTCCAATATGGCGTCTGTAATGACGTCAATATCTATGTCAAATCATCTATCGTTAGCGCGCTTACGCCCAATCGGACCGGTGATGACAGCGCTGACATCGATTTTGGTGTGAATCGGACCGCAAGGCAAGTCTTCTGTATGCTGATGACCTGAAGGTATTAAGATCAATCTCTAGCCGTGATGATTGACTAAAACTTCAAAATGATGTGAATGTAATTTATGAATGGTGCCAAAAAACCTAATGACCCTAAATACTGGTAAATGTTTCGTTATTACATTTACCCGCAAACGCAATCAATAAAGTTTCACTTATACAATTAATAATAAAGTTGTGGGCCGGGAAAATATTATTAGGGATCTAGGTATGCTATTAGACAATCAGTTTTCACAAACGTTTCGACCCCTTTACGAAAACTTGGTGAAGAAGGGTAACTTGCGGGTCCAGGCCCGACGTGCCATGGCCCGACAGAGGCAATGGTGTTATGTGTGCTTGGGCAAGCACCACCAAAGGGATTACCGTTAATCGCGACCATGTTCGCAGTGCAGTGGCCGCCATCATCTATGTGTGCCAATTTAAATATGGGAAGCCGCCACCCGGTTCACTGTGAACCCCAGGGTGCTGGGGAGGTACGATCGCCGAGTTTTTATAATTCCTCACGTACTGAGGACCGGCGCCCCTCGCCTCCCCATTTCGGAGTTCACCCCCCAGGTATGGTGGCCGCACCCCCCTCATGGGCGGGGGCAATGCTTCGCCAATCACTCGCTTTGCTCCCGTGGGTCGTAACCGGTGTGCAGCGCAGTTACCTGCTGTAAGGTCTCGTTACCAAAGAAGACCTTTAGGACGACATCCTCATGTTGTCGAGCCATTGCCATGAACCGATCACATGAGATCCACAATTATCAGTGGACCCCGAACCCGAATATTCCCGTACGTCCGGTTCGTGAGGAATAGGTATTCGCTGCCCGCTCACCAGCCGTCACCCACCCAGAGACTGTAATTTTACCTACAGCCTCTGTTTGTGTTTGGGGCCCGAAGGGCAACTATTTGGTTGTTCGTGCCCTTTTAGATTCGGGTGCCCAGGGTTGTATTATTTCGGCTTGGTTAGCGAGTGGCCTATGCCTAGGTTTGATTCTGTTCGGGGAGTTGGAAATGTTAAAATTGAGAACTTGATTGGTAACACCACTTTTACATTATCCCCGTTCTCGGTTTCATGTCCGAGCATCACTGCTTCGGCAATAGTTTTAGAAAATATATTAGGTCATTACCCCCAGGTAAAGTTGTCCCCAGCTGTGGTGACCCTGACAAGGGGTTTGTGTTTGGCTGACCCCACCTTCAACATTCCGGGACCAATTGACTTGTTGCTTGGTGCCGATGTTTTGGGAATGTTGCTCCTAAGTAATGTGAAGGCCTTAGGTACAGGTGGCCTCGGAGCGATCCCCACAATCTTGGGATCTGTTATAATGGGCCCACAACCCATGTTTCTCCCCCACCTGTTGTTGATAACTGTTTTGTTGACATTTATATTTCCCTTTCTGAGGCGGTTCAGAGATTTTGGAAAGTGGAGGAGCCCCCGGGTGCTACGAAGGTCAATCCTGTTAATCATGAATGTGAATTGTTCTTCCAGAATAATACTTGTCGTTTAGCTTCTGGTCGTTTTTACATCAGACTTCCTTTTCTTTCCTCACGACCCTCATTGTTTAAGACTGAAATCGAGACACTGCAGACTAGGGCCTAACTAAGGAACATGATCGCCAATCGAATCGCCGCATCAATCGATAAAAATGTATAGGAATTTTACTTTATGGCTGATCGACGAGAAACGTCAAATCCCATACATTTGGCATTCGATGGGTATTTCGATTCGATTATCGATTGGCTTTTTGGTAAGGCCCCTGGACGTTGTAAGCTCAAGGCAGCAATTGGACGCCTAAATACGTTTCTTGATGATTTGGGCTTCCTTCGTGTTGGAGGAAGACTTCAGAATGCCAATTTGCCCTTTGGAGCTCGTCACCCCTTGTTGCTCCCTAATTCTGGTCACTTGGTGAATTTGTTGGTTGCTGATCAGCACACCAAGAACTCGCATGCTGGCTGTAATGCTTTGTTGGCCATCTTACAGCGCGAATATTGGATTCTGTCCCTGTGACAAGTCATACGAAGTGTGATTTTCCGATGCATGCCTTGTTACAGACTCAAGGCTACTACCATGCAGCCTCAAATGGAAGATCGGCCGTCGGACCGTGTGAATGAGGCTCGTCTCTTTGCTGGCGTGGGTACAGATTTTGCAGGCTTGTTCTCTGTGAAAGTGTCAAACCTCAGGAACGCTAAAATTTGTTAAGGCCTATTTGTGTGTCTTTGTATGTCTGTCCACCAAAGCCGTACATTTAGAATTGGTTTCTGCCCTAAGCACTGAAGCCTTCGTCGCTGCCCTTGGTAGATTTGTGTCCCGCCGCGGTTTGCCATCTTTGATCCGGTCCGATTGTGGAACAAACTACAAAAGCACCGATCGTTATTTAAATGATGTATATAAATTTGTAGCAGATAATCAGAATGTAATTGGAACTGCACTCTCTTAACGTGGAATCAGATAGTTTTTTGATCCACCAGCCTGTCCACATTGGAGAGGAATATTTGAAGCTGTTGTTAAGACTGCCAAAACTCACTTACGTAGGGTGATAGGAGAAACCGTATTTACCTTTGAGGAACTTGCTACGGTATTTTGTAAAATTGAATTGCCGTCCTCAACTCACGCCCGTTGTGCCCGCTCTCTTCAGACCCAAACAACCTCGAGGCTTTGACTCCAGGGGCCTTATTCCGAGTTATCAAACGTTAAACACGACAAGACGTTGCGTAAACTATAAATATTGAAATATAAGTTCTATTTCAATGAATATATAGTCTGTATTAGGTTGGCTATAATAATGCCGCCATCTTAAAATACACGAATTCTTCGTAAGTTTGAACAACTTATGGGCATTGGAATTTCAACTCTATATTTAATAGGATAGAAGTTATATTTCAATATTTATATTTTACGCAACGTCTTGTCGTCTTTAGCGGTTGCAAACTCGGAATAAAGCCCCAGGGGCTCTAGAGAAAAATCAGGCGAGGCGACGTGTCGTGTCGCCTTCAATCAAAACTGTATAGACTTTGGCAGGCCACGCCTACTGTCACTGTCAAAATACATACGTTTGTGACTGAGGCGACGCGACATGTCGCCTCGCCTGATTTTTCTCTAGAGCCCCAGCCCCCCTAGCCAAGAGTATGGTCGCTTTTTAAGCTCGAACGTTGCAGAAGCGTGAAAGAGAGGGAGATAACAAATTTATTATGCTATTGGTGTATGTATATTGTTGTCTCGTTTTGGTTATTTCTGCAACGATGAAAACGAAAGTGACGTCATCATCAAATGTCATCTTCATACAAAACTTTCGTGCGCGCTTTTAGCGTTCATGCTCTTGGCTAGGGGGGCAGGTCATTTTTTGATAGGGCAGCCAATTGTCGCCTTGCTCCTTCAGAGATGTGAAGTGTACTCGACTGTCGCGATTTGAATTGATCCAGCAGATGACCCAGCATTTCTAGCATCGCTGGTCCTCGAATACCTTCACATATTGGACAAATACATCGTGGCTTGGTATAAAAGTGGGTATTACACTGATAATTAATATTCTTATGTTGTTTTGCCATTGTTTTGATTTAAATTAACTTAAAGTATTGTTTTTTGTTGTTTTAGAAGTTTTTTATTGCGTTGTGTAAATTAAAATGCATAAATAAAATTTATTAGTAAGTGCAAATAACGAGTGGCGTCTTCATCGACGCCAAATATAGATTAGAGCAACGAAAAGTTCTCTCTATTTCATACTTACAAAGCATCTCAAAACACAGAGTGTGATCAAACTAAATATTCAAGAATCATAAGGACTAAGGAGTAATATAACAATTTTAAAACTATACCTACAGTAAAAGTACGACTAGGAAAAATTGGAGAAGAATTACGAATAAAAGGAGTCCGACAAGGAAACCTATTATCCCTCAAACTCTGCTCGGCTGTATTGGAGGAAATTTTTCGTCAATTACATTGATTGGAATTATTTGGAATAGCTATGAGCTTAACATAAATGGAAGTAAAATATCTCAACTGAGATTTGCTGATGACCTAGTTCCACTTATTATGCAAACAACTAGCAAGAGAAGTGGAAAAGCGGGGCTTAAAAGAACCATGTGTGAAAACCAAAGCTATGACAAATAGACATAAACAAACCCTGAAAGTAAATTATCAAGAAATTGAATAGGTACTTTTATTTAGGTCAAACAATTGCTCCAAAACTTTAAATGGAGAAAGAAATACATAGAATAGTATGTATGTTTTCAGGTCTCTGAAAGAAGTATAAAAAAATCAAGACATCCCAATGCCGAGTAGTAGGAGACCGCTGCCAATGGTATTTGCTGGAGGAGGCCTATGTCCGAGGACAACCTGAACAAATATCTGATCTTGATTGATAATATTGGATAGAAGTGTTACAACTATCGCGACGAGCTAGCCACTTGTTCGGTGTAGACTCATACCATCGGCTACGACGAAGTGGGATTAAAACCCCTCCGCTGGGTACCCTGGGGCCGTCTAGGCGGTCTCGGGCGCCGTAAGGCACCCGTGATGATATATATATATATATATTAAATTAAACAAACCAATATTAGGCAAAAAGTTAAGAAAACATGTATAAATTCTTGTAAAATATCAATAAATAAAGTTTATTTTTATTTATTTTTAATGAAAAGTTCACATTTTCAAAGAAATTGGGGATACCAGGGAGAATTTAGATAACATTTTAGGCTTAACAAAGGATTTTTCAGAGCCTTTGTGAAGACCTAGAATGTTTCACAAGCCGCACAAACTTATGGTTTAATATATATTGCTATATTCTTCTTTAATCATAATTGTATATAGTGCCCTAAAAGAATATGATTTTCCTTGACCATTATATTTACTAATAAAGTTACAACTTTTGGTATTTCAGGGACTGATGATGGATTGTGATTGTGCAGAATGACTTTTCACCACCCTGAGTTTCAAATTTAAAAGAATCCTTTTATACTGGTATATTATTATTAAAAAAAAAATCCTAGCCTTAGTAATAATAATACAATTTATACTCAGCCACATTAGATATTTACAATATTAGGTATTTTATTATATACACTATCCATACATGCACACACATCCACACAAATATTCACTTAACGCTGTAATATATATGTATAATATTGTTAAGTAAAAACTACTTAGTACTATTATATAAATGGTACTAAATAGGGTATGTGTAGTATGTACTATTAGACCTATATTGTTTATACAAGCTCTTTTATTTATAGGAATTTTAATTCCCATGCAAGCACTATAAATAGTTAGGATGGTACCTAGAGTAACGTTTCATTATTTTATATGAATACTATTAGGGAATTACATGTATCTAATGTGGGCATTTGTAGATATACTTACCATAATGGTAAGCATATTTACAAATCTTAATATTAAACACACTGGTATTCATAAAAAAAAACTTTTTGAGTCCTTGAAGAACACTTGTATATAGTAGGTTGTAAACAAAAATAAATAAGTATAAAAGAAACAAAACTTATTTTAACTAAAGTGTTCTTCAAGGACTTTATTAAATTTTTATCATTAAGACCGTTATTAATTAAAATTCATAATAAAAATTATTAATCTTCATTAATCTGACCCATTTAAATGATACAAGTATCAATAAGAAATGTTAATAATGATACCAGCATTTCTTATTCAATACTCTATGTTTAAATGGGTCCATCCGACAGACCTAGACACCTTTAAACTTATCCACCTATATGTCTCTTGATTCTGTTAATGTATATTTAATTAAATATTTCCCAGAATATTGATTTCTTAAAATTGGATAATATTCACAATAAAACATAAACAAATTAAAAGTAAATATTTATTTAATAATTTTGTTTGGCTTGGGCCACTCTAAAACTTTGAGCACCATAGTTTGTGACCTCTCTTGATGAGGAAGGGGGTAGCTGTCCTTGAAACTCTGCAAAGTATAAATACCTGAAATAAAAAAAATACAAAATTGTTATTAGTTTAATAAAAAAAATAAAAGGACCTATTTTTTATAAATAACAAAAATCACAATTGCAACATAACTGGGTTGGAGTCAGGTTTTACTATCTGTGTCAGTTGACTCCGCTCTTCCAAATATAGTAGGAGAGTGAATAAAACTTTAATTTAAAAAATTTTAACGGACAATTTGTAATTTATTTTTCTTAACTCACCTATAGTGTTATATTAGTTATTAAACTGCACAAGCCATTACAATTTGGGGAGACTCTTCAGAATCATAGTGCAGAACTCCTGTCTATTCCAAGGTATTTTAATGATCCCCTGAGATAGCCATTAGCCTGCTTCACACATATCCTGACTTGGCAGTGTATTGGTCCGCTGAGGTATTAATTAGGTACGGCATCCATGACAGGGGTAATCAATCATGGTTCCAAGGCATATCCGAAATCACCTGAAATAACATTTATTTGTATGAGAAACAAAGGTAAATAGATGGGTGTTGTAAACACAAAGGTCCGTTTTGTTTCGCCTATTCGGCATACAAATGTTTTAGCAACGTGTCTAATCAATTATTAAATATATGTATAACCTTAGAAGTGTTAGTTCTTTAGTTATTTCAACGGTATATTATATCAAATAAAACTCACGAACTATTTAGATTAATATATTAATGAATCGAAAGTACAATACATTCTACAGAACTCGACAAAACGTTACAATCAACGACTCACTTCTACGACGCCATTACACACAATGTCGTCGTCGAAGTCTCTCGTTTGTCAGAAAATATACATCGCCTCTGGTGGCGAATGTATAATCAATTGACATACTTATTCATCAATAAATGTAATGATTTATAACTAAATTATTTAATTTTAAACTATAATTAATGATAAATTATTTAGATACATCAACATATTGTTTTAATTATTTAAGCATCTTACAGCTCGTCCATCCTGACAAAAGTTCACGTCCTCGTGAACTTATTATTATGTAATTATATGCGTTGCCTTATATACGTGGTACGTACTGTGTATGTATTGTTTATTTATTTAATTAAACAGCATTTCGCACATCATATTTACAAATTATTTTAGTAAAACATTAAGCCATGTAGAATTTTGATTTTACAATACCATAAATTTAACACTGTAAGGCGCGCAAAATATGTATTCGTGCTTTTGGGTTAGTGAGTGCTTGTATGTGTGTATGCATGTATGTTTGTTTTGGGTGCTAGTGTTTGTTTATCTATGGATGTAAAAGTGTTAAAATTGAATATCTTGTCATTTATCTAAACAACTCATAACTCAACTATCCAGTCCAAGTTACTTAGGTATTTTATTAATTAAATTTAGTTTTTCATAACTAATTTTGCTGTAATAATTAATATTATGTATAATTACAGCATGGTATAAACACCACTGAGTGAAAACATTATATAGGTAAGTATTAGTTTTTAACAAATTATTAATATCTACTTGATTTTTTAACCACTCAACTTCCAGCGCGCGAAACCAAAATAGCTAACGTCCGAGGTTCGCGCGGTCATACGCTACCCGTTTTTGCGCGATACATTAAAGTAATCCCTGCGTTCCAAGAGCTAGCGCGGGCAGTTTTTCGTGCTGACTTCAAAAACCAGCGCGACCGCCCGTTTCAACACAGCCATGTCATTTTTTTTAGCGATGTAGAATGCAGCTCGGAAACGATCGATGTGGATTTTCGATGTCACTTTTTGACAAGAAACACTATTTTGAATTAAATAATTGAAATTAAAAATATTACTATCTTATCATTATAAAATAAATCAATATTTTTTAATTAACTATTATTTAAATACAATAATTTTATAATATCACAATATTAATTTAATTAACAACCTCAAACTAAACATACCAGAGCTGAATTTAGTTACACGATATTTATTTTTTAGGTTTAATCGAACTTTTAAAACTAAAACAGATATAAATATATAAAATAATTAATTAAATTTCAATTTGTAGATAGATATTCACGTGTAAACAAACATCTGTCAAAAAGTAGCCGGGCTAACTTTTCGTGTTAAAATTTCTGGTCGCGGAACGATTGATGGTAACTTGAATTGCTAACATTTCCGCGCGGTGAAACAACTTTGGCTAAAAAACCAGCGATCCGTGGCAGCGGTCCTGAGGTCGGAACGCGATGAATATAAACCATGATATTTCTCAAATTTCGGACGCGGTATCAAGTTTCATGCGTTTTTTTTTATTGAAATATTATACATCTTAATACTTTTCTATAATATAAGTATATGATTATGGAAATAGTGAACTATTATATATTTTTGTGATATTATTTTATTAAAAGGAATGTAAAGTAAACTGTAAAACACAAAAAACCAGTCAAAACCGGCCATTGTTCTCGTCCTAATAATATCTATAATTTTGACCCTCTATTTAGACTAGGATTACATACAATAAAATATAGCTGTTATCTTAAAAAACAAATCCTCAAGATCATTTTGATGTTTAATAATATCAGGAAATATTATTTACGAGATATATTTCAACAATATTCTAATTCCAATGCAATAGTACTACGCGAAAAGAAAGTTTTTATATTTTTTTGTCATAAAATAATCTTTATATTTAGCCATCTACCGATTATTTAGTGAAGTAATATCATTGTCTGTGATATTATAACAACAAACTAAAGAGAGACTACGTAATTCACTAGATGATGCTTATAGCAATGCCGCATTGTTTATGTGTACTGGATACTAAAGTATCCGCGGACGTTTGGGTGGTTAATGACAAACACTTTTGATGTTACCAACAATCTAATTTGCCAAATAAAATGTACCGATAATAAAACAAACATGCTAGGCGGGCTTAGCTTAACCACATCGATATAATTTCACAGTCGGTATAATGAAGTTTAAGAATGAATTCATAAAATCGATTTTGTCGATTTGTATCGAGGGTATCGATGCTGTTGTGCTAAGGTGTATACAACCTTCATTGTTATTATTACAGAACCAACTACTAACAACTAGAACAGCCTCGACTCATTGTGCTCGATACATGGTATCGATAATAACTTAAACATCACATAATATATTTAACTGATTTAAAACGATAAACTTTATCCATTGTGTTCGACGCATGTGTCGATAATAAAATAAATATAGTAGGTACATCATTTATAGTGCTAATTAAAATGCATATTCTGCACAGGTTAATATTTAGAAAACGCATCATTGTGCTACATACTTACATTTGATAATACCACCGCACATCCTTTAATGTACTCCACACCTCCACACAATAACAAAGCACATCCATTGCGCTTGTTACTAAACATAATGACATCCTTCGTTGTGCTCCACACAATAACAAAGCACATCGCTTGTTACAAAACATTATATATAAACTGACGTTGCACACCATTCATTGTGCTCTCAATATTTATTACAATTGCATACCATTCATTGTGCTCGACACTCATGTGCCGACCTATAAACTAACGTTGCACACCATTCATTGTGCTCGACACTCATGTGCCGACCTATAAACTGACGTTGCACACCATTCATTGTGCTCGACACTCATGTGCCGACCTATAAACCAACGTTGCAAATCTTTCACTGTGCGAAGAAATTAATAAATTAATGAAAATTCTTTATTTTGCCAACTGTTGTACATAGACGAACTTAATGTGTCGACCTATAAGTTAATCTTGCACCTCCTTCATTGTGCTAAACACTATAAATTCACATCAGCAATTGTGCAAAAACTGACTTATTAAAAATAGTATCCTTCACTATAAGTAAACCTCTAAATTAATTCATCACATTTAACAAGACCCTGACAAAATATTATTGACATAATTACATTAATATATTTACAATTAATGAAATTCTCTTGTGTCTTATTTAATTTCGTCATTATTATTTTCGGAATCATCTTCTGTGTCGGAAGATTGTCCACTATCACTGCGTTTATAGCAAAGCCAGGGAAATATTTTATCAGAAAATACTCCAGGGGCCTGACCAAAGAACACGATCGCCAATCGAATCGCCGCATCGATCGATAAAAATGTATAGGAATTTTACTCTATGGGTAGAGCCTGATCGACGAGAAATGTCAAATCCCATACATTTGGCTTTCGATGGGTATTTCGATTCGATTATCGATTGGTTCTTTGGTAAGGCCCCTGCAAGGGCGGTGTATGTGACCGCCCTTCATTATTATTGGGGTATCTGTTATTTCTATCATTATCTAAAACTTTTGTTATACGATACGGTCCAGAACATTTAGGTATTAATTTCGTACTTTTATCAATTGTGTGTGTAGGTTTTACGACCCGTACTAAATCTGCTATTTGATATTTTAGACTAGACTTCCTATTTTTATTAAATATTTCACTTTGTTTTCCCCTGAGATTTTGTATATTTACTTCCGATCTCATATTAGTTAATCCTTCATCACACCGACGCTCTCATCTATGTCTAAACCAATATCCGCTTTCTTTTAAACCTATCAATCTATATCCGAGTATTACCTCTGCCGAAGTTCTACCCATACCATAATAAGTATTATTTAATTAAATTTATTGAAACCTATTATAATATAATGTTTTAATTTTATCCAATAGTAATTAATTTAATATAAGTTTCCGTCAGTTTCATCTCAAACACCTCATCATTTTTAACGTTTACGCGCGATTGCATAACAACTTAAATCATATTTATTAATCTAATAAATGCACTTAGGCATTTTAATAAAATGCGATTTTAATATAATATATTATAATAACCCTAAAAGCGATTGTCTTACTGACAAATTAATAATCCTAACTTTGCTATTTAGTGAAATAAAACATGTTTAATATTCACGTAGCTACTTGCTATTGAAAATGCAATAAATAATGTTATTTAGTGTAAACAATTTTAAGCTTTAAAAAATATATTTCATAATCGTATCTATATAATGTCGTGAGCCAACCTTAGCATTTCTGCCTAGTTTGGCATTTCTTCTGTGATACCAGTTTGGCTATACCTACCAATTTTGGTAATGCTAATGCGTTATTCGTATTGTCCCAGTTAATAAAGCTGTTTTAATAATATTTATGTTTCTTTTTATTATTACCTAAACATGTAAATCCCAGATAATTAAGTATATTTATTTAAAGATAATTTCCCGTCCATACCTTCATCTGTGCATTTTAAATTATAAATTAAGAAACACACATAATACTGTTTTATGTAATAAAACTAATTTATGAAATAAGGAACATAATTAACACTTCATTATATTTGGTTACTTTAATTTTGTTCAATATTTTTGGATTAATAAACTTATAAATTATTTTTATTATTAATCTCTAATAACGTCTAAATAAAATAATAGTAGGCGACATAAATATATCCCAAAACCGTAGATTATATTATTATTTTGGCTCCATATTTTTGGGTAAAATTGTAAAAAATATTCTTGATTCTCCATCTTTATTAGAAAAAGATAATTTTATAGTAGCGCGAACATGATCTCGTTCTCAAAACAGTTTTTACATAAAACATTGTTACACTAATTAAACCAAAATAATATATTTTTGACGCAATTGTGATAACTACAAAAAACACAGTATTGATATATTTTCCAGAATAAAGAAAGCCATTGGCGATATATAATTTGCATAATTTAGTATTTGTAGTTTTATTATCCCTATAACTTATAATTTTGTTTCTTCTTAATTTACTTTATGTTGCCTATATTTTTCTTTTATATTTTTTTTTATTATTATTATATTGATTTGTTTAAGGGTGAATGACAGTTTCAGTTTCACGAATGTCAGTTTGTTGCTCTCTTATGAATTATCTAATGTATGTTTGTGAATATTTTGTACCTAGATAAAATAACTACTAAACAAATTATTATTATTAATGATAATATTTTTTTTAATTTCGAGATTACGATTAAATTTTATTAAGTGTATTTCATAACTAACAGTAACGATTGCCTGTAAGGACCTGTTAAATGTGTCAAAAAACCAAGTATTGTCTGATTCATCATTTTACTACCTTTTACAATTTGGCAGCAATTGTTGGCCCGCTGCCAATCTGGAACGTCGCCGCCACACAGTGCGCCGTGGACATCCAGAACGCCGCCACCGTGGAAATCATCGCAGCCATGCAGCGCCTCGTCCTTGCCGAGCGCTACGTCCGTGTAGAGCGCCGCATCCGAGGTCATGGCTATGAATACGTGAACGTGTCAGTCACGTTGTCCACCATGCTCCATAATCAGTCCTCGTCTGACTTGTCAATTTCAGTCCTCTGAAACGGGCATTGACTATATATATATATAAGTATATATATATATATATAAATAAAATAACGCGTGAAATATAAATTTGTATTGAACATTGGTCATTCCCCTTTAAAATTGTTGGACTATCTTCTTAAAGATGTTAGCATATTCTCCTTTGTAAATTAAGTAAATCTTTGATGTTTATTTTTTTATAGACTTATATTCACATTTACTCTCTCACAGCGATATAAAAAAATGCCAAATCTCTCTAATTAGTGAATAAATAATAACTTATACTTATCTTAATTTGTAGACAATAATGAACTCTTTGTCGGCACGTGCTTGTTTCGATCTCACTTCTGATTTGTTAGCTCTTTAGTTATTTCAACGGTATATTATATCAAATAAAACTCACGAACTATTTAGATTAATATATTAATGAATCGAAAGTACAATACATTCTACAGAACTCGACAAAACGTTACAATCAACGACTCACTTCTACGACGCCATTACACACAATGTCGTCGTCGAAGTCTCTCGTTTGTCAGAAAATATACAGCGCCCTCTGGTGGCGAATGTATAATCAATTGACATACTTATTCATCAATAAATGTAATGATTTATAACTAAATTATTTAATTTTAAACTATAATTAATGATCAATTATTTAGATACATCAACATATTGTTTTAATTATTTAAGCATCTTACAGAAGCACTTATTTATTTTGATTCTTACCTATTCAAAAAGTAATTTCTAATCGGAGAACGATATTACTGCAACATTTCTTCCTTGATCACAGAGTTTTAAAAAATAAATTGGTCGTGGGCCGCCCCGGATGCCTCGAATTTATATTTAGAATTCTTCAGTTTATATGTACAACTTAAAAGTGTCATATTAATAATGACGAAGAGTTTGTTTGGAATGTTACTATTGTATTTTCTATTAGGTTTGTTTGTAATCAAATGTAAAGTGCATTGGCCCGTAAAATAAAACGAGATATCACATAGTTACACCAATAGGATTTATTTTTTATCATCTCTCTCTCTTTAACACTAAAATAACGAATATCGTTCCGATTAGGCATGTAAGTTAAAATAAGCATTAATATACAAAGGTGTAAAAACTGTACAATAAATTTTACACCATTAATATGATAAAAAATGTATATTGCTTTTAATTTATATTCTCAATTCATTCGTAATATAATTATTATGTGTTATAAAACATCATACTCAAAATTACTCGCGGGTTTTGAATATAATATCGGAACGTCAATAATCGGGCCGAGCGGTCGCCCTCCCGCGTTCCACAGAATGAAAGTTAACGTCAAAAATTGTTCATGGCTACCGATTTCTGTCGATCACTGTCCGTTCTGCGACGCTTGGGCGCAAAAAGCGCCGATGCTCTTGGCTAGGGGGGCAGGGGCCTTATTCCGAGTTTGCAACCGCTAATCACGACAAGACGTTGCGCAAACTATTAATATTGAAATATAAGCTCTATTCCAATGGTTATATAGTATGTATTAGGTTGGCTATTATAATGCCGCCATCTTGAAATACACGAATTCTTCGCAAGTTTGAACATGTATAGAGCATTGGAATTTCAACTTTATAATTAACTGTATAGAACTTACATTTCAATACCCGTACTTTACGCAAAATGCGCGACGGTGAACGTGTCAAAACTCGGAATAAAGCCCCTGTTGGCCGCTTGATCGATCGGCAGACGATCGATAGACGCTTTTGTGAATTTTGTGTAAAACTCCGTTTACTTTGATAAAAGAACATTAATTAGAAATAACATTACATAGATAAGAATAGTAACACTATGCTTTTAAAAATTTGATGTCGTAGGCCGATTTTTGCACCAAAAACGGAGCAAAAGGGCAACTTTGCCTAGTCGAGTTCTCTCAAGAGCTAGATTCGGCCTGGCAAAAAATCCGCGTACAACTACAACTACTGTAGTTATAATAACGCACATGCACATTTGTGCATGTGATTTGACAGAGGGGAAATCTACTCCTCTTCGGGCAGGTACGGCTGGTACAGTGGCCGCGTTGCTCTCTTCCTATAACACTGTAGTGCCCAATGTCCTGAAGAAAGAAACAGACTAATCTTTTTAAAAAAAAAATGTACTATTATTTATTCTGTGCTTAAACCGAAAATTATAAAAAAAAAACCACGACCTACCAAACCAACATTCGATTTTGAGGTTATGTTGTCCACTCTTTTTATAAACAAATAAGTTGTATTTATAATATTTAAAGATGTCGTATCGTGGTAGAGGTGGTGGCGGTGGTGGCGGCGGCTTTGGGGGTCGCGGCGGCGGTGGGCGGGGGCGCGGCGGGTTCGGCGGAGGGCGCGGGCGCGGCGGGTTCCGTCAGCAGGAGCAGGGCCCGCCGGAGAGCGTGGCGCACCTAGGCCGGTTCGGGTGGGCGGTGCAGGACGACCTGGTCTGCAAGGTGGACATCGAGGACGTGCCCTACTTCAACGCGCCCATCTACCTCGAGAACAAGGAGCAGGTCGGCAAGATCGACGAGATCTTCGGCAACCCGCGCGACTACTACGTCTCCGTCAAGCTCGGCGATAACGTCAAGGCCGCCAGCTTCAAGGAGGGCCAGACCTTCTTCATCGACCCGGCAAAGCTCCTGCCACTGAAGCGGTTCCTGCCGCAGCCGCCGGGAGCCAAGCGGGGCGGCGGCTTCCGCGGCGGTCGAGGCGGCCGGGGCGGTGCCGGCGGCGGGCGGGGCGGCGGCTTCCGCGGCGGTCGTGGCGGTGGTTTCGGCGGCGGTCGCGGTGGCGGCGGTGGTTTCGGCGGTGGTCGTGGCGGTGGGTTTGGCGGCGGTCGCGGTGGCGGCGGTGGTTTCAGCGGAGGTCGCGGCGGTCGCGGGTTCGGCGGTGGCGGACGCGGCGGAGGTTACCGCGGCGGTCGGTAGCGCGTGCTGAGTGACTGAGACACTAATGTGAATATCTGATTTACAAATTTGTTATGTTTGGAGAATGGCAGTATCTGGGGAATTTAACCAGCAAATCCAAAAATCAACTCCATCATTTATGGTCTAATATGATGCCTAAGTAATATGTATTATTATGAAAAGAAGTATAATTATATATTTTGTGACTACTTAATGTTTATTCTTTCTGACAAATATACTTAGTATTAATATAGTTATATATGTGCAGAGTAGCCTAAGAGTATTCATCATAACATTTGTTCTAAAAAAATATGTAGAGAGGATCAAATATAAATTGTAATTAAAGTCAGTCAACGGGCTCTTTGTAAATGTAATACTCATGGAAACTTTGTCAAATGCTTGTCCAAAATCCAACATCTTTTGACAGAAAAATTGGTTCGGTAGAGAGTACTGTGTTACACCATATATACAATGTTAATCTAAAATTGTAACCAAAATGACATTGACTGTCAATTTTTAAATTAACATGTTGATTATATTTAGAACAAACTAAACCAAGCAACGTATTATAAATTACAATTGTCATATTTATGAAATAGCCCCCTAGTTTGCATTACATCATACCAATTAAAGTTTAGGGATCTTGTGTACTTGTAGGTTTAGAAGTGAAACTCTTGGTTGGTAGGGCACATCAGTCACGAGATGGATCTTCTTTGCGAGAGAAAATTATGAACTACCCACACAATAATTTTATGTTCTTTTGAGAACATTTACGAATAACCGTCCTTTTCAGGATGTTCAATTGTTTCTTTACTGTTGCGGAACTCGTCCTTTTCAGGACGTTCACTTGTTTCTTTTACTTTGTCAGTTGTGCTGCTACAAAAGTTTAGCTTAGCATTGCTTGTTAGTTATCACCCTGCTTACCCGAGTCTTTATTTCATCCTATCCAATATGATGCTCCCAAGCTCAGCACAATAAATTTTAGCAGCAGTATGCTGTAACTATTGTTGCTAGTAACTATAGATATGGGTCGTCTAATCAATTAATTTACTTTTCAAATAATGGATTGTAGGATGTGTTTTATGAATCTTTGATCCCATGGGAGGCAAGCACAATTTGTTATGCCTCTTGTATCCTATGGGAGTCTCGGGGCTGATTTTGATAAAAATTAAATCTGCATGACTAGATTTTTTTTAAATTGATTCTCCTTGCTATTTTTGATCCTTATAAGCAATATTATGAGCTGGTGCAATATACAAGATGAGTTTTTTTTCAAATTCAACTGATTTGATTCCAGACTATACCTAGTCTTGCCATAAATATTATACCAAAGAAAAAAAAAATTTCTATTGCAAATAACATATTAATTTTACAGTGTGTTAGTTTAATACATAAATATAAAAAGCTTATTCGAAATGGTCTCTATAGGCTGCAATACAGCCCTTTAAACGTTTAGGTCAGTTATTAATAGGAGCACACACTCTTTCCATGGGAAAATTCTTCACTGCCAACTGTATGGATTGTTTTAGGGACTCCAAATTATCATGGTGTTTAGAGTAAGCCGTACTCTCTAAAACTGACCATAAATCATAATTCAGCGGATTAAGATCGGGACTAGACGACGGCCAGTCTTCAGCTCTGATGAAGTCCGAAACGTTCGCTTCCAACCAAGACTGCGTGGACCGAGATTTATGACCCGGCGCCGAGTCTTGCTGGAAGGACCATACTTGGTTATTGAACATGGTGTTGTTAAGGGGCTTAACTACCTTCTCAAGAATGGTATCTTGATACACTTGTGCCGATGTTTTAATACCTTTTTCACAAAAATATGGCTCAGCCACTCCTTCATAGCTAATACCCCACCAAACCATCACTAAAGTTGAATAATGTCCATGTTGCACTTGACTAATTGTCTGTCGTTTGAGTATAAAAACGGTCATTTTGTTTGTTAAAATGTTGCTCAATTGTAAAAAAAAATCTCATCCGTCAACAATTTTTTTCTGTGACCTCCCTTTGCTTACCGCTTCAGTATTTTACCACCCTATTCTTTTTTAAATTATCAAGAAATGACCAGTGCTTCTCTTATAGGCTGCAAGTCCTAAGTCATTTTTCGACATGGTTCTAGGTGCTATCTTCATCCCCCGAGATAAAATCTTTTGCTTTCGGACAGGATTTCTTTGCCTTACTGTTTTGACGACCTTTTTCATACGACGGCCAGATCTTTTTCTGTCACAAACAGAGGAGGTCTCATTGTACCTATTACCGGACTATTAATACCTATTTACGTCAATGACTAATACCAAGTGTATGGAGAGTTTTAAAAATTGCATTTGGCTCCTTACCTACTTTGGGTAATGCGATCACAGCGATTTGGTTCTTTATCACCCCACTCCATTTTAATATCGCAAAATATTGTACAATGTATTGGCGCCAAAATGAGAAAACTCAATGAACAGTCGTATAAAAATTACAGATTCCAAATTCAAATGTAATTTTTTTATTATTTTTAACTGTAACAGTATTTATGGCCAGACTATGTATAAAAATACCAACCATTTAAACAGCCCCAGGTTACCCAGCGGAGGAATTAACCCGAATATTTTGTTCAAAAATATTATGCAGTTTTAGTTTTTATCAAAATCGGCCTCGAGACTCCTTTGAGCATTTTTAGCTATTCCTTGTAGTTTAGGGTTTGGCTTTGTTTTGTAATTCACCTTTATGTATACAAATGAATTTTCCTGACCTTAATGAGCAACGAAAAGAAAAAATCCCAAAAATATAGGTATTATTTGTTTTTTTAATTGATTTTTGGGAAAAAAAATAGTATTTAAGATAATAATTATTAGAAAATAGAAGGAATTATTTTTAGCAATATTTTCGGAAAATATAGAGCATCAAAATATATTTCACATTCTTAAAAAAATAACCATATTTTGAACTTAGATGGAATCTTAGGTTGCCAGTTGTGTGTGTACTTTAAATATTTTCCCTGGCTTTTCCAGAAAGTGGCCATCCTGGTATACATACAGGGTTTTTCAATTTACAATTAAATTTATGTAATTATATTTAATTTTTTTGTGTTAATATTAAAATTGTAATAATTATGGGAAGTATTATTAGCGATCAGCGCCGTTTTGCAGTGAATTAGCATCACAGAATAACTCTGTGATTATTAGGTATTGGTAATCCAACATTTACTGAGTGGAAATTGTATTGGTTACCTTATTACTAATATTATATGAGTAATAATTCAATAAACCTTGGTTTGAAATAGACTGGATTTTAGTTTAACCCATAAGAAAAAGATAATATGAGCAATATCTAAATTTTAGACTAGGCTGGAGTAGACTAGACTGTGCTCTTATAGATTAAAATCCCAAGTCTAGTCTGGGCCACTCCAAACCAAAGTTTATTAAATTATTACTCATTTTGTTCGGTCAGTAGCAAAACAACCAAAGTCTACAATTTAATATAAGTTCAAATGATTTTCTCCCACTATTCCACTGTTAAAAAAATTTACATAAGTACTTATTTTTGATGTGAGGAAAAGCCTTGCTAGTTCAATGGTTGAACTGAATTAGAATAGGTGTTTAATATTAGTGCAAAGAATATTTTTTTATCACCTAGAATGTCAATGAATTGAACTATTTTAATAAATTTTGGCCCTAGGAATTTTATACATATAGGATTCAAAGACTGAAACAAATATTGTAGGATCCGTATGGACAGAGGCATTGGTTGATCCCTCTCTATAGGAAACAGAGAATACTCATGGAGAGCAACTGCTAGGCACACAGGTGCCATTTTTAGTTTCAAGTCCAATAAATAGTTTATTCACACATGAGAACAGAAGATGGCCGCCACCATACAAGCTAAAACAAAAATAATTATAATCAATTAATGCTCAAGCGAGAACAGAATATGATGCTTGTTTGTTACATGGTAGGATGCATTTAAATGAATTTAAGAAAGTGGTAGAAAGCTTTTGGTTGCAATTGTAGTTTTATTTTATTATAATGAATATTGTCTCTATTTCACTATACCAACTTGTGGTAGTTTATGGATGGGTTTATGTATACACAGGCCAAATGCTGTGCCGAGCCTTCAGTCTCAGGCCTTACTTTTTTGTCAAGGTAATATCTCTGTTACATATGGCCAATTGAAATGATGCAACTGAGATGTCACTGCAATGGCAGCCGCCGAGTCACTGGGGTTATACATGGTCGACAGCCTTAGAAATATATATGATTGAATAACAGTCATTTGAATATTTAGATGATTTATTTGTTAAGTTGATTAATATATCAGGTGGAGATGTAGAACGGCGCGCGGTGGCGCTGATGGTAGAAGGAGGCGAGGTTGTCGCGCGCGTCGTGCGTCTTGCGCCGGTGGTCCGCCTCCGCGCGCACCTCCCGCAGCGTGCCCGCCGCCGCCAGAGCGCCCGCCAGCGCCGCCAGCAGCGCCGCCACCGCCTGCAGCGCCACGTCCGCCGGCACGCCGGTCCAGGCCGCCGACGTCAGCCGCACGAAAGACCGGTCTGCAACAACCGACACATTTACCGACCGTAGCACACAACCGCGACGCACTCGCTCTACTCTACTCACGTTGCGCTGCCGAGAACGCCGCGTGGAACAGCGACACGAAACCCACGATCGATATTATCTTGGGGATCGACAGCGACATTGTATACAAACTGAGATCACACTGAGATACTGGATTCAAACAAACAAATAATTCAACAGCAACTAAAGTTGGATCATAAAATAGAGTCGTAAGTTGGATGCACAGACGATATAGAGGTTGTTGGATGATAGAACGTAGAACTATCTATATACTATATAATCTGTGCGTAAGAATCACTGAACAAATTCGTAGAACCCACTGATGAAAATATTCCATACAATTTCAGGGCCCGTTCGTTTTGGGACTGAAATAAGTTCACAATGATCATAATGACATTATGCAAACTTGCGTTTTTTTTGGTTAATTTCAATCACAATGCCACAATTACCACTATCCAAATCGAACGCATTGTTATCACGAATCTGTCAACTGTCACTTGTCAAGTAAAATATAGGTTTAATCGTACAATCCATTAATTTTATATGAGAAATCTTTATAAAATCATTTCAATTTAAAATACAATAAATTTGATCCTAAAAGTATTTAAAACAACAACAACTGTCACAACCACAAATGTCAAAATATGTTCACAACGCCTCACCTATCGACTGGGGTCATGCTGTGCAATCTTCGAACAAAAAATATGGAAACAAATTTCTACAAGGAGAATAATGTAGTTCGGGCTTTTCGCAATAGATGTCTCTGATCTTTTTTTAAACTTGCCAGATTAAAAAACAAAATACAGTGACATTACTAATTAAAAAAATAACAAATTAGTTTCCGGATCCTGCCGAATCCGTCGTTCGGCCGTTCGGTGAACTTCGGACGACTTCGGTCAAGTTCGGTCAACTTCGGTGATTGTTGTGCGCTTGAGTGCTTGAGTCTGTAACTCTGTAGATATATTATTTTAAATTACGTACTTTTAGTATTCTTAATTCGTCTGTGTTTGGTGTTCGTATACTAGTGTATAGTGTGTATAGTCGAGTCGAGATTTTCTCCTCCGTATTCACTGCTTCAAAAACAATTTTTTAGAGTTAAGTGAAGTTATTGTTGTTGAAAACATGCCAAATAAATCAAAATGTTGTTGCGTGGGTGGTTGCAAAAGTTGTTGTAGACTGTATCATTAACAGCACGGTAAATTTATTTTTAAAAAACTATTGTAATAATATAAACAACATATGTGGCAAAAGGCAAATTGAAGACGAAAACGATTATGTGCAAACTTTAGCCAAAAATAATTTTAATAAATCGAGAAAAAAGTATTTTTTTGTTTTATTTTCTCTTCAACAGACTTACTTAGTGCCTTTTTATAGTTACCTATATATATATATATTATGAAACTTACAAATATAAGTTTCATAAAAAAAACATTTAAGCTGATTTGTACCAGCCTGTTAATGTAAGTAATGTAACGAGTTAAATTAAAAATGACGTCGAATGCTACGTTAATGCTAATTGACATCGACTTGCAAAATAAATTTGGTACTTTCGACGCCATTTTTAATCGCTACATTACATTATCAGACTGGTACACTCAGCCTTAAGATCTATATATATATGTGTATATATATACGTATATAAATAGTTGACCACCAGCGCCATCTATTGAAGCATGGTCTAAACATTTCGATTTTTTTTCTGTTGTTCGGGCTAAAAATAAAAGATGTCGCTGCTGTTTCGTTACTCAAAAAAACCCTTGAGTTATCACTCTATTTCTAGTATAACAAAGTACTCTTTGACTGGGGTCATTGTGATCAGATCGCGGTAGCATTATGGGCCAAAAAAAACGACCATTGTGTCAGATCACATCGCCACTTTTGCCGCCGAAGTCTCAAAAAAAAACGCATAAATATACATCGTGATCGTTGTGAACATGTTTCAGTCCCAAAACGAACGTACGCTCACTAGGCATTAGAGCTTAGAATATATAGGAGATAGAATTGACCATAGCGTAGCCACGAGAAAGATAAACAGGTTTTGTTTTTAAATTTAATTATCATGGGAGAAAAAATGTTGAAAGGAGTTTCCCAAAAATTCGGGTATTTTTAGAAATAATTATTAAAAAATGCATTCAATAAGCAGTCATATTTTTTAAAACTTAGGCTAATACTTTGCTTATTTTTTATTATAATGCAGTAATGTTATTAATATGTGCATTACAACACAATGTTATTAAAAATATAATACAAACCTTGAGGCTAACTATAAGAGAGTAACATTAATAAAATAAAGTTTTTATAAGTCAGTTTTATTCAAAATTCACTTCAAAATTTGACTAGGGGGTCATTCCGAGTTGTAAATGTTCATCGTCACAAATTAAAAGTATTTTTTTTTCATTTTCAGTCTCTTTTGTATGGGATAATCACACTTGTAATACCGCTAAGCGAAAATAATGCACGTTAATTGTGTGTCAGCGAACGTTGTGCAGCTTGTAATGAGGCAGCGTATTATAAAATCCATACAGAGTCGACGAGACATATCGCTTTACCTGCAATTTCTCAAACCCATACCCGTGTGGGGTATCTATGGATAGGTCTTCAAAAATAATATTGAGATATCCATTTTATTCTAAACTGAATAGTTTGGCTGGTATTCGTTGTCCAAGGTCCTATATCCCAGTCATATGATGCAGTCTTATAACATATTTATTTGGTAGTGGGATTTTTAGCCTTATTCTCAGCGTTTAAAGTAATATTTATGAATAATAATAATAGGAGCTTTCAGTAGTTTTATTAAATTAGATATATTAAGCTGAGAAGAAAGCCAAAGTCACTATACTGGGTGTTTTTTTTTCACAATAATAATATATTTTTTATGCCATAAGTATCACTTATAGAACCCATTTTTTAAATAAAAAAGGAAGGTTTTTTCTTCAAAAAAAAGTCGCGATAAATACATTTTCATATGAAAGCCTATATGCTTAAAATTACTTCAAAATATACATATTGTCTTCGTATCAAGCGAGTAAAATACCTTTAGACAAGTGGCGGTATCTAAATCATGAGTCTAATATAAAAGTTGAAGTGATTTGAAGACCATTTTTGTACTTTATGTAATTTTTTCTTAAAAATTTTGTATGGACGACACTAAAAGTAAAAAATACGTGTTTCATTATTTTCATCATAGAACACAATATATATTTTTTTTACTGTTATAAAAAACAACCATAAAGGCAGTCTAAAAGGAAGTGAAATTATAGACTCAAATTTGTGAAAATAAGAGAAAACAGATTCTAATTTTTTATTTTTATTTATTAAGTACATAAGAAAATCCACAGCATACAAAATCACAAATACAAAATACAATAGGTGAATATAAAGCCAGTAAGAGATTTTCACAAAATAACAGAACAAATATAGCAGAAAATTATGTGATTAAACAAACAACAAAAACAAAACACAAAAAACAGATATACAAATAAGATTGTGTGCGTGTGTGGTGCGAGTGTGTTAGTGTTTGTGTGTGGTGTTGGTATGTTGGTGTGTGTGTGTGTATTAGTACATAAGGGGGAATGCTTCTTTATTTTATTGAATAAAACATTTAAACAAACTTAAATAGATATATTAAAAAATGTACTTAGGCCTAACAATTTGAAATAAAATAGATTAATAAATAAATTTAACTTAAAAGTATCAAATATATATATATATATATATATATATATATATATATATATATATATATATAGTAATACAGGGTTATGTAGATTAGATAGGTACTAAAAAAAGGTAAAAAGAATATGTTACAAGATGAGTTGGCACTTTTGTGCTGTCACAGCTGCACAGCTCTGATGCTTGGTTTAACAGTTTACAATATAATATTTTATAGTACTTTCACCTGCAGTTATCAATAGCACTATTTAGAGAGTTTGGTTGTATTAAAAGTTACACAAGAAAATATTTAATTTCACAAATTATTGAGATTAAATAATAGTCACGTTTTTAGGGGGTGACATAAATAGATATTAAATTATACTACAAACTACATGAGAGCAAAGCTAAAATATATTAAAATAAAAGGGATTTACAATGAAATTGATGTGGGTTTAAAAATAACTTTAGACTATCCAGTCTGCATTCCACGCTTGTCGTAGGGTACCTTCCCTAATGCGACGTCAAAGTCCAGGAGGTTCAGTCCAGGGTCTCTTCAGTACTCGTTTCCAGCTAGCGAGCTTCCAGTGTCCAGGAGAGATTGCAATCTTCTGTGGCTCCGTGCTTTTAACGCCGAAACTAGAACCCTGGAATGGACGAGGTAGGTGTTACATTCCAGTTGGAACATAAACCATCACCTCAGTCAGCACCCAGGTAGAATACCAAGCAGGAGTGTGACTGCAGCGATGGTGCTTAAGATTAACCATGAGGTTTTGAGGTTATGTTCACAACTAGGGGGCAGATTGAATAATTAGTGTCCTGAAGCAAGGGGTTGTTTAGAACAACGTTTAGAGTAATTATTAATATACAAGTAATTAATATTAATTAAATTACCAACGAACACTAGAGGTCGCCGGTCAGTGTTTTAATCAAAGCTGATGTGTCAAAGTGACACTAGCTACGTTCCGACTCTCAGCCGCGTTCCGAAACTCTTCATCATCATCATCAGCCTATCGCAGTCCACTGCTGGACATAGGCATCTCCCAAGACACTCCACTGATCCCTATCCTCCGCTCTTCGCATCCAGTCTCTGCCAGCCACCCTCCGCAGGTCATCAGTCCATCTAGCTGCGGGGCGTCCTACGTTACGTGCGCCAAGACGTGGTCTCCACTCCAATATCCGCCTGCTCCAACGGTTATCCGTCCTGTGGCAAATGTGACCGGCCCACTGCCACTTCAGTTTACTAACATTCAAAGCTACGTCGGTGACTTAAGTTCTCTTACGAATATCCTCATTTCTGATTTTATCTATAAGAGAAACTCCTAGCATAGCTCTTTCCATAGCTCGCTGAGCGACCTTGAGTTTGTTGACCAGCCTCACTGTAAGTGTCCACGTTTCAGCGCCGTATGTCATCACTGGTAGGATGCAGTGATTAAAGACTTTTGTTTTTAAACACTGCGGTATGGCTGACGTAAGGACGTGGCGTAGCTTCCCGAACGCTGCCCAGCCCAACTGCACCCTTATGTCGGCTTCACTCTCGGAGTTGTTCCCACCGAGGTTTAGGATTTGGCCCAGGTAGATGTATTGACAGGTAGGTTCAGTACTGTTTTCACAAGCATTGGTGGTTCTAATCTAAAAAAAGTATGTAAAATATACAAATTTTATTATTGGTATTACAGAACTATGACTCAATTTTATCATACACGATAAAGAAGATATAAAACATTTTTTTAAAACAAACCTCTTCAGGAGCGTTATGTATTTTTCTATTTAATTTCTCGATTTCTTGAAGGGAAGGGATAGTTACTTTTTCACAAGCATTGGTGATGTCAATCTAAAACTGGTAAGTTATTTAATAAGTACCCAGCACTTAGGATTTAATACAAACACAAGGGAAAAGGATGTTGGACATCCTCCATTCCTAGCTCCCACGTTGACGGACCCTTTTATGTTATTTACCCAAATCCCACCCCTCTGAGGAGGGATATGCCGCATGGCTCGCGCGATGGCCGTCAGCGCCAATAGCGCATGAGTTACCTGGTCTATCCTGTCACTGGCAGAGGGATATATACTCCAACTGGAACCCAGCCCCACAGTAAGGGGATTGAGTCTTCTTATTGACATAAAAAAGGATATAGTAGGTACAAAACAAACGATTAATACAAACCAGTTTATGAGCGTTCTGTGTTCTATTTAAATATATTAATTGGGGTTTGGAAAGGGTTGTTCTGTATTTACAAGCACCGGTGGCTGCAATCTATAACAGACAACTGTGATGAATAGAATTCTTCATTCGAATTATTTAGGATAAATGGATCCCGAGACACACTATATCATGTATGTATGACCTTTAAACGTTGTACTCTGGACTCCTATGAGGTTCTACTGATCAGATCAATTTAAACTCAAAGTCAACTACCTTTCAACATCACCATGCATATAAGATAAAATAACACTCAATCTACACGAAATCTTAAACTATTAAGGTGTTCGGAATGTAACTACCTGCCTAAGCAATCTATACATATAAGCGAATTGCTAGTCTCTAGGCATCATAGCAATTAGTTTGTCATACGAGTATAATAATGTTACTTACATTTATAGTAGGAATAGAACCAGGTCTTAATTTGTTGGAATGTTTTGTAAAATCTACTAATCCACTCCTAAAATGAGTGGAACAAATTTTTGAGTTTTTAGTTGGCTGCCAATCGATACGCCCTGTTGCCTTAATCTATATTTTTCTTATAGTAGGTTCAAAAGGAAATCTAAAATTAACCCATTAGTTATATGCCATGATCGATATTGCAAAAATATAATAGTAAGGAATTGCTAATCGCATTTTGCGAATGTTTACATAAATGTTTTTATTAAGTCCGCCTTTGCACTGAATTTGTGCAATAAACACAGATGATATAGATAATAGCGTATGCAATAAAGTTTTTTAAATGAATAAAAAATAGCGTTTATTCTGTCAGCCATTAATTATAAATCGAAAATATTATTTTTTTGGAAATTAATAGTTTTATTATAGCAACCCTAACAAATGCCACAATAGTATGTAAAAGCCAATTAAATAAAAAAAAAGTTTGTTTACAATTTTATTTTACTTTCGTAATTAAACATTAGACTGCCCCGTTGACGTTTGTAGCTAACGCACGTAGTCCGGAGTTTTTTTCAATAAAAGTCCTTATATATATAGCCAATTTCTAGTGAATTAACATTTTTCCTATGTGATTTTGGTGTTGGTTTGTATATATTTAGTATATTTTTGTGTTTTAACCGACAATCATGGAGCCGATCCCTCCGAAACCTCCGGATCCTCTCGGAGTTTCAGAGTTCGACTCATTTTCGGGGTCCCCAGCTATGTTCTCTCCGGAGCCGGTAAGTGCCCCCACTCGTAAAAGACAGTTAGTTACTCCTCCAGATGAAATTGGTAATTCTAAAAAACTTGTTACAAATCTAAATAATACTACCCCCGCTATTCAAACAATCTACACTCATCCCAGCCTGGAAGCCAATCAACGTAAATACTCTAGTACGGATAAAGCCCCTTTTGTAGTCCACGTTATGCACAAAGAGGATACGCCAGATTCTGGCCTAACTATTAATCGCATCAAGTTTGGTCAATTTCTAGTACATTACAATATCCAGAATATTATTATGGGAGGGGTTAAAATGGTTGGCCGTAATCGAGTGTCTATCGAATTTTCCTCTTACAAAGATGCTAATAATTTCTTGGATAACCCTTGTTTAAATACTTTAAACTACGTAGCATCTGTTCCAACATTTCAAATCTCTCGTATGGGGGTCATACGAGAAATCCCTTTGGAAGTCTCTATGACTGAATTAGCAGAAAATTTAATTAGCCCATCTAATTGTGGCATAGTCCTAAAAGCTCGGAGATTAAATAGAAAGTCTTTGATAGACAACTCACCAGTCTGGTTCCCCACACAAACCATTGTGGTAACATTTAAGGGCCAAATCCTCCCTGAAAATGTCTATTACTGCTACTCTTCTCTGCCTGTCTCTCCATATATTCTTCCATCAATTCAATGTCAACAATGTTGTAGGTTCGGTCACATAAAATCACAGTGCCGATCAAACCCTCGATGTTACAAATGCGGCCAATCCCATTTGGGTGTAACTTGTGATGTTGTAGAGTCTACTTGCATACTCTGTGGAGGTACTCACATGGCCATATCTCAGGAATGCTTTGAACACGGTAGACAAAAGTCTATAAAGGCTTTAATGTCTCAAGAAAATATATCGTTTATAGATGCCTCTGCAAGAATTCCAACCCGCAGTTTTGATGAGGTTGCTAAATCATCTCTAACCCCTCTTGATAACTCCCAGCCAAAGTTTTCCAAATCCTCTTATAAAAAAACATTTTTCTTACCTCCAAAAACTCACAAGCAGGCATATAGCAAAGGCTATGATTCAGTAGCCCATAATTCTATTGTTGGATCTTATGACCCTCCTCCTCCTTCCAATGGTTGTGCTCTTCAAGCCAGCAGCCTAGATTCCTCTAACGAAAACTTATTAGAAATCATCATTACCCTCCTTATTAATTTATGTAGTAAAACGCATAAAATACCGAACAATATCACAATTAAACTTAATGATCTGCTTTCTACTTTAAAAAACGCCCCAGACACAAATAATTCAATGGAACACCAATAGTATTAGAAACAAGAAAGCTGACTTACTTTATATTATAAATAAATTTAAAATTAGCATTGTGGCCATCAGTGAAACCTGGCTTAAACCTGGGGCCAGGTTTGTCCTCCCAGGGTTTCTCAGTGTGAGAGACGACCGAAGTGATGGCTACGGTGGAACTGCTATCTTTATAAGAAGTAATATTTCCTTCCAGCAAATTCCAATCCTCAACCAGAATCCTGATCTTAATATTGTTGCTATTAGAGCATCAAATATAACCTTTGTTTCTGTTTATATCCCCCACCCTAATCGTTCTCATATCTCCCTTTTCCATTCTCTTTTCGCTTCTCTTGCTACTCCAATCATTATTTGTGGAGATTTTAATTGTCATCATCCCATGTGGGGACCTCGTTCGGCTGACTCCTTTGGCCTGGATTTTGTGGATCTTCTAGATCAAATGGATTTCTGTGTGCTAAATGATGGGTCTCCAACACGCAGAACTAACCCCTCCCAGCAGCCTAGTGCAGTGGACCTTTCCATATGCTCCCCCTCCCTCTCCCCAACTTTGTCTTGGTCTGTCCTCCCCCAAACTTTTGGAAGCGACCACTACCCTATCTTAATTTCAGCTCTAACGTCCTCCCCTATCTCCTTAGACTTTGATTCTCTTTTAAAACACAAAATTTCTGAAGCAGATTGGGTTCAATTCTCTTTACTTACAGAACAAAAAGCAGCATTAATAAATGGGGTAAATGATGACAATTATCTTGTAATATACGACCAATTCATTTCACTGTTAACTGAATCAGCTGATGAATGTATCCCAAAAAAGTCATCTGGGACTCGACGAGTGCTGTCCCCTCCTTGGTGGGATAGGGACTGCACTATCAAAGTGAAAGCTCGCAAAAACGCTGAACAGCTGTATAACAATTCCATGACTTTGGATAACTTTGTCAATTACAAGAGAATTGCCGCGGAGACCAGAAAATTGTTAACATATAAGAAAAAGGAGAGCTGGTATAAATTCTGTGAAAACCTTTCTCCCCGTTTCCCACCTTCCTTAGTATGGAAAAACATTAAAAGGTTTCGTGGTGCCATATCTGAAAACACCGCCATGTCCTTCAATGACCCATCAATTTGGATACAGGAATTTGCAGATTTACTGTCTCCTCCCCCCGACCCTAACCTGGATAGTTTTCACCCCTTAACAGGTAGGTTTAACTTTCGGGACACTATGGATGAACCCTTTAACACCAATGAATTAGATAGTGTCTTGAGTAAACTAAAAGATTCCTCCCCGGGCATTGATGGTATCCCATATTCTTTCCTCTGTAGGTCTGGTAGAGGATGCCAAAAATTGTTCCTTCAAATCCTTAACAAAATTTTTCTTAATGGCATTCCCCCAGAATCTTGGAAAACCCAAATTATTATTCCTATTTTAAAGCCCAACAAAGATCCCTCACTCCCTTCATCTTACCGCCCCATAGCTCTCTCATCGGCGCTCTGCAAAGTTCTAGAACATCTCATCAAAAATCGCCTAGAATGGATTGTAGAAAGTAAAGATATTATCTCCAACACACAGTTTGGTTTTCGCAAAGGCAAAGGCACAAATGATAGCTTGGGAACACTGACCACAGATATAAGAATAGCCTTTTCCAACAGTGAATCTGTGGTAGGGGTCTTCCTTGACATAAGTTCGGCCTATGACAGTGTCAATCTTCCTCTGCTCAGGCATAAAATGCTCAAGCTGAGCATTCCAGTGAGGATTGTCCAAGTCATAGCCAATTTATTAGCATGCAGATCTATATCTATTAGATACCGTGGTCACCAGCTTTCTCCTCGGAAGGTCTTTAGAGGCCTCCCCCAAGGATCTGTCCTAAGCCCTCTTTTGTATAATATCTATACTCACGACTTGGATCTTACTGTTACTTCATTCTGTAATATTCTACAATATGCAGATGATCTTGCTCTATATATCTCTGTAAAAAATATCTTTGACTCCCATTCATTTAAATAATTGGCTGAAGGACCATGGTTTGTCTTTAGCCCCATCAAAAAGTGCAGTTGTAATATTTTCCAGAAAGTACAAAACTCCTTCCCTTGACATAAAAATTAATGAACATACCATCCCTATCTATCAATCTTTTAAATTCCTTGGTGCCATATTAGATTCAAGAATGTCAGGTGTCCCCCATCTTGATTATGTAACAGAAAAATGCGAAAAATCTATTAACGCTCTGCGCTGTCTTTCAGGAGTATGGTGGGGTTCACATCCTTACAGCCAAAAACTACTCTATAATGCTATTGTTCGGAGCCACCTGGACTATGCCTCTTTCCTTTTAACACCTTGCAATAAGACAGCACTAAACAAAATCGACAAAATTCAGTACAAAGGTATCCGTATAGTTCTGGGCGCTATGAGGTCAACTCCTATTGTGGCTCTTCAAAATGAGTGTGTAGAGCCTCCCCTCTCTGTCAGAAGACAATACCTTTCTGACCGCTTCCTATATAAAATAGTCCTAACCCCTTCTCATCCCCTTGTGCCCAAATTGGATACTTTATCAAAGCTTTCTAATTCAGTTTATTGGAGAAACAAGAGCAAACCTTGTTTACTAAATAGTTACCTAAAATTTTCCAATATAAAAGTCCCTGTTTACACCTCCCAATGCTTCCCTATTTTTAACTATCCCTATGATTCCTTGTTCTATTCTCCCACTACTGCTTTCTTTGACATAGATAAGGAATCCCCGTATGCTGACAGCATCTTTAACAAGGAAATAAAAAAACATTGGTCAGACCGCTTACAAGTTTTTTGTGATGCATCAAAATTTGATCATGAACAATATGTGGGTTCTGCTGTCTGGATACCTAGATATAGTATCATTCTAAATTTTAGAAGTCCCTCCCAAGCATCAATTTTCACAGGAGAATCTCTAGCTATTTTTGAAGCAGTCTCATACATCCTATCCCATAATTTAAAAAAAACAATAATATTTACAGACTCTCAAAGCTGCTTAAAGGCCCTATCAGGTAATTCATTTTTGCATCATCCTCACCCCATTATACTGAAATTGAGGCATTTACTACATCAATGTAGTAAAAATAATCTGGATGTTGTGCTGGCCTGGATACCTAGCCATTGCGGTATTGTAGGAAATGAAACTGTGGACCTACTGGCTAAAGAGGCTACAGTTAATGGATCAATGAACAGTTTTATTTTATACCCACAAGATCTATCCCCACTATCCAAAATTGATCAGACAATAGCTTGGGAAAGAATCTGGCACTCTGATACTGATAAAGCCAAACACTTTAGATCTATCCAACCCTCTATCCCTTCTAAACCTTGGTTTTTTTTGTTTAAAAATTTATCTAAACAGGTAACCTCATCTATTTGCCGGCTTAGATTGGGCCATAATAGTACCCCAGTACACTTATTTAAAATTAAAGTTAGGGAATCAGCTCTATGTGACTGTGGTACAGAGCTGGGGACCCCGGATCACATATTCTTTAGTTGCCCCAATAATCCTTGCTCCCTTTATGATAAACTCCCTTCTGAAACTCCTCGTCCTTGCTAACTCTGACCAGCTTCTCTGGATTTAGAGCTTTAGCCAAGTATATAAAAACATTAAAATTAAAATTTTAACCCATTATATTATTTATTTTTAACTTAAATATATTTATCAATGGGCCTGTGTGTATTATGTTTTTTTTTTTTTTTTTCCAAATATATGATAGGATTTAAATTGAGATTTTAAATCCCTTGTATTTATTTAGCATATGTTTCTATTCCAGATCTGTGTGCTGTCCTGTGTTGTCACTATATTGGCCCTTGTGAAGTTATGTTTTGTCTTACTTAACCCAATGTTTATTTTATAGCTATTGATTGTAATTTTTTAATGATTTTTTACCTTTTTCTATGTACACTTGTCAAAACTCTATGAGACCTTCTCGTGCCTTCTCTATAACTAGACATTGGCAGAATTATGCGTAAAGCGTAAAGCCATTTATCAAGAAAAGAATTAAACATTATTTTTGCAATAATCAGCTAATGTTGATATCAAAATATTTAGAATAAATTATTTTAGTATGGTGTTATAAAGAGAAGTTACTAAAAACATACTACTTACGAAAGAAATGAAATCCTGTCCATTTTACGCTCAGTGCGATTTTTGCAGCCAATAACACTGCACACAACCATATTTTAGTATTATTTAATGTTATTATAGTGTTTTTCACAGTTATATTCAATATTAGTAACCAAATGCTAATTATAACGCGGTATTTATTCAAATTAAAGATTCTGTTTATAAACTAACCTACGCGACATGTTACAACAACTGTTTGACTAGACGCCAGGCAGTAGTCATACAATGCAAAAGTGGAAACACGGTAAGAGACGGAAGATCATATTTGCATCACTTTTGCTCTTAGCACGTTTTTATATTTTTTATCTCACATTATGATCTGTCATATTTTTTTGTGTCAGCCGCTTTATTAGAGGACACCATTACGTTTTTTTTTTTATTATAGCACTGGATGATAGTAAAACAACAAATTGAAGCAGTTGTAATTTTCATTGGAACAGGCAAAGATATTTCGGACTATGAGTCCTAGTTTTTTTTTTACTGAATAGGCATTGGTATCAAGGGTATATTCCATATTAATAATAATATATACGTATGGAAATTTGAATGAATTTTGAACGCTTTAATGCAGCAGTCGTCACACTTTTCCGGCCAAGGGCCACATAGGACAATGTGGGTAACACTGTCGGGCCGCACAAGGGTGTTGGCCACTTATATACCACATTATGTTCGTTTTTTTTAGTAGCACGGCATATTACTTTGGATCCACTTGATGGTAAGCAGATCTACAAAATCTAGGAATGGGGTCGATCAATACATGGTTGTTTAACAGCATTGATCGCTCCCAATATGATTAATATATTTGCCGGTTAATGATGCGGTTACGAAACAGGCAATGACAGACAAATTTGCATTACGAGTCTATTTAATAGCCTCGCTGCTTTTTCGTAAAAACTAAACTAACTACCGCATACTAAATATCGATGCAATAGCTTACAAAAAAACTATCAACCCACAGACTAAAACCGAAACATATGACTAGATCACTTGTCGGTTTGTGGTAATGAAATCAGTCGGTCGGTCTAACAAAGTCATAGAGACCTTCCTCCCACCTAAAGAAATAAGTAGTCGGCTGGAGCCATATCAGGTGAATACGGTGGCTCTTCGTTAATATTTGTTGAGGTTTGGCCAGAAATTCGTTCACAACGATATCCTTGTGAAATGGCGCGTTATCATGGTGGAAAATCCATTACTTTTCTTTCTACAAATCGGCCTTTTCGACAAATTTTGTCTCTCAAACGCCATGTAAGGCTGTGAATATGTCTTCACTTTTAATTGACTTTGACAATGCATTTTTCGGTTTCGGTACGTCCTTGTTCCGAGTTGATTGGTTTACATGTAATACTCGTAAACCTATGTATTTTCACCAGTTTTGTGTTTTATGAATGTGGGCTTGGAATTAATTTATTCTATCAAATCTTTATAGCCCTTTAGCGATTATTTTTTTTGCAGAAAATTCAGGTATTTCGGTACTCGTTTCATGCCCAAATTTGTTTAAAATGGGACAAATTGATTTGTGAGACTCAATATTAAATGAATGAATATGAAATTTTAAAGACTATCTCTTTCAGACTTAAACAACCAGTTTTAGTTTCACAATTTCTTTTATTTTAACGATGTTAAGTTCAGATTAATAATGAAATGCTTAAATGAATTAATAATTAATGCTTCAATATTGAAGCAAGCCTTCCACCACATCTCGACCGTTTTTCAATAAATTCGATTGACTATAATAAGACTTACGAGTAGGACCTATGTAACAATTTCAGCGCTTCAGCACAACAAATTCTATTTGTAATGCACATGGCAATTTACAAAGATTGTTCAAAATTTTTATCCATTGTAAAAAGCGCAATGCGAACAAAAAAGTATTTGTCGTGCCGACAAAAATAATTTCGACATGAAAGCTTTTTAAATAATACAATTCATGGGGCCCTACCAAAGAGCCAATCGATAATCGAATCGAAATACCCATCGAAAGCCAAATGTATGAGATTTGACATTTCTCGTCGATCAGGCTCTATCCATAGAGTAAAATTCCTATACATTTTTATCGATCGATGCGGCGATTCGATTGGCGATCGTGTTCTTTGGTCAGGCCCCAGTACCTTCTTCACAGTATGTATACCTATAAAAGTTTCTATTGCACGTTTTTCAATAGAAATTATTTAAGTAATGGAAAACCAATGTTTAGTGGCAAATCTAACAAAAATATTAGCCAAACCGACGGCGGTCTCTGTTAATTCCATTATTAAATCTTGCATCGGTGCCTTTTTAGTTAACTTTGTACGCAAAATCTGTTTTAGTAGATGGTTGACTATTGAAATTTATTTGCTTTGTCGCGGGCCGCACAAATATCGACAGCGGGCCGCATGCGGCCCGCGGGCCGCAGTTTGACGACCACGGCTTTAATGCAAAAGAAAAATCCAGAATTTAATCCATCTCTGTGATACAAATACCCTGCGGCCACATTCTGTTACTAATAACGTGATCGTTAGATGTCAAAGTAACGATTTGGTAGAACCATACAGAACCCATAGAATTCTAGGGATGTAAAGATATATTATTAAAATCGATTATTTTCCCAAATTAATCGATATTTTTTAATCGATTTCCAAAATCGATAAATATCAAAACGATTATGTAAAATGCACTTTTAATCGATTTTTGTAAAAGGCGCCATCTATGAGCTAAAATAAGTTTATAGTAGTGAATTTTGTATAATCTATGCCTTGAAAAGAAGTATTATGTCGCGAATTTTTGTAAACAGGGCCATTTATATATATACGAAGATTTAGAGTCCTTTAAACGAAGCGTGAATAGGCATCTTAAGCCGGCAGAATGATGGCAACCAGCGGTGCACCTGTATGCATCCGCTTGTTGCTATCATTCCTCGGCATATGAATATATGGGTCGCAGTACCATAAATAATAGGAATCAGACAGAAAATGAAATTCTGTAATTCGATAATTGTTCATGATGGTTTGTAAAAAAAAGATTTATTTATTTATTTATAAGCGAGAGAGATATCATTATATATGCCGCCAGACCGAGTACTCATACGCATGGTGTTTTTTAATACAAATAAATAATAAATAAATACCATCACGGGTGCCAATTTGGCTCCCGAGAACCGTTTAAACGGCCTCAGGGTCCCAGCGGAGGGATTAACCCATCCTCATTTCGCCGATGGTATTAGGAGGCAACACCTAACAAGTGGCGAGCTTGTTGCGGTGTTTATGATGAAATAGCCTCGTTGTATAAAGCGGTCACCCATCCCAGGCCGGTCTTGTTGTCATCTGCTTAACCTTGTTATCAGTTGCGCAGTGACTTAACCACTAGGCTGGGGCCGCTTTTTTTTTAATACAATTCCTTCATTTAAATTCTATTTTGTTTGCAATAAATATCTTCAACTTTTTAAATCACTTGCAATATTTTATGGTTTAAAAAAAAAAAACTTAAAATGGAAAGTGGGATATACCTTATTAATTTAAAAGTAATTTTGTTTCTGTAGGCAAACCTTCACAAATTGGGTTGGATTGTGCCCAATGACCTTTGTTTTCGTTTAGCGAACATTTATACAATCGTCTGAAAATTATTTTTTAGGGGGGAGGATGGTCTCTATAACTTTACTAGGTCAACCGACCGGTCTCGTTGACACCTATACAAATACAAAAAAAAAGAAGTCTGTGGGTTCAACGGATTTCTACCGCCGATATCATCGAAATAGAAGGAAAGCCGATATAGATGTAAAAAAGTTCAGGTAACCTAGTCATATTTCAGTTTTAGTATGCGGTGTAGTAAATAGATTTCAGAAGACTACTGTATCGATTTCTTGTCTAGGTGGTAGTCTTCTTTCAGGGTGCAATTACGAATCCCCACCATTTTTCGAAATATTCTTAAACATGGATTGTTCATAGTAGTTCCATTGCGTTGTTCCATGATGGAACTAGTGCGATTTTATTAATCGACCCCTTTCATGGACTTTGTAGGTAGCTTACAATCAGGTAGATACAAACTCACTTGGCGTGCGTGCTCCAATAACAATAATAAACTTAGGTTTATGTTTTATACTTTAGTTTTTTTTTCATTTCCATGTCGTCTATTCTTTAGGTATCCATAAAAAAAAGCTTCTGTGTTCAAGACCTAGTGCTTGCTTACTAGGGTTCTTGTACATAGAAAATAAGAAATAGCGGAGAAAAATGTGTTTCGGAATTAGTTGGGATAAAATATCGATTATTATTTAATCGATTTATTTCTTTAGATGTCACATCCCTATACAATTTGTAGATAATAATATATTATATTTTAGAGCACGCGGCCACCGTACCGCACTTCTATGTTATGAATGTATGCACAAAGCACGTACATAAAAACATTTAAAAAAAAATCGGTTGAAAGAAGGCTTCTACGCGATGCTTCTTATTTTGCCAAGTAAAATTTCTTCGGCCATATTCTAACAGCGATCGCAATAGCGATCTGTCAATGCGTTGGTAATTTAAATTGTTATCGCTATTATTTCCAATGCAATAAAGGCTATGACCCGAATAACAATCGATGGCGATAACGATCTGTCAAAATTTCGTTAGGGGGCTGTTAATATCGTCGGTGGTGCCGTAAAGTGCATTTTAGCACTTTTCAGTAGGACAAAATACCGATTTATGATTGATTACCTACTCAAATTAATTTCTTAAATATATTTTTAAAGAGTGTGAGAATCATTTATCAAATGGAACATCTTAAGGACAATACAAAATAAACATGTAGGTACTAGATATACGTGGTGGCCTAGTTGGTTCGACCTTGGACTTAAAAACACTTAGGTCCCTGGTTCGAATCCCGGTGTGTACCAATGAGTTTTTAATTAAAAAAATTATGTACATTTGTTTGACAACACTACTATAGTGCCTCGGAGAGCACGTTAAGCTGTCGGTCCCAGTTTCACTATACCAACTTGTGAAACTGTTTATAGATGGGTTATTGAGTCTATTCAAAACATCGCGACGAGCTAGCCACTTGTTCGGTGTAGACTCATACCATCGGCTACGGCGAGGTGGGATTATAACCCCTCCGCTGGGTACCCTGGGGCAGTCTAGGCGGTCTCGGGCGCCGTAAGCGTGATGATTTATCTCTTTGTATATTGAATACTGGTCAACAAACTCGATTAAATAGACCACAAGAAAATAAAAGCGCGGTAGATATAACATTGTGTTCGTCCGATTTAGTATCGTTATTTATTTGGGAAGTGTTACCTAGTACACATGGTAGTGATCACTATCCAATTCATATTAAATCCTTAATTTCTAACAGTCATAATTTACAAAGCTTTGAACCACTTTTGAAATTTAATCTCAAAAATATTCAGCGTGACAATTGGACAAATTATAGTAAGTCATTAGCAAATAAAATTGAAGAGTTACCCCTACCTGCATTACAAAATATAAATTTATGAGCTGAAAAGTTTTAAGAGGCAATTATTTCATCTGCAAATGAGTCTTTTCCTTTAAAGAAATCTTTTCCAAGAAAAAAATGTTCCCCAGTTTGGTGGGATAATGATTGTTTAGATATAATGAAACTAAGAAAATCTGCTGAAAAAAAATATAATATGGATATGACAGAGGAAAACTATATTAATTATAAAATTTGTCTAGCTAAATCACGTAAAGTTCTTCATGAAAAAAAACGAGAAGGATGGAAACGTTTCTGCGAATCCATTTCTCCAAATTTACCTCCTTTCTTAGTGTGGAATAATATTAGAAAGTTTAAAAATTCTTTTAATCCTAAATCCATATCCAACTTTCCTACAGAAAATACATTGGACAAATTTGTGGATATTATTTCTTCGTCATATGTACCCAACATTGATGAATTAGCTTTACCTGTTTCTGAGGTTGATCAAGCTGAATTAAATCCTTTAATAATTCCTTTCTCATCTTTAGAATTAGAATTAGTATTAAGTGCTGTGAAAGACTCAACTCCAGGAATAGATGGTATTTTATATTAATTTGTTACTAAAGCTGATAAAAAGGTACATATTTATTTTTTAAATTTAATTAATATAATTTTTAAATTTTGTATAATTCCAAATTCATGGAAAACACAAATTGTGTTAGCTTTTTTAAAAAAAGATAAAGACTCTAATGACCCCTTATCGTATCGACCCATAGCTCTTTCATCGGTGTTTTTAAAAATTGTTGAACATTTAATAAAGAATCGGGTAGAATGGCATATGGAACATAAACAATTTTTTTCAAATAGTCATTTTGGTTTCCGCAAAGGGAAAGGTACAATAGATAGTTTGGGGACTTTTATAACAGATATCAGACTTAGTTTTGGCAAAAAAGAATCGATAGTTGGAGCATTTTTGGACATGAAGTCTGCGTATGATAATGTTCAATTACCTATTTTATTACAACATAATTAAATTAGGTGTCCCTAAAAGATTAGCAATATTTTCACATAATATTATGACTGAAAGAAATATTATTGTAAGAAATAGCTTTAAAGAAATTAGTAATCGTTTTGTGTATAAAGGTTTACCGCAAGGATCTGTTCTTAGTCCCCTCTTTTTTAATATATATAGTTATGACATTGTAAATAATATGAATTGTTCATGTAAAATTCTATTATACGCTGATGATATTCTGTTATATTCGATTAGTAAAGATATATTGAATGCTAGTACAAATATTCAAACGAATCTGGATAATTTAGATTTTTGGCTTAAAGATAATGGTTTACAATTAGCTCCAAGTAAAAGTTCCATTGTGATTTTTTCTAGAAAGAATAAAGTACCTAGTATTGAAATTAAACATAATAATATCAAAATTCCTGTTAACAAATATGTAAAATTTTTAGGTATCTATTTGGATGAAAAAATGACTAGTAAAAAGCATTTTGATTACCTTAAAATAAAGTGTGAAAAAAAATTAAATATATTAAAATGTTTAGCTGGTGTCTGGTGGGGTTCATCTCCGTTTTATTTGCGGCTTATCTATAATGCTATTATACGAAGCACAATAGATTATGGTACTTTTCTCTTAGACCCTGCTAATAAACAAGGTTGGCAACTTTTAGATAAAATACAATATAAAGCCTTACGTATTATTGTTGGAGCGATGAAGTCAACTCCAACGAATGCTCTACAAGTAGAGTGCTTAGATCCTCCTTTAGAGTTTCGTAGACAATATCTGTCTGATAAATTCATTTTTAAAATTGTTGCCTTTTCTGATCATCCAATGTTTTCTATTTTGCAAAATTTATCCAATCAAATCTCCAATAGTAATTATTGGAAAGAAAAAACAAAACCGCCTACTGTTAAGAGCTTTAATAAGTTTTTATCCTTAAAAGATCCTACAATACACTCGTTATCACTGCCACTTTTTGAATGTCAATCGTTCGAAATAGCTCTGTTTAAACCTAATGTTATACTTAATTTTGGTGTTTCTAAAGGTGATTATTCCGTTAAACATACTTTCAATATGTTAATAGAACAAAATTGGTTGAACTGGAATTATATTTTTACTGATGCATCAAAATTTTCCAATCAAGGATGTATTGGTTACAGTGTATTTCATAAAAACTTTAACCATGTATTAGAATTTAAATCCCCCCCGGAAACTTCTGTCTCAACTGGTGAATTATTAGCGATTTTAGAAGCAGTTGAATATATTTTAGCTCAAAATTTAAAATATTCTATAATTTTTTCCGATTCAAAAAGTAGTTTAGAATTATGCATGTCTAATCCATTTAAATATGGTAAAAATCATATATTATTTAAATTAAAAGATTTATTACATAAAGCAAAGCATAATTGTCTGGAAATAGTTTTAGCATGGATACCGGGTCATTCTGAAATATTTGGGAATGAGAGGGCTGATGAGGCAGCTAAACATGCTGTAGTACCTACATGGAGAGAAAAAAATGTTTAGGAATCATGCATTAGACTTAATAAATTTGGGTAAACCTTTACTTCATAAATGTTGGTTACGTTATTGGAATAGTTCTGCTAAAAAACGAGGTGGTTATTATTTTTTAATTCAACCAGAAATTCCTCGTAAGCCATGGTTCTCAAATTTAATTTTTAACAGACGTCAGTCATCAATAATTTCACGGTTAAGATTTAATCACAATTCATTACCTTACCATCTTAAGAAAATTAACGTTATAACTACAGATTTATGCGAATGCGGTTTTGATAAAGCTGATGCGAATCATATATGAAATGAAATAATTTATTTGCTAGAATACCCACAGTTACAAGATGTTATAGAATAATATATACAGTTTTGTATTCAGCCTTGTCAGGCGTGCAAATATTAATTAAAATGTTAATCATTAGTTATAACACATTATCCTTTATCAGTTTATTAAATTATTATTCAATTATTATTATAATACACAATTTAAAATATAATTATATTATGACATTAATTTATTATGCAATAAGCTAGGCCATATACAATCCTAGTGCAAAAAAGAGTTTAAACAACAAACAAACAAACAAACACCAACGTTACAATTTAAATGCACTAAGTAACAGAATAGGATTATTTCTTTAATTCCATGAATTCATTAACACTATAAAAACTATGTTTCGAGAGCCATTTGGATATTCCTCTTTCAAATGAACTACCCAGTAGTTGCCTTATATCATAAGGTATCTCATTAAATATCAAAATACACATATTGAATACATTATTTTCATAAATATTTTTATTGCAAGCAGGTCTGTAAAGTAGATTTCTATTTTTTGCTCTTGCTATCCTGGAAATGATGTCACTACGTTTTACGAAAAAATTCATATGACCTTTTACAAATAAGCTTATCTGCTTGATATACATACAAGGCAGAGGCAGTATATTTAGTCTTTCAAATAGCGGCTTGCAACTATCCCGGTATTTGGCTCCACATATTGCACGTATACATTTCTTCTGCAGTTTAAAAGCTCTTTCGGTATCAACTGAGTTTCCCCACAGCATTAGTCCATAGCTAAGCACTGACGAGACATGACCATGATACGCAGTAAGTGCAGCTTCAGTAGACACCGTTAATCTTAAACGTTTCAATGCGAAAACAAAACGATCCAATCTTTTACAAAGCAAATCTATATGCATCTTCCAATTAAGATTTCTATCCACCGTTATACCTAAAAATTTTAAAGTATCGACTTCCTCTATACTATTATTATTGTAATTTATTTCTATGGGAATTCTTTCGGTATTATATGAATTAAAATGCATTATTTTTGTTTTTTCTATGTTGATTTTTAAATGATTTGTCGTCATCCATACCATATAATATTATCATGTGACTGGTTTGACCATACATTTATTTATAATTCATTAGTATCACATAAATTAGCTCTTCCTACTTCTATTTCTATTATCTTGTTCAGTTGGTCCATCCCTGTGATTAGAACCATTTTAGAATTTTTAGTTGTAAATAAAATAGATATTTAGTCTATAATATAATATTGATAAAAGTTATCTTGTATTCTATTCTAATGCAATGTTACTTACTTAATTAATAAGTGTTTAGAATTTTATTATTATTTTCTTCTGATGTGTATAATATTCTCCATGCGTGGAAGTTTGGTAGGAGCCAAGTTGGCTGTTTTAATTTGTCTTTGGCTGATATTGTAAAATAAATGCCATTAATAAGGAAAAAAAATATATGATTGTAAATATTATTAAATACAAATAAATAGAGAAGAGGGATATTTGTTTGTTATTTGTGCTTAAATATATATATACCCATTTGGATAAATTATATACTGGTTAGTTTAGTAGTTTCTGTTTCAATATTTATATATTTTAAATCGTGTCTATTTTTCCACTTGGATTAGAAGAGTTGAGAAGAAGATTACACATAAAACATCTCTCGCACGAACATGTACTCGGTTAACTTATAGCCCCATAGAAGTATGAAGACTATTGGTATACTATCTGATCTACAACGAGAATTGAAAAGATATAGTAAGTACAACCCATAACCGGAAAGAAGATACTAGAAAGGAATCCCAGATACCACCAAAAAGGGTGGATGCGGGGCCACATCAACACAACAGAATGAAGTGGGTCTGCGCCTAGTTTTCATCCAACCACCTAAGGATGGAATCTGGTAAAAGGCATTAAGATACGGCTCTCTCTTTCTAGTAATAAACTTCACTTATTACTTACATTCAATAAAAGCTACATCTTAATGCAAGTCTTATACACTACCTTCACGTGGTGCTGCCCGTTCTAGGTCTGATTCCATCAGAAACAGACACAACTAAATGTGTTAAGACGAAACACCAAAAAGTCCGCTTCAATCCCAGAATTCTAAATACGCTGTGGGGACAAAGCGGTCTGTCTCCACGGTCTCTCTAATGCATATAGGAACATTGGAGGGGGCACCACTCGTCGATGCCGCAGACGGTCTACCCGTGAGCCGGATAATGGAGTCCTGAGGGGCTGAGTGGGACACAACACGCCTCTTTCGGTCTGGAATTCAGCAAAACGGTTAAACCTGCGCGGTAGCCGCGTGCAGGTAAGTCGGCAGAGGCACGAAGTAAAAGGGAAGCAACGGGCGAGAGTACTGAGCTATGTAGCGGGCAGTCGCTCCTGCGCGGAGTGCGAGGTTTTGGCAACCTTGCACCCTTTGCGGGAACCCGGCTCGTCATGCGGCGTCTCTTCAGTACTCTATATCTCCGGAGTAGATTCTGATGCGCATGTATGCGTGTCCCCAGTTGCGGGCTCCCTGGAGGGTGGGATGCCTCGGAGATGAATTAATATTTCGATAACATATAGATCTTTTTTCAGCCATGGCGAACAACAGCAATATCAACACGGAGATCAACCTGGCGGAGGCAATGCCATCGTCGGGCCACGGCAGGTGCGATTGGAGGACAACAGCGCCAGGGTCCAGCCAGAAGACGGCCAAGACCAACAGGCGCACTAAGAGGAGACAGGTAGCCAAACAGCGCAGCATCGCTGAGAGAAGGCGAAAGGCCAGTCGATAACACATACTAACAAAGATGAACGCAGCAACCGGAAGCACGGAGGACCCAGCAAGGGTGCGGGTGCAGGCAGTTGCAGCACCGTAAAGGGCAGCACTAGTGCCCGGGCAGGGAAGACCGTAGCTGGAGGTGGTGCGGGATTCGAATTTACCGGTGAAACTAAACCGCTGCCTAGACCTCAGACCTCAGCAATGGGGTCTGAGGTTGAGGCAGGGGGGAAGGCTCCCAACAGTTAACCAAAGGGTCGCCGAGGGAAAGGGCAAAACAAGCCCGGTAAAGGAAAGCCTGAGGGTCAGCTGAACAAGCGACCCCGGCCCAACGACACCATCTCTCCCAGAGGCGACAGTAAAAGACACCGGACCGACACGGTGAGCTATGCAGGCGTGGCCAACTCACAAATGCACATCGCGGTCACAACAACACCACCATCAGATTGCAGCCCGGAACAGGTCATGACTCTAAGGGACACCATAGAGGACGCGATCTTTGATGCATCAATAAGAATGCCCGGGTCAACGTCCATCCCCTACGCACCGTCGTTCAGAGGTCGAGGCTTCGAAAGCGATGGTGTGCTGAAACTTTGGGCGGAGGACCAGAAGTCTATGGAGTGGCTGAAAACAGCGTTCAGCACTATAGCATCGCCGAACAGTAGAACGAAGCTGGTAGTGGTGAGGCAATCGGATCTCTATAAAAAGGTTCGAGCTGGCCTACACATTCCACGCTTCAGGGGCGATATGAAGCAACAGGAGGTCCTCCAGTCACAGAATCCCTGGTACAGGATGGAAGCTGCTAAAAGCCGACCCACTCAAGGACAACGCACTCTTCCTGACAATGGGCATACCGGAAGAGGAGGTCGGGCAGATAATGGCCCGGGGCAGGAGAATCTCTTTTGGGGTGGGGTGTATCTACGTCAGATTTTTCACCCCACAAGGCCTCAGCGACACACCACATTCTGCTGAACCACCAAAGGAGCCGTCTCCTGCTGTGTACACCTCGTTGATTTGTCGCGTTGTGTGTTGTTAATATTACATGGTTCCAACGCCGTATTTTACGTGGCTTAGTGCTTTTGGTTCAACATCGAAGTTATTGCATCCCTTGGGTACCCAGGAATCTCGACGCTGAAGCACCACAAAAGCCTTACGGTAAGTATAGATTTTAAGTCTAGCAATTAACTTTTCGCGGTGCGAATCGCACCCGTGTGAGAAGCCTGGACGAGTTTTGTTTCCCGGCTTCTCGCACAATTGAGGAATCTATGAAATATGAATCTATAATATTTCAAAAATGAGCCGATAATAAAATCTAAAAAAATTGTATAGTAATCATGAAACTAGTAGTAATAGGGAACTGTTACAAATTGTCTTATAAAGTAAAAAGTCACGTACATGTATCTGTCTCGCTCGCACTCATTTAAATCTACATATGGCAGAGATAAATAGCTATTTTTTGTTTCTTAAAATTTTGATTGAAATGTCAAAACTGTTCGTGGTGCCATATTTTGTTTTTAAGTTTTTTTTTAAATGTGACTGTTCTCATTTTAATAATTGGATAATTTATATTTGTTCTCATTTTAAAAGTGATGTACATCATGTGTTGCCAACGGAATCTCCAACCATAACCTCAGCAAAACGAGGCACTCCATCCGCTCCTGGAACCAAGTTAAGAATGCGCCCCCTTCTCCAATGCAATGGGGACAGGTTAGAATCCTTAACCAGGACGAGGTCTCCTATTTTTGGAGGGTCCGTCTTATCAGTCCACTTCACGCGTTGCTGCAATATGTGTAGGTATTCGAGCGACCAGCGATGCCAGAAATGCTGGGTCATCTGCTGGATCAATTCAAATCGCGACAGTCGAGTACACTTCACATCTCTGAAGGAGTATTCAGGCAAGGCGACAAGTGGCTGCCCTATCAAAAAATGACCTGGAGTCAAAGCCTCGAGGTCGTTTGGGTGTGAAGAGAGCGGGCACAATAGGCGTGAGTTGCGGACGGCTTCAATTTTATAAAATACCGTAGCAAGTTCCTCAAAGGTTAATACGGTTTCTCCTACGCAAGTGAGTTTTGGCAGCCTTAACAACAGCTTCAAATATTCCTCCCCAATGTGGACATGCTGGTGGATCAAAAAGCCATCTGATTCCACGTTGGGAGAGTAAAGTTCCAATTATATTATGATTATCTGCTACAAATTTATATACATCATCTAAATAATGGTCGGTGCCGTTTTAGTTTGTTCCACAATCGGACCGGATCAACGATGGCATACCACGGCGGGACACAAATCTACCAAGGGCAGCGACGAAGGCTTCAGTGCTTAGGGCAGAAACCAATTCTAAATGTACGGCTTTGGTGGACAGACATACAAAGACACATAAATAGGCATTAACAATTTTAGCTTTCCTTAGGTGTGACATTTTCACAGAGAACGGGCCAGCAAAATCTGTACCCACGCCAGCAAAGGGACGAGACTCATTCAAACGGTTCGATGGCAGATCTTCCATTTGAGGCTGCATGGTAGTAGCCTTGAGTCTGTAACAAGGCACGCATCGGAAAATCACACTTCGTATGACGTCTGGCGGACAGAATCCAATATTCGCGCTGTAAGATGGCCAAAAACGCATTACAACCAGCATGCGAGTTCTTGATGTGGTGATCAGCAACCAACAAATTCACCAAGTGACCAGAATTAGGGAGCAACAAGGGGTGACGAGCTCCAAAGGGTAAATTGGCATTCCGAAGTCTTCCTCCATCACGAAGGAAGACTTCGACTACAAGACCAAATCATCAAAAAACGGATTTAGGCGTCCAATTGCTCCCTTGAGCTTACAACGTCCAGCCCGCAGTATCTCAATTTCAGTCTTAAACTGATCGTCCTGAACAACCTTAATCTAATATAAAAACGAGTCCTTCCATTCACATGGTGTGAGGACTGGCGACTGGCGTTTCTCCCGGGGGTGTCGACAATTAAAAATAAAGCGTTTAATCCACGCAGTTACACCCAACAATTTATCCAGGGAGCTAAATTTATTCAGTAAGAATTCAGGATCCAACTTCACGGTCCTCACCATCGCGAATACGCGGAGACCTGGTAGTGATTCAGTCAACAAAGCCTGCCATGAGGCCAGAACGACTCAGGATACGTCAACCAATCAGGGCCCCACCAAAGTGAGTGTCGCAAAAGATCTGGGGCAGCACAACCCCTGGACGCAACATCTGCAGGGTTCATTTCCCCTGGAACATGTCTCCAGATCAACGGAGCATCAGAAGCCTGAATCTGAGAGACACGATTGGCCACAAAGACTTCGAGTGTATGGACAGCAGCTCTCAGCCACGGGAGAACAATCTGGCTGTCAGTCCAAGCAAACACGTCACCAATATCAACAGTCTCAACGTTACAAAAACGTGATTCAATAATCGCGTAAGAAGAGCAGCCCCACACAATTCTAACTTCGGAATCGTAAATCAAGTCCGAAGGGGAGCAACCTTGCTCTTAGCTAAGACCAAATTCACTGACGCTACACTTCTAGTAGGACACACAGTACGCAAGTAGACCACGGCGGCATATCCTCGCTCTGAAGCGTCACAGAACATTGAGGCTCGCCGTGTACTTCCCAGCTGGAAGGAAAGGTCTGGGTAAAGAGACTTCATTGATTTCTGGAAGTGATCTAACAACCCAGTCCTTTAACAAGGTGTCAGTGAGTTGGTCGTCCCAACCAACTCCAGCAGTCCAAAGTCTTTGCAGGAAACATTTAGCCAAAAATATCTTACTGGGCTAATCCAACCGCTTGGATCGAAGGTTCTGGCTACAGTGGACAGGACCAAGCGCTTAGTCCAGATCCTGGGTGGAGAAAGATCCACCCGATAGGTAAAAATATCCTGGACTGGCCTGTACCGTACTCCAAGAAAAGACAACATGTTAGGATTATCAATATTTTTGAAGAGGAGGGGATCCTGCTGGTGCTCCAATGGCAAGTCAGCCAGGAGAGTGGGGGAGTTCGATATCCACTTTCTTAGCTCATAGCCTCCAGCCCTCATTATCCCAATCAATTCATTCCTCAAGATCAAAGCCTCTTTCTCACTGGAGACTCCTGTGCATACATCATCAACATACAAATCATTTTCCAAGATGGCAGAAGCTCGAGGAAACCTTAAACGCTCACGCTTGGCCAGCTCCAACAATGAACAAATAGCCACGAACGGGCTAGACCGCAAGCCATATGTGTTGGTATTCAGCTCATAGACAAGCATGGGATCAGAGGGTTTCTCCCGCCATAAAATGAGTTGGTAGCACCTGTCATCCTCGTGGATGAGTGTCTGCCGAAACATCATGCGGATGTCGGCCACAAAGACAATCTAATGGCGGCGAAAGTCCACGAGGATATCCAAAATATCCCCGAGAAGCTTCGGGACATTATGCAGGCACTGGTTCAAATATACACCCGAAGACGTGGGGGCAGAGCCATCAAACACCACTCTTATCTTCTCACTATGAGGCTTGAAGACTGCGTGATGGGGAATGAAATAATGTTCCACTGAACGCCAGTCCAAGTTTGAGACCGTCATGTGTCCCAAAACCTCATACTCCTGCAAGAACTCAATGTACTTCTTGCGGAAGACAGGGTCACGCCTCATGCGATTCTCCATGGACACCAACCTTTTCCCAGCAAGACTCCTCGATGCACCCAATGGGGGTCGTGAGGGGAGAAAAGGAAGTCTGGTGTAAAAACGACCAGAATCTAAACGACCAGTATTATTCTGGAAAAACAATTCACATTCATGATTAACAGGATTGACCTTCGTAGCAGCCGGTGGCTCCTCCACTTCCCAAAATCTCTGAACCGCCTCAGAAAGAGAAAGACAAATGTCAACAAAACGGTTATCAACAACAGGTGGGGGAGGAACATGGGTTGGGCCCATTATAACAGATCCCAAGATTGTGAGGATCGCTACGAGACCACCTGTACCTAGGGGCTTCACATTACCAAAACATCGGCACCAAGCAACAAATCAATTGGTCCCGGAATGTCGAAGGTACTGTGGCAGATATACCAACCCGCACAAAAAAATTTGGTGATTCGTATATCTGTCGCACTATTAAAATGTGGAATGCTCTACCTGCTCGCGTGTTTCCTTCTTCCTATAATCTCGAGTCCTTTAAACGAAGCGTGAATAGGCATCTTAAGCCGGCACCTATTAGGTGCAATCAATGGTTACGTAGATCGTAATTGTTGGTTGCATTTGTTCTTGGACCTTCATACTGTTTTCTATCAGGTAGATGTGAGGTCACATGCCGAAATCTCATAAAAAAAAAAAAAAAAAGGTGGGGTCAGCCAAACTCAAACCCCTTGTATTTTCCCCAATATATTTTCTAATACTATTGCCGAAGCAGTGATGCTCGGACAGGAAACCGAGAACGGGGAGAATGTGAAAGTGGTGTTACCAATCAAATTCTCAACTTTCACATTACCAACTCCCCGAACAGAATCCCGGTGACGATTCAAACTAGGCATAGGCCACTCGCTAACCAAGCCGAAACAATGCAACCTTGGGCACCCGAATCTAAAAGGACACGAACAACCAAATAGTTGCCCTTCGGGCCCCAAACACAAACAGAGGCTGTAGGTAAAATTACAGTCTCTGGGTGGGTGTCGGCTGGTGAGCGGGCAGCGAATACCTATTCCTCACGAACCGGACGTACGGGAACATTCGGGTTCGGGGTCCACTGATAATTGTGGATCTCATGTGATCGGTCCCATGGCAATGGCTCGACAACATGAGGATGTCGTCCTAAAGGTTTTCTTTGGTAACGAGACCTTACAGCAGGTATCTGCGCTCCCCCCCGTGGGACCACCTTGTCGTGGTGGGGGGGCTTGCAGCGGGAGCTACGGCCCGCTTACCAACGGTCCCAAAGCGGTGCCGGCAGCGTCTGTCTCGGAGCGAGCGGCTGCCGGAGACATCAGTGTCTGACGCATATTGGGCGGCTGAGGTCATAGAGTTTCGGGTCTCTGAACCCAGTAATGGGTAGCAAACCCGTTAAACCCAGGCAGCGTCTGTCTCGAAGCGAGCGGCTGCTTGGTCAGCGTCTGTCCCAAATTGGGCGGCTGTATTGTAACGCGTCCCCGGCTGTGGGGGAGTCCTTTCGGAAATCTATCACGCAGATTTCCGGTTAGGATGGGGGAAATGTAGTACCCGGCGCGCACTAACAGCAGCGTGTATTTCATATGAATTTGTTGCTCTATCCCCGTCCTCTGCATATCAGAGAGCGCTGAGGATAGAACATGTGACAGTGGGCGATATCGTAACCCCTTTCGAGTGTCGTGGACATGTCTCGCGGCTTGAAGGGGCCGATGGTCTTGGCTTGGCCGCCCGGACTACGAGGATGGCAACCTCTATAAAAAAAAACCCGAAATCTAAGCGCGCCGCACCGTGAGAGATTGCATGGCTGATGGGATGTTCAGTCGTTAGTGCGGCCTCGTCGAGGGGACTGGCCGATCTCCTCCAGCGAGTAAAACCATAGGCTTATCCGGATACAGGGGGCACCATTCGGATGGACTAACTATTTCCCCCATACTCGTGGGAGGAATTTTTTTAATCTTCACTGGGAAACCAGACAACTTGGCGAAAACTAATGGAACAGGACTTGCTTAATGATGTGGATACCAGAAAGGCGGATAGTGCTGCTATGAAGGGGCGGACACTGATAGTCTTATTGACTCGGTTGGACGACTCCGTCATAGCAAAGCACACACAGAAGGAGGGGGAGTCGATTGACGATGGCCCGGAGGAGCCCTTCACGACCGTAGCTAGTCGGACGCGTGCGTCGACTAAAACGTGATGGGAAAACTCTGGGCCCAGCGCAAACGCACAGTCTCTGCTCGCGGCGAGAGCAGCGACGAGGGCATCGCCAGGAGCCGTAGTTGCGGATCGAAGCGCAGCTGCGGCGCACTCCGCACCTGCCGGGAGCCAAGAGGAGGCTATGGTAACTGGCGCAGAGTAATGGCTAGTTACCGTCTCCTCCAGACGAATCTTAACCACTGCGCCGGAGCTCAGGACCTTCTGTCCCAGAGCCTGGCGCAGTGGCTGAAAGATTTAGCGGTTGTTGCCGAGCCCTATTATGTCCCACCCAATCACGATAAATGGGTGAGAAACAGCGAGGGCTTGGTGGCAATAACTGCGACGATGGCAAACGGCGCTCCGGCCCTTGTATCCAAAGCAAGTGGCCGGGGCTACGTTGTTGCCCAATGGGGGGAAATCGTAGTGGCGGGAGTGTACTTCTCCCCCAACAGGAATCTTGCTGCGTTTGAGTCATTCCTGGACGAGGTCGGTCGCGTCATCAGGCGACTGTCGTCTGGGAACGTCCTTATTGCGGGAGACTTCAATGCCAAATCTGTGGCTTGGGGTTCTCCTGCCACGGATGCTCGCGGTGATTCGTTGGAGGAGTGGGCGCTGGCTGCCGACCTCTCTGTTTTAAATAGGGGGTCGGTACACACGTGCTTGCGGCAGCAAGGCGGGTCCATCGTGGACATTACACTTGCCACCCCGTCTGTAGCGCGCCGGGTCAGGGACTGGAGGGTTTTGGAAGGGGTGGAAACGTTATCGGACCACAGATACATACGGTTCGACGTTTCCACCTCACCACCAGGACAGACCAGCCTGCGCCAAAGGGTACATCCCGCCTTTCCGAGGTGGACGTCAAGTCCTTTGACAGGGACTTACTGATGGAAGCTTCCGTGGTTCAGGAGTGGGCGTGCCCCGATAGCGGGTTTACGGAGGTAGAGAACGGAGCCTTGTGGTTCCGGGAAGCGCTGACACATATCTGTGACGCGTCAATGCCCCGGGCCAGGTCCCAACCTCCTAAACGTCAAGTGTACTGGTGGTCGGAACAGATCAGCGCAACTCGCGCAGAATGCACTGTGGCCCGACGCCAGTACACAAGGTACAGAAGACGGCACACTCGCGACTCCATCACGGAAGCCCAGCTGTATGCCTCATACAGAGAGAGTACCAAGGCACTACAGCTGTCCATCAGCAGAGCCAAAACCCAGGCGAGAGACGAGCTCCTGGAGACTTTGAGCCGAGATCCCTGGGGTCGCCCATACTTGATGGTGCGCGGAAAACTTCGTGCATGGGCGCCCCCGTTGACTCAAAGTCTCGAGCCCCGGCTGCTGGGGGATATGTTCCCAAATCGAGCGGACCATATTCCCCCTTCGATGGCTTCTCCTGACGACGAAGGAGAGTTAGCGGCCGAGGCACCGGCACCGTCACTCACGCCGGAGGAGTTTGATCGGGCTGTCAAGAGGCTCCGGGGCAAGAAGAACAAAGCTCCGGGCCCCGATGGCATACCCGGCTTTGTCTGGGTTTTGGCTCTGGACGCCCTCGGATCCCGGCTGGCGGGACTTTACAACAGGTGTCTTCAGCTGGGACGGTTTCCCTCGCAGTGGAAGACGGGCAGGCTGGTCCTTCTCAAGAAGGACGGGCGTCCCGCGGAGACTCCCTCCGCGTATCGCCCTATTGTGCTGCTGGACGAGGTCGGCAAGTTGTTCGAGAGAATAATAGCCGACCGTTTGGTGGCACACCTGAGCTCGGTGGGACCTGATCTTTCGCAGATACAGTTTGGGTTCCGCGAGAGCCGATCGACAATCGACGCCATTGTTCACGTCAAGGCTCAAGCGGATGAAACCGTTTCCCGGGGCGGATCGGTGTTGGCGGTGTCGCTCGACATCCGAAATGCGTTCAACACCATGCCCTGGGGCTGTATAAGGGAGGCGCTCCAATATCACCGAGTGCCTCCTTATCTAAGGCGACTGGTCGGGTCCTACCTGAGCGATAGGCACGTGTCCTATCCAGGGCGATACGAAGTAGAAAGAAGGGAGATGTCGTGCGGTGAACCACAGGGGTCGGTTCTAGGGCCCCTTCTGTGAAAATCGGCTACGACTGGGTTCTGCGGGGCGCTCTTTCTCCGGGCCTAAGCGTGTCGTGTTATGCGGATGATACGTTAGTTTTGGCCCGGGGAGACACCTACGAGGTGGCAGCCCGTCTTGCCACTGCAGGCGTGGCAACCGTTGTCGGCAGGATAAGGATGCTGGGATTGGAGGTGGCGCTCAACAAAACTGAGGCTCTTTGCTTTCACGGGCCCAGAAGAGCGCCACCTGCAAACTCATCAATTCCAGTGGAGGGGCACCAAATCGAGGTCGGGGCTTCTATGAAATACCTGGGGCTCGTCCTTGATAGCCGGTGGAACTTCCGAGAGCACTTCACCCGTCTGGCCCCCAGACTGATGGGCGCAGCGGCCGCGTTGGCTAGGCTGATGCCCAATCTCCGCGGGCCAGACGGGGGGAGTCGTCGTCTCTATCTGGGTGTGGTGCGGTCCATGGCTCTTTACGGGGCCCCCGTATGGGCAGACACTCTGGCGGCGAAAAACACGGCCCTCCTACGAAGACCACAGAGGGCCATGGCCGTTAGGGTGATCAGAGGCTACCACACCGTTTCTTACGAAGCGGCGTGCGTCCTGGCGAGATCCCCGCCGTGGGATCTGGAGGCGGGGAATTGGTCTGCCAATTACTGGCAAAGGGCAGACGCCAGGGCGCCCAGCGAGAGGAGGTTCCACTCTCGACAGCTTCTTCTCCAGCAGTGGGAGAACCGGCTGGCTTCTCCGACCGCCGGACTAAGGACTGTCGAGGCCGTTCGGCCCGTACTGGAGCAATGGCTGAACAGGCGGCACGGTGCTCTTACCTTCCACCTGACGCAGATACTCACGGGACATGGCTGTTTCGGGAGATATCTGTGTCGGATTGCGGGAAGGAAGCCGACATGGGTTGCCACGCATGCGGGGTTTGCGGCGAGGACACGGCCCAGCACACTCTAGCGGAGTGCGCCGCCTGGGATGTGCAGAGACGTGCCCTCGTTGCTCAGGTTGGGCATGACCTCTCATTGTCCGCCGTCGCCAAGGCGATGGTGGATAGTCGGAGGTCGTGGCAAGCGGTTCTCTCCTTTTGCGAAAATGTCATGACGCAGAAGGAGGCAGCGGAACGCGAGCGGGAGCTGGACGTCGACGCTCCCACATGTCGCCGGCGAAGGACCAGATGTAGGGGGAGAGCCTCCGGCTTTCCCCTACTACCAACCTGACCCAGGCCTGGGGTGTCGCCGCGGGGGCGGTAGACATCCCTTAAAAGGCCTCATGAGGCGGCGCGCGTAGTGTTTGCGTGCGCCAGCTTGCCGGAGGAAAGAAGGGGGGGACGCTCTCTCCTCCCCCTTCAAGGAGCCGGAGCCCGCGCAGGTTAGCGGGCTAGCGCCGGGGGGCCGCGGACGAGTGCGAAAGCGTTCCCGTTGTCCCCCTCTATGGCGACTGGTGAAAACACCGTGGGGTTTTAGTCGGTTCAAGTCCGACATAACCCGGCTGTCGCCCCCGCGATGGCTGGGTATCCATTGAGTATCTGCGCTGCACACCGGTTACGACCCATGGGAGCAAAGCGAGGGGGCGAAGCATTGCCCCCGCCCATGAGAGGGGTGCAGCCACCATTCCTGGGGGGTGAACTCCTAATATTGGGGGGTGAACTCCGAACGTTGGGGGGTGAACTCCGAACATTGGGGGTGAACTCCGAATATGGGGGGGGGGGGGGGTGAGGGGCGCCGGTCCTCGGTACGTGAAGAGTCATAAAACCTCGGCGATCGTACCTCCCTAGCACCCTGGAGTTCATAGTGAACAAGTTGGCGGCCTCCCATATTTAAATTGGCACACAAAACAAGATGATGGCGGCCACTGCACTGCGAACATGGCCGCGACTCACGGCAATCGCTTTGGTGGTGCTTGCCCAAGCACACATAACACCATTGCCTCTGTCGGGCCATGGCACGTCGGGCCTGGACCCGCAAGTTACAAAATTGTTGGCAATGCGGCACCAAATGTCCAGGGACCATACAATACAAACAATTTTGTGCTTCAACAGCGGCCACAGCAAACCGATTCCTGGGACGCTGGCCAGTTTGACCATGTGGTTGAACAGGAAGCCGGACCATCTGATGGTCAACAAATCTTGACCGCCCTGCACCGGTAGAATTATCTACTATTCAGCACTCTTCATCCAAAAAGTTCAACAAGTCTGAGAACAATGGTAGGTAGTCAATGCTGTTACCACCATACCTATGTTGAAAGCGCAGCTTAAGTTCGGGGGGCAACTTCCCGAGCACAATGTTAAGTAATATAAATGACCAAAAATCTACTGGTAGGTTCAGACACTGCAAGGCATTCACCGCAATCATCAATGGGTTCAAGAGGTCCTTGCGCAAATCATATGTCTTACTAATTATAGGCAACCTTAATATTTGGTTGACATGAGTGTCAGCCAAACGCCTAATATTCTGATACCGCTTGGTCAGAAGTTCACGAGCAATCTTATAGTTCTCGTCAGTCACGGATAGGTGTTGGATAATGCCACGAGACTCTCCTCTCAACGAGGACAACAAATATGCCATCTTCTGGCTGGAGGTGAGGTCCCACCGCCCGTGCACCAGACTATCGAACAAGTTCAGGAAGCCTACCCAGGCATCAAGTCGTCCCTCAAATGGTACTCATAGACACCATTACCGAGAAGGTTCGCGGAGATATTGATAGGTCGGTTAAGATGGGCCCCGAGCCTTCGCCAGTTGTTTCTTCTCCCGGGCTTTTGAGCAGGTTGCCTACCCTTGACCTCCCACGTCAAGGGTAGGCAACCTGCTCAAAAGCCCGGGAGAAGAAACAACTGGCGAAGGCTCGGGGCCCATCTTAACCGACCTATCAATATCTCCGCGAACCTTCTCGGTAATGGTGTCTATGAGTACCAATGCACGGTCATAGTCACAAGTGACCGCTGCATGGAACTCATCCTCTACGGGGTTCAAAGCCAACAAGTCCTCAAAGGCCCTATGTAAGTCCCGCTCATACTCTGGGATCTTTTCAAATCGCACCAAAAGAGCAGCGGAGCGGTCGGGTCTGTCTACCAAATCCACAGCGGTACATCCTTAAGTCCAGCCACCTTAAGACAGCCTTAATTTTATTTGAGTTCTTATCTACAGACATAATTACAATAAAAACAAACTTACAAATAAACACAAAATAAACTTTAAGTTTGCAACAAATCAAAATAAGTTTTGTTATTAAAACAAGTTTTAAGTTCCCTTACTAAGGGAAAACAAACATAAAACAATTTACAAAACCTTAACTACCTAACCCTAATAATAAGAAAATAAACTTAATTTTAATTAAAAAACCTGCTTAATTATGTTGGAACTGCACTAGGAATATTATAACTAACCTGACCCTAAAACAGTAGCAAAGCATGCAAACAACATAAGGTCAAAAAGGTGTACCTTTCAAATGGTACAACAAAACCAACAATAAACTAAATCTAGCCCACAAACCAGTTTCTAAACTGAGCTAGGAACAAATAATTTGAGGTTTTTATGTGTATAACTTCAAATTTTGCAGATGGGTAAATCAAAAAACCCACCAACAAAATGTGCTAGGATGTGTACTAACCACGCTCTGCTACCAGAAATGTGCGAGAAGCCGGGAAACAAAACTCGTCCAGACTTTTCACACGGGTGCAATTCGCACCGCGAAAAGTTATTTGCTAAACTTAAAATCTAGACTTACCGTAAGGCTTTTATGGTGCTTCAGCGTCGAGATCCCTGGGTACCTAAGGGATGCAATAACTTCGATGTTGAACCAAAAGCACTAAGCCACGTAAAATACGTCGTTGGAACCATGTAATATTAACAACACACATCGCCACAAATCTGAATCACTTGTATCGCCTAATAATGGCGAACAAACAATTTCCTTTCTTAACTGACTGATCTGTCAAAAGGTCATGACCACAGATTAGCGTCCAGACTATTTATCAAAATCGAACACAATTTATATTCCGCCGACTACTTCTGTCTGACACAGCGGCTGTTCAATATGTTTATAGTGAGAATGTCAAAGGTCGTTTGTTGTTCATAATATTATAATAGCTGATAATAATTCCAATTTACTAATTCGAGCAAGAATTTTTGCTTCTTGTTGTAAAGAATCTGGGTCCTGGCTGGAAACAATTCCATCTCCATCTCTGGGCACGTTACTCGATAGCAATACCATCCGTATCGCCATTTCCCTCCGTATAGGTGGCAATCTATGCCGACCACACCAATGCATCTGCGGTATAATGGTTGATGAGACGGGTCTCCACGGCCTCTCCTGTAGGAGAAGTGCTGGTAGATGGCCAAGGCATGCAAACCTAAACAGAATTATTAAACGTTCGTTGGCTTCCGCAGGCATCACCAGTATCTTGGAGCCTCCAGGAGTGAGCCGTGATGATGGCAAACGTCCGGACGGCATTACCATTGTACCATGGTGTAGGGGTCGGTCGTTGGTATGGGACGCCACCTGTACGGATACATTCGCCCCATCAAATTTACACCTCACCTATATTTCCGCTGGGGCCGCAGCACTAAAATCCGAAAACTTAAAAAAAGATAAATATTCCCAGTTAGCGAGTCACTTTGAATTTCTGGCCTTTGCAGTTGAAACATTAGGTCCATGGTCACCTGATGCTTTGAAATTTTCCCAATTACTGGGAAAATTACTAATTGAAAAATCAGGTGACCGACGTGCTAGGGCTTACTTTGTACAACAAATTGGGCTAAAAATTCAAAGGGGCAATGCAGCTGGAGTTCTCGGTACGTGTGCGGCCTCAGAGGAATTTTATGAAATTTTTAATTTAATTTAGATTTATACTTATACTTTATATACTTTACATGAAATAAATGATTATGATCATTCAGTTAGACTTAGAATAGCTGATATAAACAATAAAGGCACTAAATTAAAATCAATAATCTTTGGCAGATTTGAAAAAATCTTCCGAGGCATCGTCCCGGCAGTATATTATTAAGTAGAATTGGGCGAAAGAGAATAAAAAAATATTTTAGTTTTTTTAAGGAAGCAAAAAAATTTTCTGAAAATGGGTATAATGCATTCATTCCTTCATTTTGTGTATCAAAATAAACATAAATGGGCGTAATTAGGTTGCCCGCAGACGCTAATAATGATGATTTATAATAAAAATTCTGAATCTTTAAAATCCATACTCTCTTTACTTGTTGAACTTATAATAAAAATAATCTAGCGGACAACGCTGACTATATTCAAATTAACTTTTTCTCCTCTTTTAAAGAATGGCTCAACAACGAAAATAGTACAGCGGAATTGCCAAAGCCTTTGCAATAAGAAGGCTGATTTAATGTCTTTGTGCAGTAAAATTGCCCTTCTATATTGGCTATCTCTGAGACTTGGCTGAAGCCTCTTTCTCCACTCGGTTTAAGAGGCTTCACCTGACACTCCATGGGTTTGCGCATTGTATTAACGTAACGTATTTGTATAATATGTAGTATATAATATGCCTCGTCACGCTCAGGATAGCCCGTGACGTCTTGGGCAGCTTCCCTACACAACTCTAGAGTGCCTCGTCACGCTCAGGGTAGCCCGTGACGTCTTGGGCAGCAGTAGGTAATAATTGGGGGAGCTCGATCAATGAAAATCGAGCTCCCCACAATTATTCCTGTTAAATGATGATCAATTCAGTATTCAACTAACCATTATATTGATGAATGATGAATCAATTCAGCATTCAACCTACTATTATATTGATCAATGGTGAATCAATTCAGAATTCAACTTACTATTATATTGATGAATGGTAATTCAACTTCACTAGTACTATATGTTTATAACCTGGATTAAGAAGGGTCAAAGCTCTCCTGCAATTCGCTGAAAATTAAACTCCTCAATTATTGTTGAATTGATGAACGGTGAATCAATTCAGAATTCAACTTCACTAGTGTTAATATTTTTAATTTAATTTTAAGAAAAGTCCACGTACTCATTTTATTTGCTGTTTTCATTAATGAATAATTAAATCAGTTTTAGTAATTAACGTTACTATTAGGTTGATTCTTTCTTCAAAGTAATTATAGTTTGAATGATAAATGTTGAAAATGAATATAAATAAAAAATTGAGTGTTTGTTATACTTGACGAACACTGATAAAAGCTTTTTCGTCATAATCATTTTTACTCAAAAAGTCTTCTTTAACTAAAGGTAAGTCTTGAGAAAAATCTTGTTTATCATTTATCAGTTTATTATGTTTTAATACATCATTAAACTTTGCCTCTATTTCGTTTACCGTTTCGTTATGTAAGGTTTCAATATGGTTCAAAATATTATTTAATATTTCTGTTTTTATGTTATCTACGTAGGATTTTGTTGCAGCATCGTCATTATCGGTAGGAGTTTGAACGCATTTGATTTGTGTATTTCCTACATTTAAATGACCTCCAACAGTTTTACGAATTCCTTCGATGCAGAATAATTGTTTAGATCTTTTATTTAAGTGTTGACCAAATTTATCGACACTCATATTACTTTAATTCAAACAAGAAGACATTAATCACTTAAAACACGACTAAACTTGATTGAGCTGGTGCCTTATTAAGGCATCCATCCCCGCTCTTGGTATTATATTTAAATATATAGCAGACTAGCGGCCCGTCCCGGCTTCGCACAGGTTTGTATAACTTTAACTATATGCTCAGCGCACGCCACGGAAGGCCTCAGAAACGATACTTTTCCCCCGTTTTTAAAACATTTTTGGTTACTGCTCCACAACTATAGGACCTAGCGTGATATTATATAGCCTATGTTACTTCTGAATAATGCAGCTTTCTAATGGTGAAAAAATTATTGCAATCGGTCCAGTAGTTTTTGAGTTTATTCATTACAAACATACAAAAATACAAATCTTTCCTCTTTATTATATTAGTACTAGCGGCCCGTCCCGGCTTCGCACAGGTTTGTATAACTTTAACTATATGCTCAGCGCACGCCACGGAAGGCCTCAGAAACGATACTTTTCCCCCGTTTTTAAAACATTTTTGGTTACTGCTCCACACCTATAGGACCTAGCGTGATATTATATAGCCTATGTTACTTCTGAATAATGCAGCTTTCTAATGGTGAAAAAATTATTGCAATCGGTCCAGTAGTTTTTGAGTTTATTCATTACAAACATACAAAAATACAAAAATACAAATCTTTCCTCTTTATTATATTAGTATAGATATAGATAGATATAGATGGAAGATAGTCGACACATTTATTTGTAAATTGCAAGCTTACTTGTTACCTGTTTAAATAATTGAATAGTAAGTAAAATTAATATCAATTTTTTTTTGTAATACTTAAATAAGTTAAGTTGTGCATAATTTTTAATTTATGATTTATTTATTTTACAGAGCATGACGGAAGATTACAATCCTATCACAAATCCCTATTATTACGCTCAAGACTTTTTTACGAGTCAAGAAAATGTAGATAAAAAGGAAGATAACGAAGTCTTAGAAAATAATAATGCTGAATGTCATGCGAAAAAATACAAAGCTACTAAACGAAGTACCAAACAGGTATCGCAATCATCAACTCCTCTTAAAACCGACGGAAGTGTGATAGAAGTTAAAATATTCAATGTAAATAAAAATAATGCAAAACGTGAAGATAATAGTGACATGCAAGTTTATATTCGATATCATGTTAATGATAAATCTGATGATGTTATGCAAGCTACTGAATCCCTTATTTCCAAGATTATGAAGAAAATGTATGATAATTAACAATACAATGTGTAAAGTTTTTATTGTAATAAATAATAACATGATTCATATATATATATTCTTTGTTTCATTTTGTTGTATAGGCAATTAAATAAAACAAATAATTGTAAAATATAATTTATTATACAACAACAATACTATTATCTACTATCCAATTTCTTACACATATAACATTCTTCAAAGCACATTGCTTTTTATGATATTTACAATATACATTATTATTACAATATTTGTTACCTAAAGTTAAAAGATTTGGACATTCTTTAATAGATATATCAATTACGTTACAGTTTGAACAAATCTCTTTTATCCAAATTGTTTTTTCTAGACCTTTTACGATTATATTTTTATTTTCAATAAAAGGTTTAATAATGTTTTTAAAATTATAATAATCAATTTCACCTTCTCTCCAAAAAAATCCCCGATTTCTTTCTATCCACAACACTTGTTTCTTTTCTTCATCCGATAAGTGTTCAAATGGAAAGGGAGGTTTAACTAAAAAACAATATGTCTTATCTAAGACAGCTAATGCAATTTCTTTAATAATGAAATTGTTGTTGTACTCCTTAAAACCCTGTACGTCAACGATAATGTATTCAGAACTCATAATATTTTCTTTACAATATTACTTAATGGCTCATATTCTATAATACAATCGTTTAATATAAGACAGTAAGCTGTACTTTGGTCTGGTAATTCGTTTTCGCTTTCTAATTCAACACGAACATCAACAGATCCAACTTTAAGATTCTCGTTTTGTCTACAACAGTCAATTACATAAAGAGGTGCTATATCTCTAAACTCAATAAAATTTAACAACGGTTCTGAACGACGACCGTAATACGAATGCTGAAATTTTACATATTGCTCATATAATAAAGCGTATTGATCTTCTTTAAATTTTATATTCATATTTTCATAAGGAAAATATTTTGAGTTTAGAAATACTTTTACATTGCGTAAATTACAATGATCAAATCTTGACATGTCTTTATAAGAATCATTTTTTCTTGCTGTTTGTAATCCTATCACGATGTAGCGAGGTTTTTCTATCTGCGATGATGTTTTGATAGACCACTTATGTTTAGTTGTTTTGGGAAGTAAGGGATACTCATATAAATCCCAATTTCTAAAAGGTATAGTGATAGATCGATCTTTTCCTAAATATTTTAATAAATTTATTTTTTCACGATCTGATACTTTTACATGAGGAACACGCCAGATTATTTTATTAATTTCAATATTTTCTAGGATCTCATCCGAGTTAAGTTTTATAGTATTCTTATCGGTATTGCTTCGTAAGAGTATTAATTCATGCTTACAATTAATTATGATTTTGTTATAGTCTTCGGCAAATCCCAAAACCCTATTAAGTGGAATAGAAACTGAAAATTTTCCTCCTAATCTGTTAGTTATTCCATTGATATCCCAACCCCAGTGGTTAGAGCATTTTGATTCATTATCATTCATGGATAAAAAACTTTTAATAGTAGTTGTAATTCCTGAGTTTTTTATTTTATCAATCTCAACTCCGTTTAACTCATATCGAATATCTTGAAATAAAAATAATATCCCATTATTGATAAAATTGATAACATCCAGATTCTTTTTTGAAGTTGTATTTCTAGCACTGACAGAGCCTTCTATGTATAAGGTACTTGCTGATGGTAAAATATAAAGGTCTTGTTGATTTATAGGTATGCGAATTTCATCACTTTTTGCAAAACTATTCACATACGGTTTATATGAATGGAATTCAAAACTTTCTATAGTATCATCTTGAATAGCAGGACTTGATATATTTAAAATATTCATTTTAATAATCCGATAACTTTAAGAAATTGTTTATTTTCTTTCGTTAGTTTAATTTTCTTTGTATGTCTGGTTTTCGTTATGGTATTCACCCTACTGACCTGCTGAGATTGGGGAGCAGCCTTTTTAAAATCAATCATTTTCTTCTTAAGTGTAGATACAGCTGAATTTCTTCACCTCTAAAGTTAATCGGATTATTAAAAGAATCTAAAATTCTTAAAGTAATGCATGTAATTGTTTTTTGATTTATAGGAAAATAAATAATATTTCTTGGTATTTCTATAATTCTATAACCAGGAGGTACGCTTGGAACAAATTCGTGAATTATATGACTAGGTTGACTATTCACATAAGATCCGCTAACAATATCACATTCGATTCTAACGACGGTTGTGGGTAAAATGTTAACTGGAAAAGATGATTCATTAAATATATTAGCCTTCAGAGTTTCGAATCCAAACCCTAAAATTCTACCAACAGAATATTCTTTTTCAAAGTGCACCTCTTGCGAACAAAAAATAGTTGTTCTTAACGTATTGTTATTGGATGATAATTCAAGCAAACAACCACTAACATTATTTAATAAATAATTATTAATATCTTCTAACTCATATGATCCTTCAGGTATTTCAACAACTTCATTATCACCATAATAAAATTTATTATTAGTTTTATCTATATTCGGAATGGAATTAAATGTAGAAAAGTAAAGAAGACCACATTCGTAGTCTCCATCAAGTTGTAAAGGGGGGTAATAATTAGTAGTTAAAGTTGATTTTAAACTAGTCATGGATAGTGTCAGAGACATTCTTGTAGGTACTGTTGTATTTTATAAATTAGTTCAATTTATATAGAATTCCAAAAGTTTTTTAAGTAACGCAAACATAAGTGCCCGCAGTTAACCGTATTAAAATTCTGATATCGTTCATAATTGTAAAAAATTTCCTTATTATCTAAATATTTTACTAATTCTAGCTATCAAAGTATTCACAGTAATCATTTAATTTTACATAGGCCACCCAATGTGTTCCCTGATTATGAGAGCTATCTAGATTCATTATAGCACACTCAATTTTTCTTGGCTTTGTTGGTAAATTGTCTCTCATATAAACACCTCGAAAATATGGTATTTTATTAGCATGTAACAAAATATCAATATTTGTTAGAGCACGTCTGGGTAGCCTAGTATTTAGTTTTTTGGTAGTTTTAAAAATAAACCATTTCCTTTTTTGTAGCTTTTTATATATAAGCCTTTGCCTATTGCAATAGCTTCCATCGTTTTATTATGACGTTTCGACTCTTGTAAATCGGTTTGTTTAGATTTATAATCATTTACAGCTTTTGCAATGCCAGCGGCACCTCCCGCGAGAGATCCCAATGCTGATAATCCTGCGAAGATTGGTATAAGCGGTAAAATACCTCCCGATTTTGGGATTGGAATAACGCGGGGTAAAGAAGATGCTGAGCAATTTTTAAAATACTTTTTAGCTGCTTTTCATGCAATATCTATAGCAGATTTTTTGAGTTTGGGTTTACATTTTCTTAGTTTATTTCGTATCTTTTCTACTTTGGAGTTAAATCTTTTAAGTGCACTTCCAGTTTTTAGTTTTGCTTTCATTATATTACTTACTAACCAAGAAGATATTTTTTCACTTTTTCCAGCTTCTTGTGACTGAAGTCTTTTTTGAGCCATATTTAATAATGCTTTATCAGCGTTATGCCTATCTTCTAAATTAGAAGAGCTGGAATATGCTATATCATGATACATACATGCTTCATCTAATTTGTTTATACCTTTGTCACCTCTTTCTAATCGTTTTTTAAGTTTAGTTCCAGGCCCACCATAATTATATCCAGGTAAATGTAATTCGATTGGTAAATTATCAATTAACCTGTTAACCAGTCCACTTCCTTTCATCACAAATTAAGAACTGAATAAGTTATATATAAAAAAGGATATTTAAAATTAAACAACTGCATTTTTATCAATCCAGCAGTTTTCATTATTACTTAGACCCAACCACTTTACAAACATCTTATTTCCTTTTCTTTTCAAAACTTTTTCTATTAAATAAATATTCGGATAATTTGTCTTTTGAAGCTCTTGCTCATAAAGCATCCTAAAACATTTTGTTTTCGTAAGTCTTCTAGAAGATAAGTTACGGGTTGAGTTTTGTTCACTTTAATAATTTTAAACACTTCTGTAGACCAATTTGGTGTATAACCCTTCTCAAAAATTCCTTTATACTTGCTTATGCGGACAAAATCTCTTACAGAAAATTTTGCTTTACATTTTGCAAGCGACTTAGATGAATTCAATATGTTTTGCCTCACTAGTTTTTCGTTCAGAGAATTTACTTCTACTGGTTTGCATTTAATAACACGATGAGTCGTATTATTATATGATTTAATAATACTTTGTAAATAAGGTATCCACTTATAGCTACCAATTAAGCTAAAATTTTTATATAGTTTATTTTTCATTAAATTGATCATTATAAAATTCTTTACCCTTATCAGTTTGTAAATTTCTAGGTCTTCGTCCTTCTTTGATAACTTTTTGGAATGCCGTAGTAATTTCATTTTGTTTCTTATTTTTTAAAGGAACACCCCATACATATTTTGATAAACAATCTATTACAACTAAAATATAATTAAAACCTTTGTTAAATGAGTGCAAACTTTGAATATCAATTAGATCTGCTTGCCATAAATCATCAATCCCTTTCAAAATAACAGAACGACGTTTGAAATTCTTACGAGCCGTTTTATGGATTTCATTTACTATACCCACTTTACTCATGTTTTCAAATAATGAATCAAGTTGTTATAAGTATTTGTAATTACACGATAAAGAACGAACTGACTCGGTAAAATATTTATAAATTATATTATATTATTTTATTATTCCACTTTCTCGTAACTCTTCAATAATGGATATAATTTCATTATTTTGTACAGTATTACCGGCATCTCTTGATGCAATTAATAACTTCAACCGATTTACTAATTCGTTGGGATTATCCCAATATATGTAATTTGTTTTATTATTATTATTTTTTAGAGACGGGAGCCCCTCTCCTTTATGAGAAATTTCAACATTACTTGATATATCGAATAAAGGTTTAATGATCTTTAGATACTTTTGACCTTTGTTACTTTTTATTGGTTTATTGGGATCGTTATCTCTTCGATGAGCATTGGTTTGCATTAATATTGATTTATAATTATTTAAATCGTTGTTCGTAATAATATTGAAGTTTATAGATTTTTTGAAAAGTAATTCGGTTATTCCTGGTGTTTTAAGATATGTTCTTTTTCCGATACTGATATTATTTCCAATCAAGTTAATATATTCTGAACCAACCATTAGCTTACCCTGAATGACTTTAACACCGAAAGGAACATCCGTACATACTTCTGAATGGTATGATATTTTATTAGGAGTAGACTCAGGTGATTTAAAGTTATCATCTTCATTATTATCAGTATTATAATTATCATCACTCTCAATATATTCGCTATCACTATCATTGGGAGATTTGCTTGTTTGATTAAAACTATCTGTAGTCAACGTACTATTATTCAATTTTGGTTCACGTTTTTTTATTTCGTAGCTTTCATGATTAGTCAAATTATTAATATTCTCATCATTAAAAATATTTTTCTGATCAACTATTTGTTTTAAAGGTTCTGTTACAGGCTTTAGCATATTCTCAATGACAATTTCATTATTAGTTTTGATTGCTCTTATCTCCTTCACTTTTTTTCTGACGATATCGGCTGATTTTAAAATTTGTTTTTTTAAATCAATTTCCATTTCAAAGTGGTTATCACGGCGATTGTAACTTTATTAATGATTATTATACAAAACATTATTTATTAATATATACATTATTAATCAAATGTAGCATAATTATCAAACTGCTTTCTATAACATCCATTATTTTTATGACACTCCTTATTAATAACTAGAAAACCATATGGTGAACTCCAGACGTGGAAACACAATTTCCGGAATTCTGACCATGACATGTCCATTATAACATGTTCATTATAAACATGTCTAAGGTTGATATCATCTTGTCGGAATAAAATAATTAAATTTGCATTGTCTCTAATTAACTGTTTCGGTATTTTACTATAGGTCTGATTCAAATAAAAGCAATCAACATATTTATGTCTTCCCATAGAAAAGTAATCACGTATATTATTCTGGTTTTCACATGCAACGTCATCGAATATAATTATTGTATTTGGTTCTGCCTCTTCAGTACTTAAGACCTCCAGATTGTCACAAAACTTAACAAACTTTATTTCTGGGACCATTTTTAGCACATTTTCTAAAAATACATACTTGGATTGAAAGTTTGTTTTAGAATAAAGATAAACATTGATGTAGCGTAGGCCATTTTCATGTAACAATAGACCCACAATTAAATTGGTTTTTCCGCAGTTTGAAGGACCACAAATAATACAACGAATTGTATTAGGTAGCAGTTTTCCATGTCGGTGAAACTTTTTGCATGTCTCGTAACACATTTTTTCTACTTGTAAGGAATCCGTTTGTTTTATGAATTTCATTTTTTATTATTTTTTTATTTTAAATAAGAATAATACACTTTTAAATATGTATTAGGCGTGTAAATTCAAACAAAGTTTACAATACAAAATGAATATATTTCACTTTATGTTTATATTTATAAGAAATACATAAAACTTAAAGTAAATTTTAGTATAATAACAAAATTAATATATTTCACTTTACACTTAAAGATAAGTATATTTAGGTAAGTAAGTATTCCAAATAAGTAAATTTTCTTTAAAAATTTATACAATCTATCTTAAAACTATTACTTATATCAATTAATAAATTTAGCGAAAATACATATTTATCAAAACATTGTATTACAATGCCCCCATGGTAATGTATTTATTTGATCAGAAAGTACTTGTATTTTATCATCATTTCTACATAATACTTGTTTATCCACTTGCTGTGTATATAATATATGTTTTATGGACTTTATCAAATTCATCTTACATTTTAATGATTTATTATTTGACAGAGTTTCATTGTAATTACTTATATTTAATCGATTAGTAACACATTTAGATATACCTTTAGCTTTTTTAATCTGATTTTTCATACTATTTATACTATATAATTTAGCTCTTAATCCTGTAAATTCGGTGATAACATCACCGCCCATTTCATCTTTAAATAATCCAGGTATTTTTGCATTAATTTGAGGCATATGATACGGATTGTCTGTTTCGAAATTGCTAGTATCAAATTTAAAAATATTTTTACGCATGTCATCATAAAAATCTTCGGTATATATTAAATATAATAAACTATCGGTATCAGTATAACATAACTGAGCATTTGACTGATATTTCTTTTTAATAAAATTGTAATGAAACTGATACAAGTGCTCCTTAGCATATTCTAAAACTGTAAACCCTATATAAATCGGTCTGTCTACTAAAGCTACTAAATTCTCGGAAAATACAGAAATATTTTTCAAATTTGGTCTTATAATAAGTTTTTCAGCGCAAAGCTCTTTGTTCGTTATATTTTTAATATCGTTCCATTTTGTGACTAACTTAACATTCACCTGTTTGCGTTTGTTCTCGATAGTTTTACCGAAAATTGCATTATTCAATAATTTAAAAAAATCCTTTTCAAAAGCAGTTTTAGATTTTTGACGAAGCTTAGTATTTAAATCAATATATTTAAAAAAAAAACTAGTTTGTCGAAAACTGAGTATGCGATGTATGGTTTTCAAAATGATACCATTTCTTAAACATTCTTTTAAGTGAACGTAATGAATCACATAATAATATTTATCGTATAGATTCGCAATTAACTTTTCAGATTTTCCTCCTGGAGGTTTAAATTTTTCTGCAGCAAATGGTAAGTCTTTATGTTTATCATGTAAATTGTTCGGATAAACTAAGTCTACTTCCAAAATATATCCATAATCATTGTTATCAGGAATACTCATTACATCAAATACCTTAACATCATTATATGCCAAAAATTTAAATTAAGTAGGTAATTAAAGTAGGTAATTGTTTTGTCATTGCATAACCATAAAGGTTATTACAGTCAAGATATATTAGATAACTAGATAATTTTGTGCAATCGAAATTCGGTAAATATTTGTTGTTTGCCTCAGCATGCCGAAAAGAACATTGCGCTAAACCTCCTCGTATTCCTTTCTCAATGAACTCATATATTTCCAATTCGCTTATTAATTCCAACTCTATACCAGTATACAGCAACATAGCATCCCAACTTAAACTGGGAGAAGTTATATAGTACATCGGATCGAGTTTATAATATTTTAAGCTTGTCGTTCTAAATTTTTCAAATATATCACATAATAACAATACGTCGCATTTTAAATACAGGTCAGTATATTCACCTAGTGTTTTTAAATTAAATAAATCCCAAATTGTTCGAGCATGCATGTAGTCATCATCACTTATGTGTTCCTTGGTTAAACTATTATAAAAACAGTTTTTAGATGGAAGCTGAGTGTCATTATATTTTGACCAGGAATCCATATAATCATATGGATAAATACCTTTTTTATGTAATAAATTAATGTTATCTACATTTTCAAATTCTTTTAATAAATATAAGAAATCACTATCCAATAAACTTTTACTTAACATATCTAAACTTGAGTTTAAAAACTGAAAAGAATCTATGAATTTTATTTGTATAGATACCTTTTCTACTTCTAATACTTTTGTTATTGTAAGGTACTTTTCTTTAGTTTTTGGTATTATTTTAATGGGGCCATTATAGTTCGCCAGTTCTCTAATAAATAAGTGAGAGTCATAACCCGACAGATTATGAAAGCCCACAGGTATAAATGAACAAACTCTGTGCATTAGATTGCAGTGAGAATGTGCTGCTCCTCTATATTTTGAAGTAATATGATCATGATCTCGAACTTTATCATTAAATAATAGATTATTACATATATAACATGTTGTACTATTTTGAAATTGTAACTCCTCTTCAATAGTTAAAGGTGACATAGGCTTTTTAATAGATAAAATTTTACTTATATGCATAGCATCTTCAACTAAATATTTAACAAACTTTTGTACACAGTCTGTTCCCCTGTATGAAACATATTTATTTAATTGATCATCATGCGAACAACAAATATAATATGCAAAACATGATGGGTGATGTTGTTTCAATATTTGAGTATTTTTTGAACTGTTTTCATATTTTTTTATTAACAGACTTTCAAAGTCAGCATAAATAACAAAATTAATTTTCTGTTGTCTTTCATAATTTTTGAACTTTAGAATTGAGTTTTTTTCAGGTAAAACTGTCAAGACTTTAGAGCAATTATGAGATTGATATTTATATTTATTTGTAAAGAATTGTAAACATGTATCACACATATTCACGTAACCTTTATGATGAGTAACTTGACGTCGCACTAATCTTATTATATTTTTAATCAAACAATAATGTCCCTTTCCAAGTTGTTCTATATAAAGTAAATTAACATGATTAATTCTCTTATTTTTTGATATGTAAAGGGGTCCGGTTACATTATTTTTATTGTCTAGTCCATAAATGTTAATACTTATATTTATATTATTTACTTCAAATCGTTTGATATCGTGCTTAGAAGGAGGAAAAGATATTCCTACCACATTTAAAACAGAACTATAATGTGGGTAAGAATTTATTCGGCAAACGTTATTCTTAGCTGGAAACATTGCTGCAACGATGCACCATAGAAAACAGAAATCATCGTTATTTCTAATATTTATACAACTCTTTGAGTTCTTAATATTAGGTGGTAACTCAATATAAGTACCACCTCTCATAGGACAGTATTTATTTATATTAATTTCAAAATGACTAATAGAAATATAAGTCCAACCGGATTCACGGTGTTCAAATTCACTTACTTTTTTCTGAAAACTATTAATCGAATTTGCTATAAAATCATTTAAATCGGTGTTCTGATATATAATTATATATTTTGTATTAAAAGATTTCAGCTGCTTCTCACCCGACTTTATCAACATAAAATAGGCGAACAGTTCAAAGTTTACTTTAATACAGCTATGTTCAATCAGTGACATATTAATCAGTTTTATTATATCCATTTTATTGTTGTTAAGGAAGACATCTACTTGAATGAGATGTTTAATTTCCCCTGTAGCATTTAAACGATATGTAACAATTCTCTTGTTAAAAGCTGTAGCAATTATATCTATATTTACAAAATTTGTTTTTAATAGACTGTTTGATTTATGTAAATTTGTTCTTTTATGATAGTGATATTCATTTCTTAATAATTTTATTTTACACTTTTCACATTCAATTATAGGATTATTAGGTCTTGAGATGATAGACGGAGACACTGGAAGAAAAAAATAAATATATTTATTTTTTATTAAAGCATTAATAATATATAAACATTTTTATAAATTAAATTTATATTTAGAAAATTACTGATAATTGATACAGTTGTTCATGAAAATTGGCGGACAATTTGAAAATTCATTTTTCGAAGAGCAAACAAAATCTGTTAAATGACGCCATGATAAACTATCTGTATTCATCTGTTTTTTTATGATGATGATAGAATGACGCCATCTATTAACTGGTTGTATTTGTTTTATATCGCTACAAGAATATATTTTTACATCAACATAATATGATCCCGTTTTTACAGGATCGTATTGTCGAGTATATCCTTGAGCATTTTTTAAATAAATATAACAAGGTAATAATGGTTTATTATTGCTACCTTTCTAATCTGTATTAATTTCACCCTCAGAGTCGCTAATAATATATAAACATTTTTTATAAATTAAATTTATATTTAGAAAATTACTGATAATTGATACAAACAGCAAACAAAATCTGTTAAATGACGCCATGATAAACTATCTGTATTCATCTAGTTTTTCATGGTGATGATAGAATGACGCCATCTATTAACTGGTTGTATTTGTTTTATATCGCTACAAGAATATATTTTTACATCAACATAATATAATCCCGTTTTTACAGGATCGTATTGTCGAGTATATCCTTGAGCATTTATTTTATAAATATAACAAGGTAATAATGGTTTATTATTACTACCTTTCTGATCTGTATTAATTTCATCCTCAGAGTCGCTAATAATAAATAAACATTTTTATAAATTAAATTTATATTTAGGAAATTACTGATAATTGATACAGTTGTTCATAAAAGTTGGCGGACAATTTGAAAATTCGTTTTTCGAAGAGCAAACAAAATCTGTTAAATGACGCCATGATAAACTATCTGTATTCATCTGGTTTTTTATGGTGATGATAGAATGACGCCATCTATTAACTGGTTGTATTTGTTTTATATCGCTAAAAGAATATATTTTTACATCAACATAATATGATCCCGTTTTTACAGGATCGTATTGTCGAGTATATCCTTGAGCATTTTTTTTATAAATATAACAAGGTAATAATGGTTTATTATTACTACCTTTCTGATCTGTATTAATTTCACCCTCAGAGTCGCTACCAAAAAGGTCGCGAGCTGTGGGCTTCTTTATTGGAATTTGATTTTTAGGAATTTTCGCTACGATGACCCCGCTGCTAGCGCCTCGACTCGACGACTCGTCACGTTTACTCGTTTTGAAACGTTTGGCTTGATGTAGTTTGGTGTTAACCCGTTCTTGATTTTTGTCAACTACGATGGTATCAGTTGAACGCTCCTGTTGTTTGGCGGAGTGTTCCCGTTCTCGGTCACTGTTATAGCTGGTTGCGTTATCTTTGGCTGCGTCGTGGGCTGTTTTATTTTTCTTTCCTTTTTGCATGGTAAGACTGGGTCTGAAATAAAGATAAATAATTTAATAACACTATTAAGAAATTCATAACAAATGGTTAATATATCCATCAGCATAATGTGTTTAACACGATGCACTAGTACTTACGTTGAAATCTGGTCAGCTTTATGCTGTGACTCGTAATGGTTGATTTCGGCTTTCCTTTTTTTCGGGTTTGTTTCGTTTTTTGTCGCAACTGGTGGCGGAGATTCAGATTCATCGCTCTCTGAGGATGACAAGAATAGATCTTCAGCGAGGGACCTAAAAGAAAAAAAGAAATTAATCAATCAATTAAAAGAATGATACAGGAAAAAAAAAATAGTCCTATGATAGAAAAAATAATTGATTGAACGAGTGATCGATTGGAGATTGATTGAACGAGTGATTGTTTGATCATTTATTTAACGAGTGACCGATTGGTTATTTGAATATCACTATTAATTGAATGTATATACTGAAACTTTTTTTAAACCAATTGAACGGGTCGATCATTTTAAAAGGTTCAATCAATCGCGATTGCCACATCACTATAACACTACCGTTAACAGAGATCATCTAAATTATACTCATACATTAAATAACGACAATATAATAAGATTATTTAAATAAAGACAAAAAGGTCTTGCGCTAATTTAGTGATAGTATATATTTAAAATAAAACACGGTTTAATAACATTTAAATTACTTACATTTTGGTCTTCTTGTGGGTTCTTGCTTGTGTTTTCTTGTCAAGTTTGAAGAACTGTTTAATGATCATGGATAAATTATTCACGTTTATATAGAAAAAAATAATTAATTGATATAAGTTTTAAGTCATGAACTATGTAACTTGAAATTATAACTTTATGACAATATAAATAAAACATAAATTAAATCAAAATAATTAAATCATTTCTATTATTAAAAATACGTTACATTACAACTCCTTTTTCGATGATGACCCAAATTGGAAATCATGAATTCTGGAGACTAAAAATTATAAAAGGTAATCAAAAAATAAACATACCATATAAAGGACGATTCGTTTCTTTGTTGTACAAAACAGACCACCCAAGCCTTTTTCCTCAGGTATAAATAAAATAAAGTATTCAACTATTCATCATAATGGAATGCAGCTGATTACCATATTCGGCTTATCAAAATATTACTAATAAGTCCGTCATAAATCCATTATTTATTCAAACACAATTTATAACTGTTTTTAATTGATTCAATATTTTTTTAAATAACTTTTGCCTTCTGCAGATTGATAATCTGATTTTATTAATAATAGTATAAATATTGCCGTGAAACGGAAGATTCCGAAAATATCTTCGATTTTTTTTTTACAAATATGATAATGATGAATGATAATAATGAATGATAATAATGAATGATAGCAATAATTGAAAATTAAGATTGATAATGAATAAATTCAACCGTAATATAAATTGAACTCAACTTTCGGCAAATTATATGAGACTTGGAACTTTCTTAATCCAGAATATAAAAATAATAGTAATAGTGAAGTTGAATGCTGAATTCATCATTCATAAATATAATAGTAAGTTGAATGCTGAATTGATTCACGAATCATCAATATAATAGTAGGTTGAATGCTGAATTGATTCATTATTCATCAATATAATGGTTAGTTGAATACTGAATTGATCATCATTCAACAGGAATAATTGTGGGGAGCTCGATTTTCATTGATCGAGCTCCCCCAATTATTACCTACTGGCAGCTTCCCTAGACAACTCTAGAGTGCCTCGTCACGCTCAGGGTAGCCCGTGACGTCTTGGGCAGCTTCCCTACATAACTCTAGAGTGCCTTGTCACGCTCAGGGTAGCCCGTGACGTCTTGGGCAGCTTCCCTAGACAACTCTAGAGTGTCACGTCATGCTCAAAGTAGCCCGTGACGTCTTGGGCAGCTTCCCTAGAAAACTCTAGAGTGCCTCGTTACGCTTAGGGTAGCCGGTGACGTAAAACACTGCTTTATCCCCTTGGTTCATAGGTAATCTACTATTTTCTCCTTCTTCCTCTCTTGGGAAAGTTTCTACATAAGCTCTTAATCTCATTTCACCGCGGCTCGAGGAGCCGTCAAAATGTCAACATTGCACCCAGGGGCGGGTCCAGGATTTCATTTGGGGCCCCGCCAAAGGAAACTACATCGTCAATAAACATTTATCTACCCGTTGTCTCAAAAAATTATCGTAGAGCCAAAAAAACAATTCTTTCAAATTACCGAACATTTTTTCGAATTTTGATTAATTTCTACAAATTACCGTACTTATCCAAGTTTGTTTTTTTTTTGTTTCGGGATAGTTGGTTGATTTTAAGTAAATTTCAATGGTTGATATTCTAAAAACGGCGACTTTAACAAGACCACTACTGCCACACCAAAACAAGGATTTTAAATTTTTTATCCGTATTCTAAAGATTATTAGTTTTTTTTAAAACATGTGCCAAAATACTTATTGTGCTTAGTTATTACAATCTAAAATATTAAAGTAGGTATATTATTAATAACGTCATAACGTGTTTTAATTTTTTTAACAAATAAACAAAAACGGAAAGTACATGCTTCGGGTAAACTTTGCGGGTGAATACGAAACGAAAATAGAATAGCCGGACACAGATTCATATTTAGCCGGACATTTTGCCCTGAAGCCTAAGTTAATTTAAAAAATACTATTATTTTTGTATTTATTCCTGTTATTTATTTTCTAAAGCTAAAGCGGGCACCTGGCAACTGTTGCTCTAGTACCCTGAGTAGGAAACGTCTACTACAAATGTGGGTTCTAGGGTTAATACTAATTTGAAAAGTATTATGAATTTAGAAACAAAACAATAATTTTTTGCTTGTTTTAGACTCGGCTATGCAGATCGTCCACGCCGGTGACGGTGCGTGCGCGCGCGCAGGTGCGCCCGGCGGGCGGCGCGGCGCTGCGGCAGTCGGCGCCGGACCGCGCGCGAGATAGTCGTGTCAAAATGTCGAAACTGTCGGCGGAGTGGGAGTGGGCGCGCGCGCCGCCGCCGCCGCGTCCGCTATGGCGCCGCACCGCGCTGGCGCTGTACGACCCCGCCTCCCGCAGCGTGCTAGGCCGCGACGCCAAGCGCTGGGGTCAGTTCGCGACCTTTGTTGTTGCTATTTATTTATATCGTCGCGCTTATATCCACGGCGCGGCGTGACGCGCGCGGCGACCTCGTTCGGCGCTTCCCGTCCGCGCCGAGTCTACTTACATATGGATTAACAAAATAGCCAAATAAGAGACACACTCGAATGGCAACATCTCACGCGCTTAGTTCTTAGCCCTAGCGGGGACTGTACAAAATTGATGGTCATCGTGTATTTGAAATAATAAAATAAAACATAAGTTTTATTATTTATTGAATAATATGAGTTAAATAATAAATTTCCACCGGTCTGTCTATAAATTTACTTTTTTTTTGTAAAATTGAATTACAATAACATACGAGTAAGTAGGTAGGTATATTTTTTATTTACTTTGACGAAGACGATAAAATTTGACGAAGTGTACTAAATTCAACGTACCTACTTTTATTTATTCCTCTTGGATAAAATTAGTCTGGCATAACAGTATGGACCATACTTGACCAAAATCCTGCCAGACCCTTAGATGAGAAAACGTTGTTAGCTATCCATGGAGTCTGCAGGGCGAGGGGGCAGAGGAGTGACCTGCAGTGTTTCCGGACTTGAGACCACGAAACACAGTGAAAGCCCTTTCCGAATTCAACTCTTCCCTTCACTGTGTTCACTACCCTCTCAACCGAACCAAATACTTTATGATCTTGTTAGCGCCATCTTGGAAACACGTTCCAAAAAAGTACGTAGGTACATAAAGTAAGATCCTTCAATAGACGATGTAAAGACTTTGCTGGAATTTCTCTTGTACCGACCTCTACTGCATAAAGTTGATTATTAAAACCATTTCTAATAATTTCATTCGTGAGATCAAAGTATCTGTGTGACTCGATAGTCCTTTGTTTCCCACAGAATGGTGAGTTCAACAAGTATTACTTTCTTCAAACACCGAAAGTATACCGGTAGGTCTGGTCTATAGGCTGAAGCTGTTAGTTCATCCAGAATTTTATAACATATTTCAAATGTAACCAATGAGTATTTTATATTCTAGTCCAATACTTTGTCTAGGATTAAAAAAGGTTTACTTTGAGTTTTCTTGAGTTGTCCCATCCTTTAGAAAAGTAGTTACATCTATGATTTGTCGATAATTCTGGCTCTAATAATACTGATACTTCGTCTTATCTATCTTTTTCCCTCTTATACCAGAATACTCTGGTCAGGTAGAGACTTTTAAAAAGTGTTAAAATGTAACTTATTAAGTACCGGAGTCCAGGCATACATAAGTGTGCGCTATTTTAGGGCTGGAGAAATATAAACTTCCCCCATAGTAAGCTGTTCATTATGTGATACCAGGTGATCGCGTAACTCTATAGCCATGCTCTTCGTTTCGAAGGAAATATTTAATAACATCTTTATCACATTTCTTTTTCTTTTAACTCAACCCCCTTATGCTGGTCTGTGTACCACTCATAAAATATTTATGAAATTGAAGTCTAAACTCAATTTCTACGAGAAGGAGAAAAAAGCCATTGGATATATAACTGCAAGCTACGAGACGGAGATAAAAAGAAACCAAAACCGTCAACAAATTAAAAAAAACACCTTTCAAAGTCTCACCTCATAAATGTTCATCTGTAAATGTGTTACATGAAATAAATATGTTTGACTTGACTTGACTATTATAATGGAAACCATATATGTACCTAATACTTTCCATTACACAAATATAGGGGAGAGTAGGTGGGATTCCTACACTTTTTACATTAAGTTATGTAAAAGCAAAACCGAAAGCCAAATAATTTCAATGATGCTACATTACCTATATATCTGGCTTTAGTGTAGTTCGGTATTAATATAGCAAACTTATGACGAAGGTAGAGGGTAGCTTCGTAATTAAAAGGGTTTTATTAATATAAAATTAAACATTTATTGATACAGAATCAAGTATTATTTACATGTATAACCAGCATCACTAGAAGAAGCCGGGAAACAAAACTATTCAGTCCAAGCTTCTCACACGGGTGCGTTATGCACCGCTGAAAAAAACTTAACTATTACTTACTGGTGGCTCTTGTGTGGTACCTTCAGCGAGGAGTTCCCTGGGTACCCAAGAAATGCAATATCTTCGTTGTCGTCTGAACCACTAATATGCCACGTAATTACTATTCACAAATCATTGACAATACTACGTTGGATACCAAAACTTCACAACGCGAAAAATCTGACAATTATTTGTAGGCGCCTAAATACATAGCGAACGAAACACATATAATTAACAATAGAAATTAACTATCTAGGTTATTAGCGGCCGCATAATTTTTACTCAGAACAGAGTCTGGTAGTTTCTTTATTTTTCTTATGTCAAGAAATAAAAGGCAAAAGACCCTTTTGCCTATACAGCCTTATCAATACCGAACACTATCCCTAAAAATATTAAATATGAGTATACTAATGATTATATATTTTCAACGTTTGCTCAGATCTCCACGGACAAATAAACAATTTGTCCGTAGAGATCTGAGACGAAATCCCTGTACAAAGATATAGCCTCGAAGCTCATGGACATCTCAGGACAATAGAGCTGGCAGCTTTTTCGCTCAAAAATACAAATGGCGCGTCGCGATGTTTGGATAGACTCATCTATATACAGTTTCACAAGTTGGTATAGTAAAACTGAGACCGAAAGCTTAACGTTCTATCCGAGGCACTATAGTGGTATTGTTAAAGAAATGTACACATTTTTTTAGATTAAACACTCATTGGTTGGACTGACAGGGACCGAAGTGTTTTTAAGTCTAAGGTCTAACCAACTCAGCCACCTACTATATCATATTTAATTTATAAATTTATGTGAAAAAAATGATCCCGGTTTTTGTGTTATCTCAACGAATCCCTTAATTAATGGCGGCTCATACTTTTTTTATTATTTAGGTATTTCAATGATTCAAGTAAAAGTATTAAATACATTTTGGCGTTGTTTTTTCTTTTTTCGTCTTAATACTGGCAGAACTATACCGTATCATACGATATCGTTTGCATTCGGTAAGATAAAAGATAAAAATAGAAAAGCCGGACACAGATTCATATTGAGCCGGATATTTTGCCATGAAAGCCTAATTAAATTTTAAACACAAAAATAACTTTTATTTGTGTATTACTGTTATTAATTTGAGACTTAGTTACTCTATTCCTAATTATATGCTATATGAATCTCATTTTGTTTTTAATTAAGTAATTTGTTACTAAAGTATCTTTTTATATTCCAAAGCAACAAACGCCGCACTTGTATATGTTGGTCCGGACACGACTGTAAAAAGCTGGACATGTCCAACACCTGGACACCAGCCCCCCTAGCCAAGAGCATGGTCGTTTGTTACGCTCCAACGTCGCAGAAGCGTGAAAGAGATCCCGAGATAGCAAATTTATTATCCTATTGGTGTATCAGAGCCCTTAAATAAATACAATCCTATTACCATTCCTTACACGTCGGAAACTCGGAACCTCCGAATTCCTTCCAATCCTATTATCCCTCTTTTTCTAAAAGTATTTAGACTGTTTTCAATATTAATATACAGAGTGAATTTGAAAGGTTGTACTTTGGGCTAATATGAGGTTCTACTGATCAAATCAAGCAACTTTTCCCATGGAACCATGTGTCGCAAAACTCGCAAATGAAAAAAAAAATGAATTCCCCATAGAAATTGGTCATTTTAACATTACTAGTTTGGTATGGAAAGTAATTTTTTTTTCATTTGCTACAAATGATTCCATGTGAAAAGTTGTTCTATTTGATCAGTAGAACCTCATATTAACCCAAAGTATATTTTGTAACAAAGATTTTTTTTTTTTCTATTGCAAATAACATTTATTACTTTTACAGTGTATTAGTTTAATACATAAATATAAAACAATTTAAAATATAAAAAGCTTATTCGAAGCGGTCTCCATTTGCTGCAATATACTCCTTTAAACGTTGAGGCCAGTTATCAATAGAAGCACGCACTCTTTCCATGGGAAAATTCTTCACTGCCAATCGTATGGATTGTTTAATGGACTCCAAATTATCATGGCGTTTAGAGCAAGCCGTACTCTCTAAAACCATAAATCATAATCCAGCGGATTAAGATCGGGACTAGACGACGGCCAGTGTTCAGCTCTGATGAAGTCCGAAACGTTCGCTTCCAACCAAGACTCCGTGGACCGCGCTTTATGACCCGGCGCCGAATCTTCCTGGAAGGACCATACTTGGTTATTGAACATGGTGTTGTTAAGGGGCTTAACTACCTTCTCACGAATGGTATCTTGATACACTTGTGCCGATGTTTTGATACCTTTTTCACAAAAATATGGCTCAGTCACTCCTTCATAATTGTTAAAATGTTGCTCAATTGTAAAAATGTTCCGTAAAGAACATTTTTATGTGACCTCCCTTTGCGTACCGCTTCAGTAGTTGTTTCGATTTTATCCTATTATTTTTTAAATTATCAGTTACCAGTGCGTCTCTTATAGGCTGCAAGTCCTAAGTCATCTTTCGACATGGTTCTAGGTGCTATCTTCATCTCCCGAGATAAAATCTTTTGCTTTCGGACAGGATTTCTTCGAATTCTTTCCCTTTATCACCTTTTTCGTACGAACACTACGTGGACGGCCAGAAACAAACAAATTAGGTCTCATTGTACCTATTAATAGCCCGGTACATAAAAATTTTACTAATACCAAGTGTATGGAGAGTTTTAAAATTTGGCTCCATTCCTACTTTGTGTAATGCAACCACAGCGATCTCTTGTTCGGTTCTTATCACCCCACTCCATTTTAATATCGCAAAACATTGTACAATGTATTGGCGCCAAAATGAGAAAACACAATGAACAATCGTATAAAAATGAAATTTCAAATTCTAATGCAATAGGTTTTTAATATGATTTTATTAGCCATTGTCCTGGGGTAGGCAGTGCCTTTGTGGGATGCACACCACTGGTTAATACTAGTGAAGATACAATAATTAACTTTGTGAAGTGTTGATGTTGTGCAGGGATCCTGCTGGTGTTCTACGGGATATTCTACTTGGGGCTGGCGGCGCTGCTGGGCGCGTGCGTGGGCGGGCTGCTGCTGACGCTGGACGCGGCGGCCCCCAAGCACACGCTCGGGGCCTCCCTCATCGGGGACAGCCCGGGCGTGTCCGTGCGGCCCCGCGACCTGCTGCCGGCCGACAACCGCTCCGCCGAGCTGGCAGAGTTCCTGCGGCCGTACGAGGCGGCGCCGTGGTTCCGCGCGCTGCGAGGCTGCAAGCCCGACGACGACTTCGGCGGCGAGGACGAGCCCTGTCTGTACGTCAAGGTGAACCGGGTGTTCGGGTGGGAGCCCGCCGTGTACGACCCGCTGCCCGCCGACGCGCCCGCCGACCTGCGTGACCACGTCGCCGCGCTGGCCCCGCACGAGGTAACCGCGACTCCTCCGTACTCCTTTGTGGACTAGACTACTACTACTTTTCCAGAATAACGTTGTTCATTAAAAATATTTTAAACAAGGGTAATTCCATCAATTTGGTTTTGGGAAGAAAGCCAAAAGTTAAACTTCTCAAAGTGTCCCAGCGATGATTTGATATTTAATGGTAATTACTTAAAGCAATGGCACGTCAAATGTATGTCGGAGAGGCAACCGCATGGCGAGCGGTCTGGGCCTTGGAGAGGTACATCTCCCGCTCGTATGGGCCGAGTTGACCCTAAGTGGACTGGAGCAGTAAGAAATATTTTATTGACGGAATAGGGTACACAAATAATGTTAAAATTATTTCTTAGATCGCATATTCCACCAATTATGGTATGTGAAATTACAATATTATTAAATAAAATGGATAAAAAGGACACAATTATAGTTAACAAAAGCAAATTAAGTACAAATAAGCAAAATCAGAAACAAACAAAAAAAAAATACAATATTAGGTAGGTAGTATAGGTACAATAACACACAATATAGTTCAGCGCAAAATAATAAAATAAAAATTAAAAATTAAAATTGTCCAAAAAAAAATTATACCAAAATAGTTAACCTCAATTACATTAAATTAACATTCACACATTATTAAATGACAATATTAATTTTATTTACAATAATAACATCGACAATAAACAAACACTTTAGGTACTCATCAATTATTTATCAAACAAAAAATCCTGAACATCATAATAACTTTTATCAATTAGATATTTATGTAATTTACTTTTAAAACTGCCCATACCCTGACACTCTCTTATAGAGTATGGAACCTTGTTATATATCCTTGTTAAAACTGCCCATACCCTGACACTCTCTTATAGAGTATGGAACCTTGTTATATATCCTTGTTAAAACTGCCCATACCCTGACACTCTCTTATAGAGTATGGAACCTTGTTATATATCCTTGTTAAAACTGCCCATACCCTGACACTCTCTTATAAAGTATGGAACCTTGTTATATATCCTTGTTAAAACTGCCCATACCCTGACACTCTCTTATAGAGTATGGAACCTTGTTATATATCCTTGTTAAAACTGCCCATACCCTGACACTCTCTTATAAAGTATGGAACCTTGTTATATATCCTTGTTAAAACTGCCCATACCCTGACACTCTCTTATAGAGTATGGAACCTTGTTATATATCCTTGTTAAAACTGCCCATACCCTGACACTCTCTTATAAAGTATGGAACCTTGTTATATATCCTTGTTAAAACTGCCCATACCCTGACACTCTCTTATAAAGTATGGAACCTTGTTATATATCCTTGTTAAAACTGCCCATACCCTGACACTCTCTTATAGAGTATGGAACCTTGTTATATATCCTTGTTAAAACTGCCCATACCCTGACACTCTCTTATAGAGTATGGAACCTTGTTATATATCCTTGTTAAAACTGCCCATACCCTGACACTCTCTTATAAAGTATGGAACCTTGTTATATATCCTTGTTAAAACTGCCCATACCCTGACACTCTCTTATAAAGTATGGAACCTTGTTATATATCCTTGTTAAAACTGCCCATACCCTGACACTCTCTTATAGAGTATGGAACCTTGTTATATATCCTTGTTAAAACTGCCCATACCCTGACACTCTCTTATAGAGTATGGAACCTTGTTATATATCCTTGTTAAAACTGCCCATACCCTGACACTCTCTTATAAAGTATGGAACCTTGTTATATATCCTTGTTAAAACTGCCCATACCCTGACACTCTCTTATAAAGTATGAAACCTTGTTATATATCCTTGTTAAAACTGCCCATACCCTGACACTCTCTTATAGAGTATGGAACCTTGTTATATATCCTTGTTAAAACTGCCCATACCCTGACACTCTCTTATAGAGTATGGAACCTTGTTATATATCCTTGTTAAAACTGCCCATACCCTGACACTCTCTTATAGAGTATGGAACCTTGTTATATATCCTTGTTAAAACTGCCCATACCCTGACACTCTCTTATAGAGTATGGAACCTTGTTATATATCCTTGTTAAAACTGCCCATACCCTGACACTCTCTTATAGAGTATGGAACCTTGTTATATATCCTTGTTAAAACTGCCCATACCCTGACACTCTCTTATAGAGTATGGAACCTTGTTATATATCCTTGTTAAAACTGCCCATACCCTGACACTCTCTTATAGAGTATGGAACCTTGTTATATATCCTTGTTAAAACTGCCCATACCCTGACACTCTCTTATAAAGTATGGAACCTTGTTATATATCCTTGTTAAAACTGCCCATACCCTGACACTCTCTTATAGAGTATGGAACCTTGTTATATATCCTTGTTAAAACTGCCCATACCCTGACACTCTCTTATAAAGTATGGAACCTTGTTATATATCCTTGTTAAAACTGCCCATACCCTGACACTCTCTTATAGAGTATGGAACCTTGTTATATATCCTTGTTAAAACTGCCCATACCCTGACACTCTCTTATAAAGTATGGAACCTTGTTATATATCCTTGTTAAAACTGCCCATACCCTGACACTCTCTTATAAAGTATGGAACCTTGTTATATATCCTTGTTAAAACTGCCCATACCCTGACACTCTCTTATAGAGTATGGAACCTTGTTATATATCCTTGTTAAAACTGCCCATACCCTGACACTCTCTTATAGAGTATGGAACCTTGTTATATATCCTTGTTAAAACTGCCCATACCCTGACACTCTCTTATAAAGTATGGAACCTTGTTATATATCCTTGTTAAAACTGCCCATACCCTGACACTCTCTTATAAAGTATGGAACCTTGTTATATATCCTTGTTAAAACTGCCCATACCCTGACACTCTCTTATAGAGTATGGAACCTTGTTATATATCCTTGTTAAAACTGCCCATACCCTGACACTCTCTTATAGAGTATGGAACCTTGTTATATATCCTTGTTAAAACTGCCCATACCCTGACACTCTCTTATAAAGTATGGAACCTTGTTATATATCCTTGTTAAAACTGCCCATACCCTGACACTCTCTTATAAAGTATGAAACCTTGTTATATATCCTTGTTAAAACTGCCCATACCCTGACACTCTCTTATAGAGTATGGAACCTTGTTATATATCCTTGTTAAAACTGCCCATACCCTGACACTCTCTTATAGAGTATGGAACCTTGTTATATATCCTTGTTAAAACTGCCCATACCCTGACACTCTCTTATAGAGTATGGAACCTTGTTATATATCCTTGTTAAAACTGCCCATACCCTGACACTCTCTTATAGAGTATGGAACCTTGTTATATATCCTTGTTAAAACTGCCCATACCCTGACACTCTCTTATAGAGTATGGAACCTTGTTATATATCATTGTTAAAACTGCCCATACCCTGACACTCTCTTATAAAGTATGGAACCTTGTTATATATCCTTGTTAAAACTGCCCATACCCTGACACTCTCTTATAGAGTATGGAACCTTGTTATATATCCTTGTTAAAACTGCCCATACCCTGACACTCTCTTATAGAGTATGGAACCTTGTTATATATCCTTGTTAAAACTGCCCATACCCTGACACTCTCTTATAGAGTATGGAACCTTGTTATATATCCTTGTTAAAACTGCCCATACCCTGACACTCTCTTATAGAGTATGGAACCTTGTTATATATCATTGTTAAAACTGCCCATACCCTGACACTCTCTTATAGAGTATGGAACCTTGTTATATATCCTTGTTAAAACTGCCCATACCCTGACACTCTCTTATAGAGTATGGAACCTTGTTATATATCCTTGTTAAAACTGCCCATACCCTGACACTCTCTTATAGAGTATGGAACCTTGTTATATATCCTTGTTAAAACTGCCCATACCCTGACACTCTCTTATAGAGTATGGAACCTTGTTATATATCCTTGTTAAAACTGCCCATACCCTGACACTCTCTTATAGAGTATGGAACCTTGTTATATATCCTTGTTAAAACTGCCCATACCCTGACACTCTCTTATAGAGTATGGAACCTTGTTATATATCCTTGTTAAAAATTTGATGTGCAGCCAGTTGTACAATTTGATTTATAAGTAATTTATTTAAAGTCATTAATCAAACAAAATATAAAATAATTATATTACAAAAGTATTTAAAAAAATTAACCTAGGAAAATAAACTAAATCTAAATAACAAATTAAATTAAATATAAGCATCCTAAATAAAATAATAAAAAAAAAACAAACAAACTATAAATTACCTACTTACAATATAAAAATTTCCTCCAGACCATTGTCCAGTGGCATGGTGCCCAAAACACTGGCAGCATTTCCTCGTTGAATTTCTATACTAATCTTTTCAGCGAGGAAGCCCGTGGTTCACCAGAAACGTCGACTAGTTTTTTTTAAACGTCTTTAAATAATGTTTTTGCCTCGAGGCCCCACGGTCCCATAGTTTCAACGGCAAAGGCCACAATATATAATCATTGCAAATGTTTATATATTTGCGGCGCTTGACGTTTTGCGCTTGTTCTGCCGCCGCACCAGCTCTGACAGTAGTTCCTTGAAGATGGGAAGTCGCTAGTGTGTCTACACATGTGACGTCCCACACTAGTGATTTTCCCAAGGAACTAAGGTCATACCGTCAGGTCTCTTGCCATCATCTCTAAATAAGCCCGTGGGTTCCAAGGTGGCTGGAATAGAGATGGAGGCAAAAGATCTGCGGATCAAATTATTGATAGAGCTGTGGCGGTAAAAGCGGCCTGCTTTTAGACCAAGATAGACCGTGGCGCCCCAGGCAGTCGACGTCTTTGCCACATGGACAAAAGTGGGGTTCACACACACTAAGCCCGAGTCTTAAACAAACGCATATGCGTAGTGTGTGGTTGTCTAATATAGTGCCTATATTTTTGGAGGGGAGCGCGTTTAACCAAAGACCTGACTTTTTTTCAGAGACAGCTAATAAACAGGCATGTTCAGCACAATTATTAGAACGTAAAAGTTCATTATGTATAGTTTTTTAATATTTATTTATTTATTTAAATCTTTATTGCATACAAAATACAAAGGCGGACTTAATGCCGCTGGGCATTCTCTACCAGTCAAACCTTGGGGACAATCAAAGCAGTTAATAAGTGAGGTTCTATGTTTAATACTACTATCTGAAACAAATAAAGTGTGTTAGATGTGTTTCTTACTTGGTAAAATATATAAATTGAAGCTATAAAATTTTATTGCCAAATATTTCGCCTCTCTATGGAGCGGCGTCATCAGTGACAGTGACTGAAGGTCTTTGTCATAAATTTTGAAGAAGTAATTTTATGTCTATTAGCAATGGTAAAGGCAATGCACTATACAGTTTTGTATTTATTTTTTAGAAAAATATCATCACCACCTAGCCCATCATGGAAAACATCATCAGCACGTTATGTCCATTGTTGGTTCGATATTAATAAATTTACAAAACAAGTTAGACAAAACCTAATGCATTACATTCAGACCAGGGCTATAGTATGCACCAAGCTGCCATATAAAAGAGCTTTCCCATGTTTTTAAATCAATAGACCGAATAGTTTTAGGAAAACTCTTTAATACTCTTACTGTGAAACAATTGTTAAAGGTAGTGTTATGTATACGCGCATGGGTGGGCACAGGTAAAATATTATTAATTTGAGAATCTACTGAATGTCTGTGTCCATTCATGCGAGTACGAAGGGGTGTCGTAGTTTCTCCCACATAAAAACTGTTACAAAATCTGCACTCCAGCATATATACGCAATGGGAAGTAGTACATTGTGCGAAATTTTGAATTTTGATGACAACAGGGTTATGATGAGTTTGTATATTGATATCGGAATTTATTATGGGACATGTTTTGCAACGAGATTGGTTGCACTTGTGTGTACCTAACAATGTGTTATTGCTCCGTGTATTTTTATTTTTTGCCAAAATAGCTTTTAAATTTTGATTTTGTTTATACGTTACACTAGGGCACGTTTCCAAAAGATTTCGTGTAATATTATTATTTTTAAGGATAGAGAAGCTATCCTTTAATAAATTTTGAATTTTGTGTGCCCCGTGGAAGTATGGTATTATAAGCCGAAGGGAATTTTGTTGTTGTGTGTGTATAGCGTTTGGAGTGTTAGAAGGCCTGTTCATGTGTTTGTGTAAAAAGTTTGGGGGATAATCGCGCCTACATAACCCATTGAAGATTTTGCCTTGATATTTAGCCAAAGATGTTGAATTATTACAAATTCTTTTACCGCGGATAGAAAGTGAATGTGGTATAGACCGTTTTGTGTGCGACGGGTGGCAACTACTGTAATGCAGATACTGTAACTTGTTGGTTTCTTTAAAATGAACAGAAGTTGAAATATTATGATTATTATAAGTAATATCTACATCTAAAAATGTTATGTTAGTTTTAGAAATTTCATGAGTGAATCTTAGACTGCTAAATGAATTTAGTTGACTAAGAAATGTATTAAGAGTTTGTAAACTATGAGGCCAAATCATGAAAATATCATCTATGAATCTTAACCATGTTAAAGGTTTGAGAATTTGACTATTTAAAAATTTTGTTTCGAGAGAACCCATATATAAATTTGCATAAGAAGGTGCCATGCGCGTACCCATGGCAGTGCCTTTCTCTTGGTGATAGAATTTATTATCAAAAGTAAAATAGTTATTGGTTAAAACCATTTCTGCTAAATCTAGTAAAAATTTTGAAGAAGGCAGACGCGGGTTTGGGCGGCTATCGAAATACTCTTTTAGGGCATACAATCCTTCGTCATGTGGTATATTAGTATATAAGGACACAACATCTATAGTTACTAAGAAAATATCATTACAATTTGGAATATGAATATTTTTTATAATATTTAAAAAGTGGTAAGTATCTTTAATATGCGAATCTAAATTTTTTACTAAAGGTTGCGCATAAAAGTCTACAAATGATGATATTCTTTCGGTAGGACAATCATAAGAAGCTACAATTGGTCTACCTGGATTACCAGGTTTGTGTACTTTCGGCAACATGTAAAAATGTGGTGTCCTCGGATTAGAAGGAATTAAGGCCGAAATATCATTGTCAGAAAGTCCTTCATCGGACGCATTTATGTAAATATAATTTTGAATTTCAATAACTAACTGTTCACAGGGGTCAGCTGTAACAGTTGTATAAAATGACGCGTCATTTAGTTGTCTTAGACCCTCATTAATGTAGTCAGTTTTGTTAAGTATTACTGTAGTAGATCCCTTATCTGCTGGTAAAACCATTATTGATTCATCATTTTTTAATTATGATAAAGCTATTTTTTCGCTAATGGATAAATTTTGATTACTACTTTGAAGGGAATTTATAAAGTTAGGATCCGAAATTTTATGTAAAATATGATTAATAAATGTATCGATGGGATGACCAGCCGGTAACGGAGGTGGTTCATTTCCCGAAGGTAATTTAAATTTTTGCAATGCCTCATGCAAACCATTACTATTATTGCCAGATGGTACGCGATTATGCCAAAAATATTTCCATTTTAAGTTACGACCAAATGTTAATATATCTTTAGTAATTTCGAAAACATTAATTTTGTTAGTCGGGCAGAATGTCAGTCCCTTAGATAGCACTGACTTTTCTGCGGAGTTAAGAATTTTAGATGATAAATTTATTAAATTACTTTCGTTATTTGTGTTTGTCCGTACTAATCGTTGTTGTTGTTGTCTAATAGACATAAAATTACTTCTTCAAAATTTATGACAAAGACCTTCAGTCACTGTCACTGATGACGCCGCTCCATAGAGAGGCGAAATATTTGGCAATAAAATTTTATAGCTTCAATTTATATGTTTAATACTACCAATTTTATCTTTATACCTTTTACTACACAGCGTTCTATATAAATGAAAATTATCTCTAACAAAAACCACAGTTTCGAAAATGTATAGTGAAGGTACAGTTAGTATATTTAGATTTTTGAAGTAATTTTACAGCTATCCATTGGTTTTAAGTTACACATGGGCTATGTGTAACTTTTTGCGCCTTGAAAACCGTATTTTTCTCCGTCGAAATCCCCCAGAATATCATACCGTATCTTAAAACAGAAGCTCCATAAGCATGGTAGGCTGTCAACACCGATGTCATATTTACAATTTTGGATAGATTTCTCAATACATACGCGTAACTATTCAACCTATTACACACACTATTTATATGGCTCAAGACAACTTATCATCAACTATGAGTCCAAGAAAATTAATTTCATTCACTTCCTCTATTGCGGTTCCATTATAGTCTTTAAAAAGTTTATCAGATTTTTTATTAAAATTCATAAGTTAAATTTATCATCAAATTATTACATGTCAGCCATTGTATCAAATTATTTAAAGTTTTATTTATTTCTTGATTATATTCAATATCCATCATTTCATTAAAACTACTGTACTGTCGTCTGCAAAAAGAACTATTGGATACTTGCAAATTTTTGGTAAATCTATACTTCTATACTAATATAATAAAGAGGAAAGATTTGTATTTTTGTATTTTTGTATGTTTGTAATGAATAAACTCAAAAACTACTGGACCGATTGCAATAATTTTTTCACCATTAGAAAGCTGCATTATTCAGAAGTAACATAGGCTATATAATATCACGCTAGGTCCTATAGTTGTGGAGCAGTAACCAAAAATGTTTTAAAAACGGGGGAAAAGTATCGTTTCTGAGGCCTTCCGTGGCGTGCGCTGAGCATATAGTTAAAGTTATACAAACCTGTGCGAAGCCGGGACGGGCCGCTAGTCGTTTATATACATCAAGAATAGTAAAGAACCTAAAATACTTCCTTGAGACACACCATGATGGACTATTTTACTTTTGGACGTATAAGTAATTTCTGTCTTTGTTTTTAGACATATTTCCTTTATCTGGGTCACCTGACTTCTATTGCTTAAATAAGATTTTAATAAATTATACGCATTACCTCTTATTCCATGTTCCTGTAGTGTAGATAACAGTATATTATGATCGATGTTATGATTGGCGTTAGATGTTATCAAATGTTTATATCTATATTTATTAGTATTACAATTATTTAAAGTTGTTACATGATAAGTAAAAAAACTATTAAATTCCTCTACAATCTCGTTAGGTTTTAAAATTTGTTCTCCATTATTATTTTGAATTAAATTAATATTTTCTTTGGGGTAGTTATTTTTTAACTTATTTATTATTTTCCAAGAAGTTTTGCATTTATTTCTTGAGTTTTTTATTAAGTAATAATTTTGTGATTTCTGTGTAAGTTTAATTATTTTATTTAGACGTTTTGAATACCTTTTTGAATTTCATTTTATTTTGCGGATTCGGAACTATTCTATATGCCCATAAGAGTTTTCTTTTCTGTCTACAGCATAATTTCCCTTGCTTATCCATTTAGGATTAATGTTATAAAAAATTTTTTTTTGCATATTAGGAAAGCACTACTCTTCAAAAGCTTTATTTGGGTCTTTGGATCTATATACTTCCGAAAACGTGAGCTTACCTTAACAATATTTGAATTTATTCATATTATCAACACTCTCTTTTAGTGACATACCAATGAGAGATTATATATTTTTTTTAACAGGGCATTGCTGTGTGATCCGATAAAGCAAGTTCAATGATTTGACATTTACAACCACAAATATTATGAATAATATTGTCAATACATGTACCACTACATATCCGGGTTGGTTTTTTATTTATAATTTTTAAATTATAATTAAGGAGTATTTGCTGAAAAGTAATTGACATTTTGGTATTCTTTAAAATGTCTATATTGAAATCACCACAAATTATGTGTTTTTTATTAGTTTTATAGCAAAATTGATCCAGTAGGTAAGTCATTGAAAATATTAAAAAAAGTTTCGAGCTCAGACATGCTGTATTTTGGATCTATTAACTCAATGGCACTAGATTCAATAATATTGGCTATATTAAATCTGTTTATATCATTTAATGGTTTAGATACATGTTTATTATGGACTAATATGCATGACCCACCCTTCCTGTATGGTCTATATGACAATGCGCCGATTTTAAAGTGTGAAATATTCAGCCTATCTATATGCTCTCGAATAATGTTGTTCAGTAACACAAAGCACGGCTATCTGTTTGTTGTTTAGATTTAGTTCGTTTATGTGAACCGTTAAGATATCAGACTTGCTAATCAAGCCATTGCATGTTTTGATGTAATATGAAAATATTATTATATGCGAAAAAAACTATTCTTGTTTATGTTATTAATTTTATCATAAGTAAGATGCGGGGGGGGGGGGGGGGGGGGGGTTAACGAAGCAACCGGATGAAAATGCGGTTGCTTGACCTTAAAAATATAATACATTTTATTTTGCCAGCCGAAACACGCAGGCCTAATTTCGCACTAGCGAATAAAAAAAAGTTGCAGAAACCGCTTAAAAATTGATGAGCATAGATATTGACACCAAACGTTAGAAAAAAGATTGCACCCGAACCCGATGGGTATCGGAGAAACTACCCTTCAAGTCGCCGAATCACTTTAAAAAAAAATTGTCAACACTAATTAATTAAAAGAAACAGTGAAATTGATTAAATTGGATGGCATTCCAAAATTAAACTGTGTTATATAACAGTTAATAACAAATAACGGTGTGTATTAATAATTTTGATTAAAATCACTTTACTACGCTACACCTATTACTACAAGAAGTATGGAACCATTTCTTCGTCACTTATGATGTTTATCATTAGATTTTGTTCTTTCGGGGGTGCATGGCCTCCTCCTGGATGCATTTGTTGAATTTAATCAAAATCTGATGGAATTGATGCAAATCATTATTTAATTTTGTAACAATTTTTATTATTGTTGATAAAATCGAACAAAAGTGTTCTTCGGCGACTTTAAGGGGTTGCCCATCAGGATCATTGACCATTTTTTGGTGGTGTCAATAAGTACCTATGTATGAAGCGGTTTACCTCACAACTTTATTTATTTATTCTCTAATAGTGCAAAAACGGATTGATTGTGCGTGATTGGTCTGCCCAATCTTATTATTAAGGTATTAACTTTGAAGCAACTGCATGCTTATGCGGATGCTTGACTAAACATATATATTTTTGCCCCACCCCCATATCATCCAGCTCCAGCCCACACGAGGTCATCGAGGGGTCCTGTACTACTCCAAGGCCCAGACTACCGCTCGCCATCCAGCTGCCTCCGACATACATTCGACGTGCCTTCAATAAATACTATCCTATAATAAAATATATTTAGCCATTTTTGTTATTTTTCACGATAATGATTTAAAAAAAAGTAGGTAATAAATAATCGAACAATCACAAAATGCGAATTAAGTTATTTTTATTGTAGGTTCATCAAACGGCACAGTGCTTACTGCTTACTCGCTAACAATTATTTAATATTATGCAGCAACATAACTTTATTTACGTATTACTTATTGGCGATAAAAAAAAAATTAAATGATCTTGTAGGTAAAGTTTTTTTTTGAAATACACACATTTTTAGATGAACAAAATTTTGCACACAGATATTTAGGGTAAGGTTCGCTTCGGGCTAGGCAGCGTTCGGTTAGGAAACTTTATCCCGGCAACAGGAATGCTGATCCAGGCTCGGTCGGGCCAACATGTAATTGTAACGATTAAAGTTAAAAATAGTTTGGAATGACAGCTGCTGGTGTGTGTGTGTTGCAGCGCCGCGCGGTGTGGGTGAGCTGCGCGGGGGAGGGCGGCGCGCTGCGGGCGGAGTACCCGTGGGGGCGCGCGCTGCCCGAGCGGTTCTTCCCGTTCCGCAGCCAGCGCGACTACCTCAGCCCGCTGGTGGCGGTGCGGCTGCGCGGCGGCGCGGGCGCGCGTGCGGGCGTGCGGGCGCTGCGCTGCCGCGCCTGGGCCGGCAACCTGCGCCACGAGCCCTCGCTCAAGGAGCCCCGCGGCTACGCGCGCGTGCTGCTCTGACCCTGTGTCCGACGGTCGCTATCTCCAGTACCTTATGCACATATATTAATAACTAGCCGATGCCCGCAACTTGGTTGCGTGAAACTAATGTTTTTTAATTATAACCTATTGGTAAGGTGAACATGTCACCCATGGCCACCACGCCCGCGCTTCATATGTATACACCCCGATATATAATTTTTGGTTTTAGTACTTACTTTTGTTACGTTTCTAAACTTATTTATTATACTTAGATGATGGGAGATGCATAGATTAAAAATATAATTGTACAGGTATATTACAGATTAAAAAATGATTAATGAATCATTTTCCTAATAAGAGCCAACTCGCAGCACCCGGGCGTTGGCTCCACGAGACAGAATATATTGTAATGATATTGTAATGCTATTCTATAACTTGGAGTAGTAATATTATTTGGCCATTGCTTGGCTTACTTGGGCCCGCGTCAGTTTGGCGCATGCGCTGAGCGGGTCGCACTCCCGGGCAGTATGAGAAGCCGCAAGTACTTAAATATGGTTTAATCAGTAATTATAGAGTCGTTGTGATACAAAAATCAAATTGAGTTCAAAATGTCACGCGCCGATATAAATAAAAAATGATCGTAGAGTGTGATCGGACGCGAGTGAGCGTTCCCGCTATGTCCTTGCTGTGTGTTGTTATGTTTGTAGTATTTATTATTTAGAAATAAAGTGTTGTTGTAATATGATATGTTGTGTTTGATTATGTTCCCGCAGACCGCCCCCGCGCAGGCGCACGCGCAGGCGCACGCGCAGGCGCACGCGCAGGCGCACGCGCAGGCGCACGCGCAGGCGCACGCGCAGGCGCACACGATGGAGGCTTGTACTTGTGTACGTACCAGAAACAACGATACTAAACATTATTTTATTAATAAAATCCCAAAATTTATTTTGCCTTGAGTATAAATAAAATTCTGGTACAGTACATAAAGTTCCATGGTGGATCAATAATGGAATGAAGTCCTGTACGTACAGTGATCTTAGTGGACTAGGAATCAATATTAGTAGAAAAAGGAATGGCGACATGACCGTATGAAAGCATATGGTATAGTCTTGCCAATATCAAGTGAAGGAGGAAAAAGAAATCGATAGTAAAATGGGTACCGCCACTTTACTGAAGATTGTGGGATTATTTGAGATAACACAAACATCGAGATCTCTGCGTAAATGTTACACTTACACAAAATTAGTACACTTTTGCACAATAATATTCAATAAAATAAAATAATATTTCGCTTCAAAATCGGTGAGCATAATAATATGTACCTAGTTATAGGCATCACCTTTTAAATTTATTACAAAAAAAACAGTAAATATTGTTTAAATCGGACGGCATACAAAATCAAAACTGTTATAAGTACAAATACTTCATAAGAAGCCTTGAATAATATTTATGGATCTTTAGTATTTTTTTAACTGATGGAATATTTATTTTTTAAGCGGCCAACTTGTAACGGAAGGTCCACTTCATATCACTATATTTTTATAAAACAAATCACGACCACCCATGATGACAAATCATTATGGGTGGTCGCGCTCTGTCGGCAAAATGATACGATTACAAAATGGGTGGCACAAAAGACGAATTTCCATTATTATCGTCGGAAGCCCATTTACAAGTGCAATTGTTTGCCCGCTTCGTAACCGCACCCTGGAAGGAGACTCGACAAGAATCATTGCAGTTGTCTCCTGAACCGTGGACCCACAGACTAAAACGAAACATGACTAGGTCACTTGACGGTTTTTGCATCTGCGGCAAACAGGTGACGAGATCGGTCGCGAAGTCGTTATCAGTTTGCACTTTGTGTCCAATAACATTTTCATGAAACATATGCATTATTATCTCTTAGTGTCTCTTTCTGTTCCACTATTTAGCCGCCGCGTATCTCACTATAATGAGGCTTTGTGCGGGGACACGAACCGTAGCTACATGGCGAATGGACGGAGACACGAACCGTTGCTACATGGCGAATGGACGGAGACACGAACCGTTGCTACATGGCGAATGGACGGAGACACGAACCGTTGCTACATGGCGAATGGACGGAGACACGAACCGTTGCTACATGGCGAATGGACGGAGACACGAACCGTTGCTACATGGCGAATGGACGGAGACACGAGCCGTTGCTACATGGCGAATGGACGGAGACACGAACCGTTGCTACATGGCGAATGGACGGAGACACGAACCGTTGCTACATGGCGAATGGACGGAGACACGAACCGTTGCTACATGGCGAATGGACGGAGACACGAGCCGTTGCTACATGGCGAATGGACGGAGACACGAACCGTTGCTACATGGTGAATGGACGGAGACACGAACCGTTGCTACATGGCGAATGGACGGAGACACGAGCCGTTGCTACATGGCGAATGGACGGAGACACGAACCGTTGCTACATGGCGAATGGACGGAGACACGAACCGTTGCTACATGGCGAATGGACGGAGACTCGAGTTATGCTTTATCATCAAATCAATTCCCGTTTCGCAAGGGGTACCGTGGTCTCCTGAAAACCGGTTAACCCACAGGCTAAAACCGGAACTTGTCTAAGTTTACTTGGACAGTTTTTGCATTTTTTGTTTATTTAAAAAATTGCCTAATGGGTAAGACTCAAACGTCGGACCCTCGCTTTCGCGGCAATATGCGGTATGAGCCAACCAGGAACGACTCACCCCTCGCGAATATTGTCATGCTTTTTACGTATTTATACACAGACGACCTCATCTGCATTCTTCTAACCTAGTTAGGCCCAGTTGCACCCGAATTTCTGACAGAAGTGTCCGTTAATAAAGTTACAACATTTAACGGTGAGATTAATTAACTTATTAAGTTATTGGGAATATTACGCCTTATTAATAACTAGTTATTAATAAGGTGTTTGTGCTAATACCATAAGGAACTGTCATTCTGCTTATAATTTGTTTGTGGATTTAATTCAATTAATTTATTTAAATAATAAAGCTTTACATAGGTATAGAATACACAGTGGGCCCCGCACTAGGATAGTACCTGTATCGCTCTCAGATTGGGTTTACAATATTCGGGTCTTTCTAAGTATACATACTCATAATACAGTATATATAATGTTTCAGTTAGTATTAAGATTAAGTAAGTAGGTATCTTATACAATGGATAAGGTAGGTACTACAAATATTAACATATATGGTATGACAAACAAACATCATTAGCGCATTATATAGTAGGAAGTTTTAGTGTACACTATGTATCCAATTATTGCTGGTTTTAAATATTAACAATTTATTCCAAATAATTTAAATAATAACTAAATTAAAAAATAAATAAACATTAACAAAGGATTTACACAACAATTAATTTAAAAATAATGTTCCAAATTTTTATCATCAAAGACATATTTTCATTAGTAATGTTCTTATTTAACAAAATATTCATTCATTTGTATTTTGCTCTTGAAACATGAAATTTGAACTAAAACCTAACACATAGTACCTACTCCTGAAAACAGAATTCAATAGTAAAATAACAATAGGTACATCCACTCGTAATAAACTATAGGTGGATATATTATACTTATAACTTAAAAACTAAAAAAAGTTGAAATATTTACCTAAATAAAAAATAACACATTAATAAAAGCATAAATTAAGAGTTTCGATTTTATTTACAGATAACTAAGTAATAAAAATAATTAGGGGCAAATCAATCATAGGTGAGTATATCACCTATGATTTGATATGACATTGAGAAGTAACAGATGGCATATCCTGTGTGCGTACGTATTTGTGGTGAAAAAGGAAAGTTGGAGTGTATGTATGTACGGATGATATGTGTCTGTAAGTTTGTGATTAATTTGGGTATGTAAGCATGTAGGTATGTATGTGTGAGTAAAAGTGTATGAGAACGAAGTGACATAGAAATTATTGCTCATGTGACTACAGTAAGAAATTTTTCAGTCTGATCATATTTCCAAGTAAGAAGTAGCTTTTCAGTATAGGTCTTAGCTTCAGGATTTTGAAATTGTACAAAATTATACTTTTGAGAAAGCCTGTTATAGATATGATAATGAAGGAATATCCCAAAACGTTTTGCGAAGGAGATTTTAATATGGTAAGAATTCTTATACCGAAAGACCCGTTTTTTCAACATTTCGGAGTACTCAGGTGTTTTTGCTATAGTTTTATGGGTTGCCATAGCACATTTCAAAATGTAGAGTTGCCGTACTGATAGGAGTTTAGATTCCTCGTGAAGGGCACTTGTGGGATACCTAAATGGTTTTCTGTGCATAACTTTAAGGATGGGTCGCTGCGCTCTTTCCAGTTTTATTAATACGGACTTACTAATACCACCTCATGCAGTAATGCAGTAGGTTAGTACAGACTGACATAACACCAAATACACTGTTCTTATTAAGTTTCGGGACCCGACATCTCGCAACAGCCGCATGGTATGGACCAGTCTTCTAACTCGATTGGACATAGTGGATATGTGCTCTCTATAGGAGAGTTTTTCGTCCAATATTACGCCGAGATACTTTGTGTGAGAACTTCTTTTTAATATTTCATAATCACAAACCGCTTTTTTATGGATATTGTTTGGAGAGCATTGGTGGATTATAATACTTAAGTAACCTGTAGTAGGTGGTGCGGAAGCAGAGGTTTTGTGAAAGTATAAGCAATATGATTTGGATGTATTCAAGGTAAGTAGGTTATGATCCAACCATTTTTTTATAAAGATCATTCCTCGTTTATTCATTCCTTCAGTGACAGGGAGAATATGTCATTTAAATATAGTAAGAAGAGGGTTGGTCCCAAAATGCTGCCCTGGGGAACTCCAAATGTAGAGCTATATGGGAAGCTGTAGTGTCCGGCTACTTTAATACTTTGTCTTACGAGTATGTCTGTAAGATAGCTTCTAAACCAGTCTAGGGATAATCCTCTTATACCTATGATATCGAGCTTTGCTAACAGGATAGGGATTGAGACTGTGTCAAAGGCTTTCCTGAGATCTAAAAAGACTCCTAAGCATGATTTGCCGGCATCCAAGTTAAGTACCACGGTGTCAGTAAGTTGGTTAACTGCATCCTCCGTAGACTTACCCTGCCGAAATCCATATTGCTGCTCTGATAGTATTTTATTACTCTCAACAAAAACAACCAACTGGTTATTTACAACTTTTTCTAACATTTTAGAAAAAGCTCCCAGAAGCGAAATTGGACGATAATTCTGGGGGATACCTTTATCACCACTGCCTTTATATATTGGGGTTATAGATGCACACTGGTTGATTGGTTCGACAAGGATTCAAATGAAAGGTTATCTACGAGTAAACTAAAAGATTTTTGTAGTTAACAATTTATAAGACATCTGTTATTTTTTAACTATAAAATTGGCGCCAAGGCCTACCAACGTTGCTACTAGAAAATAAATTGCCATTTGTTGTTTAACCGGAACCTGGCGCTTTACATCTCCCCTCATCAGGTGGAGCTACTTATTTAAATGAAGCCTAAATTCCTATAACGTTATTAGTATTTTATTTCAGAGATAGTACAAGTCGTTTTGTTTGACCGTCTCCGTAGACTAATGGCCATAATAATAAATTAATAACATAGTTATCTCTGTGAGATTAATAGCGTTTGGCCTTGTATCCGGAGGTCGTGGGTTCGATTCCCACCCATGGCAAAACAAAATAGTACATTTTTCTGTAATTTGTCATGGACTGAGCGTTTATAAAAAAAAATGTACCTACACTCTTTGCTGAACCTACTTCCGATCGTCTCATAGCACCAACACTGTTTTCGTAAATATTACTGACGATATACGCCATGCTATAGATGAGAAAAAGCTAACACTGCTTGATCTTTTAGACTTCAGTAACGCCTTTAACTGTGTAGATCATGATAATCTTATTGCTATTCTTCTCTCAATAAATATTTCTCCTACTGCGGCACAGTGGTTCGACTCCTATCTTCGCGGACCCAGGCAGCGCATACGGGTAGACGATGTCTTATCGGTCTGGTGCTCACTGCCTGCAGGTGTCCCGCAGGGTGGCGTATTATCTCCTTTACTCTTCTCGGTTTTCATAAATGCCATGGTCCAAGTAATAAACTTCAGTTATTACCATCAGTATGCCGATGACTTGCAACTGTCGCTGCACTTTGAAATGTGCGACGTAAATACCGCGATTTCCAAAGTGAATAGCGATTTGAAGGCTATTCGAGTACGCTCGAAAAATCTCGGGATCAACCCTTGCGGAGTCAATGCTTGCAAGACGCAGGTCATGATCCTTGGTTCCAAACACGTGTTGAGCAGACTGGATTTGGGAGCCATCTCTCCAGTATTCCTTTTTGCCAACATGCCAAGAACCCTTGCGTAGATGTCCTTCGATCTTTCCAGGAATCACCACGTCACTGATGTCAGTAAACGCATCTTCTCCAGTATGCATTCGCTAATGCAGTCTCAGTATCTTATCCCTATTAAGGCAAAGTTCATGTTGGTCAATTCTTTGTTGTCCATCTTTAATTACGCTGATGTGTCCTGCCCTGATGTTACTGAAGACCTACTTAACAAACTTGACCGCCTCCTTAATGTGTGCATACGTTTTGTCTTCGGCCTGCGTAAATATGATCATGTTACCGAATACCGCAAACAGTTAAGGCTTAATATCCGGTCTCGTAGATCAGTACATCTGCTGTCCTTTTTATATAATATACTATATAACCCTAATACCTTACCTTAAGACTCGTTTTCTTTTTCTTGGTGATTCGCACGACCGTCCTCTCCCTTCTTCTGACAATAACCTTCTAAAAATTCCGTCACACGTCTCTTCCAAATATTCAGATTCGTTTACGGTGTCAGCTGCTCGCCAGTGGAATTTGCTTCCTCTGACTATAAGATCAGCCCCGTCCACCGGGGTGTTTAAACGCTCGCTCACAGCTCATTATCTGTACCCCTAGTATGAGTTTTCTAACTATTACTTTGCGTTTGAGTTAACTAAAATTTGTATGGGAAATAGTTCAGCGCTCCAAGCGGAAATTTTGAGAACTAAAAATGCGAGCGTGTGATTGGTCAAAATGTTAACGCTGTAGTAAAGTTAACGCGAAAGTAAATGTTAAAAAACTCACACTAGGGCTACTGAACGCTTTAACCAGATCCTCGTGGTAATTTTTGTTTGGTATGTATTTAGGTACGTTTATGTGTTACATTTATTATATTATATACAGTATTTAAGTATTGTTATGCATTATTGTTAAGATTATATCAATTTTTTTTTCGAAAAGCTCAAAGCACCCTAAGCATTTCACTTTCTCAAAGGTTAGCTGCTAGAAAATGCCTAAGGCATTAAGCCTATGTACAATTTTGTGCAATAAACAATAAAAAAACATATTACCTATATGGTTGTATCTGGTGCACATAGTGCAAGCCTAGAGCTTATAATTTGTGATCAGGACAATATGTGTAATGTTCTTAATATTATTATGATTTTGAAACCGCAGAAAGCGTCGAGACTTGAAAAACAATCTACTAAACTAAACAGCATCTATCAGGGACCTCCCGGGAAGCCACACCGACATACCGATCATTGTCGATCGGTCGAAAATAAATTGTAGTCAGGAGTAACTAAAAAATTGTCTTATTCTACGCAGTACTCATTATTATACTATACATATACTTAGTTTGACCGAAGTGTCCTGCAGAAGGGCTACGACTTAAGTGGTGGTTCCGACTCTATACTATAACAATCATCGACAAAAGAGTCCGACTCTATATTCGAACTTTTTTGTCGACCGAATCAATCGTCGCTGTCGTTTGGTTTTTGTAGATAGAAACCGAAGGAGCACAAAAATCCACCAAAAATCAAAATAGATACTCCGTTTAGTAAAACAGTTTAAATGTTTAAATAATAAAATAACATTTCTTTTCGTATCGACATCTAAATCACAATTTGTTGTAACTATTTTACACCGCTCAACAACTAATAGCACTAAATATATAAAATTAATGACAAATTTGCTAATTTAAATCAAATATAAATTATTATAACTAAAATAAAAAAAATAATTTAACTTATAATTTTATCCCCGATTAACGTTACACTTATATTTCAATATTTACAGTTTGCGCAACGTCTTGTCGTGTTTAGCGGTTGCAATCTTGGAATAAGGTCCCAGGCGTCAAATCTGTTTTTTAATGCGACCCAATTACAGTTTTAATGATTATGTTAACGTAAATTTGAACATACTGTATATGGGACTTTGCTTTTGTGTACTTATAACGTCGTCGCCAAACAATACAAACCGGTTAGCTCGGTAGCGCACAGCACCCATTCATCGTGCGACAATCTATTAATGTATAGATAATTTGTATGCTTTTTTATATTTACCCACTACTTATACTTATTTTTTTTTTACTATTATTTTTTAAATAGTTTGAATTATTGTTATTATTTTTTGTCATTATTATTAAGTACTTTATTTTGTTTTCTAAATTAGTTTAATACCAAACAAAATAGATTTGTGTTCTTGTTGTAATCATGTCTTGTTTGTTTGCCGATTTTCTATATATTTACGTGTATAATTTATGTTTATAATTGTTTCCATATAAAGTGAATTTTGTGATTCTTTTGGAAATAAAGTTCTTTAAACCTAAATGTATGAGACGGTGCAACCGGCCGTATTGTATAGTAATGAAATAGTTTATACATAAAGCAATACTTTATTAGTGGCATAGTGGTAGGTAACGTGACTGTCGTCTGCGAGCGACGAGCGTCACCGGCGCGGCGCGGCGTGGGCGGCGCGGCGAGGGCGGCGCGGGCGTCACTCTAGGAACAGCTCGAAGTGCACGGAGCCGAGGCGGTCGCGGCGGTCGTAGAGGATGTTGTGCGCCCACACGCGACACTCCACGTTGATGAGCACGCCCGTGCGCGGCCGCCGGAAGTGCACGGCCACCAGCGGGCTGCGGTAGCCGGCCTGGTTGGTGTAGGGGAAGTAGTAGGCGGGGAAGCCCCGGTGCGGTAGGTACTCCACGGGCCCGAGGTTCTCCGCGTCCAGCGGGTACTGGCCCTCGCACGACACCCACACGGCGTCTGCCAGCGCGCGGTCGTGCGCCGTCACATTACGCACGTGCGCCTGCAGCCCGGCCGGCATGTCCGCCGGCAGCCGGTCGGCGTAAGGCCGCGGCCGCCAGCCGTAGATCTTGTTCAGCTTAAGGAAGATGCACGGCGTGGCGCGGCGGTACCCGAACTCCTCCTCGGCGACGCACGGCGCCCAGGCGCGCGGCTCCACGGCGCAAACCTCGCCGGCGGGCGGCGGCAGGCGGAAGTCGCACTTGTGGGCGTGGCGCGCGCCGCCCTCGTACGTGGCGAGGAACCGACTCAGCTCGTCTACCCAGAACCGGTACGACGACGAGTCGTTGACGCGGAACCAGATTACGCTGCTGGCGACCTCCGGCGGCGACGGCCGGAACCCGAGTCCCGGGTTGGTGCCGATGATGCTCTCGTGCAGCGTCCAGCGCGGCGCACGCGCGTCCAGCAGCTGCAGGAAGGTCCACATGCACACGGCCACCAGCACGCCCAGCGCCACGTAGAACGTCAGGTAGAACAGCGAGATCTTGTCTGCAACACACATGGAGCTCACCGGACGCGCTTCCGCCATGACCACTTACCTAAACTATTCTTAAGTGATCTCGAGGCCGAGTGGGCTTCGGATGACGCTGTGTAGCGGGGAGCGGATGTCTGCGTCTGTATGCTGTGTACTCCAAACTAAACTTTAAGTATAAATTTGTATCTTAAGCACCCGAAGGAAGAGTCCATGGACCAGTGGATAATAAAATATTAGGCAAACATAATAAGATTGATGCCCGTCTGTAGTTTTTAGTTAAATACTTTAATTATCTATTGGAACACCCAATATTGACTATATATTAACCTGATGGTAAAGAGACCTCCAACGTCCATGAATGACGTCGATCAATACGCCGTTGGTTAAAAGCATTCATCGCAGCGATCACTAAGATATGTTGGCTAAATGATGCGGTCACGGAACGAGTGACAAATACTGGTTTGCATTGGGAGTCCACTTTAATATCCTGGCTGCTTTATCGTCAAACAAACAACAAATCGATTTTTTGTCGAGGCAGTAATCTCCCATCAAGGTATTGATAGGAGTACACAAGAAATCGATGCAGCAAGCTCCAGAAAACCTGTGAACCTACAAGCTAAAGCCACATGACAATATGTTGCCCCGTCTGTTGCCGGAAGGACGAGATGCGTCCGAGAGTCCCTGCGTAAGTACTGTGCAAGCATACTGACACCAGCTGGAGGCGGTCCGGCCGCAGAACTCGTGGGTCTTGTGGTTCCAGATGAAGCGCCGACAGCGCTCGCCCGCCGCCAGCTCTTCCTCCTCCTCGCGGTAGTAAAGGTTGAACCGCTCCAAGCTGTTGAGCTCCGACGGACGCTTCTTGACGGTCATCCTGCAACACCCTGGCGTTACAGAGCTTCCCGCGCGCCCCAGCCTGCCCGCGCGCTCCGGGATCCACTTACCTGAGGCGTGCTGCTCGCTCGCTGGTCGGCGCCGCACTGCCGCGGCCGCGCGCTCGGTCGTCACAATTGGAACTTCCTCTCGCGCTCGCACTTGCTCGGGTTGCCGGCATAATTACCCGCAGACTGTCGTGGACCATCACCGAGTGACTTCACCGGACGAAGGTATTGTTTCAATTGGTGTATGTCTTGACCGGCTTAAGCAGAAATTAGCTTGACCGATTTTCATCGGGATTTTAACTCGAAGTATTTTGTTATGTCATTCCTCTTACCATGTTTAAGCATTTAGAAAAGGATGATAATTGATAAAAATTATTAAGGAAAATCTGCAGCGGGATAACCAGCACGCACATAAGGCTGCATCACAAATATATAATTATTTAGCGTCGCTCGATTGTTAGCACCGCCAACTCACCGGGGCGCGGCGTCGGCGTCACTCCTCCACCCCTATAGCTTGAGGGTAATACAACTAGATTATGTTATGTTTGAGCTTAACCCGCTGAACCGATTTAGATAAAATTTGGTCTGTAGTTTTAGACCCTGGGAGCGACATAAGGTATATCACTTTTTGAAATAGGCACAGGAGTTGCAGATATACTTGTTGTTAACTTATAAGAGTATCTTAGGAAAGTTAAAAAAAAAAAAAAAATCATCTGCTTTTAAAAAGCTGTTGAATATCTATCCAAAAGTCTGGCGACAAAACCATACCGAGTAACTACAGACCATATACATACAAAATTTACATAAATAAATAACGGCCACCACCACCTAGAGACAGTCAGACCTCAAATGCTTTTTCTGGCGGAGTCACAGATTATCCGACCTGCTGATTCCTCATATCTAGATTATCCTGGGTACACATTGGAAGAAATTTTCCAATCAAAGGCTGGGATATGCCTACATCTCCGATATTTGTTGTTACCTCGCAATATCGAGGACTCATCTATATTCGCTATGTGGGTGCGCGTGGAGTATCTACCGAATCTACGTGTGCGTATATAGAGGGAAAATCCGGAGACAACCCAACTATTTGATTATCTGAGTAGAGCGACAAATAAAGTTCAAGAGATATTTCGTTCTAAAGAGATCTTTTTTTAGGAGACTTTAGGAGATTTTTTTCGATTGTTCGTGATAGGCGTCTATCCCGAACAATCGCTCGACTCTTTTTAAACTGCTCATGCGGGGAAATCTGCTCAAAACTTTGCCCTTTCCCATGAATTGATTCAACTCGTAGACCAAAACCACCCGGATACCAGACTTGGTCAACCGCACCTTCAAAGTTAGACCTTTTCCCGTCAAATCAGCCATAAACTTCAATGTTTCTGTATTAAGCCCGCTGGGTAGATCATATCATTGCTTAGTTGTCACAGCTGTGCCAAATGCTCCCCCGCCACATCGACGTAGCATATCACAAAAAGTCTGGCACTATTCGTCAGCGGATTGGGAAGGACTTCCGGAATACTTCCAAGTACTTCCATGGAGGCCATGCTGCTTTAAGGATAAGGATCCTTCTAGGTATGCTTGTTTAATTGCTGTTGAGATACTATTGGCTGTGGAAGGAGTAGACTGTGGTACAACAGGTATTGCAGCTGAAAATCTAGAGTATCGAGAATGGATCCGAGATCGTACGAGTGAACATCACTTCCCTAAAAGCAGCTTATAACTTGCTAACTTATAACAATGCAGGCATTGTCTGCAAACAGTTGTTGAAACGGGCAGAATATGAGAAATTTTATGGATAGGGCAATAACTACTCATTCGACCTGTAGCTTTTGGCAGCTTGCCAAATCCGCGGAATCAAATTTCTGTAGCTTCTCCTTACCACTGCTGCGGATTCACAACGAATCACTGGTTTTTATTACAAAAGAGAAAGCACAACTTCTAGAAAAACGTTTTGCATAGAATTCCCAAATCGATGTTAAAGGCGCCTACTATAACTGGGACTGCGGCTTCACAATGTCGATGTGCAAGACCTTCCAATCACTTGACATCGGAAGGCCAGTGGTCCTGATGGAATTCCTGCAGTTGTATTAATTATCCCTGCAGCTTGAAAAGTAGTCAATGTGCAACCGATTCCCAAAAAGGAAGATCGATCGGACCCCAATAATTACCACCCCATTGCCATCACCTTAGTACTATGCAAGGTTTTAGAAGTTATTTACTCAGTGAGATAACCGACTGCGGCTTCACAATGTCGATGTGCAAGACCTTCCAATCACTTGACATCGGAAGGCCAGTGGTCCTGATGGCATTCCTGCAGTTGTATTAATTATCCCTGCAGCTTGAAAAGTAGTCAATGTGCAACCGATTCCCAAAAAGGAAGATCGATCGGACCCCAATAATTACCACCCCATTGCCATCACCTTAGTACTATGCAAGGTTTTAGAAGTTATTTACTCAGTGAGATAACCGACTGCGGCTTCACAATGTCGATGTGCAAGACCTTCCAATCACTTGACATCGGAAGGCCAGTGGTCCTGATGGCATTCCTGCAGTTGTATTAATTGTCCCTGTAGCTTGAAAAGTAGTCAATGTGCAACCGATTCCCAAAAAGGAAGATCGATCGGACCCCAATAATTACCACTCCATTGCCACCACCTTAGTACTATGCAAGGTTTTAGAAGTTATTGACACAGTGACACAGATCACTTGAAGGTCACTCTAACCTGAATGCCCGCCAATATGGTTTTCGCCAAACAAGGCGACCTTCTTGCGTTTATTTATTACGCATGTTTAAAGTGAGGCAGTGGACAAATATAGAGAGGCCTTGGCAGTCGGTTTAGGTATTTCCAAAGCCTTCGGTCGCGTTTGGCACAAAGCTTTGCTCTACAAGCTGCCATCATATAGATTTTTGACGCGGCTATGCAACTAGATATCTAGTTTTCTCTTGTGGCATTAGGGTCCTGGTAGATGGCGTAGCCTCTGATTGCGAGTATATTGACGCTGGTGTATCTCACAGATCAATGTTGTCTCCATGTATTTTTCTTCTGCATATGCAATGATCTTTTCTCATGTGGCAACATTTATTGTTATGTACATAGTACTGTCCACGGTCGGTACTTTGCAAACCGCGTCCAAACAGAGGAATTCTTAAATGTTTGTAAGTGAATTGGATCAAATCAAGCTAAGAGTTACAAATTTCAAGAAACTTGGTTCAATTTTATCCGAACAAATCACAATGAGGTCGGTTTTTCACACTTAGGTTAAGAATAATATTATACAAGGCTAAAATCCTTGTGTGGAATACGTTTCGCATCTTTAAGACGGATCTGCCAAGTATCTGTTCTGCTCTCAATACCCTGCAGAAGCGAGCGACTAGAATTATTGGAGACGAAAAGTTCAGTAAAGCCTTTGAACCAGCTTCGCAGGGATGTGGCAACATTGAACGTATTTTCCCGCCTATACCATAGGCTGTGCACAAACAGCTTTTCAATATTATTCCCCCTTCCCCTTTCCCCTACAGGACAACTCGCACTGGTTGCAAAATGCATGTGTATACTATGGCGGATGTACCAGCTCGTACTAAACGTTTTGGCGATTCATACATCTGCCGTAATATTAAAATGTGGAATGCTCTACCAGCTTGCGTGTTTTAAGACTATGGGTCATATAACCTAGAGCCCTCTTAGTCTCTCCATAGGCATCTTAAGCCAGCATAATGATGGCAATCAGCGGTGCACGTATATGCATCCGCTAGTTGCTATCATTCCTTGACATTGACATACTACTTAACATCAGGTGGATGCAAGGTCACATGTTGAGCTTATATAAATAATAATAAAGGTGCAAACACCCACTATAAGCATAGCATAGCTCTGAGATGTTCTACCATTACAGAATACCACAAGGTAGTGAACTAGGTCCGACACTGTTTCTGATTTATATAAACGATTTCTGTAATGTTCAAATCAGAGGTAGTAATTTTAGTGTCTTCTGTTCGCAGATGATAACTGCAATCGTTTTCAGAGGTAAAACATGGAACGAGGTAAGTCTTAGCAAGTGTGACGAATTGGCTGGACAGTAATCTCCTTGTATAAAACATCTTAAAAACCAAATACTTATGCTTCAACAGAACTGCAGTATCCAATACAATATCTATAATTGATGATTTCAAACTTATTATATATACCTACCCCTGCAGCGCAATTGGTATACTGTACGCTGTCTGTAGAAGCGAAAAGGTAAAAATCATCAAATATCTCGGTGTTGTTGTTGACAATAGACTAGTGTGGACTGACCACGTGTCTCTGCTTGCTGGACGCACCGGGACACTTATGTTCGTGCTCAAATCACTTCGACGAAGATTTCGGCAAACACTGTGCTGCTGCCACTCGTGCGTGCCCAGAGCGCTCTCACAAAGGTACCTACTTATAAACTTAAAATAATAACGCATATTCTATGCTTATAAATGTTCAAAATCCAGTATGAAACTACTTTTACACAAAAGCAATAAATTTTATTGCACCTTTTCTATACACAAAAATGAACAATTACACACAAATGGTAAAACACCCATAACATTTATTTTGTAACAAAAATCTATACCTTTCAAGTAATAAAAATGATAGTTAATACTTCTTAGTGGGCGCCTTAAATACAAACTGAAGCTACTGACGAATTGTCATGCTCCTAGCTACAGTAGTGTCGGCGATGATGGGTAAGTCAGTCAGCTCTTATTGACCGCCTCGTAGACTAGTGGTTGCGCCTTTGGCGTTGTATCCGGAGGTCGTTGGTTCGATTCCCACCTATGGCAAAAACATATTAGTACGTATTTCTGTAAAGTTTGTCATGGTCTGGGTGTTTATAAAATATAATATGTATTATATCATTGTTTCCGGTCCACATAGTACAAGCCTAGAGCTTAGTTTGTGACCAGAGCAATGTGTGTAAATTGTAATACATATTATTATTATTATATGTTACGGACAACTTAACTTAACTGTTGCGACCGGTCACTATGAATAATGACCGGTCCGTAACAATTGGGCAATATAAGTAAAACTCTATCTTTACTTATCATATTTCCCGGTCTGTATGAAAAATTACTAGTATGACTACTACTATAAAACTTGGACTTGTTTAATAGTCCCCAGGCTCCTGGAATATGTTTCATGTTCCGCACCTGCATCAGTAGTAGATCTTTGTAAAACCGAACTGACTACTGTGTAGAAGATTATTTTTATTAAAATATAAAAGAATTTTATTTTGATTAAGTTTAATCTTCTCAAATATTTTACTCAATATTGGTAAAATAGAAACAGGTCTAAAGATTGTTGGATCAGAAGCCATGTTTCATCAAACCAGGAAACACGCCATAATGAATACATTCATTAAATATTAAACCTAATTGATGATTGATTTGGAATATCTACGGGCACAGTAAGAGTCAATAGGACTAGGAAATGTCCTATAATTACAAAACAAGAAATGAAAAAGAAAGAGCTCGTTTATTCAGATCATCGCTTTGATAAAAATAATGAAATATTATGCGGGAATGGCGACAACAAGGTAGTATCAACTAATATCAAATTTCAAGTAAGAAAAAAGATAGTGTATACGTGGTGGCCTAGTTCGTTAGACCTTGGACTTAAAAACACTTAGGTCCCTGGTTCAAATCCCGGTGTGTACCAATGAGTTTTTAATTAAAAAAATTATGTACATTTGTTTGACAACACCACTATAGTGCCTCGGAGAGCACGTTAAGCTGTCGGTCCCGGTTTCACTATACCAGCTTGTGAAACTGTTTATAGATGGGTTATTGAGTCTATTCAAAACATCGCAACGAGCTAGCCACTTGTTCGGTGTAGACTCATACTATCGGCACGAGGTGGGATTAAAACCCCTCCGCTGGGTACCCTGGGGCCGTCTAGGCGGTCTTGGGCGCCGTAAGGCACCCGTGATGATACATAAAAAAGATAGTTAATACTTCTTAGTGGGCGCCTTAAATACAAACTGAAGCTACTGACGAATTGTCATGCTCCTAGCTACAGTAGTGTCGGCGATGATGGGTAAGTCAGTCAGCTCTTATTGACCGCCTCGTAGACTAGTGGTTGCGCCTTTGGCGTTGTATCCGGAGGTCGTTGGTTCGATTCCCACCTATGGCAAAAACATATTAGTACGAATTTCTACTACCTTTTAACTAATTTCGATATTGTTGAACCTTTTATGAAAGCTATTGGGTATTCTAAGACAGAATAGGACAAAGTGGCGTGAATCAGCCAAGACTTATTCATAGGTATAATAAAACATGGGAGGAGTAGATAAACAAGATTGCTTGATTTCTAAATATCCAATTCGTTTCAGAGGTAAGTCGGTACCTAGTTATTTGAGTTTTGGATGTCCCTAGTGAATGCATGGATTATATACAATCAGATATTATAAAAAAAAGTCAAGTTGACAGTGATGTGAATACATGTTTTTCTTCGTAAATATATAATAATAATTTATTATTAGTGATAAATCTTTCTTTTCAGCAATTTATTTTGTGTAAATCGTGTAAAACATTTTTAGTGTAAAACGAGTAAAACATTTTTAAGAAATATTAAAACTTAAGCTACCTAAAACAGCTGTTCAGAAGTTCTTTTTAGAAGTCTGTCTTACAAGTAGTTCTTTGTCACAATTGTCGGTGTACAAGTTTCAAGAAAAATCTGCTACGACCAATATTTATTCAAACTGGATACATTTTGTGTCAGTGTTATTTTTTTGCATATTTAGGTACCTACTGTATTTTATACCCGAAGGCCAAATACTTTTTAAACTTGTGTATTCATATGAAAATGTTTGTATGTATTTATATCTATTTTTTGTTTTTTATATATAACTATACCTATACATTATATTATTATATCTAGTTAGTTTTTAGTAATAAATATTAAAATTAGTAGTTTATAAATAACGTTATACTAAATTAAAGACGTCGTCCACCACAGTGTTGCTCGAGTGCCCCATTTGTGGGGATCACAGACTATAAAGGTACTCGAGGGCTTTCTATTCATAGCAGTCGCCGCCATGTCCCGCGAACAGATAATGTACCATTTCCATAGTCTTGCTCAGTTAATGGCTAGGGTATTCGCTGTAAATAAAGACTCTCTTACTCTACCTGGAGCCCCCATTTTTGACGAAGCTATTTCTCCTGTTATAAATTCTAAATTACAGCACTTTAATTCAATTTCAGAGAGATTATTTAAAATTAAACCTCATATGGCATTACATATTTTAATGCTATATCTTTTTACTCCTAAATTTTCATATCTACTCCGCTGTTGTCCATTTTGGAAATTTCCTTTATTCACATCACAAATAGACTTAACGTTAAAGAACACAATTTCCAAAATTATAAACTGAAATTTTGAGGATCGCTCATGGACACAGGCTGCTTTGCCGATACAGTATGGTGACCTCGGCATACGGATTACATCTGACATTGCGCTTCCGGCTTTCTTGTCATTTACTCAGCACGTTAACCCTCATCAGCAATATTCTAAAAATACACAATTTAGCTGATGTTCCGGTGGCGGGCACGATGGAGGCCAGGATGGCTTGGAGCGCATTATTTCCAGAGGAGAGTGTCCCTCAAAATTCCTCAAAAACATGGGACCAACCAGCTTTAAAAACTACACGCGTCTGTCTTCTTGAACGATGCTCAGATAACGTCGATCGTGCTAGGTTTTTAAGAGTTTCGGAAAAGGAGTCAGGTCATTGGTTGCACGCGCTTCTCTCAACAAAATTGAGAATAGTACTAGACTCCGTAATTTATGTGTAACGGTGTGTCTCCGGCTCAACGAGAAAATCGCGAGCCTCACCGTTGCCATGCGGAAAGAATGTAGATAAGCTCGGACGCCATGGTCTCTACTGCTCCAAAAGCGCCGGCCGCTGTTACCGTCACGGCGCAGTCAACGATCTGGTCCGCCGGGCTCTTGCCACCGCCTTTGTTCCCGCTACACTAGAACCATGCGGTATGGTTAGAGACGATGGCAACAGATGGTGCTACACTTGTGCCGTGGCGCTTAGGAGGCATTTTGGCATCGTCGCTACATGTGTCTTCGATGGTCTTCCGATACCAAGAAATTCGTGTGAGATCTGTCGGTGAGACTGGTTGCTGCGTCAGGTTGCGGAGCCTACTTTGCCCGAGACTAAGTCTCGCCATTCAAAGAGGTAACGCCGCAAGAACCAGTCGTCAAGACGACATCTTTTTACTATAATGTTATTTTTGTTATAGTTATTTTTTTGTTTATTTGTCAGGTTTAATAACTTGGTAAAGAGGGACAAACTATGGCGTTGCCTTTAATACATTCCTTAGCTATCATATTTACAATAGTATAGCAACTAAAGGTGATATAGTAAAATGCTGTCATCTTCTGGAAGTTAAAAAGACGATTGAAAAACTGCTCCTTTCCTGGTCATACAGGGAAACAGAAAAACTTATCACAGTCGTATCGTAAATTAATTAATTTGAATGAATGGGTGGCATGTGCAAGTATATACATATCTGGGGGCACGGCCGTGCCCCCACCAAGTCGAGCAAAAAAGCGTCACGGCCGTACCATCCTTTTCTCGAAGCAATTCAGACCATTTTCGACCCCCTATAACTTCGTTGTGGATAAAACTAGAAGACTGAAATTTTCAGTAACCATGCAGGCATTGTAAAGACACGTATATTTCAAATTTCATTCAATTTGAACCTGTATTTTTAAGAATATAACGGGTCAAATTTCTTAATTTTGTCACTCACTGACTCACCGATCATCAAAATTCTAAGGCACTTCTAGCAGACCTAGAAGCTTCAAATTTGGAATATAAGTAGTGTTTGGTGTATGAATCAAGGAAAAACTAAAAAATCTAGAAAAGACCGCAAAGAAAATTAAGCCCATACAGCCAAGTCTTCAGTGAAATTTTTCTATATTGGCTTTATTCGTAACGATGTTTTACGGCAGTTATTATTATTGCGTGCGAAGCCGCGGGTTTAAGCTAGTCCCATATAAATATAGGCGCATGGTAGTGCCCCTGCCAAATCGTGCAAAAAATGGGTATTCCCGTCATGAAAACACGTGTATTAAATTATTTATTAATGCAAAAACGTACCTACGTGCGTATTCGTACTTATTACGAGTGCGTAAGGTTGTATAATTATATACCACGCGCTGCGATGCTAGCGAGTGAGCGCGGGCCGTTACTACGCGCTGCGCGGTGCTAGCGCGAGGGCGCGGGGCGGGGACAGTGGCGGGGCGCGCGGAAAGGTGAATGTCGCCGAGCGAGCAGCAGCCGCGCTCATACGCGCGAGCGACCCAATGCTGTTCGGATGTGCCCAGAATTCTTACCTATAAGTTTGCGATTTTCATTGATTATTTCGATTGCTATATTAGTTTGACGACTAAAGGCAACTCACAAGTCTGGGCGGTTTACATCTAATTAATGTCGACTTTGGAAGTGTTAAAGCGCAGGAATCCTCAATTTGTGAATACAACAGACTAAGAAGCATTTACCGTCCAGATTTGTCAAAAATTGTAACATCAAAGCCTCCCATAAAAACGCATAGAGACAGGGAGTGGGCTCTTAGAAAAACTATAGCTCAAGAAGTAGTACCGGAAAAGAGAAAACGGAAGGCTACCTACAAAAATAAGAAAAGTTCATAAGTCAGAGAGAGGGCTTTAAGAAAATTCGTTGCTGGTAGATATACATATATACAATAAGTAGAAGGTACCGAAAAGGAAAAAAGTAGAACTGTCTACAAAATACAAAAAGAAATGAGATCCCATCAAAAACAATACTTGTCAAAAAAACCAAGTCTCGCAACTCAGTTGTTCTGCGGTAAAAAGTTGTGAGATCCATGTAATACCAAGTCGGTTATTAATTTATTCAGTCTCTACTTAAGCGACTTTCTGTCTTAATACGTCCAGTCTCTAAGACCACGATCGTGGTCCATAACAATTGAAAATCAATTGTGTCTGGAATCTCCGTACTCGAAGCATTAAGTTGTTACGTAATAATTAACAGCATCTTATAGTGACGCATATCAATATTAAAATTCTTTAATGTTTTATATAAATATATTGAGACTTGGCCATCGCACTAAATAATTGAATTTACATGTGTTTTCAGGCGATTGAATTTACACGTGTTTTCAGGCGATGGCCAAGTCTCAATATATTTATATAAAACATTAAAGAATTTTAATATTGATATGCGTCACTATAAGATGCTGTTAATTATTACGTAACAACTTAATGCTTCGAGTACGGAGATTCCAGACACAATTGATTTTCAATTGTTATGGACCACGATCGTGGTCTTAGAGACTGGACGTATTAAGACAGAAAGTCGCTTAAGTAGAGACTGAATAAATTAATAACCGACTTGGTATTACATGGATCTCACAACTTTTTACCGCAGAACAACTGAGTTGCGAGACTTGTTTTTTTTGACAAGTATTGTTTTTGATGGGTTTTATGTACTTGAACATGATACCTATACATTCAAAAAAGTCATTTATTTATTTCACACTTTTTTATTTTTTTATGATTTCTATACTAACTAGGTATATATTTGATGATCGTATAGTATAGGCATGTAGGTATGTCTGTTACTGCAATTGAATTGTAACAGAAATGATAATGTAATATAATTGTATAATGCTAGAATAAATCCTAAGCTTGTTATTCGGTAGCATGGGTGTATCAATGGAAATATTGTAAAACCTGTTTATGGGTACCCGCGGTGACGGGCGAGGGTCCGAGTGCGGGACCCGCTGTTTATGTTATTATTTATTAATTATTAATATGTGAATAAAAAGAAAAAAAAAGAAAACAATCTCACTTTTGTCGCTGAAGTCAACAACCAAGGCATGTATCATAATATATCTTGGCTCTCATTTCACATTTATGTATTTGATGGGATTAATGATTACCTTATCCAAAGGCAAAATTTACATAATGTAATAAAAATAAATTATGTAATAATTAATTATTACAGTATCGGATATTACATTCCTACTAAACTAGAGTATATTTTACATAATTATGTAATAGGCAATTTGTTTAGTTGCGAGATCGCATAGCAGAACAGTTCCAAACGTTTTTATCGTTAAAATAGTCTTTTACTCTATAGTAATTGATTTTAATTGTCTTATTGATTAAAGTGTGTTTTATACAATTCTTAAACTTTATTTCACAAATCAAAATTTAAATCTATAATGCTTTTAGGTAATTGATATATAATGCTAATATTCTATTTATGTATTACATAATGATTTTTTGGATTTGAGCGAAATAAAAGTTAGCTGGTGGATAAAGCCTGAGGCATGGCTCGCCTTTGTACCAACCGTTTAGTGCAATATGTCTGTCATTTTTATACGATTGTTCATTGAGTTTTCTCATTTTGGCGCCAATACATTGTACAATATTTTGCGATATTAAAATGGCGTGGGGTGACAAATAGAACCGAATCGCTGTGATTGCATTACACAAAGTAGGTATGGAGCCAAATGCTATTTTTAAGACTCTCCATACACTTTGTATTAGTAACACAAAATGACCGTATTTATGCTCAAAACTCTATGGAAGCTTCCCAATTAGTCGACAGCGTGCAACGTGGGCATTATCTGACTTCAGTGATGGTTTGATGGGGTGTTAGCTATGAAGGAGTGACTGAGCCATATTTTTGTGAAAAAGGTATTAAAGTGTAACGACCAGAGTGCATTTGCATAATTGTTAATAGAGTTTAATATCGCGGCAAATACACTCGGATTACGACATCGGGGCCTACGTGACCGAGCGTTGCACACGACTGCAAAAGTGCAAACTTGCATTTTGCATCGGCGCCGCGGCATCGCCATATACGGTAACAGGGTCCTGATTGGTCGAAAATATCGGTTGATATGTGACATGACTCAGGACACCTGGCGGGAGGTACAGACCCAGGCACCGGTCCTTCCAGCAAGACTCGGCGCCGGGTCATAAAGCTCGGTCCGCGCAGTCTTGGTTGGAAGCGAACGTTTCGGACTTCATCAGAGCTGAAGACTGGCCGTCGTCTAGTCCCGATCTTAATCCGCTGGATTATGATTTATGGTCAGTTTTGGAGTTTTTGGTTCTAAATTCTAAGAAGACTAAGTGCCTGAAATTTTCTTTGCTATACGTTCGGGTAATTAACTGTTTACTGAAGTTAGACGGTACTGAACTGGAATTTGTTGACTATCTAATAGATTGAGCTCAGCAGCATATGCAGTCAGAAAGATCAGACTATTAACTGATGTGGCAACAGCCAGGTACTTTGCCTATTTCCATAGTATTATGAGTTATGGTCTTATTATCTGGGGCTCAGCGGCAGACATAGAAACCATATTTATCTTGCAAAAATGAGCTATTAGAGCTATTTACGGTATGAAGATCCGGGAATCCCTTCGAGAAATCCTTCCTGAAATTGATATAATGACACTGCCCTTCCAATACATATTTGAGAACTTATTATATGTTAAGAAAAAATATTATATGTTTAATAAAAACGCAGATAGGCATATCCAAAACTTAAGAAATATAAACAAAATTGACATACCAAAATTTAGATTACAAAAAACTAATAAATGTTTTCTAATAAACAGTATTAGGCTATTTAATAAATTACCCAAATCAATTATAGAACTAAATGATATAAAATTTAATAATTGTATAAAGCAAACTTTAATAGCCAAGGCGTATTACAAAGTTAATGATTATATTAATGACAGAGACGTCTGGAATCAGTCCTCTCTGCGTCTGGAATCCCTAAAGTAATAGTAACTGTCATATTGTAGTAATTCATAATACTTATTATTATAGGTATATATATATATATATATATATATATATATATATATATATTTTTATACTACAATAGGTATTTTTTATATATTTTTGGATGAGGTAATAACTTGTTATTACTATAACCTTTTATTATTATTTTAATTTTAAAACGAAGAAATATTGTGTTTTGTAGTTGTGTACTTCTTTCAATATTGTAAGATAGTATATCTGCCTTGGGGTGTTCTACGCGTGCTCTTCAGTAGGATGAGAATATATATATACCACATGCTATAAGCATAGGTGTAAGTCAATAACCATGCAGGACCATGCTCCTCTGATGATACGGTACATGTGGAACATCAGAGTTTTTTACTTGCTGGTACCTTTTTTTCCAGGGTGTCTCTGAGGCGATCGACTTGCGATCAGTGTTTCCGCTCTAAAAGATACCTTCCATCTATCTACTTGTAGGCTACCTATATTTTGATTACTTATATTAAAGTATGTATATTTGGGGCGTAGCTATGGTCTGTTGGGTTGGTCGCCTTGGTGGCACTTTTGCAGGGCAGTCAGACCCCGATAACCACCTAGTCTTAAACTGGTTGGTTATGTAGTGTGTGTTCGGTTGGGTTGTTTTTTTTTCTCCCGCAAGGACAATAGTTTAATAGTTTACGATTTTGTATTATATTCTCAACATCTGTCCAGGAATGGCGACCTGGCCAAGTGCACACATGGACCTTATATATACTTTTTTTTTTACTTATCATAAATGCCTGTAAAGGTTTACATGAAATAAATATGTTTGACTTTGTCTTGACCGATAAACTTAGGAATAGTTATAGATGTTATAGGTAGAGGGTTCACAGGTTCCGGCGGAAAGTATTGTTTGTTTGTCGGCATCACTTAAAAACTACTGTACCGATTTATATGCGTTTTTTTTGTTGATTGCTATTAATTAAAATAGCGTTGTTATATTGGATATACATTCAGGGAGTTCAGATATTCAGGACTCAAGGAAAAGTTTAATAAAATATAGCAGATATGAAGCGATCTATGAAGACAAATTGCGTGTAACCTAATATGACATAAAACTGCATTAAGTATAATATTTTTGGTGTTATATTTACTTTTTGAGAATTTTTTTTTTTCGTATAAATTCGACATTTTGTGTCATGTTTTTGGCATCTACAGTGATTGGTAGAAGTAGGTACTTACTTAAAGCAAAGTTATATATAGATCGAGATTAATACGAAATGGCGGGCATCAGTTTACAGCTAGTAAATACATATACATTGGCCGTAACATAACGATTAATAAATACAATGACTGACAGAAATATTATTTTAATTCTGCGATAAAAAGTAATGGAGAAACACATTAAGTAATAATACTAATGGAGGAACACTGGAAGTGCGAGCTCATTCTGTATGGGGAACGCGCCGCCAGCGACCTTCGAATGTTTTGCATCCAGTGTGGACTAATGAGGAAAACCACTACTGTAGCAATGATACGTCCCGCCGAGTGCGGACCGCGCCTGTGGCTTTGTGTCCCGCGCGACCTCGGCGGCCACAATGCTCCGCACCGGACGCGGCAATGGGAACAGACCTTGACCCGTGTCGGCGCGCGTCTCCATTATCCCGCCTAACAACACAAAGTGACTGCAGCTGTCCTAAACAGGTCATGTTTCTAAACAAATTATACCATTAATTTATTTCAATAAAAATATAACTTTTCGATATTTGGTATTTAGGAACTGTCTGTCATCAACATCTACAAAAGTTCTTTGTTGAAACCAAACAATTTATATTGTCTTTATAAACTATTATTTATTTATTTAAAAAGTTGATAATTATCTGCAAAGGTAACCTTGTGACACCGCACGACGGCTCGGGTGCTTAATAATTTTAATAAACTACAATACATATATACATAGACTGGCCATAAATAGTGTTACAATTAAAAATAAAATAAAAGTTAAATTTGAATTTGGAATCTGTCATTTTTATACGATTGTTCATTGTGTTTTCTCATTTTGGCGCCAATACATTGTACAATAATTTGCGATATTAAAATGGAGTGGGGTGATAAAGAGAATCGAATAGCTGTGATTGCATTACACAAAGTAGGTATGGAGCCAAATGCAATTTTTAAAACTCTCCATACACTTGGTATTAGTAAAATGTTTGAATAAGCTTTTTATATTTTTAATTGTTTTTATATTTATGCATTAAACTAACACACTGTAAAAGTAATAAATACATGTTATTTGCAATAGAACATTTTTTTTCTTTGTTACATTATTTATGGCAAGACTAGGTAGATACAATAGATATACATACAATATATACATATAGAGATCGGGGTTTTGGCTAGAGGCATATCCATCACCCTCTTTAGAGCGAGACACCCTGAGGATCTCTGTCGGACTGCGAGTGGGCGCCCAAATTTGCAAACCTCACCCGTGTGTTTGTGGATCAATAGTTGATCAATATGGTCATCACGGACTGTCGTGTGCCAGGAGTGCGGGTAGGATGTCTCGTTATGCACAGTTGAACGACATTCTCAGAAGATCTTTGACATAAGCGAATATCCCAAGTATCTTCGAGCCCTTATGTGTATCCAGATTGAATGGAAGAAGGCCCGACGGTATGACATTAGTTCCCTGGTGTCAAGGTAGATCTCTTGTTTGGGATTCAACGTGCAGACACTCTTGCCCCCACCAATCTGACCCGTTCTTTAAGAATCGCGGGTTCTGCCGCTGCAAAGGCTGAGAATGCAAAGCATATTGAATGTTCTCATTTAAAAGATAATTTTGTATTCTCGGCTTTTGCTGTGGAGACTCTCGGTCCTTGGAGTAACGACGCACAGCAGTTGGTGGACCTTATTGGTCAATTGTTGATTCAGACTTCAGGTGATACTCGGGCGCGAACATTTTTGGCCCAAAGAATTGGTCTGGCAATACAACGTGGCAATGCCGCTTCCGTTCTCGGGAACCTCGGTGTTATGTCCGGGTTGGACGAAATTTTTTATTTAATTTAATAGTTTTAATTGCTATTTCATTAGTTTTATTTCTATTATATATTTTATGTCATATATACATACAATATTACATACTTAATAATAAAAATAACGCCACTCGAGCTAGCCGAAGCTGTGTTACAGGAGCAGTGTCTTCCCAGGTGGATACACAGTTCTTGCTTATGTAAATCTATTTGACACAAATAAATGGTGTAATCTAAGCAAATATATAAAAATATTAAAATAAAATTGCAAATAAACAAATTAGTAGAAAATAAAAATGGGTAACATACTTTTATAAGGTGTGTTTGATTACCATTAATTAACTAGTTTTTGTTTTATATAAATTTGATTTTGTTTATGATGTTCGTTTGTTTTATATTAATTTATTTTTTATTATATTTAAATTGTATCTTTGGATAAGGTATATCTGATGATTACTTATTTATATTTATATTATGCAGGTACTCTGTTATTATATATTATTATTTAGAAAGGTGCCTGTACTCTTTAGTATTTGCAGGTCTGTACATTGGTACAGCAACCAATTGCTATACTGTTAAATAATCTGCCATAGGGTGTTTTGAGCATGCTTTTAGTAGGGTTAGAGCATTTTATGTATGCTGCGATATGCATATCGGTAAATCAATGGCTATGTTCCTCTGTTAGTTTGTGTGAAGCACCAGAGTTTTTTACTTGCTGGTACCTTTTTCTCCGGGGTGTCCCCGGAGGGAGCGACTTTACAACTAGTGTTTACGCCCTTAAAGATACCGACCCATATAACTATGTTAATGCGATTGATGGTCATTTAAAAATATCTACAGCCAATATAATGATAATATAAGAAATAATATTTTAAGCGTGGATACGGTTGCTGAGGTCGGTCGCCTCGGTGGCACCCTTGTATGGCAGATGATAATCGGAAGGTCAATGGAATCAGCTAACCACCTAGTCTTACACTAGTTGGTTATGTAGCGTGGGTTCGGTTGGTTGTTTTTTTTTAATACTTTTATTTAATGACACCTTTTATTAATTAATCTATAATGGTTATATATATATAAATTAAATATTTATTTACAATAAATATTTAAGGCATGGTATATGATCGGTGAAGTTGGTCGCCTTGGTGGCTCCCTTGTATGGCAGATAATGATTGACAGGTCAATGGAATCAGCTAACCACCTAGTCTTACACTAGTTGGTTATGTAGTGTGTGTTCGGTTCGGTAGTAATTTTCATATTAAGATTTCCATTCCATCGTGTCTAAGTTCAATTAATATTTGTCGTTATTTTGTTAATGAATAGCTGCCTAACCAAACGCACTCTAAGACCTCATTGTTAAACTTTTTTTTTTTTTTGACTTTTCATAAATATCTGTAAAGATTTACATGAAATAAATGATTTTGACTTTGACTTTGATATATATATAGCAGCCTAACCAAACGCACTCTAGACCTTATTGTTAAAACTTTTTTTAACTTTTTTTTTTGACTATTCATAAATATCTGTAAAGATTTACATGAAATAAATAATATTTGATTTGATTTGATTAGGAGTTCCCCGTTTATTTATTTTATATTGACTTTATTTTCCCTATAATTTTACTTATTATTTACTTATTATTATTCTAAAAAAGTACCTACGGGATAATCGCATATAGCGAAGATAACATCACACCTAAAGTCGTATTTTTAATTAGACGAAGTAAACTGACAGCGGCTAATGTCATTTTGTGAAATAATGTTGTCATGTTAAATGTAATAGTGATGCGTTCTGTTTTCGTTTAGTCACAGGAATTAATGATTATATGAATGAGTACATCGTTAATCTTATCTTACTATACAAAAAAAGGAACTATTTTTATTTTACTGTATAAAAGTAGGTCGACATCTACTGGTATGAATCGCTGCCTACAATGTCTTGGACTAAACCAAGAATACAAGAGTGGCTAACGAGCAAAAATATCCCATTCGAGGCAAAAATGGTTAAAGCTACTCTTATAGACATTGTACGGCAGCACAAACAAGAACACTGCGACAAGTATGCTGTGGACGAGATGACAGCGGAGAATGGTATTATTGTTTTACGTCTGCCCCCATACCACCATGAGCTTAATCCCATTGAGCTGGTTTGGGCGCAGGTTAAAGGATATTTTGCAAGAAATAACAAAATGTTTAAAATGACAGAAGTAAATAATCTTTTCGAAGAAGGACTTAAACATGTAACCGCTGAAAAATGGAGTAGCTACGTGGCTCATATAATAAAAGAAGAAGACAAAATGTATAATTTCAACCACATTATCGACAGTGTTTCAGACAGGTTAAAAATTAATGTCACCGACAGCGACAGTGATGTTTTATGTCTGATGACGATGAATAAAAACAATTGTAATGAGCGTAATTTTTTATTCTCATTATCATTACACTGCACGTAAGGAGAGGCCATAGCCTCACCACTGTCCTATTGGATGTTGAAGTCTTCGAAGAATTAATCATCTCAGACTTGCAGGTTTCCTCACGATGTTTTCCTTCACCGTTAGAGCACTCGGTAAACGTAGGTACTATACGTAGTCGTCGAAAAGTATGAAAACTCATTGGTACCTACATAGCACGACTAGGATTGGAACCCTATATTCCGGCGTACAAACCACTCACTAGGCTACCGACGCTATAAAGTAGCATGTTGATAATAATTATAATATTATTGTTTCAATCATTAACTTTGTCACAACACTATTTTTGTTTCATCAAAACCTGACAACCCAGTAAACGTCAGGTGACTTCGTCTAATTAAAAATACGACTTTATACTACCAATGCAACTACATATTATGTACGCAAGACTCCCGTGGCTATAAATAACCTTGTAATCAGGCAGCTTAAAAGGCCTAGAAGTAAGGTAGCAAAGAGATTTCCTCACATGAAAAAAATCTGATTTAGAACTACATATTTCAACGCCGAAATAATTAAATTATAAACAAAAACACAATATATGAAATTTTAAAGATTTTTTTTTCCTTGTGTGTCTTCAACAATTTTCAATAACTAGGTACGTTTTATAGCGCAGATATTTTGTTATTATTACACGCAACAAGTTACCCTCCGCTAAAACAATTGGTCTGTCAGTGATTTTAAAACTAATTGTTGCAAATACACCCGCGTCTACCACGTACCATCACGGGTGGCTTACGTCTACCACGTACCATCACGGGTGGCTTACGTCTACCACGTACCATCACGGGTGGCTTACGTCTACCACGTACCATCACGGGTGGCTTACGTATACCACGTACCATCACGGGTGGCTTACGTATACCACGTACCATCACGGTGGGCTTACGTATACCACGTACCATCACGGGTGGCTTACGTATACCACGTACCATCACGGGTGGCTTATGTATACCACGTACCATCACGGTGGGCTTACGTATACCACGTACCATCACGGGTGGCTTACGTATACCACGTACCATCACGGTGGGCTTACGTATACCACGTACCATCACGGGTGGCTTACGTATACCACGTACCATCACGGGTGGCTTACGTATACCACGTACCATCACGGGTGGCTTACGTATACCACGTACCATCACGGGTGGCTTACGTATACCACGTACCATCACGGGTGGCTTACGTATACCACGTACCATCACGGGTGGCTTACGTATACCACTTACCATCACGGGTGGCCTACGTCTACCACGTACCATCACGGGTGGCTTACGTCTACCACGTACCATCACGGGTGGCTTACGTATACCACGTACCATCACGGGTGGCCTACGTCTACCACGTACCATCACGGGTGGCTTACGTCTACCACGTACCATCACGGGTGGCTTACGTATACCACGTACCATCACGGGTGGCCTACGTCTACCACGTACCATCACGGGTGGCTTACGTCTACCACGTACCATCACGGGCGGCTTACGTATACCACGTACCATCACGGGTGGCTTACGTATACCACGTACCATCACGGTGGGCTTACGTATACCACGTACCATCACGGGTGGCTTACGTATACCACGTACCATCACGGGTGGCTTATGTATACCACGTACCATCACGGTGGGCTTACGTATACCACGTACCATCACGGGTGGCTTACGTATACCACGTACCATCACGGTGGGCTTACGTATACCACGTACCATCACGGGTGGCTTACGTATACCACGTACCATCACGGGTGGCTTACGTATACCACGTACCATCACGGGTGGCTTACGTCTACCACGTACCATCACGGATGGCTTACGTCTACCACGTACCATCACGGGCGGCTTACGTATACCACGTACCATCACGGGCGACTTACGTCTACCACGTACCATCACGGATGGCTTACGTCTACCACGTACCATCACGGGCGGCTTACGTATACCACGTACCATCACGGGCGACTTACGTCTACCACGTACCATCACGGGCGGCTTACGTCTACCACGTACCATCACGGGCGGCTTACGTCTACCACGTACCATCACGGGCGGCTTACGTATACCACGTACCATCACGGGTGGCTTACGTCTACCACGTACCATCACGGGTGGCTTACGTCTACCACGTACCATCACGGGTGGCTTATGTATACCACGTACCATCACGGGTGGCTTACGTATACCACGTACCATCACGGGTGGCTTACGTATACCACGTACCATCACAGGTGGCTTACGTATATCACGTACCATCACGGGTGGCTTACGGCGCCCGTATACTTCTATATATCTTACAATATGGAAAGATACAGGACACAATATGTCTCCGGGTACCCACGGGGTTGGGTGTCGGCTGGGCATTTCCTCGCTGCCAGAGGCAGGGTAGATACAAACCCGCGCGCCGCGCCGCTTGTTTAAACCGCAATCCCTTTTGAACTCAGCTATGTACTATTAGTTCTTCTGTGGCTCAGCTCAGTCGGTCGACCGCTCAGTCGGTCGACCGCTCAGTCGGAAGTACTTATGCTCGAGAAGATAAGATGATGTTGCCGCTGCATCGCTGCTATTACAATCTTTCAAATGAGCTAGATATACTATATGAGCTCCTTACTGTTTACTATAACTAAAAACTAACTGTGTATAATAATACAATTGGTTCAGGCGTCGGGCGATCTGCGGTACAAATGTACAAAATTCACAAATTAAATTTATTTGGCTTTGTATTTACTATAAATTTTACTTCTTGCAAAATTCAAACAGTGTCTATCAGAGCAAACAAACTAAAGCATTGTTATTGAAAAAAAAATGCCTTCTCCATACAACCTAGTAACATTAAAATGACAATTTGTATGGGGAACCCAATTTTTTTTTCATTTGCGACACATGGTTCCATAGGAAAAGTTGTTCAATATAATATATATTAGGCCAAAGTTATGATGATGATGACATTCTTTCAAATTCACCCTGTTATGTGTAGAAAAACATTTTTATCTAATCTAATTATAATAGTATTGTCTATCTTTTGTATGTCTATATTTTTATCTAATCTAATTATAATATATAATAATAAGTCTAATTTGGATATGGAATTAAAGAAGAATAATGCGAGCGAACTTAAGACGCGTAGTCTTAAGTTCGCTCACACGCCAATCGTTATGACGTAATTTTCTAAGATTTTTTGGAGCCATTGTTAAGAAGCTAAGCTTGATCTACGTCAGAATGACGTCATAACGATTGGCGTGCGAGCAAACTTAAGACGCGTAATAACCCTGCAGGTACTTCCGCTTATTCGAGCCTCGCTGAGAGCGCGACTAAAATCACTAGACAATAAACGTGCTGAAGATGACACAAATCTTGGCTAATTTCCTAGTTCTTTTGATACTACACTAATAGATAAAATATAAATATGATATATAGATATTATTAGAATATGAAACGAAAATTACAAAGGGGACCGAAAAGCCTGTGTTTAAAAAAATCAAGTGCGGAACCATTCGCGGGCGAGTTTTCGCTCCTGTCGAATTTTTAATGTTTGGGTCGCTACAAAATAATGGATTGGCGGTGGCGCGGAGTTCGCCGAGACCCCGCGGCGCGGCGCGGCGCGGCGGCGCGGGCGCGCGCGGGCGATGACCTCGCGGGTCGGGAGCGGACACCTTTGCTGTTTTGAATCTGTCCGATATGCGCAATTTTAATTTATATTTAAATATTAATTTTACACCTAAATTAATTTAGAAAAAAAAAATGGAAAATATTTTAATAAGCCTTCCAAATAGTCTACGATATTTACAACAAAATAGTTAAAAATATTTTTTAAATTAAGCGGATTCCCAGTTCCATACTGTCTCTTATTTTAATGGTCAGCTTTGGATCGAGTTTTTATTATATTTTTATATAATGGCTTGTGTATTACTAAATATAATATGCTTAAGTAGGTATGTTAGGTATCTATTTGTCTATGGTATATAAAGGGAGGGCCATTCATTCTCGTAGCTAATGTAGTATTAGCTACCCCCAGAACTAGATTTGAGAAAAGTTGCTTAAATATACAATGCTCTACGTTTATATAAATATATAATGCGAAACGTTTTGGCGATTCATATATCTGCCATAATATTAAGAGGAGGCACTATAAATTTTAGTCTTATTTGCTTATATATGCAGAGGCAAGCCGACATCTATTTATTAAAACACTTCAACTTAAGTTTTTTCAGACCTTCCTCTCTCCATGTCTTAACCAAAAACCTAATTGGAAAACATTTTTTCGATACTTTTTCTATTTTAAAATGATGCCTTTTTAATGTATAAAGACATTTTTCTTCTAAACGGGTTGAGTTTTAAGTCTAAAATAAATACACCTCACAAGAAAATACAGTTTATAATCCACTACTAAACGAAATTTTACCTAAATAAATTATTAAGTATGTTATAGACAAAATTAGTTTTGTGACTTACGACATTTTTATTGATTGAAAATTGTGTGCCGATGCGTACGGACGTAATTAATTTGACCATGTATAAACCTTACAAGTCCTTGAATTATAGAAAAAATACTTTTAATCAAAATAATATTATTATTTTTTAGTTTTAGGAATAAATTTGAGTTTTCGAATCTGGAACAAGGAAAACCAGAGTCACCGCGAAATAACATCGATTTTTTTTATCGGTTACCTATAACTTTTTTATTTATTTTTTTGACAATATAGAGAAGCCACATATATAGGGGTAACCGCGACAGTCGATTGACGTTTTTTATAGGAATTATTTTTGACCGCCTCCGTAGACTGGTTGCGTAACTTACTCTTGTGTAATATCCAAAGGTCGTGGTTCGATTCCCACCCATGACAAAAAAATATTAGTACAGTTTGTCATGGTCTGGGTGTTTATATATAATATGTTAATATTGTTGTTTCTGATACACATAGTAACTTAGTTTGTGACCAGAGAAATATGTGTAAATAGTCCTACATATTATTATTAAATATTTTTTGGTTCCGGTCGCAACGACAGTAGTCAATGATCAACAAGTATGAATGTTACTTTTTTTTTTTGACATAGGTTTTGGGTGAGACGAGCACGAATTTAAGGTCCATTTTAAAATCCAAGATGGCGACCTTACCTTTATTTTTAAAATCGAAATGGTACTCGTTATATATATTTTTGGGTGTGCCGAGCAAGAATTTGAGGTCCATTTTAAAATCCAAGATGGCGGCTTCAACTTTATTTTAAAAAATCGACATGGGACTCGTTATATATATTTTTGGGTGTGCCAAGCACGAATTTGAGGTCCATTTTAAAATCCAAGATGGCGGCCTCAACTTTATTTTTAAAAATCGACATGGGACTCGTTATATATGTTTTTGGGTGTGCCGAGCACGAATTTGAGGTCCATTTTAAAATTCAAGATGGCGGCCTCAAATTTATTTTTAAAAATCGGTTTTTGGTTGTGCCGAGCACGAATTTGAGGTCCGTTTGGGCCGAGCACATAGGACTGGGAGCCGAGCACATAGGACTCGTTATATAGGGTTTTGGGTGAGCCGAGCACGAATTTGAGGTTTATTTAAAAATTCAAGATGGTGGCCGGAGGCCGTTTTTGGGTGTGCCAAGCACGAATTTAAGGTCCATTTTAAAATCCAAGACGGCGGCCTCAACTTTATTTTTAAAAATCGACATGGGACTCGTTATATATGTTTTTGGGTGTGCCGAGCACGAATTTGAGGTCCACTTTAAAATCCAAGATGACGGCATCAACTTTAGTTTAAAAAATCGACATGGTACTCGTTATATATATTTTTTTGGGTGTGCCGAGCACGTATTTGAGGTCCATTTAAAATTCAAGATGGCGGCCACCAACTTTATTTTTAAAATTCGACATAAGACTCGTTATATAGGGTTTTGGGTGAGCCGAGCACGAATTTGAGGCCATTTTAAAATCCAAGATGTTTGTTGTTGTTGGCGACCTTAACTTTATTTTTAAAAATCGACATGGGACTCGTTATCTATGTTTTTGGGTAAGCACCGAGCACATAGGACTGGGAGCCGAGCAAATAGGACTCGTTATATGGGGTTTTGGGTGATCCGAGCACGAATTTGAGGTTCATTAAAAAATTCAAGATGGTGGCCTCAACTTTATTTTTAAAATTCGACATGGGACTCGTTATATAGGGTTTTGGGTGAGACGAGCACGAATTTGAGGTCCATTTTAAAATCCAAGATGGCGACCTTAACTTTATTTTTAAAAATCGACATGGGACTCGTTATCTATGGTTTTGGGTGTGCCGAGCACGAATTTGAGGTTCATTTAATAATCCAAAATGGTGGCCTCAACTCTCGGCTCCCAGTCCTATATGCTCGGTCCAAGTGGACCTTAAATTCATGCTCGGCACACCCAAAAATTTATATAACGAGTCCCATGTCGATTTATAAAAATAAAGTTGAGGCCGCCATCTTGGATTTTTTTTAATAAAGTCAAATTTGCCATTGCTTTTTATCGAGATAGCGATCTGTCATGGCGTTGGTAATTTTAATTGCCACAATTCAAATTACCAACGACAGATCACTATTGCGTTCGATGTTTTAGCCACTGGTTGATGCTTCACATTATATCAGGTTTAGTTAATAGATTCTGTATTTTAAAACTATTTTATCTACGAGTATCTTATGTCGATTTTAAAAAATAAAGTTGAGGCCGCTATCTTGGATTTTAAAATGGACCTCAAAATCGTGCTCGGCACACCCAAAAACCTATATAACGAGTCCCATGTCGAATTTTAGAAATAAACTTGAGGTCGCCATTTTGCATTTTAAAATAGACCTCAAATTCGTGCTCGGCACACCCAAAAATATATATAACGAGTACCATGTCGGTTTAAAAAAATAAAGTTGAGGCCGCTATCTTGGATTCTAAAATGGACCTCAAATTCGTGCTCGGTACACCCAAAAACCTATATAACGAGTCCCATGTCGAATTTTAGAAATAAACTTGAGATCGCCATCTTGGATTTTAAAATGGACCTCAAATTCGTGCTTGGCTCACCCAAAACCCTATATAACGAGTCCTATGTGCTCGGCTCCCAGTCCTATGTGCTCGGCCCAAATGGACCTCAAATCCGTACTCGGCACACCCAAAAACCTATATAACGAGTCCCATGTCAAATTTTAGAAATAAACTTGAGGTCGCCATTTTGGATTTTAAAATAGACCTCAAATTCGTGCTCGGCACACCCAAAAATATATATAACGAGTCCCATGTCGGTCTAAAAAAATTTAGTTGAGTCCGCTGTTATGGATTCTAAAATGGACCTCAAATTCGTGCTCGGTATACTTAAAAACCGATATAACGAGTCCCATGTCGAATTTTAGAAATAAACTTGAGATCGCCATCTTGGATTTTAAAATGGACCTCAAATTCGTGCTCGGCACACCCAAAAATATATACAGGGTGAATTTGAAAGGATGTACTTTGGGCTAATATGAGGTTCTGCTGATCAAAACGAACAACTTTTACCATGGAACCATGTGTCGCAAATGAAAAAAAAAAATTGGCTTCCCCATACAAATTGGCCATTTTAACATAATTAATTTGTATGGAGAAGGCAATTTTTTTTTTCATTTGCGGCACATGGTTCCATGGGAAAAGTTGTTCGTATTGATCAGTAGAACCTCATATTAGCCCAAAGTACATCCTTTCAGAGTCACCATGTATAACGAGTCCCATGTCGATTTTGAAAAATAAAGTTGAGGCCGCCATCTTGGATTTTAAAATGGACCTCAAATTCGTGCTTGGCTCACCCAAAACCCTATATAACGAGTCCTATGTGCTCGGCTCCCAGACCTATGTGCTCGGCCCAAATGGACCTCAAATCCGTGCTCGGCACACCCAAAAACCTATATAACGAGTCCCATGTCGAATTTTAGAAATAAACTTGCGGTCGCCATTTTGGATTTTAAAATAGACCTCAAATTTGTGCTCGGCACACCCAAAAATATATATAACGAGTCCCATGTCGGTTTAAAAAAATAAATTTAAGGCCGCTATCTTGGATTCTAAAATGGACCTCAAATTCGTGCTCGGTACACCCAAAAACCTATATAACGAGTCCCATGTCGAATTTTAGAAATAAACTTGAGATCGCCATCTTGGATTTTAAAATGGACCTCAAATTCGTGCTCGGCACACCCAAAAATATATATAACGAATCCCATGTCGATTTTTAAAAATAAAGTTGAGGCCGCCATCTTGGATTTTAAAATGGACCTCAAATTCGTGCTTGGCTCACCCAAAACCCTATATAACGAGTCCTATGTGCTCGGCTCCCAGACCTATGTGCTCGGCCCAAATGGACCTCAAATCCGTGCTCGGCACACCCAAAAACCTATATAACGAGTCCCGTGTCGAATTTTAGAAATAAACTTGAGGTCGCCATTTTGGATTTTAAAATAGACCTCAAATTCGTGCTTGGCACACCCAAAAATATATATAACGAGTCCCATGTCGGTTTAAAAAAATAAATTTAAGGCCGCTATTTTGGATTCTAAAATGGACCTCAAATTCGTGCTCGGTACACCCAAAAACCTATATAACGAGTCCCATGTCGAATTTTAGAAATAAACTTGAGATCGCCATCTTGGATTTTAAAATGGACCTCAAATTCATGCTCGGCACACCCAAAAATATATATAACGAATCCCATGTCGATTTTTAAAAATAAAGTTGAGGCCGCCATCTTGGATTTTAAAATGGACCTCAAATTCGTGTTCGACACACCCAAAAACCTATATAACGAGTCCCACGTCGATTTTTAAAAATAAAGTTGAGGCCGCCATCTTGGATTTTAAAATGGACCTCAAATTCGTGCTCGGCACACCCAAAAACCTTATATAACGAGTCCCATGTCGATTTTTAAAAATAAAGTTGAGGCCGCCATCTTGGATTACACAATCTAAACCCATATATATCTTTCTTTTTTTTTTAAAAGTCAAATCTGCCATTGCTATTTATCGCGATAGCGATCTGTCATGACGTTGGTAATTTGAATTGCCACAATTCAAATTACCAACGCAAGATCGCTATCGCGTTCGATGTTTTAGCCACTGGTTGATGCTTCACATTATATCAGTTTTAGTTAATAGATTATTTTAAAACTATTTTGTCTATCAAATTTAATATTTATATAATTAAACTTAAAAATATTAATTATGATAAATATAATATTAAATACGACTCACATTCATTTTTTGTTCGTAAAATCGCGCCAAATAACCTGACTGATAGGTCTTCTCTTTCCCCCCAACGGGAGAAGGGCGACTGTGACGAGATTGTGGTCTCTTAACAGTAGTAGCTGTTCGCTAACCGTTACTACGGATAGGTCTTTGGTGACCTTGTAATTGGTCTAAGGATTCAAGAGTGCTTTGTGGTAAATCCGTATACTGCTCAACCACTCGCAGCGATCGCCTTAGCTGTCCGAGTCGCTTTCGCTCCCCGAACTGCTACTGCTCTCGCCGCTGGTGATCGATACCAGGTCGCGCGGTAGTCGTCGTATGGCATCCGGTGGCCTCGAATGCAGAGGGGTCAGGTCCCGTATGTGTGGGTGGTCTGATGCATCTGCACGCGAGTACATCCGGGTAGCCAAACTAACGACAAAGTCGTCCAGTGTTACCATCCGGAGGTCTCGTCGCAACGAGTCGTTACGAATGAGGTAGTGAGCAGCTGTAATGGTGCGTAGGCACTTGTTCTGCTGGGCCTCGAGTTGTTTAATTTTTGCATCCGCACATAACGCCCACCATGCTGGCGCGGCGTATGTGAGGATGGGCCGAATATATGATTTGTAGATGGCCAGTCTTGTTTCGATGGGTAGTCCGGATGATAGCACTGGGCGCAGTCGATGGCGCGCGACCAGGGCCTTTGCGCGCGTGCTTTTCACATGCGGCCCCATGGTGAGTTTTGAATCGATTTTTACACCGAGGTATGTCGCAGTAGAAGACCAGTCTACGGATTGACCACAAAGCGTGAGCGGGAGCAGAGGTCGGCGGCCTTGTCGCATGCCCCCTCCTCTGATGATCACTGCTTGTGTCTTTTTGACGTTGACCTTAAGTCGCCAAGCCGACAGCCAGGCGGGAAGAAGGTCGAGCTGTCTCTGCATGTACTTCCCCGACATACTCAGGTCCCGAGAGAACCCAAAGTATGCGGCGTCGTCAGCATAAAGAGCCAGCTCGACATTCGTCTCGGCCAGTGGAATGTCGTCGGTGTAGCAGCAGTAGAGGACAGGCGACAGGCAGCTGCCTTGCGGGACGCCCGCCGCGATGGGATGCGTGTTGGAACAAAGACCTTCCACAGTGACGTGAAAGCTACGGCCCTCCAGAAAGGAGGCCACAACCCGCACTATCCTACGAGGTATGCTAGTGTTTAAGAGTTTGAACAGAAGCCCGCCGTGCCAGACTTTGTCGAACGCCTTCTCCATATCGAGGAATACCGCACAGGTGAAGTGACGCCTGTTAAGGGCCACAGACAGTCTGTGCACTATTCTTGTCAATTGGAGAGTAGTACTATGCTCGCTTCGGAACCCGAATTGTTCGTCGCGTGGAGTAAAGTGAGGTACGATATGTCGCAAAAGTAGCTTTTCGAATACCTTTGAAATCGCCGGTAGGAGTGTAATGGGGCGATAGCTCTCGGGAAGCTTAATATTCTTCCCCGGTTTGGGTAGCATAATAATACGACCTTCCTTCCAGGAAGACGGGAAATGTGCGGTACGCACTATGCCATTGAAAAGGCGGGTGTACGCGGCGATAGTTCGCGGCGGCATACACCGTATTGCCATATCTCCGATGCAATCGGCGCCGGGGGCTTTCCTCGGCTTGAGGCGGCTGAAGGCTCGAGCTACCAAACCGGGGGAGAATACAATCGGGGGTACGGTATCTGGTACCGCGGAGCGGAGACCGGTCTCCACTTCGCGTTCTACCTGTGCGACATGTTCGTGGGACTGAGGTGGGTTGGGACGAAACTGTCCCTCTAGGCATTCTGCAAAAATCCGGGCGCGATTTTCTGTTCGAAATCTTAGGGATCCGTCGGTATCGAGGAGGGGGCAGACCGCTGTAGGTGCACGGGACATCGAGGCGCACAACCGGTGGACCCCCCGCAGGTCTCCGGTCGCGTCCTCAATCCGAGCTTGCCAACGATCCACGAAAACATCCGCTATGGCTTTCCTAACCCGAGCCGAGAGCGCGTTTAGCTCGGTCTTCACCGTCGGACAGCGAGTGCGCTGCCACAGACGACGCAAGTCTCTCTTGCTTTTCAGCAAGACCCTGATGTTATGGGGTAGGGGAGGAAGCCCCCTACGCGTAGGCACCTCCGTGGAGGCCCTCTCTAGAGACTTGCGTGACTGCACAGACAGTTCGGACGCGAGTTTATCCACGTCTTCCGGTGTCGAGATCGGAAAGGACGGCGTGTGCAATTGTAGGTATTCTGCGTATTTTTCCCAGTCAACACGCTTGCCGGGCACTGGCGGCGAAACCTTCGTTGGGAGGGAGGACAGAATGACTAGGACGGGAAGGTGGTCGGAGTCGAGGTCGTTGAGCACCTCCTGCTCCGGAGCGCTGGGCAGGTTACGGTGCACTATGATGTCCAGCACGCCCGGGCCGACCCTATAATTACTAGAAACATAGGTCGGTCCGCACGGGCCGTCCACACAGAACCCCCCCCGCTCGGCGGCCCGCAGCAGGTGGCGCCCTCCAAGGTTAATTTGCGCGGAATTCCACGCTGGGTGCTTACAATTGAAATTCCCGGCCACGAGGATCGGGACCTGCGTTTCGAACAGTTGACGCAGTCCCCTTGTGTCGAGAATTTCATTTGGAGGCTTATAAGCGGCATATAGGTGCAGCTTAAGGCTGCGTTCGGCCGGGAGTGAATATGAGAACCACGAGATGTTCTCAGTCTTTTCGAGATGCACAAGGTACCTTTGTACCTCGCGGAACTCAGTCTCAGTTCGCGGAAGGAAGCGGATGCCCTTCCCAAACGGCCTGGCGTTGACAACGTGGCCCAGTTTTACCCGGAGCACACGGAAGTGGATGGCCCAGTTGGGCATGGTCTCCACCACGAATGGAGGAAACCTCGGTTGGGGAGCCCTGTTCGATCCCGTTGGGGGGACGGAGGTGTCCATCTCGGCATCGCCAGTGCTCGAAGCTGAGGGCTTCGTGCCAATGGCGGCGGCATACGAGATGGCTCGGGTACCTGAATCTACAGACCCGCCCAAGCCTTGTGGGTCGAGTCTAGGTGCATCTGGTGCGGAGAAGTCGGGCGCAGCAGTGGAAGGCTTCGTCTCGGGTCGGACAAAGCTCGCGTCCGGGTAGTCAGCGGCAACTTGCGCGGTGGTAGGGCGGGCGGCGCTGAGTTGCGGTTTGCTTGCGGCGGTTGAGGTGCCGGGGCGGAAGTCCCCGGCAGGTGCGGTGAGGTCGGAGCCGGTGCTCGGTGTTGGAGGCACGGAGAACCCGGAGCGAGCAGTGCTCACGGGCTGCGCGGGGAACCCGGAGCGAGCAGTGCTCACAGGCTGCGCGGCGAACCCGGAGCGAACGGTGCTCACGGGCTGGACAGGGCGTATAGCGCCCATCAGCTGAGCGGCGGGGCCCGGGCGGGCTGCAGGTGCGACTTTAGCCGGCGGGGCCGATGGTCGGGCGGCAATTCCCGGGCGGGGGCCGCTTACCAAAGTGGCGGCACCGGCGCGGGCTGGAGGACCTGGGCGAGCGGCGCCCAGTTGATGGGCGGCGGCACCAGGACGGGCTGTTCCGGAGAAGCGGGTCGCTCCCGCGTACGACTGGTCGGCTGCACTCGGACGGGCGCCCAACGGTGTAATGCGTTGAACGTCGGCAGCGAGGCGCGCGGTGAGGTCGTAGCGGGAGCTTCCCGGTTGGATGGTCTGGCGAGAGGCGGTCGATGAGGTCGGTGCGGCGCGCGTAGCATCGCTGCGGCGAGCTGTGCCGGCACCGGCGGTGGAGGGGATGGCCATGTGGGCGGGGCGAACGGAACCGGACGTCAGTGGTGGGGGAAGTGCGGGCACAACTACCCTCGCACGTCTAGATTGACGCGGCGGTAGTGGTGCTGGCATCCTGGCTTCGTCTTCCTCGGCGGATGAGTCGGCAGCCCGCGACGGCAGCACCCCGGTGGAGTGGCTGCGGTTCAGTCGCGGTTCGCGGCGGCGGCGGTGTGGAGTCAGCTGTTCAGCGGCGGCAGGGTCGGCTGGGTGCTGCTCGGGTTCGTTAACACGTTCCCGGCGCTCCCTCTTCCCCTCGGGCGAAAGGCTGCTGTCGCTCATCCGAGGCCTCTTGGTCCCCGAGGTCATGACGCGCTGTAGCACGGCCTGGATCCGCGGGTCCAAGAAGGGCTGCGAATACCCCGACGCTGGAGTTGCTGGGGTGGTGTCGACGGCCGGCCCGGAGGACATGGCCTCAACAAGCTCGGCGAGCGCATCCGGTGACAGGCCTGAGGAGCGGACTCTTTCCAGCAGGAAGGACTCCGACACATCAGCTGCTACACGGGATGGTGGCGATGGAGATGGCGAGGCTGGCGGCGGCGGACGGCCGTCCGATGCTTCGTCCATGGTGATTGGACTCCTCACAGGAGTCGGGGTTGTTTCACTCGCGACGTTGGCAGTGGCGGCTTTCGGTGTGGGGATAACCGCGGGCGGTTATCCAATCAAACACGTCCGTGCGCTGTGAATAAAGCGAATCGGCGCCAAATAGAAAATTCTTGCCTGCGACAGCGGCAAAACAGTGATGCCTGCGGGGAAGCTCCGCCTATAGGGCGGGGCGATAACAAAAAAATATTTGGGTCTTAAAATGTGGAATGCTCTACCAGCTTGCGTGTTTCCTTCCTCTTATAACCTAGAGTGCTTTAAATGAAGCGTGAATCGGCATAATGATGGCAACCGGCGGTGCACCTGTATGCATCCGCTTGTTGCTATCATTCCTGGACATTGCATACTGCTTAACATCAGGTCGATGCAGGGTCACATGTTGCGAATACTGCGCAACGATCTACCCGGCCGGGATGAGTATGGCCACACTCACCCCTCTAAATATATATAACTCAAAGGTGACTGACTGACTGACATAGTGATCTATCAACGCACAGCCCAAACCACTTGACGGATCGGGCTGACATTTGGTATGCAGGTAGATGTTATGACGTAGGCATCCGCTAAGAAAGGATTTTGATAAATTCTACCCCCAAGGGGATAAAATAGGGGATGAAAGTTTATATGATAAAAAAATAACTATTCCACGCGGACAAAGTCGCGAGTATTCGCCACAGCCCGCTAATATCTCCCTAGCATTAGTTCCCATAATTTGATATAAATTTACATTATTTTTAATGAAAATAATGTAATTTTATATCAACAATAAAGTTGAAATTTTATTAATTGAGACAAACTTCACAATAGGTTTTTAATTCGTTTTATTATATTTTTTTATTATTGAAGCTCTCAGCTTTTCTTGAGTTGATAACTAAATTAATATAAAACATAAAACTTTCTTTAAAATAAAACAAAAATCCTTAAATCAGTTCAGATTTCACAGATATTTGTAAAAAATATGAACTCTTTCATTTTGAGGTGTTTCACCGCCATCTAGTTCTGAAACCCTTCTTCCGATCTTAACCAAAATTATTTGAAACCAATCTGGTGTACATAGCTTTTAAATATAGTAATGATAACAAAAATTGGTTCCCTTTTGACTAAGATATGATGTAATAATAAGAAAACCTCTCGAAATTTGCGATGTTCCAGTCTCCAGCTCCCACAGTCTTCATCAGATCTTCACTAAAAATAAATTTCAAAATAGATGAAGAGAGATATGAGAGTATCATCCCCAAAAACATACGCGTCGTATTGAGAACCTCCTCGTTTTTTGAAGTCGGTTAAAAATAAACAGTGAAATATTAAACAATAATATTGTCCTTGCTATACTACTAGTTTGTATAGAAAATACTTTTTTTTTCATTTGCGATATAATATGGTACCCTGGGAAAATTTGTTCTAGTTGATTAGCGGAACCTCATATTAGCCCAAAGTACCTTTCAATCACTATATTTTTGTTGGGAGGACCAGCAGTTAATTTTATAATATTTTTTGAATACATACGAAATTAACTATCCCCCTATCCAGCACCGACACAGCTTCTCAACTCGAAAAAGGGATTGGTTGGGTCTTTATTTAATCGTCTCAAAGAATTTATTTAAATCTTTATTGCATACAAAATACAAAGGCGGACTTAATATATAACAGAAATAAAAACGATCTATTAACCTTTTCATATAGAGTTTTACATATTAATAGTACAAAAGATAATAAGCCTTACTAGTAGAAGAAAAAGTTTCGAGGTGCCCATTAACCCTAAATCAGCAACAAGTGGAATCTACTATTAGCAATATTATAGGAATATCTTCTTTTCCGATTGTGTAGCCCGCGGTCGTAACTTGTGCGGCCCGCGGTCGTAACTTGTGCGGCCCGCGGTCGTAACTTGTGCGGCCCGCGGTCGTAACTTGTGCGGCCCGCGGTCGTAACTTGTGCGGCCCGCGGTCGTAACTTGTGCGGCCCGCGGTCGTAACTTGTGCGGCCCGCGGTCGTAACTTGTGCGGCCCGCGGTCGTAACTTGTGCGGCCCGCGGTCGTAACTTGTGCGGCCCGCGGTCGTAACTTGTGCGGCCCGCGACAAAAATATATAATAATTTCAATAGTCACCATCTACTAAAACAGATTTTTAATACAAAGTTAACAAAATAGGCACCGATGCGAGGGTTAGTAAGGGAATAAACAGAGACCGCGGTCGGTTTGGCTAATATTTTTGTTACATTTGCCCCTAAACAATTGATGGTTTATTAAATTTATATTGAAAAACGTGCAATAGAAACTTGTATAGGTATACATTCTGTCAAGAAAGTACTGGAATTCTATAATTTAAAAAGCTTTCATGTCGAAATTATTATCTACTAGCGGCCCGTCCCGGCTTCGCACAGGTTTGTATAACTTTAACTATATGCTCAGCGCACGCCACGGAAGGCCTCAGAAACGATTCTTTTCCCCCGTTTTTAAAACATTTTTGGTTACTGCTCCACACCTATAGGACCTAGCGTGATATTATATAGCCTATGTTACTTCTGAATAATGCAGCTTTCTAATGGTGAAAAAATTATTGCAATCGGTCCAGTAGTTTTTGAGTTTATTCATTACAAACATACAAAAATACAAATCTTTCCTCTTTATTATATTAGTATAGATTTGCAATGGATTAATTTTTAAACAATCTGTTTAAATTGCCATGTGCATAACAAATAGAATTTCTTGTACTGAAGCGCTGAAATTGTTACATAAGTCTTATAGTCAATCGAATTTATTGAAAACCGGTCGCGATATGGTGGAAGGTTTGCTTCAATATTGAAGCAAGCCTTTGATGGATAATAATATGGTTGTCTATCAAAGTCTTCATCTGAACTTAACATCGTTAAAGTAAAATAAATGGTGACTGAAAATAGTCGTTTAAGTCTGAAAGAGATAGCCTTTAAAATTTTTGGTACTCACGAATGCTTGTCCCGAAAATTTCTCCCATTTTAAATAATTTGCAATGGCATGAAACGAGTACTGAAATACCTGAATTTTCTGCAAAAAAAAGTAATCGCGATAAGGCTATAAAGATTTGATAGAACAAATAAATTCCAAACCCACATTCATAAAACCATTCGCTATCTCACGATGTGAACGAATTTCTGGCCAAAACTCAACAAATCTTAACGAACAGCCACCGTATTCACCTGGTATGGCTCCAGCCGACTAAGTTCGTTCGACCGTTCGACTTCATTACCACAAACCGACAAGTGATGTAGTCTTATATTTCAGTTTTAGTCTGTGGGTTCATAGGTTTTTTGGAGGCTATTGCATCGATATTTAGGATGCGGGTACGTAGCGGGCAGTTAATTTGACGATAAAGCAGCGAGGTTATTTAATACACTCGTAATACAAATTTGTCTGTCGATGCCTGTTTCGTAACCGCATCAATTAGCCGTCAAATATATATTAATCATAGTGGGAAAAATGCTGTTAAACAACAATGTATTCATCGACCCCATTCATGGATTTTGTAGATCTGCTCACTTTAGGTGTTAGGTGGATACAAAGTAATACACCTTGCTACAAAAAAGTAAAAATAGAATAGGTGGTATATAAGTGGACAAAACACTTATGTTCGGATTAATAGTCATGGCTAAGCACTGGCTCAAGTTGTGCTCACGAACGAAAGTAATACTCAAACGATGCTTAGCCGAGCAACCACTTCACACTATAATAGTCGGCTAAGTTGACGCAGCTAAGCCAAGCAACGCCTCAAGCCAATGCTCGCTGAAATATGTATATTACCTGGAATCCTGATGCAAAAAACTGAAAAGTATTGAGAAGTTACATTTCCATGGAGATAGGTAACCCTCTACGGTTGAAGTTTTATAATATAAAATGTTTAATTTGCACTGAAAACAGAAGAAATCATAGATTTTGTATGAATAAAATATGAATACACACAAGAAATAAAAGAAAACTAGATGAATTGGGAACAATATTTTTAAAACGACAAAAAAAACATAATTTCATAATCAACAAAAACTTAAGAAATACCAGTCTAACATGAAGAATCTAACGCTGAGCGTGACTTAAGTAAGGGAATATCACGACTAATGCTTAGCCAAACACCGGCTCAAGCTTTAGCCTGAGCCACCGCTCGGAGCACCGACTATTATAGAAACAACTGTCACTTCGACAGTTCTAAGCAATGGCTCGTGCTTAGCAACGACTAATAATCCGGACATTAGTGTGCCGCCCGACAGTGATAGCCACATTGTCCTATGTGGCCTTGGTCGGAAAAGTGTTACGACCGCCGCCCGGTGTAGACTCACCCCTCAACACCAGACTTGATCTCTAAACCAACACGTTAAAACGGATGCTCATTTATATTTGCTATTTGTTTTTTAATGTTATCTGGAAAATTTATTATAGTAATAGCCCAAATTCCATACGGAGACAATTTGATAGCCATAGAAAGAAATGGTGGTATCCGCCAATCGCAGTTGGTCTTTTAGACGTGTTCGGGGTGAACTTATGTTGGTTAGGTGGTAAAATGACACGAGGAAGCTTGGTTTGGTATAAAAGGATTTAATATTAGAAATGGTAATGAATGGTCGATCGTGTACTGCCGCAAAACAATTAATTAAGTATTTGCGTCATATTAAATAAACGCTGACCGCGTGCATTCCTCGCTATTGTACTTCGTACAAGACGTCTAGCTTCAAAATTACGTTGTAAATATATTAATATTCAAGAACCTTTAAATCATATTTTAGAAGCAATAAAGGCTGTAAATTCTTAAAAGTTGATATAAAATAAACAATATTTTTCTTCCTCGGTAGGTTGCCAGCAAGGAGATCCTCTTGGCCCTGATAGATCCAATAATAATAAAAATGTCTCAGGTTAACATGATAGACCATTAGCAGGAGAAATAGACTCAGATTTAAACTATTTTGCCACAATAGAAAAAACTGAAATCGTTAATAATTTTGGAAAACTTGCACCAAATGAATGCGGACAACTTGTTTCTTTTAGGGAGTCCTATTTTCGATTTAGTTATCCATAATTTTTTTGAAGAAAAATTGGAATAATTTAATAACATTTCGTATCGTGTTGTTTTAAAATGTTTTCCCACATTTACTTGCTTACTTTTAGATTCTGCCTGTTTGTTCCAAAATAAGTATTTTCTCCGAACAACTCCTTTTTGGATTTTTTCTAAACAAATACAAAAAATCGATACTACTTACACTAAAAATTAATTCAGAAAAAATATGTTACCTATATCTTTTTAATTATGTTTTCCTGGCTTCAGGCAACATTAATATTAATATTGCCAATTTTGGTGACCTTGGAATAAGGCGAATAAAAAATTTTGCCCTACCAGCTTATCTTTCCTCCGGATAGCAATTAACCTCGTTGGAAAAAAAATATCCCGTCATATTCTAGTGGTTTATCCGAAGCTAAAGACGACTAGTCTGCGCTATGCCTAGATAATATTCGAATTAATAGCAAAGTGCCAACATTGTGAGATAACTTATTAAATTATACATAATTAACTTTTACATGTTTTTTTTTAATCGCGCTCTCCTCCAAAAGCATAGGTACTATAATAATATGCGTTTGTTTAAGACTCAGGCTTAGTGTGTGTGAACCTCACTGTTGTCCATATGGCAAACAAGTCGACTGCCTTGTGCACATTGCTTATGCATCGCGGCTTATCTTGTTGTATGCGTCGGCCGCTTTTACCGGCACAAGCACTATCAATACTTTGATTCGCAGATCTCTTGCCTCCATTTTAGTTGTAGCCACCTTGGGACCCGGACTTATTTAGAGATGATAGCAAGAAACGTGACGGTATGACCTTAGTTCAATGCGAATAGGTGGGACATCATAAGTGAAGACACGTTAGTAACTTCCCATCTTCCAAGAACTACTGCCAGAGCTGGTGCGACGGCTGAACAAGCTCAAAACGTCAAACGCAGAGGAAATGCTGCCAGTATTTTGGGAACCATGCTGCTGGCCAATGGCCGCGAGGAAATTGTTATTTTGTAAGTAGGTTTGAGATATCGCGGCTCACTTAGTTTTAATGATTGTATCGTATCCAGATAAGCACATATATTTTGTATAAAGTCACATTCAGCACATATTCGGTACTAACCTCACATACCTATTGTAATATTCCCGCCATTCTGACAATAATTTTAAATTGGTTTCAAAGACCGAACTTTCAAAAATCTTAAGATCCCCAAATATCTTCAATACTTAGCAGAAAATAATCTTTTAAATAAATCTTCCACATCGATGCCAATGTGGTGAGGTGGTTGGCCAATTTGCCCACCACGGTCTGTAAAAAGTTATAAAAAGACGGTATAAAAAGCGCCGGGAAATTATACATCGGGCTCTTACCAGAGTCTCTATCCCCTCTATTTTAGAACCTAACTGTTTGGCTAGGGATGATGGTAAGAGGTCCGATGGAATGACTTTAGTGCCCTGGGCAGGTGGCCGCTGCTTACCTTCGCGCCGTCACATCTGCCCGGGACGTCTCAAAATGTTAGTCTGCCGCTTGCTCGGCGGAAAACCAAATACGCTGTCTCTTTCAGTAGAGATTATGTATTTGAACCGTTTGGGTTTGAGCCGTAGGGGCCAGGAGCTCGCAATGTTTAAATATATTGCTAAGCGTTTGGTTGATACATCTGGTGACCAACGGGCTGGCTCATTCTTTGGCCAACGAATTAGACGAGCATTAGGGAATGAGCTGCTTGAACAACCGGCAGGTAGCTAAAAGTTTTGGCAGCTTGCAAAATCGGTCGAGGTAAACTTCTGGCGCTCATCATTGCCGCCGCTGCGATATCCCGATGGTTCGCTGGCTCATTTGGCGACTAAAAAAGCCGATCTTCTGGCTCATATTTTCGCCTCTAACTCCAGACTCCACGATGGAGGCGCGCAACCGCCTACTACACCCAATTGCGGATTCACAATGCCAGATATTCATATCCGGCAGCGCGACGTGCGCGCGGCACTCCATTCTCTCGATGTTCGGAAGGCCAGTGGGCCGGATGGTGTTCCAGCGATTGTTATAAAAAACTGCGCTCTTGAGTTGTCTCCTGCTCTCACGCGACTTTACCGCCTATCATACTCCTCTGGTATGGTCCCCGCAGCTTGGAGGGAAGCGAATGTGCAACCTATCTCCAAAAAGGGTAACCGGTCAGACACCAATATTTACCGGCCCATTGTCATCACCTCAGTGCTGTGCAAAGTTCTGGAAACAGTTATTAATGCACAGATTATGCGATACCTAGAAGGTCACTCCATTATCAATGACCGTCAATACGGATTTCGTAGAAAAAGGTCTACGGGTAATCTTCTAGCATATATTACGCATATCTGGGGTGAGGCAATGGATAGGCATGGAGAGACCTTGGCAGTCGGCCTCGATATCTCTAAGGCCTTTAACCGGGTATGGCACAAAGCTTTACTCTCTAAGCTGCCAGCATATGGATTTTCGGCGCGACTTTGTGGCTGGATCTCAAGTTTTTTATCAGACCGGGCTATACGAGTCCTCGTTGATGGCACGACCTCGGGTCGCGAAACCATTAACGCGGGCGTACCCCAAGGATCTGTGCTATCCCCTACTCTGTTTTTGCTGCATATCAATGACTAGCTGTGCTCGCGACTTCGTCCGCGTGGAATAGTTATTTTTTTATCATATAAACTTTCATCCCCTATTTTATCCCCTTGGGGGTAGAATTTATCAAAATCCTTTCTTAGCGGATGCCTACGTCATAACATCTACCTGCATGCCAAATTTCAGCCCGATCCGTCTAGTGGTTTGGGCTGTGCGTTGATAGATCACTATGTCAGTCAGTCACCTTTGAGTTATATATATTTAGATTATTCTTTAATACATATTTTTTGTGTATCTTGAACCGTTTTCACGGCGCACGCAACGGAAGGCTTCAAAGATGAAATAATTTCTCCCGTTTTTTACACATTTACCACTATATCTTTGCTCCTATTGGTCGTAGCGTGATGTTATATAGCCTATAGTCTTTCTCGATAACTGGACTATCCAACACAAAAAGAATTATTCAATTCGAACCAGTAGTTTCGGAGATTAGCGCGTTCAAACAAACAAACAAACAAACAAACAAACAAACAAACTCTTCAGATTTATAATATTAGTATAGATTTGTTATCACTCGGTAACATACATTGCTATGCAGACGATAGCACTGTCCACGGTCAATACTTGATGCGTCAGCCCCCCAGTCGCGTCAGAGGAGTATAGGAGTTCATTGGTAAATGAATTGGACCAAACCCTGGAAAAAATCTCAAACTGGGGTTCTCTTAATCTGGTACAGTTTAATGCCCAAAAAACCCAGGGTTGCGCATTGACAGCAAAAAAGACCCCCTTTTCTCACTTTCCCTCCCTTCAGAGCACACGTTTACCATTGTCTCCAGTTCTCGATATCCTGGGATTAGAAATACGCTCCGACCTAAACCACCGCAACTATATTAAGAGCATTGCGAAGACAGCAAGTAGGAAGCTCGGCGTCCTTAATAAGGTGCGACGGTATTTTACTCCTCAACTCAGGCATCTGATTTATAAAGCTCAGATACGGCCTTGTGTGGAATACTGTTCGCATCTTTGGGGTGGATCTGCCAAATACTTGCTGCATGCTCTCGATAGTCTGCAAAAGCGTGCATCGAGATTTATCGAAAACAAAGAGCTCACGGACACTCTAGAGCAGTGTTTCTTAACTGGTGGTCCGCGGACCACTGGTGGTCCCTCGAGGCATTCCAAGTGGTCCACGAAGCTATCGTAATAAATAAGTGACATGGCGTGATGAGTCGACACAACGCGACCACGCGCTGCACAAATGCGAAGGAGATACGCGGCCGGTGGAGTGCGGGGAGCGTTTGCCGTCGGAGTCGGGGAGCCCGCTCCCCGCACTTGCATCTTGACATCGGGTGGTGTCGCACGCGTCGTTTCGGTTTCACTCGCTTTGTTCCGTTCGCTCTTTGTTTTAATACTTAGTGACAGTATAACCTACGTGCGTGTAGGTTCGAAGGTTATTCTGAGTACTTACTTATTTTCAAATTGACAGCAATTGCAAATATAATTAAATAAGGTTCTTACAGTAAATTACGACTCCAGATTTGAAAAGGAGTGTACTATCTACCTACGTAAGTAAAATAAAACTTGTTTGTTTTTTTTAGTTTTCTCAGTTAAAGTAGCTATTATAGAGCACTAATTAAGCTTTATTTTCGTCTTGCAATGTTTGTTTTGCATGTACTTAGGTAGGTTTGTTTGTTCGGGTAATTCTTACAACTTGTAGTTACGAACAAACAAGCAGTTGTTCTCAAGCGATTGAGACAAAGTATGCCATACTTATATAACTTCGGTGTCAATACAATATTGTTTTAAGGTAGCCATGGAACTCTTAAAATACCTATCTAATATCGTATTTGGGCTCATTTGATACATTTTGATGAGTAGGTATTTTAAGCGACATTGCCACAGCTAGCTTATCACATTTTTTTTTATTAAAAACATATATCCATAATAATATTATTATAATTAATAACTTTGTTTCCAGAAAAATGCCACCAAAAAGAAAATATGACGATGACTATATTAAACTGGGCTTTACTTCTATAGAAGTAAATGGGGAAACTAGACCTCAATGCGTTTTATGTACCGCTGTTCTTGCCAATGATGCTTTAAAACCGTCGAAATTGGAACGTCATTTGAAGACCGTACATGCGAACTTTACTAACCGTTCGCGAGACTTCTTTGAAGGGAAACTAGCAAACCTTAAAAAAATGAAACTCGGACCCAGTGGAACAAGTTATGCAACATCTGAAAAAACATTAACTGTATCGTTTGAAGTTGCAAAATTGATTGCCAAATCTAAAAAGGCACACACAATCGCCGAAAATCTAATAAAGCCCTGCATGCTCAAAGTTGCCGAAGATCTTTTAGGTCAGGAAGCTTATAAGAAAATTCGTGAAATACCGCTTTCCAACGACACAGTGAAGTTACGTATTCAAAAAATGTCAACTGATATTGAAGAACAAGTTATTGACAAGATTAAAAAAAGTCCGTATTTTGCATTACAATGTGACGAATCTACGGACATCTCACAATGTTGTCAATTACTTGTATTTATTCGATTTTTGGAGAACAATAAAACGTTTAAAGAAGAGTTATTATTTTCTCAAGAACTTGTAGCGTCGTCACAAGGTGCAGATGTTATGGATGTAATAAGTAAATATATGGTGAAACATGAACTTGTGTGGGAGAAGCTTGCGGGATTTTGCACGGACGGTGCTCCTGCTATGCTTGGTTCTCGCTCTGGTCTTGCAGCGTTGGTAAAAGCTAAAAACCCATCCGCAATTACGACACATTGCGTTATCCATCGTCAAGCGTTGGCCGCTAAAACACTTCCGGAATGCTTTGCTTCGACGATGAAAACAGCTATAAAAGTAGTGAACTTCATTAAAAGAAGTGCACTCAACACTCGTCTTTTCAAACGATTGTGTTCTGACATGAACTCTGAACACGAAACTTTACTTTTCCATACGGAAGTACGTTGGCTGTCCAAAGGAAATATGCTCTCAAGGTTGTACGAACTAAGAGAGGAAGTACAAATCTTCTTAGCCAACAAGGAAAACAAAGAGTTGCTAGATCTGTTCTGCGAGCCTGAATTTCAAATACGTTTTGCTTATTTGGTTGACTTTTTTGCGCAAATAAATAAATTGAACCTACAACTGCAAGGGTCAGGAAATTTGAAGTTGGAACGCATGAGCAATATATTTGCATATGAAGATAAAATCAGGGCGTTTATTGCTAAAATCGAGCTATGGATCAATAAAGTTGAAAGAAGAAACTTTTCTGCATTTGATACCCTTAACCAAATTATTAACGGACAAAGTGCAGAAGCTAAAGAAGAAATACAGAAGAACATGTTAGTCCATTTGAAAAACTTAAAAAATGAGTTTAATCGCTATTTTCCTGACTGCGAAGACAAAAGTATTCAGAAACTGATCCGGAATCCTTTCATTCTCAATATTTCCGAGGTGTCGGATGAAATTCAAGAGGAACTTATTGAAATGCAACATGACAGTAACTTGAAAGATACATTCGAGTCAGGAATTAATCTTGAAGATTTTTGGAGTCAAAAGGCAATTTCTTTGCCAAAACTTCGGGACATAGCTATACGTTACCTAACATTATTTTCTTCTACGTATCTATGCGAGCAGGGGTTTTCGGCGCTTCTAATAATTAAAAATAAGCACCGAAATCGGTTGGATGCCACTGACGACATGCGTTTAGCCTTAAGTAGCACTGAACCAAGGATTCAGAAGTTAGTAAAATGCATGCAATCACAAAAATCTCATTAAAATGTTATACTCTATTTTAGGTTTAATTTTTTCTATTTTACAAAATAATATATAAATTTGTCGTTAGTAGGAAAATTATTAGTGTTTTATTTATAGATGTTCAAGCAACCTTTTATTTATTTATGTTTAGGTACCATATTATTAATCTGACCAGGTGGTCCCCGGCAAGCCAGAAATTTGGTCAAACGGTCCCTCGTGACTAAAAGGTTAAGAACCACTGCTCTAGAGCCATTGCAGCTTCGCAGAGATGTAGCGTCGTTGAACGTGTTTTATCGCCTTTATCATGGAGAGTCCTCTGAAGAACTTTTTCATCTCATTCCTCTTTCTCCTTTCCGGTATAGGACTTCACGAGCGGGTAACAAAATGCATGCATATACTGTGGCAGATATTCCAACCCGCACTAAAAAATTTGGTGATTCGTATATCTGTCGCACTATTAAAATGTGGAATGCTCTACCTGCTCGCGTGTTTCCTTCTTCCTATAATCTCGAGTCCTTTAAACGAAGCGTGTATAGGCATCTTAAGCCGGCATAATAGGTGCAATCAACGGTTACGTAGATCGTAATTGTTGGTTGCATTTGTTCTTGGACCTTCATACTGCTTTCCACCAGGTAGATGTGAGGTCACATGCCGAGCTCTCATAAAAAAAAAAAAGCCTGGTAATTCAACGGGGTAACGCAGCCAGTCTACTGGGCATACACCTGTCGGCAGCGATCTGGAAGAAATTTATTATTTATATAATTAGGAATTAAGCGTTTTTTTTTTGTAAAGTTAGTTTTTATTCTTATTTCACTTAGGTTTAATTTTATGTTGGTAATATGAAAAAAAAAACTACGTGCAGTTTTTGTAAAATTAAATAAAGATTATCTTTTAATCATTTAATTAGACTATAATGCTCCGTCGATCACCATAAGGGACTTGATTTTGGATCCCTAAAATTCAAACATAAAAATGCGTATCAATTTTATAAATCACGAAGCAAAGCAGTCTTAAAAGTTCGGTAATAAATATATCTGTCTGTTAGTCGCAGAATAACATTTTTTTTTTATTAAGTTTTATTTTCGAAACACGTTATAATAAGGGTCGACCTGTGATTTTGGGAATTTACGGTTACAGATTGTGATAAATGGCTCGGACCGAGTACAAAGGCTATATTTATGTTCGTGTCCCGAACGGTCCCGTATATAACGGAGCGGCGCGCCGCACACCGCACTCGCAGACATGGACTCGCGCACCGCACTACTCCTGCTCGTAAGTCTGCTCGAACCGGGACTTACTTATGTATCATTCGACATGTTGTAAGTATGATTTGGTTTGTGATGCAGATGACGGCGGTGGCGGCGCTCGCAGAGGAGGACCGGCGCAGTCTCCACATCCCGGAGAAGATCATCGGCGGCGTCATCGACAAGCTGCACGCACACAAGCACAAGCCCGCCGCCGGCGCACAGCAGGCCTCTTACGCGCAGGGGTCCTTCCAGCAGACGCAAGCCATCTACCAGCAGGCCAACTATCAGCAAGCCAACTATCAGCAGGCACAGGGCGGCTCCCAGCCAGGAAACTATCCGCAGGCACAGGGCGGCTCTCAGTCAGGAAACTATCCGCAGACACAGGGCGGGTATCAGCATGGGAACTATCAACAAGGAAGTTACCAACAAGGGCAAGGCAATAACCAACAGGGGCAAGGCATTAACCAACAGGCGCAGGGCGGATATCAGAACGGACAGGGAAGTTATCAACAAGGACAAGGAAGCTATCAACAGGGACAGGGTAGTTATCAACAGGGGCAGGGAAGTAATCAACAAGGACAGGGAAGCTATCAGCAGGGGCAAGGTAGTTATGTACAGGGACTAGGAAATAATCATCAGGTTCAGGGTATTTACAACCAGGGGCAGGGTGGCTACACTCAGGGACAACATGGTCAAGGTAGCTATCAACAGGGAGGCGGATATGCACCGTCGTACCCCTTGCCCGGTTACCCTCACCCCCCGGGCCTGATGCAGGGTCAGTACATTATCCAGATCCAAGGGGGCGGCGGGAACCAGTCGGCCTCCACGGGCGGCCCTGTGTGCGTGTGCCAGGCCTGGCCCGACGCGCCGCCGCGAGCCGTCTCCACAACCACGGAGCTGCCCGTCAACGACGAAGACAAACCAACAAAAGTGTAGTCGCGTGAGATAATGTCACGCTGCTAAGCTATTGCTTGTGACACCCCGGAAGGTGCTCCTCTCCTCGCCACCGAGTCCACACCGCTGTCACGTGATGCGGAGCGTCCCAGCCGACTGCTAGCAGTTACCGATTTCCGCGTTAATAGAACATGACTTATGGCGACTGACGGAGCTGTAACAGAAAACTGATCGCGACTGCTACAGAAGCTGACTGCGGTGTGGACTCATTTATTTATACTATTTATTTAGATTATAATTTAAGATAATATTTAACATTTAACTGGTTAGATTAGGTGTAATATATAAATATATTTATTTGACAAGTTAATTGATATTATTGACCGACCCATAAAATGTTTCTCCGAATTGTTTAACCCCCGACGAAAAAAAAGAGGCGTTTGATATGTTAGTCTGTTCAGACGTTTCAAAGTTGCACACAGTGGGCAGGAAAAGGATTCGCGAACTCGAGCATCAAAAAACATCTAAATGTTGTTTTCAGTTATAATAAAGTTTTTTTTTTGGAAAAAAAAGAACATGGAGGTGTAGATTTTATTAACTTGATCCTAATTAAATAATTTCTTTATAAAAAATCTGTTTTAAAATGAGAACTAAAGTAATATTTTTAGAATCATAAATCAAACTTTGGGTGTCTTTTCAAAAGTTAATATATTTTCTATAAAAATACTATCTAATTAGGATCGAGTAAGTTATATTTACACCTCTACGTTCTTTTTTATTAAAAATTAACTTTGATATCACTGAAAACAACATTTACACGTTTTTAGACGTTCGAGATCACGAAACCTTTTACTGGCTTCTTAATGTTTGGGATCGGCAAATGCTAAATGCTAATTTAAAAACTTATAGATCATACAATTATGGACCCAACAGCAAGAATGTCGATTAGAGACTGTTTAATTCTTAATTACCCATGTTTAAGCATATTCAATATATGTCCTTGAAAATAAGCGTGAATCGACATTCTCAAGTTGGCATAGTGGGGAGAGCCAATAGTCTTATTATTTAATTTTGACTGTTTGTTGTTTTTAATGTTGAACTTTACATGCCGCTTTCCACCAGGCGGGTGTAGAGTCACTTGCCGTGCTCTAGAAATCTGCAAAACAATCTGGGTTTATGAATGTGGAACACCTACAATGAGCCACCAAGTCCGGATCAATCGGTCGGACAGTTTTAACGACAAAATATAATCTTACAAAGAAAAGGTGCTGAAGTTATTGCGCAGGAGGATGAAAGTGTCCGTACAACATGTATTAATTACTTAAATATCTTTTTGAGGTTATTAAGAGTGATGTTTCCTTATAAATAAATATTATTTATGTTTATAATTATGTACCTATGTGTGTATCTATTTAGACTTATCGTTAATTTGAATTTATGTATAATACATTTGGAAATGATGTGTACATCTGTCACACACGTACATATCTCAACTTATTATATTTTAATATTAAACAAAGCGATGTTACAATATGTGCGCCGTTGATGTATCTTTTTGAATAAATAAACAAAGAACCCAGCGCCGCCGCCGCTAGGCGTCACTTATTTTCTAATTAACAAGATGTTTGTTTGGGTGTAAATAAAAACGGTACCTACTCACATCATTTAAATTCTGACAACTGTTTTTTACGTTTATGTTACACGCTATCGTTAAAGTTCAGTCATCAACACTTCCAGACAGCATTACCTCACAGGCTTTAACTCTGTTAATGACAAAAAAAAAAACGGTTTTTGGGTTGTATTGTCGATCGAAGGTTTTTGGAGTCCGCTTTGCTATGTCAATGTTTCCTGTATTTCAAAGTTTACATTATGCCTATCGCCATTTATACTAAACATATTTAAGTTTTCGTGACGTACAATAAATTCTCATAAATACGAATATATTGAGATGATGATTCAGGGTGGCTGTGTTGGTATGCCTCAGCCACCTTGTAGATTTTAGGCCCCGGTTCAAAATCCGGTATGTAGCATTGAGTTTTTAATTAAAAAAAAAATTACCTACATATTTTTGGCCAACACTTATTATAAGTACTTATACAGGAAATAGAGTAACAACTCGAGGATTGTTTTTGAGCAATGCAACAGCAGCGACATCTTTTATGTCTCTACAAAAATATCTTGGTAAAGAAAATAAAGATATTTATAGGCCGTGCAACGGGAAATGTTTTTCTTCTTCCATCAATAGATGGCGCTCGAGTTTATTATTAGGTTATATATTATATTTATTATAGATTTTTTAAATAAATCTTTAAAAACATTTATATTTGGGTACTTAATTATAAAAAGATACTACGTAAGTAAGTCTGATGTGGAGAAAATAAAAGAACCAAATTTTTTTTTTATTTAATGATTTTTTTTATTATTGTATCACTTTGGTCTTCAATATATATTTTCCCCCAGAAGAATACAAATAACTGGGCGGAAATTCTGGGTACCCTGAGGCCTGTAAGCCTCATGCGCCGTGGCAGCCGTGATGGTACCAATGTTGAATGGGTAGTGTCAATACATCTATCAAAGGAAAGGTTTCCCGAAGCGATCACGAGTCTTCATGCCATATACCTATAGCCGAATACTCCATATTATCTTTCGTAAAATAAATATAGTATAAAAATGTGGCGCACGCCCTCACGTTATAAATCTATACGTTTGTAAGTCTGGCTTTGCAACATCAGTTAACTAATTGTACGATTTTTCTGACTGCACATGCCGCAGAGCTCAATCTATTGAATAGAGAGTTTATGTGAGCTTTCCATTGTAGTTTGGAATCGACTGTGATCCCTAAAAACATAGTGGAGTCAACAAATTCCAGATCAGTACCATCTAATTTTACTGTGGTATCATTATATGATACATTAGGCAACGTAAATTTCAGGCACTTAGTCTTCTTAGCATTTAAAACTATATTATTTGCTTAGCCGTGAACCATTTCGAAACAGTTTCCAGAGTTCATTTGCTGCCGATAATACATTATCTTTCCTACAAACTTTAAACAGTAGAGATCTTAGAATAATTCATTATTCTATGGTTCCCTACCATAGAAATAAATTATTCTCTATTATCAGCAAATAGCACTATCTGCGCCATCGTCGCTCGTACCATGTACCCTTCTGTTACACAGCCATTCATATTAACACCTTGTGGTCCATTTTGAAGGTAAGATTTTATTAGATTTAAAACTAAATCGCGATTTTTTTACTAGAGCACTGCATGTAACTTTGTATCTGTTGATGGTAAGCAGACCTACAGAATCTATGAATTGGGTCGACCAATATATTATTTTTTAACAGAATTAATCGCTCTTCAGAGCACGCAAATACCATTGTCTCCAACCCTGAATATCCTGAGATTAGAAATACGCCCCGACCAACCACCGCAACTATATTGAGAGCATTGTGAAGACAGCAAGTAGGAAGGTCGGCGTAATTTGTTTTCAATTTGCATTATGGTAAATGAGCTTCACATACAACTTATTTATAATTTTATCAGCTTTCTAATAAACGTTAAATAATTTCAATCGAGTAAAGAACAACGAAGCTACAGTCGTTTTAGTAAGCCGAGTCCTGGTGCGCGTAATCTCAAATTGATGTAACTGCTGGACTGTGTTATGTAGAATATGATTGGCATACAACAGGCCAGTCATACTCTACATAAAAAAAATGTAATATGAAACTGCATTTTTGGTATCTTATTTGATTATTTGGACCTAAGAAAAATGTGCTACCGGCATAATACGTGAAAAACTGTAAAATGTTGTTACAATTGAGTCGACAATTGAATCACACCCACAGCTGCGTTTGTCTAATATTTTTTGAGAAAAAAATTTAAATAGTTTTCAAATTTTCAAATTTTGTGATTTTCTTACATTTTTAGCCAAATATCGGCACAACCGATTATGCTAAGAGAGAACTTGTGAGAAATTAAGTATTAGCTCATTTAATTACCTTTCATTAAAGCGCAAAAAGGGGCCCATGAACCCTAGATTTCTCTTGTAATCGTAAGAAAAATGCAATATACAAGTTTTAAAATAGCCTAACATGAAATTGTGGGCACTTATAGTACATGTACTATTATTTCTTCTGTGGCATGGGTAAACAAAACATAAAAAGTTACAAAAGCATTGACGTTTATTAACACTCATATATAAAAAATTAATACCTAAGTTAAAAAATAAAGTTTTTTTGAGGATGCCGGTTGATCATTTTGTTGAGAAAACTCTTCTTTATATAACATATCCCCCTCAATAGTTTGCATTTGCAAGAAATTAATTTGAAGAGGGCTTGGGGAGTCTTTGCTGACTGTGAACAATGTAATGTAAGGAGGCCATTAGATTGTTCATTGATTCATTGCTTTGCAGACGACAGTACCGTTCACGGGCGATACTTGGCTCGTCAGCCTCCTCGCCATGCCGAAACAGAGGAGTATAGGAGTTCCTTGGTGAATCAACTGGACCTAACTCTAAACGAAGTTTCAAATTGGGGTTGTCATAATTTGGTCCAATTCAATGACAAAGAGCTCACTAACACCTTACAGCCGCAGCTTCGCAGAGATGTAGCGTCGTTGAGCGTATTTTACCGCCTTTACCATGGACAGTGCTCTGAAGAACTTTTTAATCTCATTCCCCCTTCCTCTTTCCATTACAGAACCTTACGAGCAGGTAACAAAATTCATGCGCATTCCGTGGCCGATGTACCAACCCGCACCAAAAAGATTAATATATATCTGTATAATATTTGATTTCTTAAATATGAACTGCATTGTTTATAGGAACTTGGAGACCGCTTTACTTTGGAGTAGGTTTTGCCTCTTTTACTCATATTTATTTTTGGTGCTAAAAAAGAGACAAAACCTATTACTAAACCTAATTTTAACTGGAGCGTACTTCTGGGACTGATTACCGATATAAGTGCCTACCGTTATCTCAATTGCTTTTTGATACTGAACATACTTTGTGATGCTGAACACGAGCATCGCGCCGTGTGCAATTTGGTGGTCACGGCCTAGCCCTTTGGCCCATCCATTAAGACACATTTATATAAGTAAAAAATGGTCAATTAATGCTTTATTTATTTTGACAGATTTGACAGCCCCCAAACACTTCATTTTGTTCGTTGTATTATCTCTTATGCGGATTTTAAAAATTGTATAATAAAAATTAAAACTAAATAGTGCACGTTCTCACATCGGTAATATTTTAAAATTAAACACAAACGAAGTGAGAGTGTGCTACTTGGAGGAGGCCATAGAATCATGGAGCACAGCTTATCCCACGGAAGTTTTTCCATCCGATAAAACCGTATAAAAAATATGGGATGCGCCCGGAATAAAAAATGTCTATAATAAGCTATTTTTAAAATCAATACTCGACGCAGTTCGCGCCCGGCTTCTTGCTGTGAAGGAAAAGGAATCTGGATATTGGCTACAAGCCCTGCCCTCTATTCATGTAGGGACTTCATTCGACAACTCATCCCTCAGTATTGCAGTTGGTTTAAGATTAGGCATTAGGATGTGCGAACCTCACCAGTGTTCGTGCGGACGAGGAGTAGACACATCCGGCCACCATGGGCTGTCGTGCGTAAAAAGTGCAGGCCGTTTTTATAGACACAGTAGTCTGAATGAGCTTATTAAAAGAGCACTGACTACTGTGTCTATACCTGCCTTATTGGAGCCGCCCGGTATGCTGCGCGATAATGGTACAAGACCAGACGGCGTTACCATAGTTCCGTGGTCTCTTGGACGGACTCTTGTATGGGACGCGACCTGCAAATAAGACGCGGCCAACGTATCTAACGTTGGCCGCGTATATAATTAAAACAATTGATAAAGAATAAAATTAATATTGAAATAAAAAAGGGAATAAACCTACTACAAAAAAAAATATCATCTAAAATTTGACCGTGTGGCATAGTGGCCAAAACGCTGGCACATTTCCTCGCTCAATACAGAGTTGGTTTTTTCCTTGCACAAAAGGTAGTATACCAAAGGTCACAAGTGAGGGAGACCAATCGTGAAGACACTATTGGCACACGGCCCCACTGTCTCAGCGTCCCCACTACAAACGGTACTTTTCATAAAATTGATATATTTGTGCCTTCTGAGTGTTTCGGCGGTTAAGGTCGCCGCTCCTGCATAGCTATGAGTCCCGTGTAAATGAGACGGAGCCAAGGTCTACGCAGGTGACATCCCACACTAAGCGCCGACCCATCTTCCATGGGATCAACGACAATCCAACGGGTCGTTTGCCGTCGCTTCGGGACAAACCTATAGGCTCTAGTATCGTTGGAACATCTACGACGGCAAGCGACCTTTTTAAAATGTCATAGAGTGATGCATGACGGGAGAAACGACCTCCACTTTTGTAACAGCTAAGGCCGTGGTGTCCAAATTGGTCACCGTCACTACCACACGGACATGGTTCGCACATATTTCCGCACCCACCCGTAATCCAATAGCTACTCGAGAAGTAAAGTTGTCCATAAGTGTGCCGAGGTTTTTGGATGGTATTGCTTGCAACCAATACCCTGATTCTTTTTGCGAAGATGCTAATAACCTCGCTTCATCTCAATCATTATTACAAAGCCTATTGCGTGGTCTGAATTATTACAAAGCCTCTTGCGTGGTCTGAATTATTACAAAGCCTCTTGCGTGGTCTGAATTATTACAAAGCCTCTTGCGTGGTCTGAATTATTACAAAGCCTCTTGCGTGGTCTGAATTATTACAAAGCCTCTTGCGTGGTCTGAATTAAAGGAATATCTCATTGTTTCTGAAGGTGTTTTTCCAATGGGATATCACTTTAGGGCAGCAGTTGACCTGCCAAGCTACTTCAGCCTCGTTTAAACAAGTTAAGTTTAAATCTTTAAGTCGTTAAACGCTATATAAATAAGATAAAAATTAAATAGTATAAAGTTTATACTAATTAGTTTTTATCTTCTTTATATAGCGTTCTTTATATATCTTTTATGTCGAAAATGTTTATACTATAAACCATATTTGTGTAATTAATTAATTGCTGCAGCGGAACTAGCTGATATCTCCAAGCGGAGGAAATATTTTATATTTAAGCGGTTTGGAGTGGAGACGATTGGCCCAGTTCTAAACATGACATTACTATTGAAATAAAGTAATATTTATTCAAAGAAACAAACAAAAAATATTTGAATACAAATTAATAATAAAAAAAAAAAAAGTAAATCTACATTAAAAATAAACTAAATTAAATGAAAATATTCCTCAAGTTTGTCCTGAGGCATAGTACCCAAGACGCTGACGGCGTTACCTTTTTGTATTGATATGGAATTTTTTTGCCTAAAATACACGCCGGCTCTTGGGTCGCCGGTAGCGTCGATAAGGAGGGGCGCCAAAGTGTTATAAAAAGCTTTGGCGTCCTGACTCCAAGGACCAACGGTTTCCATTGCGAAAGCTAAAAACTCATAAACATTTTTTATATCATCGTATTTATTATGTTTATTGACTTTCGCAGTGGATGCGGCCGAACCCGTTAACTAAGACAAAGCCATGGTGTCCACACATGTAGCATCCCAAACCATAGCTTTGCCGGATTTCCAGGGAATCATAGTCATCCCGTCAGGGCTCTTACCATCACTTCTAGATAGCCCTCTAGGCTCCAATATTGAAGGGAGAGACCTGCGTAGGATATCATTGATTTCGGCGTATCTGCGGAATCGCCCAGCACTTTTTTTACACGATAGTCCATGAAGTCCGTCCGTATCGACGCTAGTGCCACAAGGACAAACATAAGGTTCGCATAATTTAGCGCCTACGCGTAAACAAGCAGCAATCCTTATCGTGCTGTTGTTTAACAAGGTGCCTATGTTGGGAGAAGAATAAGCCTTCACCAGGCACCAGTTTCCTTGTCAGATGCCGCAAGTATTCGAGCTTTGTCTTTTATACAGGAGTTGCGCAGCAAGTCATCCTTAATTTTATTAATGAAAGGTTCGTCCCATTGCTTTTGGATATTTGGTAATAATGGCAAATCAGTGGTGTTGCAATTAATTTTTCAAGCTTCTACAGCTTCACCGCTCCACGAGATCTCAAAATCACTTTTCAGTGATGGATATAGAATTTTACCCATGAGATCTCGTGAAGCAAAGGTTGAAGCTATGTAAGCAAGTGTGGCTATGCTGGCAATTTTACGTATTCCAAGTCCCCCTTGTTTTATGGGAAGGGAGACTTGGTCTCATGAATTTTGGTCAAATTTTATATTAAAAATTTGTTCAAATATTATTTTTAAATTGTTATCCAGTTGGTTTAAAAAAGTTGTATATTTCCACATATAACTTTATTATGTGAATTTTGGAATGAAAATGCAAAAGCGAATGATGTAAAGTGCTATATGAACTTGAACTTTTAACAATTTATTAGAATTTTCAATATTTTTTGTAATAAAAGGCGGGATAGAGCAATATTGAAAATAGCGGAACCGTGAATTAATAAATTTTCCTTGCACAAAACTTTTAAAGTCTTGAAATTTAAAAAAAATGTCTGGATTTGAGTCATGACAATTTAATAAAATCTCGGATTTTGTTGAATTTAATTGGAGACCAATGTTGTTAAATTTGTCAATGATATTTTCTACGTCATGTAAAACCTCAGAGGTTTTCCCTCCAAGGTTACCATCATCTAATTATACATTGATAAAGTATTAATACAATTAATTTAATTTTTGGTATAGTTTTAGTTTTTTTTTCTTATTAGTTTCTTTAAGGTACCTAATTATGTGTTTTAATTAATAACAATGATTATATGTTCATTACTTATGATGATTAACTTAAATATGTATGTATGGAATATCGAAGATATAATAATCCGCGGACAAGATTTGGCACTAATATAAATGGTATATATAAAGGTGAATTTTAAACTGTTATACAAAGAGCGATTAGAACCGATGTGTTAGTGCGGTGCGCGCGCCGGGCGGGGAGATCGATGGCGCGGCGGGCGGCGGCGGACGGCGGCGGACGGCGGCTCGGGCGTCAGTGCGGGCGGCGATGGCGGACAAGAAGGTGACCGAGCAGTACTACGCGCCGCCGCCGGAGCTGGGCGCATGGGAGGGCTTCCGGGTGTTCCTCTGGAACTCCGACACCGGCCAGTTCCTCGGCCGCACCGGCTCCAGCTGGGGTGAGTCACATAATGACCACTTTCCCGCATTAGGCACTCATTTTATTTAAAAATTCATCCTGAAGTTGTACCTAGGTATCATGTTTATGTAAGTAGGGTAAGGGGGGTGCATCCAGGCGCAGCGGCGCGGGGAGGGGGGAGGATTCAGCATCGATTCCGAGGAGGTGGGGGGAGGGGGAGCGTCGACGGAAATACATGTTTCCTATTTATGAATTCTCCTATAAATTATCTGTGAGGTAGGTGTGAGGTGTTCCCGCCGCGATCACCTCGCAAACAGCAGGACATCGCTCCGAACGGAAATGGCGGCCTTTAGAGGTCGCACCACCCTTTGTCATTTCCTTAGTTATAAAAAAATATTTTTAGGTCAAAGCCGAATAAGCGTTACGCGTTTAATATCCTCGCTGCTTGATCGTCAAATCAACTACTCATTTTGTAACCGCACCCTAAACAGAGACTCCTACTTCGACAAGACATAAATTCATTAGCCTCCTGAAAAACGATGAGCCCACAGACTAAAACCGAAATATTAAGGTTTTTGGTAGTAACGAGACCGGTCGGTCAGTCTCTCGGAGTTATTTCACTCGGTTTCCCTACCGTGAGTTAATAATGATTAGTTTGATCCACAATTTCAATGGCTTTTCCTCACTTCTGGCGGATCTTTCAGCGGTCGAATTGTTAAATCAGAGACAATTATATAAGTGTGGGAGGTGCGCGCGCCACTCGGGCGACGTAGACCTCACTACGTATAGTAAACTACGATTCCACTACATTTTTCTATTCTCTACAATTATACAACAATATTGTGAATCGAAATATACTGAACTAGGACTGAACTAGGTTTGCATAAATATACATAGATATCTACCGACATACAGGGTGACTTTGAAAGGTTGCACTTTGGGCTAATATGACAAATCGACCAACTTTTCCCACAATTTGTGGAAAACAACAGATCCGCTAAATGGAATTTACACAACATTATGTGTAAATTCATTCAACGTTACCTATAGCTATACGCTGGAGGAGAGCGCGCGTGGTAAGGATCAGTATCGCTTGCTGTCCATCGTACACCTTTTTCATAAAATATAGATAAGTGTGGCGCCCAAGTGATTGCGTAAGGGGAATCCGCCCGCGCCGCACGCATGCGCGGGGATGCACCGCGCGCTGCACGCCCCGCCTGTCATACCTCGAGTGGCAGATCAACTCAAAATTAGGTCATGCATTATGTTTTTACTATTCTAGTTTATCAAATAATTGTAACTCAATTCAAGATTTTCGAGTATTAGATGATGGAGCTAACCACGACCCTCTGTCACCGGGTCCGGAGAGAGGTTCTCATTACATTACGCAACGGATCGGGCAGTAGGTGCCTACAGTAGTAGGTGACGACGCCGGCGAGAGGTGCGAACAGCCGCCGTCAGCTCACCTCATTACCATGCGCTAATTATGTGACACTCATTACGCCAGACGCAACATCCATCGTCGCCCAGTCGGCTCGTATCCAACCCTAACGTCATCGCTTTAGAGTCCAACGCGGCCTGGCATCTGGCGGCGCTGGTCACCGTACCATTATATATTCTGGCTATGGTATAGTTGTCGATGTCCGCCGATAGCGCCAGGAAACTACGCCGCATGCGTCGGTCAAAGCATTTGCCAGGAGCCGACATACACACACACACGCAGGGTATCGGCAACGAGATCGATGCAGTTATTGGCGAGAATTAGAGTGGTCTGGTCACGAGACTCATTATTAGTTGGTACTTATCGCTAGCAAATGCTTACGCACAGTGCTTCGGTGGCGATTTCATTAAATGTTTAGAAATATTTCCTAAACTTGAAATATTTAAATATTATTACTTAAATACGTAAAACCTAGATTAATGTAAATGCAAGTTTTATAAAAATATATACAGATATGCCAATCATAATTAGATCACTGATCATCACTGACTTTTGCGCTTGACTCTTCTCTCACGTCTCTTGTAATCATCCCGGTTAATACCAGTAGGATCTATAATAGCTAAAACCTCGATGATGGCAAGAAACCTTTGTATTGTGAAAAAATAAAAGGTAAGATAAGAACATTTTTCTCAAACCAAAACGATGTGTGGGCAATGGTTTTATGATCATTAGATTCTTGTTGACGAGTGACCTAATTGCTAGCAATTGTTATGTGATAGATAACTGACGATGCAACATAGGGGAGAAACTGCTCTGAATGCAAATTTTAAGTAACGCCTAGTCATGTTGGTACTACACAGTCTGGTATTGGTCTGCTGTGGAGCCATCGGGTGATGCTGTAGCTGAGCATGCTGTATATAAGTAAATAGCAAAACAATAGATTGTCGACAATCAGCTGTCTCCAATGGCAAATAAAATCGTAGATGATTCGTCCGTTACAAATAGAAATATTACTCGTATTTTTGTGATAACACAAAATTACATGTCCACAGACCAGTAAATTGCCATATTGCGGAAATGTGCAACTATTTCCATTGCATCCATTGCAGCAAACCAGACCGAAATTAGGGTTGATGAAATACAAATAGAACTTCTGGAAAGTGATACCTTGATGGTACTTATTAGGTACCTGGATATTGTCGGAGAGATCGTCATCTCGGACACGGCGGATGGTATTAACTGATATTATATCTAAATGAGGTGATCGTTTGTTCCAGCTAAAATCCTTTTGTTCTACGTCATCTTCTATGCGGTGCTCGTGGGCTTCTTCGCGGCGATGCTCGCCATCTTCTACCAGACCCTGGACAGCAAAATGCCAAAGTGGCAAATGGAGGGCTCCATCATAGGAAATAATCCAGGTAAGCACATTGCTCGTTGGGTAGGCATAATGAAAGAAGGGAACGCGTTTATAACATTTACGATCTCATGCTTAAGGGAAATATTGGTCAGTCATGGTCCAGAATGAGTCAGGAATTATCTTTCTGTCGTTTCAGTCGAACTCACTTGGAACGTTTTGATGATAGTTAATTTTATTAACATGTATGGAAAATATATGATCAATAAATAGAGTAACATCTCATGTGTTATTTTTATTGGGGTACGGTATGTGACTTTGTATCTACCTGATAGTAAGTATATACAAAGTGCATAAATGGAGGCCGATCAACGCATTGTTGTTTAAAGCATGGATCGCTCCCAATCAGCGGCCAAATAAAGTTACGAAATAAGGCGACAAAGACGAACTGGCGTAACGAACTAACGTTTAGCAAGACAGGATGCCTGCCAAGGACTGCCTTGGTCAGCGCCCTGAGGTGTGAGGTGTGCGCAGGTCTGGGCTTCCGGCCGATGCCGGACTCGGCAACGGTGGAGAGCACGCTCATCTACTACAAGGCCAACGACAAGGGCTCCGTGCTCAAGTGGGCCAGCGTCATCGACGAGTTCCTCGAGCGTGAGTACCATACTATCTCTGCAACGACAAGCCATTCTAATTTTAAATTATCCAACAAAAATGACCGCCTTCGTTATCTATTATACCGTCGGGACGGTACTTATTAGGTACCCGAAAGGAGGTCGTGGGTTGGATTCCCACTCATGTCAAATAATAGTAGTATTTTCTTTGTAGCTTTCCTTGGTCTGGTGTTTATAAAATAGAATATGTATTAATATCGTTGTCCTGGTGTACAAATAATAGAAGTCAAGTTTTGAACCAAGTAGATAATATGTGTGAAACGTCGTGACGCATTTAACTTTTGTAATTAATACTTTCTAACATTAAGAAAACACAAGTGGCGGGCATTTTTATAATATTGGATCTGAGATTTCCACAAATAGTTAGACCAGTTATTGTTATGGGGATCCCAGTCCCCCGAAACACAGGGCCACCGCACGGGGGACTGGGGACCAAGCTTCTAACACATGTTTTGATGTGCATTGTCGAAGCATTTGGTTGGTACATGTGTGGTGATGTGTGCGCAGAGTACCGCATGAAGGGCAGCGGGTCGGGCGAGGCGGCGGGCGCGGAGAACCGCGTGGGGTGCTCGGCCACGTCGGCGCCGCTGCCGGAGGGGCAGGTGTGCGACGTGCCGGTGGACGACTTCCACCCCTGCACCAGCGCCAACCAGTACAACTACGAGCGGGCCGGCCCCTGCGTCTTCCTCAAGCTCAACAAGGTACACTACCAATGTCTTCTCCAACTTTGTAACAATACGATTCAAATCATCGATAATTATAACACTTGTGAAGGTGATCTCTCGGTCACATTCGGTCGCACTCGGCTAATTTCGAAACTAATTAGAGTGACGAGTAATAATTATCTCGTTTTGCAGCGCAGCCTTGTGAAGTTGTTGTAAGCTCCCCGCGGGAACCCGACGAGGTGTATCATTAAATTAATATACAACCAGAACTTTGGTCTCTGGCCGCGGGTGGCTGCTGAAAGTGAACGCGGGTCTCGTCGGGTTCTCGCAGTCCTCTTCTTCAGTGAAACTGTTTATACATAATTAAATTAAGTAAAAATAATTATAATAATAAATAACTGAACACAAAATTATTTTAGGTAACATTTCTATAGAATGTATATTTTATCAATTGTATAAATTTATTTTATAAATATGTTTTCTCTATAAGTTGTAGTTGTAGGTAAACAGTAAGACAATATACATCACGGCGCCTCCAAAGTATCTTAACATTGTAGCAACAACATTAATACTTATTACATTAATCATGTTATTATTTCAAAACAAAACAGTAATTTTTTTTGAAGATTCTTGATAGTGTGGAGGTAGTTTTAATATTATTTTTGGTAGTTAGAGTTATATTGGCGACACTACAGTGCGTCGTATTGTGTTTCAGATCTTCAGCTGGAGACCGGAGTCCTACAACACCTCGGAGGAGCTCCCCAGCAACATGCCCGAGGACCTCAAGCAGCACATCAAGAAAGTGGTCAGTGCCTTCTGCCGAGCTCTCTGCCGGGCTTACTATCTCACACGATAACATTATACGGAGTCCGTGGGGCCGCCAAGGATTACTCACCGGTGGATACAGTGACGAAACCCGCAAATGTTGCCACTAATGACAATATATTGACGCAATAACACAAAAGTGACGTAAATGGTATAAATGTATAGTATACCTACCGAGGGTCTAACTGTATATAGAGTTCTAATGTTTTTAAGAACCTGGGCTGGCGCAGTAAAAAGCGTTGCCAGAAACTGAAGCTTTGGTACCTTTAAAATAATCGAATAATTTGCTGACAAAAATTACATTATTAAATAACATTTTAAATCAAGTTTTGTCTTATATGTAAATGTTTATACTTTAGAAATTAATAATATGCCAGTAACTATTATAGCATAGATTGAAAAAAAAAAGCGATTTAACCAAAAAACTCAAAAAATCAATTTACTAAAAATATTTTGAAACTTTGACATTTGGCCTTGCTAGATAATAACATTCTAGTTTTATAAAAAAAATTACAAGAACTGTATGTTTGTAATTATTTATGAAAAACACAGATCACTTATTGGTTATAGAAAGTTTCAAAATATTCGGCTTCAGTCGTACGAGCATCCACTTGGCCGCTGCATTAGAAATAATTACATTAAAGACTTGATTCGAAACTCAGAGAAGATTTTAAGCTGGCATAAGTTTAAACATAATACAATTGTTTTCAAGATCTTGGCGAATGTACATCAATCCGACTCATACTTGGAAACACTATTCTTCTATAGGCGTTACGAATGCACCTCCATATACTATTATAATATATCCAACCATAATATTATAAGCCAAGATCATATTTATGACTCTTTGCCGCTAAAAATGTCCGCAGATGTATCCACAACTTCAGTATTCGTGCGCACACAGACGCCTTCTATGTGCTTTCTTCTAATAACTCTATATTAGAGTGAAGTTAGAAGTTAATAAAAAATTATAAAAATATAAAATACCTGGTAAAAAGGAAAAAAACAGACTCCTCTGCCATCTGGTATTAGAAACTAGGACTTCTAACTTCACTCATAGAGTTATTAGAAGAAAGCACATAGAAGGCGTCTGTGTAAGTAGATAACAAGCAATGACAAAATTCGTGAGGGCTGACTGAAACCTCATTAATTATTAGGAATACTGAAGTTATGGACATTAGGAACCTGGTTGGCTCAGCGGTTGAGCGCCTTGCCGCGAAAGCGAGGTTCGTGGGTTCGAGTCCCGCCCACCAGAATTTTTTTCATTGCATTTTTAGTTTAAAAAAACGTAATATAAGATTATCTCATTAATAGAATTAAATGTTGCAGTCCGGCAAGCCTGAGGCCAACACCGTGTGGGTGTCGTGCGAGGGGGAGAACCCGGCCGACGTGGAGAACATCGGGCCCGTGCAGTACATCCCGCGCCGGGGCTTCCCCGCCTACTACTACCCCTTCACCAACAAGGAGGGCTACCTCAGTCCGCTCGTCGCCGTGCTCTTCGAGAAGCCGCGCAGTCAGTATCCGCACACAATCCACACAATGAAACGAGACTCTCTTGCGCAAAGCTAACCGATACCAAACACGGGTTTTTGGCGTTCTTTTCTAGGAAGAACGTATTTGTGAACATGAACATGTTCACAAATACGTTCACATAATGTGTTACTATTAGTTGGTTGTTCATTAGATTACTCCTTATTGCAATTGATACAAAATATAATACAAAAGATATTAAGGAACAATTAAAGTATTAACTATAAAATAATTAAAAACAAAATTAAAATTAAAAATACTTACCTATAAATTAAAATATTCTTCCAAATCACTGTCTGTTAGTGGCATGGTACCCAATACGTTGGCAGCATTTCCTCTTTGATGTTGATGCATTCTATCATAAGCCTTTAAACATTGAGTAGAAATAAAAATATGTAATTTACAGTAAATTAATATGCACAGCACCGGTCATATGCCAATAATATCGGCATATGACTGGTGCTACAGCCGGCTTCAGGCGCGCTTACGACGCGGGACGTGTTGTTGTGTTGCAGCGGGCGTGCTGGTGAACATCGAGTGCAAGGCGTGGGCCAAGAACATCCACTACGACCGCTACGAGCGCCGCGGCTCCGTGCACTTCGAGCTCATGGTGGACAACGCCTAGGCCCGACCCTCCTAGCGCCGCATGCCTGGCGCTCACTACCCGCGTGCGTGGCGCTCTACATTCCGCGTGCGTAGCGCTCTACACCCCGCGTGCGTAGCGCTCGCTACTGCGCGTGCCTAGCGTTGTAGCGCTCTTAGTCTTATTGTTACACGCTTCGTTATGTTCTCAGACGGAAGTCAATAAACACAAAATAGTTGGTTCCAAATTGTTGTTTTATTTTGGTTTTTGATCAGAAAGTCGTGTCTGACAAGTCCTAGCTGGTTACAGAATAGTTGTCTAAAATATTAAAGATCCTGGGATTAATTCTGACTGCATTTAAATTATTTTAACCTTTAATTATTTAATAACATATGTACAAAATGCAATATGCACTAACTCTCATTACACTCTGTTACCAAAACGTAAAAGAATTGCAAATGCCTGGATTACACCTGGTCTTCTCCGATGTATGCGAAATCGAGACAGATTAGACCAGCGCGCGGGCTGACGTGACCCAGACAATATTATAACTTAACCTATACTCGCTATAGAAATTTTTTAGGGTTGTAACTCAACCCTAAATAAATCAATTCTTCAGACTGCAGACTAATTGATTATCTAGACAAATTTGAAATACTCTCGGAAAACCAATTTGGTTTCCGCCCTGGAAAGTCAACCTCTGGTGCGGTGGAACCGTTAACTAAGTACGTAGCAGTAAACCTTGACAGGGGCAGAAAGTGCATAGCTATATTTCGTGTCCTGGCCAGGGCGTTCGACGCGGTGTCGGTCCCCATCCTTCTAAGTAAGTTGGAAGCTATTGGTATTCGTGGGAAGGAGTTGCAACTTTTTCAAGACTATCTTACTGATAGGAAACAAAGTGTTTCTATCGCGAATTACAACAACTGTGATCAGAATATATCGTACGGCGCCGCGGCGTTCCCCAAGGCAGCATTCAAGGCCCTATCCTTTTTCTCATATATATTAACGATCTTACCCGTTTGCAAACTCTTAATGGTAAAATCATATCTTATGCTGACGACACTGCTATAATTTTCTCTGCCGAAACATATAAGGAGGTTTATTCTGCTGCACAAACTGGTCTAAATGGTGTCACGCAATGGCTAAAAGCTAATATACTGACTCTAAGTACTGATAAGACAAAATACATCTATTTCGCAATTTGTGATTGCGAAATAGATGACTTTTCAATTATTCAAATCAAATCAAATTCTTTATTTGTGAACAGAGGTTATTAAAAACATGATGGTACCTAACATTTGTATACCGCAAGGTGGGACAAAGAGAACTCCAAATGTCAAAACATCTATTTAATAACCTCTGTTCACAAATAAAGAATTTCATTTGATTTTAAAATTATAAACCATAATATCAATTTATATTAATACCTACTCTAATAACTAATAACTATTATTGTTCATACTTGCAGTCCTAGTATTTCTAATTGTGGCTGTAATGCCCTGGAATCCGAAAATATAATTAAATACCTTGGGGTAACATTAGACAAAAACCATAACTCCTAAATATGCATGTAAAAGAACTGTCTCAAACTGGCTACTTTCTCTTACGTATGAGAGTACGGAAGAATTTCTGACCATCCAAAGATGACTTGAAATCTAAATATTTTTATTTATATTTTGTAGTATTAGGAGTGGAGGACCGCGCAGTTTTAGATTAAATAATTTAAATTATTCACATATAAATAAAATTATTTAATTAATAAATATCTAGAAAAAATAGACGTTAACGGCGAGCTCCGCACTAGGTTACTTGTATCGCTGGACATAGTAACGGCGAGCTCCGCACTAGGTTACTTGTATCGCTGGACATAGTAACGGCGAGCTCCGCACTAGGTTACTTGTATCGCTGGACATAGTAACGGCGAGCTCCGCACTAGGTTACTTGTATCGCTGGACATAGTAACGGCGAGCTCCGCACTAGGTTACTTGTATCGCTGGACATAGTAATGGCGAGCTCCGCACTAGGTTACTTGTATCGCTGGACATAGTAACGGCGAGCTTCGCACTAGGTTACTTGTATCGCTGGACATAGTAACGGCGAGCTCCGCACTAGGTTACTTGTATCGCTGGACATAGTAACGGCGAGCTCCGCACTAGGTTACTTGTATCGCTGGACATAGTAACGGCGAGCTCCGCTCTAGGTTACTTGTATCGCTGGACATAGTAACGGCGAGCTCCGCACTAGGTTACTTGTATCGCTGGACATAGTAACGGCGAGCTCCGCACTAGGTTACTTGTATCGTTGGACATAGTAACGGCGAGCTCCGCACTAGGTTACTTGTATCGCTGGACATAGTAACGGCGAGCTCCGCACTAGGTTACTTGTATCGCTGGACATAGTAACGGCGAGCTCCGCACTAGGTTACTTGTATCGCTGGACATAGTAACGGCGAGCTCCGCACTAGGTTACTTGTATCGCTGGACATAGTAACGGCGAGCTCCGCGCTAGGTTACTTGTATCGCTGGACATAGTAACGGCGAGCTCCGCACTAGGTTACTTGTATCGCTGGACATAGTAACGGCGAGCTCCGCACTAGGTTACTTGTATCGCTGGACATAGTAACGGCGAGCTCCGCACTAGGTTACTTGTATCGCTGGACATAGTAACGGCGAGCTCCGCACTAGGTTACTTGTATCGCTGGACATAGTAACGGCGAGCTCCGCACTAGGTTACTTGTATCGCTGGACATAGTAACGGCGAGCTCCGCACTAGGTTACTTGTATCGCTGGACTTAGTAACGGCGAGCTCCGCACTAGGTTACTTGTATCGCTGGACATAGTAACGGCGAGCTCCGCACTAGGTTACTTGTATCGCTGGACATAGTAACGGCGAGCTCCGCACTAGGTTACTTGTATCGCTGGACATAGTAACGGCGAGCTCCGCACTAGGTTACTTGTATCGCTGGACATAGTAACGGCGAGCTCCGCACTAGGTTACTTGTATCGCTGGACATAGTAACGGCGAGCTCCGCACTAGGTTACTTGTATCGCTGGACATAGTAACGGCGAGCTCCGCACTAGGTTACTTGTATCGCTGGACATAGTAACGGCGAGCTCCGCACTAGGTTACTTGTATCGCTGGACATAGTAACGGCGAGCTCCGCACTAGGTTACTTGTATCGCTGGACATAGTAACGGCGAGCTCCGCACTAGGTTACTTGTATCGCTGGACATAGTAACGGCGAGCTCCGCACTAGGTTACTTGTATCGCTGGACATAGTAACGGCGAGCTCCGCACTAGGTTACTTGTATCGCTGGACATAGTAACGGCGAGCTCCGCACTAGGTTACTTGTATCGCTGGACATAGTAACGGCGAGCTCCGCACTAGGTTACTTGTATCGCTGGACATAGTAACGGCGAGCTCCGCGCTAGGTTACTTGTATCGCTGGACATAGTAACGGCGAGCTCCGCACTAGGTTACTTGTATCGCTGGACATAGTAACGGCGAGCTCCGCACTAGGTTACTTGTATCGCTGGACATAGTAACGGCGAGCTCCGCACTAGGTTACTTGTATCGCTGGACATAGTAACGGCGAGCTCCGCACTAGGTTACTTGTATCGCTGGACATAGTAACGGCGAGCTCCGCACTAGGTTACTTGTATCGCTGGACTTAGTAACGGCGAGCTCCGCACTAGGTTACTTGTATCGCTGGACTTAGTAAACACTTTTTATAATTACACATTATTTTATACATGCTATCATGCTACCGAATAACAACTTTTTTTTTTTTTTGCATTTATTATGAATTGTGTTAAAGAAGGCTAGCTTGTGTGGTGACAAGCTAGCCTATTCGTTGTGATTAACATTTAAACTACTTGTCAATGTGGATTTTATAGCATTGTCTATAGAACTGGTTCCAAGTGGATAGAGCCATGCCGATGAAGTCCTCACTAAAATTATGTTGGTTTGAAAGTGGAGAAACCATATATATATATATATATATATATATATATATTTAAGCGAGACCACAAAATAAATAATAGTACAAGGTAAAGCATAAGCAACGTGAGTAAGCAGGCGTAAAATGTCTAACGTAATGTATGTGTTCTGATGACAGAGGAGCGCCCAGTAATAACATATTATTATTGTCAATAATTATAGGGCCCTATTTCATAAAGGCGACAATTTACAGGTGATAGGTGATAAGTGACATTATGACAATTATGTAATTTTTGTTTCATATAACTTTTTAATTGACAAGTATATTACTATAAAAATCAGACAAGTTGTCATAATTGCGTTTCATAAAAGTTTTTGACACGACCAATTGCATTAGAATTGTTACAATTTCACGACAGGTATATTTTTATTATTGTCAGTATACAATTGGTTAAATTTGTTTTATGAAACATAAAATTTAATTACAGGTCGACATATTTGTAAAATTGTCGGGTATAATTGACATGAGTTTAGATCTGTGTCACTAAATGACAAGTTAATAACGTCCCGTGTTCCTATTTGATATAATAATTAATAATTACAGAATTAAATTATAAAATGGATGTTAAAAAAAGTAATAGTGACAATAATGTTTTTGAAGAATTATTAATAGAGTTTTAAGGGAAAGATTTTTTTTTTAAATAGGTACAAAAAGTTAGTAGGTATTCCTTAAATTCCTAAATAATTGAAAATAGGGTATTTTAATAGCACACGTTACGTTAATAATACTTTTGAGAGCTGTTTATGAAATCCGCCATTTTAAACTATGTACAATTATAATTATAAGTATCATAAGTACTTATTATTATTGGAAACCGGACGTTAGGCATACGTTAGTATATTATGCTACCTTCATGCATAAATATGTAGGTATTTCTATGGAGGCATAAAAAGAATCCTAAGGACTAAAATAGGCTTTACAAACATGAAAACAGAAGATGGTCGCCCGTCATACAAACCACAATAAAAAGTCAGAACAAAAATTTTATATAGGTAATAAAATATTATGTACGTAAACGAACATGTTTAACATTTCATTCTCAGAGCCTTCTGTATATTTCCTTCTTTTTTTTGAATGAATAAATAATTTTCCATAAAAAAATCAGCCTTTCTTTAAATGTTTTTTTTTGTTATTTGGTTCATTCAACGTAAGAAGAATGAGTAAATGAATTAGAGCCCATACCACCTACCCTGAGATATTTTATTTTTATTAAATTCATTGTTTTTATTTACATTATTAAATTCATTAAAATGTCTTTAAAGAAATTGTCGATCATAAAACAGTTAAATACTGTATAATTAATATAGTATGTTTCATTTAATAACAACTTATTCGATAAACTTACATAACTATATTATTTTTTTATTATGATAAATCTTTATAATAAACACTTAAATCTGAAAACACATTTTAGTACATACAAAAAAATCAAAAATCTTGATTTATTTTCTTTTTTTAATGGCAGTATGGTCTAAAGATCTTTGCCTCTCCACACTGGTGGAAGAATAGAAAACAAAAGGCTGTATAGGCTTAGATCCCTTTGCCTTCCCAATATTTAGAAAAATTAAAAAAAAAAACAAGAAGTTTAGTTTAACTTTAGCTTTTCTATAAGTGCAATTTCAACCGGAATATTTTTCTTAATTCAATGGTATAACTTCCAATAGCATTTATTCGTTGTTGTAATGCTAAGTATGCTGCCTTAGGCAATCCATCATATGATTTAGTCGACAATTCTTGTCATTTTTTGACAATTGTCGCACCAGTCATAGTCAAAATTAATGAAACAAGAATCACCACGATAAGTCGACTATTCTTGACACTTGTTGACAATTGTTGCAATTGTCGCCTTTATGAAATAGGGCACAGGAAGCTTAGAATAGTTCACAGACAGAATTATTAAAACTTGAACCAAAGAAAATCTCGTATTTAGAAGGATTTAATTATAAACTAAATATAAAGTCTGCGAGGTTGAAGCTAACCTCGCAGACTTAAAGCTTTCTGAGAACTTTCTTGCTCGCCACATAAAAGTGTTTTGTCTATAAAATGTATTACAATAAACCTGAAGGACCCATTAATTTGTGCCAATAGAGCAAGTGAATCTATATTGCCACCGGTAATCTTTAAAAGAAAAACTAAATCTGCAATATCACGACGTTTTTGAAGTGGCAATATATTATGATGTTTCCTAAAAGTAGACCTTTGTCGATCATAATCGGTCGAATCACAGTGCGGCCGAGTAACCCTAATACCCTATTCTATAAACACCCGACCGTCGCGTGACCCGTGACCCTTCGAGTCAGAAACTCAAGAGATGGCGACGACAATATGTATATAAACCTACCGAATGAGGTAGATTAACAAACATAATTATTATTATAAAAAGTTGATCGGTGGGTCGCAGCGATCGATGCAGCTTATGATGTACTGTCGTCGAGACCCGTGGGTCGCGGCGACGGGGTGTTTCAGCCCGGGTCTCAAACCTGTGGTCTACCTAAAAGACTATCATAATTATCAGAGGGGTCCTTGGTACGAAAACATAGCATTCTGATGAACCTTTTCTGCACCCGTTCGATGCGGTCAATACAAGTTTAATATGTTGGATTCCAAATCTGAGATGCATATTAACGCATATTAATGCATAGTAACCTGGATACTTCTTACAAAGGGACAGTATAGTAATTTACATACATACATACATAACATCACGCCCTGTTATGGGGTAGGCAGAGAGCAATGTACGCCACTTCGTACGATCCCTACATACTTCACTAGCTTCCTCAACATTCATACATCTTTTCATGCAGGCGCGTCTATTTCGGAGACTGCGCATTTGTCCCTTTCTTTTTGATCGAGATAAACGCACCTTGGTCGACCACGTAATCCACTAACATTCTCGATTTTTGTTTTATAAATTGTTTTAGTTAATCGTTCATCACTCATACGTTCAACGTGGCCGAACCACCTTAGCATACCTCTTTCAATCTTCGATACAACATCGTCTTCCGTTCCACTTCTCTCTCTCAATATTCCATTTCTAATCCGGTCTCTGAGGGTCACACCATACATTTTTCTTACAGACCTCATTTCAGTTGCATTAATCTTACTAGCAAGCTTCTTCTGCCATACCCATGCTTCACTTCCATACATAAGTGACGGTAGGAGAATACTATTATGCACAATGCTATAATGCAAATTTTCTAGCAGTTTTAGAGATATTTTTACTGCGCATAATAGTATTTAAAGCCCCGTTAATTTTGTTTCCCGCATTCACTCTCCTCTTAATATCGATCTCAATCTTACCGTCCCTAGTAAACATACTTCCAAGATATACAAATTCTCTCACTTCACATCCATGCCTTCTATACTTACTTTACATTCTGATATATCTTCACACCTTTCAAACACCATAACTTTCGTTTTTCTTACGTTTACTTTCAAACCTTTCTTCTTACAACCTTCATTCATAATCGATAACATCTCTTGCAGTTCGCTCGATGAGTTTGCTATTAAAACAGCATCATCAGCATATAATAAACACTGAACAAGGTTGTTATCCAATTTCATACCAATATCTTTCATTTTCAATTCTTTCAAACAGCTGTCTAAATATAAATTAAAGATCCATGGAGACATCACACATCCCTGTTTAACACCTTTAGAGATGTTAAACCAGGATGTATAGTTTTCATTGATTCTTATACTAGCTGTACTGTCAAAATATAGAGACTTTACAGCTTGTATAAGTTTCCAGTTTAACCCATATTCAGACAGAACCTTCCATAATTCCTTTCTTATCACACTATCATATGCCTTTTCTAGGTCCACGAACGCACAGAAAACTTTATTATGCGTTGCGAGGATCTTCTCGGTTATGCACCGAAGGGAAAAGATTTGATCCATACATCCTCTGTCATTCCACATCCCAAATTTTATCATTCGTCTTCTTTATAACTCTCTCTATTAATATTCTTCCGTACAATTTTCCAACAGAACTGATTAAACTAATGGCTTGATAAGTACCACAATCCTGTCGTGATCCTTTTCCTTTATAGAGTGGTTCTATGACTGCCTTGCACCAGTCGGCTGGTACACGGCTCTCTTCCCAACATCTATTAAAGAGAAATAACAACAGGCTTGTGAGTAATTCTCCACCATATTTAATCATTTCCGGGAAAATTCTATCATATCCTGCTGACTTACCACATTTCATCCGTTTCATTGCATTCATCAGTTCATTTATACTTATGTTTTCATCCTCATCATTGCTTTCATTATTTTCTATTGTATTGACATCCCTATCATTTAAATAACCACCATATAAACTTTCATAATATTCCTTCCACCTTTCTGATATTTCACATTCATTTACTAACATTCCTCCATTATTTGTTTTAATCACATTCATATCTACATTTCTAAACCCATTTCTAGTGTTAGGATTTTTTATCCAAAACAATTTTTGGTTTGCCCAGAAATGGGTAGAAATATTTCTTTCTTCCATAACTTCCAGATTCCTTTTCATTTCATTCACAACTATCTTAACTTTCTGCTTGCATACTTTGTACCTGTCTTTCAAACTATCTATATCTACATCCATTCCTACTCTTTCATTTGCTTAAGCTGCCAATATATCTAACCATGCATTCTTTTTTTCTGTAACTAATAATTTAACTTCATTATCCCATCATGCATCGCCGTTCATTCTTTTCCTTTTCTTTTTAATACCACACACATCTCTTGCTACATCCATCATTATTTCTTTCGCTGTATTCCATAAATAATCAATATCACGCTCATTATCCTTCACTCTTGCACTCAACTCACCTGTCAACATATTTTCGTACTGAATTTTGAAATTTTCATATTGCAGTTTATTTATTAAAGTAATATTTTCATTTTCGTTATCATTGTTATAATTTCGTCGTTTCCGGGATTTCCAACCTCGGAACAGATTCACAAAAGTGGTCACTAATAAATAATGATCTGTTCCGATGTCAGTACCCCGGTGAACTCTACTGTCCGATATTTTTTTCATCCTGAAATCTGTTGTAATATAATCTATCATACTCCTTTCATTATTTCTTTCCCAAGTATACATATGAATTTTCTTGTGGTCAAATAAGGTATTAGAAACAAGAAGATTCTTTTCTAGGATTATTTCTAACAAACACTCACCATTCTCATTTACCCTATTATCTTCAAAACCTCCTAACACTGATTCATAGCCATCTCTCTGCACACCAACCCAACCATTAAAATCACCAGCCATAATGATCCTCTCATTATCTTTACAATTTTCCAACAAACACTTAACATCCTCCCATAACTTATCTTTTTCCTCTTTGGCAGCCGAGTTAACTGGAGCGTATCCAGAAATAATAAAAATACGCTCCAGCCCTACTTTCAAACGGACCCACTTCAATCGCGGACTAAAACATTCAAAGCCTTTCATGCACTCTTTCATACGATCTGTAAGTATCACACCAACACCCATTTTTGCTCTCTGGTCCTCTAGAACTCCAGACCAGATACCGGTATATTGGTTTTGTTGAGTGATATCACATCCCTTTCTTTTCATCTCGCTTACACACATCACATCAATCTTCCTCTCTTTCATTACATCACATATACGATTTATTTTGTTTATCATCCCTCCACATATATTCCATGTAGCGAAACGGCACACATCAGCTCGCTTTACACCTCTATTATACAGACGTGATGGGTGGTGAGCGCCATCGCCGCACATTATTATAAATAAAAATAAATACCATCACGGGTGCCTATTTGGCTCCCGGGAACCGTTTACACGGCCTTAGGGTCCCAGCGGAGGGATTAACCCATCCTTATTTCGCCTATGGTATTCGGAGGCAACACCTAACAAGTGGCGAGCTTGTTGCGGTGTTTATGATGAAATAGCCTCGTTGTATAAAGCGGTCACCCATCCCAGGCCGGCTATATTGTCATCTGCTTAACCTTGTTATCAGTTGCGCAGTGACTTAACCACTAGGCTGGGGCCGCTTTTTATTATATTATTATACTATAATAATAATATTATATTAAGTATAAAATTTGGTATAAAAAATGTGTATAATTTTTAAATGAGCAAATATAAGTAAGAGTAAGTAAATATTAGCAGAATACGTATATAAATAAAATACTAGTATATTATAGTAATTTAAGTGTTTTCATCTGGGAAAAGGAGCAGCGTTTCACAAACTCTAATGCTTTAGAAGCATTGCCAACAATATTGGCATCAATATGGGCATCCAATATTAGTTTGGGGTCATGAAATACTCCGAGATCTCGTATTCCGTTATCTTTATGCAGTGATTGTCCTTTTAGTGTGTAAATAAATAAAATAGGTTTGTGTTTACGGCTAAAGGTTACAACAGAGCATTTAGATGGATTTAGTTCTAGCTGGTGCTCTTTACAATAAATTCGTGCCAAGTCAGACTGCAATGCTACTGAATCGGCTACAGACGAGATAGATGAAAATATTTTCATGTAGTCTGCAAAACACAGCAAATTGAAAGTTTTAAAACACTTGTCAATACCATTCACAAAGATTACAAATAACAGAGGACCCAATAGCGATCCTTGTGGCATACCCTAGCGGTATAGAGACCCAACTAGATATAGTTATTAATTACAACAGATTGAGATAGGTTGTCTATATATGAGGCAAGCTATTTAAGGAGATCACCGCGAATGCCGACTTTAACAAGCTTTTGTAACTAAACATTATTGGTAATTATGTCAAATGCTTTACTATAATCAGTGTAAATGACATCAACCTGATTGCCTTTATCCATGGTATCAGTAAGGAAGGAATTAAGCAAGACAAGGATTAAAGAAGTGGAGCGGCCTTTTAAAAAATCATGCTGTGAAGGACTGAGGGCCAATTTCACCGTTCGCTATATAAACTGAGTTTAGTAAAACTAAGTTCAGCTTAAACGAGTTCAAATATCGAAATTGATCTCGGTTTACATCAATCCGATTTCACCAGCTAAATTTTGATCGAGTTTACGAAAACGGGTTTAGTACATTAAACGCACAGATTAAATTAAATAAACGGGATGCGTTTAGTATTTGCAACAGTTGAAAACGACAATACGGTTTTATAACATATACTTAATAAATAATATTATAAGTATATAACATAATACTATAATATTTTCTTATATACTTAATAAATAAATCAATATAATCTACTTATCTAATTTCGAAACGAAAGAAACGAAACGCATTGCTTTTGTTAAAAAAAACTTTATACTGTTTGTTTTTTCTGTATATATTAATTATACTCTATGACTTGAACGCGTTTAACTATGCTAAACGACGAAAATCGGGCGTTCAGGAAAGTAAACTGAGTTCAACTTGAACTTAGTTTAATTTGTATGGTGAAACGTAAACAAGAGCTCTAAACTTGGTTAGACACTTGAACTCGGTTTATATAGAATTAGTAAGCGTAAGGCATGAGTAGTAGGTTATAGGATATTAGATAGGGAGGTAAGCGCTAGGCAGGCCGCGGTGTATAATATAAAGTACCCAAGTAACACAATCGCGTCTAAAAACGGACTATTAGATATCTAATAGAATTTAATTTTATTGTCTACCTTAAGGTGATTCCTCAGCTCGGGTATGGAAACTAATTGCAAGAGATGGCGCTTGTGTCGCAAAATCATGGCTTTTAATTAATTACGTAAATATTATAGTCGCTAGCTTTGAAATTTTGCATTTTGCGATAATCGGAAAACATTTGGAACTTATTTATGTATAAATTTTGCTGTATCAATGGCTAACTTTAGAGATTACATGTCCGAGAAGAAAATTATAAATTGTTAGTATCAAAACTCTGCATAAAAAAATAGTTCCGCTATTTAACACAGTTGGCGCTGCTAACGTCTTGGAAATCATTGGCAAAATTACACGATGGAAGTCATTAGGGGAGAACATAGATGTAAAGCACTTCCTTAAATAATCTAAATGAATAATGGTGTGGATATCTTTGCTTCTTGGTGTAATACAAATAGAGTTTTTTATTTGTTTATTGACTGCTTATATCGTCTGTGATAGAGCCCTTTTATGATTATGGTATTATTATTTCTTCCGAAGATACCAAGGAGGTATCGATGTTTGGCAAACCTAATACACCGTTATAAAATTAAATATTTAGACGCCGCCCGTGAAATAATGGATCCTTATGTTGAAGAAACTCAGACATGTTAGAAAAAGGTAATCTTCAATATCTTTCGAAGAAAAAAGTAAATTATCATATTGTGTCAAATCGATCAAAACAACTTGATGAAATACATTTTTATTAGAGAATAAAACACGTTATAATTGTACCATTTCGTTTATTATTGCCATAATCCACTGCGGCTGCACCCAAAACAACATCAACACAGTGTTCCTTCTAATATAGGTACATACCTATTTTGTCAACGTTATTCAGACTATATAGTGTTAATTAATACTTGTACCTACTTATATATTTTTTTACCTAGTCGCGTACCTGCTATGTTACTATACATGTTTATTCAAAAAGTGAAAATAAAAACACTGTTTCCAAACTCATAATACCAATAACATAATTTTTTATTTGAATTTTTTGATAAAGTATAGGTGTTATATTTTCGGACTTATGTAGATTTGATACAACTTGGAGGTTAAAGGGAATGCCATCATGAACATTTAGGATACTAAATGTTCATGATGGCATTTTACCGAAAATAAACATTAATTTATTTTCAAATAGATATAAGAAAAACATCATAGGTACAAAGATTTAATAAAAAACATCGATTGGGAATCAAAAAACCACACTCGGGAAACGAACCGACCCAAATCTAATAAAATAACACCTATATTTTAAAGCGCCAATAGATAGGAAGTTTAAACAATTTATTAGTTAGGGTTTCAAAAATTTAAACAAAGAGCAATTTCCTTTAGTTTGCCGTTTGAAGTTACTTTCCACCGTTTATTCATTTTCAGCGACACTATTAACACAGCATTATTTTTTCAAAATCAACCGGTTCGATTCCCGGCTAGAAATTTTTTCTTTTTAAAAATCTAATTTTGCAATTTTAGTTTCTATCAAAATCGACCCTGTGAGCATTTTAGATATTCCTTGTAGTTTGGTGTTTTTCTATATTATTATAACTAATCTAATAACCATCTACAGTTTCACAAGTTGTTATAAGTGAATATATTTATATATATATATATATATCTGAGACGTTTTCCGCGATTTAAGGCAGGCTACATTATAATAAATATATTAGAGTAATACCTACCTAATTAAACATTAGAAAAAACTGAAGTAAACACGTTGGTAACATAAATAAACATTTATTATCAATAATAGTTAGAAGGCATCTAAGATTTGATAAGATCCAAAGATGAGAGATCGAATCGTTCGGGTGATAAGTACACAATGATTTTATATTATCTAATTATTTGCCTAATCATGCAAAATGAATGACAATATTTTCAATAATACATGGTACACCTAAGCTCCTTGTCGCAGTAATTTATTAATTCAGTGGGTCACGAATTATATAACAGAGTTTGCCCTGACTGACTTACTTATCATCGTCCAGCCGAAATTTTTAAAGCTAACTATTTGAGACGTAGCTTTTTTTCGGTGAATAGAATTAGGTAATAAATGTGTTGTCTTTTAGGCTGGCTGGACCTCCTAACGTAGAGAGTTCTATCATATCTAGGTAGATAACAAACAAATCATATGTGATGGTAATAAATGTTTAGGAACGCGATATGTGACGGCATCCAAAGTAGTTTCATCATCTATTCTAATGCAATACTTTTCGAGAAACCTTTAAAAAAACATGTGGTTAAGAAATGGGCCCCCTTCCCCTCCCGCCCCCTCCCCCCCCCTAAAATCAGCGGGTGCTAAAGTACAGTTTTACCATTTAACGACTTATGTAAAGTTATGTACCTACCAAATAAGTAAAAACTTACATCAAAGTTATCTGCACACAAATAAATTGGAGAATTTAGACTTAGTCGGATCTCGCCGTGCAAGATTAGCCACTTATTTCACTAGGATTTTTTATTGATAGGTAGGTGTCCTAAATAAAGTATTTAGGAGACAAAAGAACTATAAATTAACCAGCATAAGGCTCCGAAATGTTTACTGAGGCGAGATGGCCATGCGAGAGGCGCCATGCATAACACCGGTGAGCGAGCGACCGAGCGCTTTGATTTGGCGAAAAGAAAAAAAAACAATTTAATTTTTTTACTATCAAAACTTGATTTTTGCAAATAGTGGATAGTTCCGAACTACGTAGAATACTTAAAAAAATATAGACATCATGCTTAATATTGCCTATTGTCTTTGTAAAATTTGTTTTTACTTGCATTTTTGAGATGCCATCTAGTGGTTGATAGTTGTACTATTTCTTTATATCGACAAATTTAAAAATAAACATTCTATTCACGGATAGATGGCGCTATTTAAATATTATTGTATTTTATTTATTTAAATATATAATATGTATATTTTAGTGAACATACAAGTATTTTGCGAAAATTATACTTAATAAGGAATCTAATAAAAAATATGTTATTAACATTTTCATTGTATATTACGAGATTACAGCCCACGAAGTTTTGTATGGAAAAACTACTGCTGAGGAATCACCTTAAGAGTAAAATATCTCCTAAGTAATGTTCAAGAACGCTTATAGACACAGTTTAGTAAAAGTGGGCACAACCTTATCCCTTCTCATAAGAATGGGTTAAGTAAATATGAATAGATAGAGTTAAGAGATGTAAATTTTCAAATCGCCTGTAGAAATATTTCTAGTGTCTCACTAAACTGCTTATAGACCACAAGTTATACTAGTAGATAGTTTATAGATAAAGTTGAGACCTTTAGAGAAGTCTTTACTCGTCAAGTTTTAAAACCAAATTAACTCAAGACTAACAACATTAAGTTACATTTGATTTGTAATAGACAACGAAATTACAAGAGTTATTTAAACTTATTATTGCATCATGGCGTAACAAATTTATTATTTTTTACATTACTTGTGTTTTAGCTAGTTAGTAATGGGTAAATAAGCAAATCTATGTGCGAATGAAATTCTATCGTCGAATATTATGTAAAACTCCCCTAAAATAAGAGCGCCCGCTGTAAATGTAAGATTTAACATTTTTTTTTTTACCAAATATGAATATTATTTGTATAGCAAATTTTTGAAATTGCATTATTATGTTTAAAATTTCATTTTATTTAAAGTATATTAATTTAAAACATTAAATTTTTAATTAGACATAATTTAATAATAAAAACATAAAAATAAGTATTAAAATATGTAACGAAAATTATTGGAAGCAAAAATAGGCAATAAAAATGGAGACAAGATACAATTTACTAGAAAAACTTTTTCTATAGAACTAACGCTCTAGACCCGTGGTCGTCAAACTGCGGCCCGCGGGCCGCATGCGGCCCGTGGTCGATATTTGTGCGGACCGTGACAAATCAAATAATTTCAATAGTCAACCACCTACTAAAACAAACTTTGCATACTTAATATTTTTGTTACAATTGCCATTAAACATTGATGGTTTTCCATTACTTAAATAATTTATTTTGAAAAACGTGCAGTAGAAACTTGTATAGGTACACATTCTGCCAAGAAAGTACTGAAATTCTATAAATTAAAAAGCTTTCATGTCGAAATTCTTTTGTTGTTAGGTTGGCACATTGCGATTTTTACAATGGATAAAAATTTGGATTAATCTGTTTAAATTGCCATGTGCATTACAAATAGAATTTCTTTTGCTGAAGCGCTGAAATTGTTACACAAGTCTTATAGTCAATCGAATTTATTGAAAACCGGTCGCGATGTAGTGGAAGGTTTGCTTCATTCCACCACATCGTTAAAGTAAAAGATATGGTGACTGAAAATGGTCGTATAAGTCTGAAAGAGATTTAAAATGTCTGTGTCTCACGAATCAATTTGCCCCTTTTTAAACAATTTTGGGCATAAAACGAGTATCAAAATACCTGAATTTTCTGCAAAAAAAAAAAATCGCGAAAAGGCTATAAAGATTTGATAAAACAAATTAATTCCAAGCCCACATTCATAAAACAAATTGTAACTGGTGAAAATACATGAGTTTACGAGTTTTACATGTAAACCAGGACCAACACGGACAAGGACGTCCGAATGTGCCGAAATTGAAAAATGCATTGTCAAAGTCGATTTGAGAGACAAAATTTGTCGAAAAAGACCGATTTGTAGAAAGAAAAGTCATGAATTTTCCACCACGATAACGTGCCATCTCATAAGGCTATCGTTGTAAACGAACTTCTGGACAAAACTCAAGAAAACTTAACGAACAGCCACCGTATATAGGAAGGTCTTTATGACTTCGTTGCGGTTACGTAGCGGGCAGTTAATTTGACGATAAAGCAGGGAAGCTATTAAATAGACTCATAATGCAATTTTTTTTTTCGATGCTTTTTTCGTAATTGAAAATATATATTAAGAGTGTTTGATGAGGCTCTTCGGCTCATGCTGATTCAACTGCAAAGTATTCCGCATGACGGTGAGTCGGTAACGCTACCATACATACATTTATGTAAACCTTCCTCCATAAGAGAAAGAGCACGTATTGAGATTATACCTAAAATTTAGGCAGCAAAACGACTTTCAGGCAAAAACTGTTTCTCTATTCTAATTTTCTGTACTCCTAAACTAATAGATTTGAAAAAAAAATGGTCTCATTTTTTAGAAAGAAAATAACCGATGATCGTTTTCCTTTTTTTAATTCGCCTTGATATTTTATATGAATTATTTTAATGTGAGGGATTTATTGCGATTTTTTTCGAATTTCAGGGGATAATATTATTTTTCCTACACCAAACTTTAATAAAAGGAAAACGTACGAGCCTAGATATAGGTCTTGTTTACAACGCCTACAAAACTTATAAAAATCTATGTTTAGTGGGGGGTAACAGGACCAAAAGGTCGTGAATGTATGGGGAATGTTTGATCAGACTCCGATCTTAAAAATAGTGGGAGCGATCAATGCTGTTAAACAACAATGTATTGGTCGAACCCATTCATGGATTTTGTAAATCTGCTTACCATCAGGTGTATACAAAGTATTGCCGGAAAAAAAAACGAACAGGTGTGCGGCCCGACAGTGATACCCACGTTGTCACATGTGGCCCTTGGCCGGAAAAGTGTGACGACCGCTGCTCTGGACTCTTTTCTGTAGTATGGCTCTAGACAATGACAAGAATAATTTCACTTGCTACATACTTAACTATCTAGTAAAAGAATAAACAGATTTATAACTGGTTTAATATTACCTAATAACTGTCATCTCTGTATTCCTTTTTATCTTCTCACAGTATTTCTAGACGTTCATCAGATAATTTGATGTGTTGTGAACGGAAGACCATTTTATGCAGTATGAAGCAATTTAATTAATCAATTCATGAGGATATGCAAAAGATATTTCTGTTTTAATTATAGACAATGTAAAAAATAGTAGTTATATACGCCGCGGCGGTGCCAAAGACGCAAAGTGTTAACTTAAGGCACTTGTCTCACCGCCGATGATGACCTAGAAGCGAGTAGAACTAGAAACGAGTTGGCGAGCAGCGAGAAGCGAGTGTGTGTATAGTTCCAATAGTTTTGTAGCTGAGCTATAAGGGAGTGTTAAAGTGCGACAGGCGATTACTCGCTTAGCAAGTATTGCTGAGCGAGTATTTTATTTGATAGCTCTTGTCGCTCAGCGACATGCTAGTGGAGCGAGTCCTCGCCGGCAATGTGAATAGTCAGCAATCAACTATTAATATATACATCCCTTTTGTTTACATGGAATCTATTTTACGTTTCTTGAGCGAGAAAATAACTGATAGTTAGTCGCTTTCTCGCCGGCGGCGTTAGGACAACTGTCTGATATACAAAAGTGGATGGATCCCTCCGTAGCTGCGTATTTGTATTAAATTTGTAATGTGCACATTCACAGATGTGTGTACATACTCGTAGTCCATAATTTAACCAAGTAGTAATAAAATGAGTAATGTTTTGACTTGTTCGGTTTTCGGCAATAGTATCTGCTATGATTTTTATTTATGGTTCATCGGGAAAAGCAAAAGGATTTTTTTTCACTGTTTCCGTTGCATAAAATCATCCAATTCAAATATTTAATACAATTACACTTAATTAATCCATTTTTAAGAACAAAATGACTAAAAAAACGTTTTCAATATCATTTTTTAGACAAACTGAAAAATATCTATTAAAGTATTTTATCTAGACTTAAGTCTCTTTATAAACAAACATTAGAGTACCAATAGCTAAAATATAATGTTTGTACAAAGTTATATCTTAAAATATATCATTTTACCTATAAAATTACTTCAAGTTAGGTACCTTTAGGCTTTATTATTTATTGTAGAGTATTTTATCTTAAAACATTAAATATACCTATAGACGTACTTAAAATAAGTGTGCTGTAGAACAAATGCTCTAAAAATAATCCAGCTTGAGAAAAAAGACTCTATGAGAACACATTTTCTTTATTGAAACCATCTTTAGAAAGCCCCTATCTATAGATTACCCATGAATAGACTGTCAATAGACAAATTTGTTTTAAACTTCCAAGACTGTGTTACTTGGGTAGCAAAACGTAATAGAAACGTTCAGCGACTGATAAGTAGATAAGCGAAATGTAATTGACGTAGGAAGATACTAATATTATTTTGTCATGAAATCGATATAGAACTCACGACCTCCGGATACAACGTCACAACCATTAGATTGTTTTAACTCAAACATATTTGACAATTTGAATTTTAATAAATATTCATATGGAAATCAAGTGCAAAGCGCTGCAAAGTTATATCAATTATAACAATTGGCAATAATTAGCTTGATAATTAATTATCAAATAAATAATTAACAATTTCTAGTCTTGTATTTATTTCAACAAACCTAGCACGTTATTTCGATGACGCAGCATCGTCAACTCTTGGTACCTACGCGTGCAGAAATCATAATTCTGCTTGCAACAAATTTTTTTTTTTTTGAACAAACATACAATCAAAAATGTATTGTAGGTATGTAGAGGTAGGTATATATTATCGAGGTGGTAGTCTCCCTTCATGTTACGAAATTGGCGATTGATTAGTCGATAAATCAGAGAGAATATTAAAATAGACTCGTAATGTAAATTCGTGTTTGCCCCCGCCCATTTCGTAACCGCATCATTTAGCCGGCATAGTGGGAGCGATCAATATTTTTAAACTATAAAATATGTTGATCGACCCCATTTACAACAAGAATATTATTTTAATTCTGTGACAAACAGTAATAGAGCATTACTGAAAGTGCGAAAGCTCTTTTTGTATGGAGAACGTATAGACTTCGCGATTACGAATGTGTCCTTAAAGAAAACAATACTTGTAGAACTCATCACTCCGTGGGAAACATTCCTAACTTTCGTAAGGACAATACCATCAAACAGTGCAAATACTTTGATCTCATAAATGAAATTTGTAGGTCTTTGTAGGTCTGCTTACCATCAGGAGCATAATAATCACATGCCAAGCTCCAATAATAAAAACGCTTCCGTAGGGGTATGGGAAAACTTTTTTTCAGGGTTAAACTAAGCGGCATCAAGTGCGCCTTTGACTAAATTGTTTTGATATTGAATTTTTATAAAAGTAAATTATAACGAATTATCGATCTTCACATTCTAAACATTTATTCTGTTCAATATCATTCACATTTGACATTTTTTTAATATAAAAACGCATCCAACAACCTAAAGTTTTGCACCAACAGCTGTATTGTTGATCGAAGCAACAATAAGGAGTTGTTGTATGTTTTAGGTTATACGGATGATCGGCTGTGTGACAAACCTGCCTCGCGTATAATAAGGGTATACATTAATAATAAGGGTATACATAACATATACTTATAGAAAAATTGTAGATAATAAAAGTTCATCGTTGTAGATGATCGTTCATGTGCAGAGTAAGATACCTTACTCTGCACATCTTTTCAATGGTGAATTTTTAATGAACCTTTCAATATCCGCTAAAATTGTTTTTAAGCCAGCGGTTCTCAAACTGGTTCGGCGACGGAACCCGAAAGGAAAGCCAAATATTTAACGGAGCTCTAAAAGAATCAAAAAATGTTTAGTATTTTTAATTACTAATCAAATATGTAATGGGAAGTATAAATATGTTAAAGAAACGGAAAGAAACAAACGGAAAGTTGTAGATTGCATTTAAAAAAACTAAATATCTTAACGTTGCCTAGCATTTATGTGTTTGAAACTGCTATGTTTGTTAAAAATAATTTAGATTTATTTACCTGTTACCGTAACAAAAGAAATGGTATTAAAATTAACCCAGCAACATTTAAGACTACTCTCTTTTAGCAACAGTGTATTTGGTATGATCCACAGAATATTTTATAACCCGCCAAAGGAACTAAGAGATATTGACAATTAAAATATACCTATTTAAGAAAAAGCTTAACTTATATCTAATTGATAAGGCATGTTACTACATTAATGATTATATAAATGACATAAACTGGATGTGACATGCGCAATGATTTAAATTTGTTAACATTTTAAAAGGTTTTTATATTCATAACATTAACTTTGTTAATACTACATAATAATACCTCTTGTGTTGTCATTCTGTCTTTATGTTGTTATGTGACATATTTATTTTTGTGATTGGGATTGTGGTTTATATTTGTAATTTAATGTTTTTCTCCTGACATCGATATTAAATAATGGTTTTGCACGCCTCAGGTAAATTCTGATCAAACTGTATACATATATTTTTAACAACTTGTAAAATCTGAATTATGCAAATAAAGATTTATTCATTCATTCATTCTTCATACAAGCTCTACAGTTATGGGCACTGCGGATCCCAGCTTTTGAGAATGTCCCTAATTTGACCATAGAACATTCTTCTGGGTCGTCCCCGTCTTATGTGCTCCAACCACCGTAACATTCCTTTCTCAATTCTTGTCACTACATCTTCTTTCAAATCACACATATCCCACATCTGTATTCTTCACTCTATCCGCAATAGGGAATATGCATGTAACGCCAATTATTATTATTTTAATATGTAATGTTTCTTTTATGTCTTTGAACATATTTACAGTAATCTATTTTATTTTGATTAGCAAATTTTTTTATAAATACGATTTTTAAAATCCATTTTTTGTAGAAACGGAACGCATTTCTAAACGCTCCGACATTAGCAAACACTTCATGTGACGTAATTTGCGCATAAACAAATGTCAATGTGTGTTCTGTAGTCGCAGTTTCTTATTTTCTCGGGTATTTATTGTCCTCTATTACGATAATTTGTTAGAAACAAAAATTTTGACTAACTTTTGAGGTGAAATAACATTAAACTAAAATGCTTTTTGAGCACGAATGACGTCACAGAATGGCGGCTAGTGATGTACCGTTTTTTACTGCGGTAGTGGCAGATAAAGTTTAAACCCTTTTATTTTGGTGTTATTACCCTTTAAAAAATGTTTAATATTTGTTTTTAGGGTCTAATGTAGTTACTCTATCAAGTAATGAAATAAAAAAAAACATGCATATTCTCTATTGTTACTCCACAAGCACTCCTTAATGACCGCATTTCTACGGCATTAATCCTACTTGCATGCTTCTTCTGCCATACCCAGCATTCACATACATTAATGTCTGAACAAGCACCGCTTTGTGAACCCGAGACTTTTTCGACATGATTTGGCTGCTCATTATGATGTGTATGACGCCATTCACTCCCCAATCCAAACATCGCCAGTTGCTTCTCTACTCACACAATCATAAGCCTTCTCCAGGTCTAGAAAAACGCAATACACTTTTTGGTGTTTGGCTGATATGATGCTGATAGCATCTTTTCACTGACGCATCTTAAAGAGAAGACTTGATCCATGCATCCCATACCTTTCCTAAATCCCGCTTGCACATCCCAAATTTTCTTATCAGTTTCATTCATCACTCTTTCAATCAAAGCCTTTGCATACAACTTGCCCACAATACTGAGAAGGCTGATGCCACGGTATTCAATATAATAATAATAACCTAGTACCTTATACATAACAATACTTATGTTAATAATATACGAGTACATATATAATAATGAAATAGCAAGTATTACAGCACAGCACAATAATTATATGATGCAGAAACACAGCTGATGATGATGATGATGATAGGTAATAAAAAATAAAAGACACATTCACTCATTCATAAAATGTTTATACACCAGTCTCTTAAAGATACCCCTGGTAGGAGCTTGTCTACTGACCACCGGTAAAACATTCCAGAGTCTTGCAGCGGCTACTAAAAAGATTTTGAGACAAAGGTAAGATAGGAAGGAGTAGAAAGAGTTGAGTTGATAATAGCTATCAATACGAACAATTTATTAGTTAGGGCTTAAAAACAATAAACGTGTTTCTTAAAAATGAGCACTTTCCTTAAGTTTGCCGTTTGATACTTTCCACCATTTGATCGTTATAAGCGACATTATCAGCTGGTGCAATAATACAGGGTGAGTTTAGTTTTCGCTTTATTCGCCCTGTATAAGACGACCCGGAGTGTGTGTTGTGGCGCCGCTGGGACGGGGTCGCCGCGGCGCCACCTACTGGCGACCGACGGCACCCACACAGCGGCACCCACCAAAACAACTACTCGGCCCAGATAAAAGCGAACTAACTATTTGTAAATAAATATCCGAATTTGGTTTAATGTTATGTAGAAATACAGAAATTGCATTGAGAAATTATATGGTAGATAGTTTCTATAAATTTTACTTAATATACAAAAAGTTTTTTGAGAGAAAAAAACTATATCGGAACTCATTAAAAAAATTATATCGCGGGCGAGTCATTATTTCGGTTATTCAATCATTTTATTTCTTCCGTTTTTTTTTTCATTTCATTTAATTATTATTTATCCACCTTCGCACCTAAACAACGGAAAGGTAATAAAATTTTAAACGGTAAAACCTACATTCTACTGAAAGCTTTTTACCTGCCCGATAATTACTACTGCAATATAAACTGAGGCATGTTTATCCTACACAAAGTCGGTCTTCGTGTCGCCGACCTTTACAGTAAATGCGTTGGTAGCGTCGTAGCGTCGTAGCGCCGTAGCGGCGTAGCGCCGTAGCGGCGGATGCTGGCGCCGCGTAGTCGCCCCCCGCGCCCGCGCTGTCTGTGTCGTCCCTCCAACATCCGGGGCGCGCACCACGTACATCGCTGCTTACATTTTCTTTGAAATAAACTATTATTTGTTTACGATATTAACCCACCGAAAGAGACTACAAAGTTTAATAATTATTATTATTAGCAAATACTAATATTTTATTTTATTAAGTACCTGTAATTATGTCCCTAAACTTTTTTTTTCAATTTTAACAAATTTAAAATGTCACAATTTCATTTCTTATTTAATTTACGGCTGATTTTTCAATCGTCTAATAACGTTATTTGACAGTTCTTATTCTTTGCTTATATGAATAACTATGAAATAAAAGAGATATTCGACAGTTGAATATGTCTTTTTTTTTTTTTTTTTTTTTCTTATATTCACTTAAATTATATATAAAACGTAATATTTCTTCCCCTGATGAGTTTTGTTGCTCACATAGTGTGGCCTAATTATAAAACAGCGAATGCGATAGCGATTTGCCTTGGCGTTGGTAATTTGAATTACCATGGTCTTGGCAAACTGACTCTTATTTTCAATTCAATAAAAGCTATCTGTAAAAACTTAGTATCATAATAAGGCCACTGGTCCATCTGCAGACCAATAAACTCATGTCAACAAACTACTTATAAGAACAAACCAGAGATACCCGAATATTTCTACCTCTTACCATTGAGGAGACTAACCAACCTGGCAAACCATAATGTGCGAAATTTTGTTATAACAAAGTATAATTTTACTCTATTCTTAATTTATATATGTGAATAATAAAAGTATAAACATGATTCAACTATTTTTTTACTTTTATTAAAATATTATTTTTATTTGAATTATAATATTGTATTTTTTTAATACATACCTACTATACTTAGTTAACAAGCAATGTATAATGAACTCCCAAAATGCGCGTCGTAACGTAAATTAGCAATAGTGAGTGGTTCACCCAGTTAGTGCGGAACCGCGGACCGAAGCGGACGTCGTGATGGGGCTCGACAAGCGGACGGTGAAGATCATTGTCATCGTGGTGGTCGTGCTGCTGGTGCTCGGTGAGTATGACTACGACCGCTATATAGTTTGTGCGGATCGACAAGCGGACGGTGAAGATCATTGTCATCGTGGTGGTCGTGCTGCTGGTGCTCGGTGAGTATGACTACGACCGCTATATAGTTTGTGCGGATCGACAAGCGGACGGTGAAGATCATTGTCATCGTGGTGGTCGTGCTGCTGGTGCTCGGTGAGTATGACTACGACCGCTATATAGTTTGTGCGGATCGACAAGCGGACGGTGAAGATCATTGTCATCGTGGTGGTCGTGCTGCTGGTGCTCGGTGAGTATGACAACGACCGCTATATAGTTTGTGCGGATCGACAAGCGGACGGTGAAGATCAGTGTCATAGTGGTAGTCGTGCTGCTGGTGCTCGGTGAGTATCACATCGACTGCTATATAGTTTGCGGACGGTAGAGGCGGATCGGAGTGGAGATGGGCTCGACAAGCGGACGGTGAAGATCATTGTCATTGTGGTGGTCGTGCTGCTGGTGCTCGGTGAGTATGACAACGACCGCTATATAGTTTGTGCGGGTCGACAAGCGGACGGTGAAGATCATTGTCATCGTGGTGGTCGTGCTGCTGGTGCTCGGTGAGTATGACAACGACCGCTATATAGTTTGTGCGGATCGACAAGCGGACGGTAAAGATCATTGTCATCGTGGTGGTCGTGCTGCTGGTGCTCGGTGAGTATGACTACGACCGCTATATAGTTTGTGCGGATCGACAAGCGGACGGTGAAGATCATTGTCATCGTGGTGGTCGTGCTGCTGGTGCTCGGTGAGTATCACAACGACTGCTATATAGTTTGCGGACGGTAGAGGCGGATCGGAGTGGAGATGGGCTCGACAAGCGGACGGTGAAGAACATTGTCATCGTGGTGGTCGTGCTGCTGGTGCTCGGTGAGTGTGACAACGACCGCTATATAGTTTGTGCGGATCGACAAGCGGACGGTGAAGATCATTGTCATCGTGGTGGTCGTGCTGCTGGTGCTCGGTGAGTATGACTACGACCGCTATATAGTTTGTGCGGATCGACAAGCGGACGGTGAAGATCATTGTCATCGTGGTGGTCATGCTGCTGGTGCTCGGTGAGTATGACTACGACCGCTATATAGTTTGTGCGGATCGACAAGCGGACGGTGAAGATCATTGTCATCGTGGTGGTCGTGCTGCTGGTGCTCGGTGAGTATGACAACGACCGCTATATAGTTCGTGCGGATCGACAAGCGGACGGTGAAGATCATTGTCATCGTGGTGGTCGTGCTGCTGGTGCTCGGTGAGTATGACAACGACCGCTATATAGTTTGTGCGGATCGACAAGCGGACGGTAAAGATCATTGTCATCGTGGTGGTCGTGCTGCTGGTGCTCGGTGAGTATGACTACGACCGCTATATAGTTTGTGCGGATCGACAAGCGGACGGTGAAGATCATTGTCATCGTGGTGGTCGTGCTGCTGGTGCTCGGTGAGTATCACAACGACTGCTATATAGTTTGCGGACGGTAGAGGCGGATCGGAGTGGAGATGGGCTCGACAAGCGGACGGTGAAGAACATTGTCATCGTGGTGGTCGTGCTGCTGGTGCTCGGTGAGTGTGACAACGACCGCTATATAGTTTGTGCGGATCGACAAGCGGACGGTGAAGATCATTGTCATCGTGGTGGTCGTGCTGCTGGTGCTCGGTGAGTATGACTACGACCGCTATATAGTTTGTGCGGATCGACAAGCGGACGGTGAAGATCATTGTCATCGTGGTGGTCATGCTGCTGGTGCTCGGTGAGTATGACTACGACCGCTATATAGTTTGTGCGGATCGACAAGCGGACGGTGAAGATCATTGTCATCGTGGTGGTCGTGCTGCTGGTGCTCGGTGAGTATGACTACGACCGCTATATAGTTTGTGCGGATCGACAAGCGGACGGTGAAGATCATTGTCATAGTGGTGGTCGTGCTGCTGGTGCTCGGTGAGTATGACAACGACCGCTATATAGTTCGTGCGGATCGACAAGCGGACGGTGAAGATCATTGTCATCGTGGTGGTCGTGCTGCTGGTGCTCGGTGAGTATGACTACGACCGCTATATAGTTTGTGCGGATCGACAAGCGGACGGTGAAGATCATTGTCATAGTGGTGGTCGTGCTGCTGGTGCTCGGTGAGTATGACAACGACCGCTATATAGTTTGTGCGGGTCGACAAGCGGACGGTGAAGATCATTGTCATCGTGGTGGTCGTGCTGCTGGTGCTCGGTGAGTATGACTACGACCGCTATATAGTTTGTGCGGATCGACAAGCGGACGGTGAAGATCATTGTCATAGTGGTGGTCGTGCTGCTGGTGCTCGGTGAGTATGACTACGACCGCTATATAGTTTGTGCGGATCGACAAGCGGACGGTAAAGATCATTGTCATAGTGGTGGTCGTGCTGCTGGTGCTCGGTGAGTATGACTACTACCGCTATATAGTTTGTGCGGATCGACAAGCGGACGGTGAAGATCATTGTCATCGTGGTGGTCGTGCTGCTGGTGCTCGGTGAGTATGACTACGACCGCTATATAGTTTGTGCGGATCGACAAGCGGACGGTGAAGATCATTGTCATAGTGGTGGTCGTGCTGCTGGTGCTCGGTGAGTATGACTACGACCGCTATATAGTTTGTGCGGATCGACAAGCGGACGGTGAAGATCATTGTCATAGTGGTGGTCGTGCTGCTGGTGCTCGGTGAGTATGACTACGACCGCTATATAGTTTGTGCGGATCGACAAGCGGACGGTGAAGATCATTGTCATCGTGGTGGTCGTGCTGCTGGTGCTCGGTGAGTATGACTACGACCGCTATATAGTTTGTGCGGATCGACAAGCGGACGGTGAAGATCATTGTCATTGTGGTGGTCGTGCTGCTGGTGCTCGGTGAGTATGACAACGACCGCTATATAGTTTGTGCGGATCGACAAGCGGACGGTGAAGATCAGTGTCATAGTGGTAGTCGTGCTGCTGGTGCTCGGTGAGTATGACTACGACCGCTATATAGTTTGTGCGGATCGACAAGCGGACGGTGAAGATCATTGTCATAGTGGTGGTCGTGCTGCTGGTGCTCGGTGAGTATCACTACGACTGCGGCATTGTATTGCTTAGTGGGTTAATCACTGCTGTTACTCGCTGTAGTTATGCAGTTGAATATAAAAAACGTGTTGGCCGCTATTTTATCAGACCTTACGACTTAAAATAATTACACAATTTTTGTTACCCGGTTCAAACTCCATTGGGTCACATTGGGCGCGAGTTTTTAATAAAAGCAAAACATTGCGATAATACTTGATTGCCTCGGAGAGCTCGTTAAGCTCTCGGTCCCAATTTCATTTTTCCAACTTGTAAAATTGTTTCAAGATGGGTTATTGAGTCTATCCATACATAGGGACGAGCTGGCCACTTGTTCGGTGTAGATTTAGAATATCATCAGTTACCCCAAGACCGTCTAGGCGGTCACGAGCACCCGTGATGGTACATATACCTAGTCTTGCCATAAATATTGTAACAAAGAAAAAAAAAACTATTGCAAATAACATTTATTACTTTTACAGTGTGTTAGATTAATACATTAATATAAAACAATTTGAAAGATAAAAAGCTTATTCGAAGCGGTCTCTATTGGCTGCAATAAAGTCCTTTAAACGTTGAGGCCAGTTATCAATAGAAGCACGCACTCTTTCCATGGGAAAATTATTCGCTGCCAATCGTATGGATTGTTTTAGGGACTCCAAATGGCTTTTAAAGCAAGGCGTACAACTAAAACTGACCATAAATCATAATCCAGCGGATTAAGATCGGGACTGGACGACGGCCAGTCTTCAGCTCTGATGAAGTCCGAAACGTTCGCTTCCAACCAAGACTGCGTGGACCGAGCTTTATGACCCGGCGCCGAGTCTTGCTGGAAGGACCATACTTGGTTATTGCACATGGTGTTGTTAAGGGGCTTAACTACCTTCTCACGAATGGTATCTTGATACACTTGTGCCCATGTTTTGATACCTTTTTCACAAAAATATGGCTAAGTCACTCCTTTATAGCTAACACTCCACCAAACCATCACTGAAGTCTTAGTCTTAGAAGCTTTGAGCATAAATACGGTAATTTTGTTTGTTAAAAGGTTGATCAATTGTAAAAATGTTCCCATCTGTAAACAACATTTTTCTGTGACCTCCCTTTGCGTACTGCTCCAATAGTTGTTTCGATTTTACCACCCTGTTCTTTTTTAAATTATCAGTTAAGAAATGACCAGTGCGTCTCTTATAGGCTGCAAGTCTAAGTCATCTCTTAAAATACGCGACATGGTTCTAGGTGCTATCTTCATCTCCCGAGATAAAATCTTTTGATTTCGGACAGGATTTCTTCGAATTCTTTCCCTCACTGCTTTGACCACCTTTTTTGTACGAACACTACGTGGACGGCCAGATCTTTTTCTGTCACAAACAGAGGAGGTCATTGTACCTACAACTAATACCAAGTGTATGGAGAGTTTTAAAAATTGCATTTGGCTCCATACCTACTATGTGTACTGCAATTATAGCGATTCGGTTCTCTTTATCACCCCACTCCATTTTAATATCGCAAAATATTGTATGACTTATTGGCGGTAAAATGAGAAAACAATCGTAAAAAAATGACAGATTCCAAATTCAAATGTATTTTTTTTATTGTAACAGTATTTATGGCCAGACTGTGTATATAACATTTGTATTGATTTGCCAATTGCAATCGATGGCGTTGCTCACGGTGTAGGGTGGCGGGCGTAAGGTTTCCTGCCGGGATTAGCGCGGGACGTCTGTCGCCCGCTCGCCGCACCGTCAGCAAAACAGACAGTATTTCTTGTTGTCATGGATAATAATTGAAAGCCTCCGTAGACAAATGGTTTCCACTTGTCCACTTGCCTTTGGTGTTGTATCCGGAAGTGGTGGGTTCGATTCTCACCCATGGAAAAATTTACGTTAAATTGTTTTTCTGTACAGTTTGTACAGTAAAACGCACAATTTAACGTACAGAAGGCTTACTGATCAAAGCCAAGTTTCCAGTGAGCAGCAAGCTAGTCAGTCAGGGCAAGCTTTTTCAAATATAACGATAGTTTTATACACCTATACAAGTGTTATATACAATCAGATTGAGCTGCAACTGGTTGCTCCTAGGGTTTATTCATCTGCTCATAAAACAATAACATTGCAGGTGGGATCACGGGCCTGCTCCTAGCGCTGCTGCTGCCGTACCGCTATGTGGGTAAGTGCCATAGCGACAGTCTCCACCCCACGCCGAGACCTTCTTCATAAACCAATCATTTGATAGCTCTTATAGACAATAAGAAACCACCCCGAGGCTGTCTGAACACTTCGAGTAAGGCATAACATGAAAAAAATGCTAAAACACCGTACAAGGTAAAATTAAGTTATAATAAAACAGTGTTGAGCATTTCTAAAAATAGCGCCACATCAAATAAATATCTATATCTATCTATCTATACATACGATAAATGGTAAATTAAAAAAATCTGTACATTGATTTATTTAAAACAAAATAGGCGTTAAATAAACAATCCATCATTTTATGTAGAATTTGTGTTTGTTTGTTTGAGCTTACTTCCACTTAAACACTACTGGAACGATTTATTTGCTGATTATTTTATACAAGAACCGCAATTAATTAATCACTTTCGTCTCTCATACTTACACGAGTCGTCTCATCTCCGCGCTAACACTGAGCGTTGTTATGATAGAGCTGGAAGTGTGGCCGCGCTCGGAGGACGACGGCGTGTGGGAGCAGCCGCGCATCCAGTTCCGCGCCGACGACCCCGGCAGCTGGCACCACTGGGTGCGGCGCATCGACGACTTCCTGAGAGGTGAGACCGCGCCCGAGCCCCGTCGCCGAGCCCGCCCGCGCTGACCGTGTCGTGTCCGCAGCGTACGAGACCTCCGTGCCGGCGGAGCCCCCGCTGGCGCCCTGCAGCACGCGGCGCCGGGCGCAGGGCGGCGCGCGCTCCCCCGCCTGCGACCGCGCCATGCGGCTGTGGCGGCCCTGCACCGCCGACCACCACTACGGCTACGGCGATGGCACGCCCTGCGTCTTCCTGCGACTCTCCAACGTAAGCACCGAAACGCGGCCGCGGCGCTCCCCCGCCGGCCCACGCTCACTTTTGTCGCGTTGCAGCTGCACTACTGGGTGCCGGAGCCGTACAACACGTCGCTGCCGCTGGCGCTGCCGCCGGACATGCCGCCGCAGCTGGTGTCGCTGATGCGGCAGCGGCCGGCGCACCAGTTCGGCGACCACGTGTGGCTCACGTGCGACGGGGAGTTCAACGCGGACAAGGAGAACGTGGGTCCGCTGCAGTACGTGCCGGCGGAGCTGCTGCCCGGGTTCCCCACGCGGCGCCTGCGCACGGCCGACCGCGTCTCCCGCGCGCACCGCACGCTGCCGGACCCCGAGCCCGGACCGCTGCTTGCCGTACTGTTCGAGAACCCCAGAAGTGAGTCATGCGGCAGTGAGGGCATCCTGTCCGTATGAACGATAAGAACCGCGACTGATGACGTGTTGTACTTGCAGGGGGCGTGGTGATCAACGTGGAGTGCCGCATCTGGACGCGCGACCTGTACCCCTACTACGACGGCTACGGGCGCGTGGGGCGCGCGCGGTTCGAGCTATATGTGGACTAGGCCGACACACTCCGCCTGCACTTACGTGTGCATTGTTTTTAAATCCTTTAATTAATAAGAAAAAAAAATGGATTTTAAAGCAACATTTTGGAAAAGTAGGTTTTTGTAAAATCGTTTTTTTCTAGCCGACAGTCTCCTGTATAACTGATTGCATAAGCTGTAATTATGCTTCAGTTCCATAGATATATTATTACGCTGGAATACCGACCCCTGTAACACACGTGACCTAGCACGGGGGTCAACCCAAGTAACATTTTTTGTGTAGAACTCTTGGCCTTAGAATAGTATTAGAATGGTTCGAGATTATGCCTCAGGTTATATTTGAGTAGCTTTGGATGCCTGAGGTCTTAGAACCTTTAGGTTGTTAAAAAAAATAATTGTATATTTCCAGGAGGAGGTTATAACGTCATACTCTGAGCAATTGGTTTTGACGTTTGTTAGTTATAAAATGGTTCTGTTTAGGTTATATTTTGTACTTTATTACCTTCAGTAAAACTAGTTGTTCTTGTACGCAACCTAACTGCCCCTTATTGGGTACCACAGATCGCCGAGTTCATTTAGAATAACTCAAAACCAAAGCAATACCTTTTGGTTTTCTCGGCAACCAAATCCAGACTTTGGTGAATAAAACAGGACCGTTTGGAATTTCTGTATACCTTTAGGTAATCAGCCGGATAGGGTCTAGCCCATATAGCTTTACGTTAATACGCTTTGTAGTATTTTTAAGTCTTATTGGTATTTTCTCAGATTATTTTAAAACTCTCGTACTAATAGGCTCGTACATACAGCATGTTCATAAATTAATTAATAGTGGACATTTTAAACGATAAGTGAAAAACAATGAGAGAATTACAGCAAATATATCTTATGTTGCATTAACATAGGAAATGTTCTAATTTATTTCAAGTTAATATTTGATTTTGTCAATTAATGCCGGTTTTTCTTAGTTAAGTCGCATATAAGACTTAGACTTTAGACTTTGTGGTGCGGTTACGAAACGCGCGGTCTACTTGGCGGGCGGTCGTCCGCAGCGAGGATATGCAAATTTGACTTTGTCGTCGCCCATTTCATAACCACATCATTTAAGCAGCATAGTGGGAGCAATCAATATTGTTAAACAACAATGTATTGATCGACCCCATTCATGGACTTTGTAGGCCTGCTTACAATCAGGTAGATACAGAGTCGCATGCTGTGCTCCGATAAAATAATAATAATAGGGTTTTTTCTCATTTTAGCTGTTTTATAATTATTAAGCGATTTTAAAACGCTTAATAATTATGTTTAATTAACGGCATAATAGATTAAAACATCTCTTTCAATAAATCAGACAATTTAGAACACACTGTATACAAATTTTAACCACATGGAATTTTCATTAAAATGGGCCTCAAGAAGTTTCGTATTAAACTAATTTAGTTTCATCATCATCAGCCTATCGCAGTCCACTGCTGGACATAGACCTCTCCCAGGACACCACTGATCCCTATCCTCCGCTGTTCACATCCAGTCTCTGCCAGCCACCCTCTGCAGGTCATCAGTCTCTGCTAGCCACCCTCCGCAGGTCATCAGTCAGATCCAGATGGACTGAATTTAGCTTATCGTATACAAATTGGTCCCGTCACAGTACCTATTAGATTATATCAAAACTGAGAAAGCCGATCGCATACCATTATGACTTGATTTGGCCCTGTAACATACCAAATGCTCCTAGTTTAGAATATTCAAAGTCTATTTGAGATGTTTTAACTGTAAAAGGATTTGGCACAAAGCCTGCAGGCTTATTGGCCCTGACTTCAGGTTTTAGTACAATTTTTTTATTATATTTCCTTTTTTCTTTTTGCTTTTATTATACTTTCTCAATAAGTTAGAGTTCCTATAAAGTTCTATGCTGTAGAATATTTTTACATTGTTCGGAATAATTTAAATATTATTTTATATACCTTCATCATTTAAATACAGTTAACTATTAATTCTTAATAGGCTTAGATTAGAATTTCTTAAAACTGAAATCGGCCCAACTAGCATTTTTTTATGCTAAATCCGGACCAATTGAAGACTTATCTACGGGCCCTTTTGGTCTACAGAAGGTTATTATAACGCTGTGGAGACTGGTCGTGCAGAACCTCGCGCGTCCGTAAATTGCTTGTAGAACCTGATCAACACCTTTTCAGAACTGAAAATGTTACTTGGAGGGGTCTAAACTAAAATAAATATTTATGTAATAAAAGAAATTCATGAAAAAAATCTAATAACATAACGTGGTAGGTAATTATAAAAAACATATTGCATCAAAATTATAAAATATGATACATTTTATATTAAGCAATGCTATCAGCTGGCGCTAAAATACAAAATGTGTTTTTTTATATATACAAGTCTTCCTGCTTCGCGGGTCAACTATTTTTACAAAAATCTAATTACGCAGTTTGGATTCAATCAAATCCTCTTTGAGCATTGGCTCTCCTGCAAAAAATAATGGAGCAGAGCATGCAGCAGCTCCATTTGGATCGGCTATATATATATATCTTATGATCCCAATAATACTTACCATACACTGAGCTTGAGCAATAAATGTGTTTGTGTGATTGTTACGGCAGTTGTGCATTATATAACTTTAGATAGTAATTAGTTGATTGCACAAGTAATGTTTATAGGCATTAATTATGTTGGTGTCGAAACGCGTACACGATAAGTTTTGTCGACGAATCGCAGAAAGGTTTTGTCGGCGAAAACCTATATTTCCCACGAAAAGTCTGTCGACGATATAGTTGAACGGGAATAGACTGTCAGGGAAAGGTTGCGGAATAATGCTTTATAGGCTATCGTTGGATGTTAAGCTAATTTATTCATTAATTCTTTCACAATTTAGTTTAGATTGTTAATAATTATGTTAAAGGTTGTAATTATAATTTCTTTAATAAGCCTAGTTTAAGTAAGTACTCGTACAGAGGCATTAAGTTTCAAAACAAAAGTTTTCCTGAAATGTATACTTTCCGTTTTCACCTTAAAAAGTATTCCTTAATTATTATTAAATAGGGTGACCTATTTAATAATAATTCATACTTAACGTCTTTATGACTCAAATTTGACCATTTATTTTTACACATTTAAAATAAGGTTTTATTAAAACAGTAGGTACCTATTGCGTGACTTTTTTTAAAATGCAGTTACCTAGCTAAATAATATTTAATAGATTTTTGTTATCTAAAACAAATTTTGACAGTTTGTAACGAATTCAGAGTGTAAAATTTACAAACAAAAGTTAATTATATTTTCATTCATGTAGTAGGTATATGTATTTTATTAACGAAATAAATTTTGACTATAAGTAGTACAGGGTGGCCACTTTTTTGGATATTATTTCCCTGACTTTTCCAGAATTTCCAGTCACTTTTGTTTGAATTTCCCTGACCTTAATGAGCTTCAAAAAGAAAAGAAAAATCCCAAAAATATGTTATTTATATACATCACGGGTGCCTTACGGCGCGCGAGACCGCCTAGACGGCCTCAGGGTACCCAGCGGAAGGGTTTTTAATCCCACCTCGTCGTAGTCGATGATATGAGTCTACACTGAATAAGTGGCTAACTCATATATTATTTGGTTTTTTAAATTGATTTTTGGAAAAAAAAAGTAGTTATTTGAGATAAAAAATATTAGAAAATAGAAACAATTATTTTTAGCAATATTTTCAGAAAATATAGAGCAACGAAATATATTTCACATTTTTTTAAAAATAAGCATATTTTGAACTTAGATGGAATCGCCCCGCTTAGGTTGCCAGTCGTTTACAGTAGCAAGTTGTGTGTGTACTTTAAATATTTTCCCTGGCCTTCTAGCGTTTTCCCTGACTTTTCCAGTCACCGAAAATTCCCTGACTTTTCCCGGTTTTCCATGTTTTCCAGAAAGTGGCCATCCTGTATATAGTGACATAAAAACAATTAAGCTCAACCTCCCTCTACCAACCAGTGGTGCGCAAAATATTTTGTACATTTTACATAATATAAGTTATCACATTCAAACAAAATTGTATTTACAACTAGCTGTGCTCGCGACTTCGTCCGCGTGGAATAGTTATTTTTTTATCATATAAACTTTCGTCCCCTATATTATCCCCTTGGGGGTAGAATTTATCAAAATCCTTTCTTAGCGGATGCCTACGTCATAACGTCTACCTGCATGCCAAATTTCAGCCCGATCCGTCTAGTGGTTTGGGCTGTGCGTTGATAGATCACTATGTCAGTCAGTCACCTTTGAGTTATATATATTTAGATTATTCTTTAATACATATTTTTTGTGTATCTTGAACCGTTTTCACGGCGCACGCAACGAAAGGCTTCAAAGATGAAATAATTTCTCCCGTTTTTTACATATTTACCACTATATCTTTGCTCCTATTGGTCGTAGCGTGATGTTATATAGCCTATAGCCTTCCTCGATAACTGGACTATCCAACACAAAAAGAATTATTCAATTCGAACCAGTAGTTTCGGAGATTAGCGCGTTCAAACAAACAAACAAACAAACAAACAAACTCTTCAGCTTTATAATATTAGTATAGATATCATATTTTCGTAATAAAAATAAAATTGTCATTTTTTTCTTTCGTTGAAAGCCCATTCTCAAAATCATTCTCTAAGGTAACATAATGCAATAAATAGTAGTTTCGGCTACAGAGACGGCCGCGCGGGCATCGCCGGCAACTAGGGCGTGGTAGCCGATTCCCGCTCATGACAAAACATATATTAGTAGATGCTTTTTTTCTCTACTGCAGTTTGTTATAGTCTGGGTGTTTATATTATACAATATAATGTCGTTAGTTTTAGTACACATTTTTGACAAAGCAATATGTGATTAATATCTTTCATTCTATTATTAATAATGTTATTGTTTATATAAAAGAAAGATTTTAATAGTTTTTTTCGAAATTATTTCTTTACAATAATAAGCAGGTACCTATATTTAAAATATTAAAATTTGATCCCGCTATTCTTTAGGTAGCTGAGACAATGTTAGAGTGACCACGCGGTCAGTGAAAAGTTCACCACCAAGTGTGACACCTTGTAAAGTTTAAATTCGTTGCAAATAATATTACCTAGTATATGTATAAATAAAGTATTATATTGTGGTTGTGTTAAGTTGTTTTATTTCATACCAATCGCCGTCGTTTTGCTGCCTAAATTGTAGGTATAATCTCATTTTTTTATTTTTTTTTATTTTCATTTATTCAAGGAAAAACAGTACAATACATAACTTAAAGTAGGTAGAACAATATAAGTGTAGCATAGACCAACATTTTCCTACTGCAAAAATATCTATATAAAAAAGCAAAGAAAAAAATATAAAAAAAAAAAATTATAATAATAAACATATGAAGAAATATTTATAGAGCATTATAGGATTTTAAGTAAAGAACAAAATTGAATTGAGCACACTGAGAAAACATTTAAAACTGGCCTAGTACATTACTTTTTAATGTTTGGAAACTAGTGCTAAACAGGTCGACCACCTCAAAGGAATTAAATAAGTTAGTAGATCTTATGATATAAGAGTTTTGTAAATAGTTAGACTTAGTAAATTCAATGAAGAATAAGTTTTTGGAACGCGCCCTTATGTTTGCATTAAAATTTATCCTTTCCAACATACTCGTATAACTAGAGTCCACCATACCATTAATTATTTTATATAGGAATAGCAGATCTTCTGCTGGCTAATGTCATAAATTGGCAATCTGCTTTTGCCCCAGGGAATTTATAGCACATAAATCTAATCATTTTATTCTGTATTGCTTCTATTTGATTTATGTATTTTGAATACTGTGGGTTCCAGACTACAGATGCATATTCTAAGTGACTTCGAGTCATACGTGCTCTTTCTCTTATTAAGGGTCGGGGGGAAGATTACATAAATGTATAGTAGCGTAACCGACTCACCGTCATGCGGGGAGAGGAAATACTTTGCAGTTAAATCAGCATGAGCATCGAAGAGACACTCCTCTTAAACCGAAGAAGAGGTTCAAACTCGGAATGAAAAAATAAGCTGTAAACCTAAACCTCTGACCAGTGCCGGGTTTAGTGTGTAGGCCACTTTATTCCGCCGCCCCATGTACATTTCTAAAATAATTTTCCTTTTGTGGTAAGGAAGGCACTAAAATTAAATAAACGAATGAATTTGTAATTCGACAAACGCGCCCTCATGCCTAAAAATATGTAAGACGTTGAACTAAACTGTCTAAGTTTGCACACATAGAAAACGTGTAAAAACCTTGTCTGTATATGAAATACAAAGATAGTAAACTACACGCACATACAAAGAACCTCAGCAATGCACCGAGCGCCTTTAGACACGTCTTTTAGGATAATATGGGTATCAATTAACTTTTGCGCGAAATTGAAATGACACCAACATAATTATAATCACGATATAAATTTAGCTTTTTAATTTTCTGAAAATTTTTAAATATGATTTATAATTAGGAAAATGTATAATAATTAATTTTTTTGGTTTATAATAAACTCGTAATTATTACGGACTTCATTTGATTTCACGGAAGAAATTGATTTTTTTATGTAGTACGCTACGCTCACGCGTACCGATTGTGCAAACAATCTATCAAGTTTGCACAATCGGTACGAATGAGATTCTTTTTATTGTGGAGATAGTTTTTTATAGATCAAATTTGAATTTCTTAAGATATTAAAAATGGAATGTGAATGCAGTACGTTTTGTTTAGAAAAAAATAAAAATTTAAAGTTTTTAAATCTTACTTTTGAAGAAAAAAGACAAGTTTTAAAAATACATTTTTTCGAGTGTTTTGTGTAGGATCGCGGCAAGTGACTGGCATCTACCTGATGGTAAGCAGGGGTACAAAATCCATTATATTGCCATTTTTAATATAAATTCAGTGCTGCACTCAGTGTTCCTTTTTCTCACCATTTACCTACTTTTAATGCGTATACTATACTACTTAATGTGTAAATTGGATACTTCAGGCTCCTTTATGGGCCGCTTCGAGTATCCGCAAAATGAAATGTTCAAATATTTTTAATCAGTCATTTTGAGGATATGAGAGGTGGCTAAATCCAGCATCATTTTTCATGAAATAATGCAGTAAATTTTGGTAAGTGTTTTTTTTATAGTATGTTTTTGTCTACCCTGCCTAAAACACCTATGCACGCGACTGTATACGGCCTATTGACAAATCCAGGACTGCCTCTGACGCTTTATTTTTTTTATATAATTACCTAATTCAAAAATTAAATGAATATTATTAATTTTTTTAAAGTAAAGTAACTAACTAAATAAATATTATAAGTAAATAAAAAATATCTTCTAATGATGAATCGTCCGGATAGTTCCAAGAAGGCTGGCGACATTTCCCCGCTGAATTGCAATACTAATTCGTTGGCAGAAATAGTTGCCATCCCTCCTGTCACCTGACCTCTCTATCAGACGCCTGGACAATTCCTTGGCCATACTTTTAGCTAAAGGCCCCCACGATCCTATCGTCTCGACCCCAAACGGTGTAAATAAATAACCCTCCCTGAGGTTGACATATTTAGACCCCTTGGGGTGGAGGAAATGTGTCTACGCATGTTGCATCCCACACTAATGACCTTCCGAGTTTCCATGGACCAACAGTCATACTATCCGGTCTCTTGCCATAGCTACGCATAATGCCAATAAGCCCGAGTATTGCTGGTACTCCAGCGGTGACAAAAGCCCTCCGAATGATATCATTGAGGGCCGCATGTCGGGAAAACTGATTCTCTTGTAGCAACGGCCATGAGACGAGCGCGCTCCTGTATAACTATTTCAAAACTGGGAAATATTTTAAAAAAATTGATAAATAAGAAAAACTCCCACTTTATCATACATATTTGTATGATAAAGTGGTAATGCATACTTTCTAAGCATATTTTATAGCATCACCATTATATTTCGGCTTAATATTTAAGACCAAAAATATACATTTATAAACAATATTTAAGGGATGTAGCACCTAATAATAACCTAGATTTACTCGCAACTTATTAATGAATTTATAAATATCGATTATTCAAAAAAAAGCGAGAAGATATAGTTTTTTTTCAAAATATCTAACATTTTTTCAAAACATTTCTGGAGCCTTATTTTGAGACTATATTTTGTTCCAGTAAATAGATATTTTTTTCAAAATTCAGACTTAAATTAAAACTTCTTTTAGAGGCCTAATCACGAGCTGTGATCGTCTTCGACGACGCGAAGTCAAGTAAGCATTGAGTGTGGAAAGGACACCTGCATTCTGGCCTAGTTAATTGTACCGAGATCAAATTATAATAAAAAAATACTTGACTTGAATCTATTTATAAAACAATTATTCAATTAATTTAAACTTCACGGGTTTTTAAGAAAATTATTATGCTTCTATATTATGTAAAAAAAATGTCAAAAGCGATATTTAATGTAACCTAAAAACCAAAATAAAAAACAATCTAAATGAATGAATATTTATTATAATTGTTTAACCAAAACCCTATTATAAGGAATATTTACATTTTATATTTACACTAGCGGCCCGTCCCGGCTTCGCACGGTAACTATATGCTCAGCGCACGCCACGGAAGGCCTAAGAAACGATACTTTTCCCCCGTTTTTAAAACATTTTTGGTTACTGCTCCACAACTATAGGACCTAGCGTGATATTATATAGCCTATGTTACTTCTGAATAATGCAGCTTTCTAATGGTGAAAAAATTATTGCAATCGGTCCAGTAGTTTTTGAGTTTATTCATTACAAACATACAAAAATACAAATCTTTCCTCTTTATAATATTAGTATAGATATCACCTATTTTTGAACACCTATAGTTGACATCCCAGCACGTTCCTATTTACATAAAGATGAAAGTTCGTGATTTATATTATTATTATATACCAACTTTATTTAGTAGTTTAGTTAGTAGTTTTATTTAAATACTACTCTGGCTTAACAATTAATTATTAACAAATTACATAATAAGTTTATATACCGATAGCGACAATAACTTACAAGCTTGAGAAATGTTTGTGAAACCACTGAACAGAAACGAAACATTTTGTGATACAGCAATGCACAAGTATTGACCGGAGTGAAGTTAGCGGCCAAAAGTTTTCTGCCATTATAACTCTACAAATTTTAAAATCCTCTTTTTTAATATGATAAAACTGACACAATATACACTAAATAACAAAACTCACCCTTTCAGTAGATGCCTAAGACCCTTTTATATAATAATTAAGTGAAAAAAATAAAAGATATTTTATTTATTTATTTTACTATGCGAGTGAATTGGATTATCTAATCCCCTGACCAAGAGCTACTGACATATTGGAATAGTTATATTATACATATTGGAATAGTTATATATAATAGTTAATAATAGGAAACCATGATACACTATTCTAGCAAGCAAAGCTGGGCATTAACTCGTTAATCCGTTAATCGTTAATTAACGAAGTTAACATTTTGATTAACGGATTAACTTTTAAGTTAACTTTTAAAAATGTTAACGGACACGTTAACTTCCGTTAACATGCAGAAGTCCGTTAATCGTTAATCCAATGCCTACTATTTACCGCACGGCACCACGGCCCGGCGCGAAATACAGGTTCAGACAAGTATGAAACGAAACGACGAGTGCCGGGCGGCGCGTGGCAGCGCGTGAAACAAAAACAAAACTAGATATATTTTGCCGGCGCGTGTGAGTGAGAAAACTGCGAAGTAATTATTTTCGTTTGATCATTTCATTACTTACCGCCGGTGCTTGCATTGAGGAGTGTTTTGTTTATTGTTATTATAACTGTCAGTGATCATTTGCGTATTGATAAAGAAGAGTGAATGACTGTAATTTAGTTAGAAAAAGTGTACCGTGCAGTGTAGTAATTAAAATAAAGGGGAATATGCACCTTATGCCCGACAATTAAATTACAAATTTCAATTATACAAGTATTGTTTTATTAAACGACTTCAAAAAAGGAGGAGGTTCTCAATTCGGCTGTATGTTTTTTTGTATGTGTATTACGCAATTACTCCGCCAATTATTGATAATTCTTTTTTTGTTTGGTATATCATGCTCCAGAGGTGGTCCCATATAAATTTTATCGAAATCGGTTCAGCGCTTTTTGAAAAAATCAACAAATAACCATTTTTTACATAAGGACTTTTAATTTCTATTTTGAGAAAATAACACTAAAAAAACACAATGTAGAAACATTTACATACGATCGGCCGACTTCAATAATACGTGTTTAAACCAAATTATTTTATTACTTTTTAGTAATCACTTTGAAGTCGGTGTTATTTTTTAGAAAAAATATTTTTTCTAACCTGTTAACTTCCAGAACCTAAACCAACAAGTTTTATAAGTTCACTAACGCAACGCAATAAAAATGCAATTTTACACTACCTATTAACGGATTAACGATTAACGTTAACGTTGCGTTAATTCTTCTGAAATATAACGCTTTAACGTTTAACGAAGCTAACTTTTTTTGTAGCGGATTAACGATTAACGAAGTTAACTATTTGATTAACGGTGCCCAGCTATGCTAGCAAGTCTCTAGGTGGTACTATGACTAGTTATTTAATTATGATTTGTTTAATTTATGATGTCAGTCAATTTTATAAATTTAAATGTGGGAGAGAATTGGATTACCAAACCCCCTGACCAAGAGATACTGACATATTGGAATAGTTAGAGAAGGCCATGATACACTATTCTAGCAAGTTCCTAGGTGGTACTATGACTAGTTATTTAATTATGAGTTTTTTAATTTATGATATCAGTTAAATTTATAAATTTTAATATAGGAGAGAATCGGATTATCAAATCCCCTGCCCAAGAGATACTGACATATTGGAATAGTTAGAGGAGGCCATGACACACTATTCTAGCAAGATCCTAGGTGGTACTATGACTAGTTATTTAATTATGATTTTTTTATTTCATGAGATCAGTCAAATTTAATAAATTAAATTTTATTTATTTGTTTATTACATTTCAGGTAAACTTACGGCTAACAAATTTATAGTTAGTTATAGTATTTTAATATAAGGCCATTAAATACAAAGAAAATAACAAATAATAATAAAGAAGTGCAAACAAAATTACCAATTATACCTAAAACTAAATTCTCTCACAGAATAATCTGGCTAGGGTTTTTCGCGCAAAAGACGGCTTTGTACAGAATAGGTCTAAGTCAGAACAATTACTATTAAAGAAACTGCACGTCCTCCAAATATATGCATTTTGCCTAAAATTTGTATAAGCAATAGGCAGATGGAAGATGGCAGAACTCCTAGTTCTCAAACCCGTGGTCCTTAAGTTTAATTGACTAATCAATTCAGGGGAATCCACCTTACCGCGGAATACATCAATAAGGTAGGTTACATCTGCAATATTTCGCCTAATTGTCAAGGGCAGAAAGTGATGTTTAATACACTTTTGCTCATTAGTTAAGTTCCTTTGACCAGTTCAAAAACATAAACATCGCATGAATCTTTTTTGAATATTCTCTACACGTGTTCTGTGTACTTCATATCTGGGATTCCATATTTGTGATGCGTATTCCAAGAGGCTACGAACATAGGAACAATTTTTTTTTTTTGGGGTTTTGACGTTTTTAAAATTTGAAGACATTCTTATAACAAAGCCCAGAGGCTTTGATGCTTTGGTTACAACGCTATCAATGTGACTGTCAAAATGTAATTTGGAGTCATGTACGACACCAAGGTCTTTAACCTCCGAAGTACGTGAGAGCTCCCTTCCTTTCAAATAATACCTTGAACAAGTTGGCGACCTCCTGCGAGTAAACGAAATACAGATGCATTTGGAAACATTTAGATCTAGTCTGTTAAGCTGGCAGTATTCATCTAATCGCAAGAGATCCGCCTGTAGATTAAAGGTGTCTATATCAGCTGTTATTGGTTTTAAAATTTTCATGTCATCAGCAAAATAATAACACCTTAATAATAATAATAATAAATAATATATTTATTTCTTTTAAAATATTACAAAAAGTCTTATAACTAGGGTACAAAATGGTTAATATTAGGTTTAACAAAAAATATATATATATATAGTAATGCCATGTGGCGAGCGGTTGTAGTGTATGTATATAGATTGTGGTGTTTACATATTACTATAAGAATGTGTTTGTTCGTTTATAATGATGGGTTGTAAGCTTTTTTGTATCGAGGGGTTCCTGGCTCCCAAACTAGAATTGTCTGTACTATGGGTAGCCAGTTTTCCATCTGGTTACTAATGGTTCTGTAATTGTATGATTGGTGTGTATGTGGTCTGTAGGTATATAATAATTAAAAGTAAAAAGAAAAAGTGTGATGTAAGTTAGGTATAGTAAAAGTGTGATGTATTAGGTATATAGTAATGGGTGAATGTCAATCAGTCATGTCGTAATTGTCATGAGTCTCTCAGTCTTGTTATAGTCTATGTCAGATAGCCAGTCAAATACAATTTTTTACATTTGCGTTTAGTTAACATTTTGAAGTGAAGTAATTTATTAATTTCTGTATATAAATAAGGCGCCAGGAAACGATTAAAGCGTTGTGCAAATTTGGTATTTGTCCGTGGAGATTTCCATATGTCATGTCTTTTCTTTCTCATTGTATTGGGGCATGATGTAAGTGAACAACGGTGGAATCTAAGAATTGTGTTTAGAATATATATTTGTCTCACTGTTAGCAATTTAGTATCCTTGTATAGTTGGTGAGTGGGGTTTATGGCGCCTTAGAATGGCGGAAACATGAATCAATATCCTGAACGAATATAATAAATAATAGAGGGCCCAGTATAGATCCCTGCGGTACTCCAGAGGGAATATGCGTCCAAGATGACATGTATCGCCACGGCTTGAGATCGATTCTCAACGTAAGACGTAAACCATCGATAAAGACTACCATGGATACCAGAATTACTTAATTTCCAAAGGAGGATATTGTGGTCTATGCGATCAAATGCCTTACTATAATCTGTATATATAGCATCCACCTGATCCCTTTCCATGTGATTAACAATATATTCATTGGAAAGAATAAGATTCGAAACCGTGGATCTGCCATTCAGCAATCCGTGTTGGTTCGGACTAAAAGATGATTTTAATGCAGCGTAAGTTTTAACATATACAATTCTTTCCAATACCTTTGCAAATATGCAGAGTTTAGAGATAGGCCGATAGTTTGAAACATCATTCTTTTGACCTTTTTTAAATATGGGTGTTACGAAAGCAGATTTCCATATATTAGGTACAATTCCTTCATTGATTGATCTATGAAATAACAGGGCTAATGGAAATTGCAAACTCCGGGCACAGGCTAATTCTTCTGAGTTTATAGATATCGACCCAATGCTGGACGAATTATAAGGTGTAATAATAGGATTAGGATAGGTTCCAGGTTGTGTAAAATTTTCGGAGAAGTATGAAGAGAACAAATTACATATATCTTCTCCAGTACTTGCCACAGCAGTACCATAAGTCATTGTAGAGGGAATCGACACAGTTTTTCTCCTCTGCTTGATAAAAGACCAGAAAAAACGTGGATTACTTTTTATAGAATCTTCAACTCTAATTATATATTTTTTGTAAAGCTCAGATTCCAGATGTTTAGCCCTACTGCACAGTAGCACAAAATATTCATAATCGCAAAGGTTTTTGGATATTTTATATTTACGATGATATTTATATTTTTCCTTTAATATCTTTTTGAGTACTGTATCATACCATGGTGGAAATTTAGAGGACAAGCATCTTTTAGAGGGAATGAACTTGTCACGAAACGAAATAGAGAACATTATAAAAATTATTCACATCATCAGAAAATCTACATGTGAGCAATTTGGAAGACCAATCAACTTCATTTAATTCAGCACACACAGAATTATAGTCACCGGAGTTGTATAAATATTTGATTCTGGGGGCTTCATTTAGAAAACGAAGTTCAATAAAGTCAGCGTCAATAAGTAGGGCCTTGTGGTGGGGATCCTCCTCTACTAGTGGATCCAAAAATGGGACTACGGATACTGAATCATTTGAGAATACCAAATCTAATATTCGGTCATAATTATTTTTTGCATTGTTGTATTGGCTGAAATTACATGAATTAACTATGTCAAAGAAATGCGTTATATGGTGACTGAGAATATTAGATGGCGACAGTTCGTTCGAATTGGAGTTGGGTAGCCAAATAACTTCACTAATATTAAAATCACCAACAACGATAAATTAATCTAAGGGCGATGTTAGGACCACATCACCCAATTTAGAACTAAATGCATTCATCTGTTCACGAAATGATTTCCCGTTATTCTGAGCATACAAATATAAGGAACAAATATTTAACTTAAACGAAGACTTTTTCTTTCCATGCAATGAAAGCGTAAGCCACAAATCCTCTGCCGTCGATTGCCAATCTGACCGCTCAGTAGATGTGATCTCCCGCCTTACAGCGATAAGAATACCTCCACCCAGCGACTGGCCAGTTTTTTTATAATCGCGGTCGCGGCGGTAAACAATGTATCGATCGTCGAAATACTCTTCGTCTCTGATACCATCTAGAAGCCACGTCTCTACCAGACAAACCACATCAAAATAATTTAATAAAATATTTCTTAAGAAGAGATTAGATTTCGTTCGTAAGCCTCTTACGTTCTGAAAGTATATCTTCAGGGACTTATCTATTTTTGCGTTTTAAATGACAAAAATAAAAAAATAAAAAAGAACGTAAGGGTACGCGTAAAGCGTAAGTTGATAAAACAAACAAACATCATATAGCTTAATATTGCAGATTAGTAACAATGAAACTAAAGCAGCCAAATCCGACTTAAGAGAGCGAATGTCCTCGGCCAGTCCCGGAAGGATGGCAAGCTGGAGCTGCATTTTCTTCATCTCCTCCAAGATGAGGTCATTGAATAGTATAGGGGTGGGAGATACGGCCGGTGATGCACCTGCCAGCTTACAACCAAAACAGCGCCATGAAGACTTACGGTCTCCCAATTTCCAGATCCAGATTCGGTTATACCCCCACATTGGAAGTCGAATAGGCTCCGACAAGCACTGCACTGGATAGCATCATTTACTTGCGACTTGCACTTCATACTTGTATTGTAAAAATATAGTCCTCACTGAGAAAAAGAAAAAATAGGCACAAAACAATTATATGGAGTAGTATAAGCTCTTTGACCGCAGTGACGTAGAAGTCAAACGGGCAAGCGCTAGCAAGTCGTCACTCAAAAATACACTGTAATGCGTTCATATAATGTTCAATTTGTATTGGCCGTAGAAATCAGCTGTGCCACGCGACGATGACACTCAGAAATATTTTTATTAAATAAAGTTACGATTTCCCCAAACTATAGTAATACCGTATATAAGTTATTTAGCGGGACACACTACAATGAACTATAACTAAACTATCACAATAACAGGACACTTTTACTAATAGTTAGTGAATAAAAACCGGAGACTATAAAACTATGCAGTATGTATGCGGTTGTCAAAGACTAATCTGAACATAATTTATAAATTTAACTGATATCATAAATTAAAAAAATCTTAATTAAATAACTAGTCATAGTACCACCTAGGAACTTGTGTTAGCATATCACAATAATATATATATATATAACTCCATAATATTACCTAGTCCATATTGCTCATCGTTATTTATAAATACATTCAATCACAAAGTATTATTTTTGTATGCCAGCAACACTCCATGAAAGTGGCGCATGCGCATGACGGTGAAAAGGGGAACCATTCTGAGGCTCTACCATGGGTTTTAATACGTTACGTTTTAATACGTCACGTTTTTGCTCACGTAAAAATGTTGTATGGGATTTTGTTCAGCGCCCCTAGCGGATACGTGAGGTACTAAAATCGGTACCATAGGTTTTTTTTACGTAACTTACGTTTTATCGTCCGCTAAGTTCCGTATGCGTTCCCATACAAAATGTCCTAAATCGGTACCATGGGCGCACAATTTTGACAGATTTACGCGAACGTATCACGTTTTTAGATTTACGTGATACGTAAATCTCTCACCGGCCATTTGCAAAGTGAAACGAGATTTAAAGTGCTAAAAATACTAAAATTTGTTATAATATAAAGTTTCTGAGTATCAAGATACTTTAATACTATTTTTATTATTATTTTTATATTCTCCGAGCTTGTTTTCACAGTTGTTTAGAGAATATAATTGTTGTCTACACAACTGTAACAAAGTAACAGAAAAATTAAGATTACTTAAATTGAGAAGACTAAAATAGTGAGAAAGTTTCAGTGAGGTGGGTTCTAAACATTGAGTTGATATTATTGTTCGAAAAAACTTGCTAAAAACATTTGAAGTGTGCTAAAATCTAAAATAATGTCTGCTAGGGCACACTTTGTATGGAGAACGGTGGCGGCAATTGAAAAGGCCTACAAAGTAAACGAACATTTAAAGAAATTGGTGTATTCAACTCGGGGATCCAATTGAAAACAGAAACTTTCAGATGACCCTGAATGTAGCAGACAGCAGACAAAAAAAAAACTTAGATAGGGATACCTCCGAGACAAAACAGTTAAGTGAAATTTTTTGCACGGGGAATTGTTTGTCGCCAAATTATCTACACATGGTAATGTTCGGAATATTTTTTCGACTCCTGATTGTTTTTTTTTATTAAAAAGAAATCTTTGGGAAGCTCTTATGGAGCCACCCATTGTCAAAAAAATACTAAATTTTATATTTAGGCTTATTTTTTGGTTACCTAAAGATGGTTTCTGCCATTTTTTGGATTTTTACCCTGGAACATTCTGGAGCACATAACTACTCAAAAACTTATTTTTTTGGAAAAAAAAATTGTATCATATTTTCGTTTTTGAAATCCCTAAAGATGGTATTTTTTTGTTTTTTAATATTGTTTCTTGTTCGTTCAATATCTTCATCTCAAATTTTTTTTAAATTTTTGACTGCGGATACCAAGTTCAAAAATTATTCAAAATGAAAATAAAAACATATCATATTTACAATTTCAAAATGTCTAAAGATGGTAATTTTTTGTTTTTAAATTTTTTTACTTGTTTGGCCAATATCCTCATTTCAAAATTTTTGATATCGGATAGGTACCAAGTTATGTTTATTATTAAATAATTTAAAGATTTTAATATATTTTTTGAATTATTATAATAAAATATGTCTTGGGATTACGTATAAAGAAGTTTTTTTTTCTCCTTTATGTATCGCAAATTATTTTATGCATCTATCAAAGATTAATAATGTTATAAGTACGAGCTGAACTATAGCTTAAACAATCGTTTAATATTAGTTTTAAAAGGAATAAATAAATAAATGCCCATGTATAATTTTAGTATAAAAGGAAATCATAAAGTTTTATTTAACCTTGAACCAATTTTTACATAAATCACAGTGGTAATTATAATTTTTACTTTTCACTTGGATGATAGACTTTTCCAAGTGTTTTAAACAATTGAAATGAGACCACTTCTCACAACTTTTACACTCAACCCATGTTCTTTCTCTTTGAGATGTTTCTCCGTGCCCACACACCAAACAACGTTGAGACACATTCAATGACTTTTCAAGACATTGAATTTTTAAATCTTCTCTGTAGGCATCAGGGTTGAATTTTACCGGTATCATTGATTGATCTGTAAAAAAAAAAACATTATAATAAATATTATGAGCCAATATTTTATTTTGTTGTTTATTTTTTATGTCATAGAGATTAAATGAGATAAAAATCAAAGTAGGATAAATTTCAAAGTAAAAAAGTATTACAACAAGCGAGTTCTAGGTTAAAGTACTGAGTCATCATCAACAGTGCCGGCCCCGTTACGTCAAAACAGCATACCTACTATTTTATACGTATCTAGATAATATGCTGTTTGTCCTAATAAGGCAGAGTGTAAAAAGTGCAATATAAAAAAATGCGAAAATTTTAGTGGAAGATTAATCGGGCTCGATGAATATATTGTTCAATAAAAAGGTAAATTACTTACTTCTTACGATTTGACTGATAAATTAAAGAACGTAAACACCGCAGTTGTCAAAGTCGTCCTTATGTTGAGATGGATAAGTCATGTTTTTAACTTGCCAATCACCCTTTATTTTTTCAGAAAAGACAAGGCTGTAAAAATTCTTAAAATTTGTCGCATAATCTTCTATATTAACCTTTTCTTGGCCAGAATCTAATAAATATAAGTCTTTTTCAGTTTGATCTACATAAAATAATACCCAGTGATGGTTCTTAACGTTACAAGGAAGAAATAATTTACTTTTGCGGGACCACTGTTGTCTCATATCCAAGTAAAAACTTTTGTCTCCATTTTTCAATGTACCATTTAAAATATTATAACTAATTTCACAGTTGACATAAGCCGTTTTTGTGCACTCCGGAGAATCCAAAATTGCCATTGTGGCACAGTAATCAATCGTAAAATTTAATAACCATTGTCTGTTATATAAAACAATATAGTCTTCGCCTGTTAAATACGTAAACAAATCATTGTTGACATTTTTTGTGAATGCAACGAAATAAACTTGAGGACATTTGGCAAAGTAATAATAATCGAGATTTTTAACCGTACCGTTATCATTAAATATCAGAGGCGGTATTTTTAGTTTTTCAACTACACTTTTTAGTCTTTTACCTTCCTGATAAGAAACCCGCGACGTCGATGGTTTTGAGGCATTCCGATTCCATCCCTCTTCAGACATTAAATTGTCAGCCTCATTGACAGGAGCATGCCGTTTTTTTGCCGTATATACTTGAGGCTTTGGAAGATCCAGTTGCTTAAATGCTGATGAAATTGCGATCCAACGTCTATCTATAAAATGCCCTACTTTTGTTTCACAATCGTTTTCAATTTTAACTTTTTTGAAAAAGTTTTCTACTGGTGCATTACTAGCGTGCTTTTTATTTTGCCGGGCGGCTAAACTCCAAAATGGAATAAACGGAATAATATGTTTCATTGCATAGTCGGTAAAACTCGAGCAGTGGTGGGGATTATCTTTTAATTTTTTATTTATGTTTAAACCTTCTGCTTCATTGATAATTTGATTATAATCAGGTACAATATCATTATAAAAAGGACTTAATTTGTAAACTGTTTTAATTTTTTTGTCATCTAGTATATATTTTTTTCCAGATTCATCATCACCAGAATCATCTTCAAACAAATCTTCAAATTCATCCTCGGACTCATTCTCGGAATTATCTTCTACAGATTTATCTGTGAAACTCTCGAACCCATTTAATGCGTCAAGTAAATGATTCAGTGTATCTATGAGCTTTTGATTTTCTTTAGGGAATGAAAAAACAATTATAACTAATCGCAAACATTCTTTGAGGACCTCGTAGCTTTCTACATGTACAAGCTTAGACACAATCTCCAAAATAAAACCTTTTATACTCTTCTTGACTTGTTTTTTCTCCAACTGTCTCGAGATCATCTTCATAAAATGCGGATAGCAAGCATGAACAAAAAGAACATCAGGTGGCTCAGCAGAAAGAGTAGCTTGGTGAACAGCTTTTAAATAATCTAGTACGGATAATTTATTCCACGCACGTATTATCGCATTGATATTTGCCCAAGACCAATCGGTTACAATTTCACTAAATGGTGGCCACTTGACGCCTTTAGAAATCCACAAGTTTTTTGAATATCTTAAACAGTCAGCAATGGAAAGAGCGGTATGATTATTTGTTATCATTTCTATTAGTGGGTAAATTTTATGGTCAATACTAGTAACTCCTACGTAATAATATACCCTCTTTGAATTTGCATAAGGCTTACGTACTACTGATCCCGTAGCATCAAAATGAATTGTTAAGTTTTTTTTTTTTTTCAGTAGTTCGATTTGCTCCGATACAGAAAGGTAGGTTGTAAATGGTGAATTATATTGTCTAATGTACGGATGTTCATAATTGCACTGTACTAATCTTAGAAGAATATCAGCAGAGTCATCAACATGGAGATCATTTGCACACGCAGCTTCGGACCGTACTTTCTGCAATGTTGATAAAGAATGAGCAAATTGGTAATTCTTATCTTCCTGAGCAAGATTGACATCCATTTTGTTCAATATAGAGTCGTGAATTGTGCTGGGTTTCGCATGTTCCAATTTATTTTTGATTGTTTGCCGATGAATACCTTTTAGTTGATAAACTAACGGGTCAGTATGGTTTGGCTTGTGTTCAGTTATAAAAATTTTAATTGTACAATTGAAATCGATTATATGGCCATAAAATTTTAGTCGTATTTTGCAAAAACGCTGATTGCACGACGCGTAGTCTCTAAATCTATTATTTTTATCAAATTTTAAACCATGAAATTTTAATGAGCACTTTACTTTACAGAGTTGTGGTAGTTCTTTACGTAGATGATAGTGGAATAAATCTTTTGAAAAATAACCTTCGTGTGAAAATATAACTGTCTTAACTATAACTACTTTCAAAAATACGTAATTGTGATGAATTTGAGGATTCACATCTTTTGTTGTTTTTTGTTGTTTTTCATTTTCAGATGAATCTGAATTTAAAATGGACGTGGTACTGAGTATCCGAGTAATTACGTCTAGTTTTCTAGTTTCTTGTGAGTCATCCGATTTTTCTAATTTACACAGTTGTTTTTTTATTAATTGAGCTTTGTATTTATCAACAAAATTATTATAATTATTAACCCAAGAAAAATATAAATTAGTTTTAAATATTCGAATTTCTTGCTTTTTAGATAATTTAAAGTATTTATATAATTGAGATAAAAGAACTTTATTTTTGAATGGCAATTCATTCACTTCTTCAATGTTTTTCACTAATTTTAATAATACACACAACACCTGTTCATTATTAAACTTCATTGTTTTTTAAGGATTTAAATTTAATCACTTAACTAATTTATATATTAATTAAAACACTAAACACAACTTAATTAGTATTTACAAGTTAAAAATTATTTACTCTTCAATTACAAACAACAATTAAAACGTTATTGAATGTTTTAATGCAAATATATTATTTTAAATAACTAATTTAAATAAAAATAGCGCTATTTACTAGATAAAAAAAAATATGGCGCGCAATTTAAACTTAACCAATAGTAAAATAGTAGATTAGATTTCCCGCCATTTTTTTTTTTTAAAAGGTTTATCAATAATATTTTGAAACAGAAAAAACAGTTTTATTTTTAATATATAAAATGAAAAAAGATTCCAAAAATTAAAACTAATATAATTTATATTTTTTTTTCTTGTAATTGTATTATTTTTGATAAATTTAACGAAAAAAATATGTTGTTAAAGAGATGAGAACTTGGTATCCGATATCAAAAATTTTGAAATGAGGATATTGGCCAAACAAGTAAAAAAATTTAAAAACAAAAAATTACCATCTTTAGACATTTTGAAATTGTAAATATGATATGTTTTTATTTTCATTTTGAATAATTTTTGAACTTGGTATCCGCAGTCAAAAATTTAAAAAAAATTTGAGATGAAGATATTGAACGAACAAGAAACAATATTAAAAAACAAAAAAATACCATCTTTAGGGATTTCAAAAACGAAAATATGATACAATTTTTTTTCCAAAAAAATAAGTTTTTGAGTAGTTATGTGCTCCAGAATGTTCCAGGGTAAAAATCCAAAAAATGGCAGAAACCATCTTTAGGTAACCAAAAAATAAGCCTAAATATAAAATTTAGTATTTTTTTGACAATGGGTGGCTCCATAAGAGCTTCCCAAAGATTTCTTTTTAATAAAAAAAAACAATCAGGAGTCGAAAAAATATTCCGAACATTACCATGTGTAGATAATTTGGCGACAAACAATTCCCCGTGCAAAAAATTTCACTTAACTGTTTTGTCTCGGAGGTATCCCTATCTAAGTTTTTTTTTTGTCTGCTGTCTGCTACATTCAGGGTCATACTTTCAGTCTCATTTCTAGATTTGTGATTTGCTTCAACCGAATATGGATTTAAAGTGAACACAGCAAGTCTATCTACAATCAAAGGTAAATATGTAAAAACATAATCAATGGAAAAATACTCAAAACATTCTAGTATAACTGTAATTCAATCTTGTTGGATTTGTAGGTTATGTGAATATTTTGGCTGGTAAATTTATACCCTTAATCGTCCCTTCCTTAAATTACATACATTTTAAATACAATTCTTGAAGCTTTAACATTAATAAACATTATTTAATATATAACTATCTATACTAAGCTGGTCTCAATGTTAAAAAACAATTTATCCCCTTAAAACATTTACATTGAATTACCAAATTGTTTTATGTAAAATAGTGTAATTTATTATAAACATGAAAGTCACTGATACATTCCCTGTGTGTAGCTGCAAGTTTTTCTAACAAGCCCACTGTTTTGTTTCTAAGTATATAATTCTTAAGGTCTACTCAGACAAGCCTCTGCAAATTATTATGGCATATGTGAAAACATAGATGTGCTTTAAAAAGAAAACAGATTTTAATCAGAAAATTTATAACAAATGTAGGTTCACTCCTGGAAAGTTTTTTATGCTCTTATTATTTAAAATAATTTAGGAAGTCTACTAAAATAGTAGTTAACTATACAATATTTCAATTTAAATATTTTCTTTGCAGGTAATTTTGGGTATTCACGATGATGATCTGACATTGGTTCAATGTAGCAGGTGTATAATAAAAAATACCACAGGAAGTGTTATTGGAATACTTTTGGGGAGTTAAAAGTTGATGGTGCTGTCTGTTTTCTAAGCCAAGGTTTGCACTACAACAAAAGTGTGCCCGAATAATCTACAAGGTATACCTACTATAGATATATATAATATATATATACCTTGTTAACCTACCCCTGCTTAATTTATTTGTAATAATATTTTTTTCTTGCAGGAACATAGGGAATAATTCAAAGAAAGAAAGATAAAGAGTGAAATGACTTATTTGATGAGCGGGATCAGCAAGTTGTGGGACATAACTATAAATCACTATAGAATGCAATGTACAGACCCTGAAGACATTGATTTGCGTCTACAATGTTTAACTACCTACTAATGCTCCAAATAGATTTGTTTTTAAGAAAATGGTTCATGAGCTCTTTTTAAATAAATCCCAACAACTGTTGAAGTAATCATTATACTGTTTATGTATAAATATGTGTACTATATGGTATGTAGTATATTGCATATGTATATTGCATATGTATATGTGTATAATACATGTATTTGTATAGCATATGGGTATATATGATAATTAACTAATACTTTAAGGTAATTATAATTTTATTGCACACCTACCTAAACTTAATATTCTAATGTAAGGTTTGAAAGTTTTATAAATAAATAAATATTGATATACTTAATATACTTTACTAACCAATCACTCAATTTGTTATTGAGAATGAAGGCATTGCATAGCTATGTTAATAAACATTTATATTTTAATATTTTTTTATAATTTTCTTACCCTTTTTATCTTATACATAAGTACAAAGAGTATGCAGTTACTAAACAGGGGGTAAGTTTTGTGATAAGGCAAAAATTTGTCTTATAGCCATTTACAATAATCTATATTTTTTTGAAGTATAGTAACTATACTATATAAAACGTGTCTCATTAAGAACTTGTATTTAAAAAAATTAAAAACAAAAGTCAATAGAGTGCATACCTGCCAACAGAGCAATGGTGGCCATTTAACCGTTATTTTGTTTCATGTGTAAATGTCATCACTAGCTCCATACATATGTAGAAAAAAATCTTAATAAAATATTAAATAAATATACATTCTTTAATTTTTAAAATTCTGTTTCATAATGAGACACCTTTATAACTACTTTAGCAGCTCCTATCCAAAAAAAAACAGCTGTTTTGTAACTGCATAATTTATTTGGTAGCCTGTTTCCATATATTATACCTACTTATAACTTGTGTATGATATATATTTTATTGGAGCATGGCATGTTATTTTGTGTCTACCTGATGGTAAGCAGACATACAAAGTCAATATATTTTTGTTTAACAACATTGATCGCTTCCATCAAACTGTCGAAAAGATGAGGTTACGAAATGTGAATTTGCAAGTTTTAATATTCTCGCAGCTTTATCTTCAATTTAATATCTCTTTCATAACAGCACTCTGAAAGGACACCCTTTATAATCAATGCAATAGTCGCCTGAAAACCGGTGAACCTATTGACTAAAACCGAAACATGACTAGGTTACAGCACAGCTAGCTAGTATACAATCAATGATATTGTAAAAAACAAAAGCAGATATGTTATAAGCGCGCGCTTCGTGAAGACTCAAATACGTCCCAATTGGGACGTCTTGTAATTAGTCGGCTTCTAGCGCAATCACGAGCGTGTTGTCCCGTAGATACCTGTGTCTATTACCAAAATTTATTAAAATGCCATCGTGTGTGTTTCGGAAGTGTACCAATTATGACTCCAAAGTAAATAAAATACAAGGGATCTCATACCACATGTGAGTATGCAAAAATATTTATATTATTTACTATAATTCAATTATTTTTCCAAACAATTTCATAAAGCGCAAAGACGCCGTATGCAGGTGAAGAAAGAGAGAGCGAATTAGTTTTGACGCGTGAGCGATAAGGATGCGTGCCAGTGCACGCATCCTTAGGACATAGATTAGTTTAGGTTTACTTGTGCAGAAGCGAATATTGATGGTGACTTTAATGCCTTTAATAACAGTTTATTTTTACTTCATTTTTATAATAGCTATTATATGTAATGAATGGATTAATGTAAATAATATTAAAATAGTTTTACTGAATTCGTTTTTCCACTAGGTATTATAATTTATTCATTATTTTATTTTCATTTCATCATTCAATTAGGTACCTACTGATAATTAATGATATATTTTTCTTTTATTAAAATAGGTTTCCGAGTGATCAGGTCAGACTACATGATTGGATTGCAATTATTCGTAAACAAAGAAGCGAATCGACTGGATACCATCAAAAAGTAGCAGAATCTGTAGCAATCACTTCAAAACTACTGACAAATATGCTTCGAAAAAAGGACGAACACTACTAAAAAAAAAAGCTCTTCCATTTATTGAGGTAACTACAACATTTTATAAAACTGTAGCATTTACCTGCATTTTGAATCACGTTCAATTTCATTCATAAGTACAGTCGAGTTAAATGATGAACTTTGCTGCTCAGCAAAGTTCTATGTTTGTTCATATATTATATAGGTATAGGTAATTGATGAAAGTGATTATTTATTTATTACAAGCTTTCTATCCGCGACTTCCTCCAGGATAGTATAACATGGTGCAGGAGGTATTAACTACTGCAGCCGGGACCATAAATTGTGACTTCTTTCAAAAATTATTTCATTGCCATAATCACTATTCAATTTTGATAATTCTAAATAAAATAGACTAAGCTGAATACAAACGACAAAGTGGTAATAATATTATCTTTTTCAGGATCAAAAAAGTCACTATGTCCAGAAATTTTAACTTTAACTGTAAAAATTGTTCCTTTGAAATGAAATCTTTTGCCTTTAAATCTTTTAATATAACTGCAACGCTAGCAAACCTTTTCTTCAATCTTTTATTACATTGTGTAAGGGTTTTTTTTTTTTTTTGAAGCTGTTTTTTTTTAAATGTTAATTCACGAACACGTTTTCTAAGGTTTTTAAAATAATATATGTATTTTATTTCATGTGTTTCATTGTTATTAATAAAATATTCAATAAATATTATTTACTCTCATAAGATGTTTTATTTCTTACCTATGGACTTACTTTTTAATCAAGTGTCCACTTTTTTAATGTTACCCTATCATATTTAAAACGAATATAATATAAACGTAATTTATTTACAATATCATTGAGTGAACCTATTAATTCTGTACCATCTGTTTTTTCTTCATAGATTTTATTCTATGCATAACTCGCCGTGATTGGTGGCCACGGTGACTCTTAACAAACGCTAGTGGTCTCTTTCTTTTGTTTCACTTTTATAATTATGCCATCTCTCTTACACAATTTTATAATATAGATGTATAGCTACACGGTGCCGCTAGTTCGGAACATTATTTGCTATTATTTTGTAAGCGTATAACATATCTATACTTAAAATATCATTGTATACAATACTTATATTCATGTGAACTTAAAACAGACAGCTGGGCTCACTTTTGCGTTTATAATATTAATATGGATATGGATGGAGTGTATCAAATCGTTTTTTAACCTAAAGATATATAAATAAACAACAACATCATAGTTAAATGTTAGACAGTTATCATAAAAACCCAACCAAGAGCCAGGTATTTTATTCTTAACTTATGTACCTACGAGTATATCATCATTTCGCAAATAGAACACCAGCAGATCTAAACGGAGTTTTTAACAAAGGTGACGATGATGACGCCGGTAAGAATAGTAGTTATGTGACATATACTATTCTTACCGGCACCTCAATATACATATCTATATATATTGAGGTACCAGGCACAATTGAAATAAATAGATATTTTATAGTGCGAGTGAAAGGCATCTTGCCTAGGGGACGCCTGTGTAAATGGGGTGTGTTCTACTGAAACCTTCCCCTCCACGGCTACGTGGAAGTGGCGGTTGTTAAGGAAGGAGGCTAGCAATCTCGTAGCTATAGGGGGCAAAGACGAGTCGAGGAATTTTTAACCTAGGCCGCAGTGCCAGGCACTATCTAAGGCCTTTTCGATGGCGATGAAGACTCCAACCGTGGTTGCGCTACGTTTAGGTCGCTCGCCGGGTGCAGCACCCGGACTAGTTGGAGCATGGTACTGTGTCCCTCGCGAAAGCCAAATTGCTTGAATCGAATTTCGACGTAGCTCTTTAGCCTCCGGAGGAACAGTCGCTCGAACTATTTAGCGAGTGCAGAAGCAGGGTTGAGTGGATGGGGGAGGGCTAGGTATTTTTTGCCTTTGTGCCTCCTTGGCCAAGATTATGAACTCCATAAGCTGTCCGGCGGCAGCCTCAACGTCTTGCGGCGTGTTTAGGGGACCAATAGAAGAGAACAGGTGTTGAGGTTCGATCTATATTGGTCTCAATCGGTTTTGTACCGCCCTCTCGCGGCGGCGACGTCTACCTTATTGCCCAGCACTATGATGCTGAGAATCCATACTGTAAAGCACTTCGACATGGACTGGGTTTACTATGGCTTGGGCCAGGGCGATGTCTAGGACGTCGGCCGCGTGATTCACCGCCGAGTCGTCGAAGAGGGTTGACAAGTTGGGAACCCCACGCGGAATGTTCCGCGTTAAGTCCCCGATCACCAGGGTGGGGTGTGGTCGCGTCTAGAAAAATGTCGGAAGTCTGCGGTATCTGCATAAATTTTAGGATTACGTGGACTCTGTTGGGTTTGGTAGGCCTTAGGGGCCCTTTATATACAGGTGAATAATATATATTAAAAGGATGTACTTTAAGCTAATATGAGGTTTTGCTGATCAAATCGAGCAACTTTTCCCATGGAACCTAACGTATATCTAACTGATGGTAAGTAGACCTACAAAGTCCAGAACGGGATCGATCAACACCTTGTTGTTTAACAATATTGATCGCTCCCGCTATGTCGGCTAAATGATGCAGTTACGAAATGGGCGGTGACTTAGACGTATTTGCATTAAGAGTGTATTTTAATATCCTTGCTGCTTTATCGTCAACCCAATCTCCCGTTTCATAACAACACCATGAAAAAAGACAAGAATTATATGATTATGTTTTTTTTTTTTTTTCTCTTTTTAGCCTTTTTAATACAGGGTGAATTTGAAAGGATGTACTTTAGGCAAATATGAAGCCCTTAAGTTTGGCTAACCATTTGAAAGAAAGAAAAAAAAACTTACAACAGTTGGTAGAGCTAGCAAAACTTAAGGTCTGAATAGGTACTGTAGAGTTAGGTATTTTCTAAATAGGTGTAGGTAACTACTCAGCCCTTAAGTTTGGCTAACCCTCTACCAATAAGTGTTGTAAATTAAACTTTTTTCTTTAAGATTTTATTAAACTGACAGCTCATTACTAAATGTTTAAGTCATAATTTTGGTCTAAAATTCATTAGATTGAACATTTATTAGACAATAATTAATACATTTATTATACTAGAAGCATGTAAAAATATATACATGATGACTTTGAAAATATGTACTTTGGGCACCTATATTTGTCTAACCTTCTACCAAACACCCTGCATGATGAAAGATTGCCATAACATGACTAATGGCCAATTCCTGTAATCATTAATTCTTAATCCCCATACTCAGCTGCATTTTTTAATGCAAATAACAAATCATTACCATATAGACAGACTTAGAATCTTAACAGACATAATGGAGTCTCTTCCAAATTAAGAGACTATTGGTCTTATTCATAAAAACTTATTGAGTCGTTGAAGAAAGGACACTTTAATTACAGAATGTTTAGTCTTATTATATGCATAATATTCATTTTTGTTGCTAAAAAAAGAGAAAACCTCTATAGTCCTTCAAGGACTCAATAAGTTTTTATGAATACCGGTTAGTATGCAATTTCTGTATATACATACCATTTACTTCATTGTCTGGGGGTTTACCAAAGAGCCAATCAATAATCGAATTGAAAGCCAAATGTATGGGATTTGACGTTTCTCATTGATCAGGCTCTACCCATAGAGTAAAATTCCTATACATTTTTATCCATCCACGCGTCAAATTGATTGTCATTTGGGCCCTTTGGTAAGCCCCCTGTAGAGATTTACCTACCATTATTATTTTGATATTTTAATGCTAAAGAAAATAGGACAGAAATAAAATCAAAGTAAAATAACACTATAATAATAAAAAAAATAACAAATTAATATTATTCAACAAAACTTAAGTACATATATTCCATACTTAAATCTATATATAAAAGTATTAAAACCATTTCCATAGCGACATAGCTTCTTTATAAAATTAGAAAGATTTATATCTAATTTTGTAAAATTGGTCAAAGATATTCAATCAAAAATTTAAGATTTAGACTCTTAGACCATCATCATTTAGCTTCATATAATGGTGTATGTTCATGTGTGTCCCATCTTAATTTGCCATCCAGTATAGTGCGAGGTGTGGTGGTAGTGTCTATGAGCAACTTCATTCATATAAACACTTGTGGAGGGCTCCATTTCCAAAGTTCATCTGCAAATGTGACAATAAAAACAGGCATTGTATGAGGTTGTCAAATATGTTTAGGAAATTCAATCACTAAAAACATTTTTTTTAAACATTCAACATATTTTTTTAACATTTTTTACTTTGACAAAAACAAAATAGTGGTCAAATGAAAATACTGTTCACAAACTTAGGGTATCATTCAACAGAATAAGAAAAATCCTTGCTTTTAGAAAGACATGTAGGTATTGTTTTCTCAGAGTAAGTTCAAAATTATAATATTTGTATGTTTTATTATTTCCGCATTTGTAAAACTGACGTTTCTATATATATATAAATAACATCACAAAGTACCACACCATCAATATAAACAAATACAATGACCTCATTAAAGAAATTACTAAAATTTTAGCAGTCTTTTAAAACATCTTGCTCAACCTAACTCTTATGGAATGTGTTTCCAAGACGGCGCTGACAGTATCTCATAGTATTTGGTAAGGTAGTAAGGGTAAGTACTGAACACTACATGAAGTGTTAATATCACAAAGTGCCTTCAATTCTTACTTCACGGTCACAGCTACTATAATTTATTTATCTTTGGATTAGAACTAAAGCAAACATTTTTTAGACGTTTTTATTTTGGTCAAAATGTACTAGATAAATAATAAATACTCACTATTCCATTATATCCGACAGCATTATAAATTGTTTATTACTCGTTCATAATCTTATGATCGGGATTTTGATTTAAATATTTACTTTTCAGGGCGGCAGCGTATCAAAAAAATACACTTGATTCTACCACCGGCATTTTGATTTGTGATTCATTTATTAATTGCCAACCTTTAAGGAAAATCCAACAGCCTTTCAAATTGTACACTTGTTTTATTATCATCGGCATTAAATTAATTGGTTTTGATTTAATTTGTATTTTTCACGCCGATCAACGATATTTACATTGTATAGTATTGACAAATTGAAAACGTGTTATTATGTTAAGATTTCACGATTAAACATTCCTTTTCATTTTTGTCGGATATCAATTGCTCCGTATAATGTCACATTGACACAAAAGTATTTTTATCTTTGTCTTGGACTCTAGTTAGATAGAGACAAAGCTATTTCCGGTCCCGTTTTTGTATTTATCGTATCACGTACGTACGGAACTCCGTATATGATAACATATGGTACCGATTGGGTGCAATACGTTACGTTTTTCGTCTTCACATTAACGGATGGACATACGTTAACGTATTTTATTGCAAAAACCCATGGTAGAGCCTCTGTTGGCGAGCTCCCGATCCACCGGTCGTGCGAACGCAGCCATATTTTAGTATATTGTAATTTTAATAATTCATATTGTGAAACGTGGTGGAAAATTCTGATTCAAACTATATGTATTTTTATTAAATCCCAGTGGAAGATAATATCTCAGAAGCGGGATTGACGAGAATTTTGTGGATTTAAATATAATTCTCGAGACGCTCACATTGCAAATCACGGACAAAACACCCGGTATGTAACCTTTTAATGAATAAATTGTTACACATCAAATATATATTTCACATTAACGGTATATTATGATCTAGTGCATAAATAAAACCAAACAAGGATTATAAACTTTCACTAAATTACCTTTAATAATGTATACAGGAAAGAGTTTTTCTTTTCCTCTTTTTTTTTTCTTTAACATTTTTATTTATCTATTTATTCCAAATTTATATATTACCCGCATTTTTATTTTATACTTATTGTTCACCCTTACTAATGGTGGCTTTAATATTTAAGGTTTTCAAGTATTATCAAACTAAACCATAACAGTTTTTTTTTAATTATTTTTCTTTATGCTACGTTATAATTCCGATGCAATGCTACGGTCGGGCCATATATGTATATTCTTTTGAATATTAATTTATATACAATTTCTATATTAATTAACTTTTTGGTGATAAATATCTAATAATTTATACAATAATTTACTATCTACAAAATTTATATCCTGGGTGAGCATTATACATTTATATTAAAAGACGCATTAGGGCTGGCGTTGGTTTTGAGCTGGGGACTCCGTTTATAAGGTCATTTCACTACTTATAATATTGTAATAAATTATAATATACATAGGCATATTATTTAATGTGTTAATAATATTATAACTTCTTTACATGTTGTGACATTGGCTGAAGCAAGGGGGGTGTTTCAGAATAACTTGATCGTCTATGCTTATTCACGTGGGAATTAAAGAGTAATAATAAGGAAGGTACATGTAACATTGGTATAATGATAGAGTACCTATATGCGAATTGCGTTTTGTGTTTGGAAAAAATACTTTATTTTATTTTAATTGATTTAATAATATAATATAAGAATAATAATAATATCTTATGTGTCAAAAAAAGGAGGCCACAATATAAACATCTATATATATATATATATATACACCCATTTTTGGCGTTACATGGATATTCTCTATTATATTTATTTATTTACTGTGCATTGTTAATGATTGTGACGTGTGTATCAAATGTTATGATGTGTCGTCACCTATTGCAACGTGATTCTTCAAATCATAACATATTGTGGCAAAATCCAATATAATATTTAATATACAGAATACAGATCACTCCATGTTTTGTTTTAGATGCGCTATGAGTGAGGGTCGAGGAGAAAGGCACGTCCAGGACGATACCCAAGGTCAAGGGTTTATTGACGATACTACCCGAGGTGAAGGGTATGGTACTCCCCATGGTCAAGGGGTTGGTTATGGTATTACCCGAGGTGAAGGGTATGATGCCACCCGAGGTCAAGGGTGTGTTGGAATTACTACCCGAGGTGAAGGGTATGGTGCTACCCAAGGTCAAGGGTATGGAACTACCCAAGGTGGAGGGTATGGTACTGCCCGAGGTCAAGAGCCCAATGATGGTCACGCCCGTGGTTTAGGGCATGATGATCACCAAGGAGTACCCAAGGTTCAGGGTAGAGGTGAAGCCCATGGCTCAGGCATTATGGATATGATGCATTAATAGTAAATGGGAATCGACACAGAAACAGAAAGCAACGAGACAAAGGTGGAAGGATTACTAGTGAAAAGAGGAAATATTCAAGCGGCTCAGATAGACAGGCGGATGACGGTAAAAGAAGGAAGAAACAGGGGAAATCTCGCAGGCGAACAATAAGACGTCGGAGATCTTCATCCAGTTCGTCAGGTGAGACGTATGGTACGCGTTTGTCAGAATCTTCACTATTACCAAAATCTAATTCTAAACAAAACAACCTCAATACTAACGAACTTCTAGACAAATTTCTAACAATATTAAGAGAATCACAAGGTCCCGATAGGTCAAAGTTATCTTACAGTTATAATGTCATACCGGAGTTTGATCCCATGAATAGAGAACAAACCATATTGACTTGGTTAACCAAGGTTGAGGAATGCTCAGAAATATATAATTGGACTGAAAAAGAAATAATACATTATTCACTACCCAAGTTGAGAGGCATTGCTAAATTTTGGTACCAAAGTCTACCCACTATGCTTTATACTTGGACTCAATGGAAGAATAAGTTAATCGAAACTTTCCCATGTCGCGAAGACTACGCAGAACTACTCACTGAAATGCTAGCCAAACGTGCAAGGTACGGGGAATCATTAGAGCAATATTACTATTCCAAAATCAACTTACTACACAGATGTAAAAAAGTAGGTAGACAGGCAGTAGACTGTATTCTTCACGGGGTAGACGATCGTGCAGTTAGAGTAGGCGGTCAAGCTGCACAGTTTAAGGAACCTGAGCAGGTTTTAGGATATTTTATGACTGTTAGAGTAAACGCGCTTAGGGATAGTTATGATCCTTCAAAACGGATCAGGTACGAAAGAGGACGGGTCAATCAGATAAATAGAACAGCCGGTAGTATTAAACCCATAAATTTTAATAGTAATATCCAATGTTTTAACTGTAAAGAAATTGGTCATCCAAGTTTTAAATGTACAAAACCCTTAATTAAGTGTACAGCTTGCAATAATTCTGGTCATGGCGCAGCTAACTGTTTTCGGAACCGTACATATAATCGTAATATTGATCGCCGTCAAATCGAGCATCAGGTAGAGGAAAAACAGGTTTCAAAAGTCGCAGTTGCGGTCGAAAATAGTAATGATAAGTATATAATTTCAGTTAAAATAAATAAACTTCCTTTTACCTGCCATGTTGATCTTGGCAGTCAATGTACGTTAATAAAGCAGAGTACTGCGCAGTCCTTGGGTGTACAAATTAATACAGCAGATGAAATGCCAGTTTTAAGAGGTATAGGAAACAATTTGATTACGCCGTTAGGGAAAATAGTTGCTTCGGTTGAAATCCAAGATATTACAGAAATTATAGAAATTTATGTAGTAGAAGATTACGTAATAAAATATCCTGTTCTTTTAGGTCATTCTTTCACCGAAAAACCTTCCATTATTATCACCAAAACACCTGACGGGTTATATTTTGACAAAATCGATACATCAGATAAACTGTGCCTCATATCTGTTAATGAACTAATTCCTATCAATGCTATGCGAGCAGTAGCGGTAAACTGTGATTCAATTTTAGATATAACCGTTTATGTTAACGGATCAATTAGAGGAGTACCCGGAGAAGAATATTACCTCCTCCCTGGTACATATGAAGTTAAAGGTAGACGTTCTGCACTACTCATACAGAATGTTTCCAATAGCGATATAATTATTAAATCAGGTAGCTTATTAACAAGAGCCGTGGCCTTCAACAATAAATTAATATTAAATTCTTGTTCTTTTATCAGTTGATAACATTTTAGACACGCCCCTCAATTGCAATCCTAACTTATCTAAGGAACAGCGTCAAACTTTACAAAATTTAATAATTAAGTACAACGACTGCTTCTCAAATGGGCTTTCAGATCTAGGTTACACTAACGTTACTGAAATGGAAATAGAGTTAGAAGATTCCACACCCGTAGTATACCGACCATATCGTCTGTCGTATTCCGAAAGGTCTGTCGTTCAGGATATGGCAAATGACATGATGAATAGCGGAATCATTAGAGAATCGTTCTCCCCTTATGCAAGTCTAATTGTCCTCGTAAAAAAGAAAACCGGTGAAAGACGTCTCTGTTGATTACCGCGCTCTTAACAGAAAAACTAAAAAGGATCATTATCCTCTACCACGAGTTGAAGATCAACTAGACTTACTAGCAGGTAATGACTTATTTACTTCCTTGGATCTGGCGTCAGGTTACCATCAAATACCAATATCCGAGAGTTCACGATTCAAAACGGCATTCGTAACTCCTGATGGCCAATTTGAATATAATAGGATGCCTTTTGGGTTGGTTAACGCACCCTCTGTCTTCCAACGCACTATAAATAAAATCCTTTTGGAAGCAAAAGTTAAATTTGCTATAGTATATATGGATGATATACTGATTCCATCGAAAGGTTTCTCCGAGGGTTTGGCGAGGCTAGAAGAAGTTATGCGCCTTTTACGCAAAGGCGGCCTAACGCTTAAAATGAGTAAATGTAACTTTTTTCTTGATAATATAGACTTTCTAGGGTTCGAAGTCTCCGGCATACGCCCAGGCACTAGGAAAACCGAGGCAGTGTCCCTATTTCCCACACCACGTAATCAACACGAACTAAGACAATTCCTAGGTTTATCAGGATTTTTCAGAAGGTTCATTAAGAATTACTCCTTAATAGCTTCACCGCTTACAGACCTTCTTAAGAAAAATATCGATTGGTTTTGGACAGATAGACAGAATGATGCTTTTAATTTGCTAAAATCTGTACTTGTAGAACGTCCAGTCCTTGCTCTTTACAACCCATCAGCTGAAATCCAATTACACACAGACGCTAGTAAAGAGGTCTGGCTGGTATACTTCTCCAAAAAAATGAAAGAGGCATATTTTTCTACCTGTCTCTTACTTTAGCCGTAAAACCACAGCAGACGAACGTAAATTACACTCGTATGAGCTTGAAACGTTGGCTGTAATTGCGTCCCTTAGTAGATTTAGAGTTTATTTATTGGGCATCCCTTTTACAATATTTACTGATTGTAGCGCTCTAAGATCCACACTTGTTAAAAGGGATCTAATTCCTAGAGTCGCCAGGTGGTGGATACAGTTGCAGGAGTTTGATTGCAACATAGAGTACCGAGCAGGAAAATCTATGTCCCACGTGGATGCTCTTAGTCGTAATCCCGTCGATAATCCTAATACTGAACCCCACGTAATTGATGTACTAACTATTGACACTGACGAAAACTGGATTAGAACTGTGCAATCTGCTGATGAAGAGGTCATGAGAATAAAATAAATACTTAATAATTCTAACACTGAAAAAATAATAGACGTTCATAATAATTATAAATTGAAAAATGGTCGAGTTTATCGCATTGTTGGTGACGAAATTAGATGGGTGGTACCAAAAGGCGCTCGTTGGCAGATATTAAAAAAGAACCATGATGATATTGGTCACTATGGTTTTGACAAAACTCTTCATCGCATACAACAACATTTTTGGTTCCCTAAAATGATAAAATTCACTAAAAAGTACGTGGCGGCCTGCTTGGAATGTGCCCATCATAAGACCCCTGGTGGAAAACGCGAAGGAAAATTACACCCAATCGAAAAAATCGCCATACCATTTCACACAATTCATGCCGATCATCTTGGGCCTTTTATCAAAAGTAAAAATGGTAACTCTTACCTATTAGTTGTAATTGATAGTTTCACCAAATTTATTAATATCTCCCCCGTTCGAAACACCAAATCCGTGACCTAAATAAAAATAATGAAAAATCATATAAGTTTCTTTGGCGTCCCTACGCGTTTAATAACAGATAAGGGTTCAAGCTTTACCAGTAGGATATTTAAACAGTTCACATTATCGCACGGCATAAAACATATAATCAACGCTGTTGCCACCCCAAGAGCAAATGGGCAAGTCGAAAGATTTAATAGAACTATTCTAGATGCGCTCTCAACCTCAACTCATGGTAAAGATGATAGATCTTGGGATCAATATATAAATGACATACAATTAGGATTAAATACAACAATTCATAAAACTACTCAGAAATCACCATCAGAATTACTATTCGGCTTTAATATTACAAATAGAACTCAAGGTATGTTAAGTTCAATAATTAATGATACTATCAACATTATACAACCAGACAAACTAAATGAGTTTAGGAATGAAGCAAGCGCTAAAATGACTACCCAACAAGGTAAAGACGCTGAACGTTACAATAAACGCCGAAAATATAGCAAAACGTATGTGGTTGGTGATCTAGTCCGTATAGAAAGGCATTCACCTCACGATGGCAGATCTCAAAAACTTGTCTTAAAGTATCAGGGCCCGTATCGTATAACAAAGATACTCGAACATGATAGATTTTTAGTTGAAGACACTCCCCTTACACGTAAAAATGGTCCCCGTTATGAAGCAATTGTAGCCATTGATAAAATACAACCGTGGCTAAGCTTCAACAGGAACTTCGACAGTAACTCTGATGACACAAATAGTGATAAAGATTAATTAATAACTTATTTTATATGTAGGTAAATAATATTAGTCAAATATTTTATGTATGAAGGGTGTAATAAAAAAAAAATAAAAAACAAAAATCATAATCTAATGATTACAAATCTCATGATTGCTTATGTATTTAAAGCCCTAGAACTATAAGTTATAGATTATTATATATTAGTAAATTTATATCTTAGTATTGTTGTTTTAAGTTTAATAATAACAAAGGTAAATTACTTTTACTATCCAAATTGTTAATGAATAAGAATTGTCAATTAAATTAAGAAGGTACATTGTTATTAAGTGAGAATTGTTATTCTTATTCATGTTTTATTCATATAATTGTTGATCGACCAATTTATTTTATGTTTCTTACTTTTCCCTTCCTTTCACTCACTTAATTGTTTAATACTTCTAGTTTTCAATGTTTATTTCTGTTGCTTAGTGCAGCGAAGGGACTCGCTTTGAACAGGACGGCCGAGCTGTTAGCATATCACAATAATATATATATATAACTCCATAATATTACCTAGTCCATATTGCTCATCGTTATTTATAAATACATTCAATCACAAAGTATTATTTTTGTATGCCAGCAACACTCCATGAAAGTGGCGCATGCGCATGACGGTGAAAAGGGGAACCATTCTGTTGGCGAGCTCCCGATCTAGTCTAGTATATATATTATTAATCTATGTCCCGATCCACCGGTCGTGCGAACGCAGCCATATTTTAGTATATTGTAATTTTAATAATTCATATTGTGAAACGTGGTGGAAAATATATTGATTCTGATTTAAACTATATGTATTTTTATTAAATCCCAGTGGAAGATAATACTTGCTAGAATAGTGTGTCATGGCCTCCTCTAAATATTCCAATATATCAGTATCTCTTGGTCAGGGGATTTGGTAATCCAATTCTCTCCCACATTTAAATTTATAAAATTGACTGACATCATAAATTTAAAAAAATATAATTAAATAACTAGTAATAGTACCACCTAGGAACTTGCTAGAATAGTGTATCATGGTCTCCTCTACCTATTCCAATATGTCAGTATTTTTTGGCCAGGGGATTTGATAATCTAATTCACTCCTATATTAAAATTTATAAATTTGACTGATATCATAAATTAATAAAATCATAATTAAATAACTAGTCATAGTACCACCTAGGATCTTGCTAGAATAGTGTGTCTTGGTCAGGGGATTTGATAATCCAATTCACTCCTATATTAAAATTTATAAATTTGACTGATATCATAAATTAAAAAAACTCATAATTAAATAACTAGTTATAGTACCACCTAGGAACTTGCTAGAATAGTGTGTCATGGTCTCCTCTAACTATTCCAATATGTCAGTATCTCTTGGTCAGGGGATTTGATATTACAATTGACTCCTATATTAAAATTTGTAAAATTGACTGATGTCATGAAATAAAAAAATCATAATTAAATAACTAGTCATAGTACCACATAGAGACTTGCTAAAATAGTGTATCATGGTCTCCTCTAACTATTCCAATATGTCAGTAGCTCTTGGTCAGGGGATTAGATAATCCAATTCACTCGCATAGTAAAATAAATAAATAAAATATTATCTTCATATCTCATATAATTGTTGATCGACCAATTTATTTTATGTTTCTTACTTTTCCCTTCCTTTCACTCACTTAATTGTTTAATACTTCTAGTTTTCAATGTTTATTTCTGTTGCTTAGTGCAGCGAAGGGACTCGCTTTGAACAGGACGGCCGAGCTGTTAGCATATCACAATAATATATATATATAACTCCATAATATTACCTAGTCCATATTGCTCATCGTTATTTATAAATACATTCAATCACAAAGTATTATTTTTGTATGCCAGCAACACTCCATGAAAGTGGCGCATGCGCATGACGGTGAAAAGGGGAACCATTCTGTTGGCGAGCTCCCGATCTAGTCTAGTATATATATTATTAATCTATGTCCCGATCCACCGGTCGTGCGAACGCAGCCATATTTTAGTATATTGTAATTTTAATAATTCATATTGTGAAACGTGGTGGAAAATATATTGATTCTGATTTAAACTATATGTATTTTTATTAAATCCCAGTGGAAGATAATACTTGCTAGAATAGTGTGTCATGGCCTCCTCTAAATATTCCAATATATCAGTATCTCTTGGTCAGGGGATTTGGTAATCCAATTCTCTCCCACATTTAAATTTATAAAATTGACTGACATCATAAATTTAAAAAAATATAATTAAATAACTAGTAATAGTACCACCTAGGAACTTGCTAGAATAGTGTATCATGGTCTCCTCTACCTATTCCAATATGTCAGTATTTTTTGGCCAGGGGATTTGATAATCTAATTCACTCCTATATTAAAATTTATAAATTTGACTGATATCATAAATTAATAAAATCATAATTAAATAACTAGTCATAGTACCACCTAGGATCTTGCTAGAATAGTGTGTCATGGCCTTCTCTAACTATTATAATATGTCAGTATCTCTTGGTCAGGGGATTTGATAATTCAATTCACTCCTATATTAAAATTTATAAATTTGACTGATTTCATAAATTAAAAAAATCATAATTAAATAACTAGTCATAGTACCACCTAGGAACTTGCTAGAATAGTGTGTCATGGTCTCCTCTAACTATTCCAATATGTCAGTAGCTCTTGGTCAGGGGATTAGATAATCCAATTCTCTCCCACATTTAAATTTATAAAATTGACTGACATCATAAATTAAAAAAAAACATAATTAAATAACTAGTCATAGACACCTAGAGACTTGCTAAAATAGTGTATCATGGTCTCTTCTAACTATTCCAACATGTCAGTATCTCTTGGTCAGGGGATTTGATAATCCAATTCACTCCTATATTAAAATTTAAAAATTTGACTGATTTCATACATTAAAAAAGTTATAATTAAATAACTAGTCATAGTACCACCTAAGAACTTGCTAGAATAGTGTGTCGTGGTCTCCTGTAACTATTCCAATATGTCAGTATCTCTTGGTCAGGGGATTTGATAATCCAATTCACTCCTATATTAAAATTTATAAATTTGACTGATATCATAAATTAAACAAACTCATAATTAAATAACTAGTTATAGTACCACCTAGGAACTTGCTAGAATAGTGTGTCATGGTCTCCTCTAACTATTCCAATATGTCAGTATCTCTTGGTCAGGGGATTTGATATTACAATTGACTCCTATATTAAAATTTGTAAAATTGACTGATGTCATGAAATAAAAAAATCATAATTAAATAACTAGTCATAGTACCACATAGAGACTTGCTAAAATAGTGTATCATGGTCTCCTCTAACTATTCCAATATGTCAGTAGCTCTTGGTCAGGGGATTAGATAATCCAATTCACTCGCATAGTAAAATAAATAAATAAAATATTATCTTTTATTTTTTTCACTTAATTATTACATAAAAGGGTCTTAGGGACACTTAGGCATCTACTAAAAGGGTGAGTTTTGTTATTTAGTGTATATTGTGTCAGTTTTATCATATTAAAAAAAGAGGATTTTAAAATTGGTCGAGTTATAATGGCAGAAAACTTTTGGCCGCTAACTTCACTCCGGTCAAGTATTGCTACTGTAAATATTTTGTAATGCTATATTTATCATTTCCTGGCTTAAAAAAAAATATACAAATACCGTTAAATGAGCATCTCAAAATTATTATCTTCAACTCTACATACCAAATGATTTGGTACAATATACTAGGCCAAATATGTATGGCGGCGGCCGGATCTCCTTTAAGTTCTATGTTGGAGATTTGGAATTTCAACTCTATAATTAACAGGATAGAACTTATATTTCAATATTTATATTTTAAGCAACGTCTTGTCGTGTTTAGCGGTTGCAAACAAGGAATAAGGCCCCAGTTCATAGAAGGCCCTGTTAATATTTTTTATTAGAACGTGTATTTTACTTAATCTGTTATATTAACATCGATTATTCTAATTTCGCAAAATCGATTAACAACCATTACCCATTGATAAAAAAACGATTATAAGCTATTCGATAAATTGATTATTTGTTAATCGATAATGTTTTCACACCCCTATATTGAATAGTGACATTTAGGGATGTGACATCTAAAGAAAAAATCGATTAAATAACTATCGATATTTTCTCGAAACTAAATGATCAATTTACAAATGTCGATTAATTTAGAAATAAGACTAACTGGATTCTTTGAGGGTAGCCCGAAGACTGTAGACGCGCGTGTCTATTACAGTTATCAAAATTAATTTTATTGAATATTGTGCAAAAGTGTACTAATTTTGTAGAATAAGCATTCGTATAGTAATATTAAGTGTGAGAGGTGTAGTATTTACGCAGTGATCTTAGTGTTTGTGCTATCTTAACGAATCCAGTTATCTTCAGTAAAATGGCGGTACCCATTTTACTGTTGATTATTTCTTCCTTCTTCACTTGACACTGGCATCACTATACCGTAAGTTTGCATACGGTCATGTGGCCATTCCTAATTCTAACCTACTCCTTTCCCTATTCATTTCCATCCTATTATCCCACTTTTACCGTACAATATTTAAAAAAAAAATCTACCCACAATTTGTCATTGGCAAAATTATGCTTAATAGAGTAGAAGGCCATTTAGGTAAAAAAAGAAGAAGAAGACTAAAACCGAAACATGACTAGGGGCCTTATTCCGAGTTTGCAACCGCTAAAGACGACAAGACGTTGCGTTAACTATAAATATTGAAATATAAGTTCTATTTCAATGGTTATATAGTCTGTATTAGGTTGGCTATAATAATGCCGCCATCTTGAAATACGCGAATTCTTCGCAAGTTTGAACATCTGATGAGCATTAGAATTTCAACTCTATATTTAATAGGATAGAACTTATATTTCAATATAAATATTGAGTTTAGTTTACGCAAAATGCGCGACGGTGAACGTGTCAAAACTCGGAATAAAGCCCTAGATCACTTAATTTTTTTATTGTATCTGTATGGTGGTAACCAGATATGTATGGTGGTCGGATATAAGTTATGGAGACCTACTTCCCATCTAATATAATATAATTCACGCAAAGAAAATATATATACAACGTGTTACAAAATACGCCGTAAGGCTGAAAGGAGGTTAAATGGTTATAACGAGTCCATACACAATATTTAAGAACCGTAGTAACGCTATACATATAACATACCCCAAAAAACATTTTTTTTTACTGATACCCAAACCTGTGTGATTTCAGTAAAATTAAAGAGTAAACTACGCAGAATGTACCTACATTTCTACCTAATTCGCGGAACGACAAAATTTTTAAAAGGCTAACCTAACCTAACGAAACAACCTTAATGAAACTTACTTTTTCATAATAAATGTCAAATTTACAGAAACGGCTCTAAGTGTGCTCCGCCTTGCAATTGCAATACACAACCTCGCTCGTCGGAATATGACTTGTGTGACATTTTACACCATCGAAATGTCACACAAGACACGTTTGACACGAAAACCAATCTAACACGCTGTTCCATCTCGGCAACCGTTGGGCAATCGGAGAAATACACTCTGTCCTTTACCTAGCCGCACAAAAAGATGTCCAAGGGTATGAGGTCCGGAGAACGAGCAGGCCATAGCACCAGTCCCCCGCTGCCGATCCATCCTCGCGGAAAGCGAACGTTAACCCATATATGCCCACAGGGTCGAAAACGACCCATAGGCAAGGGTCTCTAAAAACATGGCATAACTTGTAAACAGGTAACACAACGAAAATTGTTGAACAGGAATGAATTCCTTGCTCCTTTAGAACATGTGCTCAACAATAATGAAGATGAGCATTTAGTTTAGATTACTTTAGATGAAGGGACTTCTTCATATCAGTCGTCAGTACAGACAACTATTACCAAAAGATGTAGGAGTGCCATATGGCAACATAAATGGGTCAAAATTGAATTGCCTCCTCAACTATCTGTATAATACTTTGGATACATTCAAAATACGCAAAATTCCAGATGAACTAGCAGTTTCAGCCTATAGACCAGACATGTTTAAGGTATACTCTCGGTGCTAGTAACCCAGTAGAAAGTTTTTTATACGAGTAATACTTAGAGTAGAACTCACCGTTCCTTGGAAAACAAACACTTCTAAGGACCACACCATCAACTTTGATCTTACGAATAAATTACTAGAAACGGTTTTAAAACCCTATGCAGTAGAAGTCGGTGCATGATGAATTCTAAGTCTTTGCATCGTCTTTTGGAGGATCTTGCCCTTCCAAGATCAGCCGTTAAAATTTTATTGAACGTGTTTTGAAGATGGAGCTAAAAAGATCATATAGTATTTGGTTGAGTAGAGAGGGTAGTAAAAACACAGTGACGGGAAGAGTTAAAAGGCCTTTAACCCTACTTCGTGGTATCAAATCCAGGAAAGCTGCAGTTCATTCCCCTGCCTTCCATCCACGCGATGGAATCGACACCCGCGGAGAATCCATGGATAGCTAAGAACATTGTCACTCTCAGGTTAAATCAGATGAAGACAATATGCTTTATGTAAAAATTAAACCGTAGAAAGTGCAAAAAATGCAATGTATTTTGTTGTAATGCAATTACACGACAAATGTTTCGACGTTTTACACTTAAAATTAATGAAGTAATTATTGGTTTACATAAACTTTTTTTATTGCCTTTGTGTATTCTATTTGCCCAGGGGGTCGTTTTTGACCCACTGTAAAAATCAACTGAAAAAACACTCTGACTAAAATTTATTTTTACTGTTACATTTTTTAGCCTTTGTGCTTATACATATCAAAATTTTATAAAAATCTAAGCAGATCAATAGTTCTGGGCATATATGGGTTAAGATGTTCTCGTACGATGTCGTAAAATGTGCTGGATTTCCATTATGCTGAAACACCATGTTTCTTTGGTTCTCAAAGTAATCCTAGTCGGGCACAGGAAAGTCGTCAATCGCCTCTTTGAATTACGTTTGTAAAAACGTTAGATAGTTGCTACCGTTCAGACGACGTGATGGCATAATGATGGGACTGATGACATGGCCGTCATAAAGGCCAGCCCACACATTCTTGCGAGCCTGCTTCAAATAAATAAAAAATACAAAATGAGTGGTTACCCTATTCCACGCTTGTATATGAAGATTTTAATTTTTTTCAATATTTCCGTTAATAATAAACGGATTTAAAATGAGTTTGAAAGTATACATTTTTACAAAGTATAGACATGATTAAGTTTGCAACTAGTACAGATTTGGAGTTATTAAACTTTAATGAAAACGTCAGCACGGTAGGGCCAACTAAAACCCCATCTTTTTTATTTTAAGTTTTACAAACTTGAGACTTATTTTACAAACTTTAGATCGATTTTTACTAACTGTGTGCATAAGAATATTTAGCAATTTCTGAATAAAAAAAATTTGGCCCTTCAATCCTGACGCACATCTTGGATGCCGCTGTATACAAAAATCGCGATTTATAACTTTTTCATCTCATAGATTTTACAAAATTCACGACTTAAAACTTCTTTCAGTCCATAGATGGCGCTTTTTACAAAAATCGATTAAAAAGTACCCTTTTTAATCGATTTTTACATAATCGATTTTTCTGTTTTTGTAAATCGATTAAAAGTTATCGATTAATTTGAAAAAATGATCGATTTCTTTTTCACATCCCTAGTGAGTAGTGACATTTCTTTTAGTTTTATTTCACTTCATTTTTTATTATATAGTGCGCGTCATTTAGGTATATTTATATACGATAAAACGGAAAACCTAGTTCACAAAGGAAGCGATCAAAGTTATTTTAGTTAGTCAGTAGCAGTAAATTAAGATAATGGCTAGAGTTAAGATTTATTTGTTTGTTTTCCTGAGTGTATGTTTGGCTGTTCTGGGTGAGTATTGTTTTTTAAATTTGTTGCAGTTTTTGCAACAAATACCTAATTCTTTTCTTTAATCAGTTTCTATGTCGCTACCCTCACAGCTCATTTTACAACAATGAAAAAATAATATCTGGTGAAAATAGTTTATTTGCTTTGTGGCGTTATCTGTCGGTTAGATATGTGTGTGTATTTTTAGGTCAGAGTGAGCCGTCTGCGCCCGAAACCATCCTCGTGGAGGGCAAGCACAACACCACGTCCAGCAGCTCGACCACGACCACCACGCCAGCGCCGACCACCACCACGGCGGCGCCGACCACCACCACGGCGGCGCCGACCACCACCACGGCGGCGCCGACCACCACCACCACGCCGGCGCCGACCACCACCACCACGCCGGCGCCGACCACCACCACCACGCCGGCGCCGACGCCGCCGCCGGCTCCCGAGCTGGGCACCTGGAGCTTCACCAACACCACTACCAATGTGACCTGCATTGTGCTGCAGTTTGCTGCCTCTCTCAATGTTACCTACAACACCAAGACTCTGGATAACGGTATGTACATCACTCCTACAAACCTAACAAGGAACAGGACAAAGTAGTTAAAGCACACTAGACACAGGACATGTATTTGTCTACAATGAGTCCTAAAACATTAAGAAATTTTGTAATAATCAGTATTTAAAGTGTAATATGGCCATTTTTATTCTGTCCTTCAGGCAATTTAATAATAAAATATAACTTTGTAATTGTTATTTGAGCTGTAACTGCACTCGCAAGCAAAGAATTGAATTCACCTAGTTTTCAGTACTAAAGTGATATTTTTTGTATAATGAAAAATAGTGATAAGAACTAGAGAAGGCTTTATATTTTCTTACTTTTTTAAATTGTAACTACACCTACTGTTTCTCTTTCGTCATTCTAAATGCTATTCCATTCCCATCCCAATCATTTTAAAACTAAGAATTGACTAATGAATGTTTTCAAGCTAAATCATTGATTAGGGATCTGCTGATCCAATCTTTTAGAAAATCGGATTGAGAGCATCTTTGGATCAGATTGGGACCATATGATTTTGTGGCAAAACTTCAAAGGTTGGATTGCTCGGTTTGTATGGATTGAAAGTTAATTTACTACATTTGAGTAGGGTACCCTGGATTTTTTGTTATGAGCCGATCTTGATCTTTTGTTTACGTTACGTACGCAACTTTGCGGCATCTTTTGTGGGTATATATGCGAATCTTATTTAATTTTATTATTAACAAATTTTGTAGGTAAGTAAACATAAATGTGTGGCCCAATTAGTTTTTTATTTGTTACTGTCTCTAAGTGTCTCAGACATATGGACATTTTATTTTTATACAACTGCCTAGGAGTTAGTTTACATAGCTACCAGAGGGCGAAAAATGTTAAATATGTTTGACAGCTGTAAAAAGAAAAAACGCAAATATTTCAAAACATTTGCATTGTCATCATCCCATCACTCCTATTCACACTGTTTGCATCAGATCCAGATTGATTTCCTGAATATTGGATCAATGGCATGCAATCCAATCCTCATTGATCTTTATAAATAAATTATGATTGTTGAATAGTATTTTATAAAAACTTTAAATAACCCTCAAAATAAGAGATTCCATTTCTTTGCTAGCAAATGTTAAATATGTACTTATATGTTATGTTAGTAAATATTATATTAGTATGATACAGGTACATTCCTCTGTACAGTTTGGTCTGGGTTTTATAAAATTTTGTGTCATGTATTAGTAATGTTGCCTCTGGTACACATAATACAAGCAGGCTTAGTTTGTGACCAAAGCAATATCTATAAAATGACCTCATATAAAACAAAATAGTAGTATTAGCTTGCTATGACCATAAATGTAATTTATTTGTATGTAACATTGTAGCCTCTGTGCTGGTACATGTAGCATGTAACAATTGTGTTATCTGGTGCAGATTGTTGTAATATAATAGTTGTGTTGTGTTCTGTCCGGAGTGAGTCAGATAATCTCGGTCCCCGCATGCTATCATTTCCCTCACACATCCGCCTCACTGCAGATGTATGATGCCCTCCATCACCTTATGTATGGCAAGAGGTTGGGTCAATTTCATTTTGTATATATTGTTTTTTGACATAATTATCCATTTACCTGTTCTGCAGTTGAATCTAATATATAAAATTCGCGTGTCACATTGTTTGAAACTCCTCCAAAATAGTTTTTTTAGACCAATTTTTATGTTTATTTTTGTGTATAGTCAGTAGCTCTGAGAATAGGTCTTAAACTATTTTTATACCCCTAAGTGATAAGGGTGACCCAAAATCTTTTTATTATTTGGACAAAACTTTAATTTTTTATGATTTGGCATTAAAGAACCCTCATTTTTTAATAGTGATATCAGTACTATATTAATCATCAAGTGTCAGTGGTTGATAACTGAACAATTGAATTGATCAGTTTTTTCTAAAATTATATTTTTATTTGCCAGATTATTGTCTCATAGGTATATTTTTATTATGTACTGAAGAACTTTATTAATATTATTTTTTTCTTAATCTTTAATAATTTATAAAATATATACCTACTCACTATCTTCCCTATAAATAAAAATTAATGTTTGTACTTTATGCATTCCGAAACCAATGAACAAATTTTACAAATCCCGAAATTTCCACACACAGAAAAGTAAAAAATTGGAGTAATAAATAATAATAAAAAATCTCCATATAAAAAAGTAAATTAGTGCAGAGTGAGACAGAACATTTTATTTATTAGTACCCCTGGGCAATGCCGGGGCGGGCAGCTAGTTATTATATATAATTATTTTAATAAATAGTTTTGGTTACATTATACATAGCTGCAATGCCTTTTAATTTTATCAGTAATATTGTATGAACTGAATCGGAATAATAAATATACCCTGTCACAAACTAAGCTCTAGAGTTGTAATATGTGTACGAGAAACAATACAATATACTAATACATAAATTATACCCCCCCCAGACCAGACCGGCAAACTGTACAGATACCAATTTTTTTATGTCTTGGATGGGAATATAAGGTTGACATAATAATTTATTTATTCATTTGCATTTACCCACATACACATTATAATAATAATATGTAGGTCAATTTACACACATTGCTCTGGTCACAAACTAAGTTCTAGGCTTGTACTATGTGTACCAGAACCTACAATATAATACATCTTATATTTTATAAACACCCAGACCATGACAACCTGTACAGAAAAACGTAAAAACTCGTATTTTTTTGTCGTGAATGGGAATCAAACTCAAGACCTCTGGATACAATGCCAAAAGCACAAACACTGGTCTACAGAGGCGGTCGAATGAAACTCTCAAACTCTGGATACAGCGCCAAATGCGTAACCACTAGTGTGCAGAGGCGGTCAGAACAATGTATTGTTCATGGAAAAAAACTATCAAAGCACAAAGCATGAATGTGGCACTGAGTCACTGGTGTATGATTGTGTGTGTGTAGCAGTGACTGCATGGCGCGCGTGTGTGCTGATAGGTAAGCGAACGGTTCTGGGAGACTGTCGCGGTGTGAGGGCTAGTGACACTAACGTAGCTGCTTGTTATCTGACCATTCGCCGATTACATTGATTATTTGCTAATAGACTTAACAAGATTCTATCAATTATTGATAACAAGGAGTCGGCAGTTGATAAGATGTGGTTTGCAGAATAACTCTGCAGTTTGTTGTAGCATATGGTAAAAATTTGATAATTTGATAAAAAATTATGCGTTTGTATTGTATTTTATTTAGACAAATAAGTGAAGTCAGATGCGATTCTGTATTTGTTTTAATGAGAGTTCGGCATCAATCAGCCCAAGAACAAATACAACCAATAATTATGAGCTACGTAACCATTGTTTCTACCTATTTAAACACGCTTTTTGAGTGCTTGTAGGTTATATATAATTGGTCTAAATCAACCAATCTATAAATAGGCTACACTTATCTTAGAAATAGTTTTAAAATACAACAGTTAGGTAAAAGTATACCTAACAAAGTTATACATTTATTTTTAATCAGGTTATATACATATGGATGATTATTCATTTATATGTAAATGAATTAATTTATAATATTTTCATGATAAATTATATTAATGTTTTGTTTCAAATTTTTGAACTTGTCTTGTGACTTGTGGCTCTTCTATACATTTCCAATCCATTCTAACTCTGGCCCTTTACCAGGAAGCTCCTGTGACTCCCTTTATGCCACAAATACATAACTCCAATCTAATATGGAGTAATTAAAAGAATGAAAATAGAGGGTGTGTGTAAAAAGTTATGGAAAATTGCGTGAGGGGTGACACTTGTACCTGTTTGGTTGAGTGGTTGTTGAGTACCTTGCCTCCAAAGTTATGGTCGCAGACGGGTGCTTTAGGACTTGAGACTCACTACATCTGTATTGTTATTCCATAAGTATCGGTGTTAGTGGTTTGGACGCTGATAGAGTGAGGCAAATGATTTTAATGAATTATCCATAAAACATGTAACCACATCCATACAAATACATAATTCGGAAAGTACATTGTTTTATAATTTGCTATATAGGTATTTATAGGAAGTATTGATATATGTATACAATTAAGGTAATTTGCAATTATCTTGTATTAAGTAATGTGTGTGTGTGCAGGCACGGCGCTGCAGCACGCGCGGCTGGCGGTGCCGGCGGCGGCGGCGGTGGCGGCGGGCGCGTGCGGGCGCGCGGCGCAGTGGCTGCGGCTGGAGTGGGCGGCGCGCGGCGCGGAGGGGCGGCACGCGCTCACGCTGCACTGGGTGGCCGCCGACCGCGACTACCACCTCAGCGCCGTCAACGCCTCGCTGCTCAGGGACGACCACTTCCCCAACGCCAGTAAGCCACCAATAACCACCATAACTATACAACATGCAAACCCTTTCAAATACCATCTACCCTAACATTATACTACTCTTATGTTCGTAGTGTATTGGACAGGGTGGCCACTTTCTAGAAAACATTAAAAACCGGGAAAAGTCAGGTAATTTTCGGAGACTGGAAATGTCAGGTACTTTTCGGAGACTGGAAATGTCAGGGGAAAAAGTAGAAAGTCAGGGAAAATATTTAAAGTACACACACAACTTGTACTGTAAACGACTGGCGACTTAAGTGGAGCAATCCATTTAAGATAAAAAAATGATAAATATGCTAATTTTTATGAGAATGTGAAATATATTTTGTTGCTCTATATTTTCCGAAAATATTGCTAAAAATAATTGTTTCTATTTTCTTTGTCCACAATGTTATTTTTATTAAAAATTATTATTATTATTAAAGCCTAATTTAAATTAAAAAATAATAATTTAAATCCTCCTTTGCTGTACCCAAAATACTTAAAGCATTGCCCTTCTGAACGTCTATTTTCTAATATTTTTTTTTACAAATACATTTTTTTTTCCAAAAATCAATTAAAAAAACAAATAATATATTTTTGGTATTTTTTTTTCTTTTTGAAGCTCATTGAAGGTCAGGGGAAAATCTAAAAAAAATGTATGGAAAAACCTGGAAAAGTCAGGGAAATTGGTATCCGAAAGAAATCACAATAGTCCGCGTCATACCTATAGTTTGTATATAAATGTATCGCGGTAAATCTTGGGTTTCAAGTATGCTAATAATAATAACCTTGGCCTGATTCATGGAGTGTAAATTATTATAAAATGTATCATATCGGAGTCGGCAAAGACCTTACTGCAAGTGGACGTGACAGGGTAGGAACAGATTAGTGGGTGTGTATAGACGCGCGGTGTTGCAGCGTGGACGTTACGGAGTAGGAAGAGATTAGTGGGTGTGTATAGACGCGCGGTGTTGCAGCGTGGACGTGACGGAGTAGGAACAGATTAGTGGGTGTGTATAGACGCGCGGTGTTGCAGCGTGGACGTGACGGAGTAGGAGGAGAGTAGTGGGTGTGTATAGACGCGCGATGTTGCAGCGTGGACGTGACGGAGTAGGAACAGATTAGTGGGTGTGTATAGACGCGCGGTGTTGCAGCGTGGACGTGACGGAGTAGGAGGAGAGTAGTGGGTGTGTATAGACGCGCGGTGTTGCAGCGTGGACGTTACGGAGTAGGAAGAGATTAGTGGGTGTGTATAGACGCGCGGTGTTGCAGCGTGGACGTTACGGAGTAGGAAGAGATTAGTGGGTGTGTATAGACGCGCGGTGTTGCAGCGTGGACGTGACGGAGTAGGAACAGATTAGTGGGTGTGTATAGACGCGCGGTGTTGCAGCGTGGACGTGACGGAGTAGGAGGAGAGTAGTGGGTGTGTATAGACGCGCGATGTTGCAGCGTGGACGTGACGGAGTAGGAACAGATTAGTGGGTGTGTATAGACGCGCGGTGTTGCAGCGTGGACGTGACGGAGTAGGAGGAGAGTAGTGGGTGTGTGTAGACGCGCGGTGTTGCAGCGTGGACGTTACGGAGTAGGAAGAGATTAGTGGGTGTGTATAGACGCGCGGTGTTGCAGCGTGGACGTTACGGAGTAGGAAGAGAGTAGTGGGTGTGTATAGACGCGCGGTGTTGCAGCGTGGACGTTACGGAGTAGGAAGAGATTAGTGGGTGTGTATAGACGCGCGGTGTTGCAGCGTGGACGTGACGGAGTAGGAACAGATTAGTGGGTGTGTATAGACGCGCGGTGTTGCAGCGTGGACGTGACGGAGTAGGAGGAGAGTAGTGGGTGTGTATAGACGCGCGATGTTGCAGCGTGGACGTGACGGAGTAGGAACAGATTAGTGGGTGTGTATAGACGCGCGGTGTTGCAGCGTGGACGTGACGGAGTAGGAGGAGAGTAGTGGGTGTGTATAGACGCGCGGTGTTGCAGCGTGGACGTTACGGAGTAGGAAGAGATTAGTGGGTGTGTATAGACGCGCGGTGTTGCAGCGTGGACGTTACGGAGTAGGAAGAGATTAGTGGGTGTGTATAGACGCGCGGTGTTGCAGCGTGGACGTGACGGAGTAGGAACAGATTAGTGGGTGTGTATAGACGCGCGGTGTTGCAGCGTGGACGTGACGGAGTAGGAGGAGAGTAGTGGGTGTGTATAGACGCGCGGTGTTGCAGCGTGGACGTGACGGAGTAGGAAAAGACTAGTGGGTGTGTATAGACGCGCGGTGTTGCAGCGTGGACGTGACGGAGTAGGAACAGATTAGTGGGTGTGTATAGACGCGCGGTGTTGCAGCGTGGACGTGACGGAGTAGGAAGAGAGTAGTGGGTGTGTATAGACGCGCGGTGTTGCAGCGTGGACGTTACGGAGTAGGAAGAGATTAGTGGGTGTGTATAGACGCGCGGTGTTGCAGCGTGGACGTTACGGAGTAGGAACAGATTAGTGGGTGTGTATAGACGCGCGGTGTTGCAGCGTGGACGTGACGGAGTAGGAGGAGAGTAGTGGGTGTGTATAGACGCGCGATGTTGCAGCGTGGACGTGACGGAGTAGGAACAGATTAGTGGGTGTGTATAGACGCGCGGTGTTGCAGCGTGGACGTGACGGAGTAGGAGGAGAGTAGTGGGTGTGTATAGACGCGCGGTGTTGCAGCGTGGACGTGACGGAGTAGGAGGAGAGTAGTGGGTGTGTATAGACGCGCGGTGTTGCAGCGTGGACGTTACGGAGTAGGAAGAGATTAGTGGGTGTGTATAGACGCGCGGTGTTGCAGCGTGGACGTTACGGAGTAGGAAGAGATTAGTGGGTGTGTATAGACGCGCGGTGTTGCAGCGTGGACGTGACGGAGTAGGAACAGATTAGTGGGTGTGTATAGACGCGCGGTGTTGCAGCGTGGACGTGACGGAGTAGGAGGAGAGTAGTGGGTGTGTATAGACGCGCGGTGTTGCAGCGTGGACGTTACGGAGTAGGAAGAGATTAGTGGGTGTGTATAGACGCGCGGTGTTGCAGCGTGGACGTTACGGAGTAGGAAGAGATTAGTGGGTGTGTATAGACGCGCGGTGTTGCAGCGTGGACGTGACGGAGTAGGAACAGATTAGTGGGTGTGTATAGACGCGCGGTGTTGCAGCGTGGACGTGACGGAGTAGGAGGAGAGTAGTGGGTGTGTATAGACGCGCGATGTTGCAGCGTGGACGTGACGGAGTAGGAACAGATTAGTGGGTGTGTATAGACGCGCGGTGTTGCAGCGTGGACGTGACGGAGTAGGAGGAGAGTAGTGGGTGTGTATAGACGCGCGGTGTTGCAGCGTGGACGTTACGGAGTAGGAAGAGATTAGTGGGTGTGTATAGACGCGCGGTGTTGCAGCGTGGACGTTACGGAGTTGGAAGAGATTAGTGGGTGTGTATAGACGCGCGGTCTTGCAGCGTGGACGTGACGGAGTAGGAACAGATTAGTGGGTGTGTATAGACGCGCGGTGTTGCAGCGTGGACGTGACGGAGTAGGAGGAGAGTAGTGGGTGTGTATAAACGCGCGGTGTTGCAGCGTGGACGTGACGGAGTAGGAAAAGACTAGTGGGTGTGTATAGACGCGCGGTGTTGCAGCGTGGACGTGACGGAGTAGGAACAGATTAGTGGGTGTGTATAGACGCGCGGTGTTGCAGCGTGGACGTGACGGAGTAGGAAGAGAGTAGTGGGTGTGTATAGACGCGCGGTGTTGCAGCGTGGACGTGACGGAGTAGGAAGAGAGTAGTGCGTGTGTATAGACGCGCGGTGTTGCAGCGTGGACGTGACGAAGTAGGAGGAGAGTAGTGGGTGTGTATAGACGCGCGGTGTTGCAGCGTGGACGTTACGGAGTAGGAAGAGATTAGTGGGTGTGTATAGACGCGCGGTCTTGCAGCGTGGACGTGACGGAGTAGGAAGAGAGTAGTGGGTGTGTATAGACGCGCGGTGTTGCAGCGTGGACGTGACGGAGTAGGAAGAGAGTAGTGGGTGTGTATAGACGCGCGGTGTTGCAGCGTGGACGTGACGGAGTAGGAAGAGATTAGTGGGTGTGTATAGACGCGCGGTGTTGCAGCGTGCACGTGACGGAGTAGGAAGAGAGTAGTGGGTGTGTATAGACGCGCGGTGTTGCAGCGTGGACGTGACGGAGTAGGAAGAGAGTAGTGGGTGTGTATAGACGCGCGGTGTTGCAGCGTGGACGTGACGGAGTAGGAAGAGATTAGTGGGTGTGTATAGACGCGCGGTGTTGCAGCGTGCACGTGACGGAGTAGGAAGAGAGTAGTGGGTGTGTATAGACGCGCGGTGCTGCAGCGTGGACGTGACGGAGTAGGAGGAGAGTAGTGGGTGTGTATAGACGCGCGGTGTTGCAGCGTGGACGTTACGGAGTTGGAAGAGATTAGTGGGTGTGTATAGACGCGCGGTCTTGCAGCGTGGACGTGACGGAGTAGGAAGAGAGTAGTGGGTGTGTATAGACGCGCGGTGTTGCAGCGTGGACGTTACGGAGTTGGAAGAGATTAGTGGGTGTGTATAGACGCGCGGTCTTGCAGCGTGGACGTGACGGAGTAGGAAGAGAGTAGTGGGTGTGTATAGACGCGCGGTGTTGCAGCGTGGACGTGACGGAGTAGGAAGAGAGTAGTGGGTGTGTATAGACGCGCGGTGTTGCAGCGTGGACGTGACGGAGTAGGAAGAGATTAGTGGGTGTGTATAGACGCGCGGTGTTGCAGCGTGCACGTGACGGAGTAGGAAGAGAGTAGTGGGTGTGTATAGACGCGCGGTGTTGCAGCGTGGACGTGACGGAGTAGGAAGAGATTAGTGGGTGTGTATAGACGCGCGGTGTTGCAGCGTGGACGTGACGGAGTAGGAAGAGAGTAGTGGGTGTGTATAGACGCGCGGTGTTGCAGCGTGGACGTGACGGAGTAGGAGGAGAGTAGTGGGTGTGTATAGACGCGCGGTGTTGCAGCGTGGACGTTACGGAGTAGGAAGAGATTAGTGGGTGTGTATAGACGCGCGGTGTTGCAGCGTGGACGTTACGGAGTAGGAAGAGATTAGTGGGTGTGTATAGACGCGCGGTGTTGCAGCGTGGACGTGACGGAGTAGGAACAGATTAGTGGGTGTGTATAGACGCGCGGTGTTGCAGCGTGGACGTGACGGAGTAGGAGGAGAGTAGTGGGTGTGTATAGACGCGCGATGTTGCAGCGTGGACGTGACGGAGTAGGAACAGATTAGTGGGTGTGTATAGACGCGCGGTGTTGCAGCGTGGACGTGACGGAGTAGGAGGAGAGTAGTGGGTGTGTATAGACGCGCGGTGTTGCAGCGTGGACGTTACGGAGTAGGAAGAGATTAGTGGGTGTGTATAGACGCGCGGTGTTGCAGCGTGGACGTTACGGAGTTGGAAGAGATTAGTGGGTGTGTATAGACGCGCGGTCTTGCAGCGTGGACGTGACGGAGTAGGAACAGATTAGTGGGTGTGTATAGACGCGCGGTGTTGCAGCGTGGACGTGACGGAGTAGGAGGAGAGTAGTGGGTGTGTATAGACGCGCGGTCTTGCAGCGTGGACGTGACGGAGTAGGAAGAGAGTAGTGGGTGTGTATAGACGCGCGGTGTTGCAGCGTGGACGTTACGGAGTTGGAAGAGATTAGTGGGTGTGTATAGACGCGCGGTCTTGCAGCGTGGACGTGACGGAGTAGGAAGAGAGTAGTGGGTGTGTATAGACGCGCGGTGTTGCAGCGTGGACGTGACGGAGTAGGAAGAGAGTAGTGGGTGTGTATAGACGCGCGGTGTTGCAGCGTGGACGTGACGGAGTAGGAAGAGATTAGTGGGTGTGTATAGACGCGCGGTGTTGCAGCGTGGACGTGACGGAGTAGGAAGAGAGTAGTGGGTGTGTATAGACGCGCGGTGTTGCAGCGTGGACGTGACGGAGTAGGAAGAGAGTAGTGGGTGGGTCTAGACGCGCGGTGTTGCAGCGTGGACGTGACGAAGTAGGAAGAGATTAGTGGGTGTGTATAGACGCGCGGTGTTGCAGCGTGCACGTGACGGAGTAGGAAGAGAGTAGTGGGTGTGTATAGACGCGCGGTGCTGCAGCGTGGACGTGACGGAGTAGGAAGAGAGTAGTGGGTGTGTATAGACGCGCGGTGTTGCAGCGTGGACGTGACGGAGTAGGAAGAGAGTAGTGGGTGTGTATAGACGCGCGGTGTTGCAGCGTGGACGTTACGGAGTTGGAAGAGATTAGTGGGTGTGTATAGACGCGCGGTCTTGCAGCGTGGACGTGACGGAGTAGGAAGAGAGTAGTGGGTGTGTATAGACGCGCGGTGTTGCAGCGTGGACGTGACGGAGTAGGAAGAGAGTAGTGGGTGTGTATAGACGCGCGGTGTTGCAGCGTGGACGTGACGGAGTAGGAAGAGATTAGTGGGTGTGTATAGACGCGCGGTGTTGCAGCGTGCACGTGACGGAGTAGGAAGAGAGTAGTGGGTGTGTATAGACGCGCGGTGTTGCAGCGTGGACGTTACGGAGTTGGAAGAGATTAGTGGGTGTGTATAGACGCGCGGTCTTGCAGCGTGGACGTGACGGAGTAGGAAGAGAGTAGTGGGTGTGTATAGACGCGCGGTGTTGCAGCGTGGACGTGACGGAGTAGGAAGAGAGTAGTGGGTGTGTATAGACGCGCGGTGTTGCAGCGTGGACGTGACGGAGTAGGAAGAGAGTAGTGGGTGTGTATAGACGCGCGGTGTTGCAGCGTGGACGTGACGGAGTAGGAAGAGATTAGTGGGTGTGTATAGACGCGCGGTGTTGCAGCGTGCACGTGACGGAGTAGGAAGAGAGTAGTGGGTGTGTATAGACGCGCGGTGTTGCAGCGTGGACGTGACGGAGTAGGAAGAGAGTAGTGGGTGTGTATAGACGCGCGGTGTTGCAGCGTGGACGTGACGGAGTAGGAAGAGATTAGTGGGTGTGTATAGACGCGCGGTGTTGCAGCGTGCACGTGACGGAGTAGGAAGAGAGTAGTGGGTGTGTATAGACGCGCGGTGTTGCAGCGTGGACGTGACGGAGTAGGAACAGATTAGTGGGTGTGTATAGACGCGCGGTGTTGCAGCGTGGACGTGACGGAGTAGGAGGAGAGTAGTGGGTGTGTATAGACGCGCGGTGTTGCAGCGTGGCCGTGACGGAGTAGGAAGAGAGTAGTGGGTGTGTATAGACGCGCGGTGTTGCAGCGTGGCCGTGACGGAGTAGGAAGAGATTAGTGGGTGTGTATAGACGCGCGGTGTTGCAGCGTGCACGTGACGGAGTAGGAAGAGAGTAGTGGGTGTGTATAGACGCGCGGTGTTGCAGCGTGGACGTGACGGAGTAGGAAGAGAGTAGTGGGTATGTATAGACGCGCGGTGTTGCAGCGTGCACGTGACGGAGTAGGAAGAGAGTAGTGGGTGTGTATAGACGCGCGGTGTTGCAGCGTGGACGTGACGGAGTAGGAAGAGAGTAGTGGGTATGTATAGACGCGCGGTGTTGCAGCGTGCACGTGACGGAGTAGGAGAAGAGTAGTGGGTGTGTATAGACGCGCGGTGTTGCAGCGTGGACGTCGCTGGAGCTGTCGCACGGCGGCGCGGAGTGGAGTGCGCCGGCGCGCGGCTCGTACCGCTGCGCCGCCGCCGCACTCAACCTCACCGAGATCGACGGCGCCGTGGCCGAGCTCGCCCTCTCGCGGCTGCAGGAGGAAGCCTTCCGCACTGACCAGGGACACCAGTTCTCTGCAGGTAACGCCACCTCCATACTCCAGATATACGTTTATCCAAACTAGACTACATTTTATAAAAAGAGAAAGTGTTTGTAATGAATAGACTCAAAAACTACTGGATTAAATAAAATAAATCTTTCATTAGGTAATAGAATGCTACATTATTACATAGGCTATGTTTTATATTCAAAAATGTTAGGAATCCGTGCGAAAATTTCGAAAATGTTACTCAAGGTGTAAAAAAATACCTATAAATTTCTTTACTTTGCACGCGCTGCGAAAACTGTTGATGATACAACAAAATAATGTACTACACATTTAGAGAACACATTACTATGTACAAAAAAGTTCGCGGTACCATATTTTACGTCTTAATATTTTAGTTATGTCAACTTTTTTATGTAGGAAAAGTTACTAGAAATGCCAGCAGAAACTAGACCGCGTTAATTAGTAGTAAGTAACTCGGTTATAATCCTTAACTAAATAAATCATTTTGTACCTACGAGGTTGTTTCAGCACCTAGGAATTACTTTTTTAGTTATTCAAATCGGACATTCCATTCAAAAGATATCAATAATATGAGTGAAAAAAAAACATTGCAAAAACTCGCTCGCGAAGAGTTTCGGTTGGTTATTTTTTCAAAAAACTTTATGTTTTGGTACCTATTTAGTTTCAATGTTTGGGTGAATTGGGTAAAGATACCTTTTGTTTTCAATGAAATCGGTTATTAAACCTTTCGGAAATAAGACATGAATAACACCTATAGGCGGATATTAGAATGGAGAGCACTGTTGGGAACACGTAACGCAGGACGCCCGCGGCTAGGCGGGTGCCGGGAGCGGGGGATCCGTGGCGGGTGTGGGGGGAGGCTGATGGTGATGAATACCCATTAGATGGGCTCAACAAGATCTACAATCATAAATTAGTCCAGTAGTTTTGGAGATACGAGTATGTGATGTAAACAGACAGATTCGCAGAGAACGGAGTTTCACTATAAGGGTTTATTTGAAGGTACAGATGTCAAGTTTATTGTTTTACATCTGTGTGACTCTAGTCCCAATATAATTTGTTATTCTCTAACTTGTCTCAACTTGATTACCAACTAACGGAACAGAGTCGCGACCGATTGTATTTGGAAAATCAAATGAATTAGCAACGCATTGGCAGATGGTTGAGGGTTTTATGTGTGGTGTGTAGCGGTGGAGTGCGGCGCGGGCGGGGTGCCCGACGCGGTCCCCATCGCGGTGGGGTGCGCGCTGGGGGCGCTGGTGGTGCTGGTGCTGGGGGCCTACCTCATCGGGCGGCGCCGCGCGCAGCAGCCCGGATACGTCTCCATGTAGACCGCGTGAGTGTGACTCTGTGTCTTATTTATCCTTAGTGACGCCGATGGAGAATGACACTTGTCAGTTAACCACTCGATTTTACTCAATATCTCACTAATTACCAAGTTTTTCTGATCTTTTTGAATAAAACCCAGGTTTTAAAAAGATTTCTCGAGAATCAAAATAAATGAAACTGCTGTGGATGCCGTCGCTAAACTTTTGTTAAAAAAATATTACAAAAGTCGCTTCTTTAACTCATGTCTGTACAATTGTTTCAGCCGCGTGCCATGTGTGACCATAGTATTTACAAATAAATCCACTTTACCTATAAATACACGAGTAAACACTCAATAAATGCTAATAGTATACTTTAGAAAGGATAAGTATGTTATCCCAGTAGCTGTCGGTGGCCATAGTCAACTTGGTTGAATACCAATTTATGTTTTCTTTAAATGTATATTGTTTGGGTGTTCTACTCAATCAATTATATATCAACGGCATATCAAAGTTAAATTGGACATATTTCCCAAACAAATTGTGTCAGATATTATAATATTGTGCTCCATAGATGATTCCCAACGCTCTCCCTCTGCTTGCAGCAGGACGGCGGCGAGTGCAGCCGGGGCGCGCCATACAGTTCGCTCGTTCCTTGTATTAATTCCAAAGTGCAGAAACCATAAGTTTTGTTACAAATAGATATATGTTTAGCTTTAATGAGTGGTACCGAAGCCCGGGGTCGGGCGCGTCGGTGCGGGCGCGTCCGGGGGTCGGGCGCGTCGGTGCGGGCGCGTCCGGGGGTCGGGCGCGTCGGTGCGGGCGCGTCCGGGGGTCGGGCGCGTCGGTGCGGGCGCGTCCGGGGGTCGGGCGCGTCCGGGGGTCGGGCGCGTCGGTGCGGGCGCGTCCGGGGGTCGGGCGCGTCGGTGCGGGCGCGTCCGGGGGTCGGGCGCGTCGGTGCGGGCGCGTCCGGGGGTCGGGCGCGTCCGGGGGTCGGGCGCGTCGGTGCGGGCGCGTCCGGGGGTCGGGCGCGTCGGTGCGGGCGCGTCCGGGGGTCGGGCGCGTCGGTGCGGGCGCGTCCGGGGGTCGGGCGCGTCCGCACCGAGCGCGTCTAATTAATATTATAAATAATAAATGGTTTTTATTGGTAATGAGTGTTTAATTTGATCGTTGTTAGAACACTCCTCCTAAATGTATGTGATTTGATGTTTCTTGGCCATTGAGTTCTACCTATAGATGATATTTCCTATATATTTTTAACCATCGACACGTCGATCGGTTTGTCGATGTGGCAGTAAGGCTCCAGGTCATGCAACTGTACCTATCGTTTGGTAAGCATACCTACAAAGTCCATGAATGGGGACAACTGATACTTCTGAGAGCCGGTCATGTGACTCTGTACCCACCTGTCGATAGCCCCTCACAGTCCATATGCCAAACGTCAAAATTGATCTTAGACAATATCTCGGGAACCAATGGCCTTGGGCAAGCCATACTAATACTCGGATGTGACCGCCCTAATGCCTAAAATCGCCTATAAACAGAAATGTTGCCGCAACAAATGTGTTTGTTGTCGCCATCTTGTGTTCTCACTCCATAGTTAAAGTAAGAACACAATATGGCGACAATCAACGCCCAGTAATCACTTATAGTAATTTATGCTCTTAGTTTTTGTTTTGAGTTTGTATGACGCCGGCCATATTATGTTTTCACGTTTGGGAATGGCACCATTTTAGGCATTAGTGTGGCTCCCTATATATGCATGTCTCCAAGGTTTCTTTATCGTTTAGCAAAGCTCAATCCATTGGTTGGCCAATTTTGGCACATCCGAGTGCTGGGCCAACATGAGTGCCGCCACAGCCAGCACGGCCATATCCAAGGCATGAGAGCATGACATCAGTTCACCTACAGTCGCAGCACGGACACTTCAAGACAAGACTCATGTCTTGTCATGAGTTTTGTCTTGCTTGAGGTATTGGGTGTAATAAATCTCTCGCGCCGCCCGTTTAACTTTTTTTAATCTTATAAATTCTAGTAAAAAAATGTGGGAATTACTAGAAAATTATAAAAAAGATGGAATCTTGGGAACGTGGGAATTGTAAAAAGTAGGTAGTCAATGTAAAGGTGGTAAAATGCGTATAAGAGAAAGTATGCTATGATGTGGGAATTTTGAAAAAGTAGATATTGAAAATTCCTACTTTTTAAAGAGTGGGATAAATTCCCACTTTTTTTTAAAGTAGGAAATAGTCGTCCCATTTGACGAAAGAATGATTTTTAGTGGGATTTTTTTTAAAGTCACACTTTTTTAAAAAATAGGAAAAAGTCCCACTTTACGAAAAAATGATTTTTAATAGTCTCACTTTTTAAAAAAGCTCCACTTTACGAAAAAAATGAAGTTTTTTTTATTAAATGGGATTTTATTCCCACTAAACTAATATTTTTTTCGTCAAGTGGGACCTTTTTCCACTTTTCATAAAATGAGATTTTTTTCCCACTTAAAAAATCATAATCATTTTAATGTAATTTTCGTCAAGTGGGACCCATGCTGAGAAGCGTGAATGAAAACAAGACAGATACCTACTTTATAGCAAGATTTTGAAGTCTTGTCTTGGGAAGCCGTGCTAGCAAAAAGTCCCGCCACACCGTTTTGACGTTTGCTCGCGACGCCGTGTCGCGTCTTGGGTTGGCCGCGCTAAGGCTGCTGTTTAAAATAAAATGAGGCGCTTATATAATCAAATATATCTCGTTAAATATTTGTCGCAGCTTATTGAGTCGTATAGCGCAAGGAAAATGTCCAAATCTTGTCACATTTAGACTAGAAAGAAAGTAAAATGCGAAAATTTAAGTTTACAGGTTTATTAAAAAATAGGCAAGGATTAAATTACAAGGTTTATAATAAAGAATATAAGAATTAACAAAGTCAAGTCAAAAATATTTATTTCATGTAAACCTTTACAGGCATTTAAGAAAAGTCAAAAAAAAAAAGTATATATAAGGTCCTGTGTGCACTTGGCAACAACCCAACCGTACACACACTACATAACCAACCAGTTTATGACTAGGTGGTTAGCTGGTTCCATTGACCTGTCAATCGTTGACTGCCCTGCAAAAGTGCCACCAAGGCGACCAACCCAACAGACCATAGCTACGCCCCAAATATACATACTTTAATATAGGTAATCAAAATATAGATAGATGGAAGGCATCTTTTAGGACGCAAACGCTGATCACAAGTCGATCGCCTCAGAGACACCCTGGAGAAAAAGGTACCAGCAAGTAAAAAACTGATGTTCCACATGTACCGTATCATCGGAGGAGCATGGTCCTGCATGATTATTGACTTAAACCTATGCTTATAGCATGTGGTATATACTCTCATCCTACTGAAGAGCACGCGTAGAACACCCCAAGGCAGATATACTATCATACAATATTGAAAGTACAGAATTACAGAACACAACATTTCTTTGATGCCAGCGCCGGCCTATCAGCAGAAGATTTTTCGGGATCTTCGCTTATTATATGATAACAATCAAAAGTGCGTGCCCAGCGGAGATTCAAGGCCCCCACAGCACCACCCGATCACGGACGTAACTTATGTGTCAGCCATCCTTCTGCTCAACCAGGCCCTTAGGGTGCAGACCAGAACCCGGCACAAGCGCCACCACTGCAATGACCTTCAAAGGAGAGGAAATCCGCTGGATACGTATACTACTACATTGCAGGGCCAAATACATAGCTGAATCCAAGGCCTGCGCAAACATCAACTAGTTAAAAAAATCATGGAAATGTATTCTATAACTCTGTTAACAAAATAACTTAAAATAAATAAGACAAATGAACATAAATGTTAAGTAATAACTAATTATTATACCTTGTAGAAAATAATAAATATTTAAAATTAAAATAATAATAAAAGGTTATAGTAATAACAAGTTATTACCTCATCCAAAAATATATAAAAAAATACCTATTGTAGTAAAAAAAAATATATACCTATAATAGTAAGTATTATGAATTATTACAATATGACAGTTACTATTAGTTTAGAGATTCCAGACGCAGAGAGGACTGATTCCAGACATCTCTGTCATTAATAATAATCATTAACTTTGTAATACGCCTTGGCTATTAAAGTTTGCTTTATACAATTTTAAAAAAAATCAGGTACTTGGTCTTCTTAGTATTTAAAACCAAATTATTTGCTGTGAACCATTCAGAGACCATAGACAGAGTATTGTTTGCTGCTGACAATATGTTGTCTTTTCTATCAACTTTAAACAACAGGGACGTGTCATCAGCAAACAGCACTATCTGCGCTGTTTCTTGTACCATATGCGGAAGGTCATTGATATATACCAGAAACAGGAAAGGCCCTAAAATTGATCCCTGGGGGACTCCCATATTCACAAGAGATCCTTTAGATACACTACCATTAATGTTAACACATTGCGTTCTATTAGAGATATAGGACTCCACAAGGTTTAACGCTACTCCGCGAACTCCATAGAATTCCAGCTTACCCAATAGAGTTTGATGATCTACACAATCAAATGCTTTAGACAGATCGCAAAAGACACCAATGAGATCCTGAGACTTTACCAGCATCTGTTGTATTTCTACCTTTTGTTAACCCATATTAACGATCGTGTATTAATAATTTGTTGATATTAAAATATCTTAATAGCTGACTTAGCATTATTTTTTCAAATATTTTGCTAAGCGCGGGTAATACGGAAATGGGTCGATAGTTTGGGTCTGTTTTACATCCCGATTTAAATATAGGGGCTATTTTACTGTGCTTCATAAAGTCTGGGAAGACACCGTTATCCACACAACTATTATAAATGTCGGCTAAGATAGGCCCAATGGTGTAAATAATAGGTTCTATTGCTTTTACGGATAATCCCAATAAATCTTCCGTTTTCTTTTTATTTAACAAATAAGTAAGCAAGAATTATAAATATGAGAAAGAGTTAAGAAAAGGGATTATGTAATTAAAAGTGAGCTAAAGTAAGTAAGAGGGTCGTGAGTATAGGTCAATGGTACTCTGTATTTAATATTAAATACCGCACTCCCCTGGGGCCTTAGAGAAATTACACTCCATTCCATCGATGGAATCGTTCTCAGTCAAATAAGTATAAATTTTTACAGTCGTCAGTAGGCCTTGAAATCGGACGGAAAAATTCGTAGAGAAGTGGCAATTCCATAGAATCTATAGTAAGCCACACCCACTCTGGAAAATATTTGACATTTGTTTGTATAGGATTGGTAGAGAAATCACCAAATTTTCCATATTCCGTAAGGACAACGGAAAAAAAAGTTGACGATTTCAATTCTGTCTGAAATAGGCTCACGGCTTGTTCGATTTATACATTTTTTAAAGTTTTTATCGATTTTTCCACCTTTGCATGACTTTTTTGTAAGTGATGAATATCCATTTTTCATCTGCCTCTCGGTCTATGACAGAAATGAGGAACCAAATTCTAACATACTGGATATCAAAGGCAGTTCCATAAGCAACTATTTAAAACAGATTTTAACAACTCGGAAAGGATTTTTCCACCTTTGCATGACTTTTTTGTAAGTGATGAATATCCATTTTTCATCTGCCTCTCGGTCTATGACAGAAATGAGGAACCAAATTCTAACATACTGGATATCAAAGGCAGTTCCATAAGCAACTATTTAAAACAGATTTTAACAACTCGGAAAGGATTTTTCCACCTTTGCATGACTTTTTTGTAAGTGATGAATATCCATTTTTCATCTGCCTCTCGGTCTATGACAGAAATGAGGAACCAAATTCTTACATACTGGATATCAAAGCCAGTTCCATAAGCAACTATTTAAAACAGATTTTAACAACTCGGAAAGGATATTTCCACCTTTGCATGACGTTTATACAAAAAAAAAACACAATTTATGAATAAAAATTTTTTCATCTGCCTCTCGGTCTATGACAGAAATGAGGAACCAAATTCTAACATACTGCATATCAAAGGCAGTTCCATAAGCAACTATTTAAAACATATTTTAACAACTCGGAAAGGATATTTCCACCTTTTCATGACTTTTTTGTAAGTGATGAATATCCATTTTTCATCTGCCTCTCGGTCTATGGTAGAAATGAGGAACCAAATTCTAACATACTGGATATCAAAGGCAGTTCCATAAGCAACTATTTAAAACAGATTTTAACAACTCGGAAAGGATTTTTCTACCTTTGCATGACTTTTTTGTAAGTGATGAATATCCATTTTTCATCTGCCTCTCGGTCTATGACAGAAATGAGAAACCAAATTCTAACATACTGGATATCAAAGGCAGTTCTATAAGCAACTATTTAAAACATATTTCAACAACTCGGAAAGAATATTTCCACCTTTGCATGAAGTTTATACAAAAAAAAACACAATTTATGAATAAATATTTTTCATCTGCCTCTCGATCTATGACAGAAATGAGGAACCAAATTCTAACATACTGCATATCAAAGGCAGTTCCATAAGCAACTATTTAAAACATATTTCAACAACTCGGAAAGGATATTTCCACCTTTGCATGATTTTTTTGTAAGTGATGAATATCCATTTTTCATCTGCCTCTCGGTCTATGACAGAAATGAGGAACCAAATTCTAACATACTGGATATTAAAGGCAGTTCCATAAGCAACTATTTAAAACAGATTTTAACAAATCGGAAAGGATATTTCCACCTTTGCATGACTTTTTTGTAAGTGATGAATATCCATTTTTCATCTGCCTCTCGGTCTATGACAGAAATGAGGAACCAAATTCTAACATACTGGATATCAAAGGCAGTTCCATAAGCAACTATTTAAACATATTTCAACAACTCGGAAAGGATATTTCCACCTTTGCATGCAGTTTATACAAAAAAAAACACAATTTATGAATAAATATTTTTCATCTGCCTCTCGATCTATGACAGAAATGAGAAACCAAATTCTAACATACTGCATATCAAAGGCAGTTCCATAAGCAACTATTTAAAACATATTTCAACAACTCGGAAAGGATATTTCCACCTTTGCATGAAGTTTATACAAAAAAAAACACAATTTATGAATAAATATTTTTCATCTGCCTCTCGATCTATGACAGAAATGAGGAACCAAATTCTAACATACTGGATATCAAAGGCAGTTCCATAAGCAACTATTTAAAACATATTTCAACAACTCGGAAAGAATATTTCCACCTTTGCATGAAGTTTATACAAAAAAAAACACAATTTATGAATAAATATTTTTCATCTGCCTCTCGATTTATGACAGAAATGAGGAACCAAATTCTAACATACTGCATATCAAAGGCAGTTCCATAAGCAACTATTTAAAACATATTTCAACAACTCGGAAAGGATATTTCCACCTTTGCATGACTTTTTTGTAAGTGATGAATATCCATTTTTCATCTGCATCTCGGTCTATGACATAAATGAGGAACCAAATTCTAACATACTGGATATCAAAGGCAGTGCCATAAGCAACTATTTAAAACAGATTTTAACAACTCGGAAAGGATATTTCCACCTTTGCATGACGTTTATACAAAAAAAAAACACAATTTATGAATAAAAATTTTTTCATCTGCCTCTCGGTCTATGACAGAAATGAGGAACCAAATTCTAACATACTGCATATCAAAGGCAGTTCCATAAGCAACTATTTAAAACATATTTTAACAACTCGGAAAGGATATTTCCACCTTTTCATGACTTTTTTGTAAGTGATGAATATCCATTTTTCATCTGCCTCTCGGTCTATGGTAGAAATGGGGAACCAAATTCTAACATACTGGATATCAAAGACAGTTCCATAAGCAACTATTTAAAACAGATTTTAACAACTCGGAAAGGATATTTCCACCTTTGCATGACTTTTTTGTAAGTGATGAATATCCATTTTTCATCTGCCTCTCGGTCTATGACAGAAATGAGGAACCAAATTCTAACATACTGCATATCAAAGGCAGTTCCATAAGCAACTATTTAAAATATATTTCAACAACTCGGAAAGAATATTTCCACCTTTGCATGAAGTTTATACAAAAAAAAACACAATTTATGAATAAATATTTTTCATCTGCCTCTCGATCTATGACAGAAATAAGGAACCAAATTCTAACATACTGCATATCAAAGGCAGTTCCATAAGCAACTATTTAAAACACATTTCAACAACTCGGAAAGGATATTTCCACCTTTGCATGACTTTTTTGTAAGTGATGAATATCCAATTTTCATCTGCCTCTCGGTCTATGACAGAAATGAGGAACCAAATTCTAACATACTGGATATCAAAGGCAGTTCCATAAGCAACTATTTAAAACAGATTTTAACAACTCGGAAAGGATTTTTCCACCTTTGCATGACTTTTTTGTAAGTGATGAATATCCATTTTTCATCTGCCTCTCAGTCTATGACAGAAATGAGGAACCAAATTCTAACATACTGGATATCAAAGGCAGTTCCATAAGCAACTATTTAAAACAGATTTTAACAACTCGGAAAGGATATTTTCACCTTTGCATGACTTTTTTGTAAGTGATGAATATCCATTTTTCATCTGCCTCTCGGTCTATGACAGAAATGATTCTTACATACTGGATATCAAAGGCAGTTCCATAAGCAACTATTTAAAACAGATTTTAACAACTCGGAAAGGATATTTCCACCTTTGCATGACTTTTTTGTAAGTGATGAATATCCATTTTTCATCTGCCTCTCGGTCTATGACAGAAATGAGGAACCAAATTCTAACATACTGCATATCAAAGGCAGTTCCATAAGCATCTATTTAAAACATATTTCAACAACTCGGAAAGGATATTTCCACCTTTGCATGACTTTTTTGTAAGTGATGAATATCCATTTTTCATCTGCCTCTCGGTCTATGACAGAAATGAGGAAACAAATTCTAACATACTGGATATCAAAGGCAGTTCCATAAGCAACTATTTAAAACAGATTTTAACAACTCGGAAAGGATATTTTCACCTTTGCATGACTTTTTTGTAAGTGATGAATATCCATTTTTCATCTGCCTCTCGGTCTATGACAGAAATGAGGAACCAAATTCTAACATACTGCATATCAAAGGCAGTTCCATAAGCAACTATTTAAAACATATTTTAACAACTCGGAAAGGATATTTCCACCTTTTCATGACTTTTTTGTAAGTGATGAATATCCATTTTTCATCTGCCTCTCGGTCTATGGTAGAAATGAGGAACCAAATTCTAACATACTGGATACCAGAGACAGTTCAATAAGCAACTATTTAAAACAGATTTTAACAACTCGGAAAGGATATTTCCACCTTTGCATGACTTTTTTGTAAGTGATGAATATCCATTTTTCATCTGCCTCTCGGTCTATGACAGAAATGAGGAACCAAATTCTAACATACTGGATATCAAAGGCAGTTCCATAAGCAACTATTTAAAACATATTTCAACAACTCGGAAAGGATATTTCCACCTTTGCATGACTTTTTTGTAAGTGATGAATATCCATTTTTCATCTGCCTCTCGGTCTATGACAGAAATGAGGAACCAAATTCTAACATACTGGATATCAAAGGCAGTTCCATAAGCAACTATTTAAAACAGATTTTAACAACTCGGAAAGGATATTTCCACCTTTGCATGACGTTTATACAAAAAAAAAACACAATTTATGAATAAAAATTTTTTCATCTGCCTCTCGGTCTATGACAGAAATGTGGAACCAAATTCTAACATACTGCATATCAAAGGCAGTTCCATAAGCAACTATTTAAAACAGATTTTAACAACTCGGAAAGGATATTTCCACCTTTGCATGACTTTTTTGTAAGTGATGAATATCCAATTTTCATCTGCCTCTCGGTCTATGACAGAAATGAGGAACCAAATTCTAACATACTGGATATCAAAGGCAGTTCCATAAGCAACTATTTAAAACAGATTTTAACAACTCGGAAAGGATTTTTCCACCTTTGCATGACTTTTTTGTAAGTGATGAATATCCATTTTTCATCTGCCTCTCGGTCTATGACAGAAATGAGGAACCAAATTCTAACATACTGGATATCAAAGGCAGTTCCATAAGCAACTATTTAAAACAGATTTTAACAACTCGGAAAGGATATTTTCACCTTTGCATGACTTTTTTGTAAGTGATGAATATCCATTTTTCATCTGCCTCTCGGTCTATGACAGAAATGAGGAACCAAATTCTTACATACTGGATATCAAAGGCAGTTCCATAAGCAACTATTTAAAACAGATTTTAACAACTCGGAAAGGATATTTCCACCTTTGCATGACTTTTTTGTAAGTGATGAATATCCATTTTTCATCTGCCTCTCGGTCTATGACAGAAATAAGGAACCAAATTCTAACATACTGCATATCAAAGGCAGTTCCATAAGCATCTATTTAAAACATATTTCAACAACTCGGAAAGGATATTTCCACCTTTGCATGACTTTTTTGTAAGTGATGAATATCCATTTTTCATCTGCCTCTCGGTCTATGACAAAAATGAGGAACCAAATTCTAACATACTGCATATCAAAGGCAGTTCCATAAGCAACTATTTAAAACATATTTCAACAACTCGGAAAGAATATTTCCACCTTTGCATGAAGTTTATACAAAAAAAAACACAATTTATGAATAAATATTTTTCATCTGCCTCTCGATCTATGACAGAAATAAGGAACCAAATTCTAACATACTGCATATCAAAGGCAGTTCGATAAGCAACTATTTAAAACATATTTCAACAACTCGGAAAGGATATTTCCACCTTTGCATGACTTTTTTGTAAGTGATGAATATCCAATTTTCATCTGCCTCTCGGTCTATGACAGAAATGAGAAACCAAATTCTAACATACTGCATATCAAAGGCAGTTCCATAAGCAACTATTTAAAACATATTTCAACAACTCGGAAAGGATATTTCCACCTTTGCATGAAGTTTATACAAAAAAAAACACAATTTATGAATAAATATTTTTCATCTGCCTCTCGATCTATGACAGAAATGAGGAACCAAATTCTAACATACTGGATATCAAAGGCAGTTCCATAAGCAACTATTTAAAACATATTTCAACGACTCGGAAAGAATATTTCCACCTTTGCATGAAGTTTATACAAAAAAAAACACAATTTATGAATAAATATTTTTCATCTGCCTCTCGATTTATGACAGAAATGAGGAACCAAATTCTAACATACTGCATATCAAAGGCAGTTCCATAAGCAACTATTTAAAACATATTTCAACAACTCGGAAAGGATATTTCCACCTTTGCATGACTTTTTTGTAAGTGATGAATATCCATTTTTCATCTGCCTCTCGGTCTATGACATAAATGAGGAACCAAATTCTAACATACTGGATATCAAAGGCAGTGCCATAAGCAACTATTTAAAACAGATTTTAACAACTCGGAAAGGATATTTCCACCTTTGCATGACGTTTATACAAAAAAAAACACAATTTATGAATAAAAATTTTTTCATCTGCCTCTCGGTCTATGACAGAAATGAGGAACCAAATTCTAACATACTGCATATCAAAGGCAGTTCCATAAGCAACTATTTAAAACATATTTTAACAACTCGGAAAGGATATTTCCACCTTTTCATGACTTTTTTGTAAGTGATGAATATCCATTTTTCATCTGCCTCTCGGTCTATGGTAGAAATGGGGAACCAAATTCTAACATACTAGATATCAAAGACAGTTCCATAAGCAACTATTTAAAACAGATTTTAACAACTCGGAAAGGATATTTCCACCTTTGCATGACTTTTTTGTAAGTGATGAATATCCATTTTTCATCTGCCTCTCGGTCTATGACAGAAATGAGGAACCAAATTCTAACATACTGCATATCAAAGGCAGTTCCATAAGCAACTATTTAAAACATATTTCAACAACTCGGAAAGAATATTTCCACCTTTGCATGAAGTTTATACAAAAAAAAACACAATTTATGAATAAATATTTTTCATCTGCCTCTCGATCTATGACATAAATGAGGAACCAAATTCTAACATACAGGATATCAAAGGCAGTGCCATAAGCAACTATTTAAAACAGATTTTAACAACTCGGAAAGGATTTTTCCACCTTTGCATGACTTTTTTGTAAGTGATGAATATCCATTTTTCATCTGCCTCTCGGTCTATGACAGAAATGAGGAACCAAATTCTAACATACTGGATATCAAAGGCAGTTCCATAAGCAACTATTTAAAACAGATTTTAACAACTCGGAAAGGATATTTTCACCTTTGCATGACTTTTTTGTAAGTGATGAATATCCATTTTTCATCTGCCTCTCGGTCTATGACAGAAATGAGGAACCAAATTCTTACATACTGGATATCAAAGGCAGTTCCATAAGCAACTATTTAAAACAGATTTTAACAACTCGGAAAGGATATTTCCACCTTTGCATGACTTTTTTGTAAGTGATGAATATCCATTTTTCATCTGCCTCTCGGTCTATGACAGAAATGAGGAACCAAATTCTAACATACTGCATATCAAAGGCAGTTCCATAAGCATCTATTTAAAACATATTTCAACAACTCGGAAAGGATATTTCCACCTTTGCATGACTTTTTTGTAAGTGATGAATATCCATTTTTCATCTGCCTCTCGGTCTATGACAGAAATGAGGAAACAAATTCTAACATACTGGATATCAAAGGCAGTTCCATAAGCAACTATTTAAAACAGATTTTAACAACTCGGAAAGGATATTTTCACCTTTGCATGACTTTTTTGTAAGTGATGAATATCCATTTTTCATCTGCCTCTCGGTCTATGACAGAAATGAGGAACCAAATTCTAACATACTGCATATCAAAGGCAGTTCCATAAGCAACTATTTAAAACATATTTTAACAACTCGGAAAGGATATTTCCACCTTTTCATGACTTTTTTGTAAGTGATGAATATCCATTTTTCATCTGCCTCTCGGTCTATGGTAGAAATGAGGAACCAAATTCTAACATACTGGATACCAAAGACAGTTCAATAAGCAACTATTTAAAACAGATTTTAACAACTCGGAAAGGATTTTTCCACCTTTGCATGACTTTTTTGTAAGTGATGAATATCCAATTTTCATCTGCCTCTCGGTCTATGACAGAAATGAGGAACCAAATTCTAACATACTGGATATCAAAGGCAGTTCCATAAGAAACTATTTAAAACATATTTCAACAACTCGGAAAGGATATTTCCACCTTTGCATGACTTTTTTGTAAGTGATGAATATCCATTTTTCATCTGCCTCTCGGTCTATGACAGAAATGAGGAACCAAATTCTAACATATTGGATATCAAAGGCAGTTCCATAAGCAACTATTTAAAACAGATTTTAACAACTCGGAAAGGATATTTCCACCTTTGCATGACGTTTATACAAAAAAAAAACACAATTTATGAATAAAAATTTTTTCATCTGCCTCTCGGTCTATGACAGAAATGTGGAACCAAATTCTAACATACTGCATATCAAAGGCAGTTCCATAAGCAACTATTTAAAACATATTTTAACAACTCGGAAAGGATATTTCCACCTTTGCATGAAGTTTATACAACAAAAAACACAATTTATGAATAAATATTTTTCATCTGCCTCTCGATTTATGACAGAAATGAGGAACCAAATTCTAACATACTGCATATCAAAGGCAGTTCCATAAGCAACTATTTAAAACATATTTCAACAACTCGGAAAGGATATTTCCACCTTTGCATGACTTTTTTGTAAGTGATGAATATCCATTTTTCATCTGCCTCTCGGTCTATGACAGAAATGAGGAACCAAATTCTAACATATTGGATATCAAAGGCAGTTCCATAAGCAACTATTTAAAACAGATTTTAACAACTCGGAAAGGATATTTCCACCTTTGCATGACGTTTATACAAAAAAAAAACACAATTTATGAATAAAAATTTTTTCATCTGCCTCTCGGTCTATGACAGAAATGTGGAACCAAATTCTAACATACTGCATATCAAAGGCAGTTCCATAAGCAACTATTTAAAACATATTTTAACAACTCGGAAAGAATATTTCCACCTTTGCATGAAGTTTATACAAAAAAAAACACAATTTATGAATAAATATTTTTCATCTGTATCTCGATTTATGACAGAAATGAGGAACCAAATTCTAACATACTGCATATCAAAGGCAGTTCCATAAGCAACTATTTAAAACATATTTCAACAACTCGGAAAGGATATTTCCACCTTTGCATGACTTTTTTGTAAGTGATGAATATCCATTTTTCATCTGCCTCTCGGTCTATGACATAAATGAGGAACCAAATTCTAACATACTGGATATCAAAGGCAGTGCCATAAGCAACTATTTAAAACAGATTTTAACAACTCGGAAAGGATATTTCCACTTTTGCATGACGTTTATACAAATAAAAACACAATTTATGAATAAAAATTTTTTCATCTGCCTCTCGGTCTATGACAGAAATGAGGAACCAAATTCTAACATACTGCATATCAAAGGCAGTTCCATAAGCAACTATTTAAAACATATTTTAACAACTCGGAAAGGATATTTCCACCTTTTCATGACTTTTTTGTAAGTGATGAATATCCATTTTTCATCTGCCTCTCGGTCTATGGTAGAAATGGGGAACCAAATTCTAACATACTAGATATCAAAGACAGTTCCATAAGCAACTATTTAAAACAGATTTTAACAACTCGGAAAGGATATTTCCACCTTTGCATGACTTTTTTGTAAGTGATGAATATCCATTTTTCATCTGCCTCTCGGTCTATGACAGAAATGAGGAACCAAATTCTAACATACTGCATATCAAAGGCAGTTCCATAAGCAACTATTTAAAACATATTTCAACAACTCGGAAAGAATATTTCCACCTTTGCATGAAGTTTATACAAAAAAAAACACAATTTATGAATAAATATTTTTCATCTGCCTCTCGATCTATGACATAAATGAGGAACCAAATTCTAACATACAGGATATCAAAGGCAGTGCCATAAGCAACTATTTAAAACAGATTTTAACAACTCGGAAAGGATTTTTCCACCTTTGCATGACTTTTTTGTAAGTGATGAATATCCATTTTTCATCTGCCTCTCGGTCTATGACAGAAATGAGGAACCAAATTCTAACATACTGGATATCAAAGGCAGTTCCATAAGCAACTATTTAAAACAGATTTTAACAACTCGGAAAGGATATTTTCACCTTTGCATGACTTTTTTGTAAGTGATGAATATCCATTTTTCATCTGCCTCTCGGTCTATGACAGAAATGAGGAACCAAATTCTTACATACTGGATATCAAAGGCAGTTCCATAAGCAACTATTTAAAACAGATTTTAACAACTCGGAAAGGATATTTCCACCTTTGCATGACTTTTTTGTAAGTGATGAATATCCATTTTTCATCTGCCTCTCGGTCTATGACAGAAATGAGGAACCAAATTCTAACATACTGCATATCAAAGGCAGTTCCATAAGCATCTATTTAAAACATATTTCAACAACTCGGAAAGGATATTTCCACCTTTGCATGACTTTTTTGTAAGTGATGAATATCCATTTTTCATCTGCCTCTCGGTCTATGACAGAAATGAGGAAACAAATTCTAACATACTGGATATCAAAGGCAGTTCCATAAGCAACTATTTAAAACAGATTTTAACAACTCGGAAAGGATATTTCCACCTTTGCATGACTTTTTTGTAAGTGATGAATATCCATTTTTCATCTGCCTCTCGGTCTATGACAGAAATGAGGAACCAAATTCTAACATACTGCATATCAAAGGCAGTTCCATAAGCAACTATTTAAAACATATTTCAACAACTCGGAAAGGATATTTCCACCTTTTCATGACTTTTTTGTAAGTGATGAATATCCATTTTTCATCTGCCTCTCGGTCTATGGTAAAAATGAGGAACCAAATTCTAACATACTGGATACCAAAGACAGTTCAATAAGCAACTATTTAAAACAGATTTTAACAACTCGGAAAGGATTTTTCCACCTTTGCATGACTTTTTTGTAAGTGATGAATATCCAATTTTCATCTGCCTCTCGGTCTATGACAGAAATGAGGAACCAAATTCTAACATACTGGATATCAAAGGCAGTTCCATAAGCAACTATTTAAAACATATTTCAACAACTCGGAAAGGATATTTCCACCTTTGCATGACTTTTTTGTAAGTGATGAATATCCATTTTTCATCTGCCTCTCGGTCTATGACAGAAATGAGGAACCAAATTCTAACATATTGGATATCAAAGGCAGTTCCATAAGCAACTATTTAAAACAGATTTTAACAACTCGGAAAGGATATTTCCACCTTTGCATGACGTTTATACAAAAAAAAAACACAATTTATGAATAAAAATTTTTTCATCTGCCTCTCGGTCTATGACAGAAATGAGGAACCAAATTCTAACATACTGCATATCAAAGGCAGTTCCATAAGCAACTATTTAAAACATATTTTAACAACTCGGAAAGGATATTTCCACCTTTTCATGACTTTTTTGTAAGTGATGAATATCCATTTTTCATCTGCCTCTCGGTCTATGGTAGAAATGGGGAACCAAATTCTAACATACTAGATATCAAAGACAGTTCCATAAGCAACTATTTAAAACAGATTTTAACAACTCGGAAAGGATATTTCCACCTTTGCATGACTTTTTTGTAAGTGATGAATATCCATTTTTCATCTGCCTCTCGGTCTATGACAGAAATGAGGAACCAAATTCTAACATACTGCATATCAAAGGCAGTTCCATAAGCAACTATTTAAAACATATTTCAACAACTCGGAAAGAATATTTCCACCTTTGCATGAAGTTTATACAAAAAAAAACACAATTTATGAATAAATATTTTTCATCTGCCTCTCGATCTATGACATAAATGAGGAACCAAATTCTAACATACAGGATATCAAAGGCAGTGCCATAAGCAACTATTTAAAACAGATTTTAACAACTCGGAAAGGATTTTTCCACCTTTGCATGACTTTTTTGTAAGTGATGAATATCCATTTTTCATCTGCCTCTCGGTCTATGACAGAAATGAGGAACCAAATTCTAACATACTGGATATCAAAGGCAGTTCCATAAGCAACTATTTAAAACAGATTTTAACAACTCGGAAAGGATATTTTCACCTTTGCATGACTTTTTTGTAAGTGATGAATATCCATTTTTCATCTGCCTCTCGGTCTATGACAGAAATGAGGAACCAAATTCTTACATACTGGATATCAAAGGCAGTTCCATAAGCAACTATTTAAAACAGATTTTAACAACTCGGAAAGGATATTTCCACCTTTGCATGACTTTTTTGTAAGTGATGAATATCCATTTTTCATCTGCCTCTCGGTCTATGACAGAAATGAGGAACCAAATTCTAACATACTGCATATCAAAGGCAGTTCCATAAGCATCTATTTAAAACATATTTCAACAACTCGGAAAGGATATTTCCACCTTTGCATGACTTTTTTGTAAGTGATGAATATCCATTTTTCATCTGCCTCTCGGTCTATGACAGAAATGAGGAAACAAATTCTAACATACTGGATATCAAAGGCAGTTCCATAAGCAACTATTTAAAACAGATTTTAACAACTCGGAAAGGATATTTCCACCTTTGCATGACTTTTTTGTAAGTGATGAATATCCATTTTTCATCTGCCTCTCGGTCTATGACAGAAATGAGGAACCAAATTCTAACATACTGCATATCAAAGGCAGTTCCATAAGCAACTATTTAAAACATATTTCAACAACTCGGAAAGGATATTTCCACCTTTTCATGACTTTTTTGTAAGTGATGAATATCCATTTTTCATCTGCCTCTCGGTCTATGGTAAAAATGAGGAACCAAATTCTAACATACTGGATACCAAAGACAGTTCAATAAGCAACTATTTAAAACAGATTTTAACAACTCGGAAAGGATTTTTCCACCTTTGCATGACTTTTTTGTAAGTGATGAATATCCAATTTTCATCTGCCTCTCGGTCTATGACAGAAATGAGGAACCAAATTCTAACATACTGGATATCAAAGGCAGTTCCATAAGCAACTATTTAAAACATATTTCAACAACTCGGAAAGGATATTTCCACCTTTGCATGACTTTTTTGTAAGTGATGAATATCCATTTTTCATCTGCCTCTCGGTCTATGACAGAAATGAGGAACCAAATTCTAACATATTGGATATCAAAGGCAGTTCCATAAGCAACTATTTAAAACAGATTTTAACAACTCGGAAAGGATATTTCCACCTTTGCATGACGTTTATACAAAAAAAAAACACAATTTATGAATAAAAATTTTTTCATCTGCCTCTCGGTCTATGACAGAAATGTGGAACCAAATTCTAACATACTGCATATCAAAGGCAGTTCCATAAGCAACTATTTAAAACATATTTTAACAACTCGGAAAGGATATTTCCACCTTTGCATGACTTTTTTGTAAGTGATGAATATCCAATTTTCATCTGCCTCTCGCTCTATGACAGAAATGAGGAACCAAATTCTAACATACTGGATATCAAAGGCAGTTCCATAAGCAACTATTTAAAACAGATTTTAACAACTCGGAAAGGATTTTTCCACCTTTGCATGACTTTTTTGTAAGTGATGAATATCCATTTTTCATCTGCCTCTCGGTCTATGACAGAAATGAGGAACCAAATTCTAACATACTGCATATCAAAGGCAGTTCCATAAGCAACTATTTAAAACATATTTCAACAACTCGGAAAGAATATTTCCACCTTTTCATGACTTTTTTGTAAGTGATGAATATCCATTTTTCATCTGCCTCTCGGTCTATGGTAGAAATGGGGAACCAAATTCTAACATACTAGATATCAAAGACAGTTCCATAAGCAACTATTTAAAACAGATTTTAACAACTCGGAAAGGATATTTCCACCTTTGCATGACTTTTTTGTAAGTGATGAATATCCATTTTTCATCTGCCTCTCGGTCTATGACAGAAATGAGGAACCAAATTCTAACATACTGCATATCAAAGGCAGTTCCATAAGCAACTATTTAAAACATATTTCAACAACTCGGAAAGAATATTTCCACCTTTGCATGAAGTTTATACAAAAAAAAACACAATTTATGAATAAATATTTTTCATCTGCCTCTCGATCTATGACATAAATGAGGAACCAAATTCTAACATACAGGATATCAAAGGCAGTGCCATAAGCAACTATTTAAAACAGATTTTAACAACTCGGAAAGGATTTTTCCACCTTTGCATGACTTTTTTGTAAGTGATGAATATCCATTTTTCATCTGCCTCTCGGTCTATGACAGAAATGAGGAACCAAATTCTAACATACTGGATATCAAAGGCAGTTCCATAAGCAACTATTTAAAACAGATTTTAACAACTCGGAAAGGATATTTTCACCTTTGCATGACTTTTTTGTAAGTGATGAATATCCATTTTTCATCTGCCTCTCGGTCTATGACAGAAATGAGGAACCAAATTCTTACATACTGGATATCAAAGGCAGTTCCATAAGCAACTATTTAAAACAGATTTTAACAACTCGGAAAGGATATTTCCACCTTTGCATGACTTTTTTGTAAGTGATGAATATCCATTTTTCATCTGCCTCTCGGTCTATGACAGAAATGAGGAACCAAATTCTAACATACTGCATATCAAAGGCAGTTCCATAAGCATCTATTTAAAACATATTTCAACAACTCGGAAAGGATATTTCCACCTTTGCATGACTTTTTTGTAAGTGATGAATATCCATTTTTCATCTGCCTCTCGGTCTATGACAGAAATGAGGAAACAAATTCTAACATACTGGATATCAAAGGCAGTTCCATAAGCAACTATTTAAAACAGATTTTAACAACTCGGAAAGGATATTTTCACCTTTGCATGACTTTTTTGTAAGTGATGAATATCCATTTTTCATCTGCCTCTCGGTCTATGACAGAAATGAGGAACCAAATTCTAACATACTGCATATCAAAGGCAGTTCCATAAGCAACTATTTAAAACATATTTTAACAACTCGGAAAGGATATTTCCACCTTTTCATGACTTTTTTGTAAGTGATGAATATCCATTTTTCATCTGCCTCTCGGTCTATGGTAGAAATGAGGAACCAAATTCTAACATACTGGATACCAAAGACAGTTCAATAAGCAACTATTTAAAACAGATTTTAACAACTCGGAAAGGATTTTTCCACCTTTGCATGACTTTTTTGTAAGTGATGAATATCCAATTTTCATCTGCCTCTCGGTCTATGACAGAAATGAGGAACCAAATTCTAACATACTGGATATCAAAGGCAGTTCCATAAGCAACTATTTAAAACATATTTCAACAACTCGGAAAGGATATTTCCACCTTTGCATGACTTTTTTGTAAGTGATGAATATCCATTTTTCATCTGCCTCTCGGTCTATGACAGAAATGAGGAACCAAATTCTAACATATTGGATATCAAAGGCAGTTCCATAAGCAACTATTTAAAACAGATTTTAACAACTCGGAAAGGATATTTCCACCTTTGCATGACGTTTATACAAAAAAAAAACACAATTTATGAATAAAAATTTTTTCATCTGCCTCTCGGTCTATGACAGAAATGTGGAACCAAATTCTAACATACTGCATATCAAAGGCAGTTCCATAAGCAACTATTTAAAACATATTTTAACAACTCGGAAAGGATATTTCCACCTTTGCATGACTTTTTTGTAAGTGATGAATATCCAATTTTCATCTGCCTCTCGCTCTATGACAGAAATGAGGAACCAAATTCTAACATACTGGATATCAAAGGCAGTTCCATAAGCAACTATTTAAAACAGATTTTAACAACTCGGAAAGGATTTTTCCACCTTTGCATGACTTTTTTGTAAGTGATGAATATCCATTTTTCATCTGCCTCTCGGTCTATGACAGAAATGAGGAACCAAATTCTAACATACTGCATATCAAAGGCAGTTCCATAAGCAACTATTTAAAACATATTTCAACAACTCGGAAAGAATATTTCCACCTTTGCATGAAGTTTATACAAAAAAAAACACAATTTATGAATAAATATTTTTCATCTGCCTCTCGATTTATGACAGAAATGAGGAACCAAATTCTAACATACTGCATATCAAAGGCATTTCCATAAGCAACTATTTAAAACATATTTCAACAACTCGGAAAGGATATTTCCACCTTTGCATGACTTTTTTGTAAGTGATGAATATCCATTTTTCATCTGCCTCTCGGTCTATGACATAAATGAGGAACCAAATTCTAACATACTGGATATCAAAGGCAGTGCCATAAGCAACTATTTAAAACAGATTTTAACAACTAGGAAAGGATATTTCCACCTTTGCATGACGTTTATACAAAAAAAAAACACAATTTATGAATAAAAATTTGTTCATCTGCCTCTCGGTCTATGACAGAAATGAGGAACCAAATTCTAACATACTGGATATCAAAAGCAGTTCCATAAGCAACTATTTAAAACAGATTTTAACAACTCGGAAAGGATATTTTCACCTTTGCATGACTTTTTTGTAAGTGATGAATATGCATTTTTCATCTGCCTCTCGGTCTATGACAGAAATGAGGAACCAAATTCTAACATACTGGATATCAAAGGCAGTTCCATAAGCAACTATTTAAAACATATTTTAACAACTCGGAAAGGATATTTCCACCTTTTCATGACTTTTTTGTAAGTGATGAATATCTATTTTTCATCTGCCTCTCGGTCTATGACAGAAATGAGGAACCAAATTCTTACATACTGGATATCAAAGGCAGTTCCATAAGCAACTATTTAAAACAGATTTTAACAACTCGGAAAGGATATTTCCACCTTTGCATGACTTTTTTGTAAGTGATGAATATCCATTTTTCATCTGCCTCTCGGTCTATGGTAGAAATGGGGAACCAAATTCTAACATACTGGATATCAAAGACAGTTCCATAAGCAACTATTTAAAACAGATTTTAACAACTCGGAAAGGATATTTCCACCTTTGCATGACTTTTTTGTAAGTGATGAATATCCATTTTTCATCTGCCTCTCGGTCTATGACAGAAATGAGGAACCAAATTCTAACATACTGCATATCAAAGGCAGTTCCATAAGCAACTATTTAAAACATATTTCAACAACTCGGAAAGAATATTTCCACCTTTGCATGAAGTTTATACAAAAAAAAACACAATTTATGAATAAATATTTTTCATCTGCCTCTCGATCTATGACATAAATGAGGAACCAAATTCTAACATACAGGATATCAAAGGCAGTGCCATAAGCAACTATTTAAAACAGATTTTAACAACTCGGAAAGGATTTTTCCACCTTTGCATGACTTTTTTGTAAGTGATGAATATCCATTTTTCATCTGCCTCTCGGTCTATGACAGAAATGAGGAACCAAATTCTAACATACTGGATATCAAAGGCAGTTCCATAAGCAACTATTTAAAACAGATTTTAACAACTCGGAAAGGATATTTTCACCTTTGCATGACTTTTTTGTAAGTGATGAATATCCATTTTTCATCTGCCTCTCGGTCTATGACAGAAATAAGGAACCAAATTCTTACATACTGGATATCAAAGGCAGTTCCATAAGCAACTATTTAAAACAGATTTTAACAACTCGGAAAGGATATTTCCACCTTTGCATGACTTTTTTGTAAGTGATGAATATCCATTTTTCATCTGCCTCTCGGTCTATGACAGAAATGAGGAACCAAATTCTAACATACTGCATATCAAAGGCAGTTCCATAAGCATCTATTTAAAACATATTTCAACAACTCGGAAAGGATATTTCCACCTTTGCATGACTTTTTTGTAAGTGATGAATATCCATTTTTCATCTGCCTCTCGGTCTATGACAGAAATGAGGAAACAAATTCTAACATACTGGATATCAAAGGCAGTTCCATAAGCAACTATTTAAAACAGATTTTAACAACTCGGAAAGGATATTTTCACCTTTGCATGACTTTTTTGTAAGTGATGAATATCCATTTTTCATCTGCCTCTCGGTCTATGACAGAAATGAGGAACCAAATTCTAACATACTGCATATCAAAGGCAGTTCCATAAGCAACTATTTAAAACATATTTTAACAACTCGGAAAGGATATTTCCACCTTTTCATGACTTTTTTGTAAGTGATGAATATCCATTTTTCATCTGCCTCTCGGTCTATGGTAGAAATGAGGAACCAAATTCTAACATACTGCATATCAAAGGTAGTTCCATAAGCAACTATTTAAAACATATTTTAACAACTCGGAAAGGATATTTCCACCTTTGCATGACTTTTTTGTAAGTGATGAATATCCAATTTTCATCTGCCACTCGGTCTATGACAGAAATGAGGAACCAAATTCTAACATACTGGATATCAAAGGCAACTATAAAACAACTATAAAGCAACTATTTAAAACAGATTTTAACAACTCGGAAAGGATATTTCCACCTTTGCATGACGTTTATACAAAAAAAAAACACAATTTATGAATAAAAATTTTTTCATCTGCCTCTCGGTCTATGACAGAAATGTGGAACCAAATTCTAACATACTGCATATCAAAGGTAGTTCCATAAGCAACTATTTAAAACATATTTTAACAACTCGGAAAGGATATTTCCACCTTTGCATGACTTTTTTGTAAGTGATGAATATCCAATTTTCATCTGCCACTCGGTCTATGACAGAAATGAGGAACCAAATTCTAACATACTGGATATCAAAGGCAGTTCCATAAGCAACTATTTAAAACAGATTTTAACAACTCGGAAAGGATTTTTCCACCTTTGCATGACTTTTTTGTAAGTGATGAATATCCATTTTTCATCTGCCTCTCGGTCTATGACAGAAATGAGGAACCAAATTCTAACATACTGCATATCAAAGGCAGTTCCATAAGCAACTATTTAAAACATATTTCAACAACTCGGAAAGAATATTTCCACCTTCGCATGAAGTTTATACAAAAAAAAACACAATTTATGAATAAATATTTTTCATCTGCCTCTCGATCTATGACAGAAATAAGGAACCAAATTCTAACATACTGCATATCAAAGGCAGTTCCATAAGCATCTATTTAAAACATATTTCAACAACTCGGAAAGGATATTTCCACCTTTGCATGAAGTTTATACAAAAAAAAACACAATTTATGAATAAATATTTTTCATCTGCCTCTCGATCTATGACAGAAATGAGGAACCAAATTCTAACATACTGGATATCAAAGGCAGTTCCATAAGCAACTATTTAAAACATATTTCAACAACTCGGAAAGAATATTTCCACCTTTGCATGAAGTTTATACAAAAAAAAAACACAATTTATGAATAAATATTTTTCATCTGCCTCTCGATTTATGACAGAAATGAGGAACCAAATTCTAACATACTGCATATCAAAGGCAGTTCCATAAGCAACTATTTAAAACATATTTCAACAACTCGGAAAGGATATTTCCACCTTTGCATGACTTTTTTGTAAGTGATGAATATCCATTTTTCATCTGCCTCTCGGTCTATGACATAAATGAGGAACCAAATTCTAACATACTGGATATCAAAGGCAGTGCCATAAGCAACTATTTAAAACAGATTTTAACAACTCGGAAAGGATATTTCCACCTTTGCATGACGTTTATACAAAAAAAAAACACAATTTATGAATAAAAATTTGTTCATCTGCCTCTCGGTCTATGACAGAAATGAGGAACCAAATTCTAACATACTGGATATCAAAGGCAGTTCCATAAGCAACTATTTAAAACAGATTTTAACAACTCGGAAAGGATATTTTCACCTTTGCATGACTTTTTTGTAAGTGATGAATATGCATTTTTCATCTGCCTCTCGGTCTATGACAGAAATGAGGAACCAAATTCTAACATACTGGATATCAAAGGCAGTTCCATAAGCAACTATTTAAAACATATTTTAACAACTCGGAAAGGATATTTCCACCTTTTCATGACTTTTTTGTAAGTGATGAATATCCATTTTTCATCTGCCTCTCGGTCTATGATAGAAATGAGGAACCAAATTCTAACATACTGGATATCAAAGACAGTTTCATAAGCAACTATTTAAAACAGATTTTAACAACTCGGAAAGGATATTTCCACCTTTGCATGACTTTTTTGTAAGTGATGAATATCCATTTTTCATCTGCCTCTCGGTCTATGACAGAAATGAGGAACCAAATTCTAACATACTGCATATTAAAGGCAGTTCCATAAGCAACTATTTAAAACATATTTCAACAACTCGGAAAGGATATTTCCACCTTTGCATGAAGTTTATACAAAAAAAAAACACAATTTATGAATAAATATTTTTCATCTGCCTCTCCATCTATGACATAAATGAGGAACCAAATTCTAACATACTGCATATCAAAGGCAGTTCCATAAGCAACCATTTAAAACATATTTCAACAACTCGGAAAGGATATTTCCACCTTTGCATGACTTTTTTGTAAGTGATGAATATCCATTTTTCATCTGCCTCTCGGTCTATGACAGAAATGAGGAACCAAATTCTAACATACTGGATATCAAAGGCAGTTCCATAAGCAACTATTTAAAACAGATTTTAAGAACTCGGAAAGGATTTTTCCACCTTTGCATGACTTTTTTGTAAGTGATGAATATCCATTTTTCATCTGCCTCTCGGTCTATGACAGAAATGAGGAACCAAATTCTAACATACTGGATATCAAAGGCAGTTCCATAAGCAACTATTTAAAACAGATTTTAACAACTCGGAAAGGATATTTTCACCTTTGCATGACTTTTTTGTAAGTGATGAATATCCATTTTTCATCTGCCTCTCGGTATATGACAGAAATGAGGAACCAAATTATAACATGCTGGATATCAAAGGCAGTTCCATAAGCAACTATTTAAAACATATTTCAACAACTCGGAAAGGATATTTCCACCTTTGCATGAAGTTTATACAAAAAAAAAACACAATTTATGAATAAATATTTTTCATCTGCCTTTCGATCTATGACAGAAATGAGGAACTAAATTCTAACATACTGCATATCAAAGGCAGTTCCATAAGCAACTATTTAAAACATATTTCAACAACTCGGAAAGGATATTTCCACCTTTGCACGACTTTTTTGTAAGTAATGAATATCCATTTTTCATCTGCCTCTCGGTCTATGACAGAAATGAGGAACCAAATTCTAACATACTGGATATCAAAGGCAGTTCTATAAGCAACTATTTAAAACAGATTATAACAACTCGGAAAGGATATTTTCACCATTGCATGACTTTTTTGTAAGTGATGAATATCCATTTTTCATCTGCCTCTCGGTATATGACAGTTGCTTATGGAACTGCCTTTGATATGCAGTATGTTAGAATTTGGTTCCTTATTTCTGTCATAGATCGAGAGGCAGATGAAAAATATTTATTCATAAATTGTGTTTTTTTTTGAATAAACTTCATGCAAAGGTGGAAATATTCTTTCCGAGTTGTTGAAATATGTTTTAAATAGTTGCTTATGGAACTGCCTTTGATATGCAGTATGTTAGAATTTGCTTCCTCATTTCTGTCATAGACCGAGAGGCAGATGAAAAATGGATATTCATCACTTACAAAAAAGTCATGCAAAGGTGGAAATATCCTTTCCGAGTTGTTAAAATCTGTTTTAAATAGTTGCTTATTGAACTGTCTTTGATATCCAGTATGTTAGAATTTGGTTCTTCATTTCTACCATAGACCGAGAGGCAGATGAAAAATGGATATTCATCACTTACAAAAAAGTCATGAAAAGGTGGAAATATCCTTTCCGAGTTGTTAAAATATGTTTTAAATAGTTGCTTATGGAACTGCCTTTGATATGCAGTATGTTAGAATTTGGTTCCTCATTTCTGTCATAGACCGAGAGGCAGATGAAAAAATTTTTATTCATAAATTGTGTTTTTTTTTTGTATAAACGTCATGCAAAGGTGGAAATATCCCTTCCGAGTTGTTGAAATATGTTTTAAATAGTTGCTTATGGAACTGCCTTTAATATGCAGTATGTTAGAATTTGGTTCCTCATTTCTGTCATAGACCGAGAGGCAGATGAAAAATGGATATTCATCACTTACAAAAAAAGTCATGCAAAGGTGGAAATATCCTTTCCGAGTTGTTAAATCTGTTTTAAATAGTTGCTTATGGAACTGTCTTTGATATCCAGTATGTTAGAATTTGGTTCCTCATTTCTATCATAGACCGAGAGGCAGATGAAAAATGGATATTCATCACTTACAAAAAAGTCATGAAAAGGTGGAAATATCCTTTCCGAGTTGTTAAAATATGTTTTAAATAGTTGCTTATGGAACTGCCTTTGATATCCAGTATGTTAGAATTTGGTTCCTCATTTCTGTCATAGACCGAGAGGCAGATGAAAAATGCATATTCATCACTTACAAAAAAGTCATGCAAAGGTGAAAATATCCTTTCCGAGTTGTTAAAATCTGTTTTAAATAGTTGCTTATGGAACTGCCTTTGATATCCAGTATGTTAGAATTTGGTTCCTCATTTCTGTCATAGACCGAGAGGCAGATGAAAAATGGATATTCATCACTTACAAAAAAGTCATGCAAAGGTGGAAAAATCCTTTCCGAGTTGTTAAAATCTGTTTTAAATAGTTGCTTATGGAACTGCCTTTGATATCCAGTATGTTAGAATTTGGTTCCTCATTTCTGTCATAGACCGAGAGGCAGATGAAAAATGGATATTCATCACTTACAAAAAAGTCATGCAAAGGTGGAAATATCCTTTCCGAGTTGTTGAAATATGTTTTAAATAGTTGCTTATGGAACTGCCTTTGATATGCAGTATGTTAGAATTTGGTTCCTCATTTCTGTCATAGACCGAGAGGCAGATGAAAAATGGATATTCATCACTTACAAAAAAGTCATGCAAAGGTGGAAATATCGTTTCCGAGTTGTTAAAATATGTTTTAAATAGTTGCTTATGGAACTGCCTTTGATATGCAGTATGTTAGAATTTGGTTCCTCATTTCTGTCATAGACCGAGAGGCAGATGAAAAAAATTTTATTCATAAATTGTGTTTTTTTTTTGTATAAACGTCATGCAAAGGTGGAAATATCCTTTCCGAGTTGTTAAAATCTGTTTTAAATAGTTGCTTATGGAACTGCCTTTGATATCCAGTATGTTAGAATTTGGTTCCTCATTTCTGTCATAGACCGAGAGGCAGATGAAAAAAAAATTATTCATAAATTGTGTTTGTTTTTTGTATAAACTTCATGCAAAGGTGGAAATATCCTTTCCGAGTTGTTGAAATATGTTTTAAATAGTTGCTTATGGAACTGCCTTTAATATCCAGCATGTTATAATTTGGTTCCTCATTTCTGTCATATACCGAGAGGCAGATGAAAAATGGATATTCATCACTTACAAAAAAGTCATGCAAAGGTGAAAATATCCTTTCCGAGTTGTTAAAATCTGTTTTAAATAGTTGCTTATGGAACTGCCTTTGATATCCAGTATGTTAGAATTTGGTTCCTCATTTCTGCGATAGGCAGATATTCGAGTGGCAGTTAAATAATACTTATTCATGTAAAGTGATCAATTACAAAAAACGTCATGCATAAGTACAAATATCTGTCTGGAGTTGTTAAAATATGTTTTAAATAGTTGCCAAAGGAACTGCATTTGATATCTTATAATTTGGTTTCTCATTTCTGTCATACTAGTATAGTGATTTCTTTAAAAAAACACCTTTGAAGGGTAGAAACATTTCAGAATTGATTATCCAGCTTCTAACATACTATGCGTCAAAGGTATCCATCTGTATGAAATAGATTGTGTTCACTGCTATACGTTTACTACTCTAACAGAACGTTTTTCATAAAATTAAGGCTGCTAGATATCTGGCAGCATACGGGTTTGTTCACATAAGCGAAAAAAATTTGGCTGCTAGAAAATTGGCCGCTAACTTCACACCGGTCCAAAAAGCAACTTGAAGGGTAGTAGGTACTATTCCAATGTAACCTATTTGCTGATCATAAGTATATCAATTTTAATTAAAAATGAAAGTTATATGAGAATATTGACACTCAAATAGAAAACACTTTAAACATAGGTAATAAATAAATGGCTTCAGGAACACAGTCTTGATGCTTATAATTTTAAACCATATAGGTGTAAGAATGAATTTAATAAAAAATAATAATAGTTTATTGTTAAGTTAATAGTAATACTAAGGATATATTTAGAAAGAATTATAAATATAAAACACACATAGGATAAGTTGAGTCATTTAATTACCAATACATAATTTATAATCTAAATTTATATACCTACACCTTTTGAAGTTAAATGAGGTAGCTGTGCATATGCAGGGCATGAAATAAGGTTTAATGTTGAGGAGGAATAGGGTAAATATTAGTGATATAGGTTCTATTTATTTTACATAAAATATAAGTACCTAGTTTATTTTACAAAAAAATATATGACATGTGTATATTTTTAGATATCTACAGAATATCATTACTCCATAAATATATACTTACCATATCCAGGATTAAAATTTTAAACTGTAGCCCATACTATATGGCAGTTAATTATATTTTATAAGTTACCCGAGTGTATCAATAATGATTTGATATTTATTTAATCTACAGACCAACTTAAAACACCTAAGTAATTGTTAAGTTTATAGAATAAATTAATATTTTGAAAATAAAATTATATGTAAAATAACAGAAACATTAATCCTCTTATTCAAGAAAACTTGGTTGAGTGTTTAGGCTGGAGTAATGTTTTATATCTTTTTTATCAAAAAATATTTTCATTGGTAAAATACCAATGAAACCTTCTAAACTAACATACTTAAGTATGTTAGTTTAGAAGGTCTCTGGGTTCATTGCGGATGGTTTAGTGTCAATGAGTTATCATGACCAATGGTATTCTCAGTCTACCAATAAAGTGGAAAGCTCATAGTGGTATTTGTATAGACACAATATTTTGACTCCGTGGTGTTGTCAAACATTTTTTTTAGAACATTAATTAAACAATAACTGATTGGTACACACCGGCAATTGAAGTTAGATCTAAAACTGTACTGTTAGTCCTATGGTCTAACCAAGTCGGACACCATGTTCTCTAGGGATATTGTAGGAAATATAAAGAAATAAAAGTTGATTTTCTCATATCTATTGTTTTAATTTATAATTTTTACTCGCTGTTCTAATATACTCTCTAGCTTATAGTGTAGGTACCAGAAAAGAAAACTAATACATTGTATTTTTTATGTAGGGTTTATAGCCTCTTTTGTGATAAATACTAAAATGCTGTTACCAAGATACCCACATACCCAATACAAAAACACATATGGTACCTACATGACACAGTTGTCTTTCACAATATTCACTTTGAGGTAATAAGTGTTGACAAACAAATGCGCTGGTACACATCGGTGTTTAAACTTGTGACCTAAAACTGTAGTTTTAAAGTCTACAGTCTAACCAAGTAATGCACCATGTTTGGTAGGGATATTATAGGAAATATATATGAAAAAAAAGTTGATATTCTCTAATCCATCGTTTTAATTCAATAATATAAACTGAAGGCCAGCTTTTCCAATATGTTGGAATTAATTACCCCTTTTTTGTAAATTAGTTTTTTATAGGGCACTTTAGTCCATTCATGCTTTATACTCTAGCTAGGGGCTCCATTTTTTTTTACTTTCCACTTGTCTGGCCACACCTATAACAAAGACATTTATTAAAATCAAAAATAGTATCTTAATACATACATTTATTAATAACAATATGTAGGCCATGTGTGGGAATCAAACTCACGAATATACTCTCATCTAATTCTGTAAGATATTGAAGAAGATTTTTCATGTACCTACAGCATATAATAGGTACTTAAATATTGTAAAATAATGCTCAGCATGTTGTTATGCCTAAAAATGCATTTCCTACCAACTAAATGCTGCTAATCTAGACAAATGCTAACTTATTTATCATAACATATCACACACGTTTAAAGTAGTTAAAAACAGCTTAATCTTTGTAGCAACAAACTATTTGATTAGGTATTAAATCACTAATAGTCGGGCTACGGGAAATTATAATGTATTTAGTGACAAGACGAGATAGTTACAAATTACAAAAATATATACTTACATCATCAAGAAATCAACAATTTTACTACATGTTTCCGTATCTATGTATTTTTTTCCGTCGTAATATTAGGTGTACCTATTTTATTATTAACTACTTAATAAAACACCATAAATATAATATTTCATTACATGTTTATGAAATACGAAATTTCCAAAATTTGCTAAGTACAAATGGCAGCTGCTGTCTGGAAAATAGTGAACGAAATGACCGGTTTCACTCGTTCCTAAGCCAGAGTGCCTCTCGATTTTAATTCTCTACCCTTATTGGCGATTCTGGCTCACGCTTACCGTTGGCTTGAAGGCCAATGGACTGAAATTTCTCTAAGGCCCCTGGACTCGTTTCACGGCGTCGGTCCTGAAGACTCGGCGTCGCGGTTTGAATAATCGGCGTCGCGTTTTCAAGTTGCCGTGATGTCAGTCCATGTCAGTGCGGAGGATACTTGTCGTCGTCGCTGAGCGCTTAGGATTAAATATAGACGCGTATGATAATATTCTCATTGCTGCTGTGTTTGTTGATGATTTCTTTATATTTACTAATAATAATAAACTCAAAGATGATTTTGTACATAATTTAAAAAGTCTTTTTTACATTAAAGATCTAGGATCCTTAACAGATTGTCTCGGAATGCGAGTTAAGAAAACTGAAGAAGGAGTATATATCGATCAATCTAATTATATTTCTAAAATTATCGATAAATTTGGATTAAAAGATGCCAAAATTGCATTAACACCGATTGATTCTGCTTCTAAATTAATTCGCCCAACTGAAGAAGAAAGAAGAGACGATTTGCCATACCAGCAAGTTATTGGTTCGTTGATATATATTGCTATTGCAACGAGGCCAGACATAATGCATGCTGTTAGTGTCTTGAGCCAATTTAACAATGATCACGGGGAAGTCCATTGGAAGAGTGCAAAACGTGTACTTCGGTACTTGAAAGGCACTATTGACCATAAACTTAAATTTATCAAAACCAATAAAAATATTGAAGGCTTTACTGATGCTGACTATGGCGGTAATATTGAAGACAGAAAGTCTTATACTGATTTCGTTTTTAAAATGAGTGGTTCGTCAATTTCTTGGGAATCAAGAAAACAACGAACGGTGGCTCTCTCTACAACCGAGGCGGAATATATGGCTATTAGTGATGCCTGTAAAGAAGGTTTATATTTAAAATCACTAATTCATGATATATTTAGAGTTAACCATTCTATAACCATTTATTCAAATAATCAGGGCGCAATTTCACTCACTAAAAACAATACATATCATGCACGTACTAAACACATTGACATACGGCATCATTTCATTCGCGATACAGTTTCACAAAAACAAATTAACATAAGTTTTATTCCTACAGATGAAATGATAGCTGATATATTAACAAAATTTCTACCTAAAACTAAACTTAAAAAACTTGTTACACTTTTAGGTTTAGAATAATGTTTTACTTTGTTATTTACTTTTATATTTATTGTTTTATGTGTTTATTATCTTTATGATCCATGTATGGTGTGCTTTATTTTAATAAGGTAAGAACCACAATAAGTGTCACTATTAAGGGGAGGTGTTGGACTTTTAATAGTTTACCTTAGTGTTTCTTTATTTAATTTTTAAAAATACTAATCATACTGACTTATGTCACTTGTCTTTTCCTTACTATTCTGTCTACTTACTTCAAATAAAACATTGTATATTTTAATAATATTTTAATGCTAATTCTACTTAGAATCCTATATAGCACACTCTGCTGTAGGTTATGGTTGCTGGGGAATATCAGGTATAGTTATCATATATATAATAAAACCTGCCTTCAGTATGGAAGGAGATCAAGCAGGGCCGAGTAGGCCTAATATCGGTCAACAATTCATTGTTTCTGGTAATCTTCCAAATTTTCAAAAATTGGAAGGTCGCCGGAATTACTCTACATGGAAGTTTGCTATGGAGATGTATTTGATCGACTGTGAGTTGTGGGACTGTGTAAATAGACCTACTGAATTAGCACAACAATGTTCTGTAGAAGAATTTAAAAAGAAAGATTCTAAAGCAAGATCTAAAATTTGTTTGATGTGTCAAGAGTGCATCTATCCTATAGTAGCTACTGCAACTACAGCAAAAGAGACGTGGTTGTGTCTGCAGAAGGCTTACGCCGACAGTGGACTTGTTCGAAGGCTTACTTTATTGAAGAAACTATTTAGTTCTCAGTTATGTAAGTTCTCTACTATGGAATGCTATCTGAACGACATCCGAGATTCGCAACAAAAACTAGCTGGAATAAATGCTGCTGTTGATGGCGAATTTGTTGGCGTGATTATGTTGGCTGGATTAACAGAAGCTTACAATCCGTTGGTGATGGCACTGGAGCATTCTGGAGTCAAGATAACCACCGACGCCGTGACGTCAGCGTTATTGAAGGAGGATCAGCGGCACGAGGCATCTACCAGCGAAGTGTCTTCGGTTCTACTCTCGCGAGATAGAGGAAAACACTTGGTCGTTTGTACATATTGTAAAAAGATAGGTCATGATGTATCAACATGTATAACGTTAGTAAATAAAAATAAATAATAAATACAAAACTAACACTAATCAGGCAAATACATCACATGTTACACTTTTATCTTCTTTTAATTCTTTCAGCACAGGTATCACTGATGGTCATACTTCTGACTGGTTTATAGATTCTGGAGCTACCATTCACATAACGCCCCGAAAGGACTGGCTGAATAATTATGTGGCAACTGACAAAAAACAAACAAAAAATATATGGTGAAGGTATTGGTAATATTTCTCTTAATATTTCAAAGGATGCTCAGGAAATTTCAGAAGTTATGTATGTACCTGATGTCTCTACTAATCTTTTATCTGTAAATAGTTTGGTTAAAAAGGGATTAGTAGTAGTTTTTTCTCAAAAAGGTGTAAATATTTTATTTCTTAAAAGGCTGTTCTGTTTCTGGAACAGTCGTCGCTACCGCTTCTAACGTGGGTGGTATGTATAAATTAGATGTAAATAAAATGCAAGCTAATGTCTCAAATGCGACAGACTCTATCCTATTATGGCATAAACGTTTAGGGCACCTTCACATAGGAGCTTTAAATGTTTTAAATAATAGAAACGTAGGTATTCACTACATTGGTCGAGAAATGCCGGAAACCTGTGTTCCGTGCTTAAAAGGTAAATTGTCTAAAAAACCTTTTCCACCGTCTGTTTCTAGAGCTACAAAGAAGCTAGAAATAATTCATTCGGATCTTTGTGGACCAATAAGCACGCAAACCTGGGGAGGAGCTTTGTATTTACTTACATTTACTGATGATATGACTCGAAAAACATTTGGTTATTTATTAAAATCCAAAAATGAGGTATCAAATAAATTCCTTGAATTTAAATGTTTGGTTGAAAATCAAACCGGCGAAAAAATTAAAATATTTCGTTCGGATAATGGCAGTGAGTATGTAAATAATAAAATGTTAAATATTTTTAAGACTCATGGTATCATACATCAGACTTCCGTTCCCTACAACCCTCAACAAAACGGCGTTGCCGAGCGTGTAAATAGAACTGTAATTGAAAAAGCTCGATCTATGTTGCAGGATTCACAACTTCCTAAAGCATATTGGGGAGAAGCCGTTAATACGGCAATTTATCTTAAAAATAGGTCACCATCCAAGTCACTTAAGAATAAGATTCCGGAGGAATTGTGGACTGGAAATAAGATTAATTTGTCACATTTAAAAATTTTCGGATGCGAAGCTCATGCTTTAATACCTCGCGAAAAGCGATCAAAACTTGATGCAAAAACCACTTCCTGTATATTTGTTGGCTATTCTACAGAAAGCAAAGGTTATCGTTTGGTTCATCCAGAAAATCCACGACAAATTATTATATCTAGAGATGTTGTTTTCATCGAAAATCAAAACAATTCAATATCTAGTACTTCTACTAATTCTTTACAAATTCCAGACAATGAACAATCCACAGTCGAATTAATTCCAAATACTATTCCAGTGACTTGTACAGATCCCATTTCTACCCCAAATGTAAATATTGAAGTTGTAAATAATGAAAATAATTGTAATTCTATTCCTATTGTACGTAATGATGTTTCGAATTATATTCCTGATGTTAATAATTATGAATCTACTGACGATAATGATGAAATTGTACCAGACCTGATTTAAGTAACCATTGGTTACATAGTAAAACCACAGCCATACTCATATTTTTAATGTCCAAATAAAAAAAATATAATACATATATTCGTATAGGTACATTATTTAATTTTATTTGCGGTTTAGAACCTACCTAAGTTCCTACCTAAAACGTTTTATTGATCATAGTTATAGATTTTTTTTTTAAAGCTGCATTTTCTAATGGAAGCAAACTCTTTTTATAACGTTGCCTTCATTACTTCATCGCTCGAACGGACTGGATTTCTGGACCATACCTTTTGTTTGATCTCGTATAAATGCTCAATGAGATTAATACCTGAATTATGAGAAACTGCCAAGGTATGTATGACATCCTGCGACGTATGACATCTAGTTATCATTACCATTATCAGCAACATCGTGGATTTTAACTAAGTCTCCGCCAACAAACACCGTATAGGGAGCAAAATGATCCTGGAGAATATTGGAGATGTACCGGTCTGCTGTCAGCCCGTCTCCTTGGCCTCTTTCAGACATGAAAACAAGCACAGTTTTTTCGTCCGGGACGTCATTCCAAGATTGCAACCGCTAAACACGATAAGACGTTGCGTAAACTATAAATATATAAATATAAGTTATATTCCAATGGTTATATAGTCTGTATTAGGTTGGCTATAATAATGCCGCCATCTTGAACTATTTAACAGACTAGAACTTATATTTCAATGTTACAGAATGACCCCCCTGAGATACCAGCCGACATCATGAAGGAACCGCCGCCATATGCGACCGTTTCAGAAAAAAGCATGGGGCAAATCGTTCCCTCAAATACCTGTAGGCCCGGCGACGCAGGCATATTCTGCACTCGTCAGTGAACATAACCACATGCCATTGTGATCCTCTCGAGAAAACTGGTGACTAGCGGCTTCTTTAGGTGTAGTTTTTGTTATGTAAATCAATTATTAATCCATCCTCACAGTGTTAAAACCTTTCCCCACCGTTTCCGTCGGGCCCGCGCGATGGCTAGCGATGGCTACCGGCCTAAATCTACTCAATACTACCTAACAAACAACCATGGCAAGTTTGAGCCTTTAATCACAAAATGCAGGATTCCCATACAACATGTTGCACTAAATACTCAACTACAATGGAACACCATATTTTACGAAGTATAAAATCATTGCCTATATCACGGATTCCCAAACTATGGGTCGCGCGACCCGTTGGTGGCTTGCGAGCGAATATTAAGTGGACCCTGCCTGTAGAACGTCACCGACCGAGCCAACGGCCGTAAAAAAATGTATTTTAATTTTGTTTGTTATTTCAAAGGTCCTTAATTCATATTCGTATCAGTTATTTTTTTTAGTGATAGGTCCCGAGTGTATACTTGTATTAGATGGGTCGTAGCCCTGACAACTTTGGAACCACTGGCCTAGATAATCAAATACCATGAATGAATTCACTTTTAGAAGTTTATCTGATTGCACAAAACCAGTTTCTACTTTCTTAGTAAACATAATTAATACCATTTTTTTTCTTAATTCTCAATAAATCACACTCTTAATGTAGGTAATGTAGTAATTCTTTATTTACATAAATTTGTCAAACCCCAGTCGCTACTCCGTAATCAATGATATTTTAAGTATAGATATGTTATACGCTTACAAAATAATAGCAAATAATGTTCCGAACTAGCGGCACCGTGTAGCTATACATCTATATTATAAAATTGTGTAAGAGAGATGGCATAATTATAAAAGTGAAACAAAAGAAAGAGACCACTAGCGTTTGTTAAGAGTCACCGTGGCCACCAATCACGGCGAGTTATGCATAGAATAAAATCTATGAAGAAAAAACAGATGGTACAGAATTAATAGGTTCACTCAATGATATTGTAAATAAATTACGTTTATATTATATTCGTTTTAAATATGATAGGGTAACATTAAAAAAGTGGACACTTGATTAAAAAGTAAGTCCATAGGTAAGAAATAAAACATCTTATGAGAGTAAATAATATTTATTGAATATTTTATTAATAACAATGAAACACATGAAATAAAATACATATATTATTTTAAAAACCTTAGAAAACGTGTTCGTGAATTAACATTTAAAAAAAAACAGCTTCAAAAAAAAAAAAAAACCCTTACACAATGTAATAAAAGATTGAAGAAAAGGTTTGCTAGCGTTGCAGTTATATTAAAAGATTTAAAGGCAAAAGATTTCATTTCAAAGGAACAATTTTTACAGTTAAAGTTAAAATTTCTGGACATAGTGACTTTTTTGATCCTGAAAAAGATAATATTATTACCACTTTGTCGTTTGTATTCAGCTTAGTCTATTTTATTTAGAATTATCAAAATTGAATAGTGATTATGGCAATGAAATAATTTTTGAAAGAAGTCACAATTTATGGTCCCGGCTGCAGTAGTTAATACCTCCTGCACCATGTTATACTATCCTGGAGGAAGTCGCGGATAGAAAGCTTGTAATAAATAAATAATCACTTTCATCAATTACCTATACCTATATAATATATGAACAAACATAGAACTTTGCTGAGCAGCAAAGTTCATCATTTAACTCGACTGTACTTATGAATGAAATTGAACGTGAATCAAAATGCAGGTAAATGCTACAGTTTTATAAAATGTTGTAGTTACCTCAATAAATGGAAGAGCTTTTTTTTTTAGTAGTGTTCGTCCTTTTTTCGAAGCATATTTGTCAGTAGTTTTGAAGTGATTGCTACAGATTCTGCTACTTTTTGATGGTATCCAGTCGATTCGCTTCTTTGTTTACGAATAATTGCAATCCAATCATGTAGTCTGACCTGATCACTCGGAAACCTATTTTAATAAAAGAAAAATATATCATTAATTATCAGTAGGTACCTAATTGAATGATGAAATGAAAATAAAATAATGAATAAATTATAATACCTAGTGGAAAAACGAATTCAGTAAAACTATTTTAATATTATTTACATTAATCCATTCATTACATATAATAGCTATTATAAAAATGAAGTAAAAATAAACTGTTATTAAAGGCATTAAAGTCACCATCAATATTCGCTTCTGCACAAGTAAACCTAAACTAATCTATGTCCTAAGGATGCGTGCACTGGCACGCATCCTTATCGCTCACGCGTCAAAACTAATTCGCTCTCTCTTTCTTCACCTGCATACGGCGTCTTTGCGCTTTATGAAATTGTTTGGAAAAATAATTGAATTATAGTAAATAATATAAATATTTTTGCATACTCACATGTGGTATGAGATCCCTTGTATTTTATTTACTTTGGAGTCATAATTGGTACACTTCCGAAACACACACGATGGCATTTTAATAAATTTTGGTAATAGACACAGGTATCTACGGGACAACACGCTCGTGATTGCGCTAGAAGCCGACTAATTACAAGACGTCCCAATTGGGACGTATTTGAGTCTTCACGAAGCGCGCGCTTATAACATATCTGCTTTTGTTTTTTACAATATCATTGTCCGTAATGTATTCTTCCTGCACTAAATACAGCACGCAATTGTCAGTCAGTGACGTCACGCGTAGCTTGGACCACTAGCTTTTAGTGGCAGGAACGGTCTATGTTTATTATTTAATATCTCCATAACTAATGGTCCCATTTGTTTACATCGGACCATTAGTTATGGAGAGCGGCGGGCGACTATGGTTTTATCTGAAGGCAAATTGTTGCGTCTAATAATCTACGCTATCTACGCTAGACTTTGAAACTTTTATAGGTTATGTTTATTATTTCGGAGTTGAATTAGTTCTAAACAAGAATCTTTTCGTAGTCATATGAAGAGGTGTTGATCAAATCTCACATTTTGCTAACTTACTTGTAACTGCCTTTTCAGCACTCTGATTACAAGTTTACTTTAACCGCGGAAGTCTTGCGTATACGAGTTGTATAAGTAGTATAGGTGTGAGGTTATCTTTCCGTATAGAGGCCATCCGTAGATACTTTACAACACGAAAAATACTAGTATCATCAGTTTGTGAAATCTATTGGGTAGCTATAGGGGTGGTGAGATAAATATTACAATTTATTAATAGCGTCTGCATCATGGCAACAAAAAGCATTTAATATTTCATATAAATAAATAGTTAAATATGTTACGATTAAAGTTGCTTTTTGATGTTACTTTTTGACACCAGCTAATATTTTTAATTTAATTAAGCTTTTACGGCCTTATTAACCATTAGAATATAGGCATGACAAATCGATTTTATTTTATTTGAAAATAAAATAAATTAATAAAAAGTACCAAAATGTTTTTCATCGCACTATTGGGCCTTATTTCGAGTTTTTTTTTAAATTACTATAACTGTGATCAATAAAAAGTTTTAGGTACTTAGGTAGTTTCCATACCGCAAATAAAATTACATAATGTATACGAATACGGGGTAGGAAGAAATTAATAAATAAGTTTTGTTTTTCTTCTCTAATTAATTTAATTATTTTACATACAATTTACATTATTTAGCATTTTATGAAGGCATAATATACTAAGTCACTTCACTGCCTATATTTTTCACTATCACAAGTTAATTTTTGAACAATATGGACACTATTAGACTGACTGAGGGACCAATGTCAACACTCCATAGTTTGGAAGAGAGATTCGAGACAGCTATGAAGTCATTTGAGGACCGTTTCACTACTGCATCCACCACCACTACTCTAAACCAACTAGCAAAGGAGTTCCAGACGTTCAAGGAATTTGTCAAGGATACATTGACTTTGTTAAGGGCACAAATCTCCAATATTGCCAGTGTGACAGAGGATCTCGAAAACAGGAGCCGGCGGAAGTTTTTATTGTTCAAAGGTGTGAAGGAGGATACTGGTGAGGATACTTCACAGATAATCTGTGACCTCGGGTCTAGCAGGCTCAGGCAGGTAGTTGAGAGTAAAGATATCGCTTTTAGCTACAGACTGGGCAAAGTTGTTAGCCCCGACAAGCCAAGACCCATTCTTGTTAAGCTCCGGTGTTCTGATCTGCGGATGAAGCTTTGGCGCTCTAAGACTCTGTTAAAAGGTTCAGGTGTTTCAGTTGCTGAGTTCTTGACAGCAACTCGGAGACAACTTTTTACAGAGGGACGTCGGTTGTATGGATTGAGTAACTGCTGGTCCCAGGATGCTAAAATCTACATCAAACTGCCCAATGGATCCAAACTTTGTTTGCAGTCCATGACCCAATTAAAGGATTTAGCTGTTGTTCACCCACCAAGCCAGCCAGAAACTCAAAATAAAAAGTTTCGTTCAGCAATATTGGGTAAAAAACAGTGAGGTGAACTGTTTGTTAACTTCACTCCTGATCACTGATATTTTCTAATTATTTATTAATTCGTTGAAAACATAGGCACTTTCTCATATATATAACATATAATTTGTTAAATGTATTATGCACAGAGCCACAGATAACTTGGAGATATTTTGTAAACAAATGATCAACTCAATTATTATTATCATTATCCAAATTATTAGGTTTTTTTTTTTAGTTCTTCTTCTTCTTTTATTTGTGGCCTCTACGCCATATAGGCGTAATTTTGCCAATATCAAGTGGGGTGGTTGCGGGTAGATTTATAAAGCGGGTATAAAGTAAAAGTGGGATAATAGGATAGAAAGGAATCGGGATGGGACTAGGGTAGAAAAAGGAATGGCGACATGACCGTATGAAAGCATACGGTATAGTCTTGCCAATATCAAGTGAAGGAGGAAAAAGAAATCGACAGTAAAATGGGTACCGCCACTTTACTGAAGATTGTGGGATTATTTGAGATAACACAAACACCGAGATCACTGCGTAAATGCTACACTTCTCACACTTAATATTACTATACGAATGCTTATTCTACAAAATTAGTACACTTTTGCACAATAATATTCAATAAAATTAAATTTGAAAAATATAATATAAACACGCGTCTACAGTGTTCGGGCTACCCTCAAAGAATCTTTTTTTTAGTTACTAGTATAACAAAGTACTCATTATTTTTTTTTTTTTTTATTAATGGCGTATTCGCATTACGCGAAATTTTGCCAATGTCTAGTGGGTAGATTTGTAAAACTTTTTTATCTATAGTAAAAGAGGGATAATAGGATGGAAAGGAATTGGGAAAGGACTAGGGTAGAGAAAGGAATGGCGACATGACCGTATGCAAACATACGGTATAGTCCTGCCAATGTCTAGTGAAGAAGGAAAAATCTACAGTAAAATGGGTACCGCCATTTTACTGAAGATTGTGGGATTATTTGAGATAACACAAACACCGAGATCACTGCGTAAATGCTACACTTCTCACACTTAATATTACTCTACGAATGCTTATTCTACAAAATTAGTACACTTTTGCACAATAATATTCAATAAAATTAAATTTGAAAAATATAATATAAACACGCGTCTACAGTGTTCGGGCTACCCTCAAAGAATCCCAAAGTACTCATACAAACTAATGTTTAAATTTTTATTATTACTATATATTATATTTTCATAATGTTTGTTTGGCTTCTGCGCACGGCGCGCATTTTTGCCAAATCAATTTTATACTTTTTAAATTGATTTTATGGCTTAGGATTAGTGCTAATTTCACTATGATTATTTTTCTATTTTTTTTTCTTTTGATGGCTATGCTGTGTTTGCACGAATTAATCTTGTATATTTTGTCCATTTTATTTCTTACTTCCTTATTATTCCTATTTATAAGAAATGTTTTGTAAACTAGTTAACCGGCAGATTGAAGTGATGAAAATTTATGCTTTTATTTCTAAATATTTATATATATATATTTGTATTTTTGATATACCTATTTATTTATTATATATTTATATCTTTTATTATAAACTATGACATTTTCTTCTTCAGATGATGACTCAATGGCTTTTTTTTCTTGTAACTCATCTAGTACGGATGAATTTGATGTCAGTCAGAGCGATGTCCTCCTTGGCGATGCACTACATACTACCTTCTCACATTTTCCCAAAAATTTGAATGTTTGTCATATTAACGCGCAGAGTGTTCCCAGTCATTATGCTGATCTCCTTACCACATTTGCTAGTGAACACCTTCATGCTATCCTAATCTCTGAATCTTTTCTCAAACCAACACTTCCGTCTACTTCCTTTTCTCTTCCAGGTTTCGTGCTGATTCGCAACGATCGAACTGGTAAGGCTGGTGGTGGTGTCGCAATCTATCTTAGATCTAATCTTACTTTTAAAATTATTTCTCAATCTCCTTCCAGTTATTCTCGCTCCTTTGAATTCATTCTCATTGAAATAGATTTAAATTCTGTTAAGTTCCTTTCTCGGAGTGGTATACTCTCCCCCTACTATTGACTACTTTGATGCATTTGAATTACTGCTCGAGCAACATTTACCCTCCTACGAACATAATCTTATCATGGGCGATTTCAATACCTGTTTATTAAAAGACGACACACGCAGTAAAAAACTCAAGCTAATTACTTCTTCGGTTAATGTTTCTATTCTTCCATTGAATTGCACTTTTCAAATAAATGACTCCTCTAGCTTTCTTGATCTCATCCTCACAGCTAATCCCCACAGAATTTCTTCTTTTGGACAATACTCAGCTCCAGGCTTCTCTCACCACGACCTAATATATGCTTCTTACAAAATTAAAACTCCTAGATTTAAACCTAAGATCTTTCTTCAACGTAACTTTGCCAGGATGGACCCGGACCTGCTATTGGCGGATGCTGCTGGCATCGAATGGCATAATTTGTCAATACGGGATTCTGTAGACGAAATGATCTCAACTTTTAACGAACTATTATTAAAATTGTATAACAAACATGCGCCCATACAATCCGTGCGCATGAAGAGACCTCCGGCGCCCTGGCTAGATGATAAAATACGAAAGGCCATGAGATGGAGAGATTCTTTGAAGAGGAAAGTTAGGAAAGACCGAAGCGAAGCGAACTGGAATGCATTCAAGTGTGCAAGGAATCGCGTGAATCAGATGTGTAGGAACGCAAAACGCCAATACATTCATACTTTCATTAGGTCCTCCACCCCCCAAAATACTTGGAAATTTCTTCGTACTCTTGGTTTCGGTAAACCTAAATCCGATAGTTTCGTCCCTTCTGATATTAACAGCCTTAATCTATACTTCTCTTCCCCCTCTACTCCTTTAGACCCCGCTAAAAAATCTAATGTCATCTCACAAATAAGATCCGCTTCTGCCCCACTTCAATTTGAACTGCAGCCTGTGACCACAGGTGATGTAAAGAAAATTGTTAAATCTATAACTAGTAAGGCAGTGGGCTTTGATGATATTGGTCGCGCCCTGATTATTCCTATTATTGACATAATTCTCCCTTCTATTACATTAATTATTAATTCATCTCTCTCTTCAGGACATTTTCCCACTACTTGGAAAAGTGCGCATGTTATTCCGATTCCAAAAAAAACTGCTCCCACTACTTTTAACGATCTACGACCCATTTCTATTCTTCCTTTCTTATCTAAAGTCTTGGAGCACGTTGTTCACAAACAATTTACTTACTTTTTAAATAGTAATGCATTATTAAATCCGCGGCAGTCTGGCTTTCGATTGTCTCATAGCACCAGTACTGTTCTTGTAAATATCACTGATGACATACGCCGTGCTATTGACGAAAAAAAGTTAACAATGCTTGTTCTCCTAGATTTTAGTAATGCCTTCAACTGTGTCGATCATGATATTCTTATCGCTATTTTGCGTTCACTTAATATTTCTCCTACTGCGACACAGTGGTTCAACTCATATCTTCGCGGACGCAGGCAGCGCATTCGGGTGGACAATGTTTTCTCTGATTGGTGTTTCCTCACTGCTGGCGTCCCGCAAGGTGGCGTTTTATCTCCTTTGCTCTTCTCAGTTTTTATTAATGCCATGGTCCAAGTAATTAATTTCAGTTCCTATCATCTGTATGCCGATGACTTGCAACTTTCGCTGCACTTTGATATTTGTGACATAAATGTTGCCATTACCAGGGTTAATCGTGATTTGGAGGCTATTCGGGTTCGCTCGCAAAACCTTGGTATTTTAGTTAATCCTTGTAAGACGCAGGTCATGGTCCTTGGTTCTAAACACATGTTGAGTATATTGGATGTGGAATCAATCTCTCCATTAGTATTTAATAGCATACCTCTTCCTTTTTGCCAGCATGCTAAGAACCTTGGTTTACATATGACCTGCGATCTTTCTTGGAACTATCACATTTCGGAAGTTAGTAAACGTATTTTCGCCAGCATGCATTCGCTCAAGCGGTCCCAGTACCTCATTCCATTTAAGACAAAGATTATGTTAGTAAATTTACTTCTTTTCCCTATTTTAGACTATGCTGATGTATGTTACTCTGATCTGACTGAAGACCTACTCAATAAACTCGACCGCCTTCTTAACTTGTGCATACGCTTTGTTTTCGGCCTTCGCAAATATGACCATGTATCTATTTACCGCAAACAGTTAAGATGGCTTAATATTCGATCACGTAGATCAGTGCACATGCTTTCTTTCCTTTATAACATCCTCTATAATCCTAATACCCCTTCTTACCTAAAATCTCGATTTATTTTCCTCTGTGATTCTCACGATCGTCCTCTTCGCTCCTCTGTTAATAACCAATTAAAGATCCCGTCGCACATCTCCACCAAATATTCCGATTCTTTTACTGTGTCAGCTGCTCGTCAATGGAATTTGCTTCCTCTGTGTATAAGACAGGCTCCAACCATCGGTGTTTTTAAACGTCTACTCACCACTCATTATTTGAATAAGTAACTGCCAATTTTTCCTTTAGCATTTTCTGTTTTGATATGTACTATATGTATTATATTGTATGATTTATATAAGTAGTATATTATGTATTGAGTGTATGTTTAAGTATTTACATGTAATATTTAAGTAGTTTATATACTATTCGCTATATGTCTTTTAAATTGTTATTTATTTGCTTTTGCACCCTATGCATAATCTTCCACTCTCTCAAAGGTTAGCTGGTAGAAAATGCCTAAGGCATTAAGTTCGCCTATGTACAATTTTATTTTGTAATTTTGTGCAATAAAGTATTTTAAATAAATAAAAATATATATAAGGTGAGTTGAGGTAAGTGTAGATATGGGGTAAGTGTAGACTTTGCTTATAACTCCCAAAACGGAAATGTTTTTATAAAATGGCAACCTTTATTAGAAAACATAGACTGAAGTCATAAATATTGACACTAGATGGCACTTTTAAAACAATTACCTACTCTGTAACATTCGTATGTTTTTAGTTGTCATTTTGCTTATGTTGCTTGAGTTGCAGCGCCCGGCATAAAAAAAAGAATAAATATTATTTTGAGTACTTTTTTAAACTAATTAACTGGTGAGTAGATAAAATGGAGTAATCCTTATAGTTTTATATGTACAAAATATAAATATGTATAGTTTCTTTCTTAATTGCCAGGATAGATACACTTCCCCCGTAAAAATTAGGATAAGGGGTAAGTGTGACTGTCGATATGACACACTTTCCCGTGATTTTATTATGACAATATCAAAATGTCAAAATTAGATAGTGATGTTCTGTTGTAAATAAATCGATAAAACTGTTTACTTTATTTTCAGTTTTAAAAACATTAACAATCAGTTATATTGCCTGCAATAATTGGAATTCGTTAGGCAATTTTCTACTTTCCATATTTTCTTTAATATTATACTATTTTATTAAAAAAATCTTTTTTGTTGTTTGTAAAGATTTAGGACAGATAATTGAAGAAGACAAGGAAAATGGCAACTTTAAAATAAATTTTCTTCGGAAATCAAGAACTCTTGCCAAAAACAAAGAAATATTTTTTCGTATCCCAATGTAAAAGACATTTATAGTGTAGGCTTGTCAGATGTGGTTTCTCTTGTTTCTAATACTGTCACTGGTCGCCGGGGTGTATTAATATTTGATGACATGTGTTTGGACGAATATATAATTCAATAAACATCAAATGTTCTTAAACTTCAAATGTTTTCATGATATAATTATAAATATATTACAACCGAATTTAGGCATATTATCAGTTATTTAGACATACCTTTCTTTTATTTTACCTATTGATAATATCGACATGCTTCTCTCTCTATCTCAAATTATCGAATAAATTTTATTTAAGCCAACATTTTTTTATTGCCCATCACTATGGTTCCTACAATACCCATGACACACTTCCCCCGAATTACTACAAATCAAAATTCTGTTCAAAATTATACTCTATTCTGTTGCAGTACGTATCTGAATCGAATATTAAGTTTAATATGCATATACATTTGTGTCGATACGAAGCTTATACACTCTTTATCAAGTTAATTTTGTTAGTATCCACACTTCCCCCAACTACGGGGGAAGTGAGACTAGACGAGTATTAACCACAAAATATAGTATTTTTTGGATTTTTTCATGCATCACCTGAAATTTGAATGCGTTATCGTAATCTACATAACATTACGACTAAAGTGCATATAAATTATTACTCCTTACAATAAGTAACCATTAGTTATCATCATTCAAAGTTTATATCTCGTATTTATATACTACACTTGCCCCAACTCACCTTACCTATATTTATCAACATAAAAAATATCAGTATGATTAAGGTTTTACCAAGTAATCAATATGCTCAATCAGTGCTCGGCTAAAACGTACATATGCTACTCTGCCCCGTGAGGATTTATTTTGTCTTGTCGTGATTAGCGGTTGCAAACTCGGAATAAGGCCCAAGGTCAGAACGCGCCCCTTGTTAATTATAGAGTTGAAATTCCAATACCCCAAACATGTTCAAACTTTATTATAGCCAACCTAATAATGCCGCCATCTTGAAATACACGAATGACCTGAAATACCTGAGACTTGTATGACCATTGGAATAAAACTTATAATATAATATTTATAGTTTACGCAACGTCTTGTCGTGTTTAGCGGTTGCAATCTTGGAATAAGGCCCCTGGTAAAATATAGTAATACCATGAACATTGACTTCATCAATAACAATAAACCATGAATCATTTTCTAGACTTTTTTAACGGACTGTTATATCGAAATATAATATACCCCATTTTACCCCAGATCCGTAAGAGATATTGATATGAAAAAATATACCCTAGAACTCACATTAACAAGGATTGCAGAAATATAGAATAACGTTTATTGGAATCCGACAAAAAAACTGAATTAAAAAATAAATCCTCACGGGGCAGAGTAGCATATTTACGTTTTAGCCGAGCACTGATTGAGCATATTGATTACTTGGTAAAACCTTAATCATACTGATATTTTTTATGTTGATAAATATAGGTATATATATTCGTATACATTATGTAATTTTATTTGCGGTATGGAAACTACCTAAGTACCTAATCCTTTTTATAGATCACAGTTATAGTAATTAAAAAAAAAACTTTAACAAAAAAAAATAAACCCACTTCAAAAACACGTATAAAATAATGAATATTTAGAAGTGTTATTTAGACCGACTGGGTTCTACTTTATGAAGTCGGCACCGAATTAAGAGCGGAGTCTGATCAAACATTTCCCATACATTCACGACCTTTTGGTCCTAACTGTTACCCCCCCCCCGCCCTAAATATTTATAGATTTTTATGAGTTTTGGAGGCGTTATAAAAATAATAATAAATAAGACCTATATCAAGGCTCGTACGATTGCCTTTTTTTAAAGTTTGGTATAGAAAAAATAATATCAACCCCTGAAATTCGAAAAAAATCCCTCATATTAAAATAATTCCTATAAAATATCATGGCAGAAAATTAAAAAAAGGAAAACGTACAGTCATTGTTTATTTTCTCTCTGATAAAATAAGACCATTTATTTTTAAATTCATTAAAGTTTAGGGGTGGAAAACAGTTATGGTCCGAAAGTCGTTTTGCTGCCTAAATTGTAGGTATAATCTCATACATACTCTTTCTCGTATTAAGGGTCGGGGGGAAGGTTAACATAGGTATGGAAGGGTTTGCAGTTGAAGAGCCTCATCAGACACTCCTCTTAATTATCAATAATAGGTATAATTTTTGAAGCTACGAGTATAATCCAAATGACGCAATAGGATAATTTAATTTAAAATATTTAATATTAATTAAATTAAATATGGCTTTATTAATTAGTTTTTAGTGTATGATGTTCAATTTTAATCTACTGTATGTTAAATATAATTGTTAATTTACTGTTATAGGTATTTTATTGTACTTTATATTCACTATTTATATAAACATGATGAGTGTGTATGCTTTGGGACTACCAACCAGATTGTAACTGATTTATTTTATTGATTCAATATAACCTTGTATGGTTTGTAGGTCGTCACGCACATTTTATAAATAAATATAAATGTCTGTAATGTTAATGACAAATATTTTATTAAGCGGTGCCAACTTCCAAAGTAGAACCTAGTCGCACTAAATAACATTTGTAAATATTTATTATTTTATACTTTTTAGTGTTTTTAAAGTCGGTTTATTTTTTATTTGTTAAAAAGTTTTTATTTCACATTTTTTTGTGTCATAAATTGACATGATTTTAATTAAATATGGTTAAATCTAAGTTTTTACTTTTATACTGCTATATACTTATGGTCTTATCCATCGAATATTTCTTCCGATACTTTGACATTAATTATATTATTTTCATTCAAAGTTGTAATTTTATTAATTGAGACAAACTTCACAAAGGTTTATTATAATTCTTTTTTAATTATTGAAGAGCTCAGACATCTTTCAGTTGACAACTAAATTAATATAAATCATATACCGGCTTCAAACGGGTATACCTATGATTATATTTTTTTTTTCAAAAACAATCAAATCAACAAGGAAACTATTTTTCCCACAGAACTTTCTTTAAAATAAAACAAGAATACTTAAATCAGTTCAGATTTCACAGATATTATTCGTAGAAAATATGAATTCATTCATTTTCAGGTGTTCCACCATGATCCAGTTCCAAAACCCTTCTTCTCCAAAATTATATGAAACCAACCGGTGATCCACGCTTTTAAATAAAGTAATGATAACAAAAGTCACAGCAGTAAGTTATTTGACGGTAGTGCACAGACGACTACGGGTATTTCTTTTCGGACCCACTACGGGTTTACGAGCTCACTACAAAAACGGGGTTAAAATCAGGGACGGATTCAGGATTCTATTTCTCGGGGGGCGTATCGGTAAAATGTGTATGCCCCAAAAAAAAAGCCACGTCAAACGGTTGCACCAATTTCGTAAAAGCCTTCTATCAGAGGCGTAGCTACTTAGGGGCTAGGCGGGGCAATCCTTACCAGAAAATCTCGATAGATCTGAACTTTCGAAAATTTCTTCCATTTTCAAAATAAATCGACAGATTGCAATCCGACTTTAATCATAGCAACTCAGTTTAGAGAAATTCAATAGTTATACCTTATTCATCGATGTGCGTTTTATTGTGAATTCGAGTCAAGATTTTAACCACTAAATCAATAGATCTCCGTTACGTCAATAAATCATGTCAAATATTGCGGCTACTTATTGTATAACGCCAAATATCGTAAAAACAAATGCAGGTAACCTGCAGTAGGAGATCGTTCTTGGTCTTCACTGTTAAATGTGGTAACATAGCAACAAGCGGCGATAAAAAGTTTGCCGGGGATTCCCCAACGACGTCTTGGAGCGTATCATTACGTATCTCCTTCATTTACTTTTAACGTCGTCAGTGAACAGTGAGTATCTACTTGAGCACAAACTAATATAAATATTGCATAAATAAATTAGGAAACTAAAATTATGAACAAAACGAAGTAACCCAATGGTGCATTTAAACGCAAACAACGCCGAGCAAGAGAAGATAGTAAACAAAAGTTGCCCCAAAATTGAAAAATTTTTAGTCAGCCTTCTGCAAGTACTTCTGGAAAAAAAAAATCTTTCGATAGTGACTCAAATAATGTGTTGGTTGAGAAGCCTACTGAAGAAGATTCGACAATTATTGCAGTTGGAGATACCTCCGCCGCGCCGCCGATCATGAGAACGTGGATGATGTTTGCATGGCACACATAAGAGCGGAGGATTTGGAGGAAACACAGACCTCTACATTTTTCAAAAAATGTGTACGATACATCTTCTTATGAGTTAGGAAACTTCACGAACATAATATTAAGTAATAAAGAAAAACGTCAAATTCTTGATATGGGGCCTTTACAGCCTTCAGGACCTTTTATATAATAAACCCTTGAATCTTTTCCATTTCCTTTTATTACCCAATACCTACACCAAGTATTAATTGTTGTTACTGTTTAATATTTGTATGACCTGCCCTGCAGTGCACGAAAAAGAGCTGATAATAAAGTAGCTTAGCATTTTTAAAATGTTTGTTTACCTATTTAATATTTTTACTTGATAAAACCTAGCCAGTTTAGATAGCAGTGGGGCCCCATTTTGATTTGTCCAATAATTGTAAAATAAAAATACCCCGGTGTTTAAAATCGTCAGCCGGTAAGGAATTATTAACACGGTTTTAGTGACAGATGTTTGCTGGGTTAGGCAGCGGCGCGGTTTATTTACGGTCAGTGGATATGGACGGTACGGTTGCGGCACGCTTACCTACTCACGGGTAAGTCCACCCAGGTAGCATTTTGACGTCCCTATGGCGTCAAATACGTCGAGAATGACTAAGTTGACGTCATAGGGACAACAAAATGCTACCGGGGCAGGGTAGCGCCGCTGAGGACAAAGTAGACCATTCCAAAACTAGAATTAAATGACGCTGCTCTCCTGGCAACCCTCATCAGTCATGTTGTTTCGTGAGGTCGTGGGCTGGTCACAGCACAATCGTGCTCGCGTGGCTGCGGACACCTGCTCATCAGTTGGAGGTCTTCCAGGGAAATCGGGTTTCCCAAATAAGTGCCTCTTCGGTTAAAGTCAACTGGAGATACGTACCCAGCGAACTAAGCTGTGTGGATGTGAATTCGTAGAAGACCGAAGGGATAGTCTGTAATGATCGGCAAACCATGTCGGTTTTTGAACTCGAGATTTTTTTTTTTTTACGAAATAATATAATATTATTGTTATTACGAAAACAAACATTAAGTACCTACTTTCTTTCTAGATAACAAAATCATAAACCAACGCTATATCTTTTCTAGTTGAGAAAGCGTTTGAAACCGATTTGTGTTTGAAATAGGATTTTAAACATATATCAATATCGGACGCATGTCTAGTCTACACGTGGTCTAAATGAGCGGGGTGATTACGCGCACAATGCTAAGCTAAACTTTAATCGATATGATGCAATTCTGACGTAATGCAAAATGCCAATGACATTGAAAATTTACAGAGAAGTACGTAATTTTTTAAAAGTGTAAATTAACGTTGTGCAGCGTAATACGGGGCTCACCCACTCTTCTCACATATATATAAAGTGTAGCTTAACGTTGTGCAGCGGGCTCGCCCACTCTTCTCACATATACATAAAGTGTAGGTTAACGTTGTGCAGCGTAATACGGGGCTCGCACGAGTTCTCACACATACATAAAATAAAACTAGTTTTATCATAATAAATTACAATATTTTATTACTTATTTACAATTGTATATCTTAAATAATGCTATGTACACAATGTTACAAAAGACTTAACGAGGCACGCGGTCTACACCTGTACAGGGCCAAAGCAACAATTACTTAGTGATCATCGAATATATCTTCCGCTGGCATAAATTAACTTAAATATTTTTATAAAATTATTTAGCACCCTAAATGATTTTTAATTCCAAGCCAGTCCCGCTGTCGGTGAGTCTGCGGCCTTTTTATATATTGGATAAATAATTTTTCACTGATTGTAACCACAGAAGGTATTTATGCTCCAGTAGGTAGCGTGGTCACTACAAACAGGTGATGAGGTATTTACCGGTTCACGTCTACCGGGCCCATGGCGGCAACCGACAAGCATTAACCCAAACTCATGCCTTATTTCCAATATATTTATAAATATGGATAACATTATTATTTAGCGTCTTCAATATGGCGCACCTACACACCCACATTACGTACTCAAATAAATAAAACATACATTCACGCAAATACTTCAATGCTTCCTAATAATTTGTAGATACCTAAAGGGAATTTATTTATTTTATCGATACATTACTAGTCGCCATTCTGTGACGTCATTTGTGCTTAAAAATACGGGTCTGCATATAAGATTATTGTTTTGTATTTTTTTACGTGATGTATACCTAGTCCCTTGGTGCCGGAACAAATTTGTAACTGCCCCTCAAAAGTAAGTAAATATGTTTATTTATCACAAATTCTCGTAAAAAAGGACAATAAATATCCAAAAAACAAGAAACTGTGGGGTACAGAATACATGTTGACGTTTGTTTGGGCACGAATGACGTCACAGTAGTAGTAGTATTATTTTTGGCGAAGGAAAGGCAAAGAGCATATGCCCATACAGCCTAGTGGTAGAGAAAGATGTCACAGGTGGGTGTTTTGAAATGCGTTCCAATTCTACAAAAAATATGATTATTATATTATTAAATATTTATAAAAAAAGAGCTAGGTAATTCAAATAAAATATATTACTGTAAGATATGTTGAAAGACATAAAAGGAACATTATATAAAAGAAAAGAAAATGACGTTACATGCATATTCCCTGTTGTGACCATTATCGGTCGTTATTCGGTCTATTTAGGTTTTGTAATTTTTAAAGAATTGTGTCAATTTATTTAAATCACATTAAACCACCACTACATCTATGATTAAAAGAAGTATAATTGTCGGTCACCGGTACCACGACCCTACCTGCTTATTCTATTAAGATTTATAGTTAAACAATGGCGACAGGGCTCCGTAGTTAGTATGTCCGTTCGTGCGTCTGGCGTGTGTGCAGATACCATATGACGCAGATAACTCATAAAATATACTAACTATGAATAAGGGATTGATAATATCTGTATATCAGTCGCATTTACATGTAAACTTATTGGGGCCTTGAAGAACACCTTAGTTATAGAAGGTTTTCTCTCTTTTACGCATAATCATTTTTGTTGCTAATAAAAAGAGACAAAACCTTCAACTAAATCCAAAACTAAAGTGTTCTTAAATAAATAAATACGGTGTAAGTAAGTTTAAATGGGGATTCAAATAGCTAAATTTATCATACTTTTCATTATATGAAAATAATTATGAAAATCTTGCACAAAAAGAAAATAGGTGGTGGGATTTTTAGTATTTAATGTTAAATCTAACAGATTGAGAACATTTTGCCACGTAAACATATCGACTCCCAAAAGTACAAATAATTAAAATATATAATGAAATTATAGGACCAGTTTACGGTATGAAAATGGTTAACGGCAGCGGTATAGGTAATTGCCCGTCGGGCATTTATGTATGAATGTACTTAGACCACGGAACCTTCGTCGCCACACGCAATACTGACTTAGTCATTCCTATAATACAAACGGCGACTACGTAACGACGGGTAACTTATTCTAACTATATACAAAGTAGCCTCCAGTGGTTCGTCTCGTAATAATAATAAGATGGCACTTCCTTCATACCCTTCCGGCCACGTTCCCAACATGGTCACGTTCAAAATCACGTTCCCAATATGGTTACATTCAAAATCACGTTCTCAACATGGTTACGTTCCTAACCTGGTCTCGTTCACAACCTGATCACGTTCCCAACATGTTTGGTCATGTTCACAACCTGATCGCATTCCCATCCTAGTCACGTTCCCAACATGTTTGATCACATTCCCACCATGGTCCCTTTCCCAACATGGTTGGTCACGATACCAACATGGTTATGTTCCCAACCTGGTCACGTTCCCAACATGGTTACATTCCCCAGTGGTTAGGTCCTAAACTTTTTAAGTAGGTCAGGCATACAATAAAGTTGTATTTACAGTTATAAAATAATATGATACTTAGTATCGGGGGTTCCGTAACCCTCGCGCTCGCGGTCGCCAGGTCGCTACACTAACTGTACATAACCTGAGGTCCCTCCGCGTGTTCTCCAACCTCCATACATAGCGCTGTTAAAGCTTTAGTTTACGCAATCGAGTCTCAAAAGAAATGGTTTGCCTTCGTTTGGTTTGGCTGATGCGACTCGATCGCAGGCCGGTGGACTCCGAGCCTAACTGGCCGGTCCCGATGATACCCGTCACACGGCGCGACGTGTTCATGCGGGCGCCGGGCACGCGTCCAGCGACACGTGGTGCAGCGTCCAGCGGTCCAGCGGCAGCGGGCGCCCTCCCACCTCCACCGCGCGCACGCAGCCGCGTAGGTTGTGTCGACCCCCCCACCACCCCGCCGCGCCCTCGGGCACACCCCCCACCAGCAGGGGCGCGCGGCCCCCGGGAGCGGACGGTATGGCTGCTTCCTCCCCGTCCACCTCCAGCACGCCTCCCTGCCCCCAGCGCACGCGCAGCTGGTGCCAGCGCCCGTCACACACCGCCCCCCCTGCGCCCGCGCTGCCGCCCCCCCGCACCGATGCCCGCACCGCGCCCCCCACCACCTCCACCAGCAGGTCGTCGTGAGCCACGAGGATGCCGTTCTCCATGTACGTCTTGAACTGTAATGCAACAGGAATCTCTTTGAACGCTAGTCGTTAGTTTGTTTAGTGCGTTTACTATTGATTTATCTAGTTAAAATCTGTTAAAATATAACAGGACAGTTATTTCGATCACAAAATTTATAGCGTTTTGAAATCACACTATAGAGCTATAGCTCTTACATACTATCTTAATAATATTTTTAGCGAATAATTAAAAAAATATGCGGCGAAACCGCGATGAGTGACGTACCTGCAGAGTGAGCTCGTCGGCGTGGAGGTCGGTGAGCGCGTGCGCGTCCCCCGCGAAGTGCGCCGCGTCCTCCGCGTGCGCCGCGCACTGCCCCGCGCCCCGCGCCGCCCCCGCCAGCCCGCGCCCGCGCCCCCCCACGTGCACGCCGCGCACGCACCCCAGCAGCCCCGCCCACCCGCGCGTCGCCCCAAGCGCACCCGCGCCCCCCACCAACAACCTGACCACAACAAATTTCTTAATATTACACAACACTACATAGGTCCTCTGAAACTATATTATTTAAGGAATTAGTCCTCACTATATTTTACGATATAAAGTCTCGAACAAACGGACGCAAAGGAAGACGGATAGACACACTACCCAGGTAGCATTTTGGACGTCCCTATGACGTCAACTTAGTGGCATTCTCGGCGTAATTGTCATAAGGACGTCAAAATGCTACCTGGGTACTTATATATCTATTTGTTTATTTATTATTAACTTGTGTATTTGTAGCTGAAAAGGACTAAAGTGTGTATATGTGAACGTGATATTATATGGGTGTTAATATTTTTGATTAGTTATTTGTATTTTATATAATACAAAACAAGTTAAGTGAACAAACGTAGCCAAGAAACGAGTTTTGATTCTGGCAATCAGTATACACCTCCTTGCAGTGCACCTCCTTTAAACTGATTTAATTTGTAAGCATTTTTCGTATTTTACGTCCTAACCACGTTAACCACCTAGTTCACTGATTGAATTGGTTGGTTGTTTATGTTTGTGTACCTATGTTTGTGTACCTATATTTGAAAAGAATGGTGGTCTAACCAAGCACACACTTAAACGTTGTTTTCAATTTATAGTTTTTGTTTTACACTTCATAAATGCCTGCTGCCGACGCTGTGACGTCATGAAGCCGCATTTACTACGCACAGTGCTCTGAAGAGCTTTACAATTGTATTCGCCGATCAGAAACGGAACATTTGTTTCTATTGGAGCACGGCGTATGACTTTATTGTATCTACCCGGTGGTGAGCAGACCTACAAAGTCCATAAATCGATCAATAATTATTTGGCCGCTCCCACTATGTCTAAATAATACCATTACAGAATGGGCGGCGACAGAGACGAATTGCATTACAAGTATCTTTTTAATAAATTTCGATGATTCTAGGGGGCATGGCCCCTCCCTCCTCCCTCTCTTAATCTACAACTGCTAAAAGGAGACTACCGCCTCGAAAAATCGTTGCAGTAGTTTCCTGAAAAGAAAACCGGTGAAGATTAAAACCAAAAAATTGCATCGTGCTGGTGGAGGAATGTATCCGCATACTGTGACAGATATACGTCGGCCTTTATACCACATGCTGACGGTACATCTCGGTAGATAAATTGGTAATGAAAAAAAAAGCAGTTTATTATTATAATAGGTAATAATAAACTAGAACCACATTGAGGTCTCTATAAGGTTGTTATGTATGTCACCTGGCCTGCAGCGCCGCCCGGCCGCGCGCGCCCGCCTCGCGCCCCCCCTGCTGCAGCGCGGCGCGCCCGCCCCCCAGGCGCACGCGCACGGTGCGCCACTGCCCGTCGCCCACGGCGCCCCCCAGCACCACGTCCTGCCTCCTTCGCCCGCGCACCACCAGCCGCAGCGCCCCGTCCTTTATCATCAGCACTAGGTGGTGCTTGGGCTTAGCCTTCGTGCCCTGGAACACGTTATATTCATTTATCGTCTTTGTTACACTTTCGGATACCAAGATTAAAGTTGTTAAATGTTGCACGACGAAGGCCAGCTCATTAAATCCAAACTATTAACTGCCCTTAATAAAAACTTATAACAAATAAAAAGACCATTATATAAATCAATTTAAATTTACTTTGTGTTATTTAGTCCTACTGAGGAATGGAGGTTACAAATAGGTAGTTCTTATTAAATCTTAAGGATCACTACATTCAGCTATCCCATACAATAATCATTTGTTAGCTATACCTACATTTGGTGCAATCCAATTTTGTAAGTCTGCGTTCTCCATACAAATGAGCTTTCGCACTCCAGTTATTGTTTATCGCAAAATTATTTTTTTATTTTATTATTGTATTTATTAATCTTTCTGTTTTGGACATTTTTTTATTAGGTATTTATTTTTTTAAACAGAAAAAAAAAACTATTTTATTTTAAGTTTTAGTGATTTTAAACTATTTTTTATATGTTAAAAAGTTTTTATTTCACCCTTTTTAGTATGATAGGGTGTCATTCATTCCACAACTCTGTGTTTTTCAAATTTTCACTTGATGAAAAATGTAAATAAATAACATTAGACACAGATATTTGTGAAAAAAAACATATTTTTGAGGTGTTCCACCTCTGGTTCGGAAACCCTTTTCCTGACAAATATCAAAACAACCATGCTGATGCACTCTTTAAAATAAATGAATAATCATAATCGTTTCAAACTTTGCTCGGAAACCTCTCATAATTCACTTAGATTTTGAGGAATTCCACTCTCCAACTCCGACAGTATTCATTAGATCTTCCCATTTTTTTTACTTTTGGTGCCTAATCCTTTTTTTTTCGAATATGGATTAGCTCTGACGGATATTTATAACCCCGTCAGAACACCCCAAAAAAACTCCCTCTTTTTACGAAGTTGTAATATGTTTTCTTCACGTTCGTTAGCAGACTAACCGGCACAAAGAGCAGCACGCCGTCGGGACGGAACGTGCGGAAGTCCAGCGTCACGTCCAGCTGCTTGACGTCTTTGGCCGAGAGCTTGAAGAGGGCGTGGCTGTCGGGGGAGTCCCCCAGCCGCACCGCCCCCGCCTCCACCGCGTGCGTGGGAGGCGGGGGGCAGCGGGGAGCGGGCTGGGGAGCGGCCAGGGGCGCAGGGGGCGCCAGCGGGGGGTCCGAGTGCCCCAGCGCCGCGCCCGACCACGCCACCGCGCTCTCCAGACCTATTAACCTGAACAAGGACAGTTAGCTTTGAAAATCATTGATTGGTCTACGAGTATGTTAATCTGACGGCATCTTTATACTTTGTAGATAAATGTTTAAATACTATCAGCTAGTATTTAAACATTTATCTATATTTGCCCGCACGTAAACGAGTTAATTTTAAAGCAAAAGATACAATAAACTTTGTATATGTTATTGTTTTTTAATTGATATATTTATTAAGTAACCGTGTTGACCATGGCTACCATGCCCACGCTTCATAATGTAAACCCCGATTTATAGGGTAATATTTTGAAAAGAAAATATCTGATATATGAGATTATAATAACTTGAGTTTTTAGATTAAGTAACAAGACAAAGTGAAACTAATAACATAACATGCAAGTGCAAATTAACTAGGTCTTAAATGTAGGTCTTTAAAAAACTGCTTATCAACGATGGCTCCTTTGTCGTAATTAAATAAATAATATAGAGTGTTTGTGTTTTAAAGATATCTAAGAAAACGTTTTAAATTACGCAACACATATTTCTAAACTACATTTATATTTTTTATTATTTGACAAGTACATACAATAGTGGAATAAAGGTGAAACAATATGATCATAAAGAAGGACTACAAATGAGTAATGAAACTAACTGTATGATTAGAATGTCTGCATATTTAAAAACAATGGATCATTTTGTTTTTTTTGTTGTTAAAATAACATAAAACTGCATTAAAATGTTTACATATGCAAGTAGACTAACCTGGCGTCCACGATGAGGTCGCTGATGGTGCCGGTGAAGGCGCTCGCCCCCCGCACGTGGTCCGGCAGCCCCGCGCCCGCTGCGCCCCCTGCGCCCCCCGCGCCCAGCCCGCCCAGGTACAGGCCGCCCCCCTCGCGCCCCGGCACGGCGCCCCCCGGCAGACTGCCGCTCGCCACCAGCTCCTCGTCCACCCACAGCTCCAGCTGAGGCATAAAAACAATACAGAACTGCTCGACGCGTGCACCATCCGAAGGAGTTACAAAAGCGGATACTTTACAATCTTGTGGTTGCGGAACATCCGTGCGGAGTGCACGCGCCCGTCCGCGTAGTGCGAGTGGTTGGTGCGCACGCGCAGCGCCGCGCCGCGCCCCGCAAACGCGCTCACCTCCAACGCGCCTACACACACACACACATTAACCAACGTCTTATCAATATACATGATGATATAGCAAAATATTTATGTTGTGGAAGTGTTACAACAATAACGGTACCTTCGTCGAGTATGAGCGCCAGGTATGCGGGGTCCCCGTCCGCCGGCAGTCGTGTCAGCAGCACCCCGCCCGCGCCCCGCGCCGACCACGACACCCCCAGCGCGCCCCCACGCCGGAGCGGGGGCGCCGCCACCTCCACCCACCCCGCGCCCCACAGCCGCGCGCCGCGGGTACCCTGACAACACACACACGTCAACGCGCTGCTAAATATAACACTTTCTGGAAGATTTAAGCTGCGGCGCCGGTGGAAAATACTTTAGGAGTTACAATTTTAACAGAAGCTTTGAATATACGTATCGCTTCTGTACAAAAACAAAGTCGCGCATAAATAACGTCGGGTGTATATTCTGTGATCACATGTTTCGGCAATAATTGATGATATGCTGACTGACCTTATCCCGACACCCGGGCTCAACGCCGTGTCGCCTGGCGGTGTCGAGCGGGTCGTACCCGCGGCGGTCCACCAGCAGCGCACCCAAGCAGCCCCGCAGCGGCCGCTCCGCTCCGCTGACCTCGCGCGCCCCTGGGGGCACCCCGCCCAGCCAGTAGCTCGCCGCGTGCAGCGCAGGTAGCGCCGCGCGGGTCCTTACCGGCGGCTCGGGAGACCCCAAAGTTTCCGAGCCGTCCACGCGGAGACTGCCTGTCATACCAGTCAGTTAACTATGTGCCTGTAGCCCACGCTATAGCCTCATGTTATGAGTCGCACTCACCCTTCTCCAGCTTGTTGTCGTGGAAGAGTCTGACGGCCTGCACGTGCACGGTCCGGCCCGCGCACGGCCCGGCGCCGGCGCCGCCCACCAGCTCCAGGCGCGCGCCGGAGTACTCCACGCGGAACACCACGCGGCACGCGCGCAGGAACAACGAGATGGACCGGTTCTGTAACACCCACGGCCGTCACCCTACGTCATAACCTCAAAACAAATCCTATATTGTTACGTAACTAAAACAAATTTTAACATCTTTTTTGGTTGGGAGAGACGTATAAATTACATATATTTTTATTATTGTATAAATTTCCTTTAGTTTAAAATTAATAAGTACTTTTTGTGTATGTACCTACTACATATTATGTGTTTTTTTATTATTTTTTGCATTAGTATCTATCCTTAGTTAAAAAAATAAACTAAAATACACCGACACACTGCCGTCATAAGCAAGAAGGGCATCATTCATTCCAAAATAAAAAAAAAAATAGAATTGCAGTTTTGAAATCAGTAAAAAAAGTCGCATCTAACAATATTTTTATATTGCAGCACAATATCCTGAGATAACAATGATAAAAAAAGATTAAATAATATTTTTTAATAAATAAAAAGGCGTTTTTACATTACATTTTATTAACAGACGCAACTACATATGATACTGTGTTGGCACTAAGAAAAAAGGGCGTCATTATAAAGACATGACTTTTTAAAGTAGGATTTTGAATAAACATGAGCCGAAAATGGTAGAAATACCAATTTTAAAATTGTGGAATGTAAATTTTGTTATGTCCATTACTAAAAAGAAGGAACTTCTCCTTGGAAGAATTTTAAGTGTAGTAGTTTGCTTGCAATATCTGCTTGAATATTGTAATAAAAATATACATCAGTGACACATTCACCTTTTTAAAAGTAATAAGTATAAAAAAATAAGCCTATCACTAAACACAATAGACGCATAGTATATGCCCCTTTTTAATATAGAATTCATTATTTTGTTTATTGTTTTATACTAAAAAAGAAGTAAAAATCTTAATTTATTAAATGAATTATTAAAAAAAATATAAAATCAAAGTTGGAATGTATTAGTTTAAAGCCTAATAGGTGCAATGGCATAACAATGGTATACAAATTTTAAATATTATGAATACAGAGAGCCATGAAAATTTTTAAAAATGATTTATTTATTTTCTCTCTTTTTACATTTTATCAGATACGTCTCTCTTGTTTATGACGGCAGTACAGATCGTAAGATGTACTTTGCCGTGATGTTGGCACTATGGCAGGCATCTTGCGGTGAACGGTCTGTGCGTGAAGACTGTCAGACGTAGAGAGTGTAGTGCGCTCACGTTGTCGGCGTCGTGCGCGGCGAAGAGCAGCGCGTCGCGGTCGGTGGTGCGGTAGGAGAGCGCCAGGGAGAAGGCGCGCACGTCGTAGGGGCGCAGGCCGGCGCGCGCCACCGCCGCGTACGACGCCGCGCCCGAGAACCACGCCATGCCGCCAGACTCCGAGCCCTGGTAGTACCTGGCGCACACACAACGCTAACATTAACAACTATTTAACAGACACCAATTCTATAATAATAATGTTATTTGCTCTATATGGCCTGTTTAGAAGACATCTCGTTTTTTATCGCCAAAGAAATGTACCGTGGAATGGGGTTACTTGGAATCGTGGGGTTAGATTGGTAAAAAAATCATTTTGTTTTTAAATTAAAATACTGACGTTTCTAAACTATAGTATTTTATTAAAATAGATAGTATTTTTTTCTATTTACAGTTGGAAAGACTGATTGTCAGTTTTATTCATTGCTCGAGCGCAATAGGTACGAACGCGCCCGTCTGTATCGCATTGTCATATTTTTCATAAATATCTTTTTGTTACAAGAATATCATTATATTTCGAAATGTATCATAACCTCGAAACTTTATAGCCGGCGGGACGTATAATGGGGTGACCGCGCCGTCGGGGTGAAATTGATCAATCCTTAACGTCACCTCACGAGTTGTCTCGATTGCTTGCCTTGGGATTTATTGAAATATTTTTTTATGACAACCTTTTCAGAACAATGCTTAGAACTTACTAGAAACATTAGGCCATATAAAAATACACCGATGAAGATTTGGAGCGGGCTGTAATGGATGGCCGTTTGCGTGCAGCATCAGAGAACTTTAGCGTACCATAATAATATGGTACAATATTTAATAAATACCGGGAAACATATTAAAAAACCCGGACACCAAACAGTTTTTTCAGAAGCCGAAGAAAAAATTATAGTACCTACACATTTTGCTACAGATTTCATTTTTTTTTTCTTAAATAAAGGCAATTTAAACTGTAATTTTGGTCTGATCAAAGTCACTCGCAACCTCCGATTGATTATTAATCTGTGCTCGCAACCATAAAAATCATTGGAACTTTTAAGCCTGATTTTTTCACGACCTACGGAAATTTTTAGCCCGTCAAAATCTATTCATAGAGAAGTGGGGAAGGGGGTAGGAAGGGGCCTAATTTTGGATTCGAGTATTTTCGTTTCTTTGCATTTTCTGAGAACATTTACCATAGTAATGTACCTATATTTTTTTTTACCTCATCGGTAATTAGAGATTTTAAAGAACAAAAACCCCACCGACTTTTTTAAAAAACCTGATATTTACTCGTGATAATTTTCGATTAAAAATTAGGGTGCTTTTTTAATATTAAGTCAATATAAGGTAAAAAATAAACATTAAAATACAATGTGTTTGGTTAAAATTTTGAGGTTATGTGAAAAAAATGTAAATACAAAAGTTGTAGATCTTTTTATTACCTACAACTTTGTTATTTAACTTTTTTCCATAGAACTTGTAGTGTGTCGCCCCCCCCCCTGACCTTGGTCTATTAAATTTAAAATTGATCAATGTAACCCTATTCCACGGTACATTTTAGTTTTTATTTATTTAAAATGTTGTTATTGAGTCCCTGCCACCGGTGGAATTCCATTACCTCTGGCCGCAGCCAGTGCACTGCGCGTGCGCGGGTTGTGCCACAAAGTTCCAGAGCCCCACCCGGCTCTCGTCCACCTCCAGCGCGTGCACACAGACGGGCAGCCCACCGCCGCCGCTCGCGTCCCCCAGCCACAGCTCGTGGGCGGGCGGGCTGAGCCAGCTGGGCCCGGTCGTGTTGCTCACGGTCAGAGCGGTCACGCCGTCGTCTAGCGAGAGTGATACGCGGTTCCAAACACTAAAATTAATAATAATGGAAATTAACGTGGCGACTACCGTTACATAAATTAGGTTAACAACAATTTGCAAATAAAAAACTAATAATAAATAAATAAGTGCACCCAATCATAATACTGTTGTAGGTATCCCCGGTCCCTGTGTTACAGGAAGCGCTACTTAATATTATAGTTTCCTTAAATGTACATTATTGTTTATCCAGAATAAATTGATATAATAATAATAATCATTATAATTTCTTAACTATTCTATAATATTAAAGTCGATAGTAATGAAGTAGCTCTCACCGTTCTATATCTATGTTATAGGCAGAGGCGGCGTGGTCATGCTCCCCGTCGGGGCGCACGGCCCCCGGGTGCACAAGTGCGCCCCCTTCCCACCGCAGAACCGCGCGCCCTCCCTCCAGCCGCAGCCGGAGCGCCCCCAGCGACAGCAGCGCCCCGTCCGCGCCGGCGGCCGGCAGCGACAACGCCAGGGAGACGCGCGTGACCGTGCCCGCCGTGCGCACGCGGTATGCGCGGGAGCAGCCCGGCGCGCCCAGCGACGTCAGCGACACCGCGATCTGGGGTACCGAGACTTCAATGCCGATTGCTGACACTCCGCCCTCACAAACTTACACATCACTACATCCGCTTACACTAATTATAATGAGGAGAAGTTTGTATGTAGGAAGTAACCTTCCAAACTACTCATTCGATTTCAATTATTCTACCACCAATATTTAGAATGGATTTTATGGTGGACGTGGGCCAGGTATATTCAGTTTGAAATCTCAATATTTATTAAATCAATTCGTATAAATTTCCTATAGTAATATGTATGTGATTATTGTGTACCTATATCTGCGAGCCTATAACGGACAAATTCTGCACTATATACTGTCATTCAACATCTTGTAATCAGAATTGCAAATAAATGAATTTTCTTTCATCCTTTCTTTCTAAAAAATGCCGCTTGGTTTCTTTATTGATGTACGCTAACCTAATAGTTGGAGAATATATCTAAATTGATATTTTATAATTTTTATTTCAGTCCTGTGCCTTCGGCTTGACCTTTCGGAGATTACCTATCGTGCCTCACGTGTGAATTTGCTCGATTATCGACTCTATTCGCCTGCGAAAGCGTTACGCGGGGAGCGGGGCTCCCCGCGGACGATGGAAGAGGGGGGCGGCTAGGTGCGCGGGAGGCCTCACGCGCCATCCCGTCAGTACGCTGTCGTTACCGATCGTGTGTGTTTGTGTCGACAATACATTGTGTTTTGTGTGTTCGTGCTTTTAACGCTGTTGTAGCGTTCTTTAGAGACAACTGTAAGTACCTTTATTTACTTACTGATGTATGTAGTCTGCGAAAGTGTTAATAAATACGGACGATTAGGTGACTAAACAATATACCTAGAGCAGTTTTTATAGGTATATTTTTGCTTCTTATTTTCATTTTGGAAGCATGTATTAACCCTTCCTTTTCAGCTTTTCTGAAGTTTACTTACACGCAAGTAACACGTTAGGTGTAGCCGTAGCCGACATGCTCGATAGACGCTGCCGCAGCTTACAGGCTCGGTAGACGCAACCGCAGCCCATAGTCTCGGGAGACGCTCCTGTAGTCGAAATGCTCGGGAGCCGCAGCCTCACAGGCTCCGTAAATGACCTAACAATATCTGCTATTCTGTGTAAATTTATACCAGACTATTTATTGTTAATTCCGTCTGATTATATTACGAGCAGGCATGCTCCGGGAGACAGTCCTATCTATCCCGATTTGGAGTGTATTTTTCACCCAGCTGTACGATAGCCCTGGATTTACATAGATTTTCTTTTTACTATTCCAGATGGTGGAGAGTGATTTATTTGTCACCCTGAGAGATCTTGCTAGTGAGCCATTACCCGAAGAAGAAGAAAATGAGATTTTGAACCGTATTAAAGTTCTGGCAGAAGAATTTCTTCCGGAGGGATGGTGGACCTGGAAGACTTGTAATTTACCCGAACAGGAAGTTTTTGGTGAAAATATTGACGCACAAATTCTCAACAAAATTCGTTTTGCCCTACCAACTGTGGACATCGCTAAAGCATTTAACCCTTCTATTAAACATCTGCCTTAAAAACAATTTAGAGATATTAAAGTTAATATGTTGCATTGGGCATTTTGCAGAGCGCTAATTATAAGTCCACCGTCGTTGGTCAATAAATTAAAAGGCACAGTAGGCCAAGCTAGTACCTTCCTGCATGATATCGCCCCGCTGAAGAATCTCCTTCTTTCTAGAAAGCAGGCTTCTGCAATCTTGTCCGGTCATGAATTTGAGGAGGATTCTCATGCTTCACAAAAACGTACCTTATCAGTAGATGTAGGCAGTACCTCATCAAAAAAGTCGAGATTAGACTTATTAGAAGAAAAAATGGACAAAATGTTTTCTATCCTCACAAATAATAGGGCTCAACTAATTCAACCTTGTGATATACAGCCACGTCCATCAACTTCTTCGCTTCATTGTGATTCTGACTTATCAGACAAAGAAAATTTCTATGATATGGATCAATCGGATGACGAAAGTGAGGATTCGACGTGGAGGGCACCTGAAATATCCCAGGATCATGATTTAGAGACTCTCTCATTCATCCCTTACGTAAAGGAAGACGCTCCACCAATACCGCTACCTACCCTGTCAATCAGAGCGCAAGGTATTTCATGCCAAAAGTTTTGTGAACCAGGCTGGAATAAGATAAGGTACAAGGAAGTTCAAAAGAGGTTACAGGCATCACCAGTTTTTGATGCCCTAAAAGTAAACGATATCATAGGGAGCTGGGAAAGTAAGACCTATAGTCAATCTCTGCTGACAAAAATGGATGGAATGGTGGGCACTTTTACTCATGGTCTTTTCAAACAGAGAGCTAAGATATCAGATGGCTTAAAAACCCTAGCACAAAAACATCCTGAGGCATATAAAGACATAACTGAAATATTTATTGGCGAAGATTCGGTGAAAACTATTTCAGATGACATATTGCATTATGCTTGTGCTAAAAGATCAGAAATTATTGAACTAAGAAGAAAAGGATTCAAGCCAAAAGATAGTTTTTTAATGAAAAAACTAGCAGATGTACCTCCTTCAGAAACCCACTTATTTGAAGAAAAGGGTCTTTCCGATATACTTAGTCAGCAGGGAGGTAGAGTGTTTTCATCCAAAAGATACACAGAGAAATATAGATCAAGATCTGGACATAATAAGGATTATTCTTGTTCATTTCGTAATCTTGGGAACATCACAAAAAAAGGAATCCAAGAAAAACGCAGTTATAAACCGAACAAGAAAATCCCAAAAGAAGGAAAGAAGACCTTTCGTGACCAATATCATGGCAAAGGGAAGCGCGGAAAATATTGACAATTTTCGTGGCGGTCGATTGAGAGGGTTCCTAATGGAATGGAAAAAGCTAAATGCCCCTCCTCATATCATCCAGATGTTAAAAGGGTACTGCATCCCTTTCATAAAAAGACCGCCTACTATTCCCTTAACCAAGAGAAATTTAACACGCTTGGCAACGAAAACCTCGGTTCAAATGTCATCGGAAGTGCAATGCCTTCTTCGCCTAGGTATTCTAGAAGAAGCAAGTTGGACCAGAGGTTTTCTTTCCCCGATGTTTTTGATCCCAAAATCAAACGGGAAACTCCGCCAGATTTTCAACTTAAAAACCCTAAACGAATTTCTCAAGCCAAGGAAATTTCGTTTAATAAATCAACTCTGCGTTCCAAGATTCCTACAGAAGAACGATTTTATGGTCAAACTGGATATAGCCCAGGCGTACTTTCACGTTCCGATAAAAGAAACCCATCGTCGTTATCTTTGTCTGGCTTACGAAGGTCGGGTTTACAATATGACTTGTTTGCCATTCGGCCTTTCCAGTGCGCCGCTAGCCTTTTCATCAATAGTAAATTGGGTCGCAAACATACTACGTCAAAAAGGAATAAGACTCTTAGTATATCTAGACGATTTCTTGATTGCAAATCAGGACCCAGATGTTCTCAGAAAACACCTACAAGTGGTTGTAGAGTCTCTTCAAAATTTAGGTTGGATTCTAAACATCGAGAAGTGCACAACAAATCCTTCACAGAAAATAGAGTTTCTTGGTGTTCTATGGGATACAAGAAAAAATGTAATGTGTTTAATACCACAAAAAATGAACGGAATCCTCAGAGACCTCGGAAACCTCCATCAGAAAAAGAAATGGGATTGGCAGAAAGGCACTTCCATCTTGGGAAGGTTGAGCTTCGCGTCCCTAGTAAATCCTCTGGGTCGACTACACCTTCGGCAGCTTCAGATTGCATCTCGTCACCTAAACGAAGACACCCCGAAGCTCTCCATAAGAATTCCGGAGCCTGCGCTTGTAGACGCGGCTTGGTGGATAAAGAATGGACACCTGAACAAACCTATATTCGAAGCAAACCCATCCATATTTCTAACCACCGATGCATCAAGCACTGGCTGGGGATTCCACATGGAAGGAGACTCTCACGCAGGCATGTGGTTACCAGCGCAAAAGCGGTGGCACATCAACCGAAAGGAATTATTTACAGTCCTAATTGCAATTCAAAAATGCAAAACACGATTGAGGGGGCAAAGTGTGATGCTTCAGTCCGACAACAAAACGGTAGTCGCATACATACGGAAGCAAGGAGGGACTCGATCCCAATCGCTTCTATCAATTGCCAAGAAGATATTGCTTATAGCTTATGCTTATCAAATACAATTTACGGCTTTTTACATACCCGGAGTATACAACACTTACGCGGACCGACTGTCGAGAGGTCTACCCCTAACGGACTGGCATCTGTCACAAAGCATAACGGACTTGATATTCGCGAAGTGGGGCACACCTCATATAGACCTATTTGCGAGCAAACAATCCAAAGTAGTTCCGATTTATGCAACGATAGATGCCCAAGACCTCGAAGCTCTCTACGTGGATGCCTTCAGTCGACATTGGAGGGTGGAATTAGCCTGGGCGTTTCCGCCTCCGCCTCTGATCCCAAAGGTTCTTCAACACCTGAATTCGGCGGAAGGGACATTCTTGTTGGTTGTCCCCAGGTGGGAGAGAACATTTTGGAGAGGAGATCTGAAGAAAAGGAGCATCGACATTCCTTTCCAGATACACAATCTAGAACACTATCTAGTGGACCTGGCAACGGGTCTTCCCCCTCCGGATGTGCAGGAAATGTGTTTGGAGGTCTGGAAGATACAGGGTGGAACTCCATGACTAATGGGCTGGACCCTAGAACGATTAGGTTGGTACGTTCGGCTTGGAGGAATTCAACCTGGGCAACTTACACCTCGGCTTGGAAACGTTGGTTAGAGTGGTGCAAGGATAAGGAAACGGTCGCTAACGCACCAACACCACAACAACTCGCTAACTACCTTTCTTATCTAATGTTTGACAGGAAAATGTCGTACAGAACTATTTTAACTCATAAGTCGACAATAATCTCCCTCGGTGCTCCAGACAAATCAGTTCAACTTACTGGTCATCCATTAATCAGAAATGTTTTAAAAGCAATGAGTATTAGTAATGCCAAGGAGCGGCCACTCAAATCCAATATTTGGAATGTTGAAGATTTGCTTAATTGGCTCCGCCACCATCAACCAGACTTATCAAGTGTCTTTCAGGTATCAAGATACACAACCGCATTGCTCCTTCTAGCGTCTGGGAGAAGGATTCACGATTTAACCTTATTATCTATAAGTCCAAGTAATTATGTAAGGAATCAAGACTCTATTATCTTATGGCCTAAATTTGGATCTAAGACTGATAATGCTCAGAAGCGGCAATCCGGATGGAAGTTAACTAGTTCGGGATTATCCGAGTTTGACCTTATAAAATGGATAGATTGTCTGGTAGAGGTCACGAAAAACCGCAGGAAAGCTATACCGTATTTAGAAAATTTATTTATTACTACAAGGGGAAGAGTTAAGGAGGCGTCTCGTACAGTTATTTCGGGATGGATTAAAACCATATTTTTAGACCTGGGAATTGACGCTAGCCCGGGTTCGGTCAGATCAGCAGTAGCCTCATATGGGTTTGAAAATAATATTCCTTTAGACACGTTGCTTCAAAGGGGTAATTGGCAAGGATCGTATAACTTTTTTAAGCACTACTGTAAGTCAGTTGCAAGGCCTATAAATAAAGATGGAACCCCTCCAGTGTTAAAGGTTTTTGAACCTGTTTAGATATAATCTAGATATTATAGATTTTATATTTTTCCCCATGTTGATTAAAGTTTACGTTACACTCCGAATGGGATATTTGTTTTGTTAATATTTTTATTATAATTTACTTTATAAATGTGTGTATCAAAAGTATTTGACTATATTATTCTGCATACGGTAATAATATAGTATTAAAAGATTTTATTAAAATACATTGTTTTATTTATTAAATTTATTTCGATCATTTGATTTCTCAAATTAAGTATTAAATTAAGTCACAGTACGCTAGAGGGGGCCGGCAGACAATAAACATCTCTCCGAAAGGTCAAGCCGAAGGCACAGGACTGAAATATTATCCGTTTTCTACCCTAAAGGGAGGAAAACGAGTATTTCAGGCCTTGCCGAGGCTTGACCTGAGTAAGCCTCTTGCCGGCAATTTCATTCTCGGAGCAGGTACTGACGGGATGGCGCGTGAGGCCTCCCGCGCACCTAGCCGCCCCCCTCTTCCATCGTCCGCGGGGAGCCCCGCTCCCCGCGTAACGCTTTCGCAGGCGAATAGAGTCGATAATCGAGCAAATTCACACGTGAGGCACGATAGGTAATCTCCGAAAGGTCCTACACATATGCATATAATATAATGTGATTAGAATGCGAATATTATTGACGCATATACACGATATTTAAGATTGGTATATGTGTAGCTAGTGCAAATGGTTTTAGGCTTCCCGCCCCGGCAGACAGTTACCGTGTCGGCGGCATGTCGCGCGCGCTGCGTGGCGGCCCGCAACTCGTCCAGCGCGGGCCGCAGCGCGCGCCGCGCCGCCTCGTGCTCCGCCCCGCGCGCCGCCGCCGCGCCCGCCAGCGCGCCCGCCACCTCGCGCGCCCGCGTGCCATGTCCGCGGATCTGAGACACTGCAACGACGCACTCGGTCAGCTACACACGAGTATATGACAGGGGACTAAGCTATACCCTATTTATTTTAACGAGCTAGTATCGATCCCTCTATGGCCAAAAAATAGAGACAAAAGGTAGTGTAAAAGGTTCAGATAGGCAATCATTAAAAATGTGATTTGTTCTCATAGATGAAATAAAAACTTTGTTTTAAATTGTCATCACAAACAATGGAGATGAAATTACTTATGATAATAAAGACAGAAGTTCATTTTAAAAAGTAGTAACATGTTTTTTGATTAAAAAAATATTTTAAACAATAGGCAACAACCTGAGTCCTTTAATAAATATCTAATAAATGCACAGTGTTCTTCATCCACCTAGGTTTCAACTGTAGATATAATATATTTTTTATTCCGCATCTTTTATAAAATTTAGATCCTATACTTTGAAATGTAGTACTTATAGCTTTTGTTGACCGGATTTATTTATTTGTGTAAAAAAGTATACCTACCACTTCTAAATTGTAAAACTATTATTTTCTTTTCAATAATATATATAAAATACCCTTTTTATTTATTATTCACCTCTGACCTGCCCTATCCTTTTCACGTTGTATTAAAAAGAAAATCGTGAAACAATTTCGTTCAATTATTTGTTGAAGAAAAAAATTATATAGTATGTAATTTTGAAGGATTTCGATTATTTCCATGACCGAAATATTTAAATTTCCTGAAAATTTGATAATCCGCACTTTTTACCCTTTAGGTATTAGCATTGTCACAATGGACAATTCTAACACAAAAGGAAGCAAGTGATAGATACCTAGTTCCTGCGCGGCGCCCAGCGCGGTGTCCCCCTGCCGGGCCAGGTCGGCCAGCACCCGCCGCAGCCCGTACGCCGCGCCTCGCCGCAGCGCCGCCGCGTGCTCGTGCAGCGCGCGCGCCCCCGCGAACACCCGGTCAGCCGCCGCGCCCGCCGCCCGCACCGCGCCCGCCGCCGCCACGCTCACAGCGCGCGACGCCCCCTCCGCCACCAGCGCGCGCTCCGCCCAGCCCAGCCCGCGCAGCCGCACGCGCACGCGCTCCAGCACGCGCTCGCTGCGCTCCAGCACCGCGCCCAACTCTGCACAACCGCACGCCTTATATAACGGTCTACTGCGAGATATACTGTTCCAATGACGATCACCAACCTCTGGCCTCTTCCACGACGCTCTCGGATCTGGACTTGAGGGCTTGGGAGTTGTTGCGCGCGGCCCTAGCTCGGGCTGCCAGCCCGCCGCGCACCGCGTTGGCCGCCGCCGCCGTTCTCGTGGCCGCTGCCGCCTGCGCCCGCGCCGCTGCCAGTTCCTGTGCCACTCGCCCCGCTTCGCCCGCTGCCGCCGCCTGCGCTCTCAGCGCTCTAACCCAACGCTAATGTTAACTTATTTTCATCTTATATTGCTTTACGACAAACTCGAATAATCTGAGGCATTAATTCCCCGCGTGACCTTACATCTCGTTACAACGGTTCTTTCTGATTTATAAGTGCATATCACAACGTGTTACCAAATACCTCGTAAAAAATATAATTAATTATCTAAGCCAAAAATATTGTCCACCCTAGTAAGCTGTCATGTGAGGGAACCAAAATATTTTTTTTGCTAAATAACGATGTTTTCTAACTCGGAATATTACCCAAGTAACAAAATGTGGTCCTGTAAGTAATCAACCTTTAAGCAGACTATCAATATTTTATTTTATAATTCATTACATAAAAGTTTGGTCCTTCGAGCAACCGGAAAGTTTGATCCTTCGGACTTTCGAAAATTTTGTCTTTCGAGCTTTCGGACAAGCAAGACTCTTTTTTTCCGATTGAACTGATTTCTCCGATTGCCCAACTGTTGCCGAGATGGAACAGTGTGTTAGATCGGTTTTCGCATCAGTAACACCGACGATGATGCGAAATGCCACACAAGCCATATCCCGACGAGCGAGGTTGTGTATTGCAATTGCAAGGCGGAACACACTTTGAGCCGTTTCTGTAAATTTGACGAAAAATTATTATGGAAAAGTAAGTGTTCGTTTAGGTTGTTTCGTTAGGTTAGGTCTTTAATTTTTTTTGTCGTTTCGCGAATTAAGTAGAGACATTCTGCGTATTTTACTCTGTTCGGTATTGATAATAATCTATGGACGTTAATCTGTGGTCATGACATTGAAAGTGTGAAAAAGATGTTTTTTTGGGTTCTGAGATAATTTGTGTAAAAAAGATAGAATAGAATAGAAAATGATTTATTCAATCTAATACAATATATATAACAATCTTAAACTAACATTAGGACATTTTTATATTATACGACGGAATAAATATTAAAATAAATTGTACATTTATTGAAATGGATACACCCTCAGCTTGTGCGTGAATGCTTTGCAGTATGATACACCCTCAGCTTGTGCGTGAATGCTTTGCAGTATGATACACCCTCAGCTTGTGCGTGAATGCTTTGCAGTATGATACACCCTCAGCTTGTGCGTGAATGCTTTGCAGTATGATACACCCTCAGCTTGTGCGTGAATGCTTTGCAGTATGATACACCCTCAGCTTGTGCGTGAATGCTTTGCAGTATGATACACCCTCAGCTTGTGCGTGAATGCTTTGCAGTATGATACACCCTCAGCTTGTGCGTGAATGCTTTGCAGTATGATACACCCTCAGCTTGTGCGTGAATGCTTTGCAGTATGATACACCCTCAGCTTGTGCGTGAATGCTTTGCAGTATGATACACCCTCAGCTTGTGCGTGAATGCTTTGCAGTATGATACACCCTCAGCTTGTGCGTGAATGCTTTGCAGTATGATACACCCTCAGCTTGTGCGTGAATGCTTTGCAGTATGATACACCCTCAGCTTGTGCGTGAATGCTTTGCAGTATGACACGCGCTGGTTTTCAGATTGTTCCGAGATAATTAAATGTGTGCGGCCTTCTAATTTATATTGAATTAATTGTGTGGTGTTTAGCTCGCCATGTATTTAGGCGCCTACAAATAATTGTCAGATTTGTCGCGTTGTGTTGTTGATATTTATTATATATTTGTTTTAACGTGGTATTGTTGTGTCTGTATAGTAATTGTGTGGCTCATTAGTGGTTTTGGAAGATAACGAAGATATTGCATTCCTTGGGTACCCAGGGATATCGTCACTGAAGCTACCACAAGAGTCACCAGCCACAGGTAAGTTTATTTTTAAACTTATATAGCGGTGCGTATCACACCCGTGTGAGAATCCTGGGCGAGTTTAATTTCCCGGCTTGTCGCACACTGTTTAATTTTAGTAAAATAGAGTTTGCACATCAGTGAAAATATTTTTTTAAAAATTATTTTTGGGGTATGTTATACAGCGTTACGGTTCTTAAATATAGTGAATGGACTCGTACTTATAAGGTCACATTTAACCTCCTTTCGGCTTCACGGGGTATTTTGTAACACGTTGTATATTTTATAAGTTATAAGGCCCCATTTAACATCAGCTCAGCATATCCTACAGCCGCCGGTATGCTGTAACGCTCGGCTGATGTCGTGCGGCTTTCGGTTCATAGGTAGGTTTTCTACATAGGTATTATTTATACGAATATTTTTTAGGTACTATTGAACTACTTTTTTGCTTCACGAAACACAATAGAAACTGGGTGTTAGATGTTTTCAGGTGATGGGCTATATGATTTATTTTGTTGGAACTACAAATTATTGGTACTGCAATTCAATAGTTAGGTGCCCCCCTTGGGTTGATACCTGGTATATTGTTGCGCCTGCGCGGTGAGGCCGCGCACGTGCTCCTCGGCGGCGGCGAGGTAGTGGCGGCGGTAGTGCGGCGCCAGCTCCGCCAGCGTGCCCGCCTTGTTCTGCGCCCGCGCCGCCGCCGCCCGCAGCTCCGCCGCCAGCGCCGGCACCGACCGCGTCAGCGTCCGCAGCGACGCCAGTGCCGGCTCGTACTCGACACTCAGGTTTTTCGACGAGATCGTTATTATTTCCTACATAATGGCATAGTTTATGCATCTGATGTTTTAATCTGTGGTCATGACATTGACAGTGAAAAAAATGATGGTGTTTGGTTCTGTTTAATTTGTGCGGCCTTCTAGATTATTAGATAGTAAATTGAATTAATTGTTCGTTCGCTATGTTTTTAGGCGCCTACAAATAATTGTCTTTCCTATCCAATTGGTCCTTCGAGCCGGATTTCAACAGTTTTCTTACCTTTAAGAATTTGATGCTTTTAAACTCTGACAATCATTATATTATTCCAATCGAAACCTCGTTCGAACTGCGATCGGTATGAACAACTTCAGAATGCCTCGCTCACCTGCAACATGAGTGCGGCCTCCGGTCCCCTCTGGGTCGCGAGCCAGGCGCGGGTGCGGTCCCTGGCGGCGTCGGCGGCGTCGGCGTGGTCCCACACGGCGTCAGCCAGCCGCGCCACGTCATCGGCCTGCGCATGCGCCCGCTCCAGCCGCGGAAGGGCCGCGCGCACCCGGCCCGCGTGCTCCTCCACCTGGTACGTCCGCTCCTGCACCCACGTAAGCTGGAGCGTCGCCTGCAACACACCCGCACACGTTAAGTGTCTGCGTCGCCCGACCGCACACCGCACGCGGACGGTCGCACACTCACGGAGTCGAACACGTCGTGCACGCCCGCCACGTAGTCGGAGAGCCGCACGTCCTTGATCGTCCGCAGCAGGTGTCTCCCCTCCGCCCTCCCGTCCCCCCGCGCCGGCGCGTCGCCCCTCGCGTAGCCCTGTAGCGCCCCTACAAGCGCCTCGAGCGCCCCCCAGCGCGCGCGCGCCGCGTCCTCCGCGCTCAGCGCCTCCAGCACCAGCGCACGCGCCCGCTCCAGCTGGCTATGGCACTGCGCGTTCGTTGATGTCGCTTCTTCCAATATAGACGTCATTCCTGCCATATATACGACAAATAAATTAAACTGAAACATTGTTATTTATAGAAAAGTCTCAAAAATCATGGAACGAGCCGTGAAAATGGTGCAAACTGAGTTGATATCATCAGCTTCTACATCTGCAGAGCGTGCTCGACTCTTAGCTGTCGCCCAATGTGAATCTGGGCTTTGGTTGCAGACTTTAAAATCATCAAAAATAGGTACGCTACTGGATCAAAACAGGCTCTTTGTTTTCTTCCACATCGCTGTCAATGTGGAATGATGGTCGACCAACTTGGTCACCACGGCCTTTCATGCTGTAGAAGCGGCGGAAGGCAATCCCGACATGCTAACCTTAATCAAATCATACGTCGGGCCCTTGCCAGCGCCTCTATCCCTGCCGCTTTAGAACCAGTAGGTTTGGCTAGGGACGATGGCAAGAGACCCGATGGTATGACGTTAGTTCGGGTGGTCGGTGCCGCGTATGTGAGTCCCTGGCAGGTGTGACGGCGCGAAAATATCGGCGCCAACACACCTGCCAGGGACTTATCAAAAGCCTGCGCCGCCGCTACTTCATTAGAAAATCTCAAACGGCGCAAATACGCTGTCCTCAGTAGAGACTACGTATTTGAATCGCTTGTGGTTGAAACCATGGGGCCGCTGGGATCAGGGGCTCATTGTATTTTTAAATATATTTCCAAACGGCTGGTCGATACATCTGCGGGGTGAGAAGGAACTTTACTTAACACTTTCGCTTTCGTCAGTGGAATCGTTTTCATCTTGTCTATGGTCAGAACATGTATGAATAATATACGGAAGTGCTGTAACAGATCATGTAAATTATTAAAACTGTACCATAATTCTTTCGATTCAACTTAAAGAAAAGAGATAAATATTAATTATTCGTTTCTTTAAATAATTCAATCGAAAAATCATTAACTTAATAATTTTAAAGATGCATTACAGTACTTCCGTATATTATTCATACAAGTTCTGACCATAGACAAGACGAAAACGATTTCACTGACGAAAGCGAAAGTGTTAAATAAAGTTCCTTCTTATCCCGCTGGTGACCAAAGGGCTGGCTCGTCCTTGGACAGCGCATAAGTATCGCTATACAACGGGATAATGCTGGCTGCATTACCCCGTCTTTTGGGAACCAATCCATAATGATAGCGATATGGAAGAAATGTATTATTTAGCCAATTTTTTTATGTTAATTTTGTAGGATTTAATTTTAGGTTGTTTATATTTTATATTAGCTCAAGATAATAATATATATAGCGTTCTTAAAATAACGAAAGTATGCTTTAGCAATAATTTCCTTGCCGGGAAGAAGTATATATAACCTTGATTGGACGATCAGTATTTATATAAAACCGCTTGCTTGTAGCGTGTCAACCGCAGGGCGGGCATGTTATGATTATGCTGACCGTTTTCCAAGTCCTCCATAACGTTGTCGTTGAGGCCGGAGGTCCTGGAGAGGTGCGTCCTGGCCCGGCGGAGCGCGTCCTCCAGTGCCGTCGCGTTGTGGCCCACACGGGCCAGCGCGCGCGCGGGGAGTGGCGCGGGCGGCGGCGCCGAGGGCAGCGCCACGGACAGCGTGCTCACGGCCCGCAGCAGGCTCGACGTGCACTCGTCGCACGCTGTATGCAACATATACTATGTTACCAACATTCATGTTATATAAGAGTCATAGAAATACATATAATGTTAAAAAAATGACTGACGTAAGCAGTGTTCCCGTGTGTCGCGGTCCTGGCACGCCGGCGTCCCCGCGAGGCCGCGCAGGTCGCACACGCAGGGCTCGCACCGACCGTTGCGACGCGAGAACCCTTCCTCGCAACGCTCACAACGTGCTCCCGTGTACCCTATGCATTTAACGTAAATATTATAATATGAAACAAATACAGGTGTCATAGTGGTAGCTATAATAAGATGTAGGGTTACCAGGCAGGCACTCGCAGTAGAGGTGGTGTCGAAGCCGCCGACACGTGGCCGCGCGGTTGTCGCTCCGGCGCGGACACTCGCACGGCTCGCACGCCGCGCCCACCCGCTCGTACCCGTCGGCGCACCGCTCGCACTGGGGACCCGCAGTGCCACTCGTGCAGTTCTAAACATATTGGATGTCTTCCACCATCAAGCACCTTTTTAGGAGACTACTGCATCGATTTCTTGTGGCAATGGTATTCTCCATTTAGGGTTTGGTTACAAAACGGGCAGTTTATTTATCGATACAGCAGCGCTATAAAAATAATAACCGCATCATTTAGCCGGCACAGTGGGAGAGATCAATGTATATTGATTAATCTTATTCATGGACTTTGTGGGTAAGCTTAGCATCAGGTTCTGATGATAGTATACTGACCAAACAATGTCCGGTATCGGGGTGGCAGAGCGAGGCGCGTCCGTGGCAGACGCACGGCTGCGTGTCGGGCAGCGAGATGACGATGGTGCCGGCCACTGCGCGGGCCGCGCCCACGGGCTGCCACCGGCCGGGCGCGGGCCGCTGGCACGAGTCCGCGGCGTGCGGCCCGCGACACGCGCACGCCTCCACGCCCCACGCCACGCGGGAGCGCCCCGCCGACGCCACGCCCACTTCTAGGGACACGTTCCACACGCTGTGACCAATGGGATCCGGTATCATTGTGATGCAACATATTGTGAGCCCAGGGCCACAGATAAATAGAAGCGATCCCGGGAGTCAAAATAATTAAGGAAGTTATTTTTTAGAATCCCGAAAAAAATACATATTTACATAATAGATCCGAATAATAATAAAGATCGGTTCTCAGCGGGTGTCTTCGCAGTTTAGAGCAATGTTACCGTGTGTTAGAAAACCAATGTTAGTGCGTTTCCCTGGGTGATGTCTATCCTAGGGGCCGTTTTCAATAATCGATCTATTTTACCAGGCTAGCCATTTTGTGGAAAACAGGGAAAGTCAAGGAAAAGCCACTGGAAGCACAGTGGAAAAAAGTAAAAAATAGTTTTTTTATTAATTTATTTAAAACAATCTCAAAACTTAATACCGCCGTCCTTCAAGCGCCGCAAGTAATGTTCCTACCACGACAGAATATATCAACTTAAGTCCTGACTACTATCTACGGGAAAAGTCAGGAAAATTCGTATCTGTAAAAGTGGCCACCTTGTCTACCCTTTTTTAACCGATAAAACGTGGTTAAATACTACCTTCTCATCTAGAAATTAAGAAGGTAGTACCTACACGGTTATGTACTATCTTCTCAAATTCCTTCAAAAGCATTAATGAAAACGTAGTTATAAATAATGTCTACGTGACTTGCGTTAGTAGTACAGGTGTGAGCGTGATGAGATAGTGGAGCACTCACGTGACGTGCACGTGGTCGTCGGGGGCCGGCACGCGCGTGCTCACGCGCAGCAGCACGCGGCGCACGCCGGCCAGCGCCGCCATGAGCGCGCCGCGGCTGGCCGGGCCCTCGGGCGCCGCGCCGGGGCCCTCCACGCGCGCGCGCCACAGGGACTCGTGCAGTCTCACGTAGTAAGTGTCATTTATCGGAGGCAAGCGCTGTCAAACAGAGCAGACATTAGTACTCATAAATAGATTCCGATGTTAGCGACCGCGACAGCGATTTCAACGGCGTTTTTTTTTTCAGTTTTTGGAAACAACTGTCATCTTTTCGTGAATTGTAGATAGAGTTGTTTTTCTTTTTATTTCCGAAGGCAACGTTAACATAATAAATGCATCATATTGTCTTATACTTCTTTTTTAAGTTAAGGATAATTCTGACATATTTAAATGTACTTAACGATTGTAATAAAAACTGGCTCGCAGTCGCTTGTTGCCAACATCACAATGCCACGTTTAGACAGTTATGGAAGTTCAAGCCTCATGCTCTGCCTACACCTTATAGTAAGTTTGTTCATAATACCTCGTAATAGTCTAGGATAAGGTTGTGTCCGCCGTAGATCCTGACGAGCGGCGCCGCGCCCGGGGCCCCCTCGCGGCCGCCCTCGGCGCGGGCGCTGTACACGAGCGCCCCCCCGTAGGAGGTGACGCGGTCCCCAGACCAACGCGCCCCCACCTCTATGTAAAGGGGGCGCTCGTTCTCTAGCCGCACCACGGCGCGGGGCCCTTGCAGGCGGACCGCCGTGCCGCCTTCCCATTCCGACTGAAACTGAAAACAAAAATGTGATGAAGCCGTAAATGGACATTCACGGTGTCCAACAACATGCAACTTTCAAATAACGCGTAAGTCGAGAAATATAGACCAACTCATACTCATCTAAATATTGGTAGATTTATTAGAGTTACATATCGCGTCTAATTTCAGGATTCTACGAGACGCGTTTAAATAAAGTTATGAGAATGCAGCAAATACTCCTTGAAGCTAAACTTATAAATACTGGCAAGACTTCAATATCTGTTACCATAGAAAAAAAGTATTCAAAGTAAATTTTACAAAGAAATAAAATAAATTATGTCCTAAAATTAAATCATATACCTTTCTTCTTTAAACGCCCTTGGAAGGATCCTCTTATTTAGTGTCTCTGAAAACTATTTGTAGGTTTGATGAATGGTACCTGGTGTGGGGGATGGTCGTCGGCGGCGGTGAGCGTGACGTCGGCGTCGGGCGCGGACAGCGGCACGCGCGTGAGCCCCGCCTGCGTGCACCCCGCGCCGCGCCCGAAGCAGAAGCACGCCGTGCAGCCGTGCGGGTTCTCCGCAGCCAGACCGAACGTGCCGGCGATGCACGCAGAGCACTTCGCTCCCTCCACGTTGTCCTGCAACATTACAAGCGTTAGTCACTGATCTCTCCCCACACTGTAACCAAAGGGTCTGAACACATACCTTGCACTGACAGCGACCCTCGTAGTCGCAGGCGCAGGGTCCGTCCCCGCAGGGCTTGGTGCCAGGGACGTGGCAGCCACAGGGCCGACACCGCGGCCCGTAGTGGCCCGGCGCGCACACGTCGCAGGCCCGGCCCGCCCAGCCAGGCCCGCAGCGACATTGGCCTGATGCCTGATCACAGTCTCCTGGGGGGTGGGACATATGTATCAAAGGTTTTGTGGGAATAGGACATTAAACATAATTTCATCGCAGCAGCAAATATGGGGCCAAACTATGTGGTGGGGTTCTGCAACGCCCAGAATCCTTGATAACGGTTTGTGCAGTAAACAAACTCAAAATATAATATTTCAAATGTTTAAATATATTTGGGTCATGTCATTGATTGGACCTAAGTTGTAGGCTTGTACCTACTATGTGAACCAAAAGCAACAATAGGTACTAATACGTATTATGTATTTATTATATTTTATTGGGTTGTCTCACCGTCCAGAGCGCCCCGGGCGCAAAGACAGGCGCGGCAGACGGGCGCGCCCCAGGCGCCGCGCACGCACGCCCGGCAGCCCGCGCCGCCTGCGCCCCCCGCGCGCGCCCCGCACACGCAGCGCCCGCTCGCCGCGTCGCACACCTCGCCCGCGCCGCACGTCGGACACGCTACACACAACGTTACACATATAAATGTCACCTGGAAGTGAGATATTCAAAATGGCGGCTAAAACCAACCTAAAATTGTAACTGCAGGCGTACCTACGCGGTCATTATTGATGTTTGTCTTATAAACCAAGGTTAGTGAAATGGTTTGTGTATAAACTTGTGTGGTGTATATACGTACGCTTGCAGGCGTGGGGCCCGTAGCCGAAGTAGCCGGGCAGGCAGCGCTCGCAGCGCGGCCCCGCGGAGCCGGCCCCGCACGCGCACGCGCCGCTGTCGGGGTCGCACGCGCCCGCGCCGCACGCGCAGCGCCGGCACCCGCCCGCCGACAGCCCCCAGTACCCCTCCTGGACAATCACCCAGTAAGCACGCCGACACCGGTCACTACCATCATCATGTATTTGCGAGAAGATATACTAAAACTTCGCAAGCGTTTAAGAGTTTAAAACTATCTTTTGGTCATCCAAATATCGATTAAGGCATATCTGTAGAGACACGTCGCAGTAATACTCACCTCACACACGTCGCAGGCCCGACCCGTCACGTGCTCCCGGCACCGACACTGGCCGGTGCGGATGTCGCAAGACCCACCGACTGATCCCAACGACGAACAGTTACACCCTGATGACAGTAACAAACTAAATATTATATCTCGAACAACAAAAATATTTACCACTATAGTGCCTCGTAGAGCACGTTAAGCTGTCCGTCCCCGTTTCCAACCAACCAACTTGTGAAACTTTATAGATTAGAGCACACTACGACGAGGTGGGATTAAAAAGCTCCGGCCGTCTAAGCGGTCTCGGTGGCCGTACGTCTATGCGGTCTCGGTGGCCGTACGTCTTAGCGGTCTCGGTGGCCGTACGTCTAAGCGGTCTCGGTGGCCGTACGTCTAAGCGGTCTCGGTGGCCGTACGTCTAAGCGGTCTCGGTGGCCGTACGGCAACGTGATGATTTTTTCTTACAAAAATATGAGTAGAGTGGAACAGATTAGAATAGAAAAATTATTTATTCAATAAACATAAACGTGTTTATCTATATAACCAGCTATTATCTATTACTATATCTACGATTAACATTACCATTATATCAATTATATCTTAAAACTAATTAGATTTTCTATATATCTTACTTCTGTTGGCATCTGATTTGGAATAGTCGAGACGCTGTTACACTAAAACAACTCAGTGGATACCTGTTAGATACCTACTAAGGCCCAAACTACCATCAAACATGTCTCAACATGTCTCATACAAAATATAAAAACAATAGATTAAATTTATAGAATATATATATATAAATATATATCATCACGGGTGCCTTACGGCGCCCGAGACCGCCTAGACGGCCTCAGGGTACCCAACGGAGGGGTTTTAATCCCACCTCGTTGTAGCCGATGGTATGAGTCTACACCGAACAAGTGGCTAGCTCGTCGCGATGTTTTGGATAGACTCAATAACCCATCTATAAACAGTTTCACAAGTTGGTATAGTGAAACCGGGACCGACAGCATAACGTGCTCTCCGAGGCACTATAGTGGTGTTGTCAAACAAATGTACATAATTTTTTTAATTAAAAACTCATTGGTACACACCGGGATTCGAACCAGGGACCTAAGCGTTTTTAAGTCCAAGGTCTAACCAACTAGGCCACCACGTATATGTAATTTATAGAATATAATATATTTAATAACGAACGCGGCAATTATGGTTGATAACATGAATCTAGAACTAGTGTCAGAATTTATATATCTGGTGCAAATAAAAGTTTTCGAAATTGGCGTGCATGTATGTGAAGAATTATGACTGCGGACGAAGCAAAAGAGTATTCCTACCCCGTAAGAGGGACGGCGTGAAAATAAAAAAAAAATGTCAGAAAATAAAAACATATAAATGATTTCCACATTCATTATATATGCAGGTAGGTATTAAAACCGATAAGTTCGCAAAATAACATAATGTTGTACATAATTTGGCTATAACATGAGTGTTAACACTCCGCTAAGAGGTTCGGGCGCTTCACCTAACGGCCCGCGATAAGCGCCGGCTGCAGACGCTCGGACTCCGCTATGTAAAATCATAAACTTATGTAGAGATAACAAACCTTGTGAAGAAATAAATTCACGATAAAATGGAATAAAATAGAATATTATTAACATGTTTGTCGCAGGGATCGTCCGACAAAGGTGGTCCAATATTTTGGCGGAATTGGCTTCAGCATGACAGTAGCCAAAATAAGTGGAGATTCCGTATGTAACCCCACGGTCGAGATCTACCACAAAATTATTTCGTAAGTACCAAATTCTATTATTTGTACCTACATACATACTGCTACAAACGGGACAGGGAAGGCCTTATAGGCCTTCTAACACATACTTAACTACTATATTGTTATCAACATGATGTGCATTGTCAATAGTACTTATGTACTTTGTTTGCTATCAACAAACATATTTTCATATCTTTTCATTACATCGCCTTCAATGGTGAGGTGGACAGTTTAATTCAAAACAGCGGGTCATCATTACCATTAAGAGTAGTATTCTTTAACAGTCCACGGACCCGTTATATTTCATAATAAGTTTACTAATAATATAAAATACATATGACGGCATGCCAACTGTGAAGGTTTGGGGAATGGCCGAGATGGTCACCTCGCTCACCACATTCATTCTAAACTCAATAAAGTTGCATCATCAGCGCTCGTAAAAGCGCTTTTATCGTGGAAATAGTGTTATGTTTTACGAGCGGAGACACTACCTGCACAGTATCAACAGCTTATGAACTAATTGCTTTACTTTACGACCAGCTGAGTCCACTATAAATAACATCTCAACGCTCAATCAGCAAAATAAACTCTCTGGATGCCTTTGGTTCAGAAACCCAGTTATCTGTCAAGACTAACAAGCTCTGGAGCTTTATTCCGAGTTTTGACACGGTCACCGTCGCGCATTTTGCGTAAAGCACAGATTGAAATTAAAGTTCTATCCTGTTAATTATAAAGTTGAAATTCCAATGCTCCATACATGTTCAAACTTGCGAAGAATTCGTGTATTTCAATATGGCGGCATTATAATAGTCAACCTAATACATACTATATATTCATTGGAATAGAGCTTATATTTCTATATTTATAGTTTGCGCAACGTCTTGTCGTGATTACCGGTTGCAAACTCGGAATAAGGCCCCCGGTAACCTAGGCTCTCTTGTTTAGTTTTAGCGCTCTGAGCACTCGTTTTGTGACCGGCCCAATAACTATACACACCGCCGAGGAGTTATTTTTACTCTCAGCATTTGTTATGAAACATCGGGGGATTAAATCGTCAATGGTTACACTCAAGTCATCATTTAATCATATTTTTTTAAGAACATAAAGTGCCTACACTTTACAGAAGACGTAGGTACCTTATTTGAAACAGAGATATTGTATAAACCGCCTGTGAAAGGATGTCGTCTCGGAGGATGTTAGCACATTATAATTATATTCGAATATGTTCCCAGAGCCGCCACATTCCGACACCAACTGACAGAACACGGAAATTAAATAATTGTGCGCAATTTGAGGGAAATCTTCGCATGCCGCGCTAATGGAGGTGCCGCCTGCGTACCCGCTACAAACCTTTGGCAATGTCGCGGAATAAGCTGACGAGGTATTTGCTTTGTTCAATACAAGTCAGGTATAACTAAACCAATGAATAGTAAACGTTAAACCATTTACAACATTATAATTAACGAGCGTTTTATTTAAGTAATGATGTTGCGACTATGTATGTACGCGTTGACCAGAATTACGCAAACGTAAGGGACTGTGAGTCAGTGATCAAAGAGAAGCTATCAGCCACAAGTCCGCGGCACCGGATAGCGGAGTTCACTCGCGCCGCTATCGCCATCGCGCACGAGTCGCGGGTCGCCGCAACCAGGTCAGACCGCACTAAGTGCTGCAACCAGAACAGCCTCAACTATTCTACCTAATTGGTGCATCATGTTCCACTTAGACCGTTTTGTGTGATGAGCTAATTGCCGAACAACCGACGAGGTAACTACTGAGGCGTGATTACGAAAAATGTTTTGCAGTTTTTATTTCGTTTCGAAATTAAATTTGAGAAGACAGTCCTTTGTGACTTCAAAAAATAAAAGAGCTTTAATATAATTGTGATTTGTCTAATACAGAAAAAAATGTATACATTCTACTCGTACCTATTATTTGTTATTACTTGCCATCTCGCAATACGCTTCTGTCGCTCCATTCCTCTATTAGTTGAGGCAGTCATACATCAATTGTTTTTTTTTTGTATTGGACAGTAATCACAGAGATCACAGTACTCCAGTACAAATTCCAGTAGTTACTACTGGTAAAAAAACGGATACTGTGGTTTAGTGGCAGACCTGTCTCGGGTTTCACTTTCTGACGGCTCATAAAGTTGTGGCATTTAACTGACATTAACGCAGGATTATATGACAAGCTGTCCCTGTCCGCTAGTTTGTCCTACTTTGGTTGTTTGTCCCTATTTACGGTACTTTATTCCCGAAATGTCGATTTAATAAGTAGCAATTTTACGAGTGTTTATCATATTTAGAGTAACAATAATAATAATGCTGTCAACTATAATTTGTCCAATCGATATGCTTTCGTATTATGGAACTAAAATCTAAATTGGAACCCTCCGTTTATTTATGTAGAGACTCCTGATCCGCTTATCCTACGCTAGTATGTTATCGGCAAGAGGTTACTTCACGAAGGTATGGGAGATCCGGCGCAGGACATGTATCTGCGCCGCCGCCGCTGGGAGCAGGAGTTGGGTATCGGCGGATAGCGGCCACCAATTAGCGCTCACCACTTAGCGCGCGGCGAGGACACCAGCTGCGCTAGATAGCTGCCTACCAGCGCAGAGGTTGCTGACTCCAGCGGCCACGTCACTCCCCCAGAGATAAAACGCATTAGGGTACAGATAGGAAGCGGCTCCGATAACTATCCCTACAGGGCGGAATCTGGAAGTGTTCCCTACATAGTAAACACGGTAGCTATAGTGTGTCTGTGCGCTTTTCTTTTAACTATCATCATCATCGATTTCACCATTATGTATGTGTCATTTATTTCATCTAAATCTTTACAGATATTTATGAATAGTCAAAAAAAATAAAGTTTAACAATGAGGTCTTAGAGTGCGTTTGGTTAGACAGCTATTCATTATTAAAAGAACGACAAATATTTATTATACCTCGATATCAGATTTAGAACTTAAATTTAGAAATCCTAATATGAAAATTACTACCGAACCGAACACACACTACATAACCAACTAGTGTAAGACTAGGTGATCCCATTGCCCTGCCAATCATTATCTGCCATACAAGGGAGCCACCAAAGCGACCAACTTTTAATAATATAATAATTTTTATATTTATGTTTTCCAATTACGAGAACAATTACTTATTTTAAAATAAGGCGATCGACTTTATGGAGCGAAAAAACGGCTGCAAGCAAATTTATGAAAAGTGATGAAGGATTGATTACAAAAGTCCATGTAATGGGTGAAGGCCATTTATTAGTGCACAGAAAACTTTACGGGTCTACCAATACTCGGACAGACTATTTTTGGTCATCAATTAAAGTTAGCAGTCATCATCGTACATAAAATGGGTATATAAAATAAAACTTTACTTGAAATAATGAATGCTACAGTAGCGAGTCCTGTCAAATACTTTTCTTAAAATATCAAACCAATGTCCTGAAACGTATACTTAATGCACGAATGCTACCTACCATAACATTGTTATTGTTAGGAGCACGAGCTCCTGCAGACGGAACAATGTGACATGCCGCCACAAACAATATCGCTCCTTATTACTGTACCACTAGGTGTATATTGGCAGGACACGCGCGGCGCGGGGAGACAGGTGGACCTTAGTGGGCGGCGATAGGGCGCAGTTTCCCGACGAGGGCTGCGGGTGTTGATGGTTGTGTCACGCGCTGTACGCAAAAGATATTTGAGCACGTTCGGGTGACGCGCGACCACCCCGAGTCAGAACACCTCACCATACCCCTTGATCTCGTGCTAAATATATGCCGTTATAGAACCCACTAATCATAATTGACGGTTCATAAGTTATGATTACATTTACCTACAGTATCTATCAGAATAAAAACTTTGAATAAAAAAGTGTAAAAAAATGTTTGAAGGTAAGCAAAGTTATAGCTTTGTATAAATACTCTGCTCGAAAGTCCCAGTTTTTTATTTTATTACAGACTATTTTTAATGCGAGCGTAAGTTTTTTTTAATTAGGTACCTACTCTATATTATACCCTTTTGGATATATGTGGGTCAACAAGATGTAACCGTTGCAAATTTCATATAAATCAGATTACTGAGATATTTTGATCCCATCATACGGGTTACTTTTTAGAGTTTTTTCTGAACCTTAAAATAAATTAATATCATCACGGGTGCCTTACGGCGCCGAATACCGCCTAGACGGTCCCATGGTACCCAGCGGAGAGATTTAAATCCCCCTTTTTAAGGTTCATAAATATATGAACCTTAAAGGGGGAAGCTTGATTTCAATTTGTAATATTTGCATGTTGTCACAGATCTATATATAGGTGTGCCCAATATTTGGCCTTTGGTTTTATAGATCTAATTATTCTGAATTTTAGGTTTACCTACTAGTTTTTAGGCAATTTACTAAAAAAATATGAATATACATAAGTCGTGGACCGATCGTCCACGACTATAGCCGGAGTAGCAGGTTCATCGCAATATCTGAATCACAGGTTATTAATAAACATCTATTGGAGTTATGAACTGTTACAACGTTGTTCTGTTTCCTGTAGCTGGTGGCATACGGAAGTGTCTCAGTTCGCTGTTGCGGGGAGCTGCAAGCCGATCGTAACCGTCGGTCTGACACCTCTCGCACCCGCACCCAGCTGCACTCATAACTCAGCTCCACTTGTGTTGTAGCCTGCCAGCGGGAGTGGGAGGAAACACGATAGGATTTTACTAAAGCTTGCAGAGGTTACAAAACCGACATCTGTCAAACAAACAGCTTTAACTAACAGATAACTACTACTACAAAATCAAAATCTAACCCATATGGTTGGAATCTCATGAAAGTTGCAACTGGTGTATGTAGATCTGCTTGCAAGTTACAAGTATAAAGCTTAAACTATCAAAAAGGGCATACAAGATAACCTTAGAGCAGCCTATAACTAACCTCCCCCAGATACTATAAACATCGTAACAAGAATAAGGCAGGCATAGTGAGAGTGGTGGCTAATGGATCCGACTGACCCTGAGGCTGCGCGGACACATATCTTACCACAAGTGTAGTAATACATGTTACAGGTATGTGTGTTATACCTATTATAAGTAAGTGAAGAAGTGATCGTGGTAACAGAGAAATTAACCGCTGTCATAACTAGTCATTTTGATTATAGGTATGCTCCAACATGACAAAACCCCTGTAGAAATAAATACCCTTTGCTTCGACCAAACCTAACAGACAGTTATTTAACAAAAACATTTGCAAAGCAGTTTATAGTGTTGCGTAAAAAATATTAAGAAGGATTCTCATCTGAATGAATTAACATAATATTATTACATCTGTGGAATGATTGGCACATTTTTATTGAAATAAATTCTAGTTTATAATAGTTTCAAGTATTGTATTCGCTCGGCACTATTAGCAACATATTGGTGCGACATTGGTAACTTTGTATAGATTTGTTTTGTGTCGCGGCTTATCGTGAGCGCGTCGGCTTTTTGTGCGACAAAGATTGGTTATTATAGTTTGTTAAGTGAGTGCAAAGCGCGTCCACCAAGCACGAACATTTGGACGCGTTGGGTACAACAAGGACGCACTAAACAATCCTTAAGTTATTTATTGGGAGAGTGTATTAGCCTCGTGCATCACGGGCTGCTGGTTTGTTTAGCTTCCCACACAGGCACTCAAAAGTTAACAGACAGAAACTAAACCTTAGAACCTTACATATGTGTTCTAAAGCCTATTTAACTTTGGAATAAGTAGGTAAATATACCATAGAGTTTTCAATAAACCGCATTACTTGATGAGTCTCACAACATTTATACCGAGCAACACAACTAATTTATTAATATACTTGTTTGACCATTTGAATATAAGTGAGAAAGGCGAGCTCACGCGCTGGTCGCTCTCGAACGGGCAGCACTCAGGATTGACCTCAATCTGTGCCACTGAGCCGTTCCTAATTCAGATAACCTTGTAACCGACAACATCTCTCACACGCACCAACGGGTTGCTGCTTCACGGACAATGTAGCAGAGGTGTGGTCCGACAGCGAAACGAACAGAGGTGAAGCGAACCAATACTCAAATATTTCTCAGTCATAAGTATAGATTGAAAACTAGAGACTATAAAAGGTTCTCAATTACTTTATATTATGATATGACCCTTTGGTAAATTACCGTTTAAAATGGCATATCCATTCCTTTAAGTTTCATAATAACACAGTGGTTTAAGAACCATAAAAATTATATATTATATAGTAAAATTATTTAAATCTCGAGTGACAAGTAAAATAAACTGTTTTAATAATAATCTGTAAAAAAGTGAGGACGTTCCGATAGACGCGGACATCACAGAACCGCTAACATCGGAAGCCAACCCTCAAACAACTGAAACACATCTGATACCCGTAACGATAAGACGAAACCAAAAAGGATCCCGATGAGGCACCGCAGAGGATAAGGAGTGAGCAGATGTGGCACAAACACCCGCATTAGCTCCATGGAACTTGACCCCGGGGTCGCGGCCTGCCCACCCCGAGCCGTCATTATCATAATGCCGGGCCACAAATTGCTTTGACTAACGCGGATTTATGTATCCGCACTGCTTGGCGATGGTTCTGTGGACGCGGAACTCCGAATCAGATGGACTCCAAACCAAACCAAAACTTTAGTATAGTGCGCTCTCTCTCACTTTCGAATAAATCTACCAAATTAAAATAAACGACGATAATAAAAAAAAATAACCAACTAAACTTTATCCTTAAAATATTCCGATGCGATACAAATTTCCGAACACCATCCAAAGTTGCGAATGGAGCCCCAGGCCACCGGTCTCCAGCAGTTCAAAGCACCTATAATGATAAATAATATTGTCATGACTCAAGGACTTGCCGAATCCTGCGAGATGTTGTTAGATAAAACAAGTTGTATTTTGTGAATAAGTCCATAGAGTTATCGTCATTAATGCCAAAACAACGCATGATGTTCAAATAAATCCCTAACACCAATCAAACGAAGTACACGGAACAAGATGTTGTCGGCAGATTGGCGGCGGAGAGCCGTCAGGGATCACAACAATTAGCGTGGCATTCACGGTCGCTCCCCCGGGGGAGCCGCGTGCCATGCCTTCATTGTTATTCGGTTATTAGACGCAACTCGTTTATGTAACAGATGGAGCAATAGGAAAGCGATTGGACTCCGCTCAGGGTTGGCTAATGCCTGTGGTGCCAGTCTACTAATCCGTTTATCGTTAAATCTCTACTAATAAGATTGCTTTATTTTTCTTCCCAAATCAAAATAAACTTTGTCCGATTGTTGGAAAATTAACGCAGTAGTAATAATAGTGGAATATCTTAATTTTTCTAAAATAGACAAAACTATTTGTTTCATTAAAATTCTACATTCATTAGCAGCACTAAACAAAAGGGGCCCATAATGGTACCCTAGGGAGCACAAGGACGGGATGTGCCACAGAGATCATTAACGTATTCGTCACACTTCCTTCACTAGATTGGATTTCTTGAAAGAGTTTTGATTACATTTCGGAGCAATCGAGGATTAATCACATGAAATGCTCGCAGGAAGTAAATTTTGTTTCAAAATAAATATTTGTATTAGTCTGAAGTAGTGAGGTTCGCATAGCCCTATCGCTATGAGCCGCGGGCGCCTGCGCGTGCGGGCTGCTTCCTCGAAGCAACGGCATCTGACACGGCCCAGACCACGTGGACGTAAATCTCTCGCATACACACGCGTAGATTGATGTGCCATAATCATTTAACTCGATAAATAACTTAAGGGGAACCGTAATGGAATGCAAATTAAACGAGAAACAAGTTATAATCTAATTAAGACGTAGAAACTTGTTGCGACCAACAGGAAGTGATCAGAGACGGTCTCCAGGTATAAAAACAAAACACTACTCGTCCTGTAATCACAGCTATTAAAATAATTTAATGCGTATTTGTACGTATACGTAATGTGTTAATTATGGAAGAAATTGTTTATTTAGTAGTAAGCTACGTAGATTTTAGATGAATCCATTGTCACTAAAATGCTGACCTAAAGTGCCTTTTGTTTGGAAATAAACAATTCCTCCGACGAGTCCTCAATAACTGTAAAGTCACGGTAGAGCCGGACATTGTCTAACTCATTGCGTCGTGTTTCGGATATTAACTAAAGTTGAACACAATGAAAAAGAAAGTGATTTGCAATGTCAGCTTCGATGGCTTCGAGCTGTACGGCTGGTCCCGCCACGCATCGCGACTATCAATGCCCAACAATGACACGCTCGGTTAGGCGCGCGGCGGATGACGCCAATGCTAATGGGGATATCAGATGGGCTGCAATAGAATTGATCGCTTCGTGTCGACCCAAATCAGTCCCGTCCGAGATCATCTACCTACATCTAGCATATATCACTACACAAGCCTCGCATGGTTGTGGGTCAACGGAGCGAATAAACCTACGTAGGAAGGTAAGCCAATAATTGTTAGGTACAGACTTGCGTCTCGGCCCACGCACTAGCGGATGTGAGAAACCCCAACAATAGGTAGAGATGTAGGAAAGCTCCGGACAATTAGAAAGGCATTGTCGACCAACGCGTCACTCGGCGAGGGGTTAGCGTGTCGGATGCCCCCGGGCTAAGCGTAATTGTTGGTGATCCCTCGATTGATAACCGCGGCCATCGATTTATTATTCAATTATTAGTGTGTCCGCGCCTCCCGCGTCGGAGCCGCAGCCTGACCCGTCTCTCGTGGCCGTGCCCACTACTGCCCACACGCGAGCTGTTACCGCCGACGCTCTCCAGTAATTGGATACTAATTTTGATTTAATTGTTGTTAGTTTCGTAGGATCGGATTCAGGAGAATGAATGGTTTCTTTGATTTAATTTATTTAGTTGTGTAAAGTCATTTGTACAATATAAACTTCTATATTTTACATACAAATAACTTTATTTATATATAACCCGCGTATGTTGGTAAATGGCGGTTCATGAATAACATACAATACCAACTTCTAACAGATATAGAAAAATATTAAATAATTCCTTGCCGAAGCGCAAACACCGGGGAATCCTCGACGTAAAAACTAAAAAGACCAGATATATCATGGTTTCGGACCCATGTTCTGTCCGCAGTCGCTTTTCATTTAAACCCACAATATATATTTTTTAACTTTGGCGGCAAAAGTAATCGAACAAATCAATAAATTTATATCAAACGAAACGCAGAAAGATGTAGCAGCACCTACTCGACACTTCAATGAGAAGCACCACTCGCCGTCACAGAGCTACTCGCGCGAAACCATCTACTCATCTATTTCGCACATTTGCGTAGCTCCTAGACCGTCACTAATTTGTGGCGACGTTTGTGCTCCACATGGTTGTGCATATATTACTCCAGTCTGGGACGCGCGTATGAGCACAACAATCATCTGCCTCGATCCAGATCCACACCGCCAGATACTATATTTAAAATCTCAGACAACACCGTCCATGTATGTTAGTAGTTCGCTCATATTTATTTTACTTTCAATTATGGAGCGCATCTGTTTTTGAAACATTATGATAAATTACATTTTCAGTCTGACATTTATTGATCAAAGCTTTTATTAAACAAAGCAGTTGGTATTTATTTGCCGTTTAGTTGTTGACTGTAACGGATATGCCTAATGTTTTTTTCTAAAATCAATTACAATCTGCCCACAGAACAAAAACGGCACAATGAAGCCCGCTGATGGTTGACCGTCCGTGACCGCTGCTTGCTCGGCGATACATTGGCGTACTAGACGTTATAGATTTGTGGGCCGCGGGCGAGAGCTGTCAGTGACGGATGGCCGCCGTGCGTGATGTATGGAGAGCATCTTACCTTCGCGCCACTTTGACCCGCTGATTGATGCGTCTGCTTCAGTCACTCCGCCGTTAATATTATCTCGTCATTGTTCTAAGTGAGCAATCTGTTGTGGCGCCACGCGCCGACCGACTGCGAGCGGTCTGCCTTACACTTTGTTAATTAGATTTGGGAGAAGAAAGTCTGACTCGTAGTTTTGGTTATTATTTGATAATAGAAAAAAAAATGCAGGTCCTTAAACTTCTTTGTCATTCTCAGAATAATTTACGATTTCTTTAAAAATTCAACTGTAATAAAAAAAAAAAAGGAATGTATATTTCCATCGTATATGTAAGACCATAGGACCAGTGTGGGATAATAGTGAACGTCGACGAAACGAGAGCTCGAGATATTTTATGTAAAGGCTTTGCGCACATAACTGCTGCGGATCCCGGTCGGACGAGATACCCCGCGGTCTGCGGATGTCGGAGCCCATCACTGATTGAGACCTCAGTGAGTGGCAGACTGCAGCCGGAAGCCAACGAACTCAAAAACCATTTATATTTTGTGTCTAACATGTTTATTTTTTAGTTTATAATTTGAAAAGTACATCTGCAAATAGATTCATAATATGCATCTATTTTATGTTTATGTAGTACGCCGCCGACGTGTATAGTATATGTTACTAGCAGTTTCGTAATCCAAACCTAAGACCAACATTATGAGAAGAATAATTTGCGAGGAAATTATTGGTGGATTAGCGATGCAAATAGTGGCGCGGGCAGTAAACACTCGGCCCAGCGGGTCGATGCCGACAGAGTGTAGTATACTGAGCCATAAGTTGTGGTATTATGAGCCCCGATCACGACACCGACGTTCTAGTCCAAGCCGTCTGTCGGGGAGTGGTCCATTGCTTGATGGCCGCGGGCTCTGGCGGCCGTCCTCTTAGAGGCCGCGCTTTGGCCGTATTCTAAGTCGTATCCTCTACTCCACTTTTTCTTAAGGAACGAGCTATTTCCACCAAATAAATCGAGAAAGATCGAATGAGTGATACGTTCCTTGGCGTTCCTGTTTGCAAACTAATGTTTAGAGGAAAGATTAATATTTAAATTGGAGGCTACCAGTGCCCTCCACTATTCCTTTTAGGAATTGAACAAGATAACCGATTAGCACAGGCTACTTATTGTTTATTAAATAACTTTTTGTGAAATTATTAGTTTTTGTATATTAAACCCAAAAATGTACAAGTGTTGACTTCTTTTATTCTTTCATCCTTATAGTTAATATTAAGTTTATTTATTTATCGCCCTTTATTATAAAATTGCACGAATTGAGTTTTGCTAATATTACTTATTATCTTTTATTATGATATTTATTAAATATTTTATATTCACAATCAGAATTATTAATTTATTAGGAATTGATCGAAGATTGAGAAATCATTTGCAAATAAAACTGTAGAGTAGGCGGATAAACGCGGTTAGACGCGATCTCACTACTCTGCCTGGAATTGAAATATTGTTTTAGTATTAGATCCCATTTATCGAGGAGCAGAGAATCAATAAAAAATGTTGCAAACTCGGGGAACATTATTCTTTTTAAAAGCTTCCAATGCGGGCGCGGCGTAAACGGTTATAGTTACACAGACGGTGTGCGCGGATTAGTTAGTTTAATATAATTAAATTAATTACATCAATGATATTATACTCAGGTTTTTTATCTGATAAGAAACCAACATGGCATAAATATTAGAGAGCCCAGAGGGCTATCTAGAAATGATGGTAAAAGATCTGATGGGATGACATTGCTTCTGGCAAAGCTATGGTTCGGGACGTTACATTACACCATGGCATTTTTGGTTTTCGCAATGGAAACACTTAGTCTATGGAGTCAGGGCGCCCAAGCTTTTTATTAAACTTTGCCCTCTCCTTACCTATATAATATTATATGGGTCTCCAGTACTCAAGAACTGGCGTATCATATTGACAAAAAATGTTACGCAATAGAACAAGACATGGGCAGCGGCTTGGGTACCTACTATGCTTCAGGACACATAATTATTGTAATTTAATTTATTGTAGGATTTACTTTTATTTAAAACTATATTAATAGTAGAAAATCTAGATACCCTAATGAATTAAAATTTACACAAAACATAAATATGTAATATTTGTATGGCGACTATAAAAATATGTACCTACCTAATTTAATACTTGTATTTGCCGAATAGACGAGACAAAGCGGACCTTAACGACACCGATCACCCCATCTATGCACCTATGTTTCCCAAATAAATGTCTATTCAATTCATTGTATAACTATCAGCAAACATTTTCTCTGAAATAGATGATTTTTCTTATCGCTGTAGGTAAATGTGAACGTTTTTAGATAACATGTCCACCGCGGGGTTATTGATGAGCTGACGTCAGCATCTCGTCTCCGGCAGCGAAGGTATCCCGGCTGCTAACTAGCCACACCTGCCTCGTACGACAGTGTACGCTGTCTGCCTGCAGGGATGTTTGTAAACATATGCCTATTTCATCACAAATAATTCATTTTCGGTTATGTTTGATTCGTGTTTTGTGATCCCTAGCAGCGACGCGACGACGTGGTGGTGGCAAATTGACGGCGAATAGTGAATGAATCTATTTGCGTTTAGATTTGGCAGCGACCGGGCGACGACCCGGCCACAGAACTAGGTCTTCCTCACTGACTCACCCGATCACCGAACTCTGGGACGACCACAACTCGCACTTCTGAGCCAAATAGTAGTCTGATTGTGTACAGTCCCGCTGATTCATTCAGTTACTTATCGTCGTTTACGAGAGTTGACACAATTTTTATGGAAAATTATTTGTAAAACGTCAAGAAGCAAGTGAAACCCAGATATCCATACGTCTATCTCTTGCTATTATTAATATAATATTTAAATGACATTAATAAAAGCCGGACTTATCGCGGCATACGCGAGATTGTCCATTGTAAACGGGGAGAACTATATGATGGGCGGTTTGTTTTGTGAAACAATTGATGACCGGGTTGGTTGGGCTTAGGGAATGCTTGTCGCCGAGAAGCTCTGCAACGAGTAACCGGGCGTGCAACGGAGCGATACCGCGAAGGTGCTCATGCGGTCCGTTATCGGTCTGGTCGTATGTTCGACGAGAGAACTGATAGACGAATTCCGCAAGAGGATTAATGCTGATGGTTTTGTCTTCCGTAACGAACCACGGAGCGCTAGTCGCCATACGCAGAGAGAAGTAATGCTGGGGCTGGAGGCGTGTTTTGTTTGTGGCGGACTGTGGTTGGTGCCACGCTGGGGCTTATAGATCGACACCGGGTCTATAAGACCTGTATAGGTATTATTGAATGACCCGGACCGGGAAAGTGGATTTCATAACCGGATGAAGGCGTTGAGCGGCCTTCGACTTGTTGACGGCCTGAAGGCTCAACCACCGGATGATAGAACACCCTAGGCGGCATTCTATCTCCTGTGTTGGAGTTCCAAAGGCGGCTGGTGACCAGTACTTACTAACGTTAACAGACATCCGCCATCGGTCCACAGAGGGAGGACGTTCATCATCCTCGGCATCTTAGCGGTGGCAAGTATGTGAATCATATGGGAGGAAAAGTAGGTGCACTCATCAGAAAACGGCGCCAGTCTTCTGCCTAGATGGCATGGTAAATAGTGTGGTCCGTTGAGACCGCGCCATGCTTACCGTGCTTGAGTCCGTACCAGGTCTGATGGTACGGCTGGTAGGCGCGCGCGGACGGTCGCGGCCGCGGCGGCAGGCGGCAGCGCGGCAGGCAGCACAGCGCGTAGTAGTTCCGTTTGTCGCGGATCTTGTCGGCCGCCTTGAGCCGCTCGCGAGCCAGCGCGCCCGCGCAGCGCCGCGCCTCGGCCGCCGCCAGCAGCGACAGCACCACCCACACACACCAACGCATCACACATCACCGAACCAAACCTGGCCACGATATTGCACTTTTGGAATGCTTTTCCCTATTTTCTTCAGGACGATTTTCAGGAAATTTAAATTATGCGCGCAAAATTTTGTTCATGTAAAACATAATTTTCAGTTAAAATTCAAACTAATTTAATATCAGAACTGAATAATTACTGCTGCATGTTTAACAAGAGAGCACTTGTAGTGAAAGCTTTCGTAGTTGCGTAGCGGAGGGCTTCGCAATAAGCTCGCACGGGCGCTCGCGGCGAGCGGCGGACGCAGACTGCGGATCTCGGCACTGATAAGGCGGCGTGATAACGGATCGCGGGTGGTCAAGCCCCGGCCTACAGCCGAATGCTGCCGGCGGGAGACGCACAGGTGCTGGCCACAGCCTGGGCCGACGCTGGCGCTGGCGGCGTCACCGAGGGATGTCGAGCACTAACGGGTACCGCTTGTTATATAGGTATGAAGGTATAACTATGGTGAGGTTATCGTAGGTATACATACATATCATCACGAGTGCCTTACGGAGCCCGAAACCGCATAGACGGCTTCAGGGTACCCAGCGGAGGGGTTTTTAATACCACCTCGTCGTAGCCGATGGTATGAATAGACACCGAACAAGTGGCTAGCTCGTCGCGATGTTTTGAATAGACTCAATAACCCATCTATAAACAGTTTCACAAGTTGGTATAGTGAAACCGGGACCGACAGCTAAACGTGCTCTCCGAGGCACTATAGTGGTGTTGTCAAACAAATGTACATATATTTTTTAATTAAAAACTTATTGGTGCACACCGGGATTCGAACCAGGTGGGCATTTCTCGCGCTTTCGACATTCATCTCGATTCGATATTTCATTTTTCTTATTTCAAAACAATTTCTCATATATTATTTACAAACACTACATATTTTAGGTCACGGGTTCAAACCCTGGTGTGTGACTTTTATTTTATGTAACTTTTTGTTACACAAGTTGGTATAGGAAAATTGGGACTGACAACTTAACGTGCTCTCTTCAGAAGCTTTTATTTTCTTCCTATCACATTGTCAGATTGATAATAATGTATCTGAAGTATATTCAGATACATTATGCTAAACCAGGTTTAGCCTAAACCGGTTAAAAGTGTTTGGTCACATTTATTTCATATCAATCTGACAATGTGATAGGAAGACAATAAAGGTTTATAGACGCGTTTCTGAATAGAGCACGTTAAGTTGTCCGTCGGAAATTCCCTACACCAACTTGTGTAACTGTTAATGGTTGAATATATGTAGAACAAACTTCGACGACGACGGCGCATCAAACCCCGCGCTATATATGCTGAGTATTTTGTCTATAAGTGGTTTTTTATGCTTATCACTAATTATAGAACCCATTTTTTTAATAAAAAAAGGACTGAGGTATGTTTTTCTTAAAATCAAATTATCATACGAACGCCTATAATGACTCCATAGTCAAAGTCAAAATGATATATCTTCGTATCAAGCAAATAAAATACCTTTAGACAAGAGGCGTTTAGTATAAAAGTTGAAGTGATTTGTAGACCTTCTTTATCTTATTTTTGTATGGGCGACACTGAAAGGAAAATACCTATATGTGTTTCATTATACAACACAATATATGTCGCTACTGAACAAATATGATACCTACCGGTATCGCCACCCAACTAGTGTAACGTGTAAGCAAATAGTTTGTAATCGTAAATCGGTTCCGCGTCGATTACCGACGAGCGTGTGAGATACCGCGCAGATAACGAGGCGAGATGGTATAAATCTGCTAGAACAAATATGCAACCTGCGCGGCCGCATACAGGCTGCTCCCGCGCGCCACCTAACGGGCTTTATCAGCTGGCCGACTATAAATAAGCCCTATCGCGCTCTATCACGCATAACGAGCTTATAGCATTGCAACATGACCGGGGACAAGCAGTTATGAAACCAAATATATTCTTAGCAATACGTAGTCGGAAAATTTTGGAAAAATTAAGAAATTTCATTTAAGAAAAGTCAAGATTTAGTAAAAGTTCCAGAAGGGTGGGGAGAACTAAATATACGATTGAATATTGTTTTTTTGCTTAAATATTATATGCATTTTATCAAAAATATATTATTTAAAAATTATTAGAGATGTGCCGAATAGTCGGCGACTAGTCGGTAAAGCCGACTATCCGGCTTCCTACTTTGCTTATTTCTCAGTATATGTATGTGGGGGAAATTACATTATATAAAAACCTTGATTATTTATCAATATTTTTATTTTATAATCAGTCACATTTTGAAATGAAAAGCAAGTAACCTCCTTTGGAAATAAATAAGTTCTTAAAATTTATTCAAAGTAAATTATGATGTAAACAGACTAAAGCTTCTGCCCTTTCTGGCAGCAATTGATTTCAGCGGCGCGGCGTTTGCGACTTTCCTTGTGGGAAAGTCGCACTGTAAACGAAACGTTACGGGAATCCCCGGATCGGATAAAATAAACTTTGTTTCATTCATCTTAAAATCGAAGTTGTAACTAAGAAAATGTGCACTAATAAAGAAAAAAAAAATGTAACCAATTTTTTCGATTCAAACATTAGGTTCATCCTGGTTTTTTTTTATAAAATTGAAAAATAAATAAGTACCTACTTACCTATATTGATTTGAAAAAAAAGATACAGCACATTACAATTTAGATTACACATAGAAAGAGTATTTACGTTTTTCTCGATAATTTTTAAATATTTTTATTATTTAAAATAAAAATAAAAAATATTTTAATCATCTAAAACTATTAAATTTAACGTTTTTCGATACAGTTCACATTTCAGCCACAAATCATGAAAAACAATATCGAACACTGAAAAGCTAATCCTCCTTCCGGAATTTTTACGGAGTCGTCTTGATTTATTTCTAATTTGCTTATAATGTATCTTAATATTTCTGACCGCCCACATATTGCTAAAAAAATCCATCAATTCAGGTATTTAAAATCGGATTGGCTCTGTGGCGCCGAGGATTATTGAATCCATTCCAAATATTTAATAGTACCTAATAACAATAATAACCAGTCGATAAATAGTTTTCGAATCGAGATGTAAGTCGAGAGCGTAGAATTAGGCCACAGTCTATAGCCTAATAATCTACATTAACGGACACACCCTGTAAGTGAACGCCATTTTGGAGCAAGAATAAATAGACCGCACGCGCACTCTCCAACGACCTTTTTACAGCCGCCGCGCCGCCCGCCCGGTACCGCAAGCGTTATACACATTCAGTCACTACTCTCCTCGGGCTATCACTTCGGGCACCACCGACTCGCTCGGACATTGGCTCGGGCCCTTCAAGCTCAATATCTAACTTATAAATTTAATTTTGGTTTATTTCATATAACATTTTTTTCTGGGGCAAGGTCATACATTAAAAAAAAATAACTATCTACTTATTGTGTTCAACTTTCACATTTGCTTTTATTAGGATTTAAATTGGCTGAGGTATACTGTTTAGGTATGACCGTATGATGTAATGGGTCAAATCGTCATAATGACAAACTTAAAAGAAGTTCAAAAAATAATTGTATTTTATTTTTATTTTACTAACAACTCAGGGGTTTCTAGTCCGGGAGCAGACATACCTCTTTATGTTATGGAGGAAATTATTTACTAGGTATTGCTTTTCCAAATAAATAAATATAATATCGTATAGGTTACGAAGTACGTTACAGAAAATATAAATTGCCTATGAAAGAGCAAAATCCTGCTGCAAACAAGAGGTTTTATAATATAAGTAACATTTCCGGAAGAGAGGGCGGACGCATATTCCTTGGAGGCAATCCCGCCCACGCGCCGCAAGCCGAACGCGCGGGCGCAGCGCAGTGTGTAAATCTTTAGTTAATATTCTAATTAATAACTTTATTCAATAACCAAACAGGTTACCGCCGTAACTGTAGGTAACACCCAGTTCTGTTCAAGGTATGATAAAACGGTTTATCTGCTATGGGGAGTACTGTTCGTGCTCTTCAGTAGAATGAGGGTAAATTAGCATTTTAAGTAATAATTAATATACTAAGTACCATAAGCATAAGTTAGTAAATAACCGCATGCTCCCCTGATGGCCAGGTACGTGTGAAGCGCTAGAGTGTTTACTTACTGGTACCTTTTTCTCCGGGGTGTGATACATTTCTCTACTTGTATATTAATTATTTCCTATAATGAATATTTGGGACATAGATATAATAATAATAAATATTTTTGACTTTTTGAGTACTTCGTGCTGCTACCGTCTGTTCCCAAACCAATATATTACCTACAATAGAATAAATTATATTATATCAATTCCGTAAATCAAATACAACACAAACGTTAAAACAACAAAAAACATACAAATGCTAAGAACATTTTCTAGATAATAGGTATAATTAAAAATTATTGATAAGGATTACATTTATTTTATTATCTACCTAATAGTTATTTTTAAGTAAATATACGCGGTGGCTAGTGGTAGTTAGTTAGACTGTAGAATTAACAACGCCCAAGCTTCGGGTTCAAGTCTAGCCCCATTGTGTGTCAATGAGTTTATTTTTAGAGTTAATTAATTTTATTTATCAAACCCTATAGCGCGCTCTCCGAAGCCTTTAGTGTGAAAGTGTTTATAAGTCCACACAAGCTATCTGCTACGTGGACGTGACCCCCTCGTCGCCCCCGTGGCCGGGTAGGTCTAGTCACAAATATGATTGCGCACACGAAGTGGCGGGCAACTACTGACTACTACTGAGTGGTCGCCGCGCGGTCTGCGGCGCTGTCGTTTGCCCCCGCAGTCCGCACGCAGCGCATAAATCTGTCGCCGGCGCGTACCGCCGTCTGCGCAGACATTCACAGGCATTTGTCGTGACACAGAAATAGAGCTCAGTGTTTGCTTATTTTTTGCGTTTCAGTTATTTTAAAGATGCGTTAAGCATGTATGGCGTATATATCCCACTACTAAATTACTACTAATAAATTTGATCGCCTTTTGATCATTTAGAACACGTGATAATATAAAAAAACGACGCACGTCTATTCCTGTTAAAATTTTGAAACCAAAATATGACGTGTGTACGTGTATACACTTGTGTACCTATATTGCTTTTATAATAGGAGTTAACTTACCAAGTTGCATAAGCGCGATACTGAGATATAGAAAAGTTCGCGAAGAGGGCACCTTGTTAGTGACGATGGAGGATTTTTTGGCATATCAATAAAATATGTAGACGTGAAGACGTTCATGCGAGGGGACGATGTTTTGGATATTCTAAAATGTTTTACTCTATACAGAAGTGTTTTGTGTTTGTCTGCACTCTGCAGGGCGTCCTGGAGCCCTAGAGAAAAATCAGGCGAGGCGACGTGTCGTGGCGCCTTCAATCAACTGTTTAGACTTTGGTAGGTGACAGCGTACGCCTACTGTCACTGTAAAAATACATACGTTTTTGACTGTGGCGACGCGACATGTCGCTTCAGTCAAAAACTTTTGCCTGCTTTTTCTCTAGAGCCCCAGGTTCGTCGTGCCCTCGTAAGGATATTGATTATTACATGTAAGAAGTGTTCCCAAAAATACCAACCAATTTTCCACGGACAATCCAACAAGAGACATGTTCATGTGGGACTGGCCGGGTATGCTGGCTGCCCGCTGCCGGTCACAGTGATAAATGGACTAGGTATTAATTATCACCATTGTCGTGTTTCGTTTGGAAAACGCTTAGGTTTTCAAAAAACGTATTATAAAATGTCAGATTTTACAAACAATATTATTCCCAAAAATATTATTGACAGGTCCCATGAAAATCCGTTATTTTTAACCAATTGAGAGTTAATTAAATACATAATAAGTACTTAAATCACGGAGAACCGGGCGTTTTAAGCTGGATATTAATAATTATTTGACTGAAGACTCGGTGCATAAATAGAATATATGATTTTTTTTTATTTAGCTAAATAATTTGAACTCTAACATGAGACACCCTATACACAATACAACAAGAAAAAAAATGTTAAATTAATTCAAATGAGTAATATGTATATTAGTATAATATAGCATATCTAAGCTTAAACTATTCAGCATCGGATTGTCGTTGACACTTGATGGCGGGACCTTGCCGGCGCCTCCACTTCCACGTTCTCCACATCACGTCAACGAGGAGTTGTGTGTTCTTTAATAATCATTGATTCGCATGTGTTAAGACTTGGAGCTACTGACAATTATTAACCAGATTGCTGGAACTGGATTTTATTAAAGTTCATGTTCAATCATAATAATATGTTTATAATATTTGTTACTGTTTTGTTTACTCACAGGTACTTCCGCTCTATATAAAACATATTTATGATTTTCATTTAAATTGTAAATGTAAGATACCTTATATAGATAGGTACGTAACATAATGTTTATCACAATGTATATTTATTTATGTAGTGCCTTGTTAGTTAGCTGTTTTTGTATCAAATTAAGTAAATAAATACGCCTGAAAATTTGAGACATGTTTTTCTATCTTATGAAAAACCCTGCTGAAAACGCCTGAAAAACAGCGACACTATGCTGTTATAGATAAACGGCAGCAGCACTTACCTTGACAGCCTTCGGACGTGAGTTGGTAGTGCTCGGGCAAGCAGGCGTCGCAATGCGGAGGCGCGGCCCCCGGGGCGCACTCGCAGCGCCCCGGCCCGCGCGAGCAGTGCGCCCCCGCGCGCCCGCAGCGACACGCCGGGCAGCCCGCCGACACGTCTGACAACACAACGCACCTTAACATCTCACTCCTTAGCGTTGCTTTCCATCAGGCATACTCTGTAAGCGCCTACTTTGTTTTTTTAAGGAATCCAGATTGTTCCACGTCGTGTGCACGAAACAATATGATGCAAAACGCTTTGTGCGTGCTGAGCGGTTCCCTTTCCGCGCCTAGTTCTTCCATATCGGGAGGAATTAAATGATACTCCATCGCACACTCTCCGAAATGCAACCTATAAGACAGAGAGACAGGCGACTTTTCGTCTGTGTTCATGGATGTCAAACCATGCTACCAACCATTTATTTTCAATAAGTCTCATAGCTCGGCGCTCGGGTCCAGAGCGGCCAATTGGTATTTGGCCGACGCATCCCATAGGTGGCAGCAATACTCCATACACGAGCGAACCTGAGCTTTGTAAAGGTTATGAAGCTGAGTCGGTGTGATGTATACTGACCTCCGTGTCCGTCCGCACACACGTCGCAGCGCGGGCCGGCCCAGCCCGCGCGGCACGCACAGACCCCGCCCGGCCCGCAGCCGGCCCGCACCGCGCCCGCGCCGCACCCGCACGGGACGCACGCGCCGCTCTCCCTCGAGTACCACATGCCTTCCTGATCGCCACACAACATATATTAATCAACAGGGTGGCCTAGAGTTAATGATTGGTCGCTCCCTTGGCTGGGAACCCTCGGCAATGTGTGTAATCATCCAAATCATCACGGTAATCGTCCAGATTGCTTATTATGGTGGGTATTATTTTTCTCTTATCGATAGAGGTTAATGATCTGATGGAAAAAATATTTAACCTTAATCTAACTTGGAAAGTTCAGTTAAATAATAAAATAACGCACTTTACAAGTACTTATATCAATGGTTTCAATCGATTAAACAGCTTTGACAGTCGATCTTGTGCGGGTGAACACATGGGACCGGGTTCTCAGTCATACCAATCGTTAATCCATTGTATTGTCCGGGTGGTTGCCGGTCAATTAAAATTCATCATCATAAAAAAACATCTGTGCAAACGATTTACCAGAACATTTGAAGTAGAACCACACGCTAGATCATACGGCGGCCTAGGACGAGATATGGGTGCTATTATAGTACATTACTGCCGCGGTCTATAATGACTACTTTGCTGGTCGCGCAGATGATGGCCGACAGCGCAGCTCCAGGCCGACACAGCGCGGTCAGCGTGCAGCACTTGATGGACGAGCTGAGATAAAGCGAGGACAGCAAGGGCTGCAATGATGGCCAAGCTGGAAGGCCTAGAGCGTAGCTAGGCTAGCTCGAGGCAATCATAGCGTGACCAGCGAAGCAGTCATAGTGGGTCAAGGCTTGTATAGTGCTTTACTCAAAAATGCAAGTACCTAATCTAAACAAAACCAGCAAGTAATTTAAATAAAAACGTTGAAACGTCAAAATAGCGGCCAGCAATGTATTGCCGGCCTGTTAGAGCGACCAGCAAAACTTTGCCGGCCGCTCCTTGAAACAGAATGGCATGGTCGACTTTGCTCAAACAAAGTTGTTAAAATAATGACCACACTACATGCATTTTTGAGTAAAATATTAAACGTTAAGCTGAACAGCGACGAACAAGACTTTCACGGGTGGAGACGTAGTAGATGGGATAAATGTATTGCTACAAATGGGCAGTATTCTGAAGGAGATAAGACTGCTATAAGCAGATACTGTAAAGTTATGGTCGGGCTATGCTGATGTGGATGATGGGTTACCTCGCAGTGGTCGCAGCCGGGTCCGCTGGCGTGCTCCGGACACAGCACGCAGCGCCCGGAGCGCGGGTCGCACGCCGCGCCGCCGCACGCGCACGGCGAGCACGCGCCGCCCGACAGCGGAGCGCCCCAGTAACCTTCCTCACACCTGCATCATATCACTTTGTTATATTTAGGTAAAATACACTTATTGTCCCAAAGGTTTGTACCTAATGTATATAAGATAAGGTGATAAAAATATAAAATAAAATATTTTTTATTTTATAATCTAGACATACAAACACAACTATAAAATATGACTTACTGTTGACAGTGATCTCCGGCATATCCCTGCGGACACTGAGTGCACACATAACCCTCCCCGAGCATGCTGCACGAGGGGCGCACGTTGTGCTCCAGCAGCGGGCACGCGCACGGCACGCACACGCCATCTACCGGCCCGAAGTATCCGTCCGCACAACGCTCGCAGTTGGCGCCGGTAGTGTTGTGTTGACACTCATGGCATTCTAGGGTCACTGCCAACAAGAGTACATTGTGACACAGCCGGTCAAACATCTACCTATGAGATATATTTATAATATAATAATACGCTTTTAATTTGCTTGGTTTATTTGTTAGGGGATAACTGATTTCACTATAAATATTCATTTGAAAAAAACAGAAATTTAGGTATCACATCAGTCCTCTTTATCGTTTCTTGGCAATAGATGAAGTCCGGCGATAATTCACTCCATAAAAATATTATTTCAACTCTTTCTACGCTTCATTCCGGCTCAGGCTCAAAAACTTTATAAAGCTCGGCATCGCTCGTGTATGAAGTATTTTTGCCACATTTGGCATCGTTCAGCTAATTTTCAACTGCCCGTCTGGAGTCGGTATAGGACAGAGAAAAGATACTCTGGTAACATAGATTACTGTTCATTATTTGACTCATTCAAGATTGAGATCAAATGCAGACTTTGCCTGTGAACTAAAATAAATTTAAGCCTCGTCTTCTTGCTACCTTCTTCTGGAGGCTAAAGTAGTCCCATTACGCTAAGCATGCTGAGTCTGTATGCCTCGCTCACCTGGGTCGCAGTCAGCATGTCCCCCACACGGGCACGGTCGGCAGCCGGCGCCGTCCCGCACGTGTCCAGCGCCGCAGCGCTCGCAGGACGCGCCCGAGTACTCCGCTGGACACGCACACTGCTCGCGACCAAACGACCCTGACACCTCGGCCGAGAGAAGCCGCACCTGACACACGTACGGAAATATATATATATCTTCACGGGTGCCTTACGGCGCCCGAGACCGCATAGACGGCCCCAGGGTACCCAGCGGAGGGGTTTTAATCCCACCTCGTCGTAGCCGATGGTATGAGTCTACACCGAACAAGTGGCTAGCTCGTCGCGATGTTTTGAATAGACTCAATAACCCATCTATAAACAGTTTCACAAGTTGGTATAGTGAAACCGGGACCGACAGCTTAACGTGCTCTCCGAGGCACTATAGTGGTGTTGTCAAACAAATATACATATTTTTTTAATTAAAAACTCATTGGTACACACCGGGATTCAAACCAGGGACCTTAGTGTTTTTAAGTCCAAGGTCTAACCAACTCGGCCACCACGTATATTAATAAAATATATAGCATTAATGGACAACAGATTTGGCAAGGTGAGTAGCTTCTATTTATTTATTTATTTTATTTAAAAACTTTATTGCACAAATTTAGTACAAAGGCGGACTTAATGCCGCTAGGCATTCTCTACCAGGCTAACCTTTGGGACAAATTAAGCAGTAAGTAGGTAAAATAGGTGCAGTACAATACCTATTCCATATATATGGTGGTATTCTATAACCAGTTTAGAATACCACCGCCCACACAGGTAGGCAAAACCGCCAAATAACCTATTCACAGTACTGGATTCATCGGATCGGTTCACACAAAACTACTGCATCATTTGATTGTCAAGGAAGTAGTTTTTTCTATGAGATTGAGTTTCGATGATAATACTTTATTATAATCAGCTGGATAAAATAAACTCAAAATAATTCGTCTTTATCACTTTCATTTAGCTGGAGTATATAAGCAACCAGTATTGTTGCTAAATAATCATATTGGGCGTGCTCATGGTCTTTGTAAGCTTATTATCAGATAGATACAGAGTCACAACCACTTATTTGTTGTTGGGTATTTACCCACCTCCTCCTGGTCCATGTGGTAGGTGGCCCGCAGCATGAGCTCGCTGGCGTCGCTGAGAACTTGCATCATCCGCGCCCGCGTGACGCGCCCCCCCGCGGGCTCTCCGGGGCGCAGCTCGTACCAGCCGTCTTCCACCAGAGGAATGTCGAACACGACGTCTCCGGGGACCTCGTGATGTCCGCCGCCATATGCTATTTGAGTTCCACCTGCAAGCCAAAAAATAAAGATTAATCAAGTGGCTATCTGTCTGTGTTTAAATATCAGACTTGTATAGGTGTTTCTTAGTCTATAGTATTTGCGCTGTAGCGGTGCGGGTGTCAGTTGCCTAGGGACTAGGGATGTGACGTTATGCAATTATTTTTTATCGCTAACGATACTCGCGGAATAAATCTAGTATCTTTAATATAGTCATCGTTAATAATTTCCGTCACAGATTCAGGTGATGAATTTAGTGATAATTCAGATGTTCTGGACTCTGATATGAGTTTGAACCATGAAGCTAAAAAATCGCGCCCCGCGCCAATGGAGTAAGCATGATACATAAATTGTTTCATAATAGTACGATACCGGTGTCGCCAATTTCTGAGGCGAACAAATGAAGAACGGGGAAAAAGGTGTGGCTTCAAATGGCAGCTCAACGCTTCTGACACTTAAAAAACTGCTTGAGAAAAAAAGAGATACAAGCAAACACGAATGTGTGCGCGTGTCTATGATGTGTATTGTTTTTTTTATTATAAAAAGCTAAATATTTAATTGCATACTTAATAGTTTCGATAGTGTTGCCACCGACAACAAATATTATTACTTATCGATATAAACCAAATATTTTTATAGAGATCATCAAAGATTAATAATTATTTATCGATATACAATTGTAATACACACAAATATCATCAAGGTAACCAGCGGAGGGGTTTTAATCCCACCTCATCGTAGCCGATGGTATGAGTCTACACCGAACAAGTGGCTAGCTCGTCGCGATGTTTTGAATAGACTCAATAACTTTGAAAATATATATTTGTGGCTAATATGATCAAATCAAACAACTTTCCCATGGAACCATGTATCGCAAAAGAAAAAAAAATGGCCTTCTCCATACAAACTAGTAACGTTAAAATGACCAATTTGTATGGGGAAGTACATTTTTTTTTTATTTTGCGACATATGGTTCCATAGGAAAAATTGTTAGATTTTATCAGCAGAACCTCATATTAGCCCAAAGTACATCCTTTCAAATCCACCCTGATAGACACTTTTGCATTTATAATACTAGTGGATTTAAAAAATGTAGGTATATAATAATATAACAATAGGTTAAAATACTTTAAAAAATTAAATTATTTATTAAATTGAAACACATGCACAACTAACTACATGTACCCACTAAACTCAATCTCAAAATTTTTGACCGACCTCCAAGAGGAACGTATACTCAAACTACAAAAGGCGAAAAACAATTAAATCGTAGCTTGATTCGTCAAAATGTACTGAACATACACGGGTATTCATGTTGGTTACCAATTTTCTTCTCTTTTAATTGCCTCTACCCATTTACGTTTTAATGCCGAATCATTCGGGAAACTGTATCATGTATAGAAAATATAATTAGTATTATATAAAAAAAACAATAATTGTATAATATCTCATAACCATGAAAGTATTTACAAAAATCGAGTTTATCAACTAAAAAATCACATCACTAAATAGTAACTGACAAACCTCGTTGGACGGTTCTGTTGTCGCCATACCTTTTGATTAAATTAAATTGAAAAGATTATAAATTATTTTAAAGTATCGAAATTCTCATTAAAAATAAAAACACATCACTATATCTTCAACTTCTAACTGATGCACATAGTTTGACAGTTACCGTCAGATTTTGATATTTTAATTATGGGTTTTATTATTATTTTTTATTAAGGTTTAATATAAGAAAAACATGTTAAATACATACTTGAAATACGTGACACTAGGTACTTTTTTTAATAGTAGTTTCTACACAGCTTTAATGCACAATTAACCGTTTTTCCGACAATAAAAGCGGAGCTCTTTTCGACTTTGTCCGCCGAACGCACAAATCAGACTGAGGATGAAAAAAATGTGGTAGTGTGTGTGAGTGACAAATTTGTCACTCGCGCGGCACCCTGCAAATTGAATGATGCTTACTCCAGTAGGGGCGCGCGGACGGGCACGGTTTTTACCTTCATGGTTTGAACGAATAAAAGGTATTTTTTCTTGGTAACATTTTAAGCATCCTTACCTATATGTTCTGTTGTTTTATTTATTTATAAACTTTTTAATAATAAACATTTAACAACGTTTTTTATTATAAAAACATTGACTATCCATCTTAGCAACATCCCATCACTAAATAAGACTTTGGCGTTACGTTATACGCATAACACTTTGCTTAATTTTTCTTTCAATTTGATTTTATTTGTATATAAATATATATCAAAGCGTTAGATCGACGCATCTGGTGACCAAAGGGCTGGATAGTTCCTCGGACAGCGCATTAGCATCGCTATACAACGAGAGAACGCAGCCAGCCTTTTGGGTACCCTCCCGGTTGATAGCGATTTGGAAGAAATTTATTACTTGGTATAGATAAAAAAAAAAAAAAATTTTTTTAGGTTTTCTTTATTATTAATTTATAAGTCAGTTTATTTTTAATGTTACTTAATGATTTAATATATTACAAATGTGGTACAGCTGAAATACTAAGTCATAATTTGTAAACCGCGACAACTTTCATGAGTGAAACAAAACGATACTAAATCTGTCACCCGCACCATGCTACAGCGCAAATAATATAGGGGTTAAGCTAACCACTTGCCAACTACTGCAAGCCTAAAATGCTCTGTCATCCTAATCAGATATTATCTGCTCCTAGCAGATAATATCTGCTCCTAGCAGATAATATCTGATTTAATATACAAAATTAAGGTTTCTGCTAAAACACCTGAAAAATCAGATACAATGCTGTATTGTTTATTGCACGCCATTCACAACTCTATTGATTAATTTATGAATAGCGTGCATGTTGTGCAATGCCGTATTTTTAGCAAAAACCTGCATTTTTTTTATATTAATATTGAAAAACTCCAAAAGTATCATACCATGAGTAGTGATGACAATATCCGCCCCACCGGTAGGCTCGCCTCCAGCGTCTCCTCTGGCTATTGCGACGCGCGAAGCCGCCTGCAACCTGCTGCCGAATGCGCCTGCGCCGTTCCATTGAGTAGTCCAGTATACATCTGATACCCCTTCCTGTGCACATAAATTAACATAATAAAACTGTAAAAGAAAATATTCTGTATAATTATTTAATATTGTAACACCATGACTGACCTCATATCCTATCACGTAGGGTCTGCCCACCTCGTCGAAGGTAACCTCGGAGTTGACTTCTCCCTCCAGCGCGGTGACTCGCCACGCTTCCGGTGGGAACACCATCTGACCTCCACAACCACACACCATTAATTATCTATCGTATTTAGTAAATTGATAATTGTATGTATTACTCTGACCAGGATTCGAGGGTGTACACCACTACACATCATATAAGCTATTCGCACTTCTATATGAAGTCTGCATGCAGATTATACAGTTGCATCTACTCTATACAAATCGTAATATAAAGGCGAGGTTAAGGTTGACCTCCTGGGTGATTGTCAAATCATAAAAACTGGCCGTAATACATAAATAAGATCACCCTAATTCGAGATAAATATACCTTGAGTTAAATATCGTGTTATCATAATATACAAATTCGCAAGGTGTCATAATAAGCCCCTAATCATGTTATATTTACCAGAGTTTTTTTTTCACTTTAAGGAACAAATGCCAAAAAAATACAGATTTAAAGATTTCTTTTCCGGGACATTAAAAATAACAAGGAGATACTGGAAGTGATTTTTTTTTCCAGTTATCTTGTATTTACGAGTAGATGTCAGGAAACACAGAATCAGGAAGATAATTTTTTAACAGTGCGATAAACAACGATGGAGGTGATGGTGACTACAACTCTTCTCTGAAGTTTGATTTTGGAACGAGAAAGCAGGAGGACTAGAGGAGATATAATGGAGCCAACTAAGAATGCCAAGTCGTTGTGTATTCTGCTGCTAATGAGTAAACATACGGAGGCTGTTGGTTCTGGGTGCGCGGAGCAGATGTCGGTGGCCCCGGAGCAGAAGCAGCGCCGACACCCCCGCGGCAGGTCCGCGCTCAGCCCGTAGTGCCCGGGCGCGCACGTGTCGCAGCGACCGCCCACCACCGACTCCTGCCGAATCCACAGCATACACTATTACGTATACAACCAGTATAGTAACAAACTATTTTATTTATTTAAATTATTATTGCATACAAAATACAAAGGCAGACTTAATGCCGCTAGGCATTCTCTACCAGTCAAACCTTCGAGACAATCAAAGCAGTTAATAAGTGAGGTATGTGCAATACAGTAACTGAGTATATAATCCAGTGAATATGATATAAATTATACACTACTTAAATATATCTTATATATACATACGAGTAGTATATATATACATAGGCAAGACTTTCGTTATTCTATTAACATTGTCTCTGTGGTCTGGTGCTATCACACATAGTACATGGCCAGGGCATTGTGTGTGATAAGTTCTACATAGTATGTTACCACTATCATCATTTATATTACGTTACCTTGCACCGACAGACCGGGTCACACACGTCAGCGCCCTCCACGATGCCCCGGGGGTCGCACTTGCAGTCTGACGTCATGTCCGATGTCAGCACCGACCCCACACAGCTGGGGAACTCGGCCGTGGGGTCCGAGCACTCGTCGCAGCGGTCCCCACCGAAACCCTCACGACAGACACATGCAACGGACTGGCTGGTCGGACTCCACTCGCATGATCCTGGAACATTACAGTTTAAAACTTGGTTTATATGAGAGTTTATAAGAAAAGTTTTGATTTCAATAATGGGATATGGGATGATAATTTAGGTTGAAGGAATGCCTCTATAACTTCGCTAGGCCGATTAGCTAGACCGGTCTTGTTACCTAAGTCGTTGTCAAGTCAAGTTTCGGTTTAAGTCTGTGGGTTCACCGGTTTTCCAGATACTACGGCGTAGAATCTTGTAAAGGTGGAGTCTCTTTTCATGGTGCGGTTACAAAACGGTCGATTGATTTGATGATAAAGCAGTGAGGTTTAAGTAGAGGCTTAAGAGGGGATGGGGGGGGGGCGTCAACCCCCAAAATCCCCTCCTCCCTGGCTACGCCCGTGAGCGAGGATATTAAAATAGACTCGTAATGCAAGTACGTCTTTGTTGCCACCCACTTCATCATTTAGCCGGCGACCAATATTGTTAGACAACAATGTAATGATAGACCCTATCCCTATTCATGGACTTTGTAAGAATGTTTTTTTTTTGGAGAACAAATTACACATATGCTCTGGTCTCAACCTAAGCTCTAGGCTTGTACTATGTGTACCAGAAGCAACGATATAATACATATTCTATTTTATAAACACCTAGATCACGACACAAACTGTACAGAAAAAACGTACTAATATTTTTGCCATGGGTGGGAATCGAACCCACGACCTCCGGATACAACGCCAAAGGCGCAACCACTAGTCTACGGAGGCTGTAAACCATCAGGTAGACACAAAGTCACATGTCGTGCTCAAATAAAAAAATAAAAAATGTATTACCGTCGGAGCCGTGTGGATGGCAGTCGCAGGGGAGGCAGGGGCCGTCGGGGCCCTCGCTGTAGTGTCCCTCGACACAGTGCTCGCATAGAGGACCACCTCTGTTCCCCTGAAATGACCAATGTACTGCTATAGCCAGGATAACTTGTAGATACATGACCCATCTGCAGAATCAGAACACAGATGGGTCAAGCAAGGGTAGTACATGCTTTCTTGTAGATACATGACCCATCTGCAGAATCAGAACACAGATGGGTCAAGCAAGGGTAGTACATGCTTTCTTGTACCGACTTTATTATATTTTATTTGAATGTGAATAATGGAGTTAAATAATTAACCAGAAATACAATACCTACAGAGAGGAAGTAAAGCCAGCGGCACTATGCCGCGCGAACACTGGGGTCTTTATTTTATTTTTAAATACTTTAGTAGTAAAGTAATGATTATAAGTTATTTATTTAACTAAAAAAAAAATATTTAATTTGTATAGTTTTTATTTATAATAAATTTTAGGTTATTAATTCACTTTTATTATTTATTATCTTAGTTGATATGAACGACGTTTGATGATTGTTGGTGACCGAGATGGTTAGGTTGAACAACACCTATTGTGAACTCTTTGAAGCGTCGGTTCCAGTTTTACTATACCAACTTGTGAAACTGTTTATCCAAATCCGTAACGATCTGGCTTGGTGTAAAATACCACTGGCTATAACAAGTTGGTAATAACACCCGCTGGGTACCCTGGGGCAGCCTCGAACGCCGTAAGGCACCCGTGAAGGTACTATTCCTTCTGCAATCATTTCCAAGAGCGTGTAAAGATTCTAGTTGCAATAGTAAAAGTAAATTAGCAATGAGCGAAGACGTTGGATCTTACCGTACAATTAACGCAAACGACAGCGCCGGTCTCGTCGTAGCTGCACGCTCCCCGTTCTCCGCAGTGGCAGACGTCTTCCGCCGGCATAGTGGGACACATCGCGCCTGGCTTCCACAAGCCTCCCGAGCAACAACGGTCGCAGTGACCGCCGCACGTATTGTGGCTGCACTCACATACTGCACTCTGCAAAGGTACAGTAGAAGGTTAGTGATCCCCTCGTAGTCGTAATATTAATCGACGACGAGGTAGCGTATGTAGGCCATCTCGTCTGACCACTCTTTATCTGATCATTACACAGGGAATGCCAATTATCCGGATCAAAATTATATATCTATCCATTACCAGATTGTTTTGCAATTTAGTGTGCTTTATGAAAAACTAGCGGCCCGTCCCGGCTTCGCACAGGTTTGTATAACTTTAACTATATGCTCAGCGCACGCCACGGAAGGCCTCAGAAACGATACTTTTCCCCCGTTTTTAAAACACAACTATAGGACCTAGCGTGATATTATATAGCCTATGTTACTTCTGAATAATGCAGCTTTCTAATGGTGAAAAAATTATTGCAATCGGTCCAGTAGTTTTTGAGTTTATTCATTACAAACATACAAAAATACAAATCTTTCCTCTTTATTATATTAGTATAGATATAGATAGTATAGATATAGATGAGCTTTCTAAAAACAGTAGGTATTTTTTTCTTTTGAAAATAAATTTAAAATAAGGAACAAATTTTCTGATGAGAATCTATGAAAAACTGGGTTTTATATATAAATTAAGTACCAAAAAGTTAGTGGTGTGGAGTCACGAACACGGAACAAAGCTTTGTATGTAACGAAAAACTTATTAAAATAAAAAAAAACTGACTTTCCAAGAACTAAATAAAATACTAACATTTGAATAAATAACATTTTAAACTTAGTTATCGCAAAGTCGGTGTTATAAATGTTTATTGTTGAAAAATGAATGTGAAGCTATGTTTGCATCTGACGGATAATTTTAACCACGCTGGCTGTATGCATTTAAATCCTTACACCGAAGCTGACATTTAATTACGAAAACGAAAAAAAACTGTACAAATAATCTGCACTGTTAAAGTTGCAGGAGCTTCATCAAAAAATAAATGAATGAATGAATAATTGTTTATTGCACAAAAGCTTAATACTATTGTACATAGGCGAGCTTAATGCCTTAGGCATTATCTACCAGCTAACCTTTGGGAGATTGACCAATAACAGGCAGAGTGCTGATGCAAATCTATACCATCTATACCAATATTATAAAGAGAGAAGATGTGTAATTTTGTTTGTAATGGATGTACTCAAAAACTACTGAACCGATTTTTAAAAAATGTTTCACAATAGTATTGTTTCTAATAAGAATGCTTCATTATCACTGAGTAATATAGGTATTAGGGATCAGTACGAAAACTTCGAAAATGTGACCCAAGGTGTAAAATAAATACCTATAAATTTATTTTCATCGCGTAAAGATATTAATTTACTTTCAATGTTTGAGTGAATACCTACAAACCTTTTTTTTCATGAAATCGGTTCAATAACGTCTGAGAAATAAGAAAATACCCTGTTCAATAGTCACATAATTCGTTTGTTTGCTTCATTATTTCATTTATTTTATTTTAACTGCTTTGCCTTTTTTTTTAATATAAATGCATGACGCTTTTTGCAACGCCGACGAACGCACCTCAATCCGAACTGCTGCACGAACGCAGCCGTGAGCTGTCACTTCTTACTAAAACTTTTGAAACAAAACGAACAGCTGAGCTGATTTTCAAGTTCACCAAAGTTTTTACGTATTTCCGAAAAGAATTAACAATATAAACAAAGTCACGGATCAGCACCAGCTCCAAGAGCATCGAGGGGCCCCTACGTCTTCGACGGTGAGGCAGTTTTCGAAAGGTTAGTGAAAGTTGATTGCATTTCTCATTTATCATCTCATTTTCATTATCATACCCATTCTTTGCACCTAACATATTGATCTTCGAACCGAATTATGCTGACTTTGATTTGTTGTTGATTAATTCTCCAACTTTTGGTAAAAATTACACGAATTCCTTTACATTTCTTACTTACCCTCTTCGGTACTATTTTACATTTTCCATATATTCCTTGCTTTATACATATATATTAGGCAGTGGACATACTTACGTTGGACCTTACTATATTATTTAATAACATAATATTTTAGATTTAAAAAAATATATATATATTTTTTTTAATACATAAGTACTTACTTTTTTTCTATTAATTATTTTTGTATCGAATTTTAAAAATGGATATAGAACAGTGTCTATTTGAAAGAAACATCATATTAAATGATTTACAGAAAATGGCAGATTGTTCCCGAAATGATTCCGTTCAATTTAAGTATAGGTTAGGAGACTTGAATCAAAATAAGAAAGAATTTTTCAAGATTCAAATAAAAATTGAACGGCTATATGCTAAAGCTGGTACCTTTGACCATGACAAACAAAAGGAACAGTTTAATATTAGAGAAACTTATGATACTAATTATTATGAAATTCAAGCTGCTGCAGATGCTCTTAAACAAAACTTAAGAAAAAATAGCTCGTTTATAACTACACAAAATAATAATAAATTGCATTCAAAAGTAAAATTACCACCCTTAACATTACCTGAATTTCGCGGGCAACTCACAGAGTGGAACGCATTTTATGATCTGTTTAGGTCGCTTATACATGATAATGATACATTGTCTGAAATTGAAAAGTTTAGGTATTTGTTATTGTCTCTTAAGGATGAACCTTACAATTTAATTAAATCTTTACCTATTACTTCCCAAAATTATATGTGTGCATTCGACATTCTAATTCATCGCTATGATAATTCCAGAATGATAGCAACCAAGCACTTAGATAAAATTTTGGATTTAGAGTGTGTTAATGATAGGTACCAAGAGCGTTCGCTTAGAATATTTATTAATAATTTTACAGAAAATATTACTGCATTAAAAATGCTAGGTCAACCTATTGATAGTTGGAGCTTTATTTTGCTTAACATATTACTACGTAAGGTAACTCCAAGTATCAGGAAAAGGTTTGAACTTTCTCTTTCTTCTTCTACTGAGATACCAAGTGTGGATGTACTTATTTCATTTCTGGAAAAGGAGCTATCAGCTGTTGGGGTCATGAATAGTGCGTACCCACGCACATCCACAGATTCTGTTCCTCGTTACCTTCCTCCACGACCAACTGCACCTGGACCTCGTTTCACCAATAATACTCGGCCTGCTACCAGCAGCTCACGACCAATGTCTATAACACGTCCATCCACTTCTAGTATGCATGCATCTATTGATCACAAGAATGAGTCACAAAAGAAAATTAAATGCCCGTATTGCAAGTCACATCTTCATGTTATTAGACAATGCGATGCATTTTCGAATTTACCTCTTACAGAGCGTAAACAATATATTAGTTTGAACAAAATTTGCCCAAACTGTTTAAGTGTAGGTCATAAAGTGGATACTTGCATTTCAAAATATTCTTGCCAACATTGTTCACTCCGTCATCACACTACTTTACATGAACCTAGTGAAGTTGTTAACACACATGAGTCCCTCATTTGTGTTGAACAACCTAGAACTTCAGCAGCTAGCAATGAACATAGTCTGACATCTACAATATCTACAGAGTCTTTCACGGTCCTTCTTAGCACGGCGCTAGTAGAGTTACATCCTTCTAGCACTGAACCATCTACTCCAGTACGAGCATTGATTGACCAAGGTTCACAGTCAACTTTTATTAGTGAAACATGTGTTCAAAGACTTGGTCTACACCGCTATTGCTTAAAAAATAATATCTCCATAACTGGCATTGCTAATCAAACTCAAACTACTCGTGGTATGGTGTCATTTACAATATCACCACATAATAAAGTGGTACCAAACATTTTTATTGAGGCTTATATTCTTCCAAAAATTACCAATTATTTACCAAATGTATCAAACTCAATCGGGACATTACATCATTTGCGAGACCTACCACTTGCGGACCCAGATGTTGTTAGGCTCCGATTATACAGATTCCATACTTTTGCATGACAATGTCATTGGCCCTACGGGCACCCCGGTTGCCATTAACAGCATTTTTGGTTACCTCTTGAATGGAAGGCTTTCAAAAACTTTAAACCAACACCATCGCATTAATACATTACATGTTGACATGCAGTTGGAAAAGTTTTGGGATTTGGAATCAGTTCCAGATGCAAGGCCGCTTACAGCGGAAGAAATTCTGTGTGAGAATATTTTTATAGACACTCATACTAGAGATAGTAATGGTCAATATACTGTATCGCTACCTTTCAAACCTGATGCACCATTACTTGGTGAGTCACGTGATATAGCTCTTTCACGTTTTTATAAACTCGAGAAGCGTCTTGAACGTGATCCTGCTCTACGAGAGGATTACAACAAGTGTCTTAACGAGTACATTACCCTTGGCCATATGGAGTTAGTTACTGAGGCATCATCTGAAAAAAATATTCCTTACTACATTCCTCACCATTGCGTGGTGAAGTCTAGTAGTACCACTACCAAACTTAGGTGTGTATTCGACGCATCTTGTAAGACAAGTAGTGGTCGTTCCTTGGATGATAATCTTTTAACTGGTCAGAAATTACATCAAGATATTTTTCAAGTTTTGCTTAAATTCAGAATGCATAAAGTAGTCTTCACCGCTGACATTAAAATGATGTACCGTATTATTAAGGTCCGTATAGAAGACCGAGATTATCAGCGGATTTTGTGGCGTTCCCACCCAACAGAGCCTGTACGCGAGTATCGCTTGTGTACCGTCACTTTCGGTGTTAGCTCTGCCCCATTTTTGGCATTACGCACATTACGCCAACTTGCCCTTGACGAGGCTGGTCAGTTTCCTCGTGCCCCTCAAGTACTTCTTCACGATGTATTTGTGGATGATGTGGTTACGGGAGAAAATTCAATTGAGGAAGCCCTTTCATTACAACGCGAGCTTATCGCTATATGCAAATCAGCTACTTTCGAATTACGAAAGTGGACAAGTAACCATCCAGCTCTTCTACAATCAGTATTGTCTGATCAGTCTTCATCTAATACTGATGGGTTGGTCATGTCAAGTCTCGACGGGGACGTTTCAGTAAAGGTGTTGGGTTTAAAGTGGAACCCGATGAAAGATAATTTTTCGTATGATGTTCATCATTCACCTCGTGAATGCACCAAACGTAACATGCTTGGTGATATAGCCCGGATCTATGATCCATTAGGATTTCTCTCCCCCATTACATTGTTTGCAAAACATCTATTACAATTACTGTGGCTCTCAGAGGTTGGCTGGGACGAAAGGCCATCCCAATCTATTCAAGATTCTTGGAATAAATTTGTTTCAGAACTTACAATTCTAAAATCTATAAACTTACCAAGACTTGTTATATGGGACCACAAGTCCATACAACTGCATGGTTTCTCTGATGCTTCTGAGAAAGCCTACGCAGCTTGTGTCTACCTTCGAATTCATCATAACGATGGTAGTGTTTCTACAAATTTACTGGCAGCAAAAACTAAAGTTGCACCATTAAAAAGAATATCGCTGCCTAGGCTGGAGTTGTGTGGTGCACTCTTACTAGCTAAACTAATCGAAAAGGTATCTGCAGTTTATAATGCATTTCTTTCGAATGACAATGTTTACGCCTGGTCAGATTCTTCTATAGTCTTGGCCTGGCTACGTTCATGTTCGCATGAGTGGCGTGTTTTTGTCTCTAATCGTATTACAGAGATTACAAATAGAGTGTCGGCCGATAGATGGCGACACGTTCGTTCGGCAGATAACCCAGCTGATCCAGCTTCCAGAGGGTCATTACCTTCAGAACTGGACCTAAGACTTTGGTTTAATGGCCCTTCGTGGCTACAGACATGCGAGATCGACTGGCCTATTTCGTCCATAGATTTTGTTACTGATGAAGAGAGACGAGTCCATACCATGACCGTATCTAAAAGTGAACCTTATGACTTGGGCTTTATTTCGAAGTTTTCTACATTGTACAAGTTATTAAGGGTGTCATCGTATGTTCTCAGATTTATAAATGTATGCCGTAAACGTAATCAACGATTAGAAAAGTACATTACTGTTTCCGAATTAAAGTACACAGAAGGTTTATTAATTCGTTTAATTCAACATAATGAGTTTTCAGATGATATTCTAAATATAAAGCTATCACGTAACTGTTCTAATCGTCTTCAAAGGTTGCGTCCTTTTATTGATGAATCTGGTTATCTCAGGGTCGGCGGCAGGACTCAAAATTCAAACTTACATTTTGATGCTAAACATCAAATAATACTTCCAAAGAGTCATCACTTCACCAACCTTATAATTGAGCATAATCACATTGTGCATCTTCATGTAGGTCCCCAAACTTTGCAATATATTATTTTGCAACGGTATTGGATTATTTCCGCTCGCCACGTTATTCGTTCGCGTATTCATGGTTGCGTTCGATGTTTCCGGACGCGTCCTAGTGCACCTCAACCTTCGATGGCTCCTCTTCCAGCGGTTCGCGTTCGTTCCTTGCGACCCTTTCTTCACGTCGGGGTTGATTTTACTGGTAGTATACAAACACGTGTTACCAAATTGCGTAATTCTAAAATTACAAAAGCTTACGTTTGTATTTTCGTGTGCATGTCTACTAAGGCAGTTCATCTAGAATTAGTTCCAGACTTATCCACGCAATCTTTTCTTAATTCCTTACAACGTCTAATTTCTCGGCGTGGATTGTGTTCGGATATTTACTCTGATTGTGGACGTAATTTCGTGGGGTGTAACAAGTACCTTCAAGAACTTCAAACTTTTCTTAATGATGAGGCTACTAAAAGTCAGATTAATAACTTTTGCTCCACTTCGGGAATAATCTGGCATTTTAACCCTCCATATGCTAGCCATTTTGGAGGCATTTGGGAAGCGGGCGTCAAAAGTTTCAAAACTCACTTTCTTCGCGTCGTTGGTGTACAAATATTGTCTTATGACGAACTTAATACTTTGCTTACTCGTATAGAAGCCGTTTTGAACTCTAGACCGCTTTGCATATTAAGTAATGATTCTAGAGATCCATTACCTCTTACGCCTTCTCATTTCTTAATCGGTGCACCATTAACAGCTCTTCCTGAGGCTGATCTAACGGATACGCCTCCAAATCGTTTGGAAAGATGGTACCTGCTACAACAAGCAGTACAACATTTTTGGAAACGTTGGAGTAATGAATACCTCAACCAGCTCCAACAACGCGGCAAATGGCACCGCGATTCCAAACCATATAACATTTCCGAGGGGACGGTGGTAGTCATTAAGGACGATAATTTACCACCTCTTCAATGGCGTTTTGGTCGTATACATGCTTTGCATCCTGGTGCTGACGGAATCTTACGTGTAGTAACAGTCCAGATAGGCAATGGCTTTTCAAAACGACCCATCGTTAAGGTGTGTCCACTACCTATTCAATAATCTTGCATTTTATTTATTATTATAATTTCTTCATCCTTCCTTTCCTTTCCTTGTCTTATTACATTTGCTTTAGTTTTATATCGTTTCTTAATATCCTTAAAATAATCAAGTTATTTTAGGTCGGCGGCATGTTCAATAGTCACATAATTCGTTTGTTTGCTTCATTATTTCATTTATTTTATTTTAACTGCTTTGCCTTTTTTTTTTATATAAATGCATGACGCTTTTTGCAACGCCGACGAACGCACCTCAATCCGAACTGCTGCACGAACGCAGCCGTGAGCTGTCACTTCTTACTAAAACTTTTGAAACAAAACGAACAGCTGAGCTGATTTTCAAGTTCACCAAAGTTTTTACGTATTTCCGAAAAGAATTAACAATATAAACAAAGTCACGGATCAGCACCAGCTCCAAGAGCATCGAGGGGCCCCTACGTCTTCGACGGTGAGGCAGTTTTCGAAAGGTTAGTGAAAGTTGATTGCATTTCTCATTTATCATCTCATTTTCATTATCATACCCATTCTATGCACCTAACATACCCTATTAGGTAACAAGATCTACAATCATAAATTCAGACTTGGAGATATTTGATGACACGTTTACAGACACCAGAGTTTCACTATAAGGGTCCTTTGAAGGTGCATCACATCATTTGATCATCATTTGAAGGTGAGACACAGCTAGTATAATACGAGTACTTTAAATTATTAGGTAAATAATAATAATATACAGGACATGTATCATCACGGGTGCCTTACGGCGCCCGAGACCGCCTAGACGGCCCCAGGGTACCCAGCGGAGAGGTTTTAATCCCACCCCGTCGTATCCGATGGTATGAGTCTACACCGAACAAGTGGCTAGCTCGTTGCGATGTTTTGAATAGACTCAATAACCCATCTATAAACAGTTTCACAAGTTGATATAGTGAAACCGGGAACGACAGCTTAACGTGCTCTCCGAGGCACTATAGTGGTGTTGTCAAACAAATGTACATAATTTTTTGAATTAAAAACTCATTGGTACACACCGGGATTCGAACCAGGGACCTAAGCGTTTTTAAGTCCAAGGTCTAACCAACTAGGCCACCACGTATATAGTGTTAATATACAGGACAAATTACATATATTGCTCTGGTCTTGTACCATGTGTACCAGTAGCAACGATATAATACATATTATATTTTATAAACACCCAGACCATGACAAACTGTACAGAAAAAAAACGTACTAGTTTTTTTTGCCATGGGTGGGAATCGAACTCACGACCTCCTAATACAACGCCAAAGGCGCAACCACTAGTCTACGGAGGTAGTCTACGAAATATAACAATACATTATATTTAATGGTACACAACAACAATAATAAATATAAAATGAAATATCTAAGTAGACAAATAATTGACCTGAGCAGTGACTGTGCAGGAAGCCGCATGACCATGGCAAAGGCATCTGGCGGCGAGCGTGAGGGCGCGCACGGTGTAGAACCTGCGCTCCGGCTGGCCCGCGTGGGCCGCGCGCATCGCGAGCCGCACGCGCCGGGCCGCCACCCCCTCGCCCAGGGCCACGTGCATCTGCAACGCCCACAACACATAAATATACTCATCCAGAAACCATAACGTTAAACTACGTCGTTCCCAGTATAGCTCCTTGAGGACTACCAGCTGGATACTTTGTAGACGGGTGTTGCGTCTTTTATTAAATTAAATGTTCTTAGTTAAAGTAAACAGACTTTGATGTATCGAAGAGAATAAATAAATACACTTTAAAGCGGACGTTCCTTCCCCGATCTTATAAACATGAACGAACCTCCCCATTTTCTAGCGGCTTGACGCTGGCAAACTGTGTGGAGCAAGGTACTTTGTCGGCTCGGTGTATCCTCTTGGGCTTGGCTCGTCGCACCCTGCGGCGCCGGCGCTCCGGCTGGAGGGACCAGAGCCGGCGACAGCTGTCCTTGTCTCCGAAGGCTCGCAGCAGCCTCCAGTCCTCGCCCTCCGCAGAGGACGAAGCCTCCAGGGACCACGCCAGCGGCCGCGATGACGGACCTGACTTTATTATTACATGCAGTAGTTCCATCTCCTGTAAACAAATATATATACAATCTTAATGAGAAACCGCAAACATATCCTAACTTTAAAATTAACCAGGCCTTATTGCTACCCTAGCGTGGATACCTAGAGCAATGGTTCCTATTCTCACCTCGTAGTATTTAATAGTACTCTGAGTCTACACCGAACCAGTGGTGAGCTATCCATGTCCATTACTTATAACGGTATTAAATTACTATACTGATCTAGTAACAGTGGACAGTGACACTGACCAGTGTATAAATGGGGAGCACAATTTATTACCTACTATACATTGTGACCTTGGAACGTTGTACTCTGAGCTTATACATGAGGTTCTAGTGATCAAACCGAACAACTTTTTTTTTCATGGAACTATGTATCACAAAAAAAAACATGATTAAACAAAATAACTCTAAACTGAACACTTTAATTTATTTGTAAGTAATGAACCATAAAGAAAAAAAAAGCTGTTTATTATCGTATCACATAGACACAGCTCTATTTTATGATCTTTTCATTACTGATTTGATGGCAGGTAACAATTTGGTAATGTACATTAGTGCTTGTAAATCAATCAGACACAATGAATGGTAACTACAACATTTCAATAACAAAAGAAGTACAAAAACATGATACCTACAAAGCCTAAGGTATCTTATCAAATTGTATTAATACAATACTGCAATATAAAACAGGTGGCACAGAGATCTATGATTATTTTCGAATTAGAGCGATAAAGGCTAATAAAAACATTGGGGGACGAAGAACGTCTGTCTGTAATCTACAAGGGTTACTGCCCGGCATGCCTGACGTCTGCCACAGGGCTGCGAACTCCTACCTAAACCCAAACAACATACTCTTATGGTTCTATAGTTATCCAAACAACAATGAACTTCCTGAATCATATAAAGATCAATATTTTAAAACTTTACATGAGCTATTAATTGAATATTTATGAATACAAACTAGTTAAGTTGAAAGGATGTTAACAAAAATTTACCAGTTATACAAATTAAGGCTGCCTTATATTAAAATTAGAAATTAATTGACCCAGAAAGACCTAAGGAAGGATATTTTTCAAAAAAAATGTTTTACAGGACCGCTGATATACACATACACATTTAGGGGCCCAAAGCTGATTGTCATTACCTCCTTTAGTCAATTGAAAATGCATTTCATTGCGGATAAATTACTAATTTTAAGTGAGCTTTAAAGTTAAGAAATAATTCAAATCACGGTCCTTATTATTATAGAATGGTCTAATAGTTAGCTGGAATATACAATTTGTAAATGTTGAAATTTATTGCATAAAAGTACGGGCCATGCAGTGCCGTTAGCTCGGGCTGCGGTGAACCCTGGCGCTGACGGCGCATTGTGTCGCGGCCATGTAGGGAACAACTAATGAGGACTGACGCTCGTGCGCCACCAAAGCTTTTTGCTCCTGTCTTTAAGCGCATTTTATAAATAGTTTCGCTCGACGCTGATAATCGCAACGCTTTCTACTCACAAAGGTCAAGCCAGAACTTACACGAAAACACTTTTTGATTCTCTTGCTAGATCGTTGTGCAGTCAAATAAAGGCTGGGTTTTCCTTTAGTGATAAACAAAATTGCGACTAACTTTAACTGTAATTGTGTTTAACTTTAAAAAAACGTTTTATCAGAAGAAAAAATCAGTCTGAACACAACAAAAAGAAAAATTAAGGAGTATTTCCGATTATATTTAGTCCGTTTGTATTATACATTTTTAGTCAGGCACTAAGTCTTATAGTATATATATATATTATATACATTTTCCTTTAAATTTTTTAAATTTTCCTACGCCTTGACTCGCTGTTGTCGTTCTTCTCTCTTGCCCTTAGTAAATTTTATGGCACCTTCTTAGCTATTTTTGAACTGTAAATAATTATGAATCACGTTGGCTAAAGCGCATGTTATATAAATGATTTTTATCTGCGACTCGCTGTCCCCGCCACCGCCACCGCCACCGCCAGTACTCTTCATCAGTAAGCTCACTTATCTTAGTTTGTCATTTTATTTACCGATAGTATTTCTCTTTCAGTACAATGACTCAGTAATCAATCTATTTATACAGAGTAGTAAAACTAGTTATCTGTTATACCTATTGCTTTATTGTTATATGTATTATTATTAGAACTATTGTTCTGTAATGGCCATACTCCTGCAGCGGAGTTTCTGTGCTTACAATTACGCACCATTTGAGCACAAATACAATACTGCCGGAGAGCCGTGGTCACCAAAACCACATTCAAACAAAATTTTAGAGCGTTGGTGCCACAGACAACAGACAATCAAACAGACAAAGGATAAAACTTATATTTTTTTGTCGAGGTATAAATAATAATATCTGCCAGATACGAAGCTGCAGCATTTGCGATAATACGCAGAGATTGGTAAAGATCATGAACAGTAATATTGCACTTTGTAAAGCAAAATCTTTAATTTTGAAAAGTTAATTCAAGCATTGTGAATCTTCTATATATTTTCAACTAAGTGAATGTTCGGCAATACCATTTTATTTTATGTTTCGGTCTAAAGTTTGTTAATCAATTATTGACTCGGTGTTAATTGGTCCGCAGTTAGAAAAGTTATTAGCGCGTAGTTTATAATGTGGCGCGCACACATCCAGCACCATCACGACTCTCAGCAAACCCGGGCGGTGTGTGTAGCGGTCAAGCGAAACTATTATATTGAGAAAACTATATCGGAAATGTAACTTTTGACACGTAAGGATATATCAGAGGTGTAACAACTCTCATGTCGAAGTGTACCAAAACAAATAGGAGGAAAACCAGACAAGCGCTGACGACGAGGACACCCACGCTCATACTTCTGAAATATATCAAAATAGATTAAGCAAGTGGCATTTTGATTGTACAGCAGATAGCGGCTTATCAACGTTATGATAAGCGACCGGCGCTCAGTGCTACGCCAAATCTGCGTGCGAAAACGTCCTCCGCGCTGTTCTCAATAATATGTAGTGGCAGAATGGCCGATGGGTTCAGCAAGTCGAGGCGAGGAGACCTGGAGGAGATCAGCGTGCACGTGCTGGCCCAGTCCCGCGGCGCCTACGCCAGTGACGTGACCAAAGTGCCCACCAGATACGTGTACGTGAACGAGGGTTACGGCGGCAGTGCGGCCAGTGTGGCCAGCCTGCGCCCAGACAGAGCCGCCCACAACTTTGCGCCGCCCACCGGGTATGTACCGCTTTAATACTTATGACGGATCATCAATCAGGGGTTTTACCAATATTAAATAGTGACGCGTACTTTATTTTATTAAGAGTTTCAAGAACATGCACCTCCTACCACCACGGGTGCCTTACACAACGAGACCGTCTATCTAGACAGCCTCCGTATGAGCAACGGAGGGCGTTTATTACCATCTCATCAAAGCAGATGATATTCTGATTCTAGACCAAACGAGCGGCAAGCTCGTCGCGATGTACCTTGCACCTATATATAGCATTAAAAATATCTTCAAATAGGTACAACCTTTTTGTGTTGACTTTTTATATCTATATAGGTACGTCCCTTCATCCACAACTCTTCTCGTGCCTGCGCGCCCTTTTAGGAATTTTTATTGTATGCTTTTACTTTTTAAACATTTAAATTGTTTTAAAACCGTTCCAATTAGATCGTTTAACGTGTCCCCCGCGACCACGTTTAACGTGTCCCCCGCGACCACGTTTCCATTATTTACTTTATCGTTATTTGGTTTGTCGTTCCTCCATAGTTCATACTTTCTGCGTTCAAACCAACGGACCATTCCTCATTTATTTTGTAAAATATTAACTGTAAACCACATTTATAACTAATATATAGTAAATAACTATATATTTGTGCCGTTTGGGGTCGAAACAATGAGACCGTGGTGCCCAGAAGCATGTAAATTGCTGAAAGAGATTTCTAAAAAAATTGGTTGATGCCACAGGAGACCAGAGGGCCGTAGTATAAACAGAGGAAATGTAGCCAGTGTTCTGGGCATAATGCCGCGCGTTCTCTGTGGGGATACTTTCGAGTAATTTGGTATTTTTTTTAGGAATTTATTTAATTTTAATTCTTTTATTATTATGGTATTTATGATTTGTGTTATTTTATTATATTGTATTAAATGCAAGTATAAACTTTAGGAATATTAACAAAAAAACCCTTGGGCCGGTGCATAGCTGTTGAGAGTTGGTGCAGAAATGTTTTAGCGATCGCCGGCTCTATCCGCCAGCATCGACAAACCCAATGTAGCAATATATTATATATATTACCAGTAATCTGCCAGAGAACATATTACTAATATATAACATATATACTAATCACGGAAATATAGGATCGGATGAGTGGTTCTCAAGTTATATACACACAGACAGTGCATTTTATATTTTAGAGATTATAAAAGAGTAAAGGAAAATCAAAAGAATTCATTTGTAATTAAAATATGGTTAAATATGAATAAGTACACTACACATACATAATATATGCATTGACACACCTGCGCCACCAAGCGGACAACACAAACATACAACAAACTTCAGGCCGGCGCGTTAAGTTATTTGTTTTCGGTTGTTTGCGGACAATCAATCAAACATCTAATTTAAGATAGCTTCATACAAACCCACCTACTGGCGTATCTTGGCAATAATCTGATTAGGTTATCTCGCGATCACATTCAGCGGCCACAGGAAAACTAACAATGTTAACTAAAATTTGTACTTTTTGTATCTGTGAGAAAGTGCTTCCAGGCGATTTTTCCGCCTCACAGCGTCTTGGCGAGACGGCCTCAGGGTACCCAGGGTGAGTCTACACCGAACCAATGGTCACGATGTTTAAATATACTTAATAACCCATCTGTAAACAGCTTCATAATTTGATATAGTGGAACTGATACCGTATACCTGCAGCGAGACAATACAAAGCAACAACAATACACTAACTGTACTCCTAAATTTACCTCCTGAAGGGTCAAATCCCATCAACATAGCAGAAACAATAAATAACTGTAATGTTTGTTGCAGGGTAGTTCGCGAGCAGTACTGGGCCTGCTCCAAGTGGCCCCGAGGTCAGAGGCTGATGGCCATGGCGCTGGGCGTGCTGGCGGGCGCGGTGATAGGCCTGGCCATCACCATGGGGATGCGCGCGGCCGGCCACGACCCCAACATCCTGTCGCCCGTGTTCCGCTCCTCGGTCCCAGAATGAGCGTCACGGCTGGCATGCTGGTACACCATGACTGCAGCCATTGTACCTACTGCTCCTCGGAATCCGAATGATCATCGTGGCTAAACATATTTGAGGCTCTTATCTCAGAACTGTAATCCGTCGATGTGTGTGCTGTGGGATTGTTATTTAGTTTATCCTCTACGTTTTTTTTTATTGGAGCACGGCGTGTGATTTGTTAAGCAGACCTACGAAGTCCATGAATGGGGTCGATCAATACATTGTTTTTTAACAATATTGATCGCTCCCACTATGACGGCTGAATAGTGCGGTTACGAAATGGCCGGCTACAAAGGTATTGTAAGGCGTGTAAGGTATTGTGTGCATAGTGCTGCAGAAACGATCAAGGACGGTAAATAAGGTAATATCGCGTTCTCATTTTAAAACTATATCAATGCTAGACTAGACTCTCTAGATGTTAGTGTAAAGTTTATATTTAGGAACCGTATTTTTTAATTTTAATGTAGAAATTATTTTTATTTTTAGACCATATTTATAATATAAAATATTCACTATTTTATTTTGAATAAATATATAATTTAAACATTAAAAGTTTGTGGAAACCATCTATTAAAACTTCTTACGAGTGCAGTCGATGTAGCTGGTGCTATGTCATCGCTCTACATCCCGAGTATAATGAAGGATTATAGATTTACGAGTAACTCCCGCGCACATCGAGGGATACTGTGCCTAGCGGGACTGTTACTAGAATCCTGATTGTTGCGAGGGATTGAACATTACCCGAGACGTAGAGAGATTTATCGCCGAGGTCCAAACTCTACTTCTCACCTGCAAGACTACTGAAAAATAAATTTTTTTAAAAGTAAGTTTAAATTTATTTTCAGGATAGTTTTATAGTCTATTGATCTATTCTATACATTGGAGCACGACATGCGACCCTGTTAGGTATAGGGTAAGACATTAACAAACCAAACCAAAATGATGGTCATAAAAAAATATTTAATTCATGTAATTAATTGATATCAGGGGCTTATTCTACTAAATGAATTAAATTAAATGGCAATATGACACTTTTGTATGAGAAATAGGTTCGTCTAATTTTAACTTTAATTTGCCTTTGATATATAATTGATTTAATAGAATTTAAAGTCCCACTTAGATTACGGGACATGACATATTTTTTTGCACAAACTTATCATTATTGTATTTAATCAGAACGATTATAAATGCTTTCCGATTGAAATATATCTGACATGATAAGTGATGTCGCGGCAGGTGTAGGTATACTTATAGAAACTCCTGACTACAAGTCCCAGACGAAACCGCTGAATATGAAAATGTGGGACAGCTTAAAGTAGAAGACATTTCAACTTCAGGAGGTAGCAATAACGGTACTTTGCTATTCTTTAGAATATATCACATAAAGTCCACGTTTGCGCCTCAGTCGTCACTTGTCGCGATTAATAATTTAGAAATCAAAGCAAAGATTTTAATGGAAGTCGATAGAGATCTCAGATATGACTTCGCGATAAAATATCAATAAGCGATACTTTCATTGTGTTCCGCTAAATTTTCATAACGCGTGGGCTGTGGCGCTGTAGGTGCACCTACAAGCTAACCATCTCTAGAGCTCAAACAATTGTCACTTTATGCAGGATCTACATATTATTTTGTTATCCTCTCACACGCCGCATGAGGTAGGCGAGGATTGTGTGAAGCCACTCCGATTATCTTTATCATTTAACCCGCCATAGGTAGTGGGTAACGCCTCGCACATCACTGTATCCGTTTTCGCAATATTTCAATAATAATTAACAGTTGGTAGAAATACTTTTCCTGACTTTGTAATTATTGGCTCGTTCGCCATCATCTAAGAGATATATTTATATCACTGTATAAGGTAAATGATTAGATATCATTTGTATATGTATAGTCTATAGATAGGCTTACGCGACACTCTTATAGGATAATTGTTTGCGTGTTCATACAAAGGAACTATGTACGTATGACTAAGTTATTATTTGAATCAATAAGTTTTTAAAAGACTGAAACATTACAAAAGGTACCTACATTTTTTTTTGTTCAAATTATGTTGTAAGTATGATATATTAAAAATTTGTAATTTTACTAAATTTATATTATTTGAATCAATAAACATATAAATTATTATTTATATTATTCTATAGACCTACCTAATTGTACTTTTTTTTCTAAGACAACTTTGTTTTGACCAAAATAAAATTTTATTTGTAAATATAATTTGCATTTTATTTACATTTCAATGCAATATATAGACAAGACTTGTCCGAAGACCAAGACCCCTTACATGTTATGCATCAGAGATATCGTCCAACCGTTACACCCAATCATTTAGAATCGATGGTGTCGTGTCGCAAGAGCCGCGGGACAGCTGGCGCGTCACAACTATGCTTATCTATCTATTATCTACCGTCAGATAAACACATGTGACCCACCTCGCGGACACTTTGCTCTACACACACGTTGTTGGTCTCAGCTAGAGTCTATCTCTACACTCCGCACTGTTTCTCTTAGGGGACAGAGAGCCTTCACCACTGTATTCGCCCCCGACACACGTCCCCGTCATACGTCACGAGGTTTCATTAAAGCACGGCATGTGACTTTGTATCTACCTGTTGGTGAGCAGACCTACAAAGTCCATAAATGGAGTCGATCAATATTATTGGTAAACAGCATTGATCGCTCCTGCTATTCCCGCTAAAAGCTGACACTACGAAATGGGCGGCAACAGAGCGAACTACATTACGAGTATATTTTAATATCGTCAATTCAACCGACCGTTTCGTAGCCGCACCCTGAAAGGAGAATATCACCTCGTTTATAAAACGATGCAGTAGTCTCCTGAAAACCGGTGAACCCACAGACTAAAACCGAGACATAGACCTCATTCCTAGACTTCAACGACCACTCGACCATCGCATCTATATCTTTCTTGTAATGTTTAATATTTAAAATGGCCATTGTATTGGTTACTGTGCGAGAAACCGGAAAACAAAACTCTTCAGTCCAAGCTTCTCACACACTTGCGCACCGCAATTAACTTAAAAACTAAACTTACCGAATGGCTTGGTGGTTAGCTTCAGCGTCGAGATCCCTGGCTACCCAAGGAATGCAATATCTTCGATCTTAAACCAAAACCACTACAAATGCCACTCGAATACGACGCTGGAACAATATAACAAACACAACGCGACAAATCTGATTATTTGTAGGCGCCTAATACATGGCGAACGAATATATTTAATAGGCCGCATAAAAATCACTGGACGGAACAAAAACTCTATTCACAATAGAAACAAAATAATTAACTCAGGACAAAATATACTCCATTTTTCAATTTTACTCTTAACTGACTGACATAGGTTATGACCACAGATTAGCGTACATAGACTATCATCAAAATCTAACAGTTACTTTAAATGACTTTTGGGATATATTATTTCTCATTAACCAGGCCGGGTTCCAACATCAGGTATATTTGTACGTAATTTGGTGTTATATAATAATGTTTTTATTGCTAAATAATCGCCAGTCTTGGCCTAATTTTTATAATAATTGTTTTGCAATAATTGTTCCCATACACTAGTCGGTCGTAATTCATGCCCTTATAATATTGCCTACCAACACATATATGTAGAGTCAAATTGCACTTGGCTTTGCTTCTATAAAAGGTGAATCAATAAAAGGCACCAAAGTGTGGTAGACTGTGCAGTTCTTTACTTCTGTGTGGTGAACTCTACCACAGTTGGTTGGGTGACGAAACCTTAATTGTAGAGTCGAGTGGGTATCCTCTGAGAGTAACGACGTCGGGCAGGCTGGTTGTTGGCACAGTAATTACCATTTCGACCAATTATCGCGAGATTCCGCAGACTTTCGGTTGACATTTGCCCGCGCCATGCCTCATGTCAGTCAATTAGAAAGTTTTGGAGATCCCAGATATTGGGCCTCGGGCAAGTCAGTGGTAACCCTTACTCAAATATGTCGCTGTTTTCTGATTTAGAGGTAAAACGTATGTTAAATGTGTTTTTATTATTGCGTAGGACTGAAGAGGGTAGTGTAGTAATATATTCATGTATAAGTTTTAAGGAAAATTGTAATCTGCAATCTTAATGATTATTATTATTTGTTTACCGTAATTTGATTTTGACGACTCTTAGGAAGAGACTACTCGCGCACAACACAGGGAATCCTAGCGTGGTGAGTAGAGAGTTAATGTTTTAGTGGCTTGGAATGCGTATGTAAGTATGCGTTGTTTATATGTAACCACTCACAGCACAAACCCGTGCATGGATTTGAATAAGGTTTGAGGTAATCATTACATAAGAATGATCTGTCGTGGGGATCACAGTTAAAACATAAAGTTTTGAGGAAAGATACACAAAAAACTTCTGATGAAAACTAATAGATCTCAATTATTTTTAATTTATTTACTATGTTTTTATAATTAAAGGAGTGACTAAGAATCAGTAAAAAATTTTTTGAAAAAGTTTAATCTCTATTTAATATTAAATCTTTATTTATTAGTGGTTTTATTTTAAAAGAAATTAAGATAACATTAATCTAAAATAGATAAGTATATAACTGTTTTATTTAGCGAAGGCCGTAGATTATATGACATCACAAGACATGAAAGTGAAAGCTTCAGACCTGAAACTTGTGGGTATCTTCTGAAACTGAAACATAAACACCAAACAATACCAAAAACAAATCCTCGTGAGCTTTTTGGAAACACAAAAAACAAGAGCAACCTATCGTCTCAATAAATGGCTCGGGTGACCACACTGTGGGACCGAACTTCGAAATGTATTATGTACGTACGTACCTATTCTAATTAGAAGTACCTAAAGGTTAAATACCAGTATAGGACAACAAAAAAAACTGAGATCATTCAAGGTTTATATATATATACGCTCCGGGCGGCGGCGGCAAGATCAAATTCTATGTAAACACTTAAAATCCATAAAAAAAAATATCTTCTTTATAAAATAGAAGATAATTCTTATCCAAAACCGATTATCCCATACGACACAAACGGACAAAAGCGGTACAAAAAGTCACTTAGCTAGGGATGCGTGTTATTTATCGGCGCAAGAGGACCGCTCCCGATGCGCCGGCGTAATGGTTTAGATAATCATCTACATTATTGCACACGATAATGCCCCGCGTCCACCTACACATAAATCACGTGACGGTGACCACAATGTAAGCTCCGATAAACAGGACAAAGCTCACGGGAGAATATAAAGAAACTTATAATTATCATAAAAGTGTTTCCATAAATAACTCTGCGTGTTGTAATTGCGATCCAATTCAGATAAATGTTGATTTATCACTTTTTATAATTACTTTTTTCGTGTGTTAATGATTTATTACAAAGTGATGCCAAAATGCCATCTAGGGTCGAGTAGCAAAAACATATTAGTGCATTGAGGTTTTCTACTTTGCAAAAATAATTGATAAGATAAGACACTTGAAAGTTTAATTACCTAAATAATATCTAATCTAATCACAGTGTTATTATAGAAAAGCGTAAAGTATTTATCGCACAAGGGAATATACTATTAGACACAAATGCCAATTCTCTTATCTAACACCACTAATATTGTGTTGGCCTTCTCATATCTAATCCCTCCAGTTTTAATTAAAGATTTCCACCTATTTCCTGAAATCCCAGTTTCTTTTTCTTGAGAAAATGGTTATTTATAAATAGGTATTTAAGTCTGGCTAAACACTACCACGAGCTGGCCACTTGTTTGGTGTAAACTAGGACATAACACCGGCTAGGACGAGGTGGAAATAAAACCCTACCGCTCTGGGCTGACTGTTACTACAATATCAAACATAAATACTTGCATCAGGTAACGTGAGGACAAGAGCGACGTCCTGGTATTGGTCTCCGGCGGCCAGGGTGGGGCTCTGCCACCAGGTGGCGCGGTCGCCGTCGGTGGCGTGCGCCGCGGGATGCTGGCGCGAGGCGGCCCCGTCCGGGCCCTCGCAGACGCCGCACTGGATGCCCCGTCTGAGGTCACATTATATCTTACATAATTGCGATGGGAGCCATTAATACGTATAAGTTATAAATAAGTTAGATAAATAAAATCTGTCTCTACCAACAAACTATAAACATATTTGTAGAAGTGCAAAATTGGTTAAGGAAGCTTTTTTTTTTGTTTTAACGGGAAGTTCTAAGATCAAATCAAATCCAATTCATTTTCTTGTCAAAATAATGGTACAAATTGTAGATGTTATAATGTAATTAGTTCGCTTTGTTTCACCTCACCTACCGTAAGGTACAATACTAAAAATCAATCAATATTATGTGTACATTTAAAATATTGAAGATGCTAGACTTATTTTCATAAGAAAATCTCACTAATATCCTTCATACAGCTACTACCACCTACCGGTAGGCTGCATGGCAGAGTTCACGGATACTCTTGTTATTTAGGAATGTATATGAAGGTTAGTACTGACTTCCCCGGCATCTCCCTGCAGAAGTCCTCGGCGCCCATTTCCCCGCAGGTAGCGTTGGCGGATATCGTAGCGAAGGGCGAGGCGTCTAGCGGGGCGGGCAGCAGAGCGAGCTCGGGGAGAACGTCGCTGGTCAAGGAAGTCTCGCTGCTTATCACTGTGCTGGCCAAGTGGTCCAGCACGGCGCGGCCTGCAGACAAACAGAGCATGTTATAGACACGATAAGCGAAGATATTTGCTTTAACAAAGCATGGACGGCTCCTAGACAAGACGTATGTGAGAAAGCTAACACGAGCTGGGCCTATTTCATAAGCGTGACAATTATAATTTACTATGACAATTTATAATACATGGCTTGGTATAGATAGTTCTACGTAAATAAATCCAACTAAACTGAGCAATGTATTATGAATTGTCATAGTAAATTACAATTGTCGCGTTTATGAATTAGGCCCCTGGACAACGTAAGGACAATCAATCAAAACCATTATAATGTTGTTGGCAAACAAATGAACGTAGTATTTTTAATTGTTACACACCAACGTTTGGGCCCGTAACTGGTTTTTGTATACCTACGGATTTACTCGGCAGAAATAATAATAATAATAATAATATGTAGGACAAATTACACATATTGCTCTGGTCACAAACTAAGCTCTAGGCTTGTACTATGTGTACCAGAAGCAACGATATAATACATATTATATTTTATAAACACCCAGACCATGACAAACTGTACAGAAAAAAACGTACTCATACTTTTTGCCATGGGTGGGAATCGAACCCACGACCTCCGGATACAACGCCAAAGGCGCAACCACTAGTCTACGGAGGCTGTCAGGGCCCGTAACTGGTTTTTGTATACCTACGGATTTACTCGGAAAAATATAAGTATATATTATATTCTATCACCATGCATGTAGAGATATATAAATTATGATTGCATAGAAGTGTTGCTCTGATGCCTGCCTGTGCAGGTACCGCATGGTACCGACAAATCTAAAAGAAGCTGCGACATCTCAGCCGGTTTGGTGTCTCACTATTTATTTGTTGACAAACTAAAATTAAGATAAAAATTTCCAAACTATCAAAATATTTACATATTATTCAAACAAATTACGTGTGGACGCATTGCGCAGCCGCGGCCCGATTATCTATCGACTCTATTCTCATAATCCGACCAAATTTATAGGTAATGTTGAAATGGTCACGTGCTTGGGGTCTCACCACTCACATTGTACATGTTATATCAACAGTTGTGGGCTTTATCGGTCCGGCCGTAGTTACATTCCCGACGACCTGTTACTGCCTTTTACGTTATTAACAAACGTTACGTTAAATGTAACCAAAGCAATAAGAGACCAGAAATAGAGAATAAATGACCAACTTAAACTAATTGAAAAATACAAATTCATATTTATACAAAAAGTTTCTTTGGAAATTCAACGCGGAAATGCCGCAAGCATTGTAGGAACATTTTCTGCTGCAGCATCGGAGGACCTAAGCGATATTTTTTATTTAATTGAATACTATTATAGTTAAGTTCTGGGTAAATATAAAATAGTTAAAAAAAAAAATTCAAAGTTATTGCATCGGCAGAACAATTGATAAAAAAATATTGAAATAAGTAAATTTGTTCTATCCCTGAAGAAGATCCAACGAGAGAACTGAATTTAAAATTTATTTTAGGGCAGAAGGTATACGCAACCACCTTTCTTATTGCCTTCGCCTTATCGACATGGTTATCTTAATATTTTTTACCTATTTATCATTTAAATTACAGTTAATATTGTATTTGAGATAAATCAACAAAATATACGTATCAAATATACTTTACAAAATTTCACGAAGTAAGTGTTTGCCAGCTTGTATTTTATTTTCAGGCATTGAAATAAGGTAGCTCTACACTTGTCTGTAGTTATGATATGGAATAGTTGCACGGTCGGTTCGTCGGGGGCCTTTTTATAGTATACCTACATATTTTAGAGTTAAAACTGTCGTAGCTAAATTTTTTTACGCGTGCAACATTTGTGAAGCCAGTAAAAGGTATAGCGATCTCGAACGTCTAAAAACTTATAAATGTTGTTTTCAGTGATATCAAAGTTTATTTCTACAGAAAAAGAACGTAGAGGTGTAAATATTACTTACTCGATCCTAATTAGATAGTATATTTATAAAAAATATATTAACTTTTGAAAAGACACCCAAAGTTTGATTTATGATTCTAAAAATATTACTTTAGTTATCGTTTCAATACTTAACATATTTTTTTGCAAAGAAATTATGTAATTAGGATCGAGTAAATAAAATCTAAAACTTCATGTTCTTTTTTTCCAAAAAATTCTTTATTATAACTGAAAACAACATTTAGATGTTTTTTGACGCTCGAGTTCTCGAATCCTTTTCCTGCCCACTAGGCCTCTTTTTCATAATGGTGGTGAAGAAAATGCATAATTTTCGAAAAGTATTAGTGTTTTTTACAGAGTTTAAAAAGAAATACAATTTTTACCTATATTTTATTTACGGTTTCTATCATCATGTAGAAAAAATCTTCTGCAATGTTTTTATTCTTACTTAAGCCTTAACGATTATTTACCCATGTTTAGCGTCTGACGAGCTTATACATGTCGTTTTATATTATTTTTATTAGAAAGGTGTCCGTCGACACATCCGACAGCAGTTCCCACCGTCACCGCTACACCACATGGCCGACATGCGCGCTAATGATAATGCATCTGATGACACCACTTCGCTCCCCACCACCACCACCACCACCAACAAACACCAACTACGACCAGTTTACACTATCAACCTATACAATGAACTTTACTACACCAGTGCTGATATAGGGCAGTGTGCTTATTAATAAAAAGTAAAAAAACACCGACACAAGTCAGACCAAAGGGTCATAGTCAGGGTTTACCTAATATATGTAAATAGGTATCTTATTGTAAACTTTTATTGTTTACTTTTATTAATTAATTAATATTTATTTACAAACCCTATTAAATTATTTAAAAAATCTTCCGTGAGGCATGGTGGCCAGAATGCTGGCAACATTTCCTCGCTGAATAATAATAATAAATTTTAATAAGTTAACTACATATTTAAAAGTCGTTAATGATTGTTTAGGTACTCTACCCAAACGTTACTTTTAAAGGAAACAGAGTATGTTCGCCGATACAATATAATAACATGTTCATGGGATTGCGCTATACGTACTCACATGTAATAATTATTCCTTCCTTGAACAGCATTTAGTTTTTTAGCGCATGACTGTGTATTTAAAGTGGTATTATATTTTAATTAGGATGTCCAGCAACCCTAGCAGCTCGTGGGAGCGTGGCTGCGGTCCCCAAACATGGCGGGGCGGGTTTTTGTCCGCGCCTCATTAGCTCCCGATATGCGCGGAAGTCGCATTCCGCCTGGGAATGTGCCTTGTTTGTGCGGGACCGATCCTCTTCTATTATTAACTAATTGCAATCTATATATATATAATAAATTAAATAATTCAATATTTTAGACGCACTATTTACGTTAATTGATTTCAAAGCATAACACATAACAATTTATACGAATTCGTCTAGCAATTTTTAGTTTTTTTTTAACTAACTAATACAGGGAGCCTGAGGGGCATTATCTGTTTCCAACAGTGGCGTGGCTGCGATATTCGCTAGCCGAAAAAGTTTAAATAATCGGTTTATCGGAGCTTTCCCTGAGAGAGTGCGCTCCGACTTGGGTCACCGAGGAGGTAATGGGGTCAGCTCGGGCCTTCCACCATTAGGGAGTGAGGTGTCTCCTTGGAGACTACTGGAGTCGGTGAGGCCGACTCCGACCGAATGAGAGAGACTCTACCAGTACTTCACAAAAAGACACGTCGGTCAAAGAAGTACCAAGAAACCCGACGTTTTTTTTTTCTATTGCAAATAACATTTATTTCTTTTACAATGTGTTAGTTTATTACATATATATATATATATAAACCAATTTAAAATATAAAAAGCTTATTCTAAGTGGTCTCCATTATCAAGTGGAGGCCAGTTATCAATAGAAACACGCACTCTTTCCATGGGAAAATTCTTCACTGCCAATCGTATGGATTGTTTTAGGGACTACAAATTATCATGGCATTTAGAATATGTAGGATCAAGCAAAAAACTTTTCAAAAACATGGTCAACATGTACCCATATTTTGGCAAATAAATGATGTATTTATTATTTATTTATTTATAAAACTGATCATAAATCATAATCCAGCGGATTAAGATCGGGACTAGACGACGGCCAGTCTTCAGCTCTGATGAAGACCGAAACTTTCGTTTCTAACTAAGACTGCGTGGACCAAGCTTTATAACCCGGCGTGGAAAATTGGCAGCAGAAGCAGACAATAGCAGTTGAGTCCAAGAAGATCTTCGCTCCAACTGCAACGACGGGAGCATTAGGACTCACTTCGAATATATTCGGTCCACTAATAGGGACCGAACACAACGGCGTCAGCAGCAGTAGACACCGAGGAAGGAGGAATGCTGAGTTGGACGTCAACGAGAATCGCCAATGTAGAGACGTCGCATCGAGATAGTTTTTATAGTAGTATTAATTGGCTTTATATAGTTTAAGAACAGTTAAGGTTATAATACTGTATAGATAGAATAGTTTGTATAGAAAATTTTAGAATAAGGTCTTCGTATTTCTTCGTATTCGACCATACTTGGTTATTGAACATGTTGTTAAGGGGCTTAACTACCTTCTCAAGAATGGTATCTTGATACACTTGTGCCGATGTTTTGATACCTTTTTCACAAAAATATGGCTTTGTCACTCCTTCATAGCTAACACTCCATCAAACCATCACTGAAGTCGGATAATGCCCACGTTGCACTCTGTCAACTAATTGGGAAGCCTTCTTGAGCATAAATACGGTCATTTTGTTGTTAAAATGTTGCTCAATTCTAAAAAATTTCTCATCCGTAAACAACATTTTTCTATGACCTCCCTTTACGTACCGCTTCAGTAGTTGTTTCGATTTTATCATCCTATTCTTTTTTTAATTATCAGTTAAGAAATAACCAGCAGGGTGATTACGCGCACCAAAGTTAGCTCGCACGCCGATCGCTATGACGCGTTTTCTAAGAATTTTTAAAGCCGCTAGGCTTGAACTACGTCATTATGACGACAAAACGATTCGCGTGCGAGCGAACTTAGGACGCGTAATTACCCCCCAGTGCGTCTCTTATAGACTGCAAGTCCTATGTCATCTTTTAAAATACCCGACATGTTCTATCTTCATCTTCCGAGATAAAATCTTTTGCTTTTGGACAGGATTTCTTCGAATTCTTTCCCTTACTGCTTTGACCACCTTTTTCGTACAAACACTACGTGGACGGCCAGGTCTTTTTCTGTCACAAACAGAGGAGGTCTCATTGTTCCTATTAATAGCCCGGTACACAAACATTTGACTAATACCAAGTGTTTGGAGAGTTTTAAAAATTGCATATGGCTCCATACCTACTTTGTGTAATGCAATAACGATCACGATTCGGTTCTCTTTGTCACCCCGCTCCATTTTAATATCGCAAAATAATGTACAATGTATTGGCAGCAAAATGAGAAAACATTAATGAAAAAAATGACAAATTCCAAATTCAAATGTTTTTTTTTTAATTATTTTTAATTGTAACAGTATTTATGGCCAGACTGTGTATATGTAGGTACCAGAAACAACGGTATTATATTTTATAAATAAATAAAGTATAATATATAACATAACTTTACTTTTCATTAAACTATATTTCAAATAGTTTGGTTTATTAGATATAATCAAAAATATAAGAAAGATTGCCAGTATTACTACAACCAGTTAATTTGACAATAACCTTTTGAAAAAAGTTAAAACCCGACTTAAATTTGACGACAGAACGAGGTTACGAAATCTGTCTCCCGCCAATCAAGACCACACATAATTCGCGCGGTATACCAATATACGCCACTTATGGAGAAAATACATCTCATGACGATTTTGCTCCAACACAAGCAAGTTACTTGTGTGATGACGCCGGAAGGTGGGCAGCTCATTGGGACCATTTGAGTAACTGTGAACGCTGCTGAAGTCATATTTTTTCAGTTATTTTGATTTAAAAACCAAACTAATGAACCAATTAAGATAAAAAAAAGTATATCCTATCAAATAAAAGAGTTTTCCAAATTGGTTTATAATTTACGAAGTTCTGAGGGAAGAAACAAAACAGTCCAATTGATAACCCCCTTTTTTTTAATCGGTCAATAAAACAGCGAGAATCTTAAAGTAGAGTCGTAATGAAAGTTTGCCTTTGTCGCCTCTCATTTCGTAACCACATCTTTAGCTGGCATAGTGAGAGCGACCAACGCCTTTAAACAATAATAGTAAATCTATTAATGTAATAATGATCGAAACCGTTGAAATGATATGATTAAAAGATGAAACATTTTCTTTGACACGATGAGGATATGTTATGTTCATTAATATTTTCAGAGAGAACAGCGATAGTCCAGCAGAGAGAACAGCGATAGTCCAGCAGAGAGAACAGCGATAGTCCAGCAGAGAGAACAGCGATAGTCGCAGAATTAGCCGATCGGGGGCTCAAATATGGAGAACTGATACCAACAATTATTTTTTTTTAATTGTTGGAATTAGTTTTCGGGATGCAAAAGCTAAATCTGCCCGAGAACGATATTTGTTACAGGCTCCGGACAAAAGCTTTACCCACCGTCCGTGGGTTTGCGGTCAACAAGAGAGCGACGCCTTCCAACATCCGTACAGAATTACATACAGTTTCGACAACCCTATCATGTCGCTGTGTATGTGTCTACACCATGAAGGTAAAAACCGTGCCCGTCCGCGCGGGGCGCGTTTTTTTAGCTTCATGGTCTACACTCATAGTTATCTTCAATGTTTACTAGCAAAGGTAAAATTATTGGTGCAAATAAGACATATTTTTTACATTAAAACTACTGCTCTACATGTAGTCATGGGTAAGCAAACATTGAGCAATAGTATTGTTAGGATGTGAGCGCGAGTGTTGGGTAATTGGTATGGCATAGAGGCCCGGAATGCGCTGCCCACCCCGTGGGAGCGGCGGCGCGAGGCCTTATACGGGAAACTGCTGCACCGACCATATACATCATGTTTACTTATCCAATCGGACCTAACGGGGAACTCCCGCCACAACTACTGCAATACTCTGGGAGTGGAATAATTTCCCCTTGGAAGAGTTTTTCTATATTTCAACTTTGTATATCAATGGGTTTTCGGCATATTGTACTGTTTGGACAGACACACAGATGTGATTTCAAAAGGTTTTCGTTTTCCCCGGCTGAGTAACATGTTTAACACGCGGTACTGCGACTTATAAAATCTGGATATATACAGATTACTTTTATTTACATTTTGTTGGTCTTAACGTACCATGAGGTCAGCGCACGTCAGTAAAGCGGCGATTTTTGGAACGAATTTATTTACAAATATTGAGATTTCGAATCGAAAACTTATAATTTTTTATCAAAATAAAATAAACTTTTCTTTATACTAAAAATATATTTAGCTTTTTTTTTTTAATTTTTACAGCCGATTTAGTATTCCAAAGATTATCCCCCACATATGAATTGTATATGTTTATAATATTAGTGTAGTCTTTATATATTTACATATATCTCGGCCACTTTTTAACGGTTTCAAACTACTAAGGTTAAGTGTGTTTTATTGAAGAAGCTTTATGCCGACGATAACAAAGGAAGAGAAACGGACCATAAATTGAGTAGACCCAAGCCAGGTACTGGAGCCACGAAGCCACCCTCCCAGCGTGCGCGCGCGGCTGGATATTATTCACAGACCAACAATTGTTATACTGTTTAATCAATTGATCAGAATTTTTTATACATACATAAGGAACTTGTTGTTAAATGGAAAGAAAAAATATTTGAACGTCGGCACGCACTTAGAAAGCACCTACGTTCCGTTTTAGGAGTTATAGATACGTTGTAAATAATAGCTGGGTTAAATAAACGATCCTCAATATAAGTATCACATCAGAATAAAAATAATAAAGATTTTTGTAGATCTATCGTTATCTATTCTTGTCTTAAAGTGGTACCTCACCCCTAACCCCTGGGTGACCTATCTATGCGCAAGTCTGGTTCTGTTTATATAAATCTCTCTATAAATGCAAAAGGTTTCCTCATTAGATAACTACACACGCCGGCTGTGAATGAGCCGAAGACGAGGATCCAGGTAGATGGATGCTCAGACTGCAGGCGTGCCGGGGCGCACACACAATGCGCCGGGGGAGCGGCGGGGGCGCGGCGCATTGTGCAAGCTGTGCCGCCGGCGCCGGCGCCTATGGAGCGTTACCAATCTGCGTATAACAACTCCTACTCAAGTATGGTTACAGAGGGTGCGGCTTTTGTAACAAAGGGTAGGTAGGTTGGGATGCACCGATGTAGAGTCAGAGTCGAATTATTTCTGTACACCTTTTTATATCAATTATATCGAAAAAATACTTGATTGCTTAAGTGGTCCGTTAGCGTTGTATCCGGAGGACGTGGGTTCGATTCCCAGTGATGACAATACAATACTAGTACCTATCTACATTTTCTGTAGAGTTTTCCATGGTACGAGTATATAAATCGTACCGCCTCATGACTAATTAAATTTAATTATACTTGATATTTATTAGTTTCCTCACCTGAAATGAAATCACTAAAAATTTTAGGTCCATTGTATACGATTTTTTTTGTAGTGATTTTCTTACTTTTTTAATACTCTAGGCGTAGTCGTGTTGGCGCCCATACTATATTACAACTTGGCTGTTGGTCGACGTTCACTTATTTTTTTATTGTTCGTAAAAATAGTTCTAAATCAATTAATACAATGACCGACAAAAATATTATTTTAATTCTGCGACAAACAGAAGTCAAGTATTACTGGAAGTGCGAAAGCTCATTTTGTATGGAGCACGCAGAGTTCGCGATTACGAATGCTGTGAGTGTCCTTCACCGAGACGACCAAAAGAAACATACAAACCGTTCCATACAAAATGTATGAGAAAAGAATTTGTACAACCTACTAGTAGTAGATGTCCTACTAAACAGTTAAGTCTCCCAACTGAGACACACCGAATAGTAATTCAATATAATAATCCTGGAAACCGAACAACATCACGTCGTTCAGCATCTCCCATGAGTTGGGCCATCAGTAGTTCCCGCAGCCTCCGTGTATGGCGCGCGTGGGTCACGCCGTGTATGTCCCGCGCCATACACCGGTACCGGTATGGACTAGGGCTCGCAGCGGCTCGTTATAATCGCCGCTTTTGGCGCCGCCGCGCTGCCTAAACGGTGCTGAGGTTTAATACACTCTTCTAACTCGATTCAAATTTTACTTATTAATGCATTTTCTAAAAAGTTTTAATGGTTAATTTTACAATATAAAAAAGATAGTCAATGATACTTATTAAATTCCATATACCTAATATGATTTAAAAACCGTAAATTCCATTGAATTTACGGTTAAAGATAGTTACGTGGCAATCCTAGGAGAATATACATTTATAGGTGGGAAATTAGAATTAGATTAATTTAAAAGAAATCGGTAAAAAATAAATCCATGCCATGTTACTCGTAGATATTAGAACTTGCTATTAGCGAAATAATTTTAAAAACTTCAAAAAGCTTTCTTTAAGAGAGCGATGAAGGAAGCGTATAACTTGCTCACGCATACTTGCTACTCCACCATTTTTTTACCAATTTTGTGTTCAGCGACATCAATCTGTAAACACTGAGCCCATTGAATAATATAGATTAAGTATAAAATTATTTTTCCAAAATATTAGTACTGCAACCCTTACGATTTACAAATTACATCTGCGACGAACTGCCGAGAGTTTTAATTTAAGTAGTGAAATTATAATGAACAAACATTTTTACATTTTAAAAGCAGTAAATTTCAGTGAGTCGAGTCTTCAAAGTACCTGCTCGGAGCAACAAAGCTCCGAGTTAATACTCAATAAGGCGGTACTCGTTATACCACGTGATCTAACACCCGCCATACAATGTATACTTAATTATACTGACCCCCCCCCCCCCCCCCCGCCCCCCGTACCTCACTCCCCGCACTATTGTTGTAGCCGGACATACCTTTGGTGAGGAACCAAATCACTACTAATAAGTACCATCTTCGTCATTAACACGAGCTATATAAGTACAGAGGTTTCTCCCAAAACTAGAATTATGCGTATTTAGTTTTGTTCGTCTAACCAGTCATATTGGCCAGGTAATAACCAGCATCTAGGTGATTGTTACAACTAAGTACAGGGGTATACATAGTTACAGTTTATTATACAGGGATAGACCTGATGGTATTGTGGTAGACAAAGCTGCAACTGATTGTGCAGCGGTAGACAAAGCTATAGCTGGTGGCACAGTGGTAGACAAAGCTACAGCTGGTGGTACAGTGGTAGACAAAGCTACAGCTGGTGGTACAGTGGTAGACAAAGTTACAGCTGGCGGTACAGTGGTAGACAAAGCTACAGCTGGTGGTACAGTGGTAGATACAGCTTCAATGTATATTATATTATTTAGTCTGTAAATACAACATATCTAAAACTAAAAGTAATACAAAATATATACGCATAAATTATGCTAAAATAAATCTGCATCGCCACTAATTAAAATTATTTAATGTTGCTTGTACATTTTTTCTCGAATATATAAAAATAAAATAAAATCGTATGTGTAAATAACACCTCTCAAGTCTATTCGGGTCAAGACTCTCAATAATGTCTACAGACACACTACAGTTTCTCTCAGACCCTCCAGGCTGGGTTTACCTACCAATAAAACTATTAACAATCCGAGGCTGTTAAACCCCAGCGACCATAACAACTACGATACTTACATATTCAATTATCAAGAGAAAAAGATAGCAAATACCTACAGGGTGAATTTGAAAGGATGTACTATTCACCATGTATATGTATATTATTGTTAAGAAATAAAATGTATCGACAAATTGTGCCGAAATCTATTAAATAACAATTTGTAGCAAACCCACAAATCTATTTATACAAAGACTCGAACTAGATACTATCCTGAAAATATAACAAGGTTTAATAAGATTACTCACAAATAGTCACAAAGAATAAAATAATTCAACGATTTATAAAATTAACAACTAATGAAAACAAACCGTTTTGTACGACATCATTTCCGGGACAATAAAAACTAAATTTTAAAATCGGACACCCGTCAACTCGTAATAAAAGGTTCTTTATTCGGCAGTAAAAGTGATTTAGTTCCGAGCAGAGTCGCCTTTAAATACCCTCTCCACGCCGCATCCGCCTCGGCCTTTATGGGGGCTTTGGTGAGGTAGTTACCAGACACTCCCACTTGAGGGCTTCCACCACAAACAGCAGCCGCAAGCCGCCAGACGATGGGATACTCAAGTCGCTTGCCTTCACATCGTTATAATCATTATTGATAGTTTTATCAGATAGTTTGGTATTAGTTACATTTTGTTTGTGGAGATTTCGAGTATGTGATATAGCCGGAGTCTATGGATATCAACGAAAACGTGAACAAATTTTCTTTATTAATTTGTCTTTAATGAACTAATTTCGTCAAAAAAATCTTCAGTCCATACTTCGAGTACTACAACATTTTGTTATTTTGAAATATTTAACTTTTATACACATATAAGCATATACCTATTTTATAACTTTATATTTATTCACAAGTCCGAGTTCAAATTCTTAAAATATTACCTTCGCGCAGCTGCCTCGGTCGAACATTTTATTAAAGGCTAGAGGCATATTTATGTTTTTTTTTTTCATACAAATAAGACATCAGTGTAACTACGAAGAGACGATGATTAGAGGCGACGCGGGACCTCCGAGCGCACACGAAATCAAATGGGTACTTATCCTCAGCGGACTGTTTTCTTTTTAATTGGGAGTTAAATGTACCGCTTAAGTAGAACTACAACTATTTATTTATCTGGAGGGATATTTTAATAAAATCATAAATGCTCCTAAAGATTTAAAAGGTTGGTTGTACTCATTTCCTGAACTTGTGAATATGGTCTCGCTTGTTCTAGCTCAGCCATGAACACGAGTTGGCTGCCTGCATTGATCTATCTTTTGTGGGTATTATTATTATTTTGTATGTATTTTGTTATTTATTCGAGTATGTAGGTATGTTTTATATGTAAGTATATTAGATACCTATTCTAGTTTTTATTTTATTTTATTGCACCTATCTACTGTTTATTAATTGTCCTGAAGATTTGATTGAAATACAATGCCCCGCGGCATTAAGTCCGCCTTTGTACTTTTTGTGCAATAAAACATCTCAGTCTTGAGTTACAAAGAAAGTGCTTGTGCTTAAAATCCTTAAATGAGATAAGTACATTTCCACATTAATTCACATTTAAACAGAATAGCATGTTATAAACCATCGTGAACAGCAATCAGGACCGAGGGAGCAGGTTAGGTAAACGGCAATCGGTAATTATGGCTTGCGATGGAGAAATCCCGTCAAAACGACTATATTTAAGTAATAACGCCATCTGGCGGCGACAGATAACATCCCGATGTGAGATAGCCCTCAGTAACCTGTTGCGGCCCCTCCGTGCCCAGATGAGAAAATATGTGATAATAATAATGTGGGGAAATTATTGTTCAGTCAGGCTTATGTGTGTGGCAATATGTGTATAGTATACATTAGCAGAAGCTCTGCATATCTGGAGTGCTGATATATTCAGAAAATAGGTTTCAACAGTATTTCATCTATTTACGTTACGTTTGAACCCGTAATAGTGAATGCCGAATGCGGTAATTATTGTTCTAGACCCGAGAGACATAAGCGGAAACCCCCGGGGCTTATTTTATTAACGTGAAAATTGACATTTAGAATCACAATTTATAATACATTATTCGGTATAGTTTGTTCAAAGTAAACTAATCAATATGTTATAATTGCCATCGTAAATTACTATTTCTAATATGCTCCTAAAAACTATTACTAAAACATTATGATACGACCATTATGTAAGTTCATTACAAACATTTTACATATAATATATATAAGTAGATACAAAATTTATAAGGAAGTTAAAAATCGGATTTTCATGTGTTTCATTTTAACTTTCAAGAATTCATAACACGTTCATTTAAGAGGCAAATCAGAATCAGGCAAAAAGCAAATGAGAAATCTAGATCCCCGATTATGAGAATACCTCAAACCCAATAATAATAAAACATAGTAATAAAACATAGTAATAATACAAGATAACTAGGTAAGAAGTAACTGGCGCGTTGAAATACGTAATAGCATAAAGTTGCTTCGATAGAAAAAAACGCAATTTTTTACCTCAATTTTTTTATAGATATTTCCTATTACTTCAATATGGAGCAGATTATAAAGCCATGTTTTTTTATAAGTTATCTATATGTATAAAATCTAGTACATGGTCTAGCGTTTTTGTAAAATTCAAAATATTTTGAAAATTGTAGCAAAAAAACTGTATTTTTCCAAGAATTCCGCGAGAGATTTTTTTTGTCTCTCACTCGTACGCTTTGTAAAAGTCATCTTTTATTTCACCTGTTTTATTTGCCTTTAAACGTACCAATATATATAGTAATGTGCATGACAGAACATGTGTTGTAGTCACACTCGTCTTCCGCATTGCTGACCGCTACTTATCTCACAATGGATCCGATTGCTCGCTCAACTCCTTGATGACAGATGTGTACAACTTTATATCGACGCCAATACGAACCACTTCTTTATATCTGTACATGATGCGACACGATGCATGTAGTCACAAATAAACCTTCGACAACAAACCATAAATTAACGTTTTTACTTAAGGTACAAGAAGGTTCGACGTACACCGATTAAACGGTTTCGGGATATCCAGAAATAGGTTTTAGTATCATCTCGTCGTCGCCGATGATCCTGAAAGGTGGACATTTCCTCACGATGAGATATAGATGATTTATAGCTTGACCTTAAGCAAACAAATGTACCTTCTGGATTTTTTTTGTTGATTCGGAGTAGGTTTATCTGTAGGCCCACAGTCATATCACCATAGTGATGATGATGGAATCCAAGGATATTTAAGGGAACTCATATTACTATGTATTAATTATCCATCGGATCCCTACACAATCGTGACATTTAATATTCATTTTTTTATAAAAAAAATATAATACAAAATAAATTGAAAATAAATTGAAAATACGGTTACGCTAAATATTTAGGCTAAAATAATAAGGTGAGGGCAAAAGCCAGGCGAGGTGACTACAACGGTTGATTTCTTTCTATTGTAACTAGATAGATGGTATTTGCTATTTGTATATTGTCAAGTGATATGCTTTCTATTGAACTTTCACTTTATTTTGTCAAAATTTTGTGGTTTTTGTAGGTATAATGCTACAAAATAAATAAATCTCACCTCTACTATACTTATCAATCATGTAAGTTTACATAGTCCTTAAGTGCTCATTTATATTATATTGTTTTACCCTTAGTACTTAACTATGCTACACTAACACGCAGTATACACCACTATGTAGGTTTAACACAAAGCTGTATTAAGTTACCTGTAAATTTATCCAAATTATCGACTGTTGGGAAGCCCCAAAAGCATTTGTTCGGCCAACCGAAATAATCACATATTGTTTGGAACAATTTACGGCTCGGTCAGTCTACGTATATACCTACTATAGAAAGTAATTTAACTGAACAGACGTCCCATCTCAGTAGGTAAAGTTTACTCTAAAACGACCCACTTATAAATTCCTTTTCGAAATTCCTAAAGTGTAAGTGTCCAATGTGTCCAGCGGTGGGGCATGCCGGGAGAGCCGCGGCGACTGTTTGCTCACAAACAAAGCGCACTCAGAACCAGTCCTAGCCCAATTACTGCCTCCTTTCACAACATATTCCCAAACCTTGACGGCCACACTTCTCCATACATTGGTCGTCTATACCTCAATTGAAGCTAGATTTGTGTGACAACTGAGCAGTGGATTTGGGTTCTTATATTTGATGATATACAGTAGTACGTGCTGCAACCCTTTATTCCATGTAGTCGCTAATTGGTTCGGGGTTCGCTCCGTCTTGCTTTCCTTTACCTTTCCGTCTGTACATGATTATAAGAAGAGCATCTAACTTGTTTTGTGTTTTGCTTGACAGAACAAGAGACGTCTGTTCGCTGAGACTTAACAGCAGACTTTTTAAATATTTTTTGTTTAGAGTTGAAATGCAGTCATTGGTAGGTACGTCTACGTACTTTATAAAACGCAAAATGACATTTATAAATCGGTGTTTTAAATTCGTTATGAAGCGTCGATGCATATATGCAAGGCATGGTAACCGTGGTCATGATCAACGTTAACTTTACTTCAGTAATAAGGTAGTTTACCCCTTAAATAGAATTAGAAAATTGTTTATTTCTGTTTATAATTACTCAGAACACCCACGCGAATTGGCTAAATTATCTAAATACAAACCCAGAAGAAAAAAAACAGCCACGGTAGTACCTATTAGGTGTAAAAGTTTGTATGATTTTTTTTAATTTAATTAAAATCCTTATAGAAATAGTTTGAGCTAGGAACATAGATATGAGCTAGGAAACATTCTAAGAAGAATGTTAACTAAATAGAAGACGATGCCATAAAGCATGTATTTAATGACGGCTATCCTCGACTAATAGGTTAATTACCAGAGTTCTCAGAAACATCAATTAAAACACGAAATACCAATTTATTTGGTACAAAACGCACCTGATAAAAAAAACAAAGTCAAAATGATGATAGATTGCGCGTAACGATCTAACTTTTATATAACTGCAGTGACGGAGGAGCGATGTATGGTAATGTTGTGAGCAGTCGGATCAGTTCGATGGTTTGTAAGGGACCGCGTATTTATGTTTCCTTTGAGTTTTGACAGAAAACGAATTCCTTGTTTGGTGACGGCTGCTTCAGTTTGTTAACTTTCCCTAAGACTTAATCAACGGTATACCTTTATTTATATTTTGTATTAAGTAACACTGGGTGTTTTTTTGTCACGGGCCATTTGGAAAAATGTTTATATTGTATTCTATGATGAAAATAATGAAATAGATACGTATTTTTTTCCTTTTAATGTCGCCATACATAATCAAGATAAAATAACTAAAAGGTCTACAAATCACTTCACCTTTTGTACCAAACTAACGGTTGGGACCGCCACTTGCCTAAAGATATTTTATTTGCTCGAAGACTTACAAGATATATGTATATATTTGTTGGGGTAATTTTAACCATATAAGAATTTATTTTTCAGGATGTTTTTTTTAAAGGCAAAACTTCCTACCTGGTTAAAAAATTGGTGAATACTTAAAAGTATTAAAAAAATTCATTGTTAGAAAGAACTAGTATATATTTTGTTATTTAACAACCATTTATTTTTTTATTCACAAAGACATAAATAAATTTTATAAGAAGAACGCAGTGACATACTTTTCCATACTAATATTATAAAGAGAATATATTTGATTGTAATTTTTTTATATGTGTTTACTAGGTATACTATATTTGCCGAAGAAAAAGTGCATATTTAATTTGTAATAAATAACTAAATAAATTAATACAGAATACCTAAATAATATAAAAAAGAACACCCCTAAAACAAAAATACTTACCTACAATAAAAATGAAACCTACCAAAGAAAATATATAAAAATCATATATATTATTCATTGTCCACCATAACCTAACCCCGTCCCGGTCCGAAAGTCCCATAACACTGGCAGCATTACCTCGTAGAACTGCCAGTGATATACGTTGTTTAAAAAAGTAACCGGACCGAGAATCACCAGAGGGCTCGTATAGACGAGCACATTACGTCTTCCCAAAGACCACAACTTCGGATCCCCAAACCCCAGTCGTCTCCACAGCAAATGGGACAAATAAATATTCAGGTTTCAAATTTTGATATTTTACATGTTTTAATTTAGAGGCTGCTTCAGCAGCTGCCACTGACGAACCCACACAGGCTTGTAAATGTGGTGCCGCAAATGTGTCGACGCAAGTTGCATCCCAGATAAGACAACGTCCTTTCTGCCATGGTATTAGCGTCAATCCATCTGGGCGTTTTCCATCTACTCTACTTAGCCCATGTTTATTTGTTTCAAAAAAGGTACCCGTGATGGTGTTTAGTTGTTTCGGATTTACTAAAAAACTACCTAAACGATAAAAATAATCTTTCACAAATGGAAAACTCTCAGCGAGTAACATGGCTGTATTTTACTTTTAATCAGATTTTTTGACCAGGACGTCTCTTAAAGACTGCAAAAATACGCGACATGGTTCTAGGTGCTATCCTAATCCTCTGTGATAAAATCTTTTGCTTTCGGACAGGATTTCTTCGACAGCTTTGACCACCTTTTTCGTACGAACACTACGTGGACGGCCAGATCTTTTTCTGTCACAAACAGAGGAGGTCTCATTGTACCTATCAATAGCCCGGTACACAAACATTTGACTTATATCAAGTGTATGGAGAGTTTTTAAAATTGCATTTGGTTCCATACCTACTTTGTGTAATGCAATCACAGCGATTCGGTTCTCTTTATCACCCCACTCCATTTAAATATCGCAAAATATTGTACAATGTATTGGCGCCAAAATGAGAATTGTTCATTGTGTTGAACAATCGTATAAAAATGACAGATTCCAAATTTAAATGTTATCTTTTTTTTTTATTGTAAAAGTATTTATGGCCAGACTATGTATTATATTATACCTAATGTAACAATATATTATAGTATATATAAAAATATAACCACAAAAATCGGATTAGTATACAGAATTCTCGAATTATGCCCACAGACGGAGACCATTTTTTGTATTAAAGATTCATGAGAAAGTAATAAGTAAATGGTATGTGTTTCTTTACACAAACAATATGACGGACGAAGCCGAGCCAATGTAAGTAAGTCATAATTCATTTGAAGGTTTGTTATTAAGTTTTACAAATAAATTAGCATATAATAAGTGTTTCTCGCGACGTTCTGCATTGGCAAGAGGACACGACTAGCGGAAGCCATCGTGCACGATAACCACAACAATCCTCATCGCATCTGCGACTAATTTCCATGTATTTGCATGACTTATGCCTTCCTTCGCTCGTGAATGGTGCCCAAGCTGGGGGGGGGGGGCAATAAATAGTACGAGTCTGGGAAAGGGGGGGGGGGCGCCCGATATAGCACGCTCACTGACTCACTCGGTCACTTACCCTGTGCCGGCGCATGTGCCGTACAACTATCCCTATAAATAAATTACCGGAATATCATCACGTCTAATCTGCCAGATTCATTGATTACTCTGTGATAATGTGGCTAAACATCTCACACTCCTTAAATGCATCCACACATCTTACATCTTATTTATTATATATTATTATGTACAATTAACGTACCGCGGAGGCAAATGAATAGAATGCGTCCGAGTCGACAATCAGCTGTCTTCTGTTATCTTTTATTCTAAAAGCTCACATTTTGTAGTGCAGGGTAACGAGTCCCCAAGGAAAGTAACGAGTCCATGAACAGGGACAGTAATGATGGCTCGGGGTCCCGCCAACGGTAACATGGTTGCCGCGCCGACACGTCGCTGTAGATCCCACAAAGAGTGTTCCCTATTAGTTGTCAAGCGCATTAAATAACTATTGAAAGGTATTTTAACACGTTGAATAGCAAAAAAGGTGAGGTGCGGTAACGGGACGCGCGACGCAGGTAGAGGCTTCGGGGAACAGCAGCACGAGCCGCGCACGGCTGTGTGAAGTGCTTTGACGCCAAGGTACAGATTATTGTTAGAATATTAGCGTCAGGTGATTAATTTCAAATGAAACGCCTTTTCTGAGCAGCATTTTGTCGCTGTTGTGTTGCATGTTGAGGGTGGTGTTCGCCATTGTAGAGACGCGGTCTTTGTAGCATATAAACATTTTGATTTTTATTATTGTTGGAATACAATGTGTTACTTAATTTTATGTATCTATTATTACAGTCATATAATGATATAAAATACCTAATTTTTAAAAGAATGGAATAAAAAAGTTAAGTATATATTTTTTTAACCAGCCTAGATAGATTTTATAATACACTTATAAAACAATAATAGTAAGATATAATAATAGTATATAATAGAATTATATACCAAACAATAAATAACTATAAAAGTTAAAAAATATTTCCTTCACCTTAGTATTAATTAGTAAGTAGGTACAAATACTTATCAAAAAAAATCTTGGATCTCACTGAAAAAGCTGCGAGCGATATTTTTCAGCCCTAACTGTTCCACAACAGACATGTTGCATACGGATAGCAGAGTCATAAGTAAATAGCTATTATTATGGTAGATTACCCGCAAGTGATTCCAGTAAACATGTAAACGTAATTTGTTGGGGCAATAGAGGTTCCCCAGCCCTAGTATGTATGACATCGGATAGGCTAGCAAGTCCCGCGCCGCCGCCTCGCGGTGCTGGCGTCTAACTATTTTGTTGTTTGTGACATTAGTGACAGTGAGCGACGACGCCGCTTCTCAGACACGAAATACTTCCCAATAAAATTATTCACTTCTTTTTATATAGTTTACTTATTCAGTTTCAATTAATTGTGGCGATAGCGTTAATAAGGACGGACTCCACGGCATATGTTGTATAAAGAGTGCTGGGCGATTTCGAAGACATGCCGAAATTAATGACATAGACGGAGGTCTCTTACCACAGCTGTTATTCCTTCAATGTTATCAAGATTTGATGGTAAGAGACCGGACGGAATGACATTGATTCCTTGGAAGTTGGGCAGAGCCATGGTGTGGGATGCTGCATGCGTAGACACCATGGCCTCGTCACATTTATCGGGTTCGGCACGTCGAGCGGGGGCTGCGGCATCCACTGCGGAAGTCAACAAACAAAACAAATATAATGAAATCTTTTTTTTAATGTAGTTTTGGCTTTCGCAGTGGAGACATTTGGACCGTGGAGTCAGGATGCCAAAGAATTATAGAAAACTTTGACCCCACTCCTTGTTGACGCTACCGGAGACCCAAGAGCTGGCGTGCATTTTAAACAAAAGGTATCAATAGCCATACAAAAAGGTAATGCCTTCAGCATCTTGGGGATCACGCCACAGGACAAACTTGAAGATTATTTTAATTTCATTTAGTTTAAAAAAAAATAGATTTAAATATTCAAACATGAATATATTAATTATTGTTTAAGTTTTTTTGACAGCTAATATCTATTTTTAGTACTTATTAAAAAAAAACAATAGTGCTCATGTGAATACATATAAATAATCTCACGGCTACAAGTTATAACTTTTATTCGGCGGAATTTGTCAACAAAGCCGCGTGCTCCGCCTAAGGACCATATTAAGTAACATGTTTAAGTGTGATAAAAAGGATTAATACTTAATAAAAGCTATAACATATTATCCCATTATTTTATTATATATCGATAATATCGATATAGTAGGTACAAATTAGTTTAATATTATATTACTTTCAGTTGAAGTTTAAGTAAGTGAATAATGCATCCCTCCTCCGCTATATGCATTGCTCCGTCCTTATTTATAGTAACTATAAACATTGAACAAAATGCTTTCTATCGAAAGTGCTGTGTTGATGTGGTTAGTGAAGGCTCCGGCAGAGGGCGTCGCAGTCCGCGCGGTCAGGGCCAGGGCAACGACTCCATATCTGTAACGCGTTACCTCATCTGCTGTAACCCCAGACTGTGGCATATCTCCGGCATCTATCACGCGCAGACTAATTGGTGGTCCGCGAAGTTAATGCGAAGGATCATTAACATCTAAATTGTAGACATTTTCACAATTTTCGTCACCTAGACAGACGAGACACCGCATCGCCTAATTTTTGACCTCCGTACTTTATTAATATTAAGGCAGCCTTAAAATTTGTAAAACTATTCTACCTGTAATAGGGATAATTTGTGACTTAAATGTTACCTTAAGAAGGAACCATTACTAAAGTTTTAATTTGAAATTAAAAACGGCTAAAGTCGTCTTGTGTAATTATAAACCAAAATACGGCCTTTTCAATAAATTGACATTCAATAAAATATAGCACCCAAGAGCTATCTTGCTAATTTTAAGGCCTGCAGATATACTTGTGCGAGGAATGGGGCATGAGGAAGAAGTAACAGAAAAGTAGATCTTGCTCCGTCACAAACAGACCGTCCCGGGACCACCAAACAATAGCAACCGATACTTACCACACAGCGAGGCCCGGCAAAGCGGCATAGCGTGCCGTACCTTCGCAATTGCTCCGACAGATGGACAGACTGACGGCCAAGAATAGTATGCGTGTGCGCCGCCCGCCCCGGGGTAAATATATCCCCGAGAGCGCGGCGGCGACTTTGAAACCATTTGCATGTAATTTGTGTAATTTTTCTGTTGCTCAACAAAGTCCTAGTATTTTCGCACGAGGTCAACGACCCCTGGGTAAGAATAGAGCTTTGATCTATTCGTAGAAAAAGAGTTTAAAAAATTAGGAAAAGTTATGGTAAAATATAATTAGAAGATCTATGTAATTGTAACCATTTTCTATAATTATTTACGTTTTACGTAAAGTAAATAAAAAAAGTACCATCATGGGTTCCGTGCGGATCCTGTGACCGCCTAGACGACTTCATGGTACCCAACGTTGGGTTTTATTCTCACCTCGTGGTAGCGGATAGTATTCTGAGTCTACATCGCACAAGTGGCCAGCTCGTCGCGGTGTTTGGAAAACAGTTTTGGAAAAGTAAATAACTTGCACAACATTATCTGTACAATTGTTAATCTTGTACAATAAGCTTATACGGTACGATATTACCGTGTCCTAAAATGTTGTATTAAACCACAGTATAGAGAATAGTAGTAAACGCCGTGTCGATGGTAAGTCACTAGTCCCTCTGTAGTCCGTGGCTCTGTCCGGGTTATAATTATATATTGCGCGTGCGCGTGGTACAGCTCCGACACATTAGTCGTGAAAGATTCAAACGACAAACCTATTTGTTAAATGCATCAAATAGATTTTATTTAAGCCCCGACTAATGGATTATAGTTACGTCTAGTATATAATTTAGAAACCCCTGCCACATCTCACTACCCAATGTATTTAAAGGAGTCAGTATCATTGACATTAAAACTCTGAAAGGTTCTAATATGGACGAGCTATTCGGCCGACCGTTCAATTATACTATGGCCCCGTTGGCTATTTCAGACTATTATGATGTCCTCGATGGACTAACCCCTAACCACATTTTATTCAGATTTTTTGCAAATAAATATAGAAATACCTATATCTTTTCTTTTCTAAAGAATGCTGTGTCCGACATGTTCCTTTTTTTTTACTAATTAATGTGTGTTAATTCTTTCGTTTCTTAGTGTGTACCATACTATGTTCCTTGATTTAAAGGCAGTATTTTTTTTAGTAACTATAATGCGTTAGAAAAAAATGTGAAATCGCCACCAGAAACAGTGTTTTTGCACTATTTCTCGAATGTGATGTCGATATTTCTTTTAAGCATAAAATACAACACTTTCTTGTTATTTTATTTTAAAGGATATAGTACAGATAGTGTCTAGATATAATAGTGGGTGCAATTAGTAAAGCCGTAGATACGACCGAATGAACTTGAGGGCTTTTCTAAGCTTTAGCTACCGTAACGCAACTCATGAGCATGCCCGCTATTGTTATGATATACGTTACTAGTGTGCCAGTGGTTATCAACAGACCAGAGGCTCTACGTAACGTATTCGAATACGTATACGTTACGTTGCTACAATGCGCAAACCCGTGGTAGAGCCTTAGGATCAAAAGCATAGCAACATACCTAAACTATTTGCGACAAAGGCAAAATCCTCCACATGTAAGTTTTCTGTAATTATAACTATCTATATTATGAATCGGTAGAATGAGTATAATATAAGGTTACTATTAATAATAAAATAAACAATAATTAATTAATCAATTTAAAAAAGAAAACTTAAAATAAAATATACATTAAAAACTAAATTAACTAAAATAATAAATAAATAAAATAAAATACTTACAAAAAAAATAGCTCCTCCAAATCGATGTCCTGTGGCATGGTGCCCAATACGCTGGCAGCATTTCCTCTCTGAATTAATATACTTAATTTTTGAGAGAAAAAACTGCCAGCCCTTTTGTCACCAGAGACGTCAATGAGCCTTGAAGCAATTTCTTTATAAAAAGCTTTTAGTTCTGATCCCCACGGACCCATCGTTTCAACCGCAAACGTCGAAAATAAGTAACTATTGCAAATAGTTTCATATTTTCGACGCTTGCTGATCTGAGCTTGTTCCGCCGCAGCACCAGCTCTAACAGAAGTACCTTGCAGGTGGGAAGGGGCTAGGGTATCCCAGCAGGTAAAATCCCATACCAGAGATTGGCCCAATCTCCAAGGTACTAATGTCATTCCGTCTGGACGCTTGCCATCGTCTTGACTAAAACCGGTTGGTTCTAAAGTAGATGGGATCGAGACTACTGCAAGCGTCCTACGAATAAGATCATTAATGGCGCTGTGACGGAAATAGCGACCCGCACTTTTGGAACACGACAGCCCGTGGTGACCAAGCTCATCGACATCTTTTCCACATGGACAGCGATGTGGTTCACATACTTTTATTCCTAGTCGTAGACAGACTGATATCCGCAGAGTGCTATTTTCTAGAAGCGTGCCTAAATTTTTTGAGGGAAGTGCATTTATCCATTGACCTGCACCATGATCCGACACCGCTAAGATACGAGCGTGATCCCTCATCGTTACAGATGAGTTTAGTAGTGATTTATGATCACGTTTCACCAGAGGAAAATCCCACAGCCTTTGCACTTTTAAGTTGTCAGGAAGGTTCTCGCCCGGACAAGCCAATTCCCAAGCTTCCTTGGCCTCTGTTAAGTATACCACCTCGACGTCCCCGCAGGACGGGCTTAAGATTTTACCAATGAGGTCGTGAGTACTATAAACAGAAGCCAAGTAAGCTGGTAAGGCAATATTAGATAACCTTCTAATTCCAAGGCCGCCAAATTTTACTGGTAAAGTAGCCTGTATGAAAGCCCGATCATCCAATTTTGAATTTAGTATTATTTCGATTTGTTGTTTCAAAATTTGGTCAATATTTTTAAGTAATAATGTGAATTTCCAAATGGGACAGGCTCTCAAAATGTATGTAAATTTTGGAACAAATAAACAAAATCGAAAAATATAAAGGGCTATGTGACTTTTTAAATTAAATATGCGGTCTGATACCGAATTAAAAACTTGTAATTTAGAATTGATGAATGATGGTACACTTTCTTCAAATATTGGAGCGCCTAATAGTTGTAATGAATCTTTATGAATGATTTTTAGGTTTGGTGCCAAAACATTGAATTTTTTAATAATGTCAGCTCGTTCATCCAAATTATAAAAATCTGATAAATACAATTCGCATTTTTTACTATTTAATTGTAAGCCTATTGACGAAAATTTTGTGATAATGCTAGTTAAATCGTTATAAACGATATTATAATTATTGTCTCCCAAAGTACCATCGTCTAAATACCAAATGTTTAATTTGCTTTTTAATTCTTTTATTATGGAATTAATACCTAAACTGAATATAGCTGGCCCAAGAGGATCTCCTTGCTGACAACCAACGGCAGAAGAAATTTCATGCTGTTTGTACATTAATTTTGTGGGTGAGCTATAACACTGAAGAAGGTAACAATAAATTTGGGGTGTTAAATTTTTAATTTCTTCTAAAAAAATATTACGATCTATGGAGTTAAACGCGTTCTTGACATCTATTTTTAAAAGAACCGAAGAACTAGATTTTTGTAAATATTGTCGCGTAGCATGAACTGCTGCCTCGCATCCTCCCTTGCAGCCAAAACCTAATTGTATTGGTTCAAAAACATTTTTCATTTCTAATTTTATATTTTTACAACAAATTTTGGATGTAAGACGTCTAAAAGTTGAACCGATGGCAATTGGTCGTAGACCCCCATCTTTTTTTTTTAAAGCACATAGCCCCATATAATATGGGCGTGATCTCACTAGGTACTTTACCAGAAAGCATATGATTTGTTAAAGCGGTTATGGCTGAAACAAGTAATCTACCGTTTTCTCCTACTGTTTTGTTAGTTAGATCTTTTAAATGTTGTGGAGTAATTCCATCCATTCCACCTGAAGAACCATTAGGAAACGTGGCGATGGAAAAAATTACATCACCTATAGATGCTTCCATAGGTTTATGTGAAGGATCAGGGTTCAAAGGAAGCGGCGAGGACGACAAAGACTGTGGGTGTTTACTTCGGAGAGCATCTAGGGTGTCTGGATCATCAGGAGCTATTACGTCATCACTAAATAAGAGTTTAGCAGCACTTTGTACGTCACCATCAGCAATTTTATCTTCAATTTTAAATAAATATAAGGTTAGTACTTATATGTATTTAAAGTAAGTACGATAAGTGTAAGTAGTATTTGGCGTCCCGGACCAGAGGCTCTACCATGGGTTTGCGCATTGTATTAACGTAACGTATTCATTTACGTATACGTAAGCAACCACCAATAGGATCGCTTTATTCAATCCTGTTACCAAAAATAAAGCCATCTTATTGGTTGTTGCTCACGCGCAAACCCATGGTAGAGCCTCAGATGAGTGTGACACCTTCGGCCTGGAACTAATTTGCTGAGTAATATACTTATGACGACTGGGCTAAGTTTGTATCTGAGACTCAACAAATAATAGATTAGCGCACGAAATAAGTCTTCACCGTGATCCTGCTCCAGAGTCGCCAGGAGTACACTGGGCGAGCCGTGGTTGTATCTGAAAGCTGCCTCAGGGTGTATGGCACTCACCAGGCTTGTGGTGTCGATGCTTCTTGCCCCGGCCGGGCTCTGCCGCCACCATCGCGACCACCACCGTCGCCATCACCACCACCATCGCCATCCGATTCCCAACCATTTTCATAACATTTCACATATGCTCAACTTAACAACATTATTTTCAAAAATATGATCGTGTGGTTAAATAACGTTCAGTAACTTTACATCTCAAAACATTTATCTCACTTAATTGTTTTAATAAAATATTTACAAAACTAAATAAGTTATATAGTTTAACAAGTTCAACGCACAAAATAATAATCTCGTAAACGTAAACCGAGAAACACGAAACACGCATCGACGGGACGAATGGCGATCGGTTACTGAGGAGAGCTTTTATACTAGGTTGCTGAACAAACGAGCTTTGAGCTTTTTTTTTGTTTGTTCCTGTTTGACAAGGTTGGCGACAGAAGCGCTTTAGCGGAACTTTGCGGAACTTATATTATAGTGCCATCTGTTGTGTAGTAGCTAGACTAATTAATGCAGGTTCTCTGCTCTAGATTGGGTGCCGCTTTTGCTTATTTAGATAATTTTCATAATATAATTTTTATAAAATAGTTTCCGTTAACTTATTGAGTCCTATATTCCTATATTAATAGGTACTCCTATGTTTTGATTTGCATGAAATGCAAAAAAATACATCAACGTCAACACATTTCTTTTTTTTTTTAGAAATTTTACAAATTTTATTTTTATAAGTAGGTAATAATAATAATAATATGTAGAACAATTAATTTACACATATTGGTCTGGTCACAAACTAAGCTCCAGTCTTGTACTATGTTTACAGAAGCAACGATATAATACATAAGTATTATATTTTATAAACACCCAGACCATGACAAACTGAACAAAAAAAATCATACATTTTTTTTTGCCATAGGTGGGAATCGAACCCACGACCTCCGGATACAACGCCAAAGGCGCAACCACTATTAGTAGTACAACCTACGAAGGTAGGTACATGTTTAGTTTTTAATAATAAATTTGATATTTAAAATACCTACGTCCGCCAGACATTAAAAAACTACGATTTTTAATTTATTTATAGGAGCTCGGCATGTGACTCCACATCTTCCTGATCGAAAGCAGTATGCAGGTCCAAGAATGAATACAACCAGCTCTTAGAACTGTGTTGTGATTCGACCCAGTACCGTTTTACACCGTTGTTGGCGATGTGAGGGGCAAATGGGACCTCAAGTGCCACAACATTATAGACAAGGTTCGCAGATTTAAAAAAATGATATAGTAAAACCCATAGGTACCAAGGGGAGCGCGCCGTGTGTTGTGTTGCTGAATTGGTAGATCGCTGAAAATACCCATAAAAACTATTTACTTACTTAAGAATTTGTTTACTTTTACTTACTCTGCGTTAAACATTTCACATTTATAAAAAGTTTAATTTGACCAACATAATAAACCACACACCCAGGGCCCTATTTCATAAACGTGACAATTGTAATTTACCATGACAATTTATAATACATTGCTTGATTTAGTTTGTTTTAAACAAATAATTCCAAATAAACAAAGTAATGTATTATAAATTGTCATAGTAAATTACAATTGTCACGTTTATGAAATAGGCCCCTGATGATACATGTTCACTAATATTTAACAGGGGCTACGATACACATATAACATAACACTTTCCGATGGGAACATAAAAGATGCAGAAAAGTTATTATTTTCTAGTGACTGCTCAACTCGGAGTCTCCAATCGCCTATACTTTATTATTGCTACATGATGAACATCCTACATCCCCATTCATGTCTCAGTTACCTTTGCAATTTGATGAGAGTGCGAACTGCAATTAATTTATTTTCCAAATGGTTCCGCTGGCGGTCTTGACGGGCTCTTGTTGGTGATGCATACTAATAAAATAATTTACTGCCTAACAAACGTCATGCTTGCGGGATGGGTTGTAAATAAAAGCAACCGCAATTCTATATGGAGCAAACCTAATACCTTTAAAAAAAGATGACGGCTTTCTACCTATAACTGTCGGAAACCGTGAGGCGTTTAGCTTCAAAGGTTAGAGAGCGGGTAACAAATAATTTTCAACCATAACTTTGGTGTGTAAGCCACGGGAAAAAGCTAGTATTCTAATAGGTACATCTGCTGGAAGTTTTTTTTAATTTTCTGTTAAAAGATATTATCGATCCACCGCATTTTTTTTTAAATACTTCATTATCTGAAGAAGATAAGAAAGTTCGGGACATGGACCATGCACATACATGGACCGCTGGCTCCTGCTGGTAGTCAGCAGATGTACCTATTAGAATACTAGCTTTTTCCCGTGTCTTCGCACGCATTTATAAGTTTAAAAAAAGGTACTTCAAAGGTTTTATAAGTTTAGTAAGTACCTTCAAAATCACTTAAGTAGCCAAAAAGATAAAATTTCAACTTTCAAACAAAAATATATTCATCAAATTGTAAATATAAATTCAAAAATATGTGTATATCATTTTAATATATTTACCCAACTTTGCTTCATCTTCACTTTCTCTATCTGGTGTATTATTATTTTTTCCTAAGAGACACTTAAAACACAAACACACTGTATATAACATGTCTCTAGCAAATATTCAGATTTACGGTGTCTGCTGCTCGCCAGTGGAATTTGCTGACTGTAAGATCATCGGATCATCCTTTCATCGGACTGCTTAAACGTTTGCTCACACCTCATTATGAGATTCTCGTGGCAATTTTTGTTTGGTATGATATCTATGTTTATGCAATGCCTTATACCTAGTCTTGCCATAAATATTGTAACACAGATTTTTTTTCTATTGCACCTAACATTTATTAATTTTACAGTGTATTATTTATTTTATTTTAAATTCTTTATTGCACAAAATTGTACATAGGCGAGCTTAATGCCTTAGGCATTTTCTACCAGCTAACCTTTGAGAGAGTGAAATATGCTTAGGGTGCATATATTAGTTTAATACATAAATATAAAACAATTTAAAATATAAAAATCGTATTCAAAGTGGTCTCCATTGGCTGCAATACAGTCCTTTAAACGTTAAGGCCAGTTATCAATAGAAGCGCGCACTCTTTCCATGGGAAAATTCATAAAAAGACATGGAAAGGTGCGCAGAGCAGCACTGGCACATACATAATACTTGGCGGTAGTTTAGCTGTCGGGTAAGGTAGAGAGATGAAATAGTAAAATAATGATATACCAACGATAAGCCAAAAATGTTTAATGTCATTATAATATACATCGCGTAATATATAACACCAAACCCACGCGCCTTTACTATACCACTCAAAATTTACCTAAAAAATTGTCACTAAAGTATTAGATACATTCGGATAGATTACTTCAATAAAATTAGGGTCCCGCTACACGAGCCGGCGCACGCGCATCCGCTGTGCTGCGGCTCGTATAGCTAGCCGTAGCAGGGCCGTCACTATGACGTCACATCCGCCGACAGCAAGATTTGGTTGAGAACAAATTGATATGTAAACAGGACATTGAGTGATATGCTGCTTTTGGTCCGACAGACCGACGTCATACAATCTCGTAAAGTCTCACCAAATCCTACCATTTACAGGAAATATACATAACTATAGCTTGCTATATTCACATTTGCTGCCAACAGATGGCGCTACGGACATATAAGTATATTATCTCTAGTAACGCTAATTGTCTTGTACATACATCAACTTTATTGCTATTATTGTTACAGTACATATAATATGATTTTATAAAGGATCAATAGTTAGACATAATTTTATGTTGCGAATATAATTATTAGTTTTAAAATTAAATCTAAAAATTGATCTTTGTTAATTAAGACGATACACACACATATAATAATATTATATACAAATATTCTTATGTAATAACCATTATGTATTTTGTGACAAATGTATAAGAAACAACAGAAAACGTGCGCCATCTGTTGGTCAGACGCGAGAAAATATCAAGCTACAATCACAGCTCAAACCACAAAGTAATGGCGACTTTCATGATATCGATATTATCTCGCATACAACATTATTATAAGTAAGTCCTCCGCGATTACAAAAAGTACAAAAAACTAAAACATTGGTTAAGTAAGTATGAAAATATCTATTCGAGTAGCTTATTATTTAAATATCAAAGTTATAAAGTAGCAGTTTATTTATATATTGTTTACCTTAACAATGTGCAAAAATAAATAGCATTGGGTAGTACTTTATTGTCAGATAAGTTGAGTAACACTACTTCCGAAGCCGCGTACGCACCGCGCACGTGCCGGACGTACAAACGTAACGTCCACACGTTATTGTGCGGCACAAACAACGCATCTCTACATAGAGCTAGGTACAGTCGTCTTTACAATAACAAATCATTGGTCGTCCACAAACATGTATCAAATATTGTATACAACGTTTAATAATAATACCTGTATCCTAACATATATATCCGTTCCGTGTGCACGTGTGTGATATTCTTGGATTGGTATAATCCCAACTGACAGTTAATATAATAAACAGGATTGGCAGACATTTAAGGTCGGTTATTCATATATTTGTCAAAAATTGTTTTGTTTTTCTGCCTTAGAGCGGTGCAGAGGCGCAGAGGTTGGATGACGAAGCCGTAAAGTCTTCCCCCAGTTTGTCACATCGGCACCGGCCTGATAACCTATACCAGCTTGTCGAGAATAAGTCGACAAAGTTATCTTATGAAATCACTGTACAACAAATCTATTCAGTGTATGTAGTTTTGCTTTAAAATTTAAAGGCATTTTTCGTAACTAGTTTCAAAGCAGAAGTTTCACGACCACACAATTTAATATTAATATAATCTATTTAGCATTAACTAGTTACGAAAAATACTTTAAATACTTAGTTCTTTCGACCCATTTCGCAAATGAATTTTAAGACTGAAGATTCATTATAATTTATTTCCTTACGGTCTGGTTGTATTTGATCAGGTCGGATCGTAAGAGCACTGGAATGGCTTCTGTTGTACATTGTACAGACATCTTGTATATGTTACGTGGTTATATTTTGCTAGACCGGATCTAGCAAAATATAACCACCCGACTTACAAAGACATCTGTAAAGTCTATGTAGTTAGTGTCAACGAATACCACAGTCTAGATTCTATTAGTTTCTAAAAGAATAATCAATTTTATCACCGGCCAATATATAAATCGCTAGCATTATAATTGTATGATTCTTTTAAAAAAATTGCCCTTGGATTTGGAAAGGTTTATGTACTTACAAATTTGGATAAAATAGTTGGGTACATAGTGATGTTGGAACAAAGTATATCGGCGATCGAGTCGCTCGTGTGTGTGTCCGTGTGGCCGGGGGCAGGTACGGCGCCCCCGTCCCTGCGGGTCCTCCGGGGCTCCGACGATGTCGCCGGCGCGCGCGGCGCTCGGACGATCTGCTCGTCGGCGCGCGCGGCGCTCAGACGAACCACTCGTCATCGCGCGGCGCGGCGCTCAGGCCCGCCAGCGGAGCCCCGGCCGCGCCGCCGTGTACCCGCGCGGGCCCGCAGGGTGCCGCCAGTTTCCCGGCTCCGACGGCTTGCTGTTACCATTTTGGGACAGCTGTTCCACTGTGGACACAAACATATTTATCACAAATAAAGCTACTTTATTATAGTCCAAAAAGTAATAAGTCTTTTGTGAGTGGCGCACAGACCAGCAGAAGGGTTTGGGTTGGAAAAAAAACGAATGTGATAAAGATGTTATTAACTACTTAGAAACGATGAAGAGCATGGCTTCAGAGTTCACGTGTTGACCCTGGAAGTTGGTATTCCTCCATCAGCCCTGAAATGGCGCATATTCAAGATTCTGTCTGAAAAGGCTATTATTCGCACCGATATGATAAAGTTCTGATCATGATCAAGCCGAACAAATACTCACGAATGAATTTACTAGAAACGGTTTTAATTCTCAACTTTATGCAGTGAGAGGCGATGCAAAAGAAATTCCACCAAGTTTTGCATCGTCTATTGAAGGATCTTGGTTATGGAACTTTCCAAGATGGTGCTAGCAGGATCATATAGTATTTTGGTTGGGTAAAGATGGTAGTGAATACAGTGTAGACTAGACTAGAATTCGAAAAGGCCTTCAAGCCTGATTTGCGTTCTCAAGCCCGAAAACACTGCAATTTACTCCCCTGGCTCCCATGCACGGGATGTATCCGGCACCCGCACGGATAATCATTGGATAGCTAAGAAAATTGTATACTTCATATAAATTTACTAATCTGGTGTGCTTTATTGAATAAATTAGCTTTGATATGGTGGCACCATCTGTCGGTAAATCTACGCATTTCCAAAATTAGCAATACTTATCCGGTAGATGGCATACTTTAAATTAAACACACGATAATGATTGGTAGTAAACTGTTAGTAAAACAACTGACATTGTAGATGCGACCGAAGCTGTCGCTGCCTGCGCCGACACACGCAGCACGCGGCCGCCAGCGCCGTCGCCAGCGCCAGCACCGCGCCCGCTGCGCCCGCCACCACCCACGCGCGACCCACGCCGCCCGCTCCGCTCTCTGACACAAACATTACACACATCATGACTTATCATATATTACATGTTGCCGTGTTGACGATTTGGGTACCTAAAGTAGGTATAACTGCTGTGACTTGATGTAGTCTAGCATATACAACGACCCACAGCGTCCGATCCGATGCGGCACGTTTGGCTCCTGTGGGCAACGGGAAACCTCTTCTCGTTGAAATCGTAAGCAGTGTAAAGTGCCTTTATAAACATTTATTCAAAAATGTAACACCTTTAACTAACCTAGTCATGTTGCGGTTTTAGTCTGTCTGGGTTCACCGGTTTGTAGAAGACAACTAGATTAATTTATTGTCAAAATTGTAGTCTTCTTTCAGGGTGCAGTTACTAAACGCAAAGTTGATGTGACGATAAAGTGACGACAGCACTCCAAATGGAAAGTCGTCTTTGTCGCCGCCCATTTCAGATTCGCGTCACTTAGCCGGCATAGTGGGACGGATCAATGTTGTTAAATGACAATGTATTTATTGACCTCATTCATGGACTTTGTAGTTCATTCAAACTTTGCTTCAATAAAAAAAAACAGGTTTATATTGTTAGTTAGCTTAGTTAGTGTAGTAGTAGATGGCTGCAGGGTTACCTGGGCAGAGCGAAGCGGTGTCTTCGTCGGATCCATCGGCGCAGTGGTCCACGCCGTCGCAGACCAGGTCGGCGTGCACGCAGAACTCCCGCTGCTTGCACCGAAACTCCTTGCAGCCGTGCTCTGTAATCGCCCACACATTAGCGCCGCACAACATGGCCTAATGACTTCTGGGCCCGAGCCAGCCGCCGCAACCACAACATATCGGCGCAATCAACTCCACTAACAGTCGCTGCGTTGTTTGTGTCGCAGTTTCTCGGGCCATTCCACAAAAATATTTTTGAACAAAACGCGCTCAAAGTTAAATTGCAGCGATGAAAATTGTAAAGTGTCGCAAAACCCTTATAATGTGTAAGCCGAGACAGAAAAGGCAGGATATTAGACGTCGGGAAGAGAGGCTTACGTGGAGAGGTGCGGTGCGACTCCTTTGATCTGCCCCCCTCCCCCTCCGCGCCCCCGAGGGAACCCCCTTCACGTTTTCAGGTAGACAAAGGTGCGGGCACAATGCATTGTTTAAAATTTTATGGCGCTCGTACATACATAAGGTTCGTGCGCCTCGGCTACGGGCATCAATGGGTGGCGAGCGTTCCCGCGAAGCTTTTGATGAACTAGTCGAGCCTTCTGTGGATAAGTGTTCCGGCGCTCTTTAGCATATCATTATATTACCAACATGAACACTTTTACCACTAACAGTTTTATAAAAGGAAAAATGAAAACGAACTCTGGAGGAACATCGCAAGTTCAGGGAAAGTAGTTAAAGGGTTGTAAGTGTGTTCGAGGGCAGTGTAGCGGCGCCCCCGGGGGCAGGTCGACAGAGTATAAAACTACCGCTTCTCAAGTTTTAATACTTTGTTTCCGAGATGATTAATTTTCGTTCACTCGAGCGTAATCGCTGGTTCTGCATTAAAAAAACACTTTTTTAATTGCAAATACTTTGAGCTTTGCTTCAAAAACACGAAAACTAAAAGCTAAAAGACATTTGGCTATTATATTATTTTGGTACCTCAGGGTACAGCAGTGGGGTTCTCACTTGCAGTGGGGTACTTATTCTGAGTTTACACCGAACAAGAAGTGTTCAACTTGTCGCTGTGTGTATTGTCGGCAAAACCTTCAAGTAACCTAGTCGGTTTTAGCCTGTGGGTTCACCGATGTTCAGAAGACTACTAGATCGATATATTTTGCTTTGGTAGGTTTTATTTTTATTATGATTTAATTGTAGGCCTTTAAATTTTTGCATTAGGAGTGTTCTTTTTTAAGATTACTTAGGTATTTTGCATTGTAATTTATTTAGTTAATTATTATTCCTACTTCACCATAGTACATCTTATAAATAGATATATACAAAGTCACATTCTATGCCCCATTAAAAAAAAATGTCCGAGTACTTCTCAACCGCCTCCGTGGTACTTTCCGTTGAATTCGGAGGTCGAGAGTTCGATTTCGACTAAATATTATTTCTGTACATTTTGCCATGGTCTGTGTGTTCATAAAATATAATTGTTTCTAATACACATACCTAGTAGAAGCTTAGTTTGTTACCAAGACAAGTATAAAAACTGTTATATTAGATATATTATTATTATTATTTGATATTAATATAATCATGTCATTCGATTACACTAAAAACGGCCGTTTAGAGGAGAGTAGGAGGCTGTTTGAACACCAAACTAAACCGACTTCAAGACTACTAAAAAGTATATCACGAAATGTTGTGTACCTACTGTACGTCTGAAGTGGAACCAACTATGGAAAGCAAACCGGAAACAACAACCTGATATAAGGTGCCTAATATATTATTGGAACCGATACGAACATATTCCTGTACTATTATTTCTTCTGAGCCTATTCGTCGATGTTCGCTTTGGTGTTGGCTGAAAATGTAAAATTCTAAACAAGTTTTTACTTTTTTTTTATTTGAGCACGGCATGTGACTTTATATCTACATGAAGGTAACCTACATAATCCAAGAATGGGGTCGATCAATACTTTGTTGTTTAACAGCATTGATCGCTGCCACTATGCCACCCGAATGATGCGGTTCCGAAATGGGCGGCGACAAAGACGTCTATAGGTAGATCCTCTTTACATTATCGTCAAATGAACGGCCCGTTAACCCTGGTTTATAATTGTTGTAAAATCGTTATGAAATGGTAATGGGGTGTCGCGCGGACTAAGCTCGGGCCCCGCGGACCAAGCTCGGGCCCCGCGGACCGCTCTCTATCTCTTTCTCGTTAAAGGTTTTAGCTATGTCTTAGAAAATTACAAGAAAAACGGGGTCACTCTCCGTGGGTCCCCCAAATCCTTTTCCACGCAGTCGAGTGGAAAATGTAATTACTTTTACAAGTTTTAAGTTAAGAATATGTTTGCCCTTTCAAAGACGGCTTTGTCGACACACTGCTGTGCTCTGTGGACACTGTGGGCTGTGGTACGCATTATCCCTGTGGTATTGTCTTACGGCTTCATCAAAATGTTACTTTGTCTAAAGCTCCGAGAAATGTGTTGACTATTTAAGAGGTAGAACCAATTCATTTTGAACAAAGCCCTTTAAGACACAAAATATATTTAAGCAGCCATCCCGTGCAGTTACTCTGCCACGTATTTAAAGGGGTACTATACGTATACGTGCTTAATAAATGCGTTAACCAATAAGACCGCTCTGTTCAATCCTGTTACCAAAAATAAAGCGGTCCTATTAGTTGTTGCTCACGTATACGTATACGTATACGTTGCTACAATGCGCAACCCAAGGTAGAACCTCTGGTGAATGCTTAATAAATGCGTTAACAGACCTCGTTGCCTTCTCGGGTTGCCCCAAAAAAAAAACAACGTTTACGGATTAATTAAGCAACTATTTATAAGAAATGTAAAGCATTTTGAAGTGAAAATTTTAAAAACATTACACATGTCTATTAATTTCATCATAAATATTTATCTACACGAATATTACTTCACCTGGAGCTTTTTGAATAAAGTTCGTGTTGCAGTTAAGCGCAATTTTTAATGATATCCTCATATTTACATTCTTCGACTTATCTTGTTTCCGAATTTACATCTCTTATTTTCGGTGTCACGTGTATGTATTTTATTTGTCAAAATAAACACTTTCCTCGCGCGTTCACATCCTCACAAGTCCCACAAAGCTCACAGCCCGCGCGTCCCACAAAGCTCACAGCCCGCGCGTCCCACAAAGCTCACAGCCCGCGCGTTCCACAAAGCTCACAGCCCGCGCGTCCCACAGACTCTGGCAGCAACACAAAGTTCAGGAATGCGGCGACTTCGGGTTACAACATATATTGGACCAAATTATACAAAAACCTCAACAAAACAGTCGAAATGGATATAAGGGATGATTCCCAACAATATGTCTCCTTATTTACACAAAATATAGACAGTTTTACGTAACACTACCAATACTTTATTCGTATGAATAAATTTGTCTGCCTAGTGTTGAAGTTATTTGTTGTGGGGGAGGAGGCGACCGGAGCGCCCCCTCGCGACGTAAAACAATACTTCATGCTCTTACAAAAGTTAATCCTATAAGTACTTAATTCCAACACGAATCTCACTTCTTACAAATAAACCAAAATATATAGGTAATTAAGGATTTGATTAGGTATTTGTAAGAGAGAACAATTAACTGTCGGTTTAAAGTAAATTAACTAAAGAATGCATCGAGAAATACCACCCCCACCACCAATAAATACTTTATTACAAAGCGATCCCCCAAAGTTGTGCAGCGATTTTATAAGAGATTCAGCGAATATAGGAACGCTCATACATTGCGATACATTATGTGTGGGGGCGCTTCCGCGTGCGCCCCCGGCCCCCTGGCCCCCCGGGTACGCCGCCACAGTATCCCGTGCGGACGATGCACTTCTCATATAGTTTACAAGTTTGCATTGTTTCAGAGCCGAAACTTAAATTATAGGATTTCCTTACTGAGTCAAAACAAATACAATCGCGGACTGCAATCTGAAGGCGAAGAAAGATAAAAATGTCAGATATTTAATTTTAAATAGTAGCAGACGTCGTCATCAAAGACGTAAAATAAGTTGGGATGCTCGTGTGTTTAAACCAGATGGAATCATTTAAAAATAAATGATTGTGCGCACCGCGGTATCATGAATCGTGCTCAGACGGTCGACGAATAAATTAGCAATTTTCAGGCGTCTCCGCGCGTGCCGGCCGGGCGCGCTCAGGATTCTTACCAATTGGTGAAATATTGACAAAACTCTTCTGGATTTATCTTAATAAACTGTCATGTTCAGCTATTATAAATGGTTCCAAGCTACTATCTAGCACTGACGGCGTTATGTGATGTGTGGAACACACTGATCCACAAAAGCAAATAATTTTATTAAGTTTCAGATTATACAATGCTATTTATTTAAAAACTGAAAAGGTAAATTATTGAGGGTCGACCCAAAGCTATTTCTGACCCACCTGGTCTAGTATGTATTTAAATAAAGCTAGTGTTATATCATTAATACTTTATGAGTTGGTCACAAAACGCGTTAAGTTTCATTCTAAGATAAACGGGTTCATGATTTGTATTTAATTTGTCAGTTACAATCCGGGTTTGGTCGAATTAAACCCAAAAAGTATAAAATTAAAAGTTTATTATGTAAGATCATTTTTAAAAGTTTATAATATTTGTTACTTTTGTATTTTACATTTTCACCTTTAGTATTTTTTGTTTCATAGTTGGTGCCAACTTCAATGTAGAATACAATAAAATATAAACTTATTTTTTTAGATAGTTATTTATTGTACCTTTTTGTGATATTATTTTTGTGCGTGAGATGGTAGTATTATATTAAAATTGATTGTAGAGTCGTGACTTTACGAAGTTCTCCTCTCTAGCCCTGAAATTTCTTAACGTGGTGGTGTTAGACCCTATGTAATAAAAATTTGATATATATTGTTTTCTCAATAATAAATGTTATTATAGAATTGAGGAATATTTAAATGATAAAAATATGAAATAATAATAAATATGTAAACACCTAGCTGCATTATAATATTTGTACACTGTAAAGTAGAACATAAGCGATCTAAACTATTGTAACATCTCTATTGTACCTTTAGTTCACAAATAATTAATTTGATTGATTGATTGATTAAAATTGGCAGTGACATATTATTAAAATCATTATCGCGTTCGAATGAAGAGCTTTCAATTCCGTCATCAGGTCCTAGACAAATTTTAATAGGACCAACTTTGAAATGTATGTATTTTACATTCAATAATCACGCCTACTTAAAAACCGAATTTCAAGCAGTGTTTTCTGTTACTAGATTAAAATATTCCTGAAAACACATTTTCCATCTCTTTTGGGAGAAATCACTGAAATTCGATATTTTCCAAATCTTCATGTGTGTCCTATAACACAAAAGGAAACTACTCCAACCAAATTTCAAATTCGCCAGTTTTTTTTTCAGTGGTATCGTATGTACCATAATAAGTAAGTCAGTCAGGATATGAACTCTTTTATAATATATAGATTTAGTTCTAGTGCAGGTAATACCGAGTGATACTCACTTGGATCCTTAACCCCGGTGATGATGAGTTTGAACCCGTTGGCGTCGGTGCCCCAGTTGTCGGTGACGTACTTCAGGGTGACGAAGTTGCTGCGCGTGAACAGCGCGCCCACCTGCTGCTTGGTGTTGCGACACGAGAGGTCCGCCTGGAACCAACCAAACCAACACACTGACACCCATCAATATTAAGGCTTCCGAGCTAAAAACCACCCTCGTGGTGAGACTCAGGCGTTCTCTGAAAATTGTTATAGATATTTTTGACCCACATATCCACAAAGTCAAAAAAAAAAAGGTTCAAGTTAAAAATAATTCAAATTGAGATGTTGTGTGAAAAGATAGTTTTGAAAAAAGCAAATTAGCTTCCTATAATACCTACAGGAAGCTAATTTAGCTTTTTCCAAAACTATCTTTTAAATTTCTTTCCATAATATATTTTACTAGTAACATCAAAGAATGTCCATCCTTTATTGTTTTTTAATGAAATTACGTAATAATTAATTATCCAAATATAGAACAAAAATTCAAATGTGATTACCGAAAACAATATACAAAAGTAAATCTAATAAACGATTCAGTCAACAAATGTTCCACTTCAGATACAAGTAGGATCAGAATACCAGGAGTTTGACCCAAAAGCAATCACGTCCCCGTGTACCTGAAGCTATCAGAGCTCTCGAATGTGCTCCGAAGTTCCGGCGCCGCGATTGTGGTCAGCGAAGTTTGAGCAAAACTAAGTTACTACATTGTTACCGAGGTGTTCATTACGGCGAGGCTAACCCGCCACCCGCCGCCCCTCCGCGCTCTCACAAAGGTTTCATAACGTAGGTACCTACGGGTATAAAGGAACAAAATATTTGTCGAGAAGAGCGTCTTATAAACCACGAGCGTCCGAGAAGTATTTCAGCGTCGCCGGTATTAAACGCCGGCACAAAGAGGCTAGATTGAGTCCGACGGAGAGGCGGCGCGTGACGAGACTGCATGGTCGGAGCGTTCCGCCTCGGTGATGTATTGCGCCGGGGGATTCCCGCAAATCCCGGGACCTCGGCGTGATCGCCTCACGTCGCCCCGATCGCTCTTGCTAGAAATATGACGCCTATGTAATATTGCCATCGTCCCCCTCCGCCCCCTGGCGATACGAGGAAATACTTGTACATAGCTAGCGCGGCCGGCCGAACCGTAATGTCCGAACATATTTCAATCTATGCTCGTTTCGGAATGTACTTACTGCTGGAATATATTGTCGGATTATGGACGAAGGAAATGGGACTTGGATTCGGAGATACGATATTTTATACGGCTCCTGTTCCAATTTTTATATGGGAGATATAAAAAGGGTTACTGTGATGGATCGTCCCGAATGGGAGTCATTACTCGGAACTGACTCGCGTCGTACTACTTGGGTCGCGGTCGCCCCCGTAACAGGTACTTGGGGGCTATGTGGGTAGTCCGCGGCGACCACAATATTAAAGCTTCCATAAACAGTTAGGAAGTTGTGCATAACAAAGAGTTTGGAGTTTGTTGGTCACAAGTATGTAACTTGGCTAACCACAAGTTTTCCGCTCAAGACTTCATCACATATTGTTCGGAGATAAGTAGTATTAGAAAAGTTTGTTGGTGGAGGTAGCAGTAGATGGTCGTTATATGAACCCAGCGCGAGATCTCACCAATAACAGATAACACTGAATTATTATAGATATTATATATCTGATGCGCAATTCGAACTAATGTTTTTTTTTACTTTCGTATTTTTTCATTAAAAACATGTAGAATAATTTATTGTATGTGTCAGATGAAAACACTGGGTTGGCCAACTGGTTTGGCCAATCCTCTAAATTATTATTCTAATATTTTAATATACCTACAAAACAAAACTGCTTATGAATATTCAAGATTATAAATAATTAAACTTCGCAAGATACTTAAATAAATATTGCTATTTATCAAAACTTTTAAAGAATTAAAAAATTGAATTTTGTATATAATAAAATAATGTTATAGTACCTATCAGAGCTAATTAACCATTACATTGTGTAGTTGTGCAAACGTTTCAGCCTCGTACCAGTGCACACTCCCCGCGTACCAGTGCACACTCTCCGCTACACACGTTGGCTACACACCACCACACACCATGACCACAAAGCAGATGCGTCAGACGCATTAACGTGTGAACATTGTTATATTGCGATACGTGTGTAGGTATCGACATTCATTTACTAACAATCGTGATTGGGCATAACGCTTGATACATTACTCTTAAGTAGCGTCTCTGTGAGTACTTATATAGTAGTAGGTACATCTCTCAGTAGGAGAGTACGATGTTTCTTAAGGAGCAGAGAAAGAGTAGAATCCGGGATCTGGAACACAATCTGGTTGCGAACAATGAAGTGTATTTTTTAAGTTTATTTGTTCGTTTAGTTTTGAATGCGCCTCGCTTTTGTTGGAGAGATTTGTCTTCGCCGAGATCCCCTCCTATTTGAATTTAAAATGCGTAAAGTTCGTCGGCGCTGTTGTTAATTATTTAGTCGCCCAAGTTGTGGAGACACCTGGGCTTATTGCGAAATCCTTCAGCGTGGACATTCCCTGCGCATCGCATTAGCATTCGGGTCGATGGGCTCGGGTGGGGCGTACAAATGCTCTTTATTGAATCCTTTACTCTAATGCCAGCATTAGGCATTTTACAGAGCTCATTGTGCCAAAACAATAATAAAAGTAGGACATTTCACACAAATTAAGCTTTAGGCTTGTACTATGTGTACCAGAAACAGCGATTACTATGTGTACCAGAAACAGCGATACCAATACATATTATCCCCACTAACCCAGACCACTGTAAATAAAAACATTGGTAAAAAAATACCATCACGGGTGTCTTTTTGGCTCCCGAGAACCGAGAAACGGCCTCAGGGTACCCAGCAGAGAGATTAACCCGTCCTCATTTCGCCAATGGTATTCAGAGGCAACAACTAACAAGTGGCGAGCTTGTTGCGGTGTTTATAATGGTATAGACTCGTTGTATAAAGCGGTAACCCATTCCAGGTCCGGCCTTGTTGTCATCTGCTTAACTTTGTTATCAGTTGCGCAGTGACTTAACCACTTTTTTTTTTGGTATTAATATATTTTGCTTATGAAACTATATAACGTACGCCATAAGTGTGTTTGTGTTACAGTATACCTAACAATGCGTGGCTAGAATAAGTGTAAGTAGGTTTGGTCCTTCGTGAGTGCTGACCTTAGGCGGCGCGGTGTCGTGCGCGCCGTCGTACACATAGAGGTGGTCGTTGCAGTCCAGCTGCAGAAGGTCGAAGTGCAGCATGAACCGCTGCAGTATGGAGTGCGTCTGGAAGGTCACCGTGCAATCCAGGTTCCTCTCGTTCCTCGACCATATGACGCCGCCGTCCAGCTTGCGGTACTGACGCTGAAGGAAGTGGTCCTTGCATAGTGAATCCATATAATCTGGGGACAAATGCAAACAACATCTTATCATCTTCTTCCGCTTATTGTGTATAACATGGAATCACGAATAATGAGAATCATCACGCTATACGAGTATAAAGTTGTCTTTGTGTCTATTATAAATAAATCTAGTGCAACTTAATGAGTCGGTATTCAAAATGTTGATATTAATTAACGATAGTAGGTGACTGCAGCTCCTGGAATTCTGTCCCCGCCTCCTCGCCGGTTAAATCCTCATTTAATTAACTTATACATGAGCTATTTATTAATACGTTTAATTTAAATATATTTTGTTGTTGGTGTCTAATCTGGTAATCTCTACAAAATATTGCACCAACTAATTAAACTAAACATTTACTTAAAGTATATTGAATATTTTTTTTAAACAGCGATGAATCACACTATATTAATATTATTTCCATTGAACTTTTTCATAGAATATTATCCGAGTCGCACAAACAGCACACAGCGATGTAAACAGTTATATATAAGTGGGCGTGCTTCCCGAAAAGATACTCGCTATCTCCGTGTACATACGAGTAGTTTGCGATAAGTTCAATGAAATGTAGTTGTGAAATTTAAGAGTTATTCTTAAAAAATATATCAATTTCTAATCTAATGACGCGGTCAACTAATTTGGGACACTCTTCAGGAGTTTAATTTTGGTTTCCTGAAAATGTTATTCTTTGATTAATGCGATGCGATTTGATGAACCACACAACGAAAAATAATTATGAAGTCCGAGTCCGATTTATAAAAAAAAACATTCAAAAGGTAATTACCTATTTAATTTACTTTACTTTTCATTTTCCTTTCTTTATTCCCTTAATGCCCAACACAACCACAACAACTACAGAAATACCTTAAATTATATACTTTCTTTAAGATTTGCCATAAACAATGTTTGCTACTTTCTTTAATGTTTTTTTATTTGCTAATTTATAGCACAATAATCAGAGCAATGTATATTAATAATAATAATTGAGAAATAAATAGTTAATATTCACAAGCACACATCCAGATTATTGATGTTCGCGACTAATTAATTGGCACAGCTATAGGTAAGCTCATCGTAAGTAAAAAAGTTTACCAAAGTTTTCCGCAGAACGAGAACTGTTCCTAAACAAATGTATTAAAAAATATTGATTTCGTTAGCGAGGGATAGTTTGAGAATGGGCCTCGTTATCTGATTGCGCTCCGATAGCTTATCGATCCCGCATCCACTATCTGCCACAGCATTAGCTCGGCTCCCATCTGGTGGTTCCTCTCGATCTGCAGCATCCGATATTGTACAAGATTAGTCCCGGATGTTCTATATGTGTATATGTGTGGGGAGGAAGCAATCAGCCATGTGAGTTTTTCCTTATTTCTCTAGTGGCAATCAGTGGAGGTTTAGCTATTTTATCGAGGGATTCTTACAAATATTATACTTTGTGGATTTTCCGAAATTGAGTTTGTTTTGGAGGAATTTCATCATTAAGCTCAAAGTGCTTTTATTTTATTAGATTTTAGTTCTTTTAACAGTGATATTACCTACAGGTATGTTTGGGTTCAAAATGCTTACAACAAAATACCGCGAGTTCTATAAATAAATGGGTCTCCTGTTTACACATACAGTAATAAATAATATCAACTTTGGATGAGTAAAATTAATTATTATATTGCATTAGTTTTACAATATGGTGATTGCTAAACAATAGTCCAAATCAATACGATGGTTGATGGACGACTACCAACGATAGCAGTGATTGCGACAACAAATGCGGCGGGAAATACACAATTATCATCCATTGGCGATGACACACTGAGCAACCAGTCCAAACACTAAAATAAACTGCGAAACTACTTTGATCAAAAAGGTATATGGATATACCGTGCGATGACTCCATGTCCCTAAAGCAAACCTAACACGACAGATCAAAATTTTATACAGAAATTTAATGAGCGAATAAACCAACAAGAAATATTTGTTTATTAAATCGAATAATTTTTCTTTTTATTCACTGAAATGACTGTGACTGTTCGTTTTGGGCCAATTTTTTAGCAAACAATAATAGAGACCAAGATTTATACAAGAAACGATAGCTTGAGATTTTGAATGAAACGAAACAAAATGGTTTTATAATTTCAGGTCCGACTTCCGTTTGCCGCTGGTGTCTGTCGCCCTGGTGTTCCTCATCATCTCCACGTCTTCAGCCCCGACGTCGCGCAGCATCCTGGAGCTGGTCTGCACGGACACCACGGGGCTGGAGGTCCCCACGGAGCTCCTGTTCGGGTCGGGCGACGGCCACGCCATGCAGATCGTCATCAACATTCACACGGACAGACAAGGCAACATAGAAATATTTCCTAATACATCTTGATTATGGAATTGTAGCTAAATATTATTTTTTAATGGTATTTTAATATTTTGTTTATAAAACCTACATTATATAAGACGTAGTTGTATACTTTTTTTTAAATGTAAATAGCTCAAAATCTGCTAGTGCTAATTTATGTGTATTTTTATCAGAGTGCTTTATGAGAATAATTATGTCCGAGTCAAATGAATAGGTAATAGAGATAGTGGTGTGGCGGACGCAAATATAGTGTGCTGCAACAAAGGCTGAGAATATTTATGAAACTGAAATATTCCCGTTTAGACGACAATAAGAGGACGCAGCAAAGACAGGCCCCCCACAAGATGGACCGACGACCTGAAAAAGGTAGCGGGAAGCCGATGGCTACAGGCGGCGCAGAGCCGGTCGTTGTGGCGATCCTTGGGGAAGGCCTATGTCCAGCAGTGGACGCGCGAAAGGCTGGTATGATGATGATGATGATGATGAGACGACAATAATATTTTCTAACAATGAGGTCTTAGATTGCGTTTGGTCAGGCTATTCATTACCAAAAGAACATAGATTATTTTTCATTAGCTTCATAATTAATATAGTAATTAAACACGCAGTGAAATGGCAAATTGTGTCATTATATGAAAAAAATACTACCCAACTGAACGCACGCTACATAACCAACTGTGGTTAGCTGATTCCTATACTATATCTACGATTTAAATATGTATGTGTTTATAATCCCCGGTACCTTATGGCACCCGAAACCGCCTAGACGGCCTCTGGGTACCCAGCGGAGAGGTTTTAACCTCACGTATATTTATTTTAAGTTATTGTGACCAATAGTATAAATGACGATGGCACCATAGAGTAAGGCTGCAAGTCAGTTGGTGGACCAGCTGATGCAACCTGGGGCCTGATTGCAACCGCTAAAGACGTTGCGTAAACTATAAATATGGAAATATAAGTTTTATTCCAATAGTTATATAGCGAATTCTTCACATATATAATACAAAAAGAAAATACCGCATATGTACTCGGCCGGTGTTTCCTATACACTTTAGTTATGTTCACATTAGTTTAATTGTAATAAAATTTCGATAAAGATAATGAAAAAAAATCTATATCATTATAGCTTTTATATATAAAATATAAATACAGCTATAAATACTGTAACAGTTGGTTGTACTGTTGGGGCCGCACTTCTTTGTCATGATTATTACTCAAGCCATTAGCAGCTACATATATATACGGACATATAGGACACATTATTGTGGCCGCACTCAATAGGCTGGTGAAGATTGATAGATTCCTAAACACCTGCGATTACAAATATATTACTCAAATATTAAAATAGACTCGTTTGTAATATAAATTCATCTTTGTCGCCGCCCATTTTGTAACCGCAACATTTAGATAAAGAATCAATGTTGTTAAACAACAAAGTATTAGTTGACCTCATTCATGGACTTTGTACCTCTGCTTACGATCAGGTACTTCAATAAAAAAACATATTTTGTGTCGACCATATTAAAATATATAATATAGAGACAGCCAGGGCCTAAAGGATGCATTCCCCGGGTTAACGGTCCTTTTCCTATAACAGTTTGATTTTTTTTATTGTAGTTATATAGCATTAAAATTGATTTTAGCTGTTTAGATTGCAACTAAATATATATAATGTAAGCACCAATCTCATATAGCAATATTGTTAATATGAAATAAACTGACACTGAAAATATTGTGACTAGATGATGATAGTCTGAGCAACAAACAGCCCCATTTATAGTGTTCAACTTTAAAAAAAAACTAAGTATTATACTTTATCTAGACTGAGGTACTCTTTTACTGTAAGCTGTACCACGTTACTCAATGTTCTGATCATAAACCTTAATGAAGGGCAGTTGAATACCAAACCGATACAGATATGTGGTCACATGCAGAGCCTCGGTGTCCCTCAATAAAAATAATTACCCATAGTTTTATACACTCGTAGTATCGTACATTTAGAAACACACAGTCATACTAAGTTAGTCATTAGTACGAAATAGTGTGAGAAAATGTGTTATGCTTATTTGACGAGAGGTAGAGAAATTAAGCTCGAACGGTCGCAAAAATGATAAGTGTTCATTAAGAAACGCTCCCCTGTAAACAAAATATAACATTTGTGAATATTTCTGGCTTCATTCGCATAAACTGGCGAGTGGTGGCACAGATAGTGGCAGGGAGGTGAGCGTTATGGTTATTTCAGCACCTAATGGTAGCAATACTTACACTACTGTTTTAAGGTCTCCGGTTCAAACCCCGGTGGGTGCCAATGAATTTTTAATTTATTGTAATACTGTTTCACAAGTAGGTTTAGTTAAACTAGAAACGACAACTTAACGTGCTTTCCGAGGCGTTGGTAAATATACAAACATTTTTAAAATTAAATATATAGATAATTTCTTTGTTTGTCCCAAAGGTTTGACTGGTAGAGAATGCCTAGCGACATTAAAACCGCCTTTGTACTTTAACCAATAAAGATTTTAATTAAATGTTTAATTTAAATAATTATATAGATGGTTTATTGAGTCTATACAAATATCACGACGAGCAAGCCACTTGTTAGGTGTAGACTCATACGACGGCTACGATGAGGTGGGATTAACACCCCTCCGCTGTATACCCAGATTTGTGCGGATTATTTAAGAGAAAAAGACAAAGCATATTATGTCAATATTATGTTAATATTTCTTAATTGTATTATTATGTAAGGATGTATTAAAGTACTTTTAATTTTCTAATCATTGTGTTTTATTTTCGCTGCTAAATTGACTTGTGTAGTAAAATGTCAGTTCAAGACTACCGACTTACATAACTGACTTTTTTTTAAGGACTACAAACTAAAACGCTCATAAAGATTTTATAAATAAATGATGCTGGAGACAAAAGTAGCTGTAGAAAGTAAGTAACATTATTGAACCATCATAAAAAGGATCAATAACTAATATAAAATAACTATATATAAAAGGTATTTGAGCACCAGCTAAATAATTTTATTATTACTAAATTTAGAAACGGATTAATTAACAAAAAAATATATTTTTTTTTTAGAGGCGCCGGCGCATTGTCACTTTGAATCTCCAGTCCTATGTTGGAAAAATGAGGCTCTAAAGGCCACCTGATTCATATATTATTAATTTTCTCATTAACTGGAAAAAATCTATAGCACCAGGTGACCAAGGGCTCAAAACTTCCATCACAATGACCAGAAATTAAAAGTGGCACAGTAGCTAGTGGCAACTAATTATGGACATTGCCGCCTTTGATTCTGTATCTTTTATATTGTAAAAGCGAGGATCGTGGGTTCCAGTAACCACCACCAGGATTATTTTCATTGCATTATATCTTTTATAAAAGCAATATATATTTTAAATGACACTCTTATCGACTCGGTTGTTCCCATAGACCTAGGAGCTTGTCCTACTGCCTATGATTGTTTCTGATGTGAAATTGATGTAGTTTGTCGTGAATATTTATTTAAATTGATTTGTTGTCGTAAACATGATTTTAAAGCATAAAATTTTTAGAAGTTTATGTCCACTGAATAATATCTAGGTAATAATAAGTGTTTTTTAATTTATTTATTTCAGTTATATTAACATGAAGTTGTGCAGCTGTCATTTCACGGCATAATTTTTTTATCGGAACACGGCATGTGACTTTGTATCTACCTGATGATAAGAATGCCTATACAGTCCATGAATGGGGTCTATCTATCTATTTATTTAACAAGGAAAACAACAGTTAACATTAATACTAAACATATAACAAAATATTCAATACATATACCAGTAAAGTTTTCGCTTAAGTTAATAATTCATGAAAACATTGACGCAAAATTAACATGAGAGAAATATTTCAATAGAATGCACTGATTTTCAAGTGTAGTTTATGTCATATTATTGTATAAGTAAAGTAAAGATAATAAAAGAGTGAATAATATATTTGCCTATATATTTTAAAACAAATTAATAAAGTTATTAGATAGAATAACATAATAGAGTTATTTGCCTATTTGGTAAATGCGCCCAATATAACTCTTTTAAATTCTCTAAATGAGGTAGCACATATGTCCAAGTCCTTAAATATTTCGTTATAGTCCCTACAGGCTCTATTTAAGAAATTATACCTTTGGTAATTAGTTTTGCAGCTTGAAATATTAAATAAACACCTAGAGCGTGTACTAAACGATCTACAAGTTCTATTTTACCCACAATATAATTACAATATATGTGATTTTTCAATCATTTGTATAAAAGGATTTGATTTTTGTAAATACGCATATGTTCAAGTTATTGGATACCAATGTCAAAGTTTGAGAATCTATAATAAAAGTTTATTTTTTTATTTTCTTTGTATTTTTTCAATTTCATCAATCAGGTACCTGATAATAGGGACTTCATACAGACGAACCATTCTCCAGAATCGTCATAACAAATGAATTATATAAAAGAATTAACGTCTCAGGTCTTCGAATCTCTCTACACATTATTAATACAAAGCCTAGAATCTTGTATGCTTTGGGTACAATATAGTTAAAATGTGCTCGGAATGAAAGGTCACTGTCCAAATAAACACCCAGATCTCTCACCTCGGTCACCCTGCCCACTATATTGTCAAATAAAGAATAATTTAATAAGATAGGAGATTTTTACGTGAATATGATATGACTTGACATTTATTTACATTTAAATATAGTTTATTAATTGTACATTATTGACATATACGTTTTAAATCGTCTTGTTAGTTTATACATACCTGTTCCGAATTTATAGTTTTAAAAATGTTAGTGTCATCTGCGTATAGTAGTATTTTAGTGTTTACCTTCACTATGTCATTAATGAATAAATTAAACAGCAAAGGACCGAGGTGAGAGCCTTGCGGGACTCTTGATGTTACGGGCATAAAGGAAGAACAGTAACCCTTCACAGTGACCGCTTGAGTACGATTACGCAGTCAAGCCAACGAAAGAGGTCGCCGTGTATACCAACTTGGGCCAATTTTAATACCAGTATGTTATGGGAAATTTTATTAAATGCCTTTGAATAATCGGTATACACGGCGTCCACCTGACCGTCCCCACTCATGCTCTCACCCACAATGTCAATCAGCTCTTACTAACAAAGCCATGTTGAAACGGGATTAAAATACTTCTCAAAAGCGGAAAAACGTAATCATAAACAGGCTTTTCCAAAAAGTTTTGGTAGTATTGATAGTTTTGAAATAATTGCTGATGTCACGTCTATTACCGCTTTTAAATATGGACACAACATAACTCTGCTTCCAAAAATTAAGGAAGGTACCACAATTTAGGGATACTTAGTTTTAATAGTAAGGATATAGGGTAGGAAACACTTTGTTGCTTAACAATATTGATCGCTCCAACTATGCCAGCTAAATGAATTGTAATTATAACTCCAAGTAAATACATAAGAAGTAACATCTAGTAACCTATTCAGGCGTCTGTAACAAAATGAAAGATGGAAGAAAATTGGGACAAAACACAATAACAAAAGAATATATAAATTGCCTCAGCAAATACAATGCAATCTTAAAAAGTGTCTGAAAACGTCCATCACGCAGACAGCGCCAGTGTCCGCGCCGCGCGCGCGAGCGGAGGCGCCAGCGACACGCCAAGCTGGCCAACGCCTCGCCACAGATTCCTCTAACGTTTCATCCTTTCATTACTTCCATCATAAATCATCTATTTACACGTATACATAACGGGACTGCCCCTATTAATAATAATAATTCTTTATTCATAATTAATGTTTACAATTTATAATTTTAATTTACCGGATCCCATACTAGGAAAAACCTGTGCTATGGGTATAAAATATTATAAATATTTTCACTACTCCGTCCCGGTGACCCTTAGGAAAGCTTTGGCGTCCCGTTTTTAATTTAACAAGCGACAACATGGATAAAAAAAAACTTAAAACTTGTCTTCAAATAGATATATTGATAAAAATGCTATTAATTACGATTTATTCGATACAATTTTTCATGAAAGTAAAACTTCTTGACGTCATTTTAATAAAAATGGTCACATTCATATACATCGATGTCTTTCGGCTATGTTAGAGCAGCGTCACAGACGCAAGCAGACATTTGTCTTCAAAAGATGAGAGAACGCAATATTTGACGCGTTGACGCCTCCATTTCCATTTACCACGAAGCTTCATGATTCAGACCTTATTTCAGGCCACTCTACCCCTCTCCCCTTAACTCCCGGTTTTAAATTATTGTTTAAAGAAATTATCGTGTCAACAACCATAATTTATTTGCGTTGCGAAAACGAGACGCGATTTATGGATCGTGATAATTGTAATAGAAAACATTGTCGACAATAGCTGTTGGAACGTTTTTGTTTTTTAAATGTAATATTTTTAGTCTGATAATAAACAAATCCAATCTGGTTACTGCATTCTGAACTGTGACCTTAAACATTAAACAGTTTAATAGCTTAGTGCAATTGTTTGGCAACATTAATCATAATATTTATCTAACAAACATACTCATAATGAGTATTAATATTAAAGATACTTACAATTTATTATTGAACCTAATTTAGCAATCGCTGAATTAATATTTTTAAAATATAAATAGGTATATCAAATCACAGTTACTCACTATTAAGATTTATTAAAGATAATTTACAAGATAAATGGCTGAGTTTTTTAGCAACATTTTTAGTAAACTCTTAAGGAAAATGTCTAAAAAGCTGTTAAGAGTTAAAGCGGTAAGGGTCGTAAAAGTATCCTTCGCATTAATTCTATAATTTAGTCGGATCCCCGACCGAGAAGGTACCGTCGCCAGCATGTCTACAACGTACTTTCTTGCAGATAGTTATGTTGTCCGACCGGAGAAGTCGACGCATATAACTTCAGGTATGACTTTTTCATTCGTAGACCAATTAAAAAACGAAGAGTTATTTTTTTAAAGATGTAACTGTATATAAGTGGTGTGTCCGACGGCTAGGCCGTCCACACGAGACCCTCCCTTTGATCACCCTTAATAAAACACTTTGTGCACTGTACAGTTTATTATTTACACTTTATATAATATTCACATAATTTATTACACTTTTCTACATATATTTTATGTTTTAACTAGCTGACCCGCGCAACTTTGTCTGCGCGTTTAAATTAAACCGTTTACGCAGCGTACGCTCTTAAAAGGAATAATTTTTCCCCGTTTTTGCAACATTTTTCTTTGTTACTCCGCTCCTATTAGTCGTAGCGTGATGTTATATAGCCTATAGCCTTTCTCGATAAATAGATTATCCAACACGAAAATATTTTTTCAATTCGAATCAGTAGTTCCTGAGATTAGCGCGTTCAAACAAACAAACTCTTCAGCTTTATAATATTAGTATAGATTAAACCCTTTTTTCTATAACCAATAAAATATATATTTATGCCACTTCTTTTTTACACTGACTCATTTTCCTTTTTTTTTACATAGCAATCTTTCAAAACCCTATCAAACTATTTTTCTAATAATTCCGACTCTCTTAGCGGCCTGTGTATCGTCGACAAGTGGTTTGGTATATATTACTCCATATCTTCACAAGTCTGAACCACTTATTATGATAGTTACTTTATTTTAAATGGTAGCCCACCAGGTTGGTTCCATATACATGTATATAATTGGCGAAGGATTCCTGAACTGGATGGGTTGTCCACAAAACAAGTGCATGTTTTTTACAAATCTCTATGATTTCTGTTCTTAAGGTTTCTTATGTTATTTGTAAAGATTTATCGGGTTTCATATTAATTTAGTTAACATCTGAAGATGTTTATCTTCCGTTCTCATTATTCATTAATCATCAAAAATCGTCTCTAAACGTGATATATAATATATTATATCTAATAGTATTATATTATAAGTGTCATTGATCATATAATCATATTATAATGTAGTGTTATGACAAAGTAGTGGACGGAACTCTTTGTCGGCCAAATACATAAGTATTGTGGTTAATACTTATGAAATGAAATGAAATTTGCAAAAATTTAATGAATAAATTGTTGTTAGGGGTTAGTACTGTAAAGAATTTGCCTAAAAAGGCGCACAATTTTTAACACAGTTAATTCAAACTCTAGTACTATAGCTGAATATGATTATAACAGGGTAGGTATCAATAAAGCTCAATTACATTTCAATTGGTATTATCAATGATAATTATTATAAATTTTGTTCGAATATTATAATATTACTTGGGGGTTCAAAATGTGAAAAAAAAACTTTTAACAAAAAAAATAACCGACTTTAAAACTACTACCTAAAAAGTTTTTTTTTATTGTTATTAGACCTACTGGATTTTACATAAAGTTTACACCAATTTATAATAATTATTATCATTAAAAGAACTCCGACGGGATGTGGGTGGTACTCAGAGTACTCATTTAATGTTGTTTGGTTACTTCGCAATTGTTATAAGTTTCAAGTAAAATAACGTCATCAGATATTTGTAATTAGATTTTTCAAAAACTAAAAAGATAAACGAAACTAATGGTTAAATTCGGTCGTAAAATAAAAAATAATACTCAATTTGTAAGTCCGTGATAGACATATAACCGCATACATATTTTATTTATTTATCATTAATAAAGAAATAGGTACATAAAAATAATTAATTCATGAAAAGCAGAGCAGAGGCTCTACCATGGGTTTGCGCATTGTAGCAACGTAACGTATTTGTATACGTATACGTGAGCAACAACCGGATCGCTTTATTCAATCCTGTTACCAAAAATAAAGCGATCCTATTGGTTGTTGCTTACGTATACGACTACAAATACGTTACGTTGCTACAATGCGCAAACCCATGGTAGAGCCTCTGGTGTATTAGCCGTAGCAACTGTTTGCGTAGCAAGTGTAGTAGCAAGCACAGTCGTAGCTCTTCTCTTGTAGAAGCGACGGCGTCGTAGCAATATCCGTATCTTATTCTGTCGTAACAGCGATACCCGTAATTGGTTATCCCGCAGAAACCAGTCCGCAATGCTAAATGGGGACGATAAACTTACCAGGAAATTATCAACATATCCATTTTTACGTTTATCTATAAACATCGCGTTATTTTATTTACACCGGGGTTAATTATAAATAGAAGTTCTGGGGGTGAGGGACACCCCGCCGCGAGGGTCTGCCTCTATATGGTTTTAATATTAAACTCTTTCTTATTTAGTAAAATAATACAATGTATGGGATTTATTAGGAAGATATATTTTAAGGTAAATCTTTAGCATACTCGTTCCTTTGTTGCCATAGTTGCAAGCTCAGTTTTACCATTCCAATTGCCAAAAACGAAAAAAAAATAAAAAAAACTCATACCCCGGTGTTTACCGATGAGTTTTTAATCTAAAAATGTATGTACATTGGTTTAACAACACCACTATACCAACTTGTCATACTGTTTATATAGTCAATCCAAACATCGCGACGAGCTAGCTACTTGTTCGCGCATTTGGCACTTTATTCTATGAGGTGTATTTTATAATATATATAAATTGGTTATGAGTATACAGACAGACAGACACGAATTCTAAAAATAACAGATTTGTTGCTCACTGTTTTTTTTTAATTAAAAGAATGTACAGACTTTATTTCTACTTATTTTAAAAATGAAATTCTTTAAGTAAAATTTGCTATTTTTAACATTTAAAGTACTTCTCCTTGTGCCGTAGGCCCTGTATATTATTCAACTTCGTGTGCGCGCGGTAAAAGTTAAGTTGAAAAAAAAATACATTACCTCAGCAATATCAGCATAGTTATTACATCTTATATAGAATATAAGTGGCTTATTAAATATATCTTCTCTTACATCCCAAAGGACATCTTTGCACATCTTTTAAATGTTCTTGACCTTTTAAGATTTGCAAACATTCTTGTTTTAGTGAATAATATCATGGATGATAGACATATTTATTCACATAAATATTTGAATAAACCCCTAATATAGCGCGCGAACGGCAGGTCATGGCTAGTCATAACATCAAACAAATCTTCTTATAATAATAAAACGATCACCGATACCAACGACGATACTAATCCAATTATAAAAAATAGTTAAAGTCTTGTAGAAGTAGGAGTATTTGAGATGGGTCGTCCCGCCACGCTCTGTTTACAGCCGGAGGGGGCGGGGTCGACGACCCCAGCGCCGGTCGATACCGCCCCGCGGGTGCAGGCGACCCCCACGGCCTAAGACGCTTCATATGCCTAACTTACGAATCTTGTCCAAATTGGTCCAGCGATATCGAGCACTATTCCGCCAATTATTCAGAACCAAATGAAAAATAATAAGATTATATAGGTGGGTACGTAAGTTGTTTAGGTACATTTAGGTTACAAATATAACATAAAATAATATAAAAAACTTACATAACAATAGCATTAAATTGTAAAGCTTGTGATTGAAACCCACAAGCCGAGAATTATTGATTGTGTAATGTTCGTACATTTGTCATTAGTTATTCGAGCCACGACGATTAAAACCTACATTTGGTTGCTCATACATTCAATATCAAAACCGACCATCAATCAGGGCGAAGTGGACTCAATGTATAGTACTTCACACGATTAACAGATGGGTGTTGAAGCTAACTCGTCCAACATTCCGCAAGCTGATGTAGACTCTACCGACACACGCGGCAGTTAAATACATATCCGTAAATAGTAGAAGTAGAAATAACTTTCGCCAACAAAATTGAATCATAAGTTTCATGAAGAAAATGGATGTTTATGATAAACGCGTTGATAAAGTTCGCACGCGTTGTGCAGATCTCATTCCCGGGCCAAAGGGAAAACATAAATACATAGGATTTTACTTAAAATTTACTTCAATTCATTGATGCGGAAAAGAAATATTGGTTATCCGCACAAAATTGACTTCATATTGTTGTAAAGACGTAATCGGGTCACGCTTACAAACCCACAGGCGAGGTCCGACATAAACAATCAAATCACGTGTCGACCTCCATGGCTGAAGGCCGCGCGCGCTCGGGTGCTGTGGGGGCGCGCGTCTAATTCCCAATAATTGGGGAAAATTTTATATCGTAGGGCGGAGGATCGTCTGTTATCGACAGTGGGTACGCGCCGAGGCTTTTTGCCTCACAACTTGATTAATTAAGCTAGCCGTGATAAATGGCAACCTTTTAGAAAAACTCTCGCGTGTGGGTACCGCGTCTCATCGGCCCCGAGGAAACACATTTTGGAAAATTCCTGATGAATAATCAAAAATTCTCGTTCGCGTTCATTTCTCGATTGTGGGCCCGCTTAAAAGGTTTCGGGACAGCGATTTATTAAAAATGACAATGTTGATGAAGGGGTAGAGGTTAGATGGATGAAAATGGACGCGGGATGGGACACAAGTGCACCGTCGGAACGATCGGTTAGGAAAAGCGCGACGCCCCGTTCGCGGTTTAATATCCAATCGATTATGTCGCCCGCCGGCCGCTCGGCGCTCGCGTTCGTGCAGAAGCCGCGACTAATTGCTTTGTCATTATTATTTGGTTATTAAATTTTAGACTTTTATTTTGGTTACAGAATTAATATTTCGATATTTATTTTAATAAGGATGATTATGTATGTTAATGGCCACGGGTCGGTTAAGTAACATAACATTGTAGAAGGCACAACTTGTAGAGAAAGCGTTATGGGAGTAGTGTAGCGAGGTTTGGGGTAGTGCGGGGTAGTGCGGGGTAGTGCGGGAGTGGTTCGGGAGCATGTTCGCGGGTTTTTGTCTCCGCGTGATTAATTGCTCGTGCGGACAAGCCAACTGATTTATTCTCAAATAAAAACATTTAACCGCTGCAAAAGCGACTAAATTAAATCGTTGTAGTTGAGTCGTTAATGACGAAACTCTTTCCGCCGTTAGAGAATAAAATGTAAATTGTATTATTTTTATAAAGGACGAGGAATAAAATAATATTAATGGCGCCGAATGTAATTTATTTTCCAGATTTATGATGGACATTTTTAACTGGGCTTTCTGGGGAGTAGCAAAACACGTTGAACCTCTCCCAGATGGAGACAAATGGCGGGCCTTAAATCTGCTCCGTGGATTAAGGACAACTTCAAATTAAGTATATTATGCAAATTTTATATTTACCTAAGAGACCTAAATCCACGAATATATTTTAGAGAATAAAAATAACAATTTTCAGAGTGAATATTAAGTTAATGAGACAGACGATTTATGGAAAGTTGTGACTCAGGCCTCGAGCATTCCTCACTATACACATTATTTAAAGAAACAAGAGATAGGATGCAATATGATAACTATATCCCTACTAGTAAGACAATAGGTTTGCTAGGTATATACTTTAATATATGTATATTTGGGGCGTAGCTATGGTCTGTTGGGTTGCTCGCCTTGGTGGCACTTTTGTCAATGATTGGCAGGTCAATGGAACCAGCTAAACACCTAGTCTTAAACTGATTAGTCAAAAGTCAAAATATTTATTTAATGTAAACCTTTACTTTATGCATAGTCAAAAAAAAACTATATTTAGTATAAGGTTAGACCTTATACTAAATATAGTTTTTTTTTTTGTGTGCGCTTGGTTAGGCTCATGCATACATAAAAAATAATAGAAACCAAACCGAACACACACCACATAACCAACCAGTGTAAGACTAGGTGTCACCGAGCCGACCAACCTAACAGACTATATCTACGCCCCAAATATCAGTAATAATTAATATAAAAGTACAAAAATGTATCAATTAGAGCGCAAACACTGACCGTATGTTGCCCCCCCAGAGACACCCCGGAGAAAAAGGTACCAGCAAGTAAAAAACTCTGGCGTTCCACATATGTACCTGACCATCAAGAGATATGCTTATTTACTAGCTTATAATCATAGCATATGATAATTTACCCTCATCCTGCTGAAGAACACCCATAGCAGATAAACTATTTTACAATATAGAAGTAGTACAGAATCACAAAACACTATAGCCCCCCGATGCCCGCGCTAGCCTATCCGACAATTTTGCGAGACCTTCGCTTTTAACATAAAAATTAAACTATGCGTGTCCAGCGGAGATCCAAGGCCCCCACAGCAGCACCCGATCACGGATGTTATGTAGTGTGTGTTCGGTTTGGTTGTTTTTTTTTTTTCTCCCGCAAGGACAATAGTTTACGATCTGTTTATTTTATATTATATTCTCAACATTTGTCTGTGGGAGGAATGGCGACTTGGCCAAGTGTACACATGGACCTTATATACTTTTCTTTATTTTTTTTTTACTTTTCATATATGCCTGTTAGGTTTACATGAAATAAATATTTTGACTTTGACTTTGACTTATACGACGGCATAGGTGTGTCTGTGTACGACCATGCTGTGCCGATCTCCTCCGAACCGAGCATGTGGACAAGCTCCAATCACATGACCAATATAAAATACTTAAGAATAACTATATAAATACTAAACAAACACCTTTACTCAACGTCCTCTATATCAAAATTTTAATGGATGTCTCTAGGGAAGATATATTATACTAAATTTGTTTAAACCTAAAATAGAAATTGCAAATAAGTGTAGGTAAGTGCAAAATGATGTAAAGTAATACGGAGCCAACATTGCTGTTGATATATTCTGTTCGGGCATCGGCCAATGGTGCGGCCCAACCTATAGTCCCAAAATAATATAACTTATTGATTTTACTTACAAATCAACTGCGGCGGTTAAGTATATGGTATTAATCGTTCCATAACGATAACTGTGGAGAATATACATAGATATTATCGTTAGATATTAGATAGAATTAGTGAATTCGAGGTGTACTTTCTAAGTAGTGTTGTCCGAAGCAAGACAAAGTCAAATCATTTATTTCATGTAAATCTTTACAGATATTTATGAAAGTTTAACAAAAAAAGTTTAACTATGAGGCTTTAGGGTGCGTTTGGTTAGGCAGCTATTCATTAACAAAAGAACGACAAATATTTATTAAACCTCGATATCAGATTTAGAACTTAAACGCTGGAAATCATAATATGAAAAATACTACCAAACCGAACACACACTACATAACCAACTAGTGTAAGACTAGGTGGTTAGCTGATTCCATTGACCTGTCAATCATTATCTGCCATACAAGGGAGCCACCAAAGCGACCAACTTCACCGACCATATCCATGCCTTAAATATTTATTGTAAATAAAAGGTTAGTATGGTTAATGATCACATATAAGTAAACGTATAAGGATCGGTATTTTTAAGGGCGGGCATACTAACTGTAATGTCGATCCCCTCAGAGACACCCAGGAGAAAAAGAAACCAGCAAGTAAAAAACTCTAGTGCTTCACACAAACTAAAAGAGGGGCACTGATTTGCTTATGCTATATAGCATATATATATATATATATATAATGTGTTATATACACTGGATAAAATAAAAAACTAAATTTGTTGCTCTAAACGGAGAGAAAAATTATTTAATGCTTATTATTTCACAAATTAACTTAAAATATTTTCATAATAAATATTTAACATATGTTATTTAGACATTAACTGACATTTTGATTTTCTTAGGCTTTGAGACTAAACACAATAAAAAAATACACTAAATTTACATATAGATATAGTAGCATACTCAACATGCACCCCACCGGACAGCATGCGTAAAACACCCTATGGCAGATTATTTGTTAGTGTACCAATACTGTACACAGTAAACTGCAGTATAAATTTAGTATAAATAAGCAGGTATCAATGATTACCTTATCCAAAGACAAAATTTACATAATGTAATGAAAATAAATTATGTAATATTAAATTATTACAATATGGGATACTACATACCTACTAAGCTAGGGTACATTCTACATTACATATGTAGAATGTACCCTAGCTGTACATAAGCAATTTGTTCACTAGTTGCGAGACCTCAATTGCATATCAGGACGGTTCCAGACGTCTTTATCATTAAAATAGTCAGACAATTTTTTCTGACTGCATATGCAGCAGAGCTCAATCTATTGAATAAACTCACTGTAGTTTGGAATCAACTGTGATTCCTAAAAATACAGTGGAGTCAACAAATTCCAAATCAGTGCCACCCATCTTCACTGTGGCATTGATATTAGATACATTAGGCAACGTAAATTTCAGGCACTTAGTCTTCTTTGCATTTAAAACTTAAATTATTTGCCGTGAACCATTTTGAAACTATTTCCAGAGTGTCATTTGCTGCTGATAATATATTATCCTTCCTACTAACTTTAAAAAGTAGGGATGCATCATCAGCTAATAACACTATCTTCGCCGTCTCCTGTTCCATATATGGAAGATCATTGATGTATACTAGGAACAGGAACGGGCCTAAAACTGAGCCCTGGGGGACACCCATTTTTACAATGGTTCCGTCGGATACACAACCATCAATATTAACTCCTTGAGTTCTATTAGAAAGTTAGGACTTTATTAGATTTAAAGCTAAGACCAATATCTAGACCAAGCTAGCTTGGTCTTGCATAAGAACAGCCTGCTGGCTGCGATGCAACAAGGAAGGGAAGACTTTGCAAAAGTTAAAATATATAGCTACATATTCTAACTTCCCCTTTCTTTTTTATATTATTATTATCTTCTTGTAGGTATTCCCATACAAAAATATTTAGTAGCCTGGGAGCACTATCTTTAATAGCATTATTATTTTAATGCTAAATTGAATATTGGGACTACAAAAATGCACTTTAATAATTTTGCAATACAGTGTAATTTTGTATCACGTAATTTCAATGTATAGTTCTAAATTAAGAATGCTATGATCTACCATTTTTATACGAAAAGCAGTAAAATATACCCTGACCGTCAGTAGGTAGTTACATAACTTGTATGGCAGATAACGATTGGCAGGTAAATGGAATCAGCTAACCACCTAGTCTAACACTAATTGGTTATGTAGCATGCGTTCGGGTCGGTTAGTTCTAAATCTGATATCGAGCTTATAATTGTTGTTCTTTTGGGAATGAATAGCAGCCTAACCCAACGCACTCTGAGGCGTCATTGTTAAAAACTTTTATGTTTTTGACTATTCAAAGATATCTGTAAAGATTTACATGAAATAAATAGTTTTGAATTTAGAATCTGAATCCCAACAAATGACATGCGGCGCGGGGCGGGAGCAACGTGATGCATGTCATCCAACATCAGGGTAATTACTAGCAATTGTACAAGAAACTGCGGACATAAAACTGTTGGAGAACGCATCCACAAAAATCCTCAAATTTAATATATAATTAGATAAACATATAGATTTGCGCCTTGTGGGTTTGCAGGAGTTGAAAAGCCTACTGCATCGAAACGGGCTGTTGATATGACGATAAAGAATAAAGATTTAAAAGTAGAATTCTTTGATTTCACTCATTTCGTAACCGAATCATCTAGTCGGGATAGTGGGAGGTCCAATGCTACAACAATATATTATAACAATATATATTATTTATACAAAGTATTATTTTATTTTTGATTATTATTTTAAAAATTTTAGATTATGCTTGTATATATCATTAATTTTGTAAAACCCCAAGGTAAATTTACAATTTAATTTTCAGCGAATGTGATATAAATTATCATGCATTCGCACTACAACTTTTTGTTCCCATGCTTCTCTGCCGTTATACCTGCCTGAGTGATTAACATAATGATTGGGCGGTTTGTTTCCGGCTGGACGGCAGCAGAAGGTCTGATGATGTTGCTGCGAGTGGTGGTGACGCTGGCGGTGATCGGGGCGCTGCGGGCCGCCGCCGAGGACTCCGCTTGGTGGAGCGACGCCGTCTACTACCGACTGCTTGTGGACTCCTTCAAAGACAGCGACGGAGACGGGTTGGGAGACCTTACCGGTAAATATTTACCTAAACGAGATAGTTGTATAATTGAATATATTGGAGATTCTATTTCAAATTTTTAGGTACCATCATCGGTCAATTTGTTGAGTCACTCATGTGAAGTAAATTATAATTATCTAAAGTGATTTGAAAATAATTATATAATGAAGCAATAAATTACTATTAGATACAAAAATAATTGAATTAAAATGGCAGAAACGGATGTGATGTTGATTTCCACAGGAACGACTAAACAGCTGAGCTACGTCCGGGCCTTGGGAGCTGACGCCATCCTGTTGTCCCCGTTATCTGCCAAAAGTGAGGATTGTACCAAACCAGGAGTCACCAACCTAAGCGAAGTGGACACCCGCTACGGCAACCTTGCGGATCTACTTCAGCTACTGGAGAAAGCTAAACGACTCGGTAAGTATATAACAAGTAGGTACCTAATAATGTATCATGACGGGTGCCTTACGTTACGCGCCTAATACGCCGGTATTATATCAGGGTACCAATTTTTATTCCCATTTACACTGTATCCGATGGTTTTCTGAGTCTACACCAAATAAGTGGCAAGCTGACAGAGTCTGGATAGACCCATTTATAAATAATTTCACAAGTTGGTATAGCAAAACTCAGATCAATAGCCTAACGTGCTCTCAAACACTATTTGCCATTGAACTTTGTGCAATTAAGTTTTTAAATAAATATACATTTTATTAATTGAAAATTCATTACTACATTTACTCACACCAGAGTTTGAAACCTAAACTGTAGTGTTATTAAGTATAGGTACTGTGTAATCAACTCTGCCATCACTATACCACATATATTTAACTTTTGCTAATTCCTATTACTTAGAAATAAGAACAGTTTTGGAACTCCCGGTGCAGTCAGTAAGTTTATCTTCGGAATGGTTTGTGGAAAGCTCCAAGAAATCACCAGGATTTGACGACTGGGTTGTGTGGAAAGATGATCAACCGACCGAGGTAGGATCATCGCTTATTATAGTAATGCCATTCAATTTCGTTAAACATGTATTATAAGTTAAATTATGTTACAGAAAATATCAGGTATTGATGACTGGATCCTTGACGAAGGACGCAAAGCTTACTGGGCATCACGAAACAACCAGACTTTGTTAAATCTATGCTCTGATGGATTGAGAGCAGCTCTATCAGCGGCTCAGTGCGCTTGGTTAAGACGGGGGATATCCGGTGTCTTGATAAATCCAGATTTTGCACTGGACCACACGTGTTCTGTAAAACTGGTGCGACAACTGGTCTTGTCTGCTACGGATTGCGCTCGATCTTCCAGTCTGGAACCTTCGTAAGGCTATATCTGTACAATTACTAGTCGACCCATATGGATCACTCAGCTATTAACACAATTAAGCTATTGTTAGTTTCTAAAATTGCTCTAAACGATTCCAATTTTATACAACTTACTGCTTCGACTTGGATTATTTTTGTTATTGTATATAAGTATCTTTACAATAACTTTGCCCGCGGCTTCGCGCGTGTAAACAAAGAGGTTTTTTTATGTGAATATGTAATTTATATAATTTGACGTACCTATATGTCGTGCATAAATTATTTACCAAAACTGAAATGTTAGCGGATCTTAATAGGTGAGGATCATTCAAAAGATGTGTAAAATCTTTTGTTTTGGTATTTTTTTACTTTAACGTCAAAATTCTTAAGAAAACGCTAAAAACGTATTTCTTATTATTATTTCCCGCATTTTTTTTTATAAAACTTAGTTTCAAATAAGCTATTTTTTTTATACATACATATCATCACGGGCGCCGCAAGGCGCCCGTGATTATATGTATGTATAAATTTTTATTTTATGTGTAATGAGCTGTAATTTTTTGAAAGCTAAATATTAAATTATTATTTTATGATTTGTGGCTGAATCTTAACGTAAAACGTTCATAAAAATATAATCCGAACCCTCAAAACGTTATTTATCTACCCCCACTCCGAACTTTTACTGAGTCGTCTCATTTGTTTTAATTTACATTTTCTGACATCATCATTATACGCCTATTCTTCTTTGGTTACAAAAAATATTGGTAAATACATGTATTCATTGGATATTATTTTGGGGGCCATGTAAGAGAACCAATTTTTAATTACTTACAAATTTTCTTTAAGTTATTAATTATAATAACTCCTTGACCTTCAACAATAAGCGAGTGTTAGATATATTATTTCTATTAAAAAAAAACTTTTAAACAAAAAAATAAAACCGACTTGAAAACTTTCGGAGTTTGTATTATTTAGTATTCCACATGTTCGGTCGCCACCAAGTCATTAATATCGACCTATAATAATAAATGTTGTTGGGTATCTATAAATTTGGTTATTTTCCATGGTTGGTCCAATTTAAAATACAGAACAAAATATAATACATATTCCGAGAAAGAAACCTTATTCTCCAATTTTAATAATCTTGAAGTCGGTTTAATTGTTTTATTTAAAAGTTTTTTTAATATCACCATCTTTAGTGTATTAGAATGACCTTTTTACCCACTTCATTAAGCAGGAAGTACTCAATTTATTGTACCAGTTAATTTGCTCTGCTGCTGCTTCCATAAAGAAGAGTTATTGGTACAGGTTGCCCTCTATCTACTTTATAACGATCTGATAAGTACCTTCAGAGCCAGAGAGGAACTCCTCAAAAACTAAGAGCAGAAATAGATACCTATAAATATTGAATTATACCTATATATTTTTTAATATTATAATTAGCAGATCAGGCCCCGAGAATGCTATCCGTACTATATAATAAATGCGGTCAAGTGCGAACGCCGTCCGCGCAAACATCCTGTAAATCTAAGCTCCTTGTAGGTATTTGAAATATAATATAACAAAACTCATATAAATCAGTCCGGTAGTTTTTTAGTTTGTTCAGACAGACTCGAATTCTAAAAAAAAATATTATTGTTTTAGACAATTTTATTAATGTATATAGAAGACTAAGTAGCAGTTGGTTTAATTTCAGGATAGTAATAGTAGAGAGCGACGAGGACATATCTACAGCATCAGAGTACTACGAGGCTGGAGCCAAGAGTGTGCTCAGCAGCGCCTTCAGCTCCCGCGGCAGACCCACTACTCCCGAGTTTGCGTTAAACATTTATGCCGATAACACATACAAGCCGTATGATTTAAAACCCACGTGGATAGTAAGTTTAGATAAACCAAACCTAATTTAACATTTTTGGATAAATAATAAATTACTTTATTGGTTTTCAGACTAGTAAACTACGCAACGGTCGGGTGACGACCCGGTTCGGGGCCGATATGGTAGATGCTATAAACCTGTTGGTGCTAACGTTACCCGGCGCCGCCGTCATCCAGCAGGGGGACGAGCTGGGCGCGGCCGATACCTTGCTGGAGTGGCTCCAACCTGCGGACACGTGCTGGCCCGGCGAGGCCCTGGCGGCGGCCACTCCCTTTCCCTGGGACGACACTGTGAAGGGAGGGTTCACTCCGGGGGAACCCTGGATGCCTTTGGCTCCTAATTACAGATATGCAAATGCGAAGAGTCAATTTACGAGCAACACGAGTCACGCCGGCGTGGTGCGTGCGGCGGCCGCTATGAGGCGGTCTCCGGCCATCGGGCCTCACGTCGAGGTTACTAAATATTTTTGTCTGAGCTATATAGAGGCTATTTCATAATAAACACCGCAACAAGCTCGCCACTTGTTGCCAAGGTGTTGCCTCCGGATACCATCGGCGAAATGAGGACGGGTTAATCCCTCCGCTGGGTACCTTGAGGCCGTTTAAACGGTTCTCGGGAGCCAAATAGGCACCCGTGGTGGTATTTATTTATTTATTATATAGAGGCAGGCGGACTTCACGTGGTAGAAAACTTCAACTTATTGAATAGAAGTATGATGACGTAATTAAAATTAGTCAAAGAAATGTGGATTTTTGTAGGTAGCAGCTTATTTTTTAATATAAAATTTTCATAAATGCCCGTGAGGTTTATGTGAAATAAATATTTAGACATTGGAGTGAATACGCGGAGAATAATATTATAGAGTTCGAATAGGCCTATAGGTATTCACGAAATGATTATATATATATTTAATGTATTCCAGATAACCCGACTAGACAATGTGTTGGCGGTCCTCCGGTGGGGAGGAACGGGATCCTTAATCCTCGTGTGTAATGTGGGGAGGGAATCCAGCGACGTCCGGCTGACCAGGATAGCCGGTCTGCCCAACGAGCTGACGGTGGCTGCGAGCTCCGCGGGCTCTGCCTGCGCGACCGGAGCGCACGTGCACGCCGACCGAACCCTCAGACTGACCCCGGGCGAGGCAGTGCTTATGGCAGGTGCCCCCAGGCACTGCGGAGGACCCGGACCGGTCGATAAAATTGCTACCAAATTAACGGAAGGATGGCAAAAACTTAACAAGTATTTCGGTGATTAAATGTCTAAATAACAAGATCGTGTTTGTATTTATTTCGATTATTATGGCTTTTTATCCGCGTGATGGTAAGCAGACCAACAAAGTTCATGAATAAGTTGGGTCGATCCGACATGGTTGTTTAACATCGTTGACTACCACTATGCCGGCAAAGCAATGCGGTTAGGAAATGAGGTGCAACAAAGATGAATTTAAATCACAAATTTTCTTTAATATCCTCACTGCTTTTTACCGACAAGCCCGTTTTGCAACTGCACCCTAAAAGGCGTATACCACCTCGATAAGAAATGACCGCAGAAGTATCCGGAACCCACAGATTTAACCCGAAACATGACTAGGTCATGGCAGTTTTTTAATCTGTATGGACGTTGACCCTAAAGTTTACGGTAACGAAGTCTAAATATATGTGCGGATTACCTCTCACAACACTGACCTGTACAAACTCAAAACATTTGTTTTTATAATAACTACCTAGCTGTATTAAATTTTGTAATTTATTGAAATTTATTTCTTTATATTTGGATGTGTTAATACTTAATAATCGGCGGAGACAAATCCAACAAATAATAATAATATGTAGGACAATTTACACAAATTGTTCTGGTGACAAACTAAGCTCTAGGCTGTGTATCAGAAACAATGATATAGTACATATTTTATTTTATAAACACCCAGACCATGACAAATTATACAGAAAAATGTACTAATATTTATTTGCCATGGGTGGGAATCGAACCCACGACCTCCTGATTCAACGCCAAAGGCGTAACCACTAGTCTACGGAGGCTGTCAAATCATCCGTTTAACCGTTGTTCCTATTTTATAATAGACAATGTTTGCGTTCTTGGGTTATAAATGGTGTAACTGATCCGACTTTGTTTTATACATATATTATAGGGATAAAATATGCTTCTTTGGAAGAAACATGACGCATACGTAGGAACCAGGAAGCTGGCACAAATATTTCCTGGTAAAAACTTTGTCCTCTGGTATTGAACATCATATTATTATTTGAAGTTGGTGCTAGCACGCTCATAGTGTACATTATTGACGTAAACGATAATATAAATGTATTCGGAACAGATCCGATAGTGAAACAAATCTGTGACCCGAATGTGAATCAATCACTCAGTGGGTTTGACGTGTCTGTACCCTGTAACCACCCTAGCGGTACCACCGGCACATCGCCCCGAGGCCTAACATTATATACACATTTTCAATAATTGTCTCCGTGACCCAGATCCGCCATAATAGGAACTATTGCTGCCCGAAGTTCCGGTTTGTTATATATAGATACGCTAATCACTAACAACACTAACATAATTTGAAACGTATTATTTATACACTTGCTATATATAATTTGGTTATGGAAAGCATTTAGTGCGTACATTTTAGAAATAAATACAAACTTGCACTCGAACTTCATCAACGATTGACCCCACGAAATAGTAAAATGAATGTCGGTGCGTACCGCTTGGGGGCGATCGGCTCTCCGCGTGCCGGCCCAACACCTAGGCACTGCTTCCGATCGGCTCTCCGCGTGCCCAACACCGAGGCACTGCTTCCGTAAATAAGTATTATTGTAATAAATGAAGGCAGACTTACAGAACTTGCTCTTCTCTGCACTGGCCCGGGCGAGCAGGCCGAGGGTGAGCAGGCCGAGGAGCAGCGGGCCGGGCGCCCTCATGGCAGGCGACTGGCGGCGCGGCTGCCCGGCGCGGACTGGGGGCCGCATCGACCCTCAGTCCGCGCATGCGCCGCCGCGCACAAGGGTTGCCAGCATTTGATGAATTCTCTTCTAATTAATCCTAATGCCCATAAATTGTGGCTTTCCAGACTCGATTGACTGAATGTTGCACTAGTACTTTGTGATATGTACACCGCGCGGTCTCACTACCAGGGTTCTATGACAATACGCGTAATATATCACCATGTTATTCTCTAAGATTATGTAAAGTATTGTGAAAAATACGCTTCATATTAACAACATATTCTTTAAAAAAAGTTATTAAAGCTAGTAAGTAATATTTGTAATGTTAATTAAATAATATTACCATCAGGCAATGCCGGCTCCGACATATAACATCAGGTTGCAATGGAAGTGTTTTAAATAAAAGAAATATTTACTAGGTTAATATAAATATATTGTTAAATAACTTTATTTAAGTATTATTTTATAATATATAACTAAAACATCATACTAATAAAACTTTACCCAAATATAGACTAATGAAAAAAAGAAACCTACAAATAATATAAATAATTATATTATTTGTAGTAATAAATATATTTAAAATTGTTATTTACAAGTGAAAAGAGATGTTTGAGCACAGTAACCTATAATATTAAGACATACCTAACTAATATTGCCCTACTATGGAGATGCATATTATAAACTAAAACTCTGACCGTAAAGAATGGGAAGATTGGGGAGACTGATAAGGAAAAGGCTCGAGGACTGGCATGTCGACAGTACCAATAGCAAATAGCATTTTTTATAATAACACGCACACCAAGATACGCGCACTACTAATAGCTTTAAACTCTAAAGTATATGTTATACCTATTATATAGGTGTAGGCATAGTGAGTTCATAAACTCGAACAGCGAGATCCTGTTGAGACTAATCCCATTCGTATTTTCGAAAATACGAATGGGATGTCTCTTTTTGATGTCTATCTTTCTTGGTTTGATATCTGATGGGAAGAGATAGACGTTCCTTGAATATAAGTGGAGTGAAAAACATCTACTTAAAATACGTAAGATCTTATAGTTACCTACGAGGTACATAAATCTCAAATGATACCTTACAGCCAAACAATAGCAATATCATATGGATACCTACAGTTCCAAGAGCCTCAATAACACCTATCACCTATGTAGATTACGCCGCCATTCCACTCGAGCCCAAGCGCCCTCCAGCTCGAGTGGGCACTCAGCGCGGCGGAGCTCGAGGTAGGGAACGCCACCAGCGCCCACTCCAACAAGTCGACGCTGGTCCTGCTGGACACGGGGGAGTGTGTTCGAGACTACCGTCGACTTAGCCGACGAGCGATCTCTTATCACCATCTTTATACTTTTTTTATCTATATGTTGCCTTATGGCAAATATCTACATTGATTCCTGGCGTCAAAGCTCTAACTTCTGCTGTTACCCACATGAGTTAATTCTAATTATATAAATATACTTTATATACACTTGCTTGGGAATAATAGGTAGGTAACAAAATTTAATAGAAATAACATTTGTGTATCATCATGCCACGCCTCGTGCAGGGTAGGCAGAGCCATATAATCTGGGCTCTATTCTCCTTTTGTGTCGTCTATTCGTATAGATAGGTAACCTTTTTTCATTTAAGTCACTTCCGTTTCGAGGACTTTTATTAAATCAACAAAATAACTTTCGTTACGTTCAGAATGAGCATTTAAAGACCACAATAATAAACATAAGATCCGACAACATTTAACAGTAACAAAAACTCAGGCGCTTAACTGCAAAAAAAATATTTCGATAAACCAACTTAAAAACCAATTATCTGTCAATACGAGACAAAGTGGGCAATTAAATCAATCAATCATAATTAATTGGTCCAAAAAAAAGTAGATAAAAAAGGTTCCTGGTCGACATCAGCAGAGGTCTCGAATACCGGTGAGCCCTGCGCCGGGCCCGCTAGGTGAGGTACCCCAGACCAACCGCTGATGATATCGACCTGCCGAAAACTGCTACTACTACCGCACATAGTGACGTCCTTATCGCCCTATCTGCGATAATTTGTCGACGCGCGATAATGAGCCGCTCCCTGATTGCCCACAATTAGCGGCGGGACACTCACCGGTAGATAACCGTTCATGTTGGGGCATGAGCCAACTGCTCCGTGGAGATGATCTAGCTACACAGATGCAAGCCAGTTAGAATCTTTGTTTTCATTAGGTTTTCAGAAAAATGCGATTAAATCACTAACTTGTATCCAGCTGACGGTAGCAGATCTACGAAATTCATAAATGGGATCGATCAATACATTATTGTTTAACGACATTGCTCGCTTCCACTATTCCGGCTAAATGGTTACGAAATGGGCGACAACAAAAAGTATTTACATTACGAACCTACTTACTATTAGAATGGGCAAGCATAACATACGATGCCCATTAATTAATTTGTGTTAATGTCTACGCCATTAAACTAAATCATAATCATAAATGTTGTGTGGGTTGTCTTTATCTTTAGTTTTCCTTTTATCGTCAAGCAATCAATGTTTTGTATTTATATCAATGCAACATCGGATGCTCAAATCAAGCAGAACCGCAAATCTTAAATCCGGCTTCCTCCTACCATCGCTCAGAAGGACAATTATTTAAAATCTTTACGGTCAACCATTATTTAATTAAATAAATAAAAGTTCTAATGGATTCCTCCCAACAAAGTTTATTAAGCTTAGAATCCTTCAGCAATACCAACAATAACTAATACCAAAAATAAACTAGCTTCCTCAACAATACCAAGGTTGGTCCCTCTGCAATACCGTTCTATTGCAGTGTATACCTAGCCGTCGTTTGATGAACGATCCCCGAGCAGACATAAACGCTTATAAATCTCTATTAACATACTCGAAACCATTGTCACTACGAAGAACCTTATGTTAAGTCTCCCTTTCAACAATATTTAAATCTACAAATATTATTCTTTACTTGTGACTTATACTTCAGAAAATAAAAAAATACCATAGGTACCACTAAAGTCATCAAAAAACAAAACATACTTATTATCTTCTATCGAACCACATCAAAAGGTCCACCACACATCTGATTGTATAAATTCCAAAAGATTTTTAGCCTTACGATACTTAACCTTCTTAAATGGGTTTTGACTCTGTGCCTTCCTGGAGAAGACCACCTACGACAGAAGTGAGATAGCACTAAACGATATAGTAATGATCTTTTTTGTTTTTTTGAGATTCAAAAACTCATCAAGTGACCTAGTCATGTTACGGTTTTGGCTTGTGGGTTCACACCGGTTTTCAGGTAATCTCCTGAAAACTGGTGCATTGCATCGATTTCTTGTCGAGGTGGTAGTCTCCTTTCAGGGTGAAGTTACGAAATGGGTGGTTGAATTGACGATAACGCAGTGATTATATTAAAATATAAGGGCCGGTATCTTATTTTAAACCGCTTTAAATCCTTTTTTCTTAAAAATAATTATTTCGTAAAGCCGGCAAGAGTTGCTCTTTGAGAGTTTAAAGAACCATTAAAAAATATATATTATGTTTCATACCCCGTAATTAATATAATATCATAAACAAAATAGAGGTACTAGTCTATTAAAGCTCCGGTTGTTTATTAAGGCCAAATCTCTTTTAAATCTTTTCGAAAAACCACGAAACGATATTAAATATTTTATTGAATGCATTTAAATATACACTTATCAATTATTTTTTTTATATAAGGTTTATAATATCTTTGGGAATAGCAATTTTCAGCCAAATTAACTTTTAACAAAAACCGGGCCTTATTATCCGCACTTTTTAAAATAATTTATGTAATAATAAATACCTAGGATATGGTTTATACCGGATTGGACTTAGCTTTAGGCTTCCATGTATTTTGTTTCTTTTAATAATCAATAATATAACACCAACGTAAATCGAATTATTTCAAATGGGCCTTATTATACTCTGGCCCTTATTACCCTCTGGTACCTTACTTGTAATGCAATTCGTCTTTATCGCCCCCCATTTCGTAATCGCATCAATTATCCGGCATTGTGGGGGCGATCAATGCTGTTTAAGAACAATTATTGATCCCTTTCATAGACTTTGTATGTCTGCTCACCACCAGGTAGATACACATGCCGTGCTAAAATAAAATAATAATTATAAAAAAGTGTAGAAAATGTACAACTATATGCTCATCTTCGCATTCGTTTGTTTCAATGGGGACTTCGAATTCCTAGAAGCAAAATTCATAAATACTTATGTATAAAATAAAATAGGAAATTTTCAGAATCTTCAGATTTAGATTGTTTAATTAATTTTGTGATTTATTTAAAAAACTTAAATTCCCATGTAGATTATACTAAAACCTCATTCCCGGTTACTAAAATTATATACTAGGTGGTTTTTTACAGTGGATTTTTTGACGTTTTTATGCCATAAGTATTACTTTACTCGTAGAACACATTAAAAAAAATCTTCAAAAAAAATGACCGAAAAATAAATTACCATATTTGCCTATATGCTTAAAATTACTCCACAAACACATATTATCTTCGTATCAAGCTAATGAAATACTTTTAGACAGGTGGCGGGGTTGCAATCGTGGTTTTAGCATAAAAGTTGATGTGATTTGTAGGCCTTTTCTATACTTTGAATCTTTTTATCTAAAAGTTTTTAAATGGAAAAAAATATGTTTAATTTTTATCATAGAAAACAATATTAAAATTTTGCTACTGTGACAAAAAATAAGTTGGTATAATGTTGGTATGTTGGTTTAATACATAAATAATATTTCTGTTATGTGTATCTTTTTATATTATAATATTAAACATTTTTTTTTTCTGTCCGACAAAAATATTATTTTAATTCTGCGACAAACAATACATAATTGCGTGTTACTGGAAGTGCGAAAGCTCATTGTGTATGGCGAAGTCTGCGCTTCGTGATTACGAATGCTTTAATCTTTTTTAACCATTTAGCATATATTTAAAATTTTATTCAATAAAATATACAAAACATATATATATATAAAAGTAACTAATAACTAACTAAATAAAATATTTCTTGAAGATCTTCCGATGCTGCGCACGTGTTCAAAATACTCAACGCATTGCCCCTTTGAATTTCCAGCGATATTCGTTGGAAGAAAAGAATTCGTTGGGTAACAAAATGCATGCATATACTGTGGCAGATATACCAACCCGCACTACAAAAATTGGTGATTCGTATATCTGTCGCACTATTAAAATGTGGAATGCTCTACCTGCTCGCGTGTTTCCTTCTTCCTATAGTCTCGAGTCCTTTAAACGAAGCGTGTATAGGCATCCTAAGCCGGCATACCAGGGGCAATCAACGGTTACGTAGATCGTAATTGTTGGTTGCATTTGTTCTTGGACCTTCATACTGCTTTCCATCGGGTAGATGTGAGGTCACATGCCGAGTTCTCATAAAAAAAAAGAAATAAGACCTAGCGCGATGGTCTCCAGATGCATTAGTTGATAATTTACCAAGTTGTTGACCAATCTTTAATGCATCTGGAGACCTAAAGTTTCCACCGAAAACGCCAGAAATTCAAAAGAGGAGCAATGCGTTTTATATTTGTTGAATCTTTTTGTTTCGGGTCAAAAGCGCCGCAGCACCGGAAGATACAGAGGTGATGTGGACGTAACTTGGAGCTAGGGTGTCCACACAAGTAGCTTCCCATAAAAGTGCTCGATAAAACATCTTTGTGTACAGTCTATTGTATAATGTAAACATAATGCTGTAAATGATTTAAAAATTTTGGATAATCGGATTAGGTAAGGATTGTTCCCTATAGCGATGATTATCATCACCAATTCATTAAGTGGGCTGGTTTCAGAAGAGTTCGCGATATATGTGTTCCAGCATTTATTTTGTCACCTATAATATTGTCACCAAATTATTTTCTTTTATTCTCACATTATACATGCATACTACTTAGAGATTTCATTCTTAACGACGCTACTTCAGACTGCAATTTACGATGTCTGAATTCCTCTCCTCTACAGGATCCATCGTCTCAACATGATAGGGATAAAATTTCCATGAAACATGACGTGTTTAATAATCTTTTACACTTACATTGAGGCATTTGGATATATCAATGCATAGCGTAAACCGCTGGTCATATAGACATAAAATTTGGTGAGTTCTTTGTGAGGTGTAGGTATCCACTAAGAAAGGGTTTATCGAAATTCCATCCATAAGGGGGTGGAAAGGGGTGTAAAAGTTCATATTCCCTGCGTCTATCAACTTGGAAATTAGAATTAATCCACTTCAAAACAATTAATAATAATAATAATATATAATTTTATTCATTAATTTATTTGTGGGAATCGAATCCACGACCTCCGGATACAACGACAATAATGAAATATTAATTTTATATATATTTATATATAAAAAGTACTTATAACACTAGCTATGTTGCAACGGAAAGTATCATACCATAGCAATACAGCGTGTATTACTATGGATACCCTCTGTTGAATTATAAGATTTGAGTTTCAATTTATCGTCACATCTTTAAGTTTATTTTCCAATAGAACATATTAATGTGTTGGCGGCCTTGGACCATGAGCTCAACGACTAATGGCACAAACGAAAAAATATTTGAAATTTGGCTATATTTTCGTATTTTTTTGACAGCATAAGTCTCTGAAGCAAATTACTAGATCCAGAAACATAAGTTGGCGCTAGAGTGTCTACCTGCACATGCTGCATCATGTGCAGGCATTCACCGTTTTTCCATGGGAGGAAGCGACATAACGTCGACGCGTTTTCCGTCACCTCGGCTTAAACCTCTTGATTCTAAACAACACGAGATTTCGGCAGCTAATAATGCCGTTTTGATAATGGAATTGAGAGCTGCATGTCTTGACACTCTTTCTGCTGACTGTGAACAACTTAATCCATAGAAAATTCACTTAAAAAGTCGGATCTGTACGAAGAGTATAAATAATTTTTGATACTGACAATGAATATTTTAAAAGTGTGACATGTGACAACGTGAGAATTAAAAATAATTTTAAACTACATACATATTATCACGGCTGCCTTACGGCGCCGGAGACCGCCTAGATGGCCGAAAACCGGGACCGACGTGCTCTCCGAGGCACTATAGTAGTGTTGTCAAACAAATGTACATATTTTTTTTAATTAAAAACTCATTGGTACACACCGGGATTCGAACCAGGGACCTTAGTGTTTTTATGTGCAAGGTCTAACCAACTCGGCCACCACGTATATCAATATTTTTTAATCTTTTAGACAGCCTAGTAGTTTATGGCATCAAACATTAATGGAGATCAGTTCCTTGCTACTTAAAATGTTAACCTTCGGTAATATATATCAATATATCTGTAAATAAAGAAAAACTTGTGCATTAAGTGAGTTACAAAAGTTTGCATTTAGCCGAATTAAATGTTAAACCAAGTTCTTTAAAATTATAACCAGAAATTTCAAATCTTCGGTAACGTTTTCAATATTTCCAGCGATTGTCCTGTCATCTAAGAACCAGACATTGAGTTCTGACTTTACTTTAGATATTATTGGCTGAATGCTCAAGCTCAATAATCAAATGAAATGGGTCCAAGGGGGTCACCTTGTTGGATACCCGCGGTAGAATTATAATATGATCATAAAAAAACTATTTTTGAATTATTAGAGTAATTTTGAGGGCTTTATTCAAAACGGTTTTTAAAATAACATCTCTTTCTTGTGAGTTAAAAAAGCATTCTTCAAATCGACTTCTTATCTTGATTTTTGTTTATGTCCGTACTGAATGTATAGCGGCTTCACATCCGCGTCTACTGCCAAATCCGATCCGAAGATGAGTGGGACAATTGCCGACAAGTGTCGACTGAGATAATTGCCTGTTTTTTCCCTTTTATTAAGTATCAATCTGCTGCAAGCAATATTTGCTAAAAGTCTTCGCAGAATGCAACCGATGGCTATTAGTTTGACACAGCCGTCCTTTTTTTAAAATGCCATAAGGGAAGCGCCATAAATAAAAGGACAAGTATCCATTCAATGTAGGAACAAATTATATCATAATATTATTATTTAAAAATATTAATACGTATTTAAGAGAATACATGTGATGCTATTTAAAAAAATAATTTGATTAACGACACGTTTCAAAGTGATAACGTAGGTAGTTGTTCGAGCGATCTTCTCATTTCATTACATACGGTTTCTACTTAACGACCAATTAAATTATTTGTAGCGCGCATGAAGAGCACCGACTCGCGAATACCTGCAGTCCAATAAACATTGCACATTCATAGAATTCCTTTACGTAATAAAAATGCGAAGCGGTGCGGTGATGCGTTTACACGTTATCGCGGTATCGCGTGCGCCCTCCTAACGCGATTAGCGGCAGACTGCGGCAGTGCAGCGCCGGCCGCCGCATGAGTCTGTCCGCCGCCGCCGGCGTCGACGGGGAGCCGCGCCCCGACCTCATCGAGGTGCTGGAGCCGCTGCACGTGGCCGAGGCGCCGCCGCCAGAGGGCAACGTCAAGCTACACAACTACCGCCTCGTGCAGGACAACCTCCGCGTCTACTCCCCCACCGGCGACGTCCACACCTCTCCGGTCAAAGGAAAGTTGGTGTCCCGCTTCGAGGTTTGCAGCACCATTTCGCCGCCGCGAGCTAAAATCCTTGAACTTTTAAGACCTGAAGATCCTGGTCGTGATGCCCTGGAAGAGATAGTAAAGCCTGCACCACGACGAGGATTCCTAAATACTCTGGATGAGGACTCTAGAATATTTCTGCAGAGGGCGCTGTTGTCTCCGAGTCCACGGATGTCGGAGCCAACAACACCTGAGCCCCGGACGATGACCCCGGAGCCCGAGAGCCGACTGCCTCTCGAGGCCGAGGGCCGGCTGCCGAGACAGACAATGACTCCTGAGCCCGCGAATCTGCTGCCGGGACAGACGATGACTCCTGAGGCCGAGAGTCGGCTGCCGAGACAGACAATGACTCCTGAGCCCGCAAGCCGGCTGCCGAGACAGACGATGACTTCGGAGGCCGAGAGTCGGCTGTCGAAACAGACAATGACTCTGGAAACCGATAGCCCGCTGGCGAGACAGATAATGACTTCAGAGCCCAAGTGCCAGCTGCCTAGACAGAAGATGACTCTGGAACCCAAGAGCCGGTTTCCAAGACAGATGTCTTTAGCAGAGGAGTTACACGAAGCCGAACGCGGGAAGTGCACTAATTGGTTCATTCGCGATGGCTGGCCTGAACGGAAGACGCTGCAGGCCGTATGTGAACCGCAGCGTCATACGTCGGGAGCGTCGTGCGGCACAGCTCGGCGTCTGGATGCATTGCTGGCGGAGTCACGCTCACTGCACTCAGAGCTGGCCGACATCCACGCGGACATCCAGGTGCTGGTCCGACGCGGCGTGCGCTCCTGACCCATCCTGACGGTCCGTTCCCCTCTCCTGCACGTTGAGATAATCGGATCTTGCTATCCTGGAGAGCGGGACTCGAACCCATGATCCCCGATAACGCGACAAGAAGCTCAACCGGTGAGCCATCCCGGTACAGATCACCCTCAAGGATTTTTTTATTTCAATTTTATCTTAATAATTTCAATAATATAAATATTCTGATGAGCAATTGAAATCGCGGAAAATATTTTTGTTAAGTTTTACAGTTGTAGCATCCGCCATTCCTAAAATATAATACAGTAAGAAGAACCACAGTTTACCTTTTTTACCCCTTCCTCTCACTCTCTATTAAAATTCCCTAAAATAATGAAACATCAATATTTTTTATGTAAGAAGAGTCAATATTTTGTATGTAACAAATGTCAAGTCGGTAACATTTTCCATTACCGAGATATTCACTTTCCTGAAAATTGCTTCTACAACAATACACAAGGAAGTTATTGTCCGCATTTCATATTCTTAGCGTCAATAGTTTCGGCGATGCAACGATGATAAGTAAGTCAGCACAAGTTCTTAGTCGAACCTAAAAATGAATTCATATATTTTTTTTACGTGGTGGCCTAGTTGGTTAGACCTTGGACTTAAAAAACACCTGGGTCCCTGGTTCGAATCCCGGTGTGTACCAATGAGTTTTTAATTTAAAAATTTATGTACATTTGTTTGACAACACCACTATAGTGCCTCGGAGAGCACGTTAAGCTGTCGGTCCCGGTTTATACCAACTTGTGAAACTGTTTATAGATGGGTTATTGAGTCAAAACATCGCGACGAGCTAGCCACTTGTTCGGTGTAGATTCATACCATCGGCTACGACGAGGGGGGATTAAAACCCCTCAGCTGGGTACCCTGGGGCCGTCTAGGCGGTCTCGGGCGCCGTAAGGCACCCGTGATGATACATATATACATATACATATATTTTTTTTTTCCATTAAACAAAAGATCCACAGCATTAATTACATACGAGTATTTCAAATAATAAACATTACAGTAATAAATGCCAGAATGGGATTTTAATTATGTTGCTTGATCTTAAAACTAAGTATAAATATGTATGTGATTGTGAGTGTACTGTTTGGGACTGATGTGTAAAATAAAATATAATATAATTAATAAAATAATAACAATACGTAGAACTGTTGAAACATATTGTCCTAACTACCAATACATGTTACATGGACACTTATACATGTTTAACTTAAAAAACAGCCAAACCATAACAAACTACATACTGACTGGGAATAGATGCCACGATCTGTGGCAAGATACCGCGCCAATGCGAAACCACTAAACCTCGGAGACGGTCTATATAATATTTAAATAATTACGTCTCCTCCGTCCAGAGTTCTAACAATAGCGATTGCTTATGAATGGTTGTACTATGGCAGTGTGAGTCGGCTCGTGCGGTGCGGTGTGCGGCGGCGGCGCGCAGGCTGGCGGCGGAGGCGCGCGGGCTCAGCTTCCTGGACGACGTGCTGGCCTTGCTGAGGGGAGATGTGGCCGCGGCCGCTCGGGCGCACGCCTGGCCCTTCGCTGTGGCCCCTCGGGACCCTGACAGGAACTACGTCATATGATCAGGTACCCAACTCTACAAAAGTGGAATACACACGAATTGAAAAGTACCCATTTCAGATCTACAAAGTCCATAAATGGGGTCGATCAATACATTGTTGTTTAAGAATATTGATCGTTTCAATATGCCGGCTAAATGATGCGGTAACGAAATAGGCGGCGACTTGGACGTATTTGCAACACGAGTCTATTTTAATATCCTCGGTGTTTTATCGTCAAACTATCGCCTTCCTCCATACTAACCTAATAATAATAATTAAATGAATTTTTTTTTTTGAGGGTGTCACAATAAATCTGTTGTGAATAGGTGCAGATCCTAAAAGACCTATTAATAATGTTTTAAAGATTTTAATGGAATTTATTACAAAAACAATAATAATAAAGATTTATAAAAATAATTATCAGGTCTAATTAAATAAATGTAATCCGCGTAGAATGGTGGTAAGAACACTGGCTGTATTTCACCGATGGATCGCAGTACTAATTATTTGAGCGAGGAATGGACCAGCCCTCTTTTCACCAGAGGTGAAGAGACGAGGTGTTAGGATCCATTCCTAGCGCTTTGAACCCATGGGCCTAGAGCCCCTACTGCGGCGCAAATATGTGACACTCATGGCGTCCTACACAAGGACCCGGCCCGCTCCCATGGGATCAACGTGATAACATTAGGTCTCTTACCATCATCGCGGCTAATAACTACATTCTTTGTGTCTTCTTCGACCTTCGTCTGCAGAAAACATAATTGTCCATGTGGAAAAGAGGTCGCTTTGGGGCCTATAGGCTTGCATACTCTAAAAGTGCAGGCAGGTACTCTCGCTACGGCTTCCTTAATATATTAATAGCTGATATCCCTTCTATATTCTATTTTTTTAAATAATCGTACGAAACGTTAAAAAGGAGATTTCGTTTGAATACAAAATTGTTTTAACTTTTAATGTAATTTTATATCATTTTATTACCTATAAATAACGCGAGGGATTAGCAAAAAAGTAGGTAATCTATAATGATCAAGAATGCTCTAATTATATCAACAGACTATAATATGATTGTTAAGGTTTATACAATTCCTAAAACGTAGTTACAATGCCCCGATCGAGTAGTTTATTGTGATGTATTTTCACAGTTTATCATACTTTGTTTGTAGATAATATTGTCAGTACTCACACAAATTATTTACAAACAATTAAAAAAGATAAGATTATTTACAAACAGCGGCCCCAAATCAGTACTATACAGGACAGATATATAATAATGAATAATCCAAGCGTCAAAACGTCCGGGTCGCTTCAAATTGTCGGCCATAAGTTGGTAGGCAACAACTACCTATATATTTCCGGTAAACCACTTCAATATTTCCCGCCTTAGTAACTACTTATCTCATACTAGCTGACCCTGGGAACTTCATATCACCTACTGAGATTTTATTTATTTATTTATTTAAATCTTTATTGCATACAAAATACAAAGGCGGACTTAATGCCGCTAATAATTAATGATTTAATTAATGAGATGATGTCTTTCAGACGATATATGGATAAATAGTAGATATAACAGTCACTAAAATTATGGCTGTATGTCGTCACACTGGTGGAAGACTAGAAAACACAAAAATAGTGACAGAGCCGTGTACCATCATTTTACATACAGATTTACTTATTTTTTTAAAATTCTTTATTGCACAAAATTATACATAGGCGAGTTTTAATGCCTTGGGCATTTTCTACCAGCTAACCTTTGATATAGTGTTAACACTATTAATTTTTTTAGTTTTCCTTGATTAGGATTATCTCAATTATTTTTCTTTTTAAAGCGAACAAAAGAAAACATTTAAGTCGGTCAAAGTCGAAAATATTTCAAAGTCAAAAATATTTATTTCATGTAAACCTTTACAGGCATTTATAAAAAGTAAAAAAAAAAAAAGTATATATACTCAAGGTCCTGTGTGAACTTGGCCAGGTTGTCATTCCTCCCACAGATATACCTATGTTGAGAATATAATACAAAATAAACAAATCGTAAACTATTAAACTATTGTCCTTGCGGGAGAAAAAAAAACAGCCCAACCGAACACATACTACATAACCAACCAGTTTAAGACTAGGTGGTTAGCTGGTTCCATTGACCTGTCAATCGTTGACTGCCCTGCAAAAGTGCCACCAAGGCGACCAACCCAACAGACCATAGCTACGCCCTAAATATACATACTTTAATATAGGTAATCAAAATATACCTACAAGTAGATAGATGGAAGGTATCTTTTAGGGCGCAAACGCTGATCGCAAGTCGATCGCCTCAGAGAAACCCTGGAGATAAAGGTACCAGCAAGTAAAAAACTCTGATGTTCCACTTGTACCGTATCATCAGAGGAGCATGGTCCTGCATGGTTATTGACTTACACCTATGGTTATAGCATGTGGTATATACTCTCATTCTACTGAAGCACGCGTAGGCCCCATGGCAGATATACTATCTTACAATATTGAAAGTACAGAATTACAGAACACAACATTTCTTTGATGCCAGCGCCGGCCTATCAGCAGAAGATTTTTCAGGATCTCCGCTTATTATATGATAACAAACAAATGTGCGTGCCCAGCGGAGATCCAAGGCCCCCACAGCACCACCCGATCACGGACGTAACGTATATGTCAGCCATCCTTCTGCTCAACCAGGCCCTTAGGGTGCAGACCAGAACCCGGCACACGCGCCACCACTGCAATGACCTTCAAAGGAGAGGAAATCCGCTGGATACGTATACTACTACATTGCAGGGCCAAATACATAGCTGAATCCAAGGCCTGCGCAAACATCAACTAGTTAAAAAAATATAGACATGTATTCTCTTAATACATTCCTTAGTCAACTAAATTCATTTAGCAGTCTAAGATTCACTCATGAAATTTCTAAAACTAACATAACATTTTTAGATGTAGATATTACTTATAATAATCATAATATTTCAACTTCTGTTCATTTTAAAGAAACCAACAAGTTACAGTATCTGCATTACAGTAGTTGCCACCCGTCGCACACAAAACGGTCTATACCACATTCACTTTCTATCCGCGGTAAAAGAATTTGTAATAATTCAACATCTTTGGCTAAATATCAAGGCAAAATCTTCAATGGGTTATGTAGGCGCGATTATCCCCCAAACTTTTTACACAAACACATGAACAGGCCTTCTAACACTCCAAACGCTATACACACACAACAACAAAATTCCCTTCGGCTTATAATACCATACTTCCACGGGGCACACAAAATTCAAAATTTATTAAAGGATAGCTTCTCTATCCTTAAAAATAATAATATTACACGAAATCTTTTGGAAACGTGCCCTAGTGTAACGTATAAACAAAATCAAAATTTAAAAGCTATTTTGGCTAAAAATAAAAATACACGGAGCAATAACACATTGTTAGGTACACACAAGTGCAACCAATCTCGTTGCAAAACATGTCCCATAATAAATTCCGATATCAATATACAAACTCATCATAACCCTGTTGTCATCAAAATTCAAAATTTCGCACAATGTACTACTTCTCATTGCGTATATATGCTGGAGTGCAGATTTTGTAACAGTTTTTATGTGGGAGAAACTACGACACCCCTTCGTACTCGCATGAATGGACACAGACATTCAGTAGATTCTCAAATTAATAATATTTTACCTGTGCCCACCCATGCGCGTATACATAACACTACCTTTAACAATTGTTTCACAGTAAGAGTATTAAAGAGTTTTCCTAAAACTATTCGGTCTATTGATTTAAAAACATGGGAAAGCTCTTTTATATGGCAGCTTGGTGCATACTATAGCCCTGGTCTGAATGTAATGCATTAGGTTTTGTCTAACTTGTTTTGTAAATTTATTAATATCGAACCAACAATGGACATAACGTGCTGATGATGTTTTCCATGATGGGCTAGGTGGTGATGATATTTTTCTAAAAAATAAATACAAAACTGTATAGTGCATTGCCTTTACCATTGCTAATAGACATAAAATTACTTCTTCAAAATTTATGACAAAGACCTTCAGTCACTGTCACTGATGACGCCGCTCCATAGAGAGGCGAAATATTTGGCAATAAAATTTTATAGCTTCAATTTATATATTTTACCAAGTAAGAAACACATCTAACACACTTTATTTGTTTCAGATAATAGACATGTATTCTATAATTCTGTTAACAAAATAACTTAAAATAAATAAGACAAATTAACATAAATGTTAAGTAATAACTAATTACCTATTACCTTGTAGAAAATAATAAATATTTAAAATTAAAATAATAATAAAAGGTTATAGTACCTAATAACAAGTTATTACCTCATCCAAAAATATATAAAAAATACCTATTGTAGTATAAAAAAATATATACCTATAATAGTAAGTATAATGAATTATTACAATATGACAGTTACTTTGATTACTTTGATTGAATATATATATATATATAATAATATGTAGGACAATTTACACATATTGCTCTGGTACTATGTGTACCAGGTACTAGGTACTTCTGGTACTATGTGTACCAGAAGCAACGATATAATACATATTATATTTTATAAACACCCAGACCATGACAAACTGTACAGAAAAAGCGTACTAATATTTTGTTGCCATGGGTGGGAATCGAACCCACGACCTCCGAATACAACGCCAAAGACTACTAGTTTACTATTAGTTTATAGATTCCAGACGCAGAGAGGACTGATTCCAGACATCTCTGTCATTAATATAATCATTAACTTTGTAAAAATTGTAATACGCCTTGGCTATTAAAGTTTGCTTTAATAGCCAAGGCGTATTACAATTTTCTAATTTCATATCATTTAGTTCTATAATTGATTTTGGTAATTTATTAAATAGCCTAATATTGTTTATTAGAAATCATTTATTAGTTTTTTGTAATCTGAATCTTGGTATGTCAATTTGGTTCATATTTCTTAAGTTAATTTTTCTTAACATATAATAAGTTCTCAAATATGTATTGGGAGGGCAGTGTCATTATATCAATTTCAGGAAAGATTTATCGAAGGGATTCCCGGGTCTTCATAAATTGCTATTATAGCTCTTTTCTGCAAGATAAATATGGTTTCTATGTCTGCCGCCGAGCCCCAGATAATAAGACCATAAGTCATAATACTATGGAAATAGGCAAAGTACACTAACCTGGCTGTTGCCACATCAGTTAATAGTCTGATCTTTCTGACTGCATATGTTGCTGAGCTCAATCTATTAGATAACGCGTTTATATGAGCTCTCCATTGCAGTTTGGAAACACAGTGGAGTCGACAAATTCCAGATCAGTGCCACCTATCTTCACTGTGGCATTGATATTTGATACATTAGGCAACGTAAATTTCAGGCACTTAGTGTTCTTTGCATTTAAAACTAAATTATTTGCCGTGAACCATTTTGAAACCATTTCCAGAGTGTCATTTGCTGCCGATAATATATTATCTTTCCTACTAACCTTAAACAGTAGGGATGTATCATCAGCAAATAGCACTATCTGCGCCGTCTCCTGTACCATATGTGGAAGATCATTGATGTATACTAGGAACAGGAACGGGCCTAAAATTGAGCCCTGGGGGACACCTATCTTTACAATGGTTCCGTCGGATACACAACCATCAATATTAACACCTTAAGTTCTATTAGAAAGGTAGGACTTTATTAGACTTAAAGCTAAATCACGAATGCCATAAAATTCCAGCTTATCTAATAAAGTTTGATGGTCAACACAATCAAACGCTTTAGACAAATCACAGAAAACGCCAACGAGATCCTGGGAGTTTTCCCAGGCGTCAATTATTTCAGTAATCAGTCTTGTGCCGGCATTTGTTGTGTTTCTACCTTTTGTGAACCCGTATTGTTGATCATGTAACAATTTATGAGTATTAAAATGATTTAACAGCTGACCAAGAATTATTTTTTCGAATATTCTACTTAAGGCTGGCAGGACAGAAACAGGACGATAATTATTTGGATCTGTCTTACTGCCGGGCTTGAATATGGGAACTACTTTACTATTCTTCATAAGGTCGGTTCCTTCATTAACACACCCATTAAAAATATCAGCGAGTACCGGTCCTATAGTATGAATGATTGCTTCGATAGCTTTGACAGATAGCCCCCATAAATCTTCAGTTTTATTTTTATTTAACATTTTAAAGTGTTTTAGTATATCCTCATTAGTGACATATTTAAAATTAAAATTAGATATAATTGGTATTTTAATATATCGTTTTAAAAAATCATTAGCAGTACTAGCTGATGATTTAATACAGTTTGTAATTTGTAAAGGGATATTAGTAAAGAATTCCTCGAATAACTTAGCAACTTGTTTTTTATCTGATACGTAACTCCGTTTTGTCTAATTGAAATTGTATTTTGCCTGATTATATTTTTACCGGTTTCAGTATTTATCATTTTCCATACACACTTGGATTTATTATCTGACTGTTTGATTTTGGATCCAATGTAAATAGATTTAGCTGTAATACAAACTTTCTTAAACAATTTTGAATAATTCCTAACATAATTATGGAAATGTTGGTCAGAAGTATATGATCTTTTGTCATATAGATCATATAGTGTATCCCTACTTATTCTAATGCCTTTAGTTGCCCAAGTAGCAAAATTTAATTTGTCAGTAATTTTCTTTGTCTTTATTTGACATATTTTATTAAATTCTTGATTTATTATTTTATGTAGATTGGAGTATGTGATATTAGGTTGATTAATATTATATATGAAGCTGGACATTTCACTTATTATATTTTCATTCAAATTATTGAGTTTATTATCTGTTATGGGCCTATACCTAATATTTTTATTTATGGGTTTAGTTTGTGACTGAAAGCTAACTAACAAACATTTATGGTCAGATGGCACCCCAGTAATAACAGAGTTACTTAAGAGAGAATAAAACGTTAGTAAATACATTATCAATACAAGTCCGGCTAGTTGAAGTAATCCTAGTTGGTTCCATGAATACATTATTTAAGTTAAAAGAAGTAAACAATGAAATAAGTTTTTGTTTGTCGCTGTTATTTATTAAAATATCTATATTGAAATCCCCACATATAAAAAATTGTTTATTTAAGTCATAAATTTTTGACAAAACATCCTCCATTATATTAATAAAATTATGTAAAGCAGAAGCGGGGGGTCTGTATATGCATAGAATAATATAAGTATCCATCTTTGCACATATATATATGAGATCTCAAAAACACGTTCAACTGATAGTTTTACAATATCCTTCCGCTCTTTGCATTTTAGTGTATCTCTAATTAAAATAATAGTTCCACTTCCTTTGCAGGAGTTCCTATTGAAAAAACTAGCAATTACAAAGTTATTTATATTAAAACACATTTTCTCTGCTTTTAGCCAGGATTCTGTAAAACACATCAAATCTAAATTATATTTTTCAATTAATAATTCTATATTGAGAACTTTGCTAGATTCTAGATTAGAGATTACTAGATTCCTTACACTTTAAAGTATTTTTAATTAAAATTATAGAGCCACCTCCTTCACAGGAGGTTCTATTAAAAAAACTAGCAACTGAGAAATTATTTACATTAAAACACATTTTGTCGGACTTTAGCCAGGATTCTGTAAAATACATTATATCTAAGTTATATTTTTCTATTAATATTTTTGTGAATTAAGTTAAGTTTACAAATGTCCTTCTCTATTGTCACATCTAAAAGTTTAAAGTTGTTTGCACCACAACATTATTAGTACTACTACTAAATAATGATGTGGAGTCAATGCTTAATAAAATATTATTAGCTACCAATGTAGTAATATTTCTCTGTACCATCATAGGTAGTTTTATGCGCTCCTGTGTCTCGTTAAAATGTCTAACAAATTTGTTTATGTCAAAAGGAGTAAACAAATTATTGTAGCAAGTCATATTATAAATACAATTATTTAAATAATATAAATGTTTATTCTGTTGGGCAGTATACTTTTTTGAATAAAGGAATGTACATAATGTAGCATTCCTTACTCCAAGTTTAGACAAAAGATCTACACTGTCCAACAAGTCTCCTTTGCTTGTGTTTAATCCATTTCCTACCATAATAACTATATTACTATATGAATTATAAAATTTGGAGGAAATGGATTTTACGATGTTCTTAAAACTATTGCCTGGCATACAATAGTTTGTCACAGAATGGTCTAAATGGTAATTAAAAATTTTACCCATTCCCATACCAATACTGTCTGTGAGCAGTAAGGTGTTGTTAGTTATGTCCTTTGGTACTCGTAGAGTTACGCTGGAATAGGCAATGGAAGATTCAGTATTTGACAAATTTATCTGATTTTCGAAGGAACAACAATTTTTATTTACAAATGACTCAAATCTCTCTGCATTATATCTGCTTAATTGGAGAATTTCATCCATATTTTTAATTTGCTCGGTAAGGTCATTATATTTATTTATTTCCAGAAAACTGACAGCTATTTAATACAAATACATATTGTCTTATAGAGTAACTTAAAAGCTATTGATAAGTTTTCACTGTTAAGTAACTGTGAACTCTTAAATTTGATATAAAACACCCTTATTACAAAGAACACACACAAATGAAGACAATACAAGCTTATACATATGCGTACACTGTTACATGTAAATATTTAGTCCTATACTGTGTCACCCGATGGTATGGCAAGTAGCGCTGTCATCAGTCTACGCAATGCCACATCGCTAATAGAGAACACGTCTATCTTATGAGTGTTCACAAATGAACAACAAAAATCTGTGACAACTGATATTTCTTTGTTAAGTCAGAGAGACATAAATGTAAGTTTGTTATTTCAGTTTTTAAGTTTAATTTGTCACTATCATGCTGTTGTTGTAAATTGACAATATATTCACTATTTTGTTTAGATTCCAGCATGAGCCTACGGCAGTCCGTTTTTAATGAAATATTCCTAATATAATTATTATTTAACTTATTCTTATATTTTCTAATGAACTTTAATAACTTAATATATTTTCTATTACTAAAATATCCACTATTTACGGTAGTTACACTATTATTAACTTTTAAGTACTTGTCGATTAACTCATCATGCAAACATAATGTTTGTTCGCTTTGACACCTCTCTTTTTCCTCTTCTAACTTCTCAATGGTCCTAAGAGCTTCATTAAGCTGTAGTTCGAGGTGGCTAATCCGATCCAATGTCTGCACATAATAATCACTATACAGGCCAACATCAGAGAGCTGCTCCTGTACTCAAGTCAAGGTCAAGTCGTTTTAAAGTTTTAGCGAGACTAACGAACGGCGACTATAGGGATACACAATAGGAGGTTGTAGGTCAAAATTAAAACTAGTTTATAATTTTAACCTACAGCCTCCTGTTCCTATTGTATATACATAACTTACCTCGTTATTGGTCTGACAATTAAAGTTAAAAATAAATCCGATATTTATAGAATATATATGTGTAGCAATGTTAAGGCTTACACGAACTGTTGGCAAGTCCGCCGTCAGACCGCGCACGCCAAACATAAATAAAGCGGGTAATGATATACGCGCCGATACTATCTGCCGGTTAAACTCTAGTTAAATAATCCCAACTTATAATGGATACGCTATAAAGTGAACATGCTTTTTTTATTTAATACAGGATATATTTTCGTATTTAAAAGACATTTTATATTACTGACTTTAGTAACCACACATGCTAATGTAATTTTAAAAAATATAGCGAGTGCAGCATGTTAAAAGTGTCTAGCCCTAATAGAACTCAAGGTATTAATATTAATGGCTGTGTATCCGACGGAACCATTATAAAGATGGCTGTCCCCCAGAGTCAATTTTAGGCCCGTTCCTGTTCCTAGTATATATCAATGATCTTCCACATATGGTACAGGAGACGGCGCAGATAGTGCTATATGCTGATGATACATCCCTATTGTTTAAAGTTAGTAGGAAAGATAATATATTATCGGCAGCAAATGACACTCTGGAAATAGTTTCAAAATGGTTCACGGCAAATAATTTAGTTTTAAATGCAAAGAAGACTAAGTGCCTGAAATTTACGTTGCCTAATGTATCTAATATCAATGCCACAGTGAAGATGGGTGGCACTGATCTGGAATTTGTTGACTCCACTGTATTTTTAGGAATCACAGTTAAAACCAAACTACTTTCTTCCTTCTTTAATACGAAAAAAATTTGTATTTATATATCCAAAATACTAATATCATTAATAACAAATAAATACAACTTTTTAATGAGATATTTTGCCACCAAATCTTCATGTCGCCAAATAAAATGTATTTTTCCGTCCTTAGATATTATTATTTAATATTTGTAACACTGAGAGTAAGCTTCAGTTGTTAAGTGTCACTTTTTGTAAACAAAACAAGAAATAATAAACGAGTCCGGTCATTTTGGACCCAACCGTAAAAGCTTAGCGTTCACAAACAACTATATGCTTACTTTATAATAAATAATTTAAGCATTATTTTCTAGTATTCAAAATAATTTTAGAAGTTGGGAAAAAAAAGTTCTGACAACTTTTGTTACGTGCAAATTCTTCTGCCTTTTCTGTATATATGTCCACATTATGCAGAAAAAAATATGCTTTATACATTAAAAAATATTATTTTTGCTTATCTGGATGGAGATTTAACAAAATAAAGAGAGATTTCACATTATTTTGAAAGAAAAAGAAAAAGGCTGGATAGTATTGAATCATTGAATGCCCTTTGTCCATTTATCGTATGAACAGAATAAAAATAAATAAATGTGGACTTGCATCCAGTGCTATGTTAAAAATATCCACAGATTATATAATTATTTTTTTTGTTCGGTTTTCTCAAATATAGAGATGGCAAAGATCTCTATGAACCATACAGCCTAGGTCAGATTATATAATATTATTCTGTCAATGCTGCAGCACAAGGAAACACTACTAATAATTTTGCTGATTAATAATTCGCGGGCCGAAATTGTTTGCTATACTAACCTAATAACTAGTCACAACATTACCTCAAATTGAAATTCAAATGAGAATAACTTTTTTCTCCCAACTTCGATGTAATTAACAATTTTATTATATGTATTTTCCTCTTTCGAACTGGATAGGTTTCATTTTTGAACGCGGCTTCTAAGCCTGGGTCTGAAAATAAATGGGCTATGCCCGTTCTTCTTTGTGATAATAACAAAAAAATTTGGGGCGAATCTTATATTAGGCAATTTGCAATAATTTCGCTAAAATATTATTATAAAACAATTGTGTTTTTAGAAAAGTTAGCGACCGTAACGATGACTTTGCGGGGTGTCAAAATTCTTCGTTACAAATTTTCGACAATCGCTAAATTTGACAAAAGGAATCGATACCGTACCAAAAATCGTTAAAACGCAATCGTTACGAGTTAGAGACCGCTATCTATGTCGAAACTGCAGGAGCTGATATGCAATTGAGGACTCGCAACTAATGAACAAATTGCTTATTACATATGAGGAATGTACCCTAGCTTAGTAGGTATGTAGTATCCCATATTGTAATAATTTAATATTACATAATTTATTTTTAAGTAATTGATTTTATTTTTGTTTTTTTTAGGTAATTGATGATTACCTGCTTATTTTTACTTAATTTATACTACAGTATACTGTGTAGTTATGCACATTAGTATAGTAACAAATAATCTGCTATAGGGTGTTTTACGCATGCTGTTCGGTGGAGTGCAATTTGAGTATGCTACTATATATATGGTATATAGCATAAGCAAATAAATGACTGTGCTCCTCTTTTAGTTTGTGTGAAGCACTAGAGTTTATTATTATTTGCTGGTTTCTTTTGCTCCGGGGTGTCTCTGAGGGGATAGACTTTACAGTTAGTATACCCGCCCTTAAAAATACCGATCCCTATACCTTTACTTATATATATATATATATATATATATATATGTGATTGGTTACTAACCTTTTATTTAGAATAAATATTTAAGGCGTGGGTATGGTCGGTGAAGTTGGTCGCCTTGGTGGCTCCCTTCAAATCAAATCAAATATTGTTTATGTAAATCTTTACAGATATTTATGAATAGTCAAAAAAAAAAAAAAAGTATTAACAATAAGGTTCTAGAGTGCGTTTGGTTAGGCTGTTATATATATATAACCATTATAGATTAATTAATAAAATGTGTCATAAATAAAAGTATTAAAAAAACCAACCAACCGAACGCACGCTACATAACCAACTAGTGTAAGACTAGGTGGTTAGCTGATTCCATTGACCTTCCGATTATCATCTGCCATACAAGGATGCCACCGAGGCGACCGACCTCACCAACCGTATCCACGCCTCAAATATTAGTTCTTATATTATCATTATATTTATATGGCAGATAATGATTGACAGGTCAATGGAATTAGCTAACCACCCAATCTTACACTAGTTGGTTATGTAGCGTGTGTTCGGTTTGGTAGTATTTTTCATATTATGATTTCCATTCCATCGCGTTTAAGTTCCAAATCTGATATCGAGGTTTAATAAATATTTGTCGTTCTTTTGTTAATAGCTGCCTAACCAAACGCACTCTAAGGCCTCATTGTTAAACTTTTTTTTTTTGACTATTCATAAATATCTGTAAAGATTTACATGAAATAAATGATTTGACTTTGACCCCCTGCTCGTAGATCTCTTTGACACCGTCCAATGTACCGCCGCCGTCGGTGACAGTGTGCTTGCGATCTCTCGCCGTACTGGTACAATAACAAGTGTCCCGGAGATGTGGTAGAGATGTCCACCCTACTCCGAGTGAGGTTACCGTCTAATTACCGTGGGTACCGCCGTCGGTCGCGGTGTGCTCGCGATCTCTCGGCGTTATTACCTCACCATCACGAACGACTTTAAGGAACACTACGCTGCTGAAACCTATTGGATTACCATTTCATAAATTCTATATAAAATCGGTCGGGTGTTTTTTATGTTCTAAGGAAATATACCATCCAGACTTACCTCGGTGTTATTGCCTGACTCATCCTGTATATTGTTGTATCCAACTAAACACATAGCTACTTATATGTTTCTATCAAAATATATCATTATTATTAACATATATATTGTATATGTGATATTTTCTTTATCTCATAGGTAAATGTACTAGCATATCTATGTCATTACTTATTTATGAATAATATTGTTACAGACGCGACGACAAGCAAGCTGACCTCTGCTGTGGGCGCAATAACATGTCGTGTAGTTAACTAGTGTTTAGTTTTAATATTAAGTCCAAAATAAATGTTTTTATTATCATTTTATACGAGTATATATAGTCATTTAATATATTTTGTAGAACTATTATTAAATAAACTAATTTAAATATAAATATGTTTATTAATCGATGGATTACGCATTGCATGCTTGTTGCATACAAGAGAGAGCATGCGTGGTGGGCACGTCACCCTGTCCCTCAACAAACATCACAGGCGTGATGGTATGTTATTGATTTGCATTGCTTAATGCTATGCAAATCACTCGTGATAATTGCCACATTGTTTTTTTATTATTCCTATGCCACATTGATTAAATCAAACCGATAAACATATAAAAAAATATTAACGTAGGTCTCATTTATTTATGTGGTTGGGGTAGTGCCTACCATCACCATTATCATAATTATATAAAGTAACAGTGATTATAGCAACATCGCGGGTTCCTTAATTCGGCAATGAACATCGCGTGTACAGAACCTAATTGTGATCCCCTGGGCACCCCGCCGCCGCGCCCCCGCCGATGTAGCCACGGTAGGGCTGTACCTGGTGGAGTTACTGTGTGACAATATGTACATATTGGTGTGAAAAATCTAATCACTTTTGTAAATCTTTTATATGTAATAAAAATCTCGGGAATCTGTGCTGTGTCCTCTTCCTGTTTTGTGTTATTTTTTAATTTACTATTTATTACATTCATGGTAATTCAACATTTTATCATTATATTTGGAAGATCTATTCGTACGCCTATGCATCGGTATAATGAATATGTAAAATTTGTAATGTAGATCGAAAATAAAATTCAGCTACATAACTGTAGCTGTCTGTCTGTAGGTGAAAGAATTTCTAAAATCGTTAAAATATTTTTTTTTAAATCATTTATTTCTGTTTATAATATTAGGAGACTTAGAGATTCTGCAAAAGGTGGAAAAGAGTGTCTATAACTTTGCTGGGCCGACCGGTTCCGTTACCATCGCCCATACAGATTCAAAAACCGTCAAGTGACCTAGTCATGTAATGAACCATCACCGGTGCCTTTTTGGTAGCCTAGAACCGTTTAAACGGCCTCAAGGTACCCAGCGGAAGGATTAATCCGTTCTCATTTCGTCGGTGGTATTCGGTGGAATGACCTTTTCATGTTTCAGTTTTAGTCGGTGGGTTTACCGGTTTTCAGGAAAATAATGCATAGATTTAGATTTTCATGGTTTTCAGGTCGCGCATTATATCGTAACATGAATTTCTATATAAAATTATTTCACATACTGGTTCACTTTGTATGTCTGTCCAAACCGCGGTAAATCGTAGTTTATCAGTTATTGGAAAATTATTAGTGTACTGAAAATAACAAATCCTAATAAAAATTAAGTATGTAGGTAATACTATTTTTAGTTAACAGTTTTGGTTGCTGGAGACTAACGTTCCAGATTTTTTTATTCTTATCATAACAATAATACTTTTAAACTAACGGACACCAAAAATTCTAATTAAATTTAAACTTGGAAGGGCAGAGGCTGTGTTACCAATACAGTATGGTGGTCTCGGCATTCGCTCCACCGCTGATATTGCGCTCCCCACCAACAATATGATAAATGTGCAACAATCAGTTGATGTTCTGGTGATGGACATGATGGAAGCCAGAACAGCCTGGAGAGTATTATTTTCCGAAGAAAGCGTCCCGGAATTCAGAAATGTTCGAAACCACCGTCTTTAAAAGCAACACACGCGTGTCTTCTTGAGAATTGCTCGTATGATGCTGGTTGTGTGCGGTTTTCGGCAGTTTCAGAGGAGGCGAACCATTGGCTGCATGCGCTTCACTCTACAAGATAGGAACTATTCTGGACCCTGGTTGCCTACGTATAGCCGTATGTCTTCGGGTCGGTGAAAACAAATTCGAGCCTCACCGCTGCAAATGGAGCTGTTTAACAAGACCAGCTCGGACGACATGGATTCTCTTGCTGACTGACTGCTGAGACTGGTCAAGGGTTCTGTGTCGGGACTCGAAAGCTGGCACCTACTTTGCCCAGAGGCTTCTAGTCGCGAAATTCAAATGGGTATTGGCACCTGTATCCTGGAAACAATGTTGCAGGAACCTGCATTAGACAACGTTTTTTTTATGATAGGTTCATGAATATTTTATTTAGTTTTAGTTTGATTTAATTTTATGAATTGTTATATTTTGTGGAATAAATGAAATATAAAAAATATGAATATATAAAATATTAAGATAAACAGCAAAGATAAAGATCATTTTTATTTGCGTAAATATGGTTTCATAAAGATGGACAGAATTTATACATAAATGTTCAGCATTTTTTGCCACAACTGGCGTGCAAATGTTAAAGATGAAGTTAGCTAGTTAGGTACTTATACAGTTTTACCACCACATAATACTTTTATTATGACTCCATATTCTTGGGCAAATAAAATTTTGAAATAACCAAAGTTGCTATCAAACAACTGTTTCTTATGTTTGACTTAGTAACTTCTATACTTTTATAATATTGGCTTAGAGTCAACCCTGAGGATAGAAACTCTGAAACAAAATGCTAGTTCGTTGACAACCGCCGCGGAGTTCACTCTTCTCTCTCGCGGAAGTTTGTAGAGGAGATCTGAGGACTTGCCAGCTCCACTCTCTATCTCCTTAAGTGTTCGGCACGAGACGTTAATTAGTTACTTTGGTTTGTGAGCGAACAGAGATTCTAAACACTTGTGAATGACAACAAATTAATATGAGATTATCTCGTCAGGAAGTTTTATTTGATTATGTTTTACACAAAGATTAGCGCTTTTCAGTTTAATTAATGAGCTTTGCTTGTACGTTTAAAAGGTTTCTCGACATCAAACGTCTAAAACTTTGTTTTAATTTTAGGTAAATATCTACGTACCTATATACGTCACACGTACGTATAATATGAGCTTCAGTGGACACTATAGTTATTTCAGTATGGTTGCCCCGGACGCACGTGAGGGCTTTTTTTCTAACCCCAGTATTCTTATTGCGATAAGGGTAATGTAGATTTGAGTGTCGCGTAATTATTCTATTATTAGGTCCAGTTTCCGATAGTAGAGTATAGCAGACCGCGGCGATTTGGATCACAGGTGGATCTGATCCGACCTTTTTCAATGATGCTTCTTTTTCATAAGTTTAAGCAATTTATTTCAACAAGGCAATTATTTAAAATTAACGTTTACCTATTTGATTTTAACCGCCATGTACCTATAGAGTCGTGTCGTATCTTCTTCGAGAGTAATTATATCGAGTAATAATTCCACAAACTCCGGTTTAGTTTTTTAAGCTTAAAAGATAAAGTTTTAGACGTTTTCATACGTCTGAGATCGAGGATTTTTTTACTGCCCACTTTATCTTACTGAGTCCTTTAAACCTTTGAGTAGCTGTTTGTTATGCTGTTGCACTCCACAGACTCCACTGATAGACATGCTTCAGTAGTTTGTTATGCTGTTGCCCTCCACAGACTCCACTGATAGACATGCTTCAGTAGTTTGTTATGCTGTTGCCCTCCACAGACTCCACTGATAGACATGCTTCAGTAGTTTGTTATGCTGTTGCCCTCCACAGACTCCACTGATAGACATGCTTCAGTAGTTTGTTATGCTGTTGCCCTCCACAGACTCCACTGATAGACATGCTTCAGTAGTTTGTTATGCTGTTGCCCTCCACAGACTCCACTGATAGACATGCTTCAGTAGTTTGTTATGCTGTTGCCCTCCACAGACTCCACTGATAGACATGCTTCAGTAGTTTGTTATGCTGTTGCCCTCCACAGACTCCACTGATAGACATGCTTCAGTAGTTTGTTATGCTGTTGCCCTCCACAGACTCCACTGATAGACATGCTTCAGTAGTTTGTTATGCTGTTGCCCTCCACAGACTCCACTGATAGACATGCTTCAGTAGTTTGTTATGCTGTTGCCCTCCACAGACTCCACTGATAGACATGCTTCAGTAGTTTGTTATGCTGTTGCCCTCCACAGACTCCACTGATAGACATGCTTCAGTAGTTTGTTATGCTGTTGCCCTCCACAGACTCCACTGATAGACATGCTTCAGTAGTTTGTTATGCTGTTGCCCTCCACAGACTCCACTGATAGACATGCTTCAGTAGTTTGTTATGCTGTTGCCCTCCACAGACTCCACTGATAGACATGCTTCAGTAGTTTGTTATGCTGTTGCCCTCCACAGACTCCACTGATAGACATGCTTCAGTAGTTTGTTATGCTGTTGCCCTCCACAGACTCCACTGATAGACATGCTTCAGTAGTTTGTTATGCTGTTGCCCTCCACAGACTCCACTGATAGACATGCTTCAGTAGTTTGTTATGCTGTTGCCCTCCACAGACTCCACTGATAGACATGCTTCAGTAGTTTGTTATGCTGTTGCCCTCCACAGACTCCACTGATAGACATGCTTCAGTAGTTTGTTATGCTGTTGCCCTCCACAGACTCCACTGATAGACATGCTTCAGTAGTTTGTTATGCTGTTGCCCTCCACAGACTCCACTGATAGACATGCTTCAGTAGTTTGTTATGCTGTTGCCCTCCACAGACTCCACTGATAGACATGCTTCAGTAGTTTGTTATGCTGTTGCCCTCCACAGACTCCACTGATAGACATGCTTCAGTAGTTTGTTATGCTGTTGCCCTCCACAGACTCCACTGATAGACATGCTTCAGTAGTTTGTTATGCTGTTGCCCTCCACAGACTCCACTGATAGACATGCTTCAGTAGTTTGTTATGCTGTTGCCCTCCACAGACTCCACTGATAGACATGCTTCAGTAGTTTGTTATGCTGTTGCCCTCCACAGACTCCACTGATAGACATGCTTCAGTAGTTTGTTATGCTGTTGCCCTCCACAGACTCCACTGATAGACATGCTTCAGTAGTTTATACCGGCTTTTGCTTTTTGCATCCACTTTGTCTTATACAAATGTAACTTATATTGGTTATTATATCGACCCATTTATAACTAAGTAATACAAGTAGTCGTTGCTAAATTTGGCGGATCGCCTAAAAAGAGCCAAGGCCATAAAATGGTTCCGTGCGGAAGTGGGTACCATGAAAAAAACCTGTAAACATCGGCCATAAATTTAAAACAACTTGTCGTGTATTATTTACAGGAAGTTGGGAAGGGTCGTCGGAACACATTACGCTATCTATTACTTATTCAGCTACTAACACTAACATACATTTATTTTGTATTTTTACTTATTGTATGTATAGGTAGATAGCGCGATCGCCGCACGCGTGATTCTACTACACAATTGGACCCGATTAGTTAATTTTAATGATTTATGTGTGACCACACACTTCTTGGTCAATATTTAACCGATTTTGAATTTTGGCGGACACTTACATAGAATCTCCTTGTAAGTTTCTAATAATAAGATACTAATATCCAAGTTTTTATAAAGCTATATATAAGTAAAACCAGCTGAGCGCAAAGTTAACAAAAGACCCCAAACGAAAAATAAATAAATCATGGATCAGTTCCTGGTTTAAATTTGGCCCGATTAAAATTTGTTCAGCGGGATCGTTACGGGCACAAGTCTAAGCTAAAATGTAATCGATATGATGCAATTCTGACGTAATGCAAACCTGGTGACGTTAAAATTTGACAGACAACTACGTCATTTTAGTTGTAAGATCTGGACCTGATGATAAAATTAAATTTAAAGCTGCATTCTATGTTTGACTGCAACAGAAAAACTTTTCATCAGAAAGATGTACGCGATGGTGCTTATAACTCTGACAAAAAGAATTTGCTGGTTGTTTATTTATTTATTATATAGTTTAATGGGAGCACAACCAGGCTGCTCCTTTACAAATGTTGTGACGATGTGTTGTGTATGAGCTAGAGAGTCGTGCAATGGTCTGGGTGTTTATAAAATATAATATGTATGATATCGTTGCTTCTAGTACACATAGTACAAGCCTCTAGAGCTTAGTTTGTGACCAGAGCAATATGTTTAATTTGTCTTAGATAAAAAATTAAAAACTACTTGCGTGCGCGCAGACATACATTATTTGCCGAGATGAGTGCTCGCACATATCTACATCAGCTTGCTCAGTCATTCGTTCTACGCATATAACACAAAAATGGTAAAACAAAACTTTTCAATAACGTAAATTTTTTCTAATACTTATTATCATAACACAAAAATTCTAATCCTTATTATAAATATTTTATAATACTTATTAAGACTTGGCTGCGCGGCGGCTGAAAATGTTACAAAAGTAATACTAAGTCCAAAAATTAAATTTTAGTAGGTACCTAGTCGTGAGGACGGTTTTATTGTTTGCTAAAAAGAGTTTTTTTTGCTGGCTTTGTGGCCAAAAACTGTAAGACTTAGTTCCAAGAAGAAAATTAAATCATTTGTGGAAACGGCTTTCATCCAGTTTTTTTAGTCGTCGCCAAAATCCCTATAAGTAAGTAGTATTTGTCTATTTTTTTTTTATTTATTTATTGGAATAAAAGTATTAACAGGTTTGTTTTATAAGTTGGGCTCAAAAACCCTCAGACGAAATAACAAAAAAACATGAGAGCGCAGCCGAGGCGCACATGTTAAATTAGGTACATTTTTTAATTATTTTACGTTTGACTTTCTACAAATTTGTCAAACAGCATGCACTGCAACTATTGGGGTACATGTTGTCCAGGTCTTGGAAAAATAAATTTCCAAGGTCTGGGTATATTTTGATAATTATTTGCTTAGATACTATCTTTTGTTTTTTTTTATCAGGATACATATTTATGTAATATTTTTTTTAATTGTTTGATATTTTTTTGTTTACTGTTTACTCTGTGCACAAACACAGAGTTATTAAGTTATATTATTGAGTATGATTTTAACAAACTCTGAGAACAAAGTAACGCTATTTATAAGTACTTACAAAAATTACCAAAGTTTTTTTCAATCGATTAATGATAATGAAAAATCGCAATTTTTTTTATTAATAAAAATATATTATTATTCATTTATTTATTTTAAATATTACGATTTTGTGTTTATCTAATGCATAACAAATACATTTTAACAGCTACAACGCGCATCTCGGTTGTTGCTCACGTATACAAATACGTTACGTTGCAACAATGCGCAAACCCATGGTAGAGCCTCTGGTAACCATTGAGGAGTTCCTTGCGTTAACTTGAGATCCAATATCAAATACTGAAATTGATAATAATTTACGAAGTAATAAAAATAAAGTTACTTTCAGGAGTTGCCTGAAATATCCATGCTTTTCATCGCCACACCATGGTGACATTAATGTGGTACTACCTCAAACAATAAAATTGGAATTAACAAAATCTAACAACGTATGCAATATGTAGGCCTCTCGAGTTGTAGGTATAACCTCCTACTGTAAAGTCATTTTCCAAACAAATTCCTGTACCCCTAGTGTGAGTTTTCTAACTATTACTTTGCGTTTGAGTTAACTAAAATTTTTATGGAAAATGGTTCAGCGCTCCAAGCGGAAATTTTGAGAACTAAAAATGCGGTCTTGTGATTGGTCAAAATGTTAACGCGGTAGTATAGTTAACGCGAAAGTAAGCGTTAAAAAAACTCACACTAGGGCCACTGTTGCCTTTTCTTAATCGTCATTTTAAAATAAAATGAAAACACTAACGTTACAAACATGCGTTATCATCATTCATAAAATGCAAAAACCGCCCAGTGTATACCTAGGCGGAAAAGAAAACTAGACTAAACACAATTACTGAAATCGGTTTTAGACTGCGTTCATAGTTACTGGATCGATTTTTGTTAAGGTGATAGTTATCAATCCTCTACCCATTTCGTAACCACATCCCGTATTTTCTACAATCAATGGTAATGATTCGTTTTTATCAATATAAAAACGCCAGGTCTGCTTACTATTAGGTATTTGCACAGACCTGGGATCTTGTCACTGTCTATGGGGGTTTATATCTACATACATACCGTGCTCAATAAAGAGTTATTAAAGAGTACAATATTGTCTTGCCCGGAGTGGAAATCAAATCGAACCCACCACCTACGGCTACAATACAACGCGGGCCGACAAAGCCAAACCAGACAACGAGGCGGTCATGGTTTTAATTTTCATTTTTATCCCTCTCCGCCATCTGTTATGGAGTAGCAAGATTAATTTCATCGTAGTTCTATTTAAGTACACTAGATGTCGCTCGAAATTCAAACTTGACGGAAAGGTATAGAAAGTTTAAGGTAAAACTGATACGATCGGAATCGAGGCGATCTCATAAGGTCCGATCCAATTTACTTTAGGAATAGATCGTATGTCAGGTTAAACATTACTTAAATATATACCTACTGTAGGTTTAGTCTGAGGCTCTACTAGGGGCCAGAGTAATAGACGTTGCTCAGAAAGTGCTAAGCAAATTCTTCGGACTTTCAAATTCATATAAAAAAACTATATTACTATAAATTCTACAGCTACAAGCAATAAGTTTAATTGGGGAATGACAATTAAACCGGCCTTATGAGTTGCTATCGTACGTTAGGTTCTACCAATAGGAAAAGTATATTTATCCAGTTTTTTTAAATTAAAGCTGGTTCCTTATCCTACGTTAATACGAGGGCAAAGACCCTCTAAATAAAAAAAATAAGTTTTAGGTAAGAAATACATAGGTGTAGAGGCATGTTAGATAATTACCTAAATATGGAACGACCTATTTCTAGTTTTTTATATGTATCAATGAATCATTATCATTTGTTATTGCCATGACAAAGCCACATCAACAAAACATAGAGCCATATATTGAGACGTTAACTTTGAGCCGCATGTTGTGTTGTGTAAAAGAATGAACCACGTCGTCACGCTACTGTGGCGAGGGACGGACGAAGCGCTGTGACACACGAGCCACTCACGTGGAAGCGTCCGTGCAGCTCAATGAGCTACATTTATAACAATGATTTCTAGTGCTGTTCCAGATATAACTAAAATGTTTTAAATTATTTTCTTCCTTACACTTCCTTGCTCGCTGAACGCAAAATAATTAGTAGAGTGGTGGGGCATTATTGGTGGAAATATAGCAAATTAATTAGTTTTCCTAGTTATAAAGAATGGGAATGAAAAACCTCAAAAATTATCGCGCGATTATTCCAACGTTATTTTACATTTATTTATTTATTATTTATTTATGTATTTTAAACAACTTTACTCAATAAAACCAAAACACTAAAGTGCATCAATCGCACATAAATACTTATCTATACCTAATATAAATAATCAGCTGATGGTGGCGTAATGTGAGCGTTTTCCTAACGTAACCACAATTAGTTTTCTAGTTACTATGTTGACAATCAGGTCGTGTTCCATAATATATTTTATTTCTCTGATATAAAGAGAGCAAAAGTAAAACCTCATTAATTACTGAGAAGTATTATATTTTTTTGTAAGCCGACCGATGCACGGTTCATAGTTTCCCGCCCTGATCCCATCCCTCGCTAGTGATGCACGCGCCTCGCCTCGCACTGCCGACACCCGCGCTTCCGTCGCCGCGTCGCGCCATTGCTGGGGATGGCGCTGACGGGGCTGATCGCCGCCAACGCCGCCGCTGCCGCCGCCGCCGGGGCAGGCAAGAAGGCTGCTCAGGTTCAGTTGCAGGCCGAAATCAACACGGATGATGAGTGGAACAAGTTTCTGCTAAGAGATGGACTTTTGGGTAAGATCAGGTTTCGCACACATTCCAGTAAAGGGGCGCCTCTACTACAGTGCACTGTGCTAAAGTTATTTATTTTATGTATTTATGTCGGTTCTCTTAAAATTGAAACGATGGAAAATAACCGCGGACGGTTTCGGGTTTTTTTCAAAAACTCACTTTCCAAAGTTCATCTTCCTAATTAAAAAAATCCAATTTGTACAAGAAGAATATGTACACGGTCAAAGAAAGTACGAACTGAATATATACCTACTGTTTTAAATAAATATTGAAATAATTTACCTATGTGAGGGTGCTAATTTTTCAATTCACCTGAATCCAATCCGATCATCATCTGTCAGGCTTGCTAAGGTATGGGTTGGTTCCAGTGGTGGACGTGTACTCGGAGTGGTGCGGTCCCTGCCTGGGGATGGTGGGCAACCTCAAGAAGATCAAACTCGAGATAGGAGGTGACAACTTACATCTTGCTGTCGTAAGTATTGCTGCATCATCACCTTCATGTTACGAAACTAGCGCAGCATAAAATACCTACTCTCAATGGCGGACTTTCCTTAAGGCCGATTAGGTCCGGGCTGCTAAAAAATCTGCTCCCAAACCTAAGTTATATGCTGTCCTACAAAAGAGCCGAACTTAAAGTTTTTTGTCGCACAGAACAATTTCACATTTCTACGCTGAAAATATATTAGAACGGGGCTGCCGCGTAAACGGCTCAAGGCGGCCGAAACTATTTGTCCGCCTCGGCCTACTCTAATGAGAGTATCTGTCCGCAGTAGTACAACTTCATGAAACTCGCCCCGCTGTGGCTGCCCCTCCGCTGGCCGCTCGTTTCGTGACCACATACTAACTAAGCCTTATCAATCTAAACTTGGATTATTATGTTACCTATTTTATGATATGAAATAACTTTGCTATAATAGAATAGAATATGTATTTATTCAATAAAATAAAACAAAAAATTAACTTACGCTAACTTACAATAATATAATAATACAAATTTGATTACAATGCTAATAAAACTACATTTTATTGAAATGGCTTCACCCTCAGCTTGTGCGCGGTGACTAAATAAATAGACCCTCGCGCTGATTTTCAGGATGAACCCTGATTATTAACCTAGATTTCATACATAATAAAATTGCTCATTTAATACCTACTTAATAATAAAATTGTCCTCCATTTCCTTTTTCTGTGCTTACATTAACCATTTTCTTAAATTAATTTTAAAACTAGTTGGATTTTTTATATTTCTTAAGCTTAGAGGTATTTTATTCAATAGCCTAGAAGAGATCAAGATAAATGTACCTGTGTATTTGCTAGTTCTATGGGTATGGCCTTTCATCATAAGGACTTTACGGTTGGATCTTAAATATTTTATTCTATCGTGCAAATATGAAGGTGACTTGTTTTTTATTACTTTAAAAATAAGGTTCAGAATATGAAGTTCTAGACGGTATTTCATTTTCAGGAGGTTGTTGTTTACAAAATACGGAGTTACATGTTGTCTTCTATGAACGTTAAAACAAAATCTAATGCTACTGTTTTGTATCTGTTGCATTTTTTTTGCTGTTTTTTGCAGTAAGCATGGGCCATACTACATCACAGTAGCTAAGTTTGGACAAAACAGTAATATAGATTTATTTTCAGGCAAAATCAGACACTATAGAGTGTTTAAAGAGATTCCGTAACCGCAGCGAACCCACATGGATGTTCATCGCCGTAAGTATGTGCTACACGAGCTAACATATACATACCCACGTGATGGCGCCACGTGTTAGATCGATGCCGCCTCGCGACACATGCTGGCACATCATGACATACATGCTACCAACACAACAAGAATGAACCTTATTGCTAAGCGATAGGAACTAGACGAGTACCTAAATGGGGAGTAAATGCAGAAGTACTGCATTGTTTGAGGAAGCGACGACGTCCCTCCGACGTAGATGGTACGGAGTGGTATTTATTGTTTTGTGAAAGTAGGTACTTAGCTAGTTGTTTGTTAAAGGATATAAGTATTACCCAAAACAACAAACTTCATGTCACATGATGACAGGTTTATGTTTGGTATCGATACCACCGCTACAGTGTAAGACCTAACAGTCTTACACTGTAGCGGTGGGCTAATGGAAAATCACTTATGTATGTGGGATCATTGCCACGTCAAATATTTTAGCCTACCCGTAGATCCCTGGTTTTGCCGCTGGCGCTGCCGAAGCTCGTAAAACAGTTGAAGTACAGAATTTGATGCTTATAAGCGACATTATCAACTGGTGCAATAATACAGAATGAGTTTATTCTGTATTATTGCACCAGCTGATAATGTCGCTTATAAGGATCAAATTCTGGTAACTAATATTAAACGGTAAACTAAAGGAAAGTTTGTTCATTTGGAATAGTTCATTTTTAATTAAAAAAAATATATATATCATACTTTACCACCGTCTACTTTACCAACTAATTTAATTGATTAAAATAATGCTCTTCAAACGCAATCCTCATTGGAAACAACATCTTTTTTTTTTTAATAAACGTAAGAAAGAAAGAAGAAATTCACCTATGTATTGAAAATAATAGCTATCATTTCGAACAATTTATTAGTTAACATATTATAGGTTTAAAGAACCTTTATTTCCAAAAGAATACATGGATTTACTTACATAGAAAATTAAACAGACTAAACAATACTGCTACAACAATAATAGGTAAGTACCTAATTCCCAACAACCGACCCATCCCTCCCACTGGACAATAAGTAACCCAGTTGTTGTTATCAAATAATGCTAGGTTATATACTAAGCATTTTTATTGATTCCTACTGCACAATAACGAGGGATGAGTCGGTCGATGGGAACAATTTCATAGAAGGCATATGGATCTTAAAAATTATCACTTTCCTTCAGCTTACCGTTTAATATTACTTACCAGAATTTATTACTTATGAGGGTCACTATCAGCTAGTGCAATAATACAGCATGACTTTTTTTTTCAAAACAACCGTCTCGATTCCCGGCTAGAATATTTTGTTCAAAAATCTAATGATGCAGTTTTAGTTTTTATCAAATACGGTCCCGTGACTCCTTTGAGCATTTTTCGATATTCTTTGTAGTTTAGGATTTGGCCTTGAAGGCACACTTGAAAACCCTGTATAGGTACTTTGCATAGCATTGTATTGGTTGTCATTCGTTGTGAAATAAATAAGAAAATATTGTTAAGTACCATAAAGAAAGAACATAATTACATCGCTCCGTCCCTGCTCGAAGGACCAAACCAGTAAAATCTTTGTACAATGTGCTTTTTGTTTATCGGTATTTCTTCACGTTTAGGGTGGGCAGCTGCTAAATGTGATATTCGGTGCGGACGCTCCCCGCCTGGCGCGCACCATCGAGCTGGAGCTCAAGCACGAGGAGCTGGCCCAGCGCGGGGAGCGGGAGAGGCCGCAGCGAGCGCCGCATCAGCTCACCCCACTCGAACAGGTTGGTATACACATTCAGGACTCGGATTCTCGATGCTTGCTAGTTGCTATGTATTCCTTCCTTCGCTTGCCGTTATGTTTTAAGGCAATGATGTATAATTGTTTAGCTGAAACTGATTCCTGTAATACATAGTAACCTACTACAGGAACCGGAAACTCAAATTTGTAAATGTAGTAAACGTCACTATATTTCAATGTTTATTGTATATTTATTGTGGCGTTCAATAATGATCGAAACATGCAGTGGGGCATGCACGATGCTCTAAGTACCTGTAATGGTTTAAGTATATGCATGTATAAAATAATAATCATATTGATTCCAGGCAGCTGCAGAGGTTCAGGAAAAGTTAACGGAAGAACGGAAAGCGAAGGAAGCGGCTGCAGCAGCGGAGGCTCGACACTCGCGCCGTGAAGCCCGCGCCAGGAGACTCGAGACCTACTTCGTGGACCTGTATCCCGCTCTCATGCTCCCTCATGCACAAAAGCATTTGAGGAAGGTCGCCGATGCTGTGGAGCCTTATGGTAACACAGCCCATACATATACAAAAACTTTCAAGTTACCTAGTCATGTTTCGTATTTAATCTGTAGTTGTTAGAAGATTACTTGCATACGGCATTGATTTCTTGTGGAGGCTGTGATCTCCTGAAAACCGACGAATCCACTCCTTCTCTTGGTGGGTTTAAAATGCTGGCGATACCTAAAGCACGTTTATTACGGCGATCAAATTCGCGTGCTGCGGCGATCGTCCAGCGCTTCTTTTGAATGAGCATGAAGACCGGGCTCGTCGACTGCAAATGCATCTCTGTGGTTGATATAAAGGAGCACCTACACAGATAGCAACAATAACCATGCTAGTGATGTTGCCGTTAAGTAGGTTCCATTTTCGCACTTTGATTATATTGATTATAACAATAAAAAATTGATTTGAAATTAAAATGCATATTGTATTTATTCCAGGGGTAGTGATAGCAGATAAGTGTCCGATGGTGATTGCCAAAGAGATCGCCATCACGCTGAGCATAGAGGACCCGGAGCTGGGTGCTGCCGCCACCATCGCTGCGATGGCGGAGCGCCCATCCCTCATACTGCTGCTCAAGAAACTACCCGACAAGGACGGAGAAATCATCGGTAGGTACCATGATTTCTTGCATCCACATGGTGTTAAGTAGTATGCAATGTCCAGGAATGGTAGGAACTAGCCGATGCATACAGGTGCACCGCGCTGGTTGCCATCACTATCCTATTGTTTTCAACGTTTAGATTGAAAAAAAAACTTCCTATATTGGACCCCCGCTAGCGAGTTTTCACTTGTCGGTTTTTAGAGATCTGTTGCGGGTTTTAGAGATTTGTCGGCGCGCGCTTTGCGGGGACGGCCTGGAAGAGCAGGACAAACCGAAAAAGAGCATTCAGGAAGAGTTGCGCGCCGACTGCCTGCCCGGACTGTTCGCCCCGGCCGACCGTCACCAGCGCGCGGCCGCACTCGATGCGCTCTTCCCGAAGGTAACTCCACTCTCTTTCCACCAAATGTCAAATCTACAAATACGGAAAGAGACAAACGTAACTTGAGTGGTGATACAGCTTAAAATATGGGGGTAATGCAGGTACCTTTTTAATTTACGGGCGCGAGTAGTCTAATTCGAAAAAAAACATAATTAAGCGAAGGAATGAAACCAATAACAGAGGGGTTTCATCCCGTCGTCGTTGGTACTCCTCCAGCGTACAAAGCGTGTCGCTTCATCATTACGGTGCGCACAGCTAGGGGCTAATAACCGATGAACAGTGCTAATGGATAAAAGTGGTGCCATATGCACCTTTATAAAATGAACGCTGCGTAATATAATAATTTTTTTAATGTATCTTCTAGCATGCTAATAAGAAAGAAGTATTATTTTTTTATGTTATTGCTATTCCTATAGGCAATAATAATAATAAAGCTTCACAAGATTTCTTGTATAGAATATGAGTTTCTAGACACTCGTTTACAACTCAATTTTCATTTAGCTTTAATAAACGCTTGCTTGTGACATTGACATGTCAACTTCGCATTATACATGGTGAATTTGAATGGGTGTACTTTGCGCTAATATGATGTTCTACTGATCAATACGAACAACTTTTCTCATGGAACCATGTGTCGTAAATGAAAAAAAAAAATGCCTTCTCCATACAAACTAGTAAAGTTAAAATGACCTATTTGTATGGGGAAGCCTTTTTTTTTTCATTTGCGACACATGGTTCCATGGGAAAAGTTGTTCGTATTGACCAATAGAACATCATATTAGCCCAAAGAACACCCATTCAAATTCACCCTGTATATTTATATATAGGTTATTTTCAGATCCTTTAAGGGTAGCCCGAACACTGTAGATGCGTGTTTATATTCTATTTTTCAAATTTAATTTTATTGAATGTTATTGTGAAAAAGTGTGCTAATTTTGTAGAATAAGCATTCGTATAGTAATATTAAGTGTGAGAAGTGTAGCATTTACGAAGTGATCTCGGTGTTTGATTGTGGGATTATTTGAGATAAGATATATCTCAAATAATCCCACAATTTTCAGTAAAATGGCGGTACCCATTTTACTGTAGATTTTTCCTTCTTCGCTCGACATTGGCAGGACTATACCGTATGTTTGCATAAGGTCATGTCGCCATTCCTTTTTCTACCCTAGTCCTTTCCCAATTCCTTTCCATCCTATTATGCCTCTTTTACTTATAATAAAAAAGATTTTTAAATCTACCCACTAGACATTGGCAAAAATTCGCGTAATGCGAAGACGCCATTAAGAAAATAATAATATTTATTTTTAAAGCAGCCTTTGTTTTGTTTGTTGTCACTCGTCATAATATGTATTAACAAAACATAAACTATGAAATGGGATATATATTAAAGCCTTGCACAGTAAAGTGATAGAAAAAAAACAACATTAATTACTTAATTACATAGAACCTGCAAAATTGCCTCTCTTTCTGTCGCGTTATTTCTCTCTTTTTTACGACGTTAGGGTTGTCTTCTTTTAAAGAAAGCTAGGTTAGGTACTTAGTAGTAAATACGTAGATCATAAAACAATTTTTTTAGGTTGTGTTTCATAGGTACTTTAAACCAAAGAAGATGTGTCTATGAAACTAAATATTGCTTTTCTGTCTATTATGTAATATTTTGAATAATCCTACTGAACTTTGTAGAATATCTTTAAAGGAAACCGATTGTACCTACTACGTTCAAAGAAAAGCTTACAACAACATTGCCTCAGTATACTTGCTTATTTTATGTTATTTGTTGCAACCTACGTACCTAATTAGGCAAATAAATAAGTAAATAGGTACTTATCAAAACTGCATAATATTTCTATTAATAGTTAGTATATGGTAGTGTACCTACCTATACTTATCAAAACTAAACCGGACCTTGTAAATATAACTTATAAATACCCATCTATACTATAATAGGTAATTAAATATCTAACAAAGTACGTAATTACGAGTGACATAAATAGCTATAATAAAGGTCAACATTTAATAGATAGAAAAGTTGACGAATAATGAAAATTCGCATTCTTATAAACAGACTACTACACTAATAATAACCTATAGATAGGCATAGATTTATTTTTTTATATATTAAGGTCCTTTGGAAGTATAAAAACGTGAGGCACGATCCTTGTTACTATTATTTAAGCAGACGATTTCGATTCACAAGTTTTAGACCTTATTTTAGTTAATATTAGTCAAAAAATAAAAGTCAAAAATATTTATTTCATGTAAACTTTTACAGGTATTTGTGCAGTCAAAAAAAAAACTATATTTAGTATATTAATATCGCGAGGCGCCGCGTGAGTGAGTACCGGACACACGTGCGACTCGGCCGGTGCGCGGCAGCCCTGTAAAATAATTTAAATAATACCTTTCTATAGGTACGGCCGGGTACTTGTAGCGTTATGCCTATATCGAGAGACGTTACAACAAAAAGGAAGATGGGATGTTAGTATGTTAGCGGACTACTGTTAGGTGCTTAAGCGGGAAACCAAAGAAGGAAACCAAAAACGAGTTCGGAGAAGAATCAAAGAAAAGAGGAAAAGGTTTTACAAGGAAAAAGAATAAACATAAAGTTATGTAGGGTAGACCGGGGACAAAAGTAACTAGGTGCAATAGTAACATCTGCGATATTTCCACACATACACAACGCTTAAATGTGTGCGAATGCCAGATTATGCGTCTAACGTGTCTCGACCTGCTCAACAGTAGGCGACGTGCTCGGTGTGAAACGGACGTGCTTAGAGGGAATTTTTGTTTTTCGACCGCCAAAAGTACGTTTTTTTAGTCTGAAATAAGTTAATTTTATGTAGTTAATGAGGATTTATAGTTAAATCATTGTAATCACTCATTTGCTAAGGATTGACTTCCATAATTGATATAATTCCGCTGTTAAATTTCAATGGGTGTCTTGCAAATTTCATATTTTCTCAAATTTGCTACTTGAGTACAATTGTAACGGCAGGAAAGGGGTCAATTGTAATGGTGCAATCAACCCCGTGGTACAATTGACCCAATACTTTACTTTCTTACCTTTTTAAATCTTTAATGTATGCCTGCCGCTAAATATGTCTTGCTAAGCGATATTTAGGCCTGTAAGTACCTACTTTAAAGCTTGTATTTTTTCCTATTGCGACCTATGTTCTTGGTTGCTACCTATTCTTGCGACCTATGTTATTTTTGGTAACAGAATTGAATAAAGCGGCCCTATTGGCTGTTGCTCACGTATACGTATTCGAATACATTACGTTGCTACAATGCGTAAACCCATGGTAGCGCCTCAGTTTTCAAAAGTCAAAAATATTTATTTCATGTAAACCTTTGCAGGTATTTATGCATAGTCTGAAAAAATAAACTATATTTAGTATAAGGGCTAAGTGCGCTTGGTTAGGTTCTTGCATACATAAAATAATTAGAAACCAAACCGAACAGACACCACATAACCAACCAGTGTAAGACTAGGTGGTTAGCTGGTTCCATTGACCTGTCCATCGTTATCTGCCATGCAAAGGTGCCACCGAGCCGACCAACTTAACAGACTATATCTACGCCCCAAATATCCACTATAAGTAATAATTAATATAAAAGTGCAAAAATGTATCAATCAGAGCGCAAACACTGACCGCATGTTGGTCCCCCAGAGACACCCCGGAGAAAAAGGCACCAGCAAGTAAAAAACTCTGGCGTTTCACATTTGTACCTGACCATCAGGAGATATGCTTATTTACTAGCTTATAATCATAGCATATGATAATTTACCCTCATCCTGCTAAAGAGCACGAGTAGAACACCCCATAGCAGATAAACCATGTTACAATATAGAAGTAGTACAGAATCACAAAACACTATAGCCCCCCGATGCCCGCGCCAGTCTATCCGACAATTTTGCGAGACCTCCGTTTTTAACATAATAATTAAACTATGCGTGTCCAGCGGAGATCCAAGGCCCCCACAGCAGCACCCGATCACGGACGTAACATATGTGTCAGCCATCCTCCTGCTCAACCAGGCCCCGGCACACGCGCCACCACTGCAATGACCTTCAAAGGAGAGGAAATCCGCTAATGACACATCATATTACTAGGACACATTACTAGGCCATATGCATTTTAGAATCTGAGACACGCGCAAACATAGAAACATCGTTTTATGTGTAGGTTCATGTTTTAAAATATTGTCAGCTAGTATTTTACACCACATCTTCTTATAGTGATGGCGTGTTGACTTAGTGAGCAAACCTGCGTCATAATTTCATTTTCGATTTGCTTTTTATTTTATTTAGGGACGGTTGTAACAGGGGCAATTGTAACTTCATACAAATAAGAAAATAGATTTTTTATGTTTTACTGTCGTTTCTCAACTAATATTAATACTCAGAAGTTGTATTTGGCCCAAAGCGTTCCTTTATTTACTTAAACTTATTTATTGTTATGTTTAAAGCTACTAACAAAGTATATTAATTTTGTTGAACTTTCATGTTAATTATTTAACAGGTTTATGAAAACAAGATTTCTTATAATTAAAGACTGATAGATGAGTGATTGAACTAGACATGGAAGTAAATAAAAGTGGTAATATTCAGCTAATCTGTATTTTATTGACTTTTGAAATGTTGTTACAATTGACCCATACTAGGGGTCAATAGTAGCAGTAATAACTGTATTTTATTGACTTTTGAAATGAGGCTACAATTGACCCATACTAGGGGTCAATAGTAGAAGTAAGACCCTTCGAATTAAAACTAGTTTTTTCTACGATATATAAAATTTAAATGTTATTCAAAAATAAAAGCAAAGACAATAAAATTAACCTACAACCAAATGATTCAAACTTTGAATAATGCAAGCAAATTTTGTGTAATAGGTCATATTGCAAAAAGTGTTACTTTTGTCCCCGGTCTACCCTATAAAGGATATTGAGCAAATTAGTTAGAAAAATGTGCCAACATTGTGCCTAAACAAAATATTGTGTTCACAAATCATAACTAAGTTCTTGTTTCCGCCATAATAAATAAATAAACACTCTCTGTTATATTTTGAAGGCGGATATAGTTCAAGAACATTTTTATTTAATTAATTTCTATTTCATGGGATTTTTCTCATTTCTCAAAAATGTGATGGAGAGTAATAGAAGTTATTTTATAAATGAGCGTTTTACACAAAACTGTATACAGTTGGTAAGCGGGGTGGTAGAGCCTCCTTTGGCCGCGGAGCCGCCGCACGTGGCGCTGGTGTTCGGCGCGTGGCAGCGGCGCGCGGTGCTGGCGGCGGCGGCGGCCACGCCCGACAAGGTGCTGAGGCATGGCTTCTTCGCCGACACAGACGTCGACCACCCGAGGCTCCTCGCCAAGACCCTCGACCAGTACGAGGCCAGGCCCGAGAAGGACTAGTAAGTATTTCCGATAAGTAGTTAACATTCCCAATATTCAAAGATCTATTAAATTGCGGTGCTCCAAATTAAGATAATAATAATGCAGGCAATAATAAGCTTAACAGAATGCTTATGAACACGGGCGCAGCCAGGGTTTAGTATCGGAGGGGTTTAAGCTTTGCTAAATATTTTTTTTGTATTTAATTTTTGTTGAGCAATAATTATATGTAAACAATCATATCCATACCGACCATTTTTATAAATGCTGAGCAAAAATATTATATAAAATTACGCTACTCCCGTGATGCTTGTAACATCGAGTCTCTTCAACCGTGATCCTTAAGAATCAGTCAAACATTTTGTCAGTTGATTGATGTAAGATTGAAATAATAATTGCATGTTGCATAAGAACTGTGAACTCTTCGGACAGTTGTTTGTCATCAATTGACGATTGAGTATCTTCCATAAAATATCTCGTCGAAATTGTTGATGACAGGCTTAGTTGGGCCGAGAACGTTTCGCTTTTATCCACTCGCACGCGGCAGTGAAGGGTAGCATTCAAATCTCTCAGAGACGGCACCAAGCTTATGGTACGAACTTACACGTCCTTGCCGTAATGCCTTGTAAATAATAAACGATAAATGGCTTAAGAGGCTTGAATATACAAACACCGAAAAGCTTACTTAAAAGTTACTGAATAAACTTTCCTATGTCCAAAATTACTTTACTTGTTTAAAACATTTACTTTTACAATATTTACCTATTATTATTATCTATTCATTGTATGCCTAAACAAAATATTTACATACACTCCTTACACTTTTTTGTATTGTTAAATTACTATTATATGGTATGAACTATTATATGGTACATAGATAAATTACCATTAGCTGCCCAGATGCTCTCACGACCAGTGTCGCCCCGATGGCAATGGGAATCATCACGGGAGCTGAATATCAAATAATCTAGCACAGAACTGCAGTAGGTGAATGTGTTCACAGCAATGAAACGCTGGTATTAATGGTGTCTGTGGGTTTCGCGGAGCCCGCGCTGGCCGACCCGCAGGCGGAGCCGGGCGTCCCCGCCAGCCTGCTGCGGCTGGGCCCGCTCCATGCCAGCGCGGACGCCGTGCTGGGGGGACTTGAGTGCGCCCGGTTCTTCCCGCCCGGCTACACGGTGCCCGAGAAGGTCCACAAACCCAAGACTAAGAAGAAGAAAAAGGTAATCCATCAGAAAGATTTATAAAAAAAACATTAAAATATAATTAAATAACTCCTTGGATCCTATTTAATTTAGTCCTTCTACACGGATAATTTAGTCCTGCAAGACTGATGAATGTGTTCCTTCGAAACACATTAATTTGGCACTTCGATTCTGATTAATGTAGTCCATCGCCACATCAAGCCGAAATATCTTGATTCTTCGATCCAGATAAATTGAGTCCCACGACCGTCTCGTGGTCGGGTCGAAGAACCAAAATATTCATGCCTGATGTGGCTCGCGATGAACTAAATTAATCTAGCTTGAAGCAACAAATTAATCCGTCACAAAAAGGATCACATTAATCCGGATCGAAGAACCAACATATATCGGCTAGATGTGGGTTGCGATGGATTAAATTTATTTTGCTCGAAGAATTAAATTATCTGCCCCGAATAAACAATTTTTGTGTCTCGAAGGACTACGCTAATCGGATCAAAGGACCAAAATATTTCCGTCTTATGTGGCTCGCGATAAACTAAATTAATCTGGCTCGAAGGACCACATTAATCCGTCTCAAGGACCGAGATATTCCGACTTGATGTGGCTTGTGACGGACTACATTAATCTTGCTCCAAGTAACAAACTAATTCGTCCCGAAGGACCTTCATTCCGGATTAATGTATCCGGAATGAAGGACTAACATATGAGATATGACATGATATGACATAACAAGAAACAAATTAATGTGTCAACAAGGTCCATATTTATCCGTCTCGTGGAACCAAATTTATCTGGATCGAAGAATCAAGATATTTCGGCTTGATGTGGCGATGGACTACATTAATCAGAATCGAAGTGCCAAATTAATGTGTTTCGAAGGAACTCATTCATAAGTCTTGACCACGTTATCCGGTTTGAAGGAGCATAATATTCTTGCCTGATGTGGCTCGCGTTGAACTTTATGAATCTAGCTTGAAGCAACAAATTAATCCGTCTCAAAATGGACCACATTAATCCGGATCGAAGGACCAAAATATTCTGAACTTAATGGACTAAATTGTATGAGACGACGTTGTATGGTCCTTCGAGGCGGATGTATGTTGTCCTTCGAGACACATTAATTTGTTCATTCGGGCCAACGGCCATATTCTGTTTATTTTAAAGGTAACGTTAGATTGTAAAAATAACGAATTTCTTTAAGGAAATGTCCTTAAAGAACACGAAATGCTAAATACTGTCAAAGCAAAAGCACCTGTGACACAAGGGAATAACGAACATGGCTTTTTTAGCTCACATTTTATTAATAAGCTTATCTTGGTAAACTATGCTAGCCTGAGAGTAACTCACCGTAGGGATGGTTCGGTCGCAGATACCATTTGGTCTAATTTAGTAACATTTACCTAGCTGAAAGATTTGTAAAATCTTTGTAATGTAAAGTTAATAGAAATAAATATATTTTATTATTAGTTATTGTTGTTGCTGATTGTTCAATGACATTTATAAAGGATTTCGGTATTTTGACAAGCTAACGTTTTCGTTATAAGAATTTGGCCGCAAATAATTTAATTCTTGGAGCAGTATTTTTTTTTACCATTGTCTCATACAATTTAGTCCATTAGTTTCATAATATTTTGGTCCTTCGATCCGAATTCATTAGGCCCCTTAAGTTGCTCTTGTATTTGGGTCGCTCTCCACCCAGCAGCACATATACACATTCTCTGCGCAATTAAATATTTATATAATAGTGAATTGCGGGTAAAATTCACAACTTATAATGGTTTTGGGATTTATGGAGTTCAGCCAAAATGATGTTCTATATGTAGATAATAAAAAAACCTTACTACCGTCCTATACAAAAATAAACACAGGACTAGAAACCTATATACTAAATAGGTATCTATTATTAAGAAAATATTTTACAGAAGCGCGCAGAAACAAAAGAGGACAACGTAGAAGTAAACGAAACCACCGAAACTGTACAGGAGCCCGACGTGGGTGTGGGGGAGACTGGCGACGGGGGTGAGGGGGGCGACGAGGAGGGGGGCGACGGGGACGGGGGCGACGGGGAGGGGGGCGACGGGGAGGACGAAGACCCCGACGACACCGCCGACAAGGCTACGTCGCCGCCGCCACAGACACCGCACTAGATGCCTGCAAATTCCGACCACACCTACAATTTATGTTATTCGTATAGGTTTAATATTTGTATTAAGTATACCAAACACTTGCTACTTCGGTGTACACTCAGAATGCTACAAGGAAATAAAATCCCACTCTTTAGTACCCTGAGAGCAATTAGCTAGGCGGTCTCGAGCAAAGTTATGGTACATATAATTATGTATTTAAAAAAATATTATAAGCTAGGTGATTACTTGTATTGTACATAATTAATAAAAAAATAAAATAACTCTTTGTGTTTTTATCTCTTAACACACCCACTCGCGTGCAGCATCGACAGGAAAAATTCTACTTCTTCTGCATATAATACTGACAAGGCCAAATAATACAAGTATATAAATTAATACTTAACTCTGAATTTATTTATAAATAGTCCATTTTGTATATATAATAATAACATAATTAACAAAAGTGAGTAACGCCTTAAAGTAAGTGTGACCGGAGCGCGAGGCGTGGGGCGGAGCGCTATACCACCGAGTCCTTTCTGTTCCTGGAACAAAGCACATTGATGAAGGGTCACCACTGGCCAACATTACACTTAACACTATAAATAGATTACGGTAATGTACGTAATTATTGGCCTATATAAAAAAATATTGCAAGAATATTTATTTTCTGTCATTAAATTCATGCTAACGTGACAGATGTCTCACTAGATGTAGTGATTGTCCTGGTGGGGCGCGCGCATGACCCCCACGAAGGCTCCGGTAGTTCATGGCCCCACACAAGTGCCACTGGTTGTGTGTGTATGTGTGTCTCACCAGATGTAGTGATTGTCCTGGTGGGGCGCGCGCATGACCCCCACGCCGCCCCCCAGGCGCCGGTAGTTCATGGCCCCACACAAGTGCCACTGGTTGTGTGTGTATGTGTGTCTCACCAGATGTAGTGATTGTCCTGGTGGGGCGCGCGCATGACCCCCACGCCGCCCCCCAGACGCCGGTAGTTCATGGCCCCACACAAGCGCCACTGGTTGTGTGTGTATGTGTGTCTCACCAGATGTAGTGATTGTCCTGGTGGGGCGCGCGCATGGCCCCCACGCCGCCCCCCAGGGGCCGGTAGTTCATGGCCCCACACAAGTGCCACTGGTTGTGTGTGTATGTGTGTCTCACCAGATGTAGTGATTGTCCTGGTGGGGCGCGCGCATGACCCCCACGCCGCCCCCCAGGCGCCGGTAGTTCATGGCCCCACACAAGTGCCACTGGTTGTGTGTGTATGTGTGTCTCACCAGATGTAGTGATTGTCCTGGTGGGGCGCGCGCATGACCCCCACGCCGCCCCCCAGGCGCCGGTAGTTCATGGCCCCACACAAGTGCCACTGGTTGTGTGTGTATGTGTGTCTCACCAGATGTAGTGATTGTCCTGGTGGGGCGCGCGCATGACCCCCACGCCGCCCCCCAGGCGCCGGTAGTTCATGGCCCCACACAAGTGCCACTGGTTGTGTGTGTATGTGTGTCTCACCAGATGTAGTGATTGTCCTGGTGGGGCGCGCGCATGACCCCCACGCCGCCCCCCAGGCGCCGGTAGTTCATGGCCCCACACAAGTGCCACTGGTTGTGTGTGTATGTGTGTCTCACCAGATGTAGTGATTGTCCTGGTGGGGCGCGCGCATGACCCCCACGCCGCCCCCCAGGCGCCGGTAGTTCATGGCCCCACACAAGTGCCACTGGTTGTGTGTGTATGTGTGTCTCACCAGATGTAGTGATTGTCCTGGTGGGGCGCGCGCATGACCCCCACGCCGCCCCCCAGGCGCCGGTAGTTCATGGCCCCACACAAGTGCCACTGGTTGTGTGTGTATGTGTGTCTCACCAGATGTAGTGATTGTCCTGGTGGGGCGCGCGCATGACCCCCACGCCGCCCCCCAGGCGCCGGTAGTTCATGGCCCCACACAAGCGCCACTGGTTGTGTGTGTATGTGTGTCTCACCAGATGTAGTGATTGTCCTGGTGGGGCGCGCGCATGACCCCCACGCCCCCCCCCCCCCAGGCTCCGTTAGTTCATGGCCCCACACAAGTGCCACTGGTTGTGTGTGTATGTGTGTCTCACCAGATGTAGTGATTGTCCTGGTGGGGCGCGCGCATGACCCCCACGCCGCCCCCCAGGCGCCGGTAGTTCATGGCCCCACACAAGCGCCACTGGTTGTGTGTGTATGTGTGTCTCACCAGATGTAGTGATTGTCCTGGTGGGGCGCGCGCATGGCCCCCACGCCGCCCCCCAGGCTCCGTTAGTTCATGGCCCCACACAAGTGCCACTGGTTGTGTGTGTATGTGTGTCTCACCAGATGTAGTGATTGTCCTGGTGGGGCGCGCGCATGACCCCCACGCCGCCCCCCAGGCGCCGGTAGTTCATGGCCCCACACAAGCGCCACTGGTTGTGTGTGTATGTGTGTCTCACCAGATGTAGTGATTGTCCTGGTGGGGCGCGCGCATGGCCCCCACGCCGCCCCCCAGGCGCCGGTAGTTCATGGCCCCACACAAGTGCTACTGGTTGTGTGTGTATGTGTGTCTCACCAGATGTAGTGATTGTCCTGGTGGGGCGCGCGCATGACCCCCACGCCGCCCCCCAGGCGCCGGTAGTTCATGGCCCCACACAAGCGCCACTGGTTGGACTCGGGATCGTACACCTGCAAACCGACACACTAAGACCACCAAATACGTTACGCCTTTCCCAACAAATAGCCAATCCCGAAGATCTCTATTGTCTCTTCTTTTTAATCTATTATATACACTGTATACACTATCTCTTTCAATGCACTCACTATTAATCATACAAGTAGCATTCTCATGCGAAATAGATAAATTTTTATTAATATCTAATTCTATATATATAGTATATCTAATGAGTATCATCTGAAGCTGTTACAATAGTATGCTTATTATATTATATATTTTTTGTATACAAATTAATATTTTTATACAAAAAATATATTATATTTCCTACTATTAATCTTGTATGTGTAAATATGTATACAGCATTACCACCAATTGCTATTATTAAGAGTGTACCTACCGTTTTATTTATATTTATTGTTTGTTAAAAAGTATTGTTGTGTATTGTGGTATGAGTGTGAGTAGTGCGGAGTGATAGTGACCTCTATGGACTTGAGGTAGGCGGTGCCGTCGAAGCCGCCCACCGCGTAGAGCTGCCCGTTGACCACGGCCAGCCCCACGCCGGAGCGCCGCGACGTCATGGCCACCACCGGCGACCACACGTCCAGCTGCGGGTCGTATCTGTCGGACAACAGTACCTTGCTAACTATCTAATTCCATACACCTTTAAAGGTGAGCCTTTATTATTATTAGGTTTATTTAATTTGATTTTCAGTAATGGTCAGCTGTGCTTTGTGATTGCTGATGAATAGAAGCCTAAGTAAACGCATTTAAGACCTTTTTGTTATACTTCAACACTTTATTAGCTCATCATATAAATAAATATCTCTAAAAATGTACATGAAAATTAACTAGAATTAGTAATTTCTCAGAAAGAGTTTCTAAATTATTAGTATATTAATCCTCATTTGATACCTACATTCAGTCCATGAATATTATTTGAGACGTAACTTTAGTAGAGGCTGCAACTTTGTTACAAAATATACAGCGCCCGCTACTAAAAAGTTTCGCTTAAACAACCCAGATAGTATGTAGTGTGTACCTCTCGTCTGTCCGAGAGTTCGGTGCAGTGCCGCGGCCGCCGACCGCGTAGATGTGTCCGTCGTAGAGCGCGGTGCCGAGATGCTTGCGGTGTGTGTGTGTACCTCTCGGCGGAAGAGAGTTCGGTGCCGTCGTTCTTCGTAGAGCGCGGTGCCGAGATGCTTGCGGCGTGTGTGTGTGTGTGTGTACCTCTCGGCGGAAGAGAGTTCAGTGCCGTCGTCGCTGCCTCCGACCGCGTAGATGTGTTTTTCGTAGAGCGCGGTGCCGAGATGCTTGCGGCGTGTGTGTGTGTGTGTACCTCTCGGCGGAAGAGAGTTCGGTACAGTCGTCGCGGCCGCCGACCGCGTAGATGTGTCCGTCGTAGAGCGCGGTGCCGAGATGCTTGCGGCGTGTGTGTGTGTGTGTACCTCTCGGCGGAAGAGAGTTCGGTGCCGTCGTCGCGGCCTCCGACCGCGCCGATGTGTTCTTCGTAGAGCGCGGTGCCGAGATGCTTGCGGCGTGTGTGTGTGTACCTCTCGGCGGAAGAGAGTTCGGTGCCGTCGTCGCGGCCTCCGACCGCATAGATGTGTGCTTCGTAGAGCGCGGTGCCCAGATGCTTGCGGTGTGTGTGTATGTGTATGTGTGTGTGTACCTCTCGGCGGAAGAGAGTTCGGTGCCGTCGTCGCGGCCTCCGACCGCGTAGATGTGTTCTTCGTAGAGCGCGGTGCCGAGATGCTTGCGGTGTGTGTGTGTGTGTGTATGTGTGTGTGTACCTCTCGGCGGAAGAGAGTTCGGTGCCGTCGTCGCGGCCTCCGACCGCGTAGATGTGTTCTTCGTAGAGCGCGGTGCCGAGATGCTTGCGGTGTGTGTGTGTGTGTGTATGTGTGTGTGTACCTCTCGGCGGAAGAGAGTTCGGTGCAGTCGTCGCGGCCGCCGACCGCGTAGATGTGTCCGTCGTAGAGCGCGGTGCCGAGATGCTTGCGGCGTGTGGCCATGCCGGCGACGGGCTGCCACTTGTTGGCGCGCGGGCAGTAGCGCTCCACGGTGGCGAGCGGCGCGGCGCCGTCCGACCCGCCCACCGCGTACAGCGCGCCGCCCGCCACCGCCACCGCCACGCCCAGCCGCCGCGTGCTCATCGCCGCCACCTGCACAACACTATTTTATTTTGTTCTCGTTTGAAACTACATACAATCGTATATTTAATACGAGCTGTAAAATAAAAATAAAAATGTTAGTGACAACCAGCAGCATAAGCACGGCCAACACAAGCGCGACACGTAGTCGCAAACAAACGTTAAAACGGTGTGGCGTAACTTTTTGCAAGCACGGGTCTACGAGACAAGACTTAAATTCGTGCTATAAAGAATCAATCTTGTTTTCATTCGCTCTTCTCAGCTGCCCAAGACTTAAATATTGTGTGAAAACATTCATTTAAAACTTTATACACTTAATAAAATAGTGGAGAATAATTCCCATTTTTTTTAAAAGTAGGAAAAAGTTACCACTCTATGAAATAGTGGGGAATAATCCGACTTTATGAAAGGTAGGGAAATTTTTATTTTTTTTTAAAGTAGAAATTTTCAATTCCTGCAAGGCTACTTTTTCAAAATACCTGCGTTTTCAAAATTCCCGCTTCATCATAATGCCTAATTTCCCGTAAGTCCCACTTTTCAGTAGAATTTTAAAACATTTAAACATTGTATTTAGTTTCTTCTCACGGTGGAAGTCGCGGGCGGCGCGAGAAAGTTCTTACACCCAATACCTCAAGCAACACAAGACATGAGTCTTGTGTTGCTGTGGCCGTGCTGCGACTGTAGGACAAGACTGATGGGCAAGATTGTCAACGTGCTCTCATGTCTTGTCGTGGATGGGGCCGTGCTACGGCTGCAGGACAAGTAATAATAGGCCAAGGGTATAAAAAAGCTATCTTAGTAATAGTATAAGTGTGTGACCTTGGTCCAGCGGTTCTCCTTGGGGTCGTAGCGCTCCACGTGGTCGTCTAGGCCCTAGTGTCTGGGATGGTAATAGTATAAGTGTGTGACCTTGGTCCAGCGGTTCCCCTCGGGGTCGTAGCGCTCCACGTGGTCGTCTAGGCCCTAGTGTCTGGGATGGTAATAGTATAAGTGTGTGACCTTGGTCCAGCGGTTCCCCTCGGGGTCGTAGCGCTCCACGTGGTCGTCTAGGCCCTAGTGTCTGAGATGGTAATAGTATAAGTGTGTGACCTTGGTCCAGCGGTTCCCCTTGGGGTCGTAGCGCTCCACGTGGTCGTCTAGGCCCTAGTGTCTGGGATGGTAATAGTATAAGTGTGTGACCTTATTCCAGCGGTTCCCCTCGGGGTCGTAGCGCTCCACGTGGTCGTCTAGGCCCTAGTGTCTGGGATGGTAATAGTATAAGTGTGTGACCTTGGTCCAGCGGTTCCCCTTGGGGTCGTAGCGCTCCACGTGGTCGTCTAGGCCCTAGTGTCTGGGATGGTAATAGTATAAGTGTGTGACCTTGGTCCAGCGGTTCCCCTCGGGGTCGTAGCGCTCCACGTGGTCGTCTAGGCCCTAGTGTCTGGGATGGTAATAGTATAAGTGTGTGACCTTGGTCCAGCGGTTCCCCTTGGGGTCGTAGCGCTCCACGTGGTCGTCTAGGCCCTAGTGTCTGGGATGGTAATAGTATAAGTATGTGACCTTGGTCCAGCGGTTCCCCTTGGGGTCGTAGCGCTCCACGTGGTCGTCTAGGCCCTAGTGTCTGGGATGGTAATAGTATAAGTGTGTGACCTTGGTCCAGCGGTTCCCCTTGGGGTCGTAGCGCTCCACGTGGTCGTCTAGGCCCTAGTGTCTGGGATGGTAATAGTATAAGTGTGTGACCTTGGTCTAGCGGTTCTCCTTGGGGTCGTAGCGCTCCACGTGGTCGTCTAGGCCCTAGTGTCTGGGATGGTAATAGTATAAGTGTGTGACCTTGGTCCAGCGGTTCTCCTTGAGATCGTAGCGCTCCACGTGGTCGTCTAGGCCCTAGTGTCTGGGATGGTAATAGTATAAGTGTGTGACCTTGGTCCAGCGGTTCCCCTCGGGGTCGTAGCGCTCCACGTGGTCGTCTAGGCCCTAGTGTCTGGGATGGTAATAGTATAAGTGTGTGACCTTGGTCCAGCGGTTCCCCTTGGGGTCGTAGCGCTCCACGTGGTCGTCTAGGCCCTAGTGTCTGGGATGGTAATAGTATAAGTATGTGACCTTGGTCCAGCGGTTCCCCTTGGGGTCGTAGCGCTCCACGTGGTCGTCTAGGCCCTAGTGTCTGGGATGGTAATAGTATAAGTGTGTGACCTTAGTCCAGCGGTTCCCCTTGGGGTCGTAGCGCTCCACGTGGTCGTCTAGGCCCTAGTGTCTGGGATGGTAATAGTATAAGTGTGTGACCTTGGTCTAGCGGTTCTCCTTGGGGTCGTAGCGCTCCACGTGGTCGTCTAGGCCCTAGTGTCTGGGATGGTAATAGTATAAGTGTGTGACCTTGGTCTAGCGGTTCTCCTTGGGGTCGTAGCGCTCCACGTGGTCGTCTAGGCCCTAGTGTCTGGGATGGTAATAGTATAAGTGTGTGACCTTGGTCCAGCGGTTCTCCTTGAGATCGTAGCGCTCCACGTGGTCGTCTAGGCCCTAGTGTCTGGGATGGTAATAGTATAAGTGTGTGACCTTGGTCCAGCGGTTCCCCTTGGGGTCGTAGCGCTCCACGTGGTCGTCTAGGCCCTGGTGTCTGGGATGGTAATAGTATAAGTGTGTGACCTTGGTCCAGCGGTTCCCCTTGGGGTCGTAGCGCTCCACGTGGTCGTCTAGGCCCTAGTGTCTGGGATGGTAATAGTATAAGTGTGTGACCTTGGTCCAGCGGTTCTCCTTGGGGTCGTAGCGCTCCACGTGGTCGTCTAGGCCCTAGTGTCTGGGATGGTAATAGTATAAGTGTGTGACCTTGGTCCAGCGGTTCTCCTTGGGGTCGTAGCGTTCCACGTGGTCGTCTAGGCCCTAGTGTCTGGGATGGTAATAGTATAAGTGTGTGACCTTGGTCCAGCGGTTCTCCTTGGGGTCGTAGCGCTCCACGTGGTTGAGGCACTGCACGCCGTCCTGCCCGCCCACGGCGTACAGCGCGCCCTCCAGCACGGCCACGCCCACCGACGTGCGGCACGACGAAGTGGGCGCCACCGACCCGCACCACTGCCAATATCACCCACCATATACTTTTGGCTCCATATACTCGTACTCGGTATCGAAACCAAGACATATTGCTATAAATCTTTATTGTATTATAAATAACACTTCTAATCTCGAATGTAATTAAGCCAGAAGGGCATTATCGCAGTTTCGGTCACAGACGAACGAAACTAATATTACTCAACAATTCCTGAATGCATCTTAACATTGTAAAAACTCTTTCTCCTTCGGTCCTGTATTATCGGCCGATCGAGCCGCCATTTTTTCTCTATTATCCACTTTAACAAAGATGATAATAACAAAGATATTATCACTGATGACGCCGCTCCAAAGAGAGGCGAAATATTTGGCAATAAAATGTTATAGCTTCAATTTATATATTTTACCAAGTAAGAAACACATCTAACACACTTTATTTGTTTCAGATAATACCACCTTAACAAAATAAACGTCTGCGAAAATACTCATGTGTTTGTGGTTATGAGCTGGAAAACTTAGAAAACATATTATTAGTTGTCCAAAATATGTATTTTTTTTAAATACTTTATTGCACAAAAATACAAAAAAAAACATGTACATAGGCAAACTTATACCTTAGGCGTTTTCTACCACCTAACCTTTGAACAATCAAGTTCATTGTACTATACTCTCCTATATGACCCCCCTCCCCCCATAAACTTAAATACTCTATTGATTGTGGCCAACTTTTCTGGTGTAAGGGCTTTAGTTAAATATTTAAAAAAATACAAATTAAAACTATAAGTCTACAAAAAAAAAAATGAAGTAGTTTAATTTAATTGCTCTCTGAGCTTACATCTTTATATATTTCTATAATTATACATGGTGAATTTAAAAGGTTTTTGAGGTTCAGCTGATCAAATCAAACAACTTTTTCCATGAAACCATGTGTTGAAAATTAAAATTAAAATTTGGCTTTCCCATACTAATTAATCATTTTAACATTACTAGTTTGTATGGACAAGGCAATAGCAAGGGGAAGAGGAAGGTTAAGAAGAAGTTACATTGACAAGTGAAAGATAAAATAATTGTCACTTCGTACAGGGAGGTCAAGACGTTGGCCGAGAGTAGACATAAGCTTAGCTCTTTAATAAAATTTCAAATATTTGTATTTATATACAAAACTAGCTTATTCCATAAAAGTGTTCTGCGAATGGCTCCACTCATATATAATAAACTTCCATTAGAATTAAGAAATATTAGTAATGTGAATGTATTTAAGAGAAAACTTCATCGTATGCTCATTTTAAAATGTTATTATAGAATAGACGAATTCCTTAGTGAAAAGAATTTATGATAATTATTTAGTTTAGGTTGAAAATTTTATTGTTTTGTTGGCTAATATTATGACTGTACTAATATAGCATTAATGTTTACACGCCCTCGGGCAGAGCATAGAGAGCTAAAAATAAAAATGTAACAACTTATATTATATTCAACTAGCGGCCCGTCCCGGCTTCGCACAGGTTTGTATAACTTTAACTATATGCTCAGCGCACGCCACGGAAGGCCTCAGAAACGATACTTTTCCCCCGTTTTTAAAACATTTTTGGTTACTGCTCCACAACTATAGGACCTAGCGTGATATTATATAGCCTATGTTACTTCTGAATAATGCAGCTTTCTAATGGTGAAAAAATTATTGCAATCGGTCCAGTAGTTTTTGAGTTTATTCATTACAAACATACAAAAATACAAAAATACAAATCTTTCCTCTTTATTATATTAGTATAGATGTCTCTTAAACAAATAAATGATTTATGATTTATTTTTTTCAGAATTTTTTAAATATAATTTTGCAAGTATCTGACAACATTTTAGACCTGACTAATAATAATAATTAATCAGCTTATTTATTTTTCATTCTTCGGATATTAAAAAAAATAATTAAAAGGTATAAACAACCTCTTAGGGCTGATTCAACCAAGGCATAACTTATACCAAGATTAATAATGCCAAATCACATACAAATAATTATTCTGAGTATTAATAATTTAATTAGTATACGTGGTGGCCGAGTTGGTTAGACCTTGGACTTAAAAACACTAAGGTCCCTGGTTCGAATCCCGGTGTGTACCAATGAGTTTTTAATTTAAAAATTTATGTACATTTGTTTGACAACACCACTATAGTGCCTCGGAGAGCACGTTAAGCTGTCGGTCCCGGTTTTCACTATACCAACTTGTGAAACTGTTTATAGATGGGTTATTGAGTCTATTCAAAACATGGCGACGAGCTAGCCACTTGTTCGGTGTAGACTCATACCATCGGCTACGACGAGGTGGGATTAAAACCCCTCCGCTGGGTACCCTGGGGCCGTCTAGGCGGTCTCGGGCGCCGTAAGGCACCCGTGAAGAGTTTTTAATTTAAAAATTTATGTACATTTGTTTGACAACACCACTATAGTGCCTCGGAGAGCACGTTAAGCTGTCGGTCCCGGTTTTCACTATACCAACTTGTGAAACTGTTTATAGATGGGTTATTGAGTCTATTCAAAACATGGCGACGAGCTAGCCACTTGTTCGGTGTAGACTCATACCATCGGCTACGACGAGGTGGGATTAAAACCCCTCCGCTGGGTACCCTGGGGCCGTCTAGGCGGTCTCGGGCGCCGTAAGGCACCCGTGAAGATATATATACATATATTAATAATTTAATCTATGAATAATTTTTTGAATGAAAATTGACATTAATATTCCCAGTTTTTTATAAGTTATGCTTTCTTTTGGTTGAACCGGCCCTTAGTTAAATAAATAAGGGTTTATTTAACCCCACTTACCCTTCAGCCAGGTATGCGTTTTTGTATTTAGGTATCACATAGAAGCATTGGCAAGTTTTCATAGGGTCTCAAATACCTAGCAAAAATTAAAGGTTATCCTAATACGGGACCCGCTGTTAATGTTATTAATATGTGAATAAATTAATAAAATAACAATAGCAATAATGTGTAAGAGTGCTCCGGCTTCTAGAGTTCCGGGTTAGTAGAGTGTGTAGAGTGTACCTGGTTGGTCTGCGGGTCGTAGCGCTCGATGCTGTTGAGGTAGCTCTGGCCGTCGTGGCCGCCCACGGCGTACAGCAGGTCGTGCAGCACGGCCACGCCCACGCCGCAGCGCCGCTTGGACATGGGCGCCACCATGCGCCACTCCGCGCTGCTGGGGTCGAACCGCTCCACCGATGCGATGGCGTCCCCGCTGCACCACCCGCCCACCGCGAACAGTACCTCTCCTGCCACCGAAATATCACTCATATAGTACTAACCATCAAAGTATATAATACGAAATCGCCTTTTGAAACATTAAAAATATCGTTAGAAAAAGTTAGAAAAGTTGAAAGGACCCCTGGGGGGTCCAACAAGAACTTGTTTCCTCGTTGGACCCCCTCGTAATTTGTGGGGGGTTCACCTAGAATTTAAATTCTACATGGACGAATAACGTATTCTAAATCTACTCAGAACAAGGGGTGAGCTCATCACAATATTTGTATTGATTTATAAACCCATCTTAAAACAGGTTTCCAAGTTGGTTTAGTGAAACTGTGACCGACAGCTTAATGTCCTCTTTGATGAGTATGGTTATGTCAAACAAAAGTACATTATTATTTAATTAACTCATTGCTACACAATACTCATCTGGGTTTGAAACGGGAAACTAAAAACTTTAGTGTTTATAATCTGAAATTTCTTTTTATTTTATTGGAGCATGGCATGTAAATTTATATCTACCTGATGGTAAGCAGACCGACAAAGTCTATGAATGGAGGCAATCAATACATTGTTGTTTTACGATATTGATCGTATTTGCTTAATGAGTCTACATATTTAAAGAACTCGGCTACTTATTAGTTCAAAATCTTGAATGGAACTAATAAGGGAATGGAGAATATTTTGTGTCCCTAATTCTGTGACCATAACCATGGAATTCCATGGCAGGCAACAAAATCAAAACATTGTTATAATCAATCAATTATTAAAAGTAAGAACAGAACATGGCAGCAACGAACACATTTGACATTTTGATCGAAAATTTCAGAAAACTAACCGTAGCTATTTATCTCTTTTTTATTTATAGATTTAAATGACTATGAGCGAGACATAAATATTTGTAGGTTCGGAGTGTTCTGACGTCGGCGGTAGCAAATGCGGGTCACGGAATCCGGAGTGAATGAGTGTTACCTCTGCGGGTGGGCTTGCGCGGCCGGGTGCGCGGGCCCTGCATGAGCGGGCGCTCCTGGGGCAGCAGCAGGTAGTTCTTGGCCTCGTCCAGCAGGTCGCGGCAGGCGTCGTCGGCGCGCACCAGCAGCTCGGCCGACACCGTGCCCACCAGGAACTTGGGACTCAACAGCGGCAGGCGCACGTGCTGCAACACCTGCGCACGCACACACTGTCAACCGCCGCTCTGTCCTACACGTTTGCTAGCTGTTGGACGCCACTTCTCTATGAAGATGCTACTCCAGCCTAATTGGGGTAAGCACATTAAAAATTGTACCAACAAAGATTTTGTATACAGAATGTCTCACCTTTGTCCACTACTAAAACTATGGTAATATAATTATACAGTGATAAATGTATCAATGTTCTAAACATCAATAATTGAAATTAGAAATGTGATATTTTACGAGGGATTCTGGCAGGGCAGGGCATTTAAAATAGCTTTTTGTAAAGGTGTAGACCACCTCTGTTGTCTAGTGGTTACCCCATTGGCGCGTGTGAAGGCTATGGCTACGATTCCCATGCAAGACAAAAAAATATTAGTATGTTTTCAAGTACAGTTGGTGTTGATCTGGGCAAGCCTACAACTTGTCTGTGACCAAGGCAACATGTGTAAAATGTTCTTTATATAAAAAATAATTAATTCAAATGATTTGTATAAAAATGTTCAAGTATTTCATTTAAAATCCCTGTGTCAGTGAAGAGATTTTATTGCCAAAATATGTACTAAACTGATATTACCGCTATGGCAGCGTTACCCAGAAAAAATGAGGCGCCACATATTGGAAATAGCAAATAATGTGCAGCAAGGCAATGCTAAAGTCACCAGCCAAATAACCGGCGCCATAAAATTTTATAAAATAATATAAAATATGTTCCCGCGCATCACCATATTACCAGTATGCGCGGGCGCACTCACCTGCGCCAGGTGTTGTCTCCTCTCGGCCACATTGTATTTGACCCAGGACATGACTGCTTGGAAGGTTTGTTCCTCGGAGCGCACATTCAGTTCGTCGGAAGATACTATGTCTATGAGTTGTGAGGCAGGCAGCAACAAAAACTCTTCGCTTTCCATAACCTTCAAAATACTAATTATTACAACCACTCATATACGAAAAAACATTATTTTAATTAAGTTAATTTATAGAGACATTAAGTTCTTTGTTTGTTTTTGGTTTGTTCTTCTTAACTCTTATTTTCTAAAGAAATTAAGAGTTAAGAAGAAGTTAAGAAATAAGAATTACTTATAGTCTATGCACAATTGATCAATTAAAAAATATTTTAAATAAGAGCAAGAGTGTTGAAAGTCCACAGCAAATTATAGCAAAGTGCATCGACTATTAGATACTGTGAGCTATTAAAGTAAGAAGATGAAATCAAAGTAAGTGTGTTAGGGATCACCTCTGGAAAGTTTTGTTGTGTAAATTTGTCAGCTATCCTGAGCAGGTCCCGACAAGAGTGTGTGTCTGCGAAGGCTCGGATGCCCAGGCAGTTGGAGCAATCCAGTTGTCTCTTCAGGAACTCGCAGCAAACTTCTTGGATTTCTTGCAGCTGCAGCAAGCATGCCGCAGGGAGGAGCGCCTGCAAGATTAGAACATAGGAAACTATCTTAAGTTTCCTTTCATTTCTAATTATGCGCAAATTAAGCGCTGCTCGTTCATAATTCTTCTAATATATATTGTTCCACAACAGTACTGCCAAATGAGTGTGTTCTACAAATAATTACCAATAAAAGTAATCTTTTTTGGCCGGGGCAACTTCTTATCATAGCCACACTTTTTCGAGATAAAAACGATTTTAGAAAGTCCTTATGTATAGTTTTTCTGGCTATACAATGTGATTACGAAATGGGCGGCAACAATCGCCTATTTCGTAACGGCACCCTGAAAGGAGGCTACCACAAGAAAACGATGCAGTAGTCTCCTGAAAACCAGAGAACCCAAAAGACTAAAACCGAAACATAACTAGGTGACTTGACTTTTTTTCTTTTAGAGTTATTTAGCTAGTGCTATAGTAGAAATGGCTAGAATAATGATTGTTGTGTTGGAGCACGCCGGATGTCTAGCAGCGGACTGTGGCAGACTGAACGTGATGCTATTTTTTACCCTTTCCATAAGGGTAAAAAATAGCAGATTATGTTTTGTGTATACGAGTATGATAGTTGATTGCGTGTGTACCTGCACATTGGTCTCCTCCACCACGATGTGCGCGGTGTAGCAGAAGTCCACCAGCTGCTCCATGGCCGCGTCGTCCACGTCCCGGATGGTCACCTCGGTGGCGCGGGACTCCGCGAGCTCGCCCGTGAACATCGCGCGGAAGTACGGACTGCATGCTGACAGGATCACTCTGTAAACAATATGTACAACATTTTAACCGCCGTTTATCAAAAATAAAATACAACCTAAGTTACTTATAGTAGGGGAGCCCAGAAGAAGATTGATTGAAGATTAGGTCCTAAAACGAACAAAAGTAAATAAATGTAAAATAAAAACAGTCACTTGGAAATACTCGAGTGCGTCAGACATTCAAAGTGTATATGCGCAATGCCTTTCTGATAACCGAGATATATTAATGAGACGATTAATTAGTGAGGGGTGACTGTAAAAAGAGGGCATTATTTTAGCTACGATCCCATTAAAAACGTCAGATTATATTTCATCCATAATCCTTAAAGGATTTCAAAATGAAATAATCATGCTTGAGTATTTCGTGATGACGTATTTTTAACTTTGTGACTCTCACCCATTTTCTTATCCCACTCTCAAATTGTCAGATTAATGAAATATACACTTTTATTATATACTCCATGTACTTAACTTACCTTATCTTAATCTGATGTGCTAGAGTTTTTTTGAGGATCATTTTAACGAACGCCCCATATTAAGGGTTTATATATGGTAGGGGTACATTACAAGGTGTAAGGTTACTCTTTATATGATTTTCTGACGCGCTTGAGTAACGCGCAAATTCCCCCCTTGGGCTTACTAAGGGATTACTGATAACTGAGATTTCTATTGCTTTATGAAATCGGTTTAGAAGTTTGGTTTAGGTGCTTCTGCAAGCTGTGAGCAAGATATTACCTGTGAGCAAAGAGCTTGCGGTTGGCCACATTAAGCACGACGTCGCAGAGTTCCCGATGCCGTCGCAGCGCAGACAGTTCGGCCAAGGCGGCACGCGGGTGCTTCTCCGAGCTGTGAGCGAGTCGCGCGCCGCCTCCAGTCAGCGAGCCGCCCTCGCCCATCCTAACACAAACCTATTAGTCTTGCTATAGCCATGTGTCTCATTACTAGTCTTAATAAACACTGTTACTTTTTTTATTTTGTCTAAACTATCAAAATAATAAACTCTAGTGGCCTTATTCATAAAAACTTATCAAATTGAGTCCTTGAAGAACATTTCAGTTATAAAAGGTTTTCTCCCTTTTAAGCATAATCATTTTTCTTGCTAATAAAAAGAGACAAAACCTTCCATAACTAAAGTGTTCTTCAAGGACTTAATAAGGTTTTATGAATAATGGTGTAAGTATGTGGGGTTCACCGGTTTAAAGGAAACTACTACATCAATATCTTGTCAAGTGTTCTTTCAGGGTGCGGCTACGAACAAGTGAAACAAGTGGTTGAAATGATGATAAGGCAACGAGGTTATTAAAATATACTCATCATAATGCAATTTCATAGTCAGATTATTTAGCTGGCACAGTGAGAGCAATCTATATTTTTTAATAACATTTATTGAACAACCCCATTCATGAACTTTGTGGGTCTGCTGACAAATCCGTGGAATCAAATTTCTGTCGCTCCTCGTTACCACCGCTGCGGAATCATGATGGACCACTGGTTTACATTGCAAAAGAGAAAGCACAACTTTTAGCTAAACTCTTTGCATCGAATTCCCTAATCAATGATGGAGGCGCACTTCCACCTACTATAACCGACTGTGGCTTCACAATGCCTAATATTCGCATTTGGCAACGTGATGTGCGTGAGGCTCTCCATTCACTTGACATTCGGAAGGCCAGTGGTCCTGATGGTATTCCTGCAGTTGTATTAAGGAACTGTTATCTTGAGTTGTCTCCTGCCCTCACTCGACTTTACCGCCTTTCATATTCCTCTGGAGTTGTCCCTGCAGCTTGGAAAGTAGCCAATGTGCATCCAATTCCCAAAAAGGGAAATCAATCCGACCCCAATAACTACCGCCCCATTGCCATCACCTCAGTCCTGTGCAAGGTTTTAGAAACCATTATTAATACACAGGTCATGTGATACCTTGAAGGTCACTATTCTGAATGATCGCCAATATAGTTTTCGCCAAGCAAGATCAACGGGTGACCTTCTCGCGTTCATTACGCATGTTTGGGGTGAGGCAGTGGATAAATGTGGGGAGGCCTTGGCAGTTGGTTTAGATATTTCTAAGGCCTTTGACCGCGTTTGGCGCAAAGTGTTGCTCTCCAAGCTGCCTTCTTATGGATTTTCGACGCGGCTATGCAACTGGATATTCAGTTTCCTCTCTGATCGTGGCATTAGGGTCCTAGTAAATGGCATAGCCTCCGACTGGGAGTCTATTGATGCTGGTATATATATGTGTTGTCTCCTTGTCTTTTTCTTCTGCATATCAATGACCTATTGTCATGTGGCAACATTCATTGTTATGCAGATGATAGCACTGTCCATGGTACTTTGTTCAACGTCCACCTAGCCGCGTCCAAACAGGAATTCAGAAAGGTTTTGATAAGTGAGTTGGATCAAACCCTGCTAAAGGTTTCAACTTGGGGTTCGAGAAACTTGGTCCAATTTAATCCGAGCAAAACACAATGTTGTGTAATGATGGCGAAAAAATCCCCTTTTACTCATTTTCCTTCTCTTCAGAGCACCCAGCTATCGCCTTTACCATGCCTCAATGTCCTTGGTTTAAATATACGTTCCGATCATAACCACCGCAATTATATCGAGAGCATTGCATAAACAGCTTAAAAAAAACTTGGCATCATAAATAAGGTGCGGCGGTTTTTCACACCCAGGTTAAGAATAATGCTATATAAGGGTCAAATTCGACCGTGTGTGGAGAGAGACAATGTTCTTAGCAAACCATGGATTCACCGTGCGGGTGCCGGGTCCATCGCGTGGTTGAAAGGCAGGGGAATAAACTTCAGCGTTCCCGGACTTGAGACCGCGAAGTAGGTTTAAAGGCCTTTTGAACTCTCACCTGCACACTACTGTTCGCATCTTTGGGACGGATCTGCCAAGTATCTGTTATCTACTCTCGATACCCTGCAGAAGCGAGCGACTAGAATTATTGGAGACGGAACGCTCAATAAAACCTTGGAGCTGTTGCAGCTTCGCAGGGATGTGGCATCGTTGAGCGTATTTTACCGCCTATACCATGGGCAGTGCTCTGAAGAGCTTTTCAACATTATTCCCCCTTCCCCTTTCCGTTACAGGACAACACACAACGAAGCGTGAATAGGCATCTTAGGCCGGCATAATGATGGCAACCAGCGGTGCACCTGCATGCATCCGCTTGTTGCTATCATTCCTGGACATTGCATACTGCTCAACATCAGGTGGATGCAAGGTCACATGCTGAGCTCTTACAAAAAAAAAAAAATTACAGGTGGATACAAAGTCACATGCTGTGCTCCGATTTTAAAAAAAGTTTTTTACATGGTGACTTTGAAGTTTGTACTTTGGGCTAATGAAGCTCTATTGATCAAATCAAACCAATTTTCCCATAAAACCATTTGTGTTGGAAAGATTTTTAAACAGGTTTTACATTCCTTTTACTTCCAAACGTATAAAAAGAAAAGTTTTGATTATTGAAGAGTATACAGTGAAGATGGATTTTAAAAGAGCATAGTCACTTTTGTTCGAAGTGACAGGGGAAGATTGTTCCAGCGTTTAAACAACATTTTAAAAGTTTCACATAATTGCTCAACAATGATAAGCTGATGCTGCAACAATGTTTTTACTTTTACTTTTTAAAGGTCATGATTGCTATTGGAATTAATTTTTATAGCTACTTCTGCTTTCAAGGATATGCTTAATATTTAGTTAAGTATACAAAATTTCATAATAATTGTATGAAACGAAAGGAGATAATAATATGTATGTAAATAATTAGGATGTCAATCACCTCTTATGCCCGCGCGCGTTACCCAGCTGCAATCGCAGCGGGGGCGAAGCCCAGCCCCACACGGAGTCAATCTGGAACCCGACAATAAATGCACAAGCACTATAACATTGTAAACAATCAAGAAATCTTCCAGCACCAACACAACATTGCAGACTGACAGTAGATGTCTACTAGCTCACCTTTAATGATTACGCTTACACGTAAAATTAAATAAAATCTGTAGCACCTTTAATTAAATCATGTAAACTACAATTTATTCTTCACAAACAATTCAATAATCATTGATTTATTGTATTCAATATCCTGTTTATTATTATTTTATACATTATCTCGACACAAATCGTATACAAAATTTGGATCACAGATTACTAATCACAGACTACTAGTAGACAGAAACAGTCAGGTTCAGTCAGTCACAGATAATCTATAGGGATTGTTCCAAAAGTATATTAACACTAATAACCTATGATATCTCAGGGAAAAAGAAAGAGACAAGGATACGTATTATAATTATATTCCATCTCTTTCTTTTCCCCGAGAGCTCAAACGGGTAATAATATTTGAATTTTGGAATAGTCCCTCATTAGTCTGTCTGTGGTCAAGGTGTGTATATTTTTATTATTGAGTTCAATTGAGTATTTGAGTTGATTACAGTACAGTTGATAAAAAAATAAAATTATTTGGTTTGTTGTTCAGTGATTGAAAATAATTCAGCTGTAAAATAATGTCTATTGCTTTATTGCTAGATAAGTTTGATGTTTCAACTGAAGATGGTTTACAGAAAGCTTTAAATGAAATTGAAAAAGAAGAAGTAAGTTCAAAAATATTTACCTACATCTGTAACCATAACCCCACTTTAATTTATAGTGTACTTAGCTTTTGCCTCCGGCTTAGCATGCATTAATAAGTAAATATGCTTATTTTATGCTATAAAAATATGCTTTTGTGAAGCTTTAAGCAGGGGGCTATGCCACCATGGAAATTTACTTAAAACCTAATAGGTACTTTGTAATAGTTATTACAAAAAATCCTCTAAAAAGCTTGTCAAAAGGCCCTAGGGCCCCTCCCAAAAATCAATCCAGGGCCCTAAGTGTGTGAACAGAATTCATACTTGACCAGTATTTTTATGAAAACAATAGGTATGTACTTCAATTATTTTAGTTTAGTAAGATAAAAATGATTCTTGAAAAACTCAAGCGCATTGCCAATGGAAATACAATGCGCCAAACGCAGTGCTGGCAGCATACTAACTTAATATCATAAAAACTATTGAGTTTAGCCTGCGCCAGCTCGGTGTGAGCCCCCTGCGCTATGTCCTTAACCTCGGCTCGGCACCAAAGTTGTTGAAGAAAAAAGTATATTCCTCGAAAAGTAAGTATAAATTTAAACATTTCAAGTATCGCCTAACTGTGTGAGTTTTTCTTCATTAACAATACCCGGTAAAAATTATAAAGTTTATGTAACTTCATTTTAATAGTAGGATATTATTCCTAACAGTTTTTTAGATAATTTAATTATTTACATAAAGAAATTCTTACAAGGAATCCAATTGAATAATTATTTATTAAGAAGAATCTAAAAAATATTTATCTATACTAATATTATAAAGCTGAAGAGTTTGTTTGTTTGTTTGAACGCGCTAATCTCAGGAACTACTGATTCGAATTGAAAAAATATTTTCGTGTTGGATAATCCATTTATCGAGAAAGGCTATAGGCTATATAACATCACGCTACGACTAATAGGAGCGGAGTAACAAAGAAAAATGTTGCAAAAACGGGGAAAAATTATTCCTTTTAAGAGCGTACGCTGCGTAAACGGTTAAATTTAAACGCGCAGACAAAGTTGCGCGGGTCAGCTAGTCTATACTAATATAATAAAGAGGAAAGATTTGTATTTTTGTGTTTTTGTATGTTTGTAATGAATAAACTCAAAAACTACTGGACCGATTGCAATAATTTTTTCACCATTAGAAAGCTGCATTATTCAGAAGTAACATAGGCTATATAATATCACGCTAGGTCCTATAGTTGTGGAGCAGTAACCAAAAATGTTTTAAAAACGGGGGAAAAGTATCGTTTCTGAGGCCTTCCGTGGCGTGCGCTGAGCATATAGTTAAAGTTATACAAACCTGTGCGAAGCCGGGACGGGCCGCTAGTACTAAATAAAATAAGAATACTTTGATCTAAGGTTTTAGTATTTACCCACGTTTTCCCCCGCGCTGTAAATAGTGTTAGTCTGTAGCCTGGAAACCCATGTAGAATTAAAGGTAGAATTATGTATAAAATTAGTTCTGTGTTTCTGCGGGTTCCGGAGATAATGGAAAAAATATTCGACGAGAATGGCGGTGAGTGAGAAAAGGAAAACCGCTATCAATGGTGGTTTCAAATGTACACTAATGCATAAGTTACCATTACAATGCTAAGTTAACATTATAAATAGTTTGCGGCATATTTTTTAATTTACTATTGATATTTTAATTATATTATCAATTTACACTCATTCCATGTGTGAAAAAATTTATCAACAAGATGCACACTATCCTTATTTTTCAACTAATAAGTATATAAAGAGAACATGTATTTGATATAAAAATATTTTATATAATTATTTATAGGCGTTTCATTGGTACAAACAGTAATGTAGATATAATTTTGTAAAATGTCTACTTTTGAGTACTCTAAACGTGAAATAATTTTATTATTCCTCTTCATCGAAGGGGGAAAAACATACGAGACATTATCAACAGTTTTAAAATAATAAATTAATAGCAATGGCACCCGAGAACCGAATAAACGGCCTCATGGTATCCAGCGGAGGGATTAACCCGTCCTCGTTTCGCCGATAGTATTCGAAGGCAACACCTAACAAGTGGCGAGCTTGTTAATTATATATGTTGCGCATATATTGTCCTAGTCAACATTACTAAAACAACCATGTAGGGCAAATAAATAAAAACAATAACATAATATACATTGTGACTGATGAAGGCCATAAAAATTCAAGCTTAATATATTGTGTTATTATTTTTATAAAGTAAATTATTTATATATCACTTGTTTACTATAAAAAATACATATTGATAAAATTCAAATCGCTAATCATAGAAATCCAAGATCCTTTGTGCTATTTCACAGGACTAAGATAATGGTTAGTCTTTAAGATGATAATTGACACTGGAACATGAGCTGAGTCCAAGGTTCGAATTGATTGTTAATATTGTTAGGCTTAAAATCAGAGGAGGGCTGGGGCAGTCTAATCTAGGTATTATGTATTCTGTGCCGCCAGTGAATGCCAGAACAATGTCTTAGTATTGCCACCTTAGAAGCTATTATAATAACATTTGCATAAATATAAATCTTTACTGTAACAAATTTTGGTTATAAAATGTGGTCAATAAAATGATATTTTAGGCAGAAGTTGAAGATGCATTATGTGGGGCATTATCCAAGGCTTGTGCGATCGAGGGCCGGCTCCGGACAGCGAGTCAGGCTTACACTAAATTAGGGGAAGTAAAGAATGATGCCATTGCCACATGCGGCATGGTGGAACGAACAGCCACCCTAGCACGCGACGTCAGCGCCAAAGTTCGACAATTGGATCTAGCCAGGGTAAGTGGTAAGTGGTATTTAGTTTGATACCAAAAATATATCACCCATCTTATTAAGTATATTTGTTGAACATTATAAACATGGGGTACTTAATGATTGCAGAGCAGAGTAGCAGAATGCCAGCAAAGAGTGAATGACCTAATAGACCTGCAGCTTTGTAGTGCCGGAGTGGAGGCTGCTATCAAAGCTCAAGACTATGAAACTGGTAAATATCTGTGCCAAGCATCTATGCATTCAATCATAGGCAAGTAATAGTGAACTTATATTTTAGAAGAAAACGTTGGTTAACTGTCAGGATTGAACACAACTGCAAAATGATGCTAGTTTTTCAGGCGATGCGACGTTGTAAACCATTGTGGTACTACAGCAGGGGCCTTATTCTCCTAAATTAATTGCGTATCAACGACCTATGAAAGTTAAAATTTGACACATTTTGTATGGGAAATATGTCAAACTTTGACATGCAGTTAATATCCAATTATATTGTATTACATTGTTGCTTCTGGTACACATAGTACAAGCCTAGAGCTTAGTGTGTGACCAGATCAATATGCATAAATAGTTCTACATATAAAAAAAAAAAAAAAAAAATAGGCTCCATGCCTGTTTCACTCCTTAGTCTAAGTATTTGGGCTTTCTATACAAGTTGCGGTCGTTACACTTAAATTGAGTCTGTTAAAAAAAAGAAGTTCTTGCTCATAGTGATCCAGTACCATTTTGCCTTCACTGTTCTCGTGTAGTGTGCAGGTGTTCATTGTAGGTAATGTATTATTAAATATCGAGGCGTGAGCTACATTGTAGTTTGATGTTGCATTGCGAGAAAGTATAATTGTGTATGAAAAGTTTAGGGTACGAGAGTACGTGGGTAGTATAGGTGGCGGTGTGGTTGGCAGGCGCGGCGCACGTAGGCCGGTTCCTGCGCATGGACCCCGGCTCGGTGGCGGCGGCGCGCGCGCGCGGGGCGCCCGACCCGCGCCGCGCCATGCTGTGCGCCGCCGCGACGCTGCGGGACCAGCTCGTGCACAAGTAACTATCCATACCTCCTCTCACTACCAGTTTGCTCAAAATGATCTATATGAGAGCTTAATCATCATCGCCCAGCCGAAACTGCTGTCAGTTTGTAGTTTGCCCCAGTATGTAGCAGTCATCTTGATCCCCAACAACTTTCAATATAATATATCAAAAGTCTTTCTGCGGTGGGTAGTAAATATTTTTGTATTGTAATATTAAAAAGTTTTTTTTGACCGATTAAAAAAACCAACACAGAAAGATTTAATCAATTAATACAACGACCGATAAATTTTAATTCTGCTATAAACAGTAGTCGAGTAATACTGGAAGTGTGAAAGCTATATGGAGAACACAGACTTCGCGACTGTCTTTAAGTATAGGTAAAGTACAATTTCGTAAGAAATCACCACTATATAGAAATATTATGTTTTTTTGTTTTATTTATTTTATCACGTTGGTGTGGCACCTCAGCAAATTTATTTTCTGATGGAATTCTCAAATTCTGGTATGGAATGTACCTCGAGATATTTGATGTGGACAGACAGACAGACATAGCCACAACATTGGAACGTTTCAGGTTCGAGGAGGCGGCGCGCAGAGACGACGAGGCCGCCATCGACCGCCTGTACAAACTGTTCCCGCAGATAGGCCGCGCCGACGAGGGCGTGGAACTGCTCTGCAAACACCTGGCCAGGAAGGTACATATACGATCGGGATCAACCTAATACCAATATATATTCACCGCCTCTGAAGACTAATGGCGTTGTATCCGGAGGTCTTGGGTTCAATTCCCAAAAGTTATTTATTTAAATTCACTTTACAATCGTCAAAAAAGCACCGAAAAAAATCTAGAACGTCCGTTCGTTTCGTCTGCGGATGATTGATGATCGACTGACGATCGTCGAAAATAGCGCCAACCTAGCTTTTGAGCGAAAGATTCCACCAGAGGTCGATGATTAAACTTGACGGACGAACTCGTTTATACTACGCTCCTTCTCATCTCGCTGGGCGTTTAACCGTACAGTCAGAAAACAATTTAAAAAACTCCTAGAAGCAATTCATATTACTTTTTGATGCCATGTGTTTTTAGCTACAGGGTCTTAAACCCTTCTAAGTCTGAAAATGCTTATTACCAACTCGAAATGTCAACCGAAAAAGTTGAATATTTAAGATGGCGGCACCCGCTGCACTTTAGGTTAAAAATTGTAACTGATCACGTTTATCTACGAGGACGTTTTTTGTGCCATTTATGTATAAACTAAGTATAAGGAATTAATTTTTAAAGATAATGTTACATTTAGGTACCAATAGTAAGATTTTTACTAAAATCAGATTTATTTCTTTTCATAACGAATACATCTTATACACAAGATTTTTTTTAAATTAAAAAACATTTTAATATATCAATACTTTATATTTAATAAGCATTTATATAACACGTCATAGAATTGTGAAAAAATATCTAGAAGGTAGCGTGGCGCCGCGCAGTTTACCTAAAAGTAGCCCGGAAATAGGAACGCTGGTATGATATACCTAACATAGGACAGTATTATCAGAGTTTGTAACCGTAAATCATAAGAGTTAAATAAAATTGTATTATACAATTACTAATTAATAATGGATATCCCCCAAGTCTTATGTTAATCTATTGTACGTAGTATAAGAAGCTTCTTGTTAAATGATTAATTGTTAATATAATATAATGCCACAATACGTTTGTACAGTCCTATATTTTAGATCCACGACTAATTTCGCGTCTACTTTTAAAAACTTCATAGCCGCCGTTCTATTTCAAATTTGATTTATTTTCAGGTACAATTTTTATGGTTAATAATGTGAATGTTTATATGTTTAGAAACTAGAATACTACGAGTATGACTACATTAAAATATTGGGTTTAAAATTTTTATCCGAGATGAAAAAAAATGTTTGATTTATTTATACGCTTTTTATTAATTTCTTAAAATTATAGGTAATACAATATGTATACAATATTACAAAAAAAGAATTCTTCTTTCTTAATTTATTCAAAAACCACATCCAAAATGTGTTCGTAGATAAACTGGATTTGATATAATTTTTCGTTTGAAGCACGACTAGTGCTCTCGGCCATCTTAAATTTCTAACTTCAGATTATTTTTTTAAATTAAAAACAACTATTTTGATTCAGATACCTACTTAATTAAAAAACACTTGTCTCCATGAAGTAATATATTTTTATACTTGATGTGTGTGAGGTGCTGGCCGCCGTATTAAATACTTCACTTCCGATTGACATTTTGAATTGGTTACAAGCATTTTTAGTTTTTTTGTCCTGACTAGTAGAATCCTTATTTTTTTGTTAGTAATTGTACCTTAAAATCTTTCAGTTGTGTAATAATAATTCATGTATTCGTCGGAATGCAGGTTTTAAAATAGAATAAATATAACTGTAATAAAGATTATTAAATACAATTACCGCCAAAAGTATTTATTTTAATCCTGTGACAAACAGTTGGAAAAATACTGGAAGTGTGGAAGGTGAATTTGTATGGAGAATGCAGAATTAGCGATTGCAGTGTCCGTGAACCCCGCGCTATAAAGGCGGTGCGTGTGCGTGTGTGTAGCTGGAGGCGTCGGCGCGGCGCGTGTGCCGGGCGGAGGGCGCGGGCTGCGCGCACGCGGACGCGCTCACCCGCTGGCTGGAGGCGTGCGGCGCGGGCGTGGAGCGCGCGCGGGTGGCCGCGCCGGGGCGCCTGCCGCACATCCTGCGGCACCTGCAGCCACAGGTAACTCACTGTTGGAGCGCGGCGTGCTTCGGTAAGCAGACCTACAAAGTCCATCAATTGGATCAATCCCGTTGGAATTGATGGCCCTCGTGCACGGCACCGCCTAGCCCTTTACGGTGCACTTGCATCTGTATAGGCTATGGTACGAAACCAAAGACTAGTCTTTTTTTCTCAACGCCAAAGCGGCGACGCTCATTTTTGGGATTTTTTCTTTTCTTTTTGAAGCTTATTAAGGTCAAGGAAAATTTAAAAAAAGTGACTGGAAAATCTGGAAAAGTCAGGGAAATTCGTTTCCGAAAAAAAGTGGCCACCCTGTTTATTTTATAATATTTTGATTATTTGTTGTGTCTATCTATGTACATTATATTCTAATGCCTTTATTCATGAAAACTAAACATGAAAATAAGTTTTATCTCTTGTACGCATATTTATTTTTGTTGCTAGAAAAAAGAGACAAAACCTACTATTTAAGGGTTATTCAAGGACTCTGTGCGAGAAGCCGGGAAACAAAACTCGTCCAGGATTCTCACACGGATGCGATGCGCACCGCAATTACTTTAATAATCAAACGAACTTACCTGTAAGTGAAGGTCGATTGAAATTATACCTCGTAGTCTCTCCGAAGACGATGGAAGTTCACAATGTAGTATCGATTCGATGCTAGCGGCGTCACATAAGTTTTAAGTAAATTAAAAAGCAATAAAGGTTTTGGAACGCATCCTCCACTGTCGCTCTGCACTCCCGCGCATTGAAGTGTCATTCGTTTCGGATGCTGCTCCAGATTCTACAACGCTTATGGGGTAAAGAAAATGATTAAGGGAGGGTACCCACCCTCCCTTAATCATTTTCATTTTCATTTTTGAACATCTACATTGTGAACTTCCATCGTCTTCGAAGAGACTACGAGGTATAATTTCAATCGAACTTCACTTACAGGTAAGTTCGTTTGATTATTAAATTATAACCTCATAGTCTCTCCTCGACGATGGAAGTTCACAATGTAGATGTTCAAAGTCAAGTTGTAGAATCAGTCTTTGTTTTACTAATTAACAAGTATTATTCTATATACTCGTACACTAGACGAAAGTTTTACAAAAATGTGAAAATTCTTAAGAAAAAACTATTTAGGTATTATTAAAATTACTGCTTAAGAAAAAACTGATTTCACAAAGCTAAAAGAGTTATAACGAATGTAAGAATTGGGCAGTTACTAAACCACCAAGAACATGTTGAACTGGCCAGTCCAACCAGCCGTTCTTCTTATTTTATGATTAGTTTAATTGCTCAACTCCTCAAAACTGCTGATGTGGCAGCATGTCTGGTGCAATGGTCTGTAAATTTAGTAATGTTGATGCCATTATCTTCTACGATTATTATTATTATTATTTTTTATCTTTAGTACAATTACTGAGAGTTACAACATGTGAGGTTGTTCAATTTAATTAGTTTGTCTTACTTTCTTAAACTTTTTGCTACATTTTTAATAATTGATTACACCTGAGCAGTACCTACATACATTAGGTCTAAAATTAAAGCAAGACAGAGTTATAAAAGGCAGACGCCTATTTAGGCCCAGATGAGTTAAGTAATTTTTTAAATATTAATACTCCGATAAATGTTAATGTCATTAATTAATATTTATTAACCCCAAAATTAAGCCCTTTTAACCGGTAAGGCAAAAAAATAAAAATATAAAAAGATAAAAATAAAAGTTTTCTTAGAACATTTTTTAAGATTATTCAGGTCTGTATAACTATTTTTTTTTTTTTTTAGTTATCAACAACTATTGACAAATCCCACGCGAGTATATTCATATTGTTGGAAGAAACCCTTAATTATTTGATTTTATTGTAAACACCCACTTTGGGTCCTACATACAATGAAAAAGCAGATCTGGTATTGATAAATCTAGAATAGAGATATACCTTGGTTGGTATTTTTCTGGTAAATAAGTAATTATATTGCTTATTTCAGCATTATATTTCTTATTTATATACACAGCAATATTTGGAAAATATTACTATAAAATATTATCTGACAAAGACCTTTACCTAATATTAACTGCCTTGGCATTCAAACCTCTATTTATATATATTTATTCCTGGCTACCAACCAAGCTGACTAACAGGGATAGGTGCGGTTATCTGGAAATGCACAAGGTAAGAAATTTTGTATCCGGGAGAATTATTGACGGTGATAAAAACTCTATCACCAGGTTTCGTAAATAATGGATCCCAAGGTTGAGTCTACCAATATAGTACAAGAACTATTCTATTTGTACTGACTGTATCATTTCAAGGGTTAGGTAAAATCATATAATGGGTTTTTTTTTTTACCATTGGTAGAAATTCTTGAACAAACAGGTATATCTCTGGTTGTCTAAAATTTGTAAAAATTTCCTGATATTATTATTATTATTCTTTTTTTTTTTTTTTTTTAGGTCATTAATAGGTAATGTTTTCTTTGGTATTAATGAATAATGCAAATAATGTAAATGTTATGGCTTTCACACCTTTGCCAAATATCCTTTGCTATTCTGTGTAGGAGGGGATTGAACCCCTAATCAATTGTGAAATGGCTGATGTATTGTTAATATATAAAAGTGTCTTACAGTTACACTTATTTTTAGCAAAGCAGTGCAAACCAAAACAGGTTGTCTTAATGTTCTAGTGTTTTTATAAGTAAGTAATCCGTGTTTATTGGTCCATGAGCCGGACGGCCCTATTTGTACCACAAGTTGCGCCCCAACCTAGACTTGAAGCACATGTGTGTGTATCTCCATAAGGAATTAATAATTCCTTTTTGGGCATTATATATAAACGAGTATGAGTATGAGATATCTATTAAATAACAGCTATATTTATATATTTTATGCATTATATAGAGCCGTAATAAGAATCACTTATATAAGGCAGTCATCTAGACATTGAACAGCATTGAAAGCTTAGTCATTATTAGAATCAATAATTTTGAAAAAAAATATATTGTGCACACAAAGGAAAACCTTATAGTTTATAAGAATAAAACAGAAAAACTGTTAGTTTGTGAAATCTAAAAAGGATTCAAATTCTACCATGATATTTCTATCACATAAATTGGCATATTAGGATAAGTAGCCAAAAAACCCCATTACTATTTATTAACTTACATACAGTAAGGTATCATCTAATTTAAAATGACTAGTATTCATATTATTATTGAAATCGGGGAGCAACAATAATTTGAATTTATGGGACAGGTTTTATGGCTCCTACATTATATAATGTTTAAATATATTGCAGGTTTAAATTTTTTAAAGTTTTCTCGGTTCTGTCTGCCCTATGCATTCCTGTTAAAGCAAGGAGGGGCCCACCAGTTTAAAGTTGGATGATTGAGGGGTCTCAGGGAGATTTAGTTTGGTTATTTGTCCATTTTTGGTTGGTAGTACACAGCTCCTGGCTGGATCTTTGAACAGTCCTAGCTGTTTTTATTATTTCTAAATTCTGTTCTATTTGATTTCCGTGAAGACATTCAAGTTTTTATTAGAGCAGATATCAAAAAACCTCTTAGAATATTGCACAGCAGTTTGACTGCCTCATGAAGACATTTAATAACTACATTGTAATTTATTAAATGAATATATATTATTTATTTTCTTTTGAAAGTGAAAATGTAGGATCTTACTTAGTTCTACTTTGCTGGTCTTATATTACTACTTTGTACAGGGGAATGTACAAAGGATGTCTGCTGGTCCGTTTTAGTTGGCCCCAGTACAGCAAATATTCTACATCTTTTTGGGTTAAAGTATGTGTATTCTCATGTATATGAGTTTCTAGTAAAGACTGTTAAGTTTTCACAGAACCTGCTATATAAAATTCTGATTGTATTGTAAAATATTTTTTGGTTCATTTAAAATTGAAAATGAATAAAAATTTAGTAGGTATTCTGAATTACACTACTAGGTTTATTATGAATCATTATCATTCAATACTCTTAACAGTATAGCAAAGAGATTGTATTTTTCACAAATTCTGATATATAAAATTCTGTCTTGTAAAATATTCTTTTACTTAATTGATCCTGAAGATGCAGGTATAAATTGTTTTTATCAATTACATACAATAATTTTTATGAATTTGTAGGTATTCTGAATTACACTACTAGGTTTATTATAAATCATTGTCATTCAATACTCTTAACAGTATTGCAATGAGAATGTATTTTTCACAAATTCTGCTATATAAAATTATTTGTTGTAAAATATTCTTGGACTTAATTGATCCTGAAGATGCAGGTATAAATTGTTTTTATCAATTACATAAAATTGTTTTTATGAATTACTTACCTACATTTATTTATTTTTATTTTTTATAATTTACAGCACCAGACTGATTATAAAAGCCATTCAATACTCTCAACAGTATTGCAATGAAATTGTTATTATTATTTTGAACATATATTATTCTATATAAAATTCTGACTGTGTTGCAAAATATTCTTGGACTCAATTGATCATGAAGATACTTACATAGCATTACGGGTGCCTTACGGCGCCCGAGACCGTCTAGACCGCCCCAGGGTACCCAGCGGGGGTTTTTTATTCCCAACTCGTCATAGCCGATGGTATGAGTCTTACAGTACTAGACTCGTTACAGAAGTCATTCAATACTCTGATTCAGTATCGCAATGATATATAAAAATGAACTTTTAATGTGAAAATTATTCTTACCTCTTAACAGTGAAGCAATGGCGAAATATCTAACCTTATACTTTCCCAAAGAATGTCCCAGGTTACAAAAGTCACTCAATACTCTCATTCAGTATCGCAATGATATATAAAAATAAACATTTAATGTAAAAACCATTCTTAACTCTTAACAGTAAAGCAATGGCGAAATATCTAACCATATACATTCCCAAAGAATGTCCCAGGTTACAAAAATCATTCAATACTCTTATTAGTATCGCAATGAAATAAAGTTTTTCTTTCTTTCTTTTCTTTCAATGATATATAACATTCTAAAGCAATGGCGAGATATCAAACCATATACATTCCCAATGAGTGTCCCAGGTAACAATATGTATTTCTCAACAGCACAAAGTTGATTACAATAATAGTTGAGCGTTATGTATTTTCGATAGGATTTTAATAAGACGAATAGAAACTCACCTTTGGTTTCATGATCGCTTTGAGCGAACCATTTCTTCACCTTTTTAAAGAGTTTCCTTAATTTTTTATTTTCTTGTATTTGAAACTATTCTCATATTTTCTTTTTCCCATTTTTAATGCTAAAACACGACTTAAAATAACTAAATCAACTAGAAAAAAATATAATATTTTTTGTAAGATGCGACGCCAACTTGACATAAGAAACGAATGACACTTCAATGCGCGGGAGTGCAGAGCGACAGTGGAGGATGCGTTCCAAAACCTTTATTGCTTTTTAATTTACTTAAAACTTATCTGACGCCGCTAGCATCGAATCGATACTACATTGTGAACTTCCATCATCGAGGAGAGACTATGAGGTTATAATTAATTTGAAAATGACTTACTGTATGGCTGGTGGTTAGCTTCAGCGACGAAATCCCTGGGTACCCACGGGATGCAATATATTCGTTCTTGAACCACTAACATGCCACGCAATTACAATTTTTTAACAATACGTTGGAACAAATATATAATGAATATCAACAACACAACGCAATAAATCTGGCAATTATTTGTAGGCGCCTAAATACATGGCGAACGAAACACTACATATCACTTCACCTGCCACGCAGTCCAAGACGGACACAAATACTATACCCCATTTGCCACGCGTCCGTTATAAGACGCGCGGGACTTGTTCAATAAAAGTGTAAAATTTTAATATAAACCGTATTCTTTTTCTTTCTAACCTAACATTTTCGTATTTAAAATAAAAGAGACGACCATATTTACTTTCCACCGTATTCACTAACTTAATTACTACCACCAAATGAGCGAAAAAAAAACAGAAAAAAATCAAAAACAATCAAAATATTGCGCGTCGCGCTGCCGTTATATTTAAGCCGAGTTGTGATTTATTGTGATTGTGAGTGGTTATATAATAAAACTAGGTAATTGATAATAAGTCTAAAATGTAATTATAGCTTTATAAAAAGTATTTAGTAAATTATGGGCATAATACTGGCTCGCGGATTTTTTTTCTCTGTGTCTTTGTACTTTAAAAGCTATTTTATGTTATGTTTATAGCATATACTCGTAGATATTAATATTATTATTTAAAACATTAAAAAAATCTCTTATAGCTAATAAAATAATATATTTTAAATGCTTCTTTTTTAACTTTTTCATTTTAAATGAAATATTCTAATAAGAAAACAAAAAAAAAATATAATTGGAAGCCTATATATAGTCGTTTTTTTTCATCCAAAGTCAAGCAATTATTTGTAGCAAAGGGTTCGCTCATTCTAAATGTTCTCGATTTTGGACTTGATTCTTTTTTATTTTTGATATACAGACTACTGTTTTTTTTTGTTTTGTTTTGAAGATAATATATTCTAGCATAGGATTACAATACAATTATGTCAATTTTAGTTAAAAACTTCAACCTAGAAGCTTTTAAACCAAAAATGGTAGGAAGTATTTTTCATCGTCATTTTGTAGTCATGCACTTATTATATATATTTAATTAACTGGTATAGTAAGATAGAAAATTTATCAAGGATTACGAGCATATATAATTATAGATATTTACATTAGGGAATTAATGAAATATATCAAGTTTAAAGGGCCGCGGTAGCGAGTTACGGCGCGCGAAAAACACCGTGGCAAATGCGGGAGTCAGACATATTTTTCGTGGCAGGTGAAGGGATAATTCATTATCAAACTCTTTCATAATCTAGAAAGCTGCACAAATTAAATTACGGAACAAAACACCTCTTTTTAAAACAAATTATCTCAGAACCAAAAACACCATTTTTTTTTTACACAAACAGCACTGTCAAGGAACTGTCAGCAACCATAGATTATTATCAATACCGAACAGACTCAATCAATTTTTATAATAACCAGTGTTAAAATTTGAACGCTTTAGTTGGAAAATCTATTTTGAAAATATTTTTCATACACGTTGGAAACATTACAGACTTATCAAATTGTTGTACCGGCAGGTGTGTGCGGGCGCGCGCGCCGTGTGCGCGGCGCTCATGTCGCGCGGCGCGGTGGCCGACGCGCCCGACGCGCTGGCCGTGGAGCCCGTCGTCACGGAGCTGGCGCTGGCGCACTCCAGGATCATGCTCTACTTTGGCTTCCTGAGGAGAAAGGCGGAGGTAAATATGTTCACATACTTCAAGCCCGTTGTTTTCGCAACTCACTGCTGTTGCTAAATCAACTTTTATTATTTGAATTTTATCTATAGGAATAAGAGAGATCCATCACTACTACATGTCATATAATATGCGCATAAAATTTAGATTAGAATTCACTACATTCCGAAAGTTAGCTTATGCTGAAATATAAAAACACGTTTCTGTATTATTGTCATGAGAGGACAATCATACAGAAAAGTGTTTACTGTATATGTTTTTTCCAAATTTTTTTTCTCTCGTCTTTCTGCTGATTTTTTATAAATTTGTAAAATACTAAAAAAAACGTTATTTCAAATCAATTTTCGAGGCAGGATATGTACGTAATGGCTGCCTATATTGTCAAACAAAAAAAAATACATACAATAAAAGTATAAATCCGTATAAATAATATAGATATGCCCAGAGGCCTAAACTCGTCTAAAAATGAAATCGTTCGGGAATATAATAGATCATTTAATAGCTAACTATTAGGTTATCGTTTAAAAAATTTGTGCGAGACGCCGGTTGGAGGAAGAGGGCCGATCACCGTTTTTTGCTGTCGGTGGCCGATGAGTTCAATGAAACTTCATTTCTTCAGTAATTTTCCATCGGGCAATGTTCGGGCAGCGTTTCTTCATAGTCCCATTTCAGGGGACCCGGGACCAAGCCTCAGGAGTGTACTTCTCGTACCGGATTGTCGAATTGAACTGAATTGAACTAACTTTTTCCTGAGACTTGGTGCCTGTTATATTGTCGACCCGCGCACGCAATCGACTGTGTTTCGCTACTTGCGAAAGTGGGCGGGGCGACAACATTTTTCGGCTACCGCGCGAAACATTACCCTAATGGGAACCATTTATTTTCATATTTACAAAATTCCTAAAACTAACACATTATAATACACGGAATAATAAACAACAGAATACAAAAATAATACACAAAACGGAATACAAATCTAACACAAACAAATAAAAAGGAAAACAAATTTATAATATTAAGCCTAGTACACCAATAATAAAGTCTTAAAAACTACTATATAACTAATTAATTCATAAAACTTTATACTAACAATCTATAGGCTTAATACTAAACAAATCTGTATTTGGTGCGTTTATCGGCTGTCCCGTACATCCTCCCGCCGCACATCGATGTCGCGACGATTCGGTGTGGTAATCTTCGGTGCAGGGACGGCCGGTTCAGACACAGCTGGTTCAGTGACGGCTGGTTCAGGAACGACTGCTCCGGGGACGGCTGGCTCGGTAGGCAGCATCAGCGGCTTCATGGCGGGTCGACGCAGAGTACCCAACCTCGTAGCGCGGCGTCTCGGCTGACTTCGACGGGGCCCGGGCTCCTACAACTGCCATCCGCAATGTAGACGGCGCCTCCAATCTCGATGGTGACGTCGCTGCCGTGGATCTCCCGCCGGTACCGCAGCTCGGGTTGGTGCTCGCGGATCCATCTGCGCCAGAAGGGGTCTGCAAGCCGCTGTGATATGCGCCAGTATGCTCGTCCGGTTCGGTGTGGAGAAAAGGCCGGTTCTGTTCAGGGGGCCTTCCGCACGGTGTAGGCACTCGCTCCTACTCTGCATGCAGCACGGTCGGTCGGTAGAGCGTCTTCCTCGTTCTCCGTGCAGAAAGCCCAGCGGCTCACGGTCCTTTTTCTCCGGTTACTGCCTCGGTGCTGGCGTGATGGAGAGCTCGATGATGAGCTGCGTCACCCGATGTCGGTCGTCCAGTACAGGTGGGCTCTTCACACGTTCGGTGATGTCGACGGCTGCCGCTATTCGTGGCCGCAGCCGGATGAGGCCATCCACTTGTACGGCGAGTTCTCGTTGTCGGCTGTGGGTTGACGCGGCTCCGACGTCGCGTAGGCTCCGGAGGTCTTCGGTGAAGGCTGCTTCCTGGCTGTTCTTGATCAGGAGTCGTTCTGCGCGGTGTAGGTACTCGTTCTCAACGAAGTTCGGTGCGGTCTTCGCCTCCAACTCGTTGAACGTCTTCCTCATTCTCCGCGCAGAGTGGCGCCAGTCAGGGTCCTTTTCGTTGTTCCTGGTCCGTTGGTAGAGGGTCTTCATCTTCACCGCTCGACGTAGCCCGATGATAAAATCTATCACCCTTGCGGTTGTCCGTAGAAGATTCTTCCATCTTGAGAATCTTGAAGCGTCTGGTGGGCTTTCGGCGATGTTCGTGGTCGCTGCGGTGACGACGTTGATTTTCTCCTCTCCAGTTGGTTTGGGCATCGTAGGCTGCTCCGTAGGCCAAAGGTGTTGGCGGAGAGATTCGGAGGCCTTGTTGAGTCTTTGATGCAGGATTCGCGCCATGTCGAGGTTGAAGGCGAGTCTGTCGTCAGTAGGTCTCCAGATTAAACCCAGGACCCTCTCGGCTTTGGTGCCGTCGCTAATGTTGACAGCATGTGGCGGCGTAGCGTCGTAGCTGAAGGCCTTGAGGACGGCTGGTTCGTTGGAGGCCCACTGTCGCAATTCAAAGTGGCCTCGCCGATGAATGTCTCGAACCTCGGTGGCGATTCTGATGGCATCTTCCTTGTTCCGGAACGATTGTATGTAATCGTCCATATAATGGTTCTCAACGATGGCCTTTGCTGCATCCGGATGAGAGGTCTTGTATTTTGATGCGTTGAGATTTTTGACGTAGATAGCTGTGGTTGGTGAGCTGGTCGCGCCGAATATCAGTGAAGTCATTCTGAATTCTTCTGGCGGTTTGTTGTCGCGACGGCTCCCTCGCCATAGGTATCTCAATGCGTTGCGATCTTCAGCTTTAATCTTGATCTGCATGAACATCTCTGTAATGTCGGCGGATACGGCGACTCGATGTTCCCGGAATCTCATCATGACTCCCGGTAGTGACTGTAGGAGGTCCGGTCCGGTGAGCAGTTGATCATTGAGAGATGTTCCTCCGCTTTTGGCAGCTGCGTCGTGCACGATCCGTATTTTGTTTGGTTTCATCGGGTTGAAGACAGCGAAGTGAGGTAAATACCATATTTTTCCGGCTTTATCGGATGGTGATGCAGGCTCAGCGTAGCCCTTGTAGAGGAGAGAGTTCATTTGTTCTTCATATTTAGTCTTGAGCTGCGGGTTTTTATCAAGCTTCTTCTCAATATTGTGTAAACGGCGACGGGCGTTCTCGTAGCTATTTGGAAGTGCTACGACGTGACTATGTTTCCATAGTAGCGGTGTCTCGTAGCAGCCGTCATCCGTTTGGCTCGTGCCCGTAGTCAGCGTTTTCATCGCTTTCTCCTCTAGGTCGGTCTTCGGTAGCTTCGGTGTGATGGTGAGGGACTCGAGGGCGAAGTATCTCTTCATCTGTTCATCCATTTGGTGATCTTCAGGCGACAAGTGGTGGATGAAGTGGACCTGCTGTCCGGTGGTGCGTGTTCGGGTCCCGTGTAGCACCCATCCGAGCGGTGTCATCGAGGCCACAGGTTGGTGCGATTTCCCTTTTCTGGTTTCGGTGGCCAGGAGCAGATTCCAATTATCTTGGCCTATCAGCACCCGAGGATGAGCTTCTTCGTATCTCAGGCTGTCTTCTATCCCGGTGAGATGTTCGCAGTCTTTCAAGTCTTCATCGGCGATTGATTGCGCCGATATTTTCAAGTTAGCCATTGTCCGTGCGCTGATTTCGTAGTCGCTCGTAGCGCCGCGTAGCGTGATGTTAACACGTCGTGACGTCAGCGCAGGTATCTTTGTGTTAGCGATGGCTTCAATACATAGCGACTCCTCCGGTCCGTCGGCTCCAATCTGGCGGGCTAATTCGCTGTCTACGAGCGTTATCGTAGATCCGTCGTCTAGCAGCGCGAAAGTCTTTATTTCTCCCGCCGGTCCGGAAACGTAGATTGGTACTATCTTCAGATATGTTCTGAGGCGATGTGGCGTCCAAGTTGAAGCGACGGTTTCTTTTCTTTGCTCTGTTCTCGGAGCATAGTGAAGGAGGCTGTGATGTGTTCTGAGGCATCCGTCTACGCCGCATTTTTGTCTTCGACAAAAGTGCCTTGAATTCCGCGGGCGTAGACATCCGAAGCATAGTCGATGTTCCTTTGTAACGTCCCATCGGTCATCGCTGTTCAGGCCAATGAAAGTTGAACAACCGCTCATTCTGTGGTTGCCCTTACACACGGGGCATCTGGACTGCGCTGTTTCTATCGTCGGGGCTGTGGCGTTGTCCATAGGAGCTGGCTGTTGCTTGTGGTTGCAAAGGTTCGTGGCTTCAGTGATTTTGTGAGTTCTCTGCATGGCGCGTCTTGAGGTTCCGATGCCTTCTGCTGGGATTATTTCTGGTTTTGCAAATGGTGAGCTTAATTCTGCTTCCCTTTGCAAAAAATGTGCCATGGTCATGATGTCTGCCTTTGACTGCTGGGTTGCTGAGAAGTCGTACCAGCGGTACGTTTGGGCTGGCGTCAGTTTCTCGACCATGTTTGTCAGGAGCTCCGGTGTCAGTAGATACGAGAGGCATTTGAGAGAGCGTAGGGTGGCTACGACGTTCGCTAGGCGGCTCGCGGCTATCCCGATGTCCTTCGGCTGATCTGTGAGGCGTGGTAGGGCCCTCAGACGTTCTATGTACGTCTGTGCGATGGCATCGGGGCGCCCGAATCTTGTTTCCAGACGTCGTATTATTTCGTTCGTTGGCACTCCATATTCCAACAGGCTCTCGACTGCTTCCTTGGCTCGTCCTTTGAGACTCTTCCGTAGTCTTCCTCGGTTTTCAGTCTCCGTGAAGTTGTTTGAAGAGTCCCGGTATGCGTTGTAGAACGACAGCCAATCTTGGTGAGATCCGTTGAACGTCGGTAGGTCGATCGATCGGTAACTGTGCCCGTCCCTGGCGGCCATGGCTATGGCTGCCGCTAATTTGGAGAGGTCAATGTTCTGCTCATTTGTGGCGACGACTCCCGCCGCCGTGGATTGTGGGTTGAAGAGGGTTCTCGGTGTCTGCATGAAGGCCTTTTCCCGGCCGATGGGGCTCGGCGCCGATGCATAACGTTGGCTGGGTCTCAAAGGTGCGGCTGCGTACTGCTGTTCATTTTTCTCTTCAATAGTTGCTGCCCCCGGCTGTGGGAGCGGCACGGCGTAATGGACAGCGGTAGGTGTCGGTGCCTTTTCAATGGCTAACACGTCGGATTGGCTGGCGGCCAACCACTCGTGCACCCTGACTTGAGATCCGGCTGATGAAGCGTGGCTGCTTCTTTCCTCTTCTTCGCCACTGGATAAATGTTCCTCCAACACGGCCAATTCCGCTTCAGCTGCTTCGACCTTCAGGCGTGCCAATTTTGCACGCGCTTCAGCTATGCGTTGTGTACGTTTGGAGGTCCCGCTCCGGGTTGAGGATCTTCTCGTTGACGAGGCTTGAGCGGGGTGTTTTCTTCTCGTCGTTGCTTCTGTAGTCGTAGTCCGTTCGGTCGTCGGGACATCTGTTCCCGTCGACCATGCTGGATCGGTTTCTCCGGTGGTCCCTGAAGTCGGCGGTGTTGGTGTGGGAACCAACTGCGGCATGGGGTTCTGTACGTCGTCCGTAAAAACGGTCTGGTCTCTTGAGACAGCGGGCGACGATGATGCTGCGTGACTTGGCAGGGACTGTGCTACGGCTGGTCGGCCACTGGTTGACCTGGTGATCGGCATATTCGGTTTTCTGTTCTTCCTCAGTATCCGGCTCGAAGGACCAGCTCGATGTGCGAGACGCCGGTTGGAGGAAGAGGGCCGATCACCGTTTTTTGCTGTCGGTGGCCGATGAGTTCAATGAAACTTCATTTCTTCAGTAATTTTCCATCGGGCAATGTTCGGGCAGCGTTTCTTCATAGTCCCATTTCAGGGGACCCGGGACCAAGCCTCAGGAGTGTACTTCTCGTACCGGATTGTCGAATTGAACTGAATTGAACTAACTTTTTCCTGAGACTTGGTGCCTGTTATATTGTCGACCCGCGCACGCAATCGACTGTGTTTCGCTACTTGCGAAAGTGGGCGGGGCGACAACATTTTTCGGCTACCGCGCGAAACATTACCCTAATGGGAACCATTTATTTTCATATTTACAAAATTCCTAAAACTAACACATTATAATACACGGAATAATAAACAACAGAATACAAAAATAATACACAAAACGGAATACAAATCTAACACAAACAAATAAAAAGGAAAACAAATTTATAATATTAAGCCTAGTACACCAATAATAAAGTCTTAAAAACTACTATATAACTAATTAATTCATAAAACTTTATACTAACAATCTATAGGCTTAATACTAAATAAATCCGTATTTGGTGCGTTTATCGGCTGTCCCGTACAAAATTATTTTCAAAAATTATCGCTTTATAAATTAGGTAGACGCGGACCTCGCTGCATCTGTGACAGGTATATGTTCTTAAATATTGTATAAAATTTACGTTTTCTATTATAGTTTTGTAAAAAAAAAAATACGCTATATCTTGTGAAGGAATATATAGGATTAGCCAAACACCTCTTACCTATATAAGTGCTTCGTGCTCGTAGTTTTTGAGAAGCAAATCATATTACATTTGGTAACATGATGTTTTTAACTAATAAGACCTTTCTAAATCTGAGAATGCTTGTCCAACTCGCTGTCAACCGGAAGTGAGATATTCTAGATGGCCAGCAGCCGACTCGCTTCAAATAAAAATATGTAACAGATCACGTTTATCTACGGGGATATTTTTAGTGTCTTTTTCGTATAAACTAGGTATAAGGTATAATTGCTAATTAACGAATAAGTACTTAGTATAAATGACTAGGTACTTATTACAAGTCAAGTCAAAAATATTTATTTCATGTAAACCTTTACAGGCATTTATGAAAAGTCAAAAAAAAAACAGTAAATAAATGATTTTATGATTATTTACGAAATACTAGTATGTTATAATTGTTTATAATCAAATACCTAACAGTAAACAAATATTTAACTTCAGTGTGTGCAGTGTATGGTCATAACAAGTTCTTTCGGCCCTATATTTTGAATCCTCGACTAATATCGCGTCTACTTTTGGTTTTAAACATCACTTTCGGCGCTTTAACCGCTTAATGGTATGCAAAGTGTAGTTACCAGCAGACATATAGAGCCGTGTGCCCCAGGTGGACGCGAGCGCGCTGGCGGCGGCGGCGCGGGCGGCGCTGCTGGCGGCCGTGGAGGACACCATCGCCGCCAGCGACCTCACGCGGACGGCGCAGGACTTGCTGAGCCATTACCTCACACTCGAGAGGTTCGTGCATTCATAATACACTAAATAGAAGGACCACTCGAATTTTAAAATAATGTTTAAGGGGACAGAGCTTTCCAGTAACATCGGGCCATACCTAGGTTCTCCCATTTTGGTAGCGCTCACAATTCACTTTCAATCTATAAATAGGCTCAAGTATGCAAGTTGCACCCCCATGGTTCGTGTCACCCCCATTCAACAGGCGAGGTCGTCTTCGGTCGGAACAATATGGCAGGTGACAGTTGTACCTCACGCGACATGTCGCTTCGCCTGCAAAATTTTCTAATGTCCGTGGCTCCTTACAATTGCCGTCATTTTCTTCTAACATAAATTATTTAGATAATAGTATTTTGTGTAAGAATAAACAATAATAATATCCAAAGATAGTAAAAACCCGACTGCGCAGGAACTCGCTTACGGAGGGTTCCGTTTGATTTTCCGTAATCATTTTATTTGGTTTCTTACCAACCCTTTTTTTAACACATAAAATCATAACCAGGACGTGGCGTCCTGGTTCTACGTTTTGATCATAAACATTGATTAATTTATTCAAGAATTTGTAGGTTTAAAAATCTGTTTACCATCAGTCACAGAGTAAAGTCTCATTCCCTAATAATAGTATATTACTATCGCGGTCTATAATGACTACTTTGCTGGTCGCGCTGATGATGGCCGACAGCGCAGCTCCAGGCCGACACAGCGCGGTCAGCGTGCAGCATTTGATGGACGAGCTGAGATACAGCGAGGACAGCAAGGGCTGCAAATAAGGCCAAGCTGGAAGGCCTAGAGCGTAGATAGCCTAGCTCGAGGCAATTATAGCGTGACCAGCCAAGCAGTCATAGTGGGCCAAGGCTTGTATAGTGCTTTACTCAAAAATGCAAGTACATAATCTAAATAAAACCAGCAAGTATATAATTTTCGCCTTAAGAGCTCATTTTTTAGCAAAAAAGTCACTAAATAAAAATAAAATTTAGCTGAACCGCGCTTTTGTTACTTCTTTGTTTTTTTTTTTTAGCAAATCAGTTGGGACTATACAGCCAAATATGGAATAAAATCTTTTTGTACCTATCTCTATAAATATAAACAGTTGTGTTTCAAATAAAATCTTTTTGCATTTAATTTTTTAAAACGTTGAGACGTCAAAATAGCGGCCGGCAATGTTTTGCCGGCCTGTTAGAGCGACCAGCAAAACTTTGCCGGCCGCTCCTTGAAACAGAACGGCAAGGTTGACTTTGCTCAAAAACCTTGTCAAAATAATGACAACATTACATGCATTTTTGAGTAAAAGACATTATTTAAACACAGACCAAGGTAGTACAAAAAACTTACAAAGAATGGCCAGATTACATAGATGGTCAATAATTATCTAATTTGTTTTTTGTAAAGTTTTAAAGTAAATTAGAGCATATGTGTGTGGACAGATACTTCCTGGAGGAGAGCGTGAGCAAGGTGCTGCGCCTGTCGCGCGCGCCCGACGCCTCCAGCCTCGTGGACGACGCCTTCTTCGTGGCCAGGAAGGTCCTCCGGTCAGTGCTCTACCGCTTGTCCTACTTCCTCCGGGACACAATCACGATCTCATTATACCTTGTCTAACAACATTCGTCATCTGAATGTTACTCATTTATTGTATATGTATGTGTTGTCAGTCGCGCCATAACATCTGGCAGCGTGGAGGGCGTGTGCGTGTTGCTGAACGAGACGTCGTCCGCGCTGGAGCACTCGGTGGCGCGCTCCCTCCGCACCGCGCTCCGCTCCGCCCCGCCCGGCACGCTGCCGCTGCCGCCGCCCGCCGCGCCGCCCGCCTCGCTCCTCTCGCACACCATGCAGGCGGACCTGCGCGACGCCCGCAAGCTCTTCCTGGCGCTCATGTGCGAGGCCGAGGCGGGCGCCGACTGGGCCGAGCGCCTGGGGGAGGAGGTCGGTATAAGATAATACTCAAATTTAATATATGTAAACAATTCACCCTCATTCCCCTTTAAAAAAAATATGTATATAACAACTGAAAGTTAAAAATTAAAATGGTAACAACTTTACCTACATTACCCCTTTTTTAAAACATTTTACAATTTAAGTAACTATTAGAAAAATAAATAAGAAATAAACTATCAAAAGGAAAATACTAATAATCAAACCTAGAAGGTCTCCTGTATACTCTACCAAACCGAGAAGTACCTGGTCTTGCCTGTAGAAGAGTACTTTCAGGAACATTTATTTCAGTGTTAGATCGAGAAGTTTCAGGAACTTGTTCGTTATTTTGCATGGTATTATTATTACTACAGTTGGGTGCTATGTAAAAATTGTCTATTAACTTTTCAGTGATGATGGGTGATTTTTTAATTAAGTAACGATTTCTCCGGTAGGTGCCTATATGACTTTCAATTAAATATGACCTAGGTTCAGGACCTACTTGAATAATTTTACTAGGTATCCATTTACTACCAGGATCCTTTTTAAAAAATATATCATCACCTATTATTAAAGGCGTTAATTCTGTTGTGTATTATATATTATAATATAATTCGCTCCTTAAACGCTCTGAGTCAATAAATGCTTTAATATGACCACGGTCACAAAGTTTAGGTTCTGATATATTGTCAAGAACAGGCAATTTTGTTCGAAGGGAACGAGACATGCTTAATTGAGCTGGAGAATATTGATCGATAATGAACAAATAAATATTTCCCGGATTTATATGTTAATGTAATATCATAAGGCTGAAGCCTTAACATTATTCTCTGTCACCTAGGTGGAATTTTATATAGAGCTTTTTTTAAATAATGGCATTAATGGTTTATGATCAGTTTCAGCAATAATTTTATTTCCGTAAAGATATTGGTGAAATTTTGTACAGCCAAAAAGTAACGCCAAAAGTTCTTTTTCAATTTGGGAGTAATTTTGTTGTGCATTATTTAAGCTTGCAGAAGCATAAGCTATTGGTCTATCATGAGAAATGACAGCTCCCATTGCAAATTTAGAAGAATCTACCGATAGTATAATTTGTTTCTTTGAATCGAAATGAGTTAATACAGGTGCAGTAGTCATTAAAAATTTTAAACCTTCTATTTCTTGATCATGTACATCAAGCCACGACCAAGAAGATGTCTTTTTTAACAAAGTACGTAAATTGACCGTTTCATTGGATAAATTTGGAATAAAAGATCCTAAATAGTTTATCATACCAAGGAATCTCTGCAAATCATTTATGTTACATGGTTTTGGCATTTTACAAATAGCCTCAATACGTGCACTGTCAATTCTCATACCATTTTTACTGAAAATATGCCCTAAATATTTCACTTCTGAAACACATATTTGAGACTTTTCTTTATTGAATTTTATACCTATCTCTTTTGCACGTGTTAATACTTTTTCTAACCTATTATTGTGTTCTTCTAAACTATTGCCATATATTAAAAAATCATCCATCATTACCTTGACACCGGGTAAGTCTCCAAACCTCGTAATCATCTCTTTATGGAAAATTTCTGGTGCTGCGTTGATGCCAAAAGGTAACCTTAAAAATTTGAATCTACCTTCTGGTGTAATAAATGTGCATAAGATTCTTCGTCTAGCTTAAGCATCCAAAAACCTGATTTCGCATCAATGACTGAAAAATAAGATGCATTACTTAATTCAGATCTAATTTCATCAATTGTGGGAAACGGATAATGCCTAATAATAGCTTCATTAAGTTTACGGGGATCAATACAAATCCGTAATTTGCCATTAGGTTTACCGACAGTAACAAATGAACTGACCCATTCGGTAGGTCCGCTAACCCTTTCAATAACATTCGTTTCAACCATTCTTTCAATTTCTTTTTTAAATTCATCTTGTATAGCAAAAGGTACCCTTCTACATGCGTCGACGAAAGGCGGTACATCTGGTTTTACGGTTAAAGTGCACTCAAAATCTTGCAAGCACCCTAAGCCATTAAAAACATCATTATATTTATGTAATAAACTATCAAAAATACTATTTACAAAACTAACTTTATATACACGCTTTACAAGTTTAATTAATTTACAGCTTTCCAAACCTAAAATAGTCTGGCAAAGAAAATCTACGACATGAAATAAAATATTGTATCAATTCTAAATGAACCAACTGTAGATAAAGAATTTCCATTAAAAGTACATAATTGTTTGTTACTCGAAATAATTGACTCCAAAGGTATTTTTAAATCATTAAGTTAAAGCTAAAGAAATGACATTAGCTTCTGAACCTGTATCTATCAGGCACTTCAAAGTTTTATTATTTATAAGTATATCAACATACCATAGATCTCGATTGCGTATTATCTATAGAACCAATAAATAAGTCATTATTTATATTTTCTTCGATGAAATTAATAGATCTATTCCTGCAAACTTGAGCAAAGTGATTTCTATTGCCACATTTCTTGCACGTAACTCCATTCGCCGGACATCTGTAGTAGTCATGATGTGACCCACATCTCATGCACGGTTGTCTGGTACGTGTTGGCGAAGAATTAAACCTGCGATCATTTAACTGCCTTCTTACTGGAGACTTATACCTTGTTGTAAAATTTTCGTTAATATTATGTTTTTTATTTATTTGACATATTTGAGTTTGAGAAGAAATAGCTACAGATTCCATTGGCTCATGAATTGTTTTTTCTAAAATTTTTGCTTGCCTTTTTGTAGATTCGTAAATTTTGGCCTTTGCCACAACCTCGTCTAAAGTTTTTAAATTATCCGCAAGCAATCTTTCTTTTATATATTGATTTTGATTATTCATATTCCAACTAAATATGTCTTTCAGTAAACTTTCTCTAAGACTATCAAACTCACATGTTAAAGACAAATTTTTGATAAATATCTGATATGTAAGAATCGATTGTTTCATCAGCACCTTGCCTTCTGTTAAATAACGCGTGACGTTCCATACTCACATTAACTTTAGGAGAAAAATATGATTCAAATAGAGCCAACAATTCGTCTAATGATATAGATTCAATGTCTTTATTAAATGAAAAGAAAATTTGTAGAGCTTCAGTACCAATATTATGTAATAGCAACGCTACCTTACGTTTTTCTTCTTCATTCTCCAAACCGGCTGCTCTTAAATATATAATAAACGAAGTTCTCCAGTTCTTCCATATTTTTGACATATTATTAGAATTTAAATTTATCGGCCCAATTTTTAAGTACATTTTCTAGGCATTTACCCATTATAATTTATATTCTTTTACCGCTGCCACCATATAAGATAATATATATTAATATTATTCAATAAAAGATTTAATACATTTTTAGTTATTTTATTTCTGACAAGTGTCACACGAATGTCTTAAAATATATTTTATAATCATCTACCCAACAGTCGGTGCTCGTCCTGTGCCTACACCTACACAGCTTGCGCATCCTAACTAAATGTATTCATATTTAGGCATACAACGAAGCTCTGCCCCTAGCGCGGACTCAAGCGGAGCGCGAGAAGCTGTCGTCGTGCGCCGCGCAGCTGGCGGGCGCGGGCGCCGCGCTGCGCTCCGCCCACGCCCGCGCCGCCGCCGCGCTGCTCGCCTCGCTGCGCCAGTCCGCTCGGGCGCACGCCGCATTCCTCGCCCAGCCCAAGTCTTTAGGTATAACGCTTTTGCTGTATCGTGACGATGCACGGGGAACGCCAACTTGTTGTTTTAGTTAGCGTGACGCTCGGTTTCGTCACGACCGCGTGTGTGGTTTTGCAGAGGACGGCGACGACTCCGAGTTGGTTCCGGCGGCGCTGGACGCGCTGCACGCGGCGGCGCGGGGCGCGCTCTCCACCGCCTCCGCCGACGACCTGTTGGCCGCGCTCCTCGCCGAGGTGGCCGCGCAGGCCGAGGACCACATGCTGCGACACTCCTACACCCGGGTGAGTGCGCGGCGCCGGCACCGACACGGTCACACCACTGCCACCTGACTGACTGACCTGTACCTGTGCGCAGGAACAAGGGATGATAGTGGAGCGCCGCGCGCGCCGACTCGCCACGTGGAGCGGGGCGGTGGGGGCGCGCGAGCGGTGTGCGGCGCTCACGCAGGCCGCCGCGTTGCTGGCCGGGGAGACGCTCCCCGCGCGCGCGCCGCCCCGCGTGCCCACCGCGCGCGCCCGCGACCTGCTCGCTAGGAGGTACACAAACACTGACCTATTCACTAGGAAGTACACAAACATTCACCTATTCGCTAGGATGTAGACACACACACACTTACCTGCTCGCACACTGACATATTTGCTAGGAGGTACTGTAACAGCTCTTTTTGCTAAACCTATCTTTTGGGAAATAACTAAAAACATTCTTTATTTTGGACTTCTTTTATTGCGTTTATCATCCAAAATAAATTATAATATATTATTTATCACAAATTGTTATGTGATTTGTAACCTATATTGAGTGATGCCAAACTATTTCTCTCTCTGAGTCTGTTTACATGTCCGTGAACCTTCAAATTATTTAAATAACGAAAAGTATTTATGAAGATTATAGTCAGCTTTCTCCAGCTAGCACCGTAGGTAGTTGCGTTCGAAATAGGGGGTTACAGTACACACACACTTACCTGCTCGCACACTGCCCATACACATACACCTGTTCGCACACTGATCTATTTGCTAGGAGGTAAACACACATACCTACTCGCTAGGAGGTACACAAACACTGATCTATTCACTTAGAATTCACAGTCCTGCTCGCTAGGAGGTACACAAACACACACTTACCTGCTCGCACACTGACATATTTGCTAGGAGGTACACACACACACACACACACTTACCTGCTCGCACACTGACATATTTGCTAGGAGGTACATACACAGACCTACTCGCTAGGAGGTACACACACACACACACACACTTACCTGCTCGCACACTGACATATTTGCTAGGAGGTACACACACACACTTACCTGCTCGCACACTGACATATTTGCTAGGAGGTACATACACAGACCTACTCGCTAGGAGGTACACACACACACACTTACCTGCTCGCACACTGACATATTTGCTAGGAGGTACACACACACACACACACTTACCTGCTCGCACACTGACATATTTGCTAGGAGGTACATACACAGACCTACTCGCTAGGAGGTACACACACACACACACACTTACCTGCTCGCACACTGACATATTTGCTAGGAGGTACACACACACACTTACCTGCTTGTACACTAACATATTTGCTAGGAGGTACACACACACTTGCCTGCTCCCACACTGCACACACATATACACCTGCTCGCACACTGCCCACACACATACACCTGTTCGCACACTAACCTATTTGCTAGGAGGTACACACACAGACCTACTCGCTAGGAGGTACACAAGGAACACAAACACACACTTACCTGCTCGCACACTGACATATTTGCTAGGAGGTACACACACACATACACTTACCTGCTCGCACTCTGACATATTTGCTAGGAGGTACACACAAACACACATTTACCTGTTCGCACATTAACATATTTGCTAGGAGGTACACACACACTTACCTGCTCGCACACTGACATATTTGCTAGGAGGTACACACACACTTACCTGCTCGTACACTAACATATTTGCTAGGAGGTACACAAACACTGACCTAATCACTAGGAAGTACACAAACATTCACTTACCTACTCCCACACTGCACACACACATACACCTGCTCGCACACTGACCTATTTGCTAGGAGGTACACACACAGACCTATTCGCTAGGAGGTACACAAACACTGATCTATTCACTTAGAACACACAGTCCTGCTCGCTACACTAACATATTTGCTAGGAGGTACACACACACACTTACCTGCTCGCACACTGACATATTTGCTAGGAGGTACGCACACACTTACCTGCTCGCACACTAACATATTTGCTAGGAGGTACACATACACTTACCTGCTCGCACACTAACATATTTGCTAGGAGGTACACACACACACTTACCTGCTCGCACACTGACATATTTGCTAGGAGGTACGCACACACTTACCTGCTCGCACACTAACATATTTGCTAGGAGGTACACATACACTTACCTGCTCGCACACTAACATATTTGCTAGGAGGTACACACACACTTACCTGCTCGTACACTAACATATTTGCTAGGAGGTACGCACACACTTACCTAATCGCACACTGACATATTTGCTAGGAGGTACACACACTTACCTACTCGCACACTGCACACACACATACACCTGCTCGCACATTGGTAGGAGGTACACACACAGGCCTCCTTGCTAGGAGGTACACAAACACTGACCTGCTCGCTAGGTCGCACAGACAGACATCCTCGCACACTGACCTATATATTTTACTGGAGCACATGTATTGTATTTACCTGATGGCAAGCAGGCCTCTAAATTCAATGTATGGAGTCATATTAACTGCCTGTTTCGTAATCGCACCCTGAAAGGAGACTACCACCTCGGCAAGTCGGTGCCGTCACCGGTTTTCAGGTGACTACTGCATCGAATTTTAAGACTTTGTGAACCCACAGTCTAAAACAGAAACATGGATGTTATAAGAAATGGAGTCGGTAACGCAATAGGACATCGTAAATTAATTATATCCTAAAGTATATGTTGTAGGCGTCACTTACCTGCTAGTAAACGTACTGGAAATTGATAGTATTTATATATTTTCAGGGTGGACTTCAAGCTAGAAGATATAAAGAAGTTAAAATTATAATATATGTATTCATAATATTATTTTATAAGAGTAGGTACTTAAATTATAATCCAATAAATAAGTTACTGTTACTGTGTTATTTTATTTATAATAAAGTCGGCTTAAATACTCCAAAAATTTCAAACGTTATTATTACCGAATCCTTGAATGGATTTACTTTACATCAGTCATCAATTTGGATTTTGTTTTTTAAGGATCGTTATCCTAGTTCGTACAATGCGCTTCCGAGAAAATTGAAAAAACGTTTTGATTTCGAAAATATAGCTATAAGAAACTAAGTTGGTTTTTCTCTATGCGGTCTGACCACATTTGTTGGTACTATAAGCTACTTTACCGCCAATTTTCAATTATAACCAAACACTTGTAGAGCATGTTCTAATTTGACATACTTCAAAGCGAGCCGCCGCCAGCTATTCCTCCACCTGAGCTTGCCGGTGGGTGCCGACTCGTGTACACTCTCAATACTAAATATATAGAATTCTTGGCCTTGACAAACCTCTTGTCGATGTTTGACTATTTGTACAGTCTAGGTCTGACGATTGCTATTGTGGAATTGATTATTTTCATTCTTACTAATCTTCAATATTGATATAATATTTTTTACTTTATCAATTGATTTACTTCGCTTGTAATTGATTAGTTTCATAATAAAAACTTTAAAAAAAAAAAATTATTGAATTATTTTGACGTGGTTTGTCTGGTCGAGACGTGGCAGATGGTATCATCAGAGACGTGGCAGATGGTATCATCAGACACGTGGTAGATGGTATCATCAGAGAACGTGGCAGATGGTATCATCAGAGACGTGGCAGATGGTATCATCAGAGACGTGGCAGATGGTATCATCAGACACGTGGCAGATGGTATCATCAGACACGTGGTAGATGGTATCATCATATACATAACATAAGATTTTTGGTAGTGGGTGTTTCAGCCTTATTCTCAGCGTTAAAAGCAATATATCAATAAATAATGATAAGAGATTCTGTCATCATCATCATCATCAGCCTATCGCAGTCCACTGCTGGACATAGGCCTCTCCCAAGACACGCCACTGATCCCTATCCTCCGCTCTTCGCATCCAGTCTCTGCCAGCCACCCTCCGCAGGTCATCAGTCCATCTAGCTGCGGGGCGTCCTACGTTACGTGCGCCAAGACGTGGTCTCCACTCCAATATCCGCCTGCTCCAACGGTTATCTGTCCTGCGGCAAATGTGACCGGCCCACTGCCACTTCAGTTTACTAACTTTCAGAGCTATGTCGGTGACTTTAGTTCTCTTACGAATATCCTCATTCCTGATTTTATCCATAAGAGAAACTCCTAGCATAGCTCTTTCCATAGCTCGCTGAGCGACCTTGAGTTTGTGGACCAGCCTCACTGTAAGTGTCCACGTTTCAGCGCCGTATGTCATCACTGGTAGGACGCACTGATTAAAGACTTTTGTTTTCAAACACTGCGGTATGGCTGACGTAAGGACGTGGCGTAGCTTCCCGAACGCTGCCCAGCCCAACTGCACCCTTCTGTCGGCTTCACTCTCGGAGTTGTTCCCATAGAGATTCTGTAGTTTTATTAAATTGGATATATATTAAGCTGAGAAGAAGGCCAAAGTCACTATATAAAGGCAGCCTAAGAGGAAGTGAAATTATGAACTCAGATTTTGTGAAAATGAAGGAAACAGATATATATTAAAAAAAATACACAAGCCTAAACAGGTGAACAATAGAACAGTTAGATTACTTCGCAGCTCTAAAGCTTTATTCTAAGGGTTTGAATACAATACTTTAAAGTGCTTTCACCTGCAGTTGTGAATGGCACTATGCTAAGAGTTAAGTTAAATAAAGTTACACTAGAAATATTAAACACTGAGTTTCACAAATTGTACAGATTACTATTAGTTTATAAGTATGAACCAGGGTGTGGGTGAAGCCTTTTGATTATCACCCAGACATTCTCACAGCTATGGTCTCCAAGACCCTAAGTTAATTTGTACAGAAAATAAGTTACTATTAAGTTTGTCTATATTCAAGAGGTAAGTAGATGGGCGCCATGCACTTTACTAGAGTAGTATAATAAGTAGCAGAGGCTTGCAAAGTACAAAAATCAAGCAGTAGATAGTTTAGTAGGTGTACCCTTGAACACAGAACACATGATGAATTTACTTGTATATTAGGTAGTTATCATTTAGAAATTTAAGATTAAGAATGAGACAACCTCAGCTATGGCCAGGAGCTTGCAGCAGTGTCCCTCTAGTACTCCAAGCAGGCTTGAACTCCAGGCACGTCAGCACCAGGGTGTGACCAGGCAGTAGAAGAGAAACTCAATAGCGCAGTAGATGAGTGATAGTGGCAGAACGCAGTGTAGATGCATGTGTGTTTGTGACAGCAGGTGGATTGCACAGCAGAATGTTACAGCAGAATGTTGCAGCAGAGTATGAGAGGATCTAGAAGTCTATATCCGGAGGCACTTTATCACTCAAGAATGTGTTGGCACCATGGCCGCAATGCACTAACAATGAACATGTTTCTTTTTCTCGCTCCATGACTGTAAAACCCTTTATATGGTCGAGAAGCGACCTTTTATTGCTTTCATCTAGGTGTTAATTCTACCCACCATTTAGACAAAACACAATAAACCAAACTTGTTGGTATCTGTAAAAAATGTTTTCAACGAAGAATTCAAAATTGACTAGTGTCTCAGGGTTGCTATTATTAAAAAATTATAAACTCAAGTAAGCGTTCATTTCAATTGACATAAATAGAATATTATAAATATATTAAAGGAATTTTTATTATATTGTTTAAATATTTATAAGTAGAAATAGTAAGTTATATAAAAATATGAGTTAAAATGATACCAGGTGACTATTCTGTACAATGTAGTACAAATAATTGACAACAGATGGCAGTAGTAAATTCCTGATAAGAGATTAGCGGGAAGGTTCAAAATTAATTGTGTAGATAGGCATATAGGATGTAACACAAAATTTATTCGTGTTACAGTATCATCAGACACGTGGTAGATGGTATCATCAGACACGTGGCAGATGGTATCATCAGAGAACGTGGCAGATGGTATCATCAGAGACGTGGCAGATGGTATCATCAGAGACGTGGCAGATGGTATCATCAGAGACGTGGCAGATGGTATCATCAGACACGTGGCAGATGGTATCATCAGACACGTGGTAGATGGTATCATCAGACACGTGGCAGATGGTATCATCAGACACGTGGCAGACGGTATCATCAGAAACGTGGCAGATGGTATCATCAGACACGTGGCAGATGGTATCATCAGAGACAGAGAGTCGCTAGGTGGAGGGGTTCTCTATAAGGCATCTACTGCGCTGTATTGGCATTCCACGGCAGAGGATTTGTGGCTTACGCTTTCATTGCACGGAAAGAAAAATGATTTGTTTTATTAAGTTAAACGTTTGTACTTTACCATTGTGTGCTCTGAACGGCAGGAATACTTTTCGTGAACCGATGAATTGGGTTATGTGGTCCTAACATCGACCTTAAATAATTGTATTGTTGTTGGCAATTTTAATATTAGCGAAGTTAATTTGTTACCTTGGAACGAACTATCGCCATCTAACATTGCCAGTTTGAACTTCGTTTCCTAAATGAAGCACCCAGAATCTAATATCTCCAATACCACGTGTCTGATGATACCATCTGCCACGTCTCTGATGATACCATCTGCCACGTCTCTGATGATACCATCTGCCACGTCTCTGATGATACCATCTGCCACGTCTCTGATGATACCATCTGCCACGTCTCGACCAGACAAACCACGTCAAAATAATTCAATAAAATATTTTTTTTAAAGTTTTTATTATGAAACTATAATTACAAGCGAAGTAAATCAATTGATAAAGTAAAAAATATCATATCAATATTGAAGATTAGTAAGAATGAAAATAATCTATTCCACAATAGCAATCGTCAGACCTAGACTGTACAAATAGTCAAACATCGACAAGAGGTTTGTCAAGGCCAAGAATTCTATATATTTAGTATTAATATTAATGAAGTTGATTGGTCTTCCAAATGGCTGACATATGATGCTAGACTGCTAAATGTTTATAATGTCCTCTATTCCGTTCCTAACCAGTTCATTCATTCTAAATTTCCTCCATTATATATTTCTTTAGTACTCAAAAATATATTAAAGAAATATATAAATATCATCGTAAATATAAAATATACAAAAACCATTGAGAGCGACTGTGAATGTGTTGCTACTGCGCAGTAGGGTTAAACATCTAGAATCTGAACTTTACAATATTATAAAGTTGAAGAGTCTATAAAAAGTATCCACGCCTTTTCTGGTACTTATCACAGAGGAGAAAAACTATATCGATTGCCTCCACCATGACTTATTGTACTGCTTTATCTAAAGTGGATTTAGGGTCGTTTGTTCGTTCAGGTAGTTCGTTATTAGTTTTGCCACAAATGCAATTATGAGGAACACTATTGCTACCACTTAGACGAAGAGCAACTAATGGTCTTAAAATGGTCTTAAGATGTAGTGTATTTAATGAATGAATTGTGGGTAGTTGGTGCCTACCGGTCACAGAACAATTGAGGAGGCAGTTTGCTTTCAACGAATAAACGTATATGTTGTATTTACGTATTTTATTGTGAAGTTCTCTAGATACACAATAAATTGGCGACGAGGTAACTTGCGCGTGTATTGTAGTAGTGGCAACTTATTGTGGTGTTAAAAGTGACATAAAACAGTTGTAATGGCTACCGGTTACGCAATGTTTGGAGGCAACCTCAGTTTCGATCATCGCACGCAAGATTGGAGGATATTTAAAAGTCGTCTGATGCAATACTGTGTGGCGAATGATATTACGGAAGACACGGATAAGTCTTCGGCACGTCGGCGAGCTATTCTGCTAACGTCGTTAGCGGAAGATACCTACCGCGTGGCATCGGATTTGTCATTCCCCACACTCCTAGATGTCATAAGTTATGCGGAATTGATCGACAAACTCGACAAACACTTCGTTTCGAAAACGAACGTTTTCGCCGAGAGATCCGATTTTTACAAAGCGGAGCAGCGGCCGGGCGAGGATCTTGCGGAGTGGGCTGCGCGAGTACGCAGTTTGTCGCAGTTCTGCGAATTCGAGAATCTCGAGGTGGCGTTACGAGACAAGTTCGTTCTCGGGCTGGAAAATCCAAAGGAGAAAGAGATTCTGTTCGGGGAAGACATCAAGAAGCTGACGCTGGGCAAGGCGCTGGAGCTGGCTCAGGGCGTGCGTTGCGCCCACCGCGCAGTGGCCGCGAGCCTGCCGCCCCGCACCGCCGACGTGTTCAGCGTGCGAGGAAACACCAACCAGGGACAGAAACAAGCAGTGCAGAGTGCAGTGTGCGGCTATAGGAATCATGTGAAAGAGCAATGTCGATTTAAAAATTATACATGTTCAAAGTGTAACCAAAAAGGTCATCTAAAGAAAATGTGTAAATCAGTAGTGAAACGCAGTAACTTTTTGACTGTAGGTAATAACGACGATTTGATGCAAGGTACTTATGATTTTTTTAATATTGGTTGTGTTAATGGGGGGCCGATGCAACAGGTCGTGTCTATAGGCGGTCACGACATACTATGTGAAGTAGACAGTGGTAGTGCAGTCTCCGTGATGACCTTACAAACATACGATCATTATTTTAAAATTAAACATAAACATAACCCTTGTAAAGTAACTTTAAATTGCTATAATGGTAGCAAAATCTTTCCTTTAGGCTATTTGTGTTTACCGGTTAGTTTTGAAGGGCAAACACACTACATAAACATGTATATAGTATCTAGTCTCGACTCGCCTGCACCGCTGCTAGGTCGAGATTTTATAAGTAATTTTAATTTGCAATTAAGTTCAAATATTAATTATCTCGACAAATGTTTTAAATTAGATACTATTGTAAATAATTTGAAAAATAAATTTTCGGAAGTATTTAGGGATGAACTAGGTTGTTTTAATAAATACAAAGTTCATTTAACTCTAAATTCGAGATCCGATCCGATATTTTTTAAACCTAGGCCGGTGCCGCTCGCGTTACGTGCTAAAGTGGAGTTGGAACTCAGTAGATTAGTGAAATTAGGTATTTTAGAGAAAATAGACTATGCCCGGTATGCTACACCTATAGTGCCAGTTCTTCGTCCAGACGGTAATATAAGGATATGCGGAGATTACTCGGTAACTTTGAATAAAATTTTGTTCTTGGATAATTACCCGTTGCCACGCATCGAGGAGTTATTCTCTAAACTTCACAGTGGACAGGAGTTCTCTAAATTGGATTTATCCCGAGCCTATAATCAGCTGTGTTTGGACGACGAATCTAAAAACCTAACTTGTATTAACACACACAAAGGTTTATTCCGCTATACACGTTTGGTTTTTGGTTTGTCTAGTGCACTGGGTATTTTTCAAAAAACGATTGAAAATTTGTTAAATGACATGGACGGCGTTTGTGTTTTTATTGATGACATATTAATTACTGGACCGACACGGCAAATTCATCTAGAAAGACTTGAATTAGTATTATATAAATTACAAAGCGCGGGGTTAAGGTTAAAAGAGGATAAGTGTGAACTATTCAGGAAATCAGTAGATTACTTAGGGTTCACAATTGATAAAAATGGTTTGCAAAAGTCTAGAGATAAAGTAAAAGACATTTTGAATTGTTCGTTTCCTAAGAATGTGTCTGAATTAAAATCATTTTTAGGCATGGTAAATTATTATAGAATTTTTGTTCCCAACACTTCTAGCATATTTAACCCCTTGCATAATTTATTAAGAGACGGTATAAAGTGGGAGTGGGATGCGCAACATACAAGCGCGTTTAATAAAATAAAACGCGAGTTAGCTTCCGAGCGCGTGCTGGCACATTACAATCCGTCCGCCGTGACCATCCTGATCGTGGACGCGGGCCCCGCCGGGCTGGGAGCGGTGCTGGCGCAGCGGCAGCCAGACGGGGCCGAGCGGGTCGTCTCATACGCCTCGAGGTCTTTAGCTAAGAGCGAGCGTAATTACGCGCAAATCCAAAAGGAAGCGACATCAATAATATTTGGAGTAAAAAAATTCCATCACTATCTTTACGGTCGTTCTGAACCATTTATTTTGCGCACTGATCACAAACCGCTAGTGTCTATTTTTGGTACTAAGCACGGTGTACCTGAATTAGCTGCTAATAGGTTGCAACGATATGCATTATTTTTATCAACATATAATTTCAAAATCGAGTACATTAAAAGTGATAAAAATGTGGCAGATTTTTTGTCACGTGCAACTCACTCTATTAATAATAATGATAATTGCAACATTGACGCGTCAACTTATATACATTTTATTTCAAATAATGTGCCAGCGTTGTTAGTAGAGGATTTCGTCCGGGAGACTGCCTGCGATAAAAGCTTGCAGGAAGTTTTAAACTATCTTCGTAAAGGGTGGCCGCGTAAGATAGACGACAGGTCATTGTTACCCTATTTTAACTGTCGTTTACAGTTAAATGAAGAAAACGGTTGTATTTTACGTGGTCATAAAGTAGTCATTCCGCGCACCTTACGAGAAAGATTATTGGATGAGTTGCATAGTTCTCATTTTGGTATCGAAAAGTCAAAGGCAGTAGCTCGCACGTACATGTGGTGGCCTCGCATAGACGAGCACATCGAGCAGAAAATAGGTAGCTGCTCGACGTGCGCGGCGCTGCGCAGCACTCCCCCGCGCGCCCCGCTCGCGAGCTGGCCCTACCCTGCGGCGCCCTGGGAGCGCGTGCATTTAGATATGCTATCTATTAATGGTAAACAGTTTTTGGTAGCTGTGGACGCCTACTCGAAATGGGTAGAATGTTGTATTATGACCGCGACGGATACTAAAACAATTCTTAAAAATATTAACGATTTATTTTGTAGGTATGGGTTGGTAAAGGTTCTGGTAACTGATAATGCTTCAAACTTCACATCATCAGTTTGAAATTTTTTGTAATGCTAATGGCGTAAAGCACTTGACGATCGCTCCTTATCATCCACAATCAAACGGGCAGGCTGAGAATTGTGTCAAATTAGTTAAAAAGGGTATTAAATCCATTTTAGCACAGAATCTTCATGTATCTGAGTTTCAAACTTTATTAAATAAATTCTTGTTTGATTACAGAGGTACTGTGCACTGTACTACAGGTTTTACACCTGCGCAGTTACTTCTAGGTCGTCCGTTGCGCTGTAGGCTCGACTTGTTGCATCCGCTAGGGGGCGCTACCGATACGGTCGCCTTGCATCGGCCCGTCTTACCAGCAGCTAATGATAATGTTTGTACTCAACAGACCTTACAGAGTAGATATTTCCGTGGGAAGAGAAATATTAAGTTCAAGATCGGGGACAAGGTAATAATAAAATCATTTTATAATAATGGAACTAAATTCAAATGGATAAATGGGATCATAAGGAAAGTAATAGGATCTAGAATGTACGTGGTATACATACCTGAACTCGACACCAGCATGAGGAAGCATGCAGATCAGCTTTGGATGGCGCGCGAGGACGACAATGACGTAGCCAGTGTGAGGGGTGGAGTGTGTCGCGGCGACTGCGGCGACGACGGGGACAGCGACAGCGGCGAGAGCGTGGCACCCGCCGCAGACACCACCGCCACCACCACCGCCGCCACCGCCCCCGCGACCTCCGCCGCCTCCCCGCCTCGCCACGACGCCGGCGAGCAAGCCTCGTTCTTGTCTCCGGACGGCGCAGATATACCTACCGACGAATCCTACTGCGAGCTACTAGAATTCCCGGATGATGTTAATGATAGTGAATACCTGTCCCCTGCAGAAACTACTCTGACGGAGAGCATTCACGACGACACTGATTGTAGCGATGGCAGGCCAGAAGACCTGCCCAGAGTGCGTACCACTAGAAATAAAAACCCTAAATATAAGATATAAAAATCTGTATTATTTAGTTTTATGAATTAGTTGTTAAGGATAGATAAGTTTTAATTTAGTAGGGGAGGAATTGTAGTGTATTTAATGAATGAATTGTGGGTAGTTGGTGCCTACCGGTCACAGAACAATTGAGGAGGCAGTTTGCTTTCAACGAATAAACGTATATGTTGTATTTACGTATTTTATTGTGAAGTTCCCTAGATACACAATACTAGAAGAGTAAATGAGAACATGGAGCCAAAGCAAACAGTCAATCCGGTTCGAGTCGTCGTATCACAATGATGCACACTACCCATAGTCAGCAAACTTCTCACCGCCAACAAAGCTAAAACTTATAGCGGAGCGGCTAAACGTATTTCCCTAGCTGAGCTCCATTCCGAGAGGATACTTAGGATTACTGAGTGGAGCGGGATATTTATATATTTAGTGTTACTGAGTGGAGCGGGATATTTATATACATATGGTCGGATTAATAGTCGTTGCTAAGCAATTGCTAATGCTTAGCCGATGCTCCGGACTGTCAAACTGCATATGAAAAAACTAAAATTTGACAGTTCCAAACAATGGCTCAAGCTAAGCAACGACTATTAATCCGACTCTTAGTGTTACTGAGTGGAGCGGGATATTTATATTTAAAATAAAAACAAGATTATTAATATTGTTTAAATTCTTATTAACATTAATCGTGTAAATATAAACAAATAACATTTTATTGGTGGATAACTTCAAACATAAGTAAATGCTTACGCTAGTGGTATAAACCCTTAACAATAAATTCATAAAATAAGTATTAATATAAAATGTATTTTAGTGATTTTAATAAGAAATATAATTGAATAGGTAGGTACTATACTACACTGAAAATATAATTCAATTGATATACATTTTATAAATTCACATTATTGATTTAAAATTTGTGGCTATTAAAATACGGTCGCGAAAGAATAGATTTAATGACCCAACAATAGTCTGTCCCGCGGCACTTTGCTACCGACTCCCTCGCACGGAGTTTGCGCGCAACAGTCGCACGGATCTGCTGCGCATGAGCCGGTATTTAGTAGGCAGGGGACAGATACTAGTAGTGACGGTTTCGGGTGGTACTTCTCCGTAACAGGAGACAGGGTGACAAACCTTGGAACTAACATACCTCCTATATGTCCGTGTTTGTTATAAACATGTTTTGGTGTGCATTGACAAAAGTTGGTATGTATTTTCTTTGGTAAGTATAAATAAATACATTGTACCAAACTCTTTCCCCCGCGACCGCACCTTACCGTTACCAGGGGCCTTAGAGAAAAATCAGGCGAGGTGACATGTCGCGTCGCCTTAATCAACAAAGTATGGATTTTGACATTGACAGTAGGCGTGAGGAACGCTGTCAAAGTCTAAAGTTTAGACTTCAATCAGAACTGTTTAGACTCTAAACAGTTCTGATTGAAGGCGACACGACACGTCGCCTCGCCTGATTTTTCTCTAAGGCCTCAAACACATTAAAACATCAACTGAATATAGTAAACCTTAAAAACCATAAATTATACAGAGTGGAACGATAAGAGATTTTCTGTGGGGTAAAGAATATAAAATGTTTTACTGATATTGGAACTGCGCTATAGCGCCCAAATGTATTGAATATGCGCTCGGATTACTATTGCTATGCACCAGTGTCCTACATATTATTAAAACCCATAACAATAGTTTGAACCCTGTGTAATTTTACATTAACATTTTAAATAAACTAAGCAAAATAAAGTTGCTGAGCATGGGAATAAGCAAGTCCTTACGCTATAAATATTTATACTTAAGTAGGTACATATAATATAAAAATGCAGCGTAAATATTTGCTCAAAATAGTATATTTGTAAACAAGTGCGAGTCCCCAAGCGGTGTCACTTATAAAATATATTCATCTTCACTTACATTAATGATATAATTTACCTGGTTATTATAAAAATATAAATAAATCAATAAATAAATTCGTTGTTAATTTTTTTATAAGATGTAAAGGAAGGGAAGGAATCCCGTCTTAGAGTATTATAGTATTATTTTTGAATAGCAAATAACCCTACAGGGTGGACTAACAAGCCAAACATAATATAAACACTTATTATTGTCACCTGTATGAAATTGTTTGGGAACTAAATATGTACATAATCTGTCATGTTTGGTGATATCAGATCCCTGGTGGGCCGCGCCCTCGTCATGTGAGGTACAATAAATAGAAAAATACATTGTCTTTTATTATACACATAAACTTATAAATATGTCAAATGTTTTGTCATGTGTAGAGAACATGTAGAGCGTATGTAGACATCCGCGCATACATTGCTTGTAACAGGTAACTGCAGTTATTATCAACAAGATAACTTAATAATAAATGTTAAGTACACTTAAATAAATAAGGTTGAAGAATGATTCAGTATTTTGTTGGAATAATTACAGTTTCAATTAAAGTGACTAGCAAATAGAACAAACATTAAATAACTTAGGTACATTGAACATACTGTATAATACTTAATAGTAAAATAATTTATATTTATTTATAAAAAAAAGAATATTCAGAAAATGTTGCAGGTTGACAACACTAAACACTTTCTGGAATATTTTACAAAGTAGAAAGAAGCAATTAGCATAGAAGCAATTAAATTTAATTAAAATCATATTTTTCTATATGTAGGTAAATACTGTCTTAAAATATAGAAGAATAAAAAAAATACAAAAGAATGGATCATAAAATGCAAGAAGAAATCGCTACCACCGGCCATGATGCATGTCTTATGCCCGGGTCTGTAAACGTCACTCAAACACAATATTCATTCAAGTGTTGTGACTGTCTTTGGACCAAACCTCAAATCAAAAAAAAAGAAAAGAGACCTGTAGATGGATATTATATTATCATGGCGAGACTGCAAGCCTACACACACTACGTACAGTGTTGGTGAGTGAAGCCCGACATACTGGAAGTATCCGGAGATATACCTACTTGTGCACATCTATTTGTGCATAATCATCTGCTTTATACATAATGATAACCGTGCTTATCTGTACACAGATAATACCAGCGACAGGCACTTGAAAATGATTTCCATTAGATGTTTGATTATTATAGCTCGGCCAGCGTAAATGTGGTTAATGAACGAAGCGGAGTCGGCGGACATAGCACGCTGTAGCTCGGCTGTAAACCACTTGTTGGGGGTTTTATACATCGCAGCCTACGCGAATGTCTGTAGCTAAGCCAGCCGTGTATGCCGACTCGAAGCTACGCGCACAACCGCCTTACCAGGAATCTCCAGCCAAGATTGCAACCGCTATACACGACAAGACGTTGCGTAAACTGTTAATATGGAAATATATGTTTTATTGCAATGGTTATATAGTCTGTATTAGGTTGGCTGTAGTAATGCCGCCATCTTGAAATTATATAAACGAATTTTCCACAAGTTTGATAATATTTATAGTTTACGGAACGTCTTGTCGTGTTTAGCGGTTGCAATCTTGGAATGAGGCCCCCAGCGAACTTTTGTCCATGCCTTTTACATGGTGCTATAACACTATGGATTGTACAACGACATCTCTGTAGATATATAGTTTTTGATATGTATGCGACTTATTTGTAGCAGGGGTCGAAACAGGTCAGTTAAATGGCGAGATTGCAGGCGACCTACACACTCCCTACAGGGTGTTGGTGAGTGAAGCCAGGCGCATCCAGAGACATACGAGTACTTGTGCACATCTATTTGTGCATCTTATTCTCTGCTATATAATAACATTACATAAGACAAAGTCAGTTTTCTATACATTGGTCAGAAAGAGTCGTAGAGGTACTATACATGAAAACTTAAAAAATGGTCTAGTTACTGCAGAAAGATTACTTAGAACACGCCAGGTGCGATCGTGTTCCCCGTACAAAACGAGCTGTCGCACTTCCAGTGTTTCTCCACTACTTGCTGCCGTAGAAATCAATAATATTTTTGACAGTCATTGTTATTATTAATCTTTCGGTTGAGAACAACTTTTTTTTATTCGAAAACAGAAAAAAACTTTTTTAATATTATTGATAATACAAAAGTATTAGCAAACTGAAAGATTTTTACGTACAATTACCAACATAGGAATAAATAATTATTCAACTACAACTAACAGCCAAGTTGTAATATTACAAGTACATGGTTTTGTATCAACAAGACTGCCGAAACCTTAAAGACAGCACGAGAAGTTCTTGTAGTGAGTATGTACTCATATATATGGTCAGTTAGTCAGAAAATCAGTTTTTTGGCCTATAATGTGTCTCGACCCCTGATGTAGTTGATAGCTGGGAGGTTTGTGTGTGAGCGGGTTAGACTTGCGGTGGTTGGGTGGTTAGTATCCCTCCCGCGGCGGGGTGGTCACGCTGGTGGTTTGCTTGCTGACGACGCGCGAGCCCTGCGCCAGCCCGCCGGCCTTCACCGCGCGCCACTTGAGGAAAGCGTCGATGGCGTATGCGAACATCGCCGCGAACCCGAAAAACTGTCGGGGAAATACACATACGTTACTACAAGAAGCAATATCCATTGATCAGTTAAAGTCATTCCCATAAGCTAGACGTTGCTGGTTGTTTAAAGCAGACTAGTTTATTTGCAAACAAACGTGCTTGCCCGCTATATATACACTTTTTGATGCTAAAAATAGTTAATATGGTCTCATAGTTTGTGCTAATATGGCCTCACAAGTCGTGCTCTAATAATGACTAGAACATGCTCACTATATGTAATTCACTAGGTAGAGGCGTATACAAAGAGTATATATTTGAGAGTGACTGCGGTGTTGCTCGCCCCTAGCAATGCCTTAACTTCTTCAGCCAAGACAAAAGTATGGATTTTAAACCAGTGACAGCATACCTCACCGCGACCTATAGTTATATATATGTTTTATTGTTCAGACTGATAATTGTCAAAATCCGACGGTGATGCGACGTGTCGCCTCGCCCAATGATTCTAGAGATATCTGGGATAAAATATTTGTTTTGCATTGGTCAATGAAACTAACTATAACCACCTAGGCCTGCATTAGTTATTTGACGTGCGTTCTATTGCCTTGATTTTTTTTACGTACAAAGACACAACTTGCTTCTCTCCAAGATTAATTTTGGTAATAAAAACAGGAGATACAATGTTGTCTGTAGGAGAGATATCACCCCAGCCAAATGCACACTTATATGTACATTATTGATAAAACATTACCCAAACATAATACTCGGTACATTTTATTTGTTATACAATATTGAGACAACTTAAGGCTAACAATTATAAAAAAGCTATAAACCATTACTTTAAAGGTATACATTTTATTATTTAAAATTAAATGATAGACTTTGATAAATATTTCTTAGTTGACACAACTAACCCTGTTATTAAATATATTAAAGTATTTATTTAGCCTCGTGTATCTGATAGACCGCTTTGCATGGCTCTGATCAGAAAACTATTTTGCCTATAATGGTATTAGCTCGAGGGATAAGTAAATGATCCTGGTGGTTGCCAAAACACGTGACGGTACTTAAAAGTGAATTAGGCTAAGCAGTTCCCTAATCACTTACAGATAACAATATTACGTCGTAATTGGCAATAAATACAATTTATAAAACTGATTGTGGGAAGCTCTAGGAAATTTATTTATTTAAACATTTTATTGACAAACATAATGCCTTAGGAATTATCTACCATCTTACTTTTAGGATTTGAATGAACTAAATAATGGAGTTTAAATTTAGAATTTATAAAAGTTGGTCTAAAACTGCTTGAACCTAATAACATCCTCGTACTCGCATCATACATCTGGGCGAACTCGAGACCGCTGTGTAGTGCGAACATAGCCCAATACTAAAGGAGACCGATCAAAAGCTGTTGAGCCATAAAGAGAAGTAGTATGCTCTTAAAACATTATTCATAATTCATGGCTACATTTTAAACGTCATTAACATTAAATATTTGAACGAGTTAAATATTTTCTGGGGTTCGTTTTTTCAGTTTATTAGTAAGGTATTGATTTCCGTTTGAATTATATAACATAGTGGGTTAAAGAAATACATAAAAACATACGAATACGTTAATGAATAGTTGCGTCTTTCTAGTCTGCATGTTTGTAAAACAGAGTTGAAACCCCAACTGAGTTGGGGTGCGTACTCAATGAGTACACAGGTTTTTAAAAAATGACAGCAATCAGTCAAACAAAACTATACTCTGGCGTCCTTTCGTAAGGTTATTTATTTTGTTTCGACGCAGGTAACCTGCCTCCTACGTGTAAGCGCCTATAGAATGTAGCTTGTCCATAAGTGACACGAGTTTGCGTTCCGTGGCACGTTTAATTTCAATATCAAAATGGCAGGGATAGCTCGAAAGAAAAATAAGATACCATTCGAATAGGCTTATTTTTCACCAAATGCTTTACTTATGAATTTTGTTAATTACCTATAGCCTTATTTGTTAATATTTTATAAGAGTCTTTACAGGGGCGATTTTTCGGCGTGTATAGGTACGAGTACATACATATATTTTTTCCGTATGAGTGGTGTTTCAAATGGACGACTATTTATTAGCTTAGGCGCGTATAAAAACGAGCGAACGAAAGACGTCGAAAGTACGTCCAGTCTGTAAAGGCAGTTACAGTTGTCTTTTTTACTCTAAACGAGAAACGTTTTGGAACACTACCTTAGTACATTGTTTGTAATATATCAACCTCAAAATCTTAAATAAAAATATAAGTTTGCACAAAACCCCACAAAAATAAAAGATATATTTATTATAGTATGATATTTATACTCTTTTGTGTCTAATTTTGATTATCGTACAAAATTATTTTTAGCGCAACCGCTGTCCACACACAGGTAACGGCCTCCTTTGTTTGCTTACAGTTGGCGTCTTACAACGTAGCTTCATCAAATACATCTATTACTGCATATCTCTTAATCAGACAGTTTACTGATTAATAGATTCCTAAGTTATAAGTTAGTATTGTGTGTTCGCAAAACGTCCACAATCTATATGTTATTAAGCCCTAACTGAGTATTGATATTGTGACGTTACCGGTTCTAAAATACTTTGTCTATAATCGCTAGCGCCCACTAGCACACACTCGTCGCTCGTGATAACCAAATAATTGAAACAGCATCTATCAAATTACCTCATGTGGTTTTCCTTTTAGGTCATTCTACCCAAACTCTTTTAGACCAATGTTTTACACTTACCTACTTATTTATTTTATTTCAACTTTGTTGTACGATACAACAGTAAATACAGAGTTCATACTAAGACTAAGTATTCTGTACTAATACCACAAGGTAAAAATAAAGGTGCAGGTGTGTTTACCATCAGGTGGATGTAGTATTTATTGATTGCAAGCAGTTATTAGGGCAGAAAAAGACAACAGAATTTGAGTCTCTATAAATGAGAACCACATGTGTTCTCATTTATAGAGATATGGCCGTGATTTCTTCCTACTTATATAAAAAGAGTCAACTACTCACGGAAGCGGCCGAGTAAGCGTTGTCATACACGGAGGCAGCGACGGCCCCCGCCACTAGGTACAGCAGGGCCCAGATAGCACAGAAACCGAGCTCCATCCTGAGCCAGGGTATCTTGTAGAACTTCTCCACAAAGTGGAACAGGTACAGGCCCAGCAGGATGCCGGAGAACCAGAAGGCGATCATGGCGATGGTGCTGAAGTAGGTGCCCCGGGAGTGATCGCTGTAGCGAGAGGCTTGGATGCAGATAAACCCAATCAGACTCAGCAACTGCACAAATTTCTATATTTTAGACCATGTCAGATATATAATATATAATTTCTTGTTTACTTCAATTACTAGCAGAAGGGTGTCAAAGCTAGTGAGAGTAGGTGCCCATAACTTCTGAAACCTAACGATATGATATCTAACACTAATATAATATAAATAGCCTGTATATGACATTTTGTTTAACCTATTGTGTCCCACTGCTGGGCAAAGGTCTCCCTTCCCTCCTTCCATCTCTTCCTGTCTCTACCTGTCCTGGGCCAATCCTTTGAAAAGGCATCTAGCTCGTCTCTCCATCTCCTCCTGGGCCTACCGCGTTGTCTTTTCCGGGCTTGTGGCACCCACTCTGTGGTAATGCTCGCCCACATTTCGCCTAGAATTCGACACACGTGGCCGGCCCAGTCCCATTACAGCATGGCGGCTTTCTGCGTCGGCTATTCGCGTCCTAGAGCGCAGTATGCTGTTCTGTATCTTATCTATACGTTTAACGCCCAGTATACTGCGCTCCATGGCTCGTTGGTTTTGTACTTAAGTATGTTGCGCAGTCAAAGACCAAGTCAGTGCTAAATAAGTTAGGATGGGAAGAATGCACATATCCATAAGTCTATGTTTCAGGGTTAATGGCAGGTTACCCTTTATCAATTCTTTCATTGTATTTTTTTAACAATTAGGACAATCGACTAAATCTGAGTTGCACCAAAATAAACTCTCTGTAAATGTAATGATTAAAGTTAAAAATGGCGTCGAATTTGCCAATTTTATTTTGCAGTTTAAATGACAGCTGGTACATTCGACGCTATTTTTAATTTTGATCGTTACATTACATTCACTTTTGTACAACTCAGCCTAAGTTAGTCTCAAGTTATAAGCACGCTACCGAACAGACACACAGTCGGGGATCCGCGATTACGTACGTATAGTCACAATGAAAAAACAAGACTAAAGAGGTTACTGAGTAAAAAATCAAATCTATCTAAAAACTGACGAAAAATAAAACAGTTTCATACCTCTCATAAGATATTTAATTATGTATATAACATTAATAAATAATACGCATAACAGTCATTATTTATTTTAGGGCTCCTTCAAATATTTCGCTTTCCAAAAGGGTCACCAAATTTTTTTTTAATTTGTATTACATACCTACTAACCTAGCCTCTTTCGTACTATCTAAAACGATTTAGTACGAAATATAACTTAGTATGAAATTGAAGTGTAGTGCCTAGATACATAATTTCATACATATTTTATGGCGCATCGACCAGCAGCGGGGGGTTGGGTTGGAAGAAAAAGGATTCTAATGAAGATTTTATGAAAAGCATGGCTTCAGAGTTCAGCGATGGTCCTGGAGAACCATAATGAAAGGCTTTCCATGGGCGACAGCAGAATACGCACACTTATGTACTACCATTGGTCTCTGGCGCATAAATATTTTAATTTACACGAACTTTTTCTTCCACAAAATAAAGTAGAGGAAGCACTAAGTACCTACAGTGGTTTATTAAACATTGCTTTTATTTTATTAAAGACTCATTGGTACACACTAAGGTTTGTACCGGGACTTAAAATTGCAGTGTTTTTAAGGCTGACATATAATCAACTGGGCCACTGCCACTGTTTTTTTTTACTGGAGCATGGCATGTGACTTTGTATCAACCTGATGTTGTCTTAACATACATAACTTAATAACCTACACAAAGTTCATGTAAGGGGTCCATCAATGCATTATTGTTTAACAATATTGATCGCTCCCACTATGCCGGCTGAATGATGTGGTAAAGAAATGGGCGGCTACATGGACGTAATTGCATTACGAGTCTATTTTAATATCCTCATTGCTTTATCGCCTTATCAATATCCCGTTTCGTAACCATACCATGGAAGGAGACTATACCCTCGATAAGATATCAATGCAGTAGTCTCCGGAAAACTGGTGAACCCACAGACTAAAACCGAAACATGATTACGTCAATTGACGGTTTTTGCATCTGTATAGGTCGTAACGAGTCCGATCGGTCAGCCTATATAGAAAGGCCTTCCTCCCACATAAAAAAATAAATGAACCCTCATTCGGCGCAACTACATTTTCGCCCTCATGGTGCATTTTTTTAAATGATAACTAAATTAAGAAATATTATTCACAGTTTTAAATAAAAGTATTAAGTTTGTAATCATTACGCCCAGTGGATAAGGCAGCAGCATCTCTACTCACCACTTGCGCCACCTTTAGTATCCCGGGCGGAGTCTTGAGGTATTCGGGGTCGAAGCGTATGTTGGTCTGCACGGTGGTGTTGGAGGTCACGGTGGTGGTCGTCGTGTGTCGCCCAGGAAATGTTACGTCTCCCATTTTTTTATTATTCTGGTAACAAAAAAATAAAATATATTTTTATAATTAGCAACCCATACATATGCTTTGCAAGCTAGTTATGGACACAGCTCCAACAAATGTTTGATAATTAAATTTAGTTTGCTTTTACCCTGGGGGTGGATGTCACCCCTTCTTGTTTGTGAAAAATGTTTCATAATGAAAATATGTCTTGGAATGAATAAATTCACAAATTCTACACAATTTTTTTCTATAGTTTTTTCTGAAAATAAAGAATTTTCGACTTATTCACGAGTAAAGTTTCAACCAATAAACCATTCTCAGACAGTTTTTCGTGAATAACTTAAAAAGTAATATTTTATAGAAAAAAATATTTGTAATAAAAATGTAGCTTATAAAAATTTAGGACTTCTAACTTCACTCGTATAGAGTTAATAGAAGAAAGCTAATAGAGGGCGTCTGTGTATAAGTAGATAACAAACAATGACAAAATTCGTGAGGGGTGACTGGAACCTGGTTGGCTCAGCGGTTGAGCGCCTTGCCGCGATAGCGAGGTTCGTGGGTTCCGAGTCCCACCCACCAGGAATTTTTTCATTGCATTTTTATCTTTAAAAAAATAATATAAGATTATCCTAATAAGGAATTTATAAAAAATGCATAAGTATAACACAATTCAAACATATATATTACATATTTAATAAGCTGTTAAAATATCTCAATCAATAATAAATATAACAATTAATAATGTATAAAGCTAGCCAATCAACATTTTTTTAAAAGAGGAGAACTTTCAGCTAAGCAGTTAATGACTCGTTCGTAAAAGCTGCTGTTTTCGTCGTCCTTGATTAGATCCGATTTAGTGTTTAATATAATCTACGAGTCCAACAGCTCTTGCCCCAATAGAGAGTAAAGTCTCGTTTTAATGCGCTTTAACGCTGAAAATCGTCTTTCACACTTGTATATAATGTCAATAATTTAATGTCCTATTATTGGCTTTTGTATTATGTACAACACAATTCAAACATATATATTAAATATTTAATAAGCTGTTGGATATCTCAATCAATAATAAAATAATAAGTATAACTTGCGTGAATGAATTTGTGAGAATTACACAATATGCAACGATAAATAAATAATATAAGTTGGTGTACATGCTGATATACATGTTATACCGTGATAAAATTTTACATGCACATAATGTGCAACTTTGACAGGCGTCCAAACCACTTCTGGAAAAACAGATGGCGTCTTTTGCTGTTTGGTTTAAGTCTAAGATATCTTTGTCGTCTTCTTCTTTACTTTGTGAATCTGAGGCTTACTTATATGAGGGTTGCCTAGAAGAAAGGTGCTCATTCCAAAGAATTTGCCAAAGTAACAAAGCACTCAATGGTTGCTATTTTATGTAAATGTTTAAAAACAAAAACACAGCTCAAGATAGACTAAAATGTTGCATTACCGCATTTATCAAGTTTTTAAAAACAAAAACACAGCTCAAGATAGACTAAAATGTTGCATTACCACATTTATCAAGTTTTTAAAAACAAAAACACAGCTCAAGATAGACTAAAATGTTGCATTACCGCATTTATCAAGTTTTTAAAAACAATAACACAGCTCAAGATAGACTAAAATTTTGCATTACCACATTTATCAAGTTTTTAAAAACTTTTTTTTTTTTTTTTTAAATATCTATGAAACTATTTAACTATAAATGTAATGCGCTATAATGATATATGTCGTCTAAATAAGTTGATTTGATCAAAAGTTATTGTCGTTTAACAAAAAAATCCACTAGTTTCTAGGAGTGGCTTGCTTTTGTTCAATCATTTTTCGAATTTTTCTATTTCATTTCTCCCTAATTGTATGAACGAACTATCTGATCTAGTTTTACATTCAGATCGCAAGAACTGAAATCTAGCCTGCGCGGGCCTCGTATCCTACTGTTGCCGTAAGCCTGGCCCGTGGGAGGCCCGCGCAGGCTGTGGCCCGGCTGGCAAATGCCACCCTGACTATATGACCAGTCCAACACTGCATAGAATTACCTTGCTTACTTAATTCAACTGCTATCCTATACGTTTAGGTAACCCTTTTGAAAAGGTAACCAGGTTAGCCTGTAAGACTTACCTCTAAACAGCCATCAAAACTATGGTGCTATTCTTTTGAACATTGGAAGAGGAAGGGAGAAAAAAAAATAAGTTGATGGTTATTGCAGTTGATTAAGATTGAACATTTCGCTGACAAAAAAATATATTTAAGCTAAAATGACTCATTATTTTTTTTTTATAGATGAACTAATAACATCAGGTAAGTCACTGATAAGGATGATAAAGAGGAAGGGTCCTAAGTTTGAGCCTTGTACTATACCTGAGTTTGTGGAGTATGTTTCAGATAGATGTGAACCATTTACAAAATAGTTTCATACGAAATCCATATAACTAAGAAACTGAGTCTGTTTGGGTCTGAACTGATTTTAATTAAAGTTGGTATGGAGGTAAATTTAATCCCACAGAGAAATTCTGGTTAAATAAAAATTCAAACGTTATTACCAGAGTCACATTTGAGAATATATTTGCGTCAACCCCAAACCGTACAAATATAATAATAATATACATTTTTTTGCCATGGGTGGGAATGAAACCCACGATGAATGTTGGGATAGCTTACTCTGACTATTTAAAAATACCAAAGTGATTGCCCCAGGGTAGTGATTTTCTAACAGTTTGAACATGGAGATATATAGGGAGCCCTAATGCCTAAAATTGCCTTTCCAAATGTGAGAACATAACATGGCCGCCTATGCCAAAAATAATATAAGCAATAATTGAGCATCAATTATTGAGAATACAATATTATGGCGGCAATAAACACATTTGAAATATAGTTTTATAAGTGGGCTTAGAGCTTATATATTATTCCTAGTTTCCAGTAGGTACCAAACATTGCCAGCAATAACTTCAAGTAGAAAGTAATTGATTTTTGAAACAAGTTTTAATAAATTAATTAATACATTGTTATTTCAAACTATGAATTGAGTGTGAATAATGATTTGTAATATCAAAAGTAATATTTTATATTCCGCTATCAATCTTATCAAAGTATGATTCATTTCAAGACAGTGTTATGCATGTATAGATGAGCATTATTTACTCCAGTTTTATCAATAGCAAAGAAATATACCTGAGTATATTTTTAGCATTTTTTTTATAAAGCGATATTAATTTATTTATTATGATAAATTATGACTGTCGAGGAGGCAAAAGTAGTAGATATGCGGAGATCAAGACTTCTTCTTTAATTTAATGGCAAAGACTCCGATCAGACCAAGATAAGTGAAATTTTTCTAGGAAGCTGCCATGAATATAAATAACTAAAAATTGTATATACTAAATGATTTTATGTAGGTATGACTAAATATTTTATTGTATAGTATAAATAAAGTGTCACCACTGAAAATAGATGTTATTGGGCAATCGATTAGTAACGTAGTAGTATTGTAGGACCTTGGCCTAAAGAAATATATTGTATATTTAAACATTACCTTGTATTATCAATTTTCTTCTTAACTTATTGTAGAGTTTACAACAATCACCAATGTCCAATAGTTTCGAGATTTTATACCCTATAATACCCTATCTATTTGATAATATATTGTTTACCATACTACCACAGATAAAATAGAGTACTAGACAGATAAAATCAATTCAGTAATATCTGTGGATAAAATAGAGTACTACGGGCCCGTTCGTTTTTGGAATAAAATATGGTCACAATGATCATAATGAAACGCATTATCATGCGTGTCATTATGATCATTGTGACAAGCAGCTTTATTCCCAGTTTTGACACGTTCATCGTCGCGCATTTTGCGTAAAGTAGGGGTATGGAAATGTAAGTTCTATACTGTTAATTATAAAGTTGAAATTCCAATGCTCCATACATGATCGAACTTGCGAAGAATTCGTGTATTTCAAGATGGCGGCATTATAATAGCCAACCTAATACATACTATATAGCCATTGGAATAGAGCTTATATTTCCAAATTATTGTTTGCACAACGTCTTGTCGTGATTAGCGGTTGCAAACTCGGAATAAGGCCCCATATTTCATTCCCAAAACGAACGAACTTTGCGTTTTTTTTGGTTAGTTTCAATCACAATGCCACAATTACCACTATCCAACCTTGCGGTCCGATTCGCGACAAAATCGATGTCAGCGCTGTCAGAACCGGTCCGATTGAGCGTAAGCGCGCTAACGATAGATGATTTGACATTAATAGTTACGTCATTACAGACGCCATATTAGACTTACAGTGATTTTGCTTCTGGGTGAAATCGCTGTGAGCACTGTCAAAATGACATTTATCTAGGGACATGTTTTTCAGGAAAGTATTAAAATTTCTAAAATAATTATTAAGTAGATAGTTAAAAGTGTTGTGTTCTCATTTATTTTGGTATTTATGTTAACAAATATACAAAATACATTAAAATTCACGATTTTTTATGGCGTTTTATTTGACATTCAAACAGAGTGAGAGGAGCATATGTTTTAGTTGCGAGATAGAGGGAGATACAAGTGAAGTTCTTGTGAGCGCGCTTAATCACTGGTCCGATTCATTAGCACGCTAATAGCGCCGTGAGTGATCTCAACGCGCTTTTTGAATGACCGGTGATTATGAACGTCAGCGCTGACAGCGGTGTTATCGCCATTCGGACCGTGAGGCAAATCGAACGCACTTTATCAAATCAAATCAAATATTATTTATTTCATGTAAATCTTTACAGATATTTATGAATAGTCAAAAAAATAAAAAAAGTTTTTGTGCTTCACACAAACTAACAGAGGAATATAGCCATTGAGTTACCGATATGCCTATCGCAGCATACATTAAATGCTCTAACCCTACTAAAAGCATGCGCAAAACACCCTATGGCAGATTATTTAACAGTTTAGCAATTGGTTGCTGTACCAATGAACAGAACTGCAAATACTAAAGAGTACAGGCACTTTACTAAATAATAATATATAATAACAGAGTACCTGCATAATGTAAATATTAATAAGTAATCATAAGATATACCTTATCCAAAGATAAAATTTAAATATAATAAAAAATAAATTAAGTAATAATAAGTTATTACAATATCAGATTTAACATACCTACTAGGGTACTCATTTGAAAAGGCAATACTAGTAGTAGTACACGAATCTATCAACTGTCACTTTTCAAGTAAAATATAGGTTAAATCGTACAATCCACTAATTTTATATGCGAAATCTTTCTAAAATCATTTCGATTTAAAGTATAATATATATATTAGGTTGGCTATTATAATGCAGCCATCTTGAAATACACGAATTCTTCGCAAGTTTGAACATGTATTGAGCATTGGAATTTCAACTTTATAATTAACAGAATAGAACTTACATTTCAATACCCATACTTTACGCAAAATGCGCGACGGTGAACGTGTCAAAACTCGGAATAAAGCCCCAGGAATGTGTGGGCGTGTCTATGAAGTGTTTTGTTTTTTTTATCATAAAAAGTTAAATATTAAGTATGCACTTAATAGTTTCGATAGTGTTGCCAGTTGCCACCGACAACAAATATTATTACTTATCGATATAAACCAAATATTGTGGGATTTATAGAGATCATCAAAAATTAATAATTATTTATCGATATACAATTGTAATACACACACATATCATCACGGGCCCGAGTCCCCCTAGACCGCCCGAAAGTAACCAGCGGAGGGGTTTTAATCCCACCTCGTCGTAGCCGATGTTATGGGTGTACACCGAACAAGTGGCTAGCTCGTCGCGATGTTTTGAATAGACTCAATAACTTTGAAAGGATATACTTTGGGCTAATATGATCAAATCAAACAACTTTCCCATGGAACCATGTATCGCAAAAGAAAAAAAAATTGCTTTCTCCATACAAACTGGTAACATTAAAATGACCAATTTGTATCGGGAAGTAATTTTTTTTTTCATTTGTGACATATGGATCATAGAAAAAGTTGTTAGATTTTATCAGCAGAACCTCATATTAGCCCAAATTCACCTTAATATACACTTTCGCATTTATAATACTAGTGGATTTTAAATATGTAGGTATATATAACAATAAATTAAAATACCTAATTTATTAAATTTAATTATTTATTAAATTAAAACACATGTACAACTAACTACATGTTACCTACTAAACGCAATCTCAACATTTTTGACCGACCTCCAAGAGGAAGTTATAAAAGTCGATAACTCATAACCATGAAAGTATTTACAAATATCGAGTTTATCAACTATAAAATAATCACATCACTAAATTGTAACTGACAAACCTCGTTGGACGGTTCTGTCCCCCTAGCCAAGAGCATGGTCGCTTTTTACGCTCGAATGTTGCAGAAGCGTGAAAGAGAGGGAGATAACAAATTTATTATCCTATTTGTGTCTTGTTTTGGTTATTTCTGCAACGATAAAAACGAAAGTGACGTCATCATCAAATGTCATCTTCATACAAAACTGTCGTGCGCGCTTTTAGCGCTCATGCTCTTGGCTAGGGCATGCTATTAATTTAATCAAAAGGTATGGCGACACCATACCTTTTGATTAAATTAAATTTAAATGATTATAAAGTATCGAAATTCTCATTAAAAATAAAAACACATCACTAGTTCTTCAACTTCTAACTAACGCACATAGTATGACAGTTACCGTCAGATTTTGGTTTAATATAAGAAAAACACGTTAAATACATACTTGAAAAACGTGACACTACTTTTTTAAGAGTAGTTTCTACACAGATTTAATGTACAATTAACCATTTTTCCGACAATAAAATCGGAGCTCTTTTCCACTTTCTCCGCCGAACGCACAAATCAGACTGAGGATGTAAAAAATGTGAAAGTTGTGTGAGTGACAAATTTATCACTCGCGCGGCACCCTGCTAATTGAACAATGCTTGCTCCAGTAGTGGCGCGCGGACGGGCACGGTTTTTACCTTCATGAATTACATAGTTATAGGGTTTAAAATTACTGTGTATATATGTAACCAATAAGGACGATACAGTTATAGATTCAACAGAGCTGTACAACGTTCACCGTCACACAATTTGCGTGCAATGTGCGTTATTTTTTCTTATCAGTTTAAGGTAAATGTCAAAATAGCAGATGTCAGAAATCAGTATTTTGTGGTAATTGTCGTTTTGTTTGCATTGCTAAAAATACTAACTAATGTTAACATGATCTAAATAAAATGCCAAAACAGCTGATTTTCATGCTAGCGCGAAATACTGGTACGGGTAAGCTAACAAAACGCAGCCTTCGTTTTCTATCGTTTACGTATTATAAAAGTGAAATTCAGATTTGAATACAATTATATTTTAATGAAAATTATACTCAAAAGTAATAGGAGACAACATGTTTCCGCAAATTTTGAAGAAATCGCCTTTGTCACAGCGTTAATGCACAATTAAACTATTTTGTTTGAGTAAGTGGAGAAGGTTTTTGCAACATTATCGAAACCACTTGTACTATTATTTCTTCTGTGACGATACCAAATGGCGTCGATTTCATGCGAAACAGTTTTATATATGTATATGGCCTATATGGCCAGTTTTTTGGGAGAAGGGAAAGCTAGCTTATGCTACATCCATTGGTTTTATGATGAATAAATTATAAATAAAGGAAAAAGAAAAGAAATATATTGAAAACCATTAATTTAGAAATAAAATACTTAAGAAAGAAAGAAAGAAAAACTTTATTTGAACGCCACGAACAGAATTACAAATTAAATTACATTACTACATAATATATAAATAATTAACAAAATATAAAATGAATTAGAGGTTTTTTGTCTGAGGGATTGTTACTTTGGATAAAAGTTTTATTAGTAGTATAGTAGGTTATACTTGGAAGAAAATGAAATACAGACTTGGCTGAATGGGCTTATTATCTTTGCCTAGCCTAGACGGAAAAATTGCACTTAAAAAAAGATTTATAGAAGATTTTATTCCACAATATGCCGTTTAAGAATTGGACCAGGGGCTCTAGAGAAAAATCAGGCGAGGCGACGTGTCGTGTCGCCTTCAATCAAAACTGTATAGACTTTGGCAGGTGACAGCGTACCTCACGCCTACTGTCACTGTCAAAATACATACGTTTTTGACTGAGGCGACGCGACAGTCGCCTCGCCTGCTTTTTCTCTAGAGCCCCTGGGGCCTTATTCCGAGTTTGCAACCGCTAATCACGACAAGATGTTGCGCAAACTATAAATATGGAAATATAAGCTCTATTCCAATGGTTATATAGTATGTACTAGGTTGGCTATTATAATGCCGCCATCTTGAAATACACGAATTCTTCGCAAGTTTGAACATGTATGGAGCATTGGAATTTCAACTTTATAATTAACATCATAGAACTTACATTTCAATACCCATACTTTACGCAAAATGCGCGACGGTGAACGTTGCAAAACTCGGAATAAAGCCGGAATTGGACACGGTATTTTTAATGAACATCCACATAGAATGAAAATGTTTAGTTCACCATTATGTACTCATTGCAATACCTCAGAAATACAGTCTCTACATCACATTATTTATAACTGCCCACAATTTACCATTCAAAGGATTATACTTATTGACAATTAACTAGAAATTTACAAAGACTCTAAAAATATCCCGCGTACACTACAGGATTTGTTAAAAAATCAAGATACCCATAAAACCTTTTTTGTATATATATCTTCTACTGTACAAAATATTTAAAATAAAAACTACTACGTACTAACTGAAGAATAAAATGTAACTATTAAATAAAATATTACCGGTGGTGAAATAGTGATTAATAATAATATAACGAAGAAAAAGTTCATATATTCCAAAACGAAGGAAAATAATTAATTACAAAAACTACTAAAGACGTGGCTGTATGGGCTTCGTTTCCTTTTCCTTTCCAATATTTAGATAAATTGAAAAAAAAAAAATTTTTTGTTTATTTATTTTATTTTTTAGAAATTTTGAACTATTTTAATTAATTAATTTCGTTTTTAGTTAGGTAGGGTTTATATATTCTTACATTTATGGTTTGTTTATACCTCTTCACTTGCTACTTTACTACAGTAAAATATGTATTAAGAGATTTTACCTGTGAGTCTGTGACGAATAGGAAATACAAATTTTCACATCTGATTGTTAAAATGAGTCACACTATTAGTTCATAATTTAGTGCCAAGGTAAAAACTATTAGTAAACAAAACTATGGACTTGGGAAAGACCTACATTACACTATGTACTTGTTTGATTCAATAATTGGGTGTTGATACAATGATGTCCAGCTGCGATCCAGAGTCTCCAGCGCTGAACAATGGCTCTCCAAATATGGTGTTCATTACCCAACCTCGCCTAGATGTCTCATATATTAGAACCCCACCAGGAATCATCAAACTCATTCTTATTGTAAGTCCTATTTATAATTAGTATAGGTATTAATCATAATGAAAAGCACAAATTGAATGCTTTTTTATTAACTACTTTCATAAGGTCCAATTTTTTTTTTTTTTTTTTATACAAGATCGGTTTGTGACCCCACATCTACCAGATCGAAAGCAGTATGCAGGTCCAAGAATGAATACAACCAGCTCTTAGAACTGTGAGAAGTTGTAAGAGCTGGTTTCATCCATTATGCCGGCTTAAGATACCTATTCACACTTCGTTTAAAGGACTCAAGGTTATAGGATGAAGAAAACACGCAAGCAGGCAGAGCATTCCACATTTTAATAGTGCGACAGATGTATTTTAATCCCTGATGAAATGTAAGGATAATAATAGTGGCTAATGCAGTTGACACAAAGCATATATTAAGTTTTTCTACAGAATTGAATACATTAGGGTCTAAATCTGTGCAGTCACCTGTCCTGTCCTGCCTTCTAGATGATTAGACCAGATTCTCCACAGTGAGTTGTCTTACTAATATTACAAAGCAGAGACACATTTGGTAACTAACACTGTGTAGAGTTTTTAACAATAGTAGTGAAACTAGCCTTTCGCAAACATCACAAACCATTGTTTGTAAATGTCAGTGTCAGCGGATGATGCCAGAACATGACGAAGTAAATTGTTTACAGGATTTAAAAAATACGAATAATTTTATAGTAAAACATGTTAAGAAATATTGTTCAAAATCAATAAACAATGATAAAAAAAGCACTTATTTGAAAAGTACTATGAATGAGGGATCATACCTAAATCTGGTTCACCAAAACATTCGTAGTAAATCCTTAGAAATTAACTTATTTCTTAAGGGTAATGACATTCATGTATTGTGTGTTACAGAATACTGGTTGACTAATAGTCACTTAATATTTAGTTTTAAGAATCATCAGGTAGTTAGTTCATTTAATAGGCAATCGGCTGTCCATGGTGGTTCTTTGATTATTGTGAAAAACTTGATAAAATCGAAAAAATGCAAAGATATAACGCAGTTGTCTATTAAACGAACAATTGAAATTTCATCAACTGAGCTGGAGCGGTTTGTTGTAATATGTGTATACCGCCCACCAACTGGAAACTTTAGCCTACTATGGAAGATGCATTAAAATAATCATTTAGAAGCAATAAAAAAATATTGTGTGTGGTGATATCAATATAGACATATTGAATTACTCTGCTTACAGTTGCTGGTTGCTTAATTTGTTCAGATCTTTTAATATTTCTAATGCATTTTTAGAACCAACTAGAACAATTGCTACAACAGCAACAGCAATCGACAATATTTTCATAAATACTGAATTTTTAAATAAAGACATTATAAACTGTTTTAGCTTGGATCACTGTGGGCAAAAGATTTTTTTTAAACACAACATTGTTACGTTGAAAACCCAAAAAAATCATTTGTAGACCAATAACAAAGGGGCTTATTGAAACATTTAAAATCAACATTGAAACAAAGTTAACCACTGTTCCCTTTATACAAAAAAATTAATACTCAAAGATTTTATATTGCGAAAAAAATTAACAATTCTGAAAATAGAATTAAAACCGTATGGAATGTCATAAATGTTGAAACAGGTAGAACTAAGCCACGCGACAGTAATTATAATTTAAAACTAGGCGATAAACTAATACTTTCAGATAATGAAGTTGCAAATGATATTGAAAAGTTTTTTTTCTAATATACCTTTAGAAACAACAAAATAGTTAAATTGTTCCCCGACCCTTGCACAATAATTTGTGAAAATAATGTGCCAAAGTGCTCCTTTATTTTTAATTTTACGCATATAAATGAGGAAGATATATAGAAAGCATTCAGATCCCTTAATAAAAAAAAAAAACAAAACTTTTGGAGAATATCAGTCTGTGTTTTAGGCTCTATCATAAATATTGTTGCTTATCACTTATCTGTAATATTTAACCAATGAATGGATCTAGGTATTTTCCCAGATTTATTAAAACTTACTAAAGTTATACCCCTATTTAAATCAAGTGATAAATTGGATCCAACAAATTCTAGGCCAATTTCGATTCTTCCAGCATTCAGTAAAATTTTTGAAAAAATTATGTTAAATCAATTGCTTTTACACTTTAATAAGAATAATCTTTTTCATAATAGTCAATTTGGGTTTACCAAGGGACGATCCACAACTGATGCTGGCCCAGCTCTTGTCAAACATGTATGTGAAGCATGGGAAGATTCACATGATATTATAGGCATCTTTTGTGATTTGTCAAAGGCATTCGATTGAAACGCCATGAGGTTTTATTAAATAAACTAGACTATTACGGCGTAAAGAATAGTTCCTTAAACATAATAGATTCATACCTCTCTGCCAGAATTCAGAAGGTTTCCATAAATAATAATATAACAATGGGTTCTCCTGTAATAATGGGTGTCCCACAAGGATCAATTCTAGGTCCGTTCTTGTTCTTGGTCTACATTAATGATCTGTCTTATTTTGTGTATGGCCTATGTGATATCGTTCTCTTTGCAGATGACACTTCTCTTCTATTTAAAACTGATAGAAAAATAGATTCTTGTAACTTTATAAATGAAGCTCTTTTGCAAGTTTTAAATTGGTTTACTACTAATAACCTATTACCTAATGCGAAGAAAACTAATTAAACATTTAGTTTTCTTCGCATTAAGTTAATTTACACTTTCCAAAAATACGCATGTACAATCAAATTTAATACTAAATAGAGAAATTTTAAAATTTGAAGACTCTGCCATCTTTCTAGGAGTAAAAATTGACCCGAAATTGCAATGGGGATCGCATCTCGTATTTTTATCAAACAAGCTAAGTTCCGCGGCTTACGCTGTGAGAAGGGTGAGACAGTTAACCAGTATAGCTACGGCTAGGTTGGTCTATTTCAGCTACTTTCACAGTGTTATGACCTATGGTGTATTAATGTGGGGTAACGCTGCTGACTTACAATCATCTTTATTTTACAAAAAAGAGCTGTACGAGCTATATATACCTTGAGGCTCGCGAGATATTCTAACAGTGGCATCTCAATATATTTTAGAAAATATTTTATACATATATATAATATATAAATATTTTATACATATATATTATATATAAATATTTTATACATATATATTATATATAAATATTTTATACATATATATTATAAGAATATTGATCTGTATCGGAAGCGTAATGACGTACATACACGTGATACTCGTAACAAGAATAAACTGGCACTACCAAAATACCGTCTTTCGAAAACAAATAAATAATTGTTATATGGGTGCCGGTGTACAACAGACTGCCAGCTCACCTACTTATCTTATCAAAACAAATTTAAAAGTCCAAATAAGACGAACTCTATAAGAGTTCGTCTTATTTGGACTTTTAAATTTGTTTTGTTAATCAACAACTTTATAGTAACCCTTAGTTATAAACTAAGGGTTACTATAAAGTTGTTGATTATTTTGATGATAGAAATCCCTGGTTAATAGTTTAGTGGGTATATATAGTTTATATTTTGACAATGCCACTTTACAGCAGCTACATTCATTGTTATTATTATAGTCGTTATTAATTTGTAATTTTTAGTATAACTTATGAAATTCTTTAGTATTAGTTATTTATTGAAATACCTAGGTAGATACTTTATAATTTTAATCTAATTCAATATAATATAAAATCTTAGTGTGACAATGCCTCTTTACAGCAGATACATTATAATTTATAACTTATTTACTTTGATTATATAAGACTGTAACCAATAAATAATAAATAATTCGGATTTTTAAACTCGCAAATACGAAAGCGGCTCTGAAGAGTTTGTTTGATTGAACATTCTAATCTCAAGAACTACTGGTTCAAATTGGAAAATTATTTTAGTGTTGGATACTTTATTTATTGAGGAAGGCTTATATAACATCATGCTACAACCAATACGAGCAGAGCATCAATGAAAAATATAGCTAAAACGGGAAAATTTATAACTTTGAGAACTTCGCTGCGTAAACTGTTATAGTTTTTATATATTAAAAATAGTCAAATATACTTTCAGATACTCAATCTCCTGGGTTTTATTTGTGTAATATCATCAGCATTCCGATGGCATGGTCGAGGGGTCTTTTTTAATGTGGTTGCACATTTAGGACTGTGGTATTCCTTCACCACATTAATCCTCTATCTATATCACATCATTGAGAAGTACCATAATGTGCCCTGGCTCCGGATAGAAGGGCTAATTGGGGCAATGATGGTATTCCTCTATGTAATTGCTGCTACATTGGCAGTGGGATTTGGATCTGATGCATTTTCAGCAGCTGGAGTAAGTTAATAATTACTGTTTAATAATGTCATATTTTACTAGGGTAGTAGCAAAATATTGAATCTAATTTACTCTAGTAATGTCTTATTATGAACAAAACACAACAATTTTTCTACAATAAGCCATATTTAGTCTGTACTTTTTTTTACATTTATATCTGTGAATAAAGTATCTCTGAGCTTGGACAAATTAGACCCAAGGGCATAAGTAAATAATATAAATAAGGAAAATTATATTTTTCAGTTCTTTGGCTATCTGGCAATGGTTTTATATGGTGTGGAAGTATTTCTGAGTATCCGTGCCATGAAGAATGGGAAACTGGCTCAAGGACACAGTGTGACAACCAAGCAGATGGTGCCTCCAGCCTTGTCATAGCTATGTCATTATGTATGATCTTAGAGGCCATTCCAAATTAGAGGTAATAATTTCCTGGGTAATCACAATCTTCCTTAAAGGCATTTCGGTATAGGCTGAGTGATCACCTTGACAAGTGTAAAAATTATCCATAATTCCAGTAAAGAATACACTGACATTAGATATAATTGCTATAAAAACTAATTAAAACAAAGTTACAGAATGCCATTCCAAAACACATTATCTTTCCGACATATCTCAGGCTCTTCATTTTATTTTTCCAAACCCACCAGACATCAAATATTTTTACAATAGTCGCTTGCAACTATAGATAGGAATCAACCAATAAGAGAGGTTTATTTGAAAAATTAACTGATCCTATTGTTTGATTCCTATCTATAGTTACAAGTGACTAAAGTAGAAACTGTTTACAAAAACTTGTGGTATAGCTATTGATGAACAAAAAGTGTTGATCGGGTCATGATGGTGTAAATTCTATACTTGAACACTCATATCACTCCCAGGTCACTCATATGCACAATTTAAATGCTTGTTATAAAAGTATATTCAATTTCATAAGTGCCAATAAGTGTCAATCTATCATTATCGGGAGTTCCCGACTTCTTGGTAAAATCGATTTAAACCCTGCAGATCTTGTTCAGTATGACAGCATCCCTATAACGTATTGTAGTAATGTTAAGAACCTGGGTGTTTATCGTGATACACATCTGGATTGGGTCACCCAGGTCAGTAATGTCAGTCGTAAGATATATGCTTCATTGCACTCTCTTAATAAACATTTCTTGCCACTAAAAGCTAAAATAACCCTCGCCCAGAGCCTTCTTCTTCCTATCCTCGACTATGGCGATGTATGTAGTGTAGACCTCAACGAAGTGCTACTCAACAAGATGGATCGTTTACTTAACTCGTGTATTCGGTTATTTATTTATTTATAATAATATGTCGAACAAATTACACATATTGCTCTGGTCACAAACTAAGCTCTAGGCTTGTACTATGTGTACCAGAAGCAACAATATAATACATATTATATTTTATAAACACCCAGACCATGACAAACTGTACAGAAAAATCATACTAATATTTTTTGCCACGGGTGGGAATCGAACCCACGACCTCCGGATATAACGCCAAAGGCGCAACCGGGTATTTCCTGGGAAATATGCAATTTCAGAAAAATATGCAAATGAAATTTATTTGTTATTTTTCGCGTTTTTTTTTCATTATATCGACTGATAATGGCATTAACATTATATTAATACAAAAGGCCCCCCTGTACACGAATAAATAAAAAAGATATAGGCCTCCAAAATTTTAGAACACATGGTAATGATTATTTGCAACACGATAATTATAGTTTATAACATGGTGATTACTATATGAATCACGGTAATGACAAATGATACCACGGTAGGTTTTATAAGGCACGGTAATTACTATTTTTGTGTAAATTGAAATAAAACATCAATAATAATTGTTAACAAACTAATTATTTTAATTTCCGACTTACAATTACGTAAAAAACTTTTAAAAACAAATCATAGTCTTTTAATTCAGTCAAAAGTCTTTGACTTTAACGAAAACAAAGTAATAATTTCCTATAGAAGTAACACTTATAGCACAGTTCACAAAGCACTCTCTTTTTTATTATAATCAGTTCACAGATTATAACATTAACAATATAAAATACTAACATAGATAACATTTTTATTATACTGTTATCGTCGACTCGGAACGCGCCCCTAGGTAGATTCTTCCTGAACATACCTTCTGAAAAACGCGCTAACGACTCGGAACGCGCCCCTAGGTAGATATGATCCTGAACATACCTTCTGCCAAGTTTGACGCATGATTGAGGTCTCATGATCTAGACTAGATAATGACCAAAAATACGTGATTTTCGTCCATTATGAGTGAGGTGACAGATCCGGAACCCGATCGAGAAACCTTTTGGGCTGTGTTAAGGCATGAGAAAATAGTTCCAGCGACGCGCCGCTCAGCACTTGACCTGGGGAAATTCTAAAACTATATCCATGATTCTTGGGGGACTATATAAGACCTAAGAATGATTTTTCATGCATAGCAGAGTTTATTAATAAAACATATGGGCCGCTCTCTAACTATTATATAAAGTGGTATAAATTAGGTTTATTTAACTCTATAATGAGACCTAGAGTAATTCTGTCTCTCTGTCTTTTATAGGTTGTATTCCGGAGCGTGCGATGATGTACATTCCGATATCTAACATTTAGTCGAGGAGAGGCTTTCAACCGTTCGTTGTTGATACTCCATATACAAAGCACGTACAAAGCGTTTTGCATCATATTTTTAAGTGCGCACGGCTGAGGCGTAGACGTCTCCCCGCGTCTGTGTTTTCGGACAATTTGGATGTCTTTAAAAAAAGTAAATAGGAATTGACAGAGTATGCGAGCTCTACATTAGACCTAACCGATGCCTTCCATCAGGCAAGTTTGAGGTCAAACGCAACTCTGTCATTAAACAAAAAAATGCGACTACACATGAGTTACCTACTCGTACATTGTATAATACCGGAATTATATGACGTTTTTGCTTGTTGGGCTGTCTTATAGGTACTCGCACTCATGCGCACGTATCTGCTCTCGCTCACAGCGGAATTAAAACTAGGTCTAGAGGATGTTGGCCCCCTGATCGCTCTTCTTGCAAAACGTTTTAAAATGTTGTCTGCCTAACATATATAAATGGAGCTTCAGACCGTAACTTTTTGAGAGCTTTAAAGCGCCTGTAAGGTCTAATAGGTATCAGTATCAATGACTGATAGGAAGTGTCTGGGAGTAGGTATCAATGACTGATAGGAAGTGTCTGGGAGTAGGTATCAATGACTGATTTTTAATGTGTTTGAGTAACATATAGGAACATAAAAATCAGCTGTCAGATTTTAAAGTGAGGTGAGTAGCGTTTTTAAGCTCTTAGTTACCAGATATCTGGAAAATAGGTGTCTGCCCGAGATAGCTGGTAGGCATACAATCGTAGTAGGTACATTCTAACACTATACCCGATCTTACAAATTATGTTCATCATAAAAAAAGTATGTCTGGTGGCGCTGGGATGGGACTATTAAGGCCAGAGATGTTTGCGCTTGGATTTGTTACAAACATTATTCTCACTACATTTCCGTTAGTGACTTAAGTATAGGTACATATTATCACAGGGACACAATATTTCATCTATAAATAGAACATTTAATCATGTATATTAAATATTGCAAAACAGCTACTGTATTTTATTTTTTAAGTACTTATTATGAAACATTTTGTACAAATTAAATACTAAGGTTTACCCAATTCTAATAATTTAATTAAAATATGTGTATAATGTTATTGTTTCTAATTTAAGATTTTAATGTATTGTGGCATGGCAGGCAATCTGTATCTACCTGATAGGAACAAATACCTTTTGCTCCATGAATGGGGTCCATCAAATATTGTTAAAAGAGATTTGCTGGCTAAATGATACGATGCAGGAACCCTGAAAACCGGTGAACCGACAGACTAAGACCGAAATATGACTAGGTCATTTGACGTTTTTGTATCGGCAGGTCAGTGGTAACGAAACCTGCCGGCTGGCCATGCACGGTTATAGGGCCATAAAGGATTTATTGTCAGAACTGTTACTGAAAATGTCTTAAACTGTAATATATATATTTTTTAAATGTTATTTTAATGCTAAAGTGTTATTTTAATTCTATTTTAATTTTATAGTTTGTGTAATAAATTGTGAACACGTGACAAATTATAAATTTAATTGTAAACCACTGTTTTGCATGTGATGGGCTAATCCTGTAAACACATTTAATATTCTACCATCTTGTAAACTCTGAATGCTCTGTGATGTAGCGGCTTTTGCCCAAAATTAACAGCATTCTACGTAGCTAAGAGTGTGCGTTAGAATCGCTCACAGGAGAGCTAGAAGACTGCCACCTGGCTGGCTGGCTCCCTCAGTGAGTAGCTGTATCGGTCACCGCTGGTTACCCGTTGGGTTTAGCTCAAATCTACTCAATTAGTTATGTGTACAATGTTGTAAATGTAAAATGTATTATTATATAAATGTTATAAAATGCATGTTGAGCACATTATATAAATGTTTATTAGGAAATACTATTTCTTTACCTCTTTATATTGTAAAATAAAAAATATATATTTAAAATACTGCTGTTTTATTTGCATTAACAAACATCAAAATGTGTTTACATAAAAAATACATTTTATTAAAAAAATGGTGATTTGATATTTGGTTTGCCCTACAAAGTTGTTTTCAGTAGACATAGTGGACGGTATAACGGGCTTACTAATTATATTTAATATTTGTTAAAAATATATCATTTGCTTCTAACTTTATTTAAAAATATTAATAAAATACTTGATTAATACACAATGTAAACAAACATATGTTATACAATAATATTGTAAAACTATAAACTTCCCCTCTCCAATAACTCCCTCCAGTCAAATAACATTATGCTGAAAATGTTCTCGTCATGCCAATTCAGTGGCCCCAAGGCTCTTTTTGCCACAGTTCTACACCACTCATTCTGTTTTATGGACAGTAACCATGGTAACTATCTTAATAGTTGATATTGTTACTATCTGCTTAAGAAGGATTCGCGAACTCGAACGCCCAAATGTTGTGATATAAAAGTTGCTTACTCGCTTTTAATCAGATAGTGTCTTAATAAATAATATATTAACTTTTGAAAACACAACCAGTATGATTTATGATTCTAAAAATATTACTTTATTTCAAAACTTAACAGATTTTTTTATAAAACAATTTATGTAATTAGAATCGAGTAAGTAAAATCTACACCTACATTGTGTAAAAAAACTTATCATCACTGAAAACAACATTTATATGTTTTATGGCGTTTGATTTCGCAAAATCCATTTCCTGTGCACCTAAGAAAGCTAAGAATGGCCGATAATTTAATACCTAAATTTTTCACCTCAAATATTTTTAATAAATTTCGCAATATTAAATAACAGTCAAATGTCTTAAAATCCTTACACCTACAGTATATGAATATAACTATTACACCAATAAAGTCATCTAAAATTATTAACTCTTATACAAAAACTACTGCACCAATTGATATATAAAATTACAGGTCAAATGATGGTGTTAGTGGGGTGGCAAAAGAACACCCACGCACTCCCGTTTGTCGTACAATGATAATACTCTGTCTTAGTACTTATAATTAATAATCTTTCGGTTGTTTTAAAGCAAAGTAAATAACTTATTAAATAAAACAATTGCATTTGGTTCCCATGCAAGTGTTACACAAAGCTCTGTGAACTTCTCAATCGATTAAATTCGGCTTTATAAATAGAAAACCAAATTATATAGTAGGAATACTTGGTTTTGAAAAAAGTTTGTTTTCGGACTGGAATTGCATAAGCTTTTCTTGATTTAAAAAAAAAAAAATACCATAACCTATATTAGGAATTTTTGACGTGCATAATATTTGTTCAACAAAATCTGTATCTGCGACCTAATTATGGGCTAATTACACAAGTATAGTGGTGACTGTGACAACTTTACCCGACACCGTTGAACTATCTTTGTGAATTGTAAATGATGCTGTAATTATGCATCCTTATTCATAAAGACAGACACTTCTGTAATTAGCACATTGAGTAACCTTTTTTGTGAATTACAAAATGTTCGTACCTACATCTAAAAGATTTACCAAACAAATTATATATAAACTAAGGCTGAGGCCCGTAGCTTTACTACAAGTTTTTGCAAACACTTTCTACTATAGTCGCTAGTAACTATAGATAGGAATCAACCAATAGGATTGCTTTAATTTTCAAATAAAACTCTTATTGGTTGATTATGTTGAAGTAAACATTGTTTGCAAAAACTTGTGGAAGAGCTACCGGATGCTGGTACCAACCGAGCGACGACGCGGTTGCAACGTGACGCGGCAGCAACTGTGCGCGTGACCGAGTCACGGGCACAGTTGCTGGAAGCGTGGTTGTTAGCGGTTAAATCACTCTTCAAATTTGAGATCAGATTTAATTAATTTTATATTGATTGTTACAACGTTTAAAGACAGGATATTTATGAAAAACATTTAACCGCTACATTAATTTAACGTTAGCTAGTCACCAGCGATTCGCCTCAGGCCCGGCGAATTCCTATAAATTAACGGTAACATTTCGTTTTTCCCTTTTCAAAATTACAAATAAGGTTACAGACTTTTTCTGTCATTTTGATATGGCAATAAGGACACATCACTTTAACGTTAGCTTATAGGAATCCAGTATAACATTATATTTTTAACACTATAACGTCTACAGTTAGGGATTTTTGTCCAGCCCTCGCGCCGCGTCGAGCGTCTTGCAGCGACACACCTATAGTATTACCAAGCGTTAAGTCTATCTAAATGTATTTAACAATATAGCAGGTACTTATATAACTTGCTGTGAGCTTTAGAGGTTAGTGTCTTAAGAATGTAACAATAAATGCTGTAACAAGTATAGTGGATAGTATGAGCTGCTCTCACTGTGGAGGCAGACCTCTCCTCCAGGCCTTGAACTTGAGGTATGCGTCAAACCCGTAAGCAATCGTTGCACACAAACCAAAGAACTGAAACAAATTAATATATAACATTACCTAGTAGAGGATGAACACTATATGACAATGTAGCAAACGACAGACTTTCTGTAGATCTTGAGTCTCATCATGTGAATAAATATTTATAATATAATAATAAATATTTGTTGTTCTTTTGTTAATAAATAGCTGCCTAACCAAACGCACTTTAAGACTTTAGTTGTTAAACTCTTTTTTTTACTATTCATAAATAAATACCATCTAAAGATGTACATGAAATAAATGATTTTGACTTTTGACCTTGATTCATAAAGGGAATAAGGTACATTTGTATTGCAGAGTATGACTCAATTAGAGTGACTAAATTGATTAGATGTGTCTCTCTATACACATAAGTACATTGAGAATGTGTGTAGTGGTGCGGCAAGCAGCTTTAGATTGCACTAGTTGTTGTCCGCAACGAAATTTTCATTCGCCTAGTTTAAAACAATGTCACAAAAAAACCTAGTTCATACAATTTGTGCAATTACTATTTCATTCAAAAATTTAAAAGAAAAGAGATTCTTCAACTATTGAATTTCCCTAAGTAGCCTTAGGAAATATTATCAATTGTACAAACTAGACATAAAAGAACCAAATTTTTTATGAAAATGTTTGTATGTATAACTAAAGTGTTCTTGAAGAATAATGTGGTATTCAGTGGTATACAGGGTGGCCACTTTTTTTCGGATACAAATTTCCGACTTTCCAGATTTTCCAGTCAGTTTTTTTAGATTTTCCCTGACCTCAATTAGCTTCAAAAAGAAAAAATCCGTAATGGAAAAAAAAATGTATTTGAGATAAAAATTATTACAAAATAGAAACAATTATTTTTAGCAACATTTTTAGAAAATATAGAGCAACAAAATATATTTCACATTAATAAAAAAAAGACCATATTTTGAACTTGGATGGAATCGCCCTGCTTAGGTTGCCAGTGGTTTACAGTAGCAAGTTGTTTGTGTACTTTAAATATTTTTCCTGACCTTCTAGCGTTTTCCCTGACTTTTCCAGTTTCCGAAAATTCCCTGACTTTTCCCGGTTTTCCATGTTTTCCAGAAAGTGGCCACCCTGGGTATAGTAACTGGGATTACTATTAACTTTTAATACATAAAAAACGTTGTAGTAGTGACATAACTATAATAGTTGGACATGTGGCATCATATTTTTTTTGTAGATATTGAATTGTTCTCCAAATCTGCAGTATATTATTTTGTTCAATATCAACAGTTTTTACAGGGCAGTTTATAGGTATTTTTTTGACACCTTGGGTTACATTTTCTAAAGTTTTTGTTGAATCCCTAATTTAAAAAAATATATAACTACTCTACTCTCTCTATCTTTTCATTGATAATGTAACTTTTTATACATCAATAAATTAAATAAAAAAAATAAAAACAAAAAATCTAATGTGTTCTCTTCATAATATTATTATTAGTGTAGATAACATACGCACACAAAGTAACACCAGGGGCCTATTTTATGAAATTATTTATTTAGAACAAACTGAGTACACTAAGCAATGTATTATAAATTGGCATGGCAAAATCCAATTGTCACGTTTCTGAAATAGGCCCCAGTCAGTTGGTACTCAAATTAAAAAACTAACCCCAACAGCATATCCTCCACTCTCCCCAAGTGCCGTGGCTATGATAGATATGACAACATATGCAATGGCCATGCCTCCGCAGTATACAAACTCCAGCTTCAGCCAGGGAATGCGCTCAAACTTCTCCACCAAGTGGAAGGTGTAAGCAAGCAACAGAAAGCCGCTCACCAATATACCAAACCAGTACATGATGTTGTAGAAGATGGCAGAGATCCATGCACTCAGGGATATCTTGATGCAAATGAATCCTATAAAGTTTGCCAACTGCAAATATAAACATAACAAAAATTAATAAACATGAAATGAAATAGTAACATATATATGTATATGACTTGTTGGACATGGCCTGGTTGGCTTAGTAGTTGAGAGCCACAATAGCGAGGATTGTGGTTTAATTCTCGCCACCAGGATTTATTATAAATTACCAATAAGTAACACTTGCCATCAACTTCTATATTTGTAAGAAATAAAATATGCATCCCAACCAAATTCAAGCTACATAACCAACTAGTATGATTTTAGTAAACATTACTGACAAATTAACATAAGCAATGAGGTACCTGAGATTGTTTAGGTGATGTTACACATATTCTATGAGTACCCCAGAATCGTAAATTCATAATATTAAAAAATAAAATAGGTACATAGCTGTTACTTACAATTTGTATAACTTTAAGTATACCCGGTAGATTTCTTACATATCCTTTATCAAATCTCACCACCTTAGTAGGGGTGACGGGTGTAGGCGGGGTGGTTCCCTGGGGGCTGCCGAAGCCGTCGTACATCTTTGTTTACGCTGAATTGAAATAGAAACATTACTACAAGTAGTCAGTAGGTACACACTATGAAGCCAGTCATAAATGTAAACAGTATGTTAATACTGAACAAATTATCTAGTTTTTTACCTTAAGAACCCTCGATAGTACTATGAAGAACAAGCTGAATAAATAACAATATACTTTATAATTCAATGTTATTAATGCACACTCTCAGACTATAAAATAATCTACTAAAAAAAACATAAAAAAAGCCACAGAGGAAATAATAGTATAAGCTAAAGTATGAATACCTATGCAATATTATTTTATTAGATTTTATTTAATTTTTTATCAGAGATTATTATTATGACTATTATTATTATATTTTAGTAATGGGTTCTACGCATTAAACGTAATTATGCCAATGTATGTCACAAGTGGGTAGAAATTTATTTTGAATAATATGTTACAACGACAGAGTTATGTACTATATTATATAAAAAGATATTCACAACATATATGTTAAAGTATATCCAATCTGTGTATTAAACAACCAACCGAAAATATCATAATGAAACAACTCTTCAGGCTCCTCATTTACACTCATATTTAATTAATCTAATAGAGTATAATTAATTAATATATACAGAAATTAATCTGTGTACGTCAATAATGCTTGAATGAAGTGAATGGTGAAGTTTCGTTTTAGGGGATTATTTTAAAAATTATATTACGTACTAAAATTATAAATCGAAAAATAGACAGAATACAACGATATAAATAAACATCTTTTAAATAACATTTATTTTACAAGGTCCTCTAGTAAGTGAGAAGTGAGACTTAATTGTCGGTTTAGGTTATATTTATCATCGGTTTGTGATGGGAGAAAGAGACTGGAGACCTTTTGTATACGGTGGCCTAGCTTCTATTGTCGCAGAGTTTGGTAAGAATATACTGTTTATGTAAGGGAGGGAGTTTGAGGTAGCTACCTTAACTCCCTCAGGGTACCCAGCTTTATTCCTCTTTGCAGCCCATGGTATTCTTAGGGCAGGATTAATAGTTGTTGCTTAGCCCAAGTGATTACTTCCAACTGTAATTTTTTTTTTTAAATATCTAGTTTAATTATTTTTTATGTCCCTCGTTCAAACCCCGTTGTGTACTAATGAGTTTTTAATCTAAAAAATCATATACATTTCTTTAACAACACCACTATAGTGCCTCGGAGAGCATGTTAAGCTGTTGCTCCCAGTTTCACTATACCATTTTGTGAAACTGTTTATATATGGGTTATTGAGTCTATCCAAACACTGCGACAAGCTAGCCACTTCTTTGGTGTAGACTCATACCAACGGCTATGACTAAGGGGGATTAAAAATCCCTTGCTAACAACAACTATTAATTCTGACACTGGAAAAGTGACAAGCTGCTTGCTTAACTTGTGCTCCTGGGCCGGGGGTACTATAATGTTGCTGTACACATGTATTTGGTATTTTATTTTAAAAACTCATTGGTACACATCAGGGTATGAACTTGTGACCTGAAAACTGATATAACCAACTCAGCTACCACATACAGTCCCTGGCCATTGGTATACATTGTTACATGCAATGCACATTTTTAATACCTATATATTTTTTTTTAAGATGTGATTTAATCTTAAAGTTTATAACATTTATTTAGGAATGATGGAAAAGTGGATATAAACATTAGGACACTTATTATGCTTAATTTTAATATTATTATATTTATTTTGTAGGTATTAATTTTGCTATGTGATATTAAATTATTATCATAGTAAAGGTACTGGAAGGTATCAGAGGCCCTCAGTTTTTTTTAACATTACTCCTTGTTAATCATTAACTCTACCTACCAATAGGATCCGATTATTTTGTTAGACTATCAATTCTGATTGATGGAAAAGTGGATACAAATATTAAAACCCTCACGCTAAGTTAACACTTTAATATCACATAGCAAAAATCAAAATAAAAGTCAATAATGCAATACGTGTCCTAAATAAATGTTATAAATTTTACCTGTTTTTTTTAATAGCATTAAATATTCTAGTATGCAACACTTAATTATTAAACAATCACATCAATAATTTTCAACACATTATTACAAATGATATTTAAAATGCACAGTGCATCTAATGTAATGGCCAGGGACTGTATATGTTCATGTAGAATATGTCTAGTGGTAGTAGTAGTAGAAGACTACTAGGTCAGTGGAAGTATATACTGGTTGTAGTTAGACATCAAAGCCATGCCGCTCCAGCTTGCCAATGTTTCAACTTAGGTTAATAATAAAACAAGTTATGTAAGTATATTAATTATTAAAATATTTTCAATAGGAACATTTCCTATTGACACAACTAAGACCAGACTTCAGATCCAAGGGCAGAAAATAGATCCACGTCATGTGGAACTGCGCTACTCCGGCATGGTGGACTGCTTTGTGAAGACCTCTCGCCAAGAAGGAGTAAAGGCTCTCTACTGCGGGTGAGCTATAGATAGGTTTGAGAAGGGATTGAGTTATCACTATGTGGTTAAGGTAAACAATATTTTACTCTCCCTCCTCTGTGTTTACTACTGTCTCTACCCAGACTTGTACTATGTGTACCAGAAATGAAAATATAATACATTTATATTTTATAAAACCCAGACCATGACAAACTGTATAGAAAAACATACTAATATTTTTTTCCATGAGTGGGATTCGAACCCACAACCCCCGGATTCCTTGCCCGCCCTTCTCCTATTAAAATTACAAAAAATAATCTCATATTAATCTTATAGTTCTATAGGAAGTCTTTCACACACTTATTCATTAGTTCTATTATATTATGAAAAAAAAATTGTCTTCCCCCAACTCTTCAGTTGGTTGTTGCCCCTAGATCTGTAATTAGAGGAATTACATAAACATAATAAAGAGTGCTACAGACAGACTGTCATAACATGCTGTAACAGATACACACCCTTTTCTAAATGTTTGGGGTTAAGCAAACATTCTTATCACTTGGCCGTACAATCACAATAATATTGACGCCTTAGATGTAAAGATGTAATGTATTTATTATGTTACGTGAGTTTATTTAATCACAACATTGCTTGTTACCCGTTGTCCTCACATGCATAAAAACATTCGTGCCTTTTCCAAGCAGATCGGAATATACCTATAGGCGAAAGCATCGTCAATATATTCGCGAATATCGTCCTATAGTTGAACGAAGTATGTTGAAGGCTTTGTATTATTATTGTACTACTTGTACAGTTATTCCAAGTGTAATACTTTTTCAGAAAAACAGAATTTTCCTTGAATTGCTTATTATATTAAATTCCAGTTTTCCGCCCGCGACTTCTTTCCCCTGGGAATTTCTAAATCATGACATCATGAATTCCATTAGAGTCTTGTCTATTAAAGGATCTTTGCCTTTCAAGATCGGCCGTCTGAACTTTTATGGAACGTGTTTCCAGGATGGCGCTGACACGATAATATAGTATTTAGTTGGGTAGAGAGGGTAGTGAACACAGTGTAAGGGAGAGTTATATTCGGGGCGCCCCTGCTTCGCGGTCTCAAGTCCGGGAACTCACTTCCAAGCCACGCGATGGCGGGTCCATTATCTCTCTTTATTCTGGCAGTGGGGGCAGCTTGTATCTACTTCCCTGTTATTGTAAACAATAATATTTTCTGCTGTTGATGTATATATTTGTATAAAATTATAAAGATAGTATATTTGACAGCCTCCGTAGACTAGTGGTTGCGCCTTTGGCGTTGTATCCGGAGGTCGTGAGTTCGATTGCCACCCATGGCAAAAAAAATATAGTACTGTTTGTCATGGTCTGGGTGTTTATAAAATAAAATATATATAATATCATTGTTTGTGGTACACATAGTACAAGCCTAGAGTTTAGTTTGTGACCAGAGCAATATGTGTAAATTGTCTTACATATTAAAATAAAAAAATAAAATTATCGCCTGCATTCTTTATTTTTGCAAATTTAAACTTCAATATTTATCTACTAGTACTATTAAGTAGGTATGGGCGCGGAGCCGGCGGCGCGCCGCCGGGACTCTCCCGCTCGCCGCCGCCGCCATTTGCCACGCGGCGTGTTGTGTGTGATCGTTTTTTCTTAATATTAACTACTGATAGAAATGACTGAGCTGTCAAAAACCAAAGTGAGCAAAATCTCTGTTACTACATTTTATAATGCTAAAACTCGAAGTAGTTTTTGTTGGAAGTATTTCGGAAACTTGATCGTCGCTGATGGCAATAAAAATAAAATGATTAATTCTGTTCAAGTTTATCGTTAGCATGTCTGGATGCTGTGAAAACAGAAAGCGAAGACGTTACTTTTTACATTTTAGATACTCTAAGTAGATTAAATTAAGTTTTTCTTTAAAAAAACTGAAAAGTCCACGCCGGCGGCGTCCCGCCGCCGCCGACCTAAAATCTTCAGCACGCCGCCGCCGCCATTTTCACAGACGGCGCCCACGTCTACTATTAGGTAGCCAATTAATCAAAATTATCTATTCTTAAAAGTAGGTACACCTAATAAAGCAGTAGGTAAAATGTATAATGATTTGATTTTAATAAAAATAGGCGAAGTCTACTTAAACACTACCGTTTACCATCCATTTGTTTTTGTTTCATAACTGTGAGCTCCGAGATAAGTTTAGGAATATTACTGTTTAGAAATATAGGTTGTGTATGATTTAAGATTTAAAAAACCTGATAGAAAAACATATTCGCGATATGAGGCAAAGTCAATCAATAACATCAATATACCCAAACGTATTCACTATTATTATATTATCTAAACAACAATTGGGAAATGAATGCCAACGTTAATTGTCTGTGCTAGCCAAATTACACGATGTTATTACATTGTTTGTTCCTACCAATTACCTACATACTTACAGACACTAAAAATAATTTAGTTTTAAGTGTATATGAAAATCAACATAAAAATAAACCATTGTGGAAATCGGTAAAACTCGAGGAAATATTTATGTATTTTTCGTGGTTATTAAGTCAAAATAAAATAGATGGTTTATAATCGACCGATTACAACCCTCTGGCCACTGATTCCTACTGTTCACATTCTTTTATTTAAAAACGTATCTAACTTGAAATTAATCAATTCGCAAATATATGTATTTGGATTTAATAATAATCAAGTATATGAATTTTAGATTGACATAAATAAAATTGAGTTAAACAATGATCGCGAGTTAGTTAACTGATTAGAAAGAAAGAAAATACTACTTTATTTGGTTTATTGTATATAATAAATATACAATAAACCAAATAAAATTACACAATTTAGAACAAAATTGAATATCCTGGGGCCTTAGAGAAAGCATAGGCTACATTGTAATCTTTGCTGTAGCCTACGCACAATTATTAGTTATATGGGTTGGTAAAAGAAAAATGTCCAAAAGACAGAAAAGCCTATTGCACTTGTTTGTCACCGCATTGAGCCCCTTTGCCCACACAGCATATGGCCAGCGGTAGTTCGTCAGTCGACGTACGGCACCATCAAGTTCGGCACCTACTACACGCTCAAGAAGTGGGTGGCGTCGCGCCGGCCCGACGGGGGCGCCGCGGAGCATCTCCCCACCAACACGGCGTGCGCCGCCTTTGCCGGAGGGTTGTCCAGCGCCATCGCCAACCCCACCGATGTGCTCAAAGTGCGCATGCAGGTCAGATATCCGCCTCTCATTATCAAGAAATAATTAAAAAACCCCTGTAAATAAGTTAATCAGAAAGTCGCTAAAACACCTGTGAAATCTTACAGGGACCGGTAAAACCCGTTCCCCGGCTTAAGTCTTTAAACGGTGTACCTATTACGACGAATTACCCCGTGAACTTGCTTACCCTATTCAACTGCTATCCTATACATTTAGGTAACCCTTTTGAAAGGGTAACCCCTACGTTTAACAGGTTAGCCTGTAAGACTTACCCTTAAACAGCCAACAAAACTATGGTGCAATTCTTTTTGAATTTTGGAAGAGAAAAAATAAGTTGATGGTAGTTGCAGTTGATTAACATTGAACATTTCGCTGACAAAAGAATATATTTAAGCTAAAATGATTCTTATAATAATATATTAAGTAATATCAAAATCGTTTAAAACCTTAAGAGGAGTGTCTGATGAGGCTCTTCGATGCTCATGCTGATTGGCAAAGTATTACCTCTCCCCGCGCATGACAGTGAGCCGGTAACCCTTCCATACATTTATGTTAACCTTCCCCCCGACCCTTAATAAGAGAAAAAGCATGTATGAGATTATACCTACAATTTAGGCAGCAAAACGACTTTCGGGCCATAACTGTTTTCTACCCCTAAACTTTAATGAATTTGAAAATAAATGGTCTTATTTTATCAGAGAGAAAATAAGCTATGACTGTACGTTTTCCTTTTTTAAATTTTCTGCCTTGATATTTTATAGGAATTATTTTAATGAGAGGGATTTTTTTGCGATTTTTTTCGAATTTCAGGGGTTGATATAATTTTTTCTATACCAAACTTTAAAAAAAGGAAAACGTACGAGCCTAGATATAGGACTTATTTATAACGCCTCCAAAACTCATAAAAATCTATGACCGTTTAGTGGGGGGACAGTTAGGACCAAAAGGTCGTGAATGTATGGGAAATGCTTGATCAGACTCCGCTCTTAAAAACATGACGGGGTTAACCCTTCATAGGGTTACAATTTCAAAGGCATTTGATTACCTCATTTGGTAAGGTCTGATAGGGGTAATGCTTATTTTGATTTCAATAGGTTAGCGCTATTTTATAGCGCTAACCTATTGAAATCTACTTTAGAGGGTTTGGTAAGTAAACCATTATTAAAAACCAATGTACCAACATAATTAATATATTATTATGTAGTTTGAATATTTTAACGTTTGTCATGAAAAGAAGAAATAAATGAAACATTATGATGTATCGTTGGTGTACAGGATGGAGATAAGGTGGTATTTGTGGCATTGTCAGGTGGGCACGGAGAAGCGCGGCATAGTGGGGTGCGTGGTGGGCATCTACCGCGCGGAGGGCGTGGGCGGGCTGTGGCGCGGCGCCGGGCCCACGTCGCAGCGCGCCGCCGTGATCGCGGGCGTGGAGCTGCCCGCCTACGACGCCTGCAAGCGCGCCCTCACGCCGCGCCTCGGGGACTCCCCGCCCAACCACTTCTGCTCCAGCCTGCTCGCCAGCCTGGGCAGCGCCGTCGCCAGCACACCTCTCGATGTCATACGGGTAAACCCTCTATATGAGGCACAAACCTTTATACCACTTCCTTCTATGTTGCGCTTATATTAAAAGGGCGTATAAAGGCTAATAAAGCAGGCGAATTAAAAAATGCCTCTTACAAAGCGTGCCAGTGAGAAACAAAAAAATGCCTCTTACAAAGCGTGCCAGTGAGAAACAAAAAAATCTAGCGCGGAATTCCTGAAAAAATACAGTTATTTGGCTATAACTTTCATAATAGGTTGAATTTTACAAAAATGCTAAGCCACGCACTAGATCTTATACATATACATAACTTATAAAAACATAACTTTCCGCTGTATATTAAAGCAATAAGAAATATCGATAAAAATGTAGTTCACTTTGCGTGTTTTTTCTATCGAGGCAACTTTATGCTATTATGCTTTTCAAAGAGTAGTTACTTCTCTATGTTTTTATATATATTTGTTGGGTTCGAGGTATTCTCATAACCGGAGATCTAGATTTCTGATTTGCGTTATGCACCCTCACTTTTTTTAAACTGTTACGCTTAATACTTTGCAATTATTAATCTAAATGCTGTTTTTTATTAATTTTCATTATTATTATGTCGATGGTAAATTTCCAAAGATGTACATTATATGTTATTCAAATAGTTTTATTTTTACATTATTCATATAAGAAAATTGATTTTAGTATAATAATAATATGTAGGACAATAATTTGCACATATTGCTCTCGTCACAAACTAAGCTCTAGACTTGTACTATGTGTACCAGAAATGACGATACATATTATATTTTATAATCACCCAGACCATGACCAACTGTACAGATAAACGTATACACTAATATTTATTTGCCATGGATGGGAATTGAACCCACGATCTCCGGATACAACGCCAAAGGCGCAACCATTAGTCTACAGAGGCGGTCAATCAACGTATTTTTATATTGTTTATTTATTTCGCTTAATACCGAGAAAACCAACAAGGAATGTCATCCATTGTGCCGCGCAGTCTGTACGATATTTTTTTATTGCAGTTTGGTAACCGAATCTACGTGGGCGGCACTGAAAATTTCGGGAATCAAGGAAGTGACACAATATTACTATTTAAAAATGTATTTATTGCTTTTCGAAGTATTTTCCGCGAAATTTGACACATTTTTCCATACGATGGAACCAATCATTGAAGCAACCATTCCATTCGGAAGTTGGGGTCTCCAAAATGGCCGTTTTGTAGGCGTCCACAGCTTTTTCAGGTGATGAAAATCTCTGACCACGCAATTTATTCTTTATTTTAGGGCTTTCCCTTATTATAGAAATCATTAGGGCTTAGGTCGGGGCTGTACGGCGGATGGTCTAATAATTCTATGTTTTCTTGCTCCAAAAACTCTTTTGTTCTGTGCGCGGTGTGAGAACTCGCATTGTCGTGATGGAGGATGATGCGGCGATTGCAGTTCTTTTTACGGAGTTCAGAAACGACCTGTGGCAAACAAATGCTAGCATACCATTCTGCATTAACCGTTCTTTGTCCCTCAAGAGAAATAGTCGCAACATGGCCGGTTTTGGAGACAAACGTGGCCACCATTTTTTTTGCAACACTCCGTGAACGCATAATTTTTGTTGGCTTTAACTCATTTTCAAACACCCAAACTCGTGACTGATTTTTTGTTTCGGGTTCGTACGCGTATATCCAGGATTCGTCACCTGATACGATCTTGTATACAGCATTTGAGGATCCTGCGTGGAATTTTTCGAGAGTTTTGACGCACCAAGTAACGCGAGCCGCTTTTTGCTCTTCACAGAGCGAATGCGGTATCCATCGGGAAAACAACTGTTTTACACCTAATTGTTCATGCAAGATTATTTGTATTTGACTCATGCCAATGTCTAAAGTTGCCTGAATTTCGCGGTATGTTACATGTCGATCTTCCACAATCAGCTTACGCACAGCATCAACGTTTTCTTGGGTGACTGCAGTTTTTGGACGACCTTGACGGGGATCATCACTGAGCTTGACACGTCCACGTTGAAATTCAGCAAACCAGCGATAAATTGTGGTTTTGGATGGGGCTTCATCACCAAATGCAGAAAGCATCCGATCAACACACTGCTTTGGTGTTAAACCACTTCGAAAGTCATAATAAATCATCGCTCTTGAATTTTCTCGAGTCAATCCTATTTTCTCAACGACTAAACAAGTTTGACAAGTCCTAATCTTTTTTTAAATAAATAAATGGTATTCGATTTTTAAAACCAAGAAGTTTTCAATTAAAAAGATTTTAATATGACAGGAACAGTGGAAATATTCCATTCCCGATATTTTCAGTGCCGACTACGTACTACCCTTTTGAAGATTTTCACCGTATTTGAATAGATTTACAGAGTTACATGCTGTGTTGGTACTTTGTTTCGGAACATTTGTTTATTGGCATGTTGAATGCTTGCTGCAGCAACAGTATTGAGTATACAGTATAGACAGCTGATGATTGTTGACAGACGCGACTCATGAACCAAAGGAAACTAAAGGACGCCGCACAAACACAGACCATCTACAAGGGAACCATCGACTGCTTCTTACAGGTACGACATTTGTGTGCACTTCTGGACACTGCTACCATATGGTAAAATAATCTGCAACGGGTGATGTCCCCATGCTCTTCGGTAGCATGAGAGCATTTTGAGTATGCTACTATATGATATATAGGTAGGTCAGTAGCCATGCTACTCTGAGGGTATGCGTGGAGCACCAGAGCTTGTTACTTGCTGGTCCTTTTTCTCCAAAGGGGATCAACTTCACAGTTAGTGTTTACGCCCTTAAATATATTCCATCTTTATTTATTTATAGGGTTGAACACTTATTAATATTATAACATATAATATACGTGGTGGCCGAGTTGGTTAGACCTTTGGACCTAAAAACACTTAGGTCCCTGGTTCGAATCCTGGTGGGTACCTTGGGGCCGTCTAGGCGGTCTCAGGCGCCATAAGGCACCCGTGAAGATATGTATGTATGTATGTATGTATAAACACACTTAGAATAATATTTGAGGCGTGGATATTAGTATCGCACCTTTGTATGGCAGGTAACGATTAAAATGTCAATGGAATCAGCTAACCACACAGTCTTACACTGGTTGGTTATGTGGCGTGCGTTGGGTAGTATTTTTTTAAAATATTTTGGGTCATTCCACTGCGAATTTATATATTAAGTTAATGAATAACAATCGATGAATGAACAAAAACTAGTCGTTTTAAATAAACAAAATCTACCTTTTATAGCATCATTAATAAGAAATTCTGTCGTATCAGAATTTCTTATTAATGATGCTATAAAAGGTAGATTTTGTTTATTTAAAACGACTAGTTTTTGTTTAGTGTATGACGTAGTTTTAAGTCCAAGGTCTAACCAACTCGGCCACCACGTATATACGAATTCTTCCGTCATGGTTAATCGTAATCGACGATCGAATACATGTATAAAAAACCTAGGTGGCAAAAGCCAAAACCTGTGATCATTTGCGATGACGAGACGAGAGTGCGGACAACGTACCAAATACTTTGTCATCTGCGACTTACTTGAGTCGTATTTTATAATATTATTATACTAACACTTTCAGAGTGTTCGCAACGAGGGAATGTGGAGTCTGTACAAGGGGTTCATCCCCACGTGGCTGCGGATGGGGCCCTGGAATATTATCTTCTTCCTCACCTACGAACAGCTCAAAATACTCTACTAGTCTCCCAGTGATACGCACTTAGGTAAGTCTCACCTACCACCTGCTATTTTATGGATATAATCTATGGAGTCTAGATATGACGTTAATTTTGACGTATTCTTTTCATTCGGTGTATTTCCGGATGAAAAGAAGTAATATTAGGTTAACAAATATAAGTACTGAGGCAATCTATATTCTACGTCATACAATTTATTGACAAAAGACAAAAGTTTCAAATTATCCGCAAAATGGCGTCGACTCCCGTACAAGTAGCTTGTGACATGAAATAATATTTTGTTATTTTTCAGATATGAAATACTTGGAATAATAAGAGACTACCTACCAATAGTGGTCCTAGTTTAGTTATATTTATTAAAAACAAGCATTCAACCAAATGAATTGTTGGCCAAGCCACAACCTGCAATCACCGTATACTTGCTTTCCTAATGTATATTAAATGATCCTAAGTTGACTATTTTGTTATTAATTCTAATTAAATACCGACATGATTTATATATGTATAATAGTCACTAATTATAGATTATTTTTTAAGGTTGTTGATTAATTCAATGATTACTAGAACATTGTATTCCTAGATAGCGTACATGTCTTCCCAATATTGGATATGTCGTTTAGTGCCGAGGAAACCTATCGAAGCTTCAGTAAAATGACTTCACTCTGATTTCATAAATGTATTAAAAGACCCAAATTTTAGAAGTGCCATCTGAAAAAAAAAACACTAGAAATTTGTAATGTTTATTTATTTACTTTTATTTAAAAATAATGGCTTTGTAACTGATGCTCCGAGTGTCATGAAATGGCATACCGTTTTAACCAATTTTTTATCTATGGTTTTTTCATTAAAAGTGCCATCTATGTGTCAGCCTCGGAGCTTATTGAGTGATGTATTAAATCATTATTTACTACATACAAGCCACATATTATTATATTTCACTAATTCATTCGTGTTATGTTATCAAAAAGTAGAACTGTAACTTCACTTTCATAGCTTTTCTGTTTTGTTTAATCATTATAGATCCTAAGTCAAACGCGTATAATTAAAGTTGCAGTGAATTAAATATGTAATGGATGTTGTTGCCCGGTGATGTAAATCATTTGTCTAAAATATCTTGTACATTATTATAAACTTAACATAACTCTAATAAAATAAGATCCATCATTGGGGAGGGTCGTAAGCGCACTGTTCTACGAGAGATTTGTTGAAGGGCGGCGGAATGAATGTGTCGGTAGTGGCTATGATCGATAGAGAATTATGTGTCAGGTTGTACGCATTCACCACGGAGATAAAGATAGGAAGGCGCCCTTGGGCATTAAATGGACTTTCCAGTCGTGAGAACACAAGATGGCCGCCGCCAAAAAAGTGATATCAAAAAATATTATAACCAATCACTAAACGTTGATTGGTTGAAGTGAGATTGCGGAAACGAACTCGGATATTTCGCTATTGGCTTTTTTTTAATTTATTTTACGGCTCTGAATATGTCCTTTTGAGCCATGCATTGACAACTATAGAGACGTGAGCGGGACCCGCAGTCTGTTCACTGTTATTTCACTTGTAACAGATGTCATTTTTGAAATTTGTGAAACTGTTTATAGATGGGTCTATCAAAACATAGCGACGAGCTAGCCACTTGTTCGGTGTAGTTAGACTCATAAGACACCTGTGATGATATTATATTTATTAGTTGTAATTTTTCATTTTTTCAACTTATAAAATGACTGTAAATGGCCGGTAACTATATGATATATGACTTTATTCCCTCACTTTTAACTGTAAATATTTGCGAACTTCATGACTGTGCAAATGTCAAAAGTGGCTTATTATAATGTTAGACCATTTGATCATCAAATGGTCTGCCTCAACGCTCTCGGCCTCAACGCTCTCGGCCTCAACGCTCTCGGCCTCAACGCTCTCGGCCTCTAATTTTGTTGTTTTATATTAAATTATTTTTGAAAAGGCAATGAATTAATGTTTATTTTAGTAAATACTTAAATAAGTGCATTTATAAAACGTACAAATAATGACTATTTTAGGAGAGGAGGTTAAAGGGTTACTAACATATACTAAGATTATTGCACTTATTGATGATGTTGTTTGACACCGACAGCCATCGTGGTGCTGTCACGAAACGATCGTCACACAAGTTGTCACAAGACCGGGTCCCCCGCGGCGTCGCGTATGGTCTGAGCTTGGCACGCCATCTCCTACACTTAGGCTTGGTTTCTGTCAAATAATCCAATCTAAAATAAACGAATTTCTTTATTTTCATTTCTTTATTTATTTGTTATCTTTTTTAGTGACGTTTACAAGAGACGTGTATGCAATTACTATTATACTGTTTCATAAATCTATCGAGCGGATCTTATTTTGAATCTCATAAATAAAAATGCGTTTTTAAAATTCGATGTTATGCCGCGACGTGACCACCACAACGCGGCGTTGTTATGCCGCGACGTGACCCACCACAACGCGGCGTTGGCCTTTGCTCGTGTCTAACGTTAATTAAACTGACGTGACGTTAAATTACATTTTTAAGAACAATTAAAAGTCGGTTTCGTCTCGTCGTTTACCATATAAACTTAGCTGGTATTAAGTAAAATCCAAGATAAATATTAAAAAAACTAAATTGTAGATATAATCTCATACGTTCTCTTTCTCGTATTGGGGGTCGGCGGGAAGGTTTACATAAATGTATGGTAGCGTTACCGACCCACCGTCATGCGCGGGGAGCGGGGGGTGGATAATACTTTGCAGTAGAACCAGCATGAGTATCGAAGAGCCTTATCAGACACTCCTCTTAAATTCGCTTTAATTTATCAATTATTAGATATTTTTGACGAAACCAAACCACTGTCACCTTAAGTAAGCAACAATAATACACTTATAGTTCTAAGATATTATATTAATGACAACACCTGGCTGCACGCGGGTCATACATTGTATTTTGTGTAGTGTTGTTGTTTGATTTTAATTTTGTAAACATTTACCGATATAGCACGCAATACGCTCGCTCCTTTCATTGCCCCGCGTGCAGCGATATATTGCGACCATATGTAATTGATTAACACAAGCCAAACTTCGACGGCGAGATTTTGTATGTTTTTATTTGAGTGCACTATAGTTGCACTATAAACAGTTAGCCGTAGGTACCTATCGAGAGATTTTTGTATAAAATATATTATAAGTTGTTAGACATTGTTCCTATTTATTGTTTAATTATTCATAATATAAATAATACAATAATGTACAAATAAGTGATTTGTGTGTTTTGATGGATGGAGAGCTTCTGGTTGTATGTCAGGAGATGTTTCACAATGAATCTTGACTTGGTACAAACACATTTAGCCAAAAGTATATTATAAATATTGTTTTTATATTTTTGTTTTATTATTACTTCAGCTACAATGTCCCGATGTTGTAGAGTCGGAATCACCACTCAAATCCGATAGCTGTGGCGCTTCTGTAGCACCCTCTGTCAAACTACAAGACCCATTTTTAAAGCTATATTTAGTCGCAGGACTTGAGTGGTGCTCCTGCCTCTGTTTTAGGCCATACCAATAAGCGTAACATACCAATTCTATTTGTTTGATATTCGGTATTGATTGGTAGATAAGATTAAGAATGACGAATACAATTACTTTGAGTTTAAAATACCCCTAAAATAAAAGCCATTGGAATGTTTTTTTCTATTCAAAAAGTGCCCTCAGTTATCTCAGATTTGGTCATGCTTATATCCCATTGGCAAACCGACCACTTTAACATGACGTTAAGCAGAACTACAAAGTCCTGAATAGGGTCGATCAATACATTCCACTATGCCGGCTAAATGGCCGTATTGGCATTATGAGTCTATTTTAATATCCTCGCTGCTGTATCGTCAAACTAATCGCCCGTTTTAATATGACTAGATCACTTGACGGTTTTTGCTTCTGTATGGCCGGTGGTACGAGTACAAGTCCGGTCGGTCGGCCTAGCTAAGTTATAGATGATATCTCTATTTCTATAAGAGTTATAGAGACCATACGTCTTAATGAAGTCAAGAACTAAGTGCGCCTAATCGCCCTACTGAACTTCACTGAGAAAGGGTGCCAATATGTAATTAATTTTCTGATTTTCTATCATTCATATGTGCTAGTATTTTTAAAAGATCGTTAGCACCATGGATGTTTAATTAGCATAGCGTAGATAGCCTACTTGCTACCAAATAAACATTACTAACAGAATCTAAAAAAAAAATGCTGTCAGTGTCATTCTAGAATTATATAAAAACAACGAAAACTGGTGATCATAAGATTTTAAGGTAAGTATTTATGATATTGAAGCGTAAATCGAAAGAGTTTTATCCCTTTGTCGTTAATGTATTCATCAGCTCGCACAATGTAATCCAATTAGATAATAAAACATTATCGCCTAATGAACCTAAAAATTCCCCCCCTGCTTCTGTATTTCCCGACACCAACGATATGTGAAAGAAAACCGCCATGAATATTAAGGGTCGCACTATCCTTGTATTAAGATTGGTTCTAGTTTCAGTTGGAAGGATGTCCTCGAGTGTGGAGGAACTTAGCCAGCAAGTCCGATGCCACTGCCGAGGCAATCGCTCGCTGGACATACTGAAGGAGGTGCAGACTGCGTACGAGGACAGATTGGAACGAATCGAGAGGCTGGGCGGCGCAGACACACACAAGGTATTATGGTTGCTAAATGCGATGAACGGGTGGAGAAGTAGTCGTTACCTCAAGTTCACCTGATGCTGTGGAGTGACATTCTTACTATGGCCTATTATAATTATCTAATTACTAAATCAAAGGCTTACCTAATGTCGAAGATAAATTTTGGCGGGTTGTTATGTCATTTACCTACTTAATTATTTATGGGAAGCCATATGAAACAATTATTTTAAAGATTATATTCACTGCTCATGCTGAAATTTAAAACCACGAGCGATGCGGACATATTGAATTTAACATGGTTACTGTCTGTGAAAAAAGATAGATCGATTAATAAAATCAGTAGTAGGTAGATATAAAGACCATAAATTTGGATGTTGCCATCATTATCATCAAGGAGTCATTTAGATAGTTTGGTTTTGGAGTATTTTGGCATGAAGTAGGTTTCTGTCCTCCGCACCGCACCAACTACCTCCTAACGCTTCTTATAATCAATCATCACTATTCATCACGCTGTCCTAGTTTAGTACAATTACAGATTTTATTAAAAAGGTAGGTAAGTGTTGTTTGATTTTAATCTGATACATTTTACCATTGTTAAAAAATATAGGATTTGATTTCGTTTGTTTTACTGCACAACATTCTTTGAATTCTTAAAAAAATGCAATAAGCTAAAAATATAGGTATAAACCTTGGTTGAGGTCATCTCCATTAATCATACCACTACTATCAGTTGATGGCGTCGACGCTCCGGTCCTGGGTGAACGATCTCCTCGGCCAGAACCAGTTGTTGGTTAAAACTGTTGAGGACCTGGAACTTGTCACTTCTAGAACATTACTGGAAGCCAGAAAACACCAGGAGGTGGGTTTAAGGATGTTTCGTATTATGTTTTTTTTTGTTGAATGATTTTTTTAGGTCTGCGCGTAAACTTGATGAGGTTTGGTATAATTTGTGAGAAAGGTTTGACTAGTAGAGAATTCCGAGCGGCATTAAAATACCTAGTCAGTTGAAGTTAGCGCACAGGCTTCATTAGTTGACACAAAACAAGTAAAATTGCAGCATTCATGTTACTCTGTCATACTGTTAAATTTGTTGGCTCTCGTCAAAAGAGTACAAAGGCGAGGTTTGTTAGACATATAGCTATGCCAGCAACAAGCTAGGAGCATGCTAAGTTAGAACTACACTTGTGGCCCTGTCAGATGATGCAGGAAACTAAGACGGAGATGTCGGCGTTGCGGCGGCGCATGGCGCGGAGGAACGACGACAACTACGCGCTGTTGGAGGTGATCCGCCGCATGAGGGACTGCGACACCAGCCCCGGCAACATCATCAAGTTCTGCGATGTCACGGAGAAGGATATATTTGGCCCCATTCAGTGGTGAGTTATGTAGCAAGTAACAGGGGTCCCATTGATAATATAATGGGTACTATTGCATGCTGCATGTAGATGAGGTATTCCATTCAAATAAATATTAAAAAGCAATAAAGAGTGACTGAATACTGTTATTGAACAACATTATATTGGCTGTCCATATTCGTGGAATTAGGTCTGGTTACCACTAGTTACAGGGTCACATGTTATACTCCAATAAAAAAAATATTTATAATAGAGATGAATATTTATAATATAATGTACCAGAAAAGAGTTCAGTGTCTTTGTGAAAAATAGTAATAATAGTTCTCGGTTTTCCATGATCGAAGTGGAAACTTTTAAGGCACGCGATTCCTAGGCGAGTGACACGAAGTTATATTTGTTTTTTCACCGCAGTAGAGGTGAGTTTTCCATAACAAGTCCGCACCACTGCGTTCACTCCCCGTCTTCCTTCCACACGAGGAGCTTCCACGCCCACGGAAACAGTAATAGCTAAGGCCAGCTCCACACGTTGGCCCTAATGCCATTCATCCAACGTGTGGATCGAGTAAATAGCATTGGTCCCAACGTTGGCGCGAGCGTTGGCAGTTGGCCGGCGCGCACTGGTGTTCCAACGCGTGGGTGCCTAGCAAATTAACGACCCAACATTGGTAATGGTATTGGGGCCAATGTATTATCTCATGTTTTCCAATTACTTAAAAAAACTACCTAGTTTCAAATTTAATTTACTGATGCCGAGATGTATGTTGCAGGAAACACAAAGGGAACGAGGAAGGTGATCACATCCCTGGGCCCGGAACACACTCACGTCTAACTAGTTTAACAAATTAAACAAATTATGCAGTGAAATTACAATAAATATTAGTTAACATGAATGCTGTATATTAATTACCGCTAAAAATCTAAGCCACAATAAGTTTTTTTGTTTCAAATATGAATAGGTACTTGGTCAGCCCAAATATTTTCCAAAAAATACGCAAGTGATATTTACGCTTACCTACATGAGATTTCCCCTGGCTATCCCCATATTTTACCTTCAGGACAGCCGCAAGGAATCAGCTTCACAGTTAACCGTAATACAAGACTTGCAAAAGGATAACGCACGTAAGGACAAGTAGGTAATTCCGTTTAAATTTATTCATAGAAATATCCATTACGGGTGCCTTTTTGGCTTCCGAGAACCGTTTTTTTAAACGGCCTCAGGTTACCCTGGCAGCGGAGTGATTAATCCGTCCTCATTTCGCCGATGGTATTCGTAATGATGGTAAGCAGATGATCACAAGGTGATGGGTGACCGCTTTATACAATGAGGCTATACCATCATAAACACGGCCACTTGTTAGGTGTTGCCTCTGAATACCATCGGCGAAATGAGTTTAAACGGTTCTCGGGAACCAAATAGGCCCACGTGATGGTTTTTTTTAATTTTTTTAATTTAAAGTAAAAAAAAAGTACATATATACATTGTATTTCAGAGAAATTGAGAAATTAACGAGTGAAGTGTTACAGGCGAGGAAGGCGTTGGGCTGCCTGAAGAGGGAGATGTCCGACGTTAACCTATTTGATTATCCTAGGTTAGTTCCTTATTGCAATAGAAAATGTACAAATACAAATCATTTATTGCATCATATTGTATAAATAACTAAATTTGTATAAATAATTGAAATTGTGTAAATGTAGAATAAAGGAATTTAAGAAACCAGTTACTTTTCAATAAGGACATTTTATTCTTTGTTGTTTTTTTGTTATCATGAGCAGTAGGCTTACTCGTAGTATGATAATAAAGCGTATAGAATACTATTATTTTACGCACGATTTTCAATACTGTCGCATTTGACGTGCACTGAGGTTTTTGCCCTACTTATATTCACCTGCCTCGCTAATACTAAAGGCCCTCTAGGCAGAAGCAGCGTAGTAAGAAGTCCGGGGCGAGACAATAATAAATACCATCACGGGTGCCTATTTGGCCCCCGAGAACCGTTTAAACGGCCTCAGGGTACCCAGCAGAGGGAGTAACCCGTCCTCCATTTCGCCGATGGTATTCGGAGGCAATACCTAACAAGTGGCGAGCTTGTTAGGTGTATAAAATAATAATTTTGTTACATTTTTAGCACGAATGATGTTGGAGTAATGGTGGATCTTTGCGTCTGTTCTGACAACGAGGTGAGTTATTTATTTATTTGTGCAACATCGTGACGGTCAGACCATCGCGTCGTTATCTTTTGTCGTCTACTAATGTAGACGACATGACTTCAACTTTATCCGGTAATTCCGAATGCACTTACGTTTTTTTTTTTAAATTTAAGATTTATATTTCGGATTGATTATTATGCAGCATAATTGTATCTGAATTGCCAGACGTATTTTTTTATTGAAATCTGGATATTGTTCATGGAATTGCTTATAACGCCCGTCTCGGCGTTTCCAGTCTCAATTGTCGCTTCGTTCATTACGAGAGCTGAACATGGACCTAAGCGACGACGTGAACGGTCTGAAGAAGATTTGCGTAAAGTTGGAGCTCGACAACATTGAGATGGCAAAGCGAAACAAATTCTGCGACGCCATCATCAAGGAAATGACGCAGCAACTCAAAAAAGCGAAAGATAAGGTCTGTACTCTCATTTTACCTTATTTGTTATCATTTTAGTTCTTCTCGCTCTACCCTGTGACTACAATTTTACAGCCATTAATGTAATCCATATGCCGTAGGAAGTTTGTGTTATTGAAATGTTATATTGTTGCAGCATCCATCCGAGTCGGTTCGTAAGCATTCTGGCGCGCTCACGGAGGACCGGAGGATGCCCCGACTTAAGACCAAACTCCCCAAACCCACCACCATGGGGCCGACAGTCTACCCCAAGTCCGATCCTGACCTCAGCAAACCCAGACTCGACGGAGCGGGAGATAATATATGATCTCGAAAGGAAATAGTGTCAAATAAAGTTTTAGCTTAGTTTTTTTGTTTTTATTTGCATGTGAAATTTTGTACCTCTTGAAGAAATTATCATATTTTCTGTTTGCTGCTATATGCTGCCTTTATATATGCCCAACAGGATCGGATGGCAATTTTTTTCCAACGTTTGGTGGTGACAATAAGTACCTATGCTCAACAATTTGAAGCGGTTGCCACTTTTTCATTCGCTAGTGCGAAAACCGCCAGCCTGATTCGGCTGGCATTTTTTAAATATTATATAAATAAGATAAGCGCAAATATGAGAGGGAACTTTAGGGATCTTGTGTACTTGTAGGTTTAGAAGTGAAACTCTTGGTTGGTAGTGACTGAATGAATTTACTTATTTAATTTCCGTATTTATATATGATTTTATAAAAGGAAATTATTAAAAACAAATGTAAACAAAACATAATAATTTAAAATAGTTTTCCAATAAGAAACGTCCCCGCCTTAATGCCGATGACGTAGCCTCCCCTCCGCAGTACTCGATGGCGCGGGTGTCGCATATAGTCGAGCACGGCGTGTGCGCGCGCTCTTTTACCGGGCGGCCGTCGAGACGAGAGGAGCCATGTGAAGCTGTGTGCAGCTGTGAACGCCAACTACGCTGCGGGTGAATTGGCGGCTGTCGGGGCGATCGAGCGGTCTCAAAACGACACGGCGACGCTGAATCCTCAACTTGGTGCACGGCGCTACCACATCAGTCACGAGATGGATCTTCTTTGCGAGAGAAAATTATGAACTACCCACACAATAATTTTATGTTCTTTTGAGAACATTTACGAATAACCGTCCTTTTCAGGACGTTCAATTGTTTCTTTACTGTTGCGCAACTCGTTCACTTGTTTCTTTACTGTTGCGAAACTCGTCCTTTTCAGGACGTTCACTTGTTTCTTTCACTTTGTCAGTTGTGCTGCTACAGTGCTCCCCCTCAAGCGAAGCGTACCGGCAGTTTGCTTATGCGTCCAGATCTGGTAACCGTGGTACTTGATTTTAAGATAGATGCTGGTTCCGTTGGTCTGCTTGTTCTGTCTGTGTTGTTACTTGAAGAATGATTGATGTTGCTTGAAGAGTGAGTGCTGCTGCTGGATGCAGACTGGTAGTCGTTGACGATGTACGCAGGTTTGAGACGGTCGATAGAAATAGTCGCTTTGCGTGTGGGTAATTGCAGAATGAAAGTTTTGTCATTCCGTTTGATTACTGCGTACGGGCCTTCATAGGGTTGTTGCAATGGTTTTTTTACGGCATCGTTTCTTATAAATACTTGTTCACATGTATGTATAAGGTTGTATAAGGCTGGGTGCACAAATATTGGCAGATTATTCTCGTGTGATTGTGCTTGTGCCTGAGATGGTTTGAGTGCGTTTATGATGTTCCGTAATTGACTGACGTAATTGTGGTCCATATCTCGTTCAGGTTGTTGTATAGCGAAGAAATCACCAGGCAGCCGAAGGTTGTGGCCGTATGTTAGTTCTGCCGCACTGACGCCGGTATCGGATCGTACGGCAGCTCGTAGTCCGAATAAAACCGTGGGCAGTTGAGTCATCCACCAATGAGTTTTTAATAAAAAAAAATATGTCCATTTGTTTGACAACACCACTATAGTGCCTCGGAGAGCACGTTAAGCTGTCGGTACCGGTTTCACTATACCAACTTGTGAAACTGTTTATAGATGGGTTATTGAGTCTATTCAAAACATCGCGACGATCTAGCCACTTTTTCGGTGTAGACTCATACCATCGGCTACGACGAGGTGGGATTAAAACCCCTCCGCTGGGTACCCTGGGGCCGTCTAGGCGGTCTCGGGCGCCGTAAGGCACCCGTGAAGATATGTATATATATGTATGATAATACAGCAGTGGTGTTTAGTGGCTCTTCATGGATCAATATGCACAGGAGCACAGAACTGGGACTACATAAAGTGGCAAGCTGGCTACAAAATAATCTTTTAACGGTTAACGCCTCCAAAACAAACTACATCTGTTTCTCCATTAACACCAGGGCACAACCCGGGAGGAATTCACCATTAAAATGCATAAGTGCGATAATGTAAATAATGAGCTCTGCCTGTGTTCTGTTATTAATAAAGTATCTACCACTAAGTATTTGGGTATAGTGTTGGACCAGCGATTGTAATGGCATAGATTGAACTAATTACAAATATAATCAGAAAGCTTGTTTGGATTTTCAAGACATTGAGATTTTTGCGTCAAAAAAACTCTTAAATCAAATATATGTGGTCTTGGCTCAGTCTGTACAAGCATATTGTATACCGGTCTGGGGAGGTGCTCTGAAGACTAAGTTCTTGGAATTAGAAACGGCACAACGACTCCTCTTAAAAGTTATGTACCAAAAATCATCAAGGTTTCCTAATAATGAACTCTACAATGAATCTAAACTTCTTTCTGTAAGAAAATTATATGTTTTAAGTCTCTCGCCTCTCAAATATACAATATTTGAACCCGATCAAATGAAAACAAGAAGGATATAGTTGTTCATGCAAACTCCACTAAAACATAATTTGCACCAATATTACAAACAATCAACACATATATACAATTAAATAATTAAATTATCAAAAATGCAAAAAAAATACTTCACTGGTTAAATACACAAAGTAATGAGGAAACTGAGGCACCCACACAATTCATTACATAAGTAGTAGAAAATATACACACGCAGAGACACACACTACACATACACACTACACTCAGCACTCACACTTCGCACTCACACACATCACGCACACACTTGAACTTCACGCTACATAAAACAAACACATTTTGTTGATTAATAAATTTATTTATTAAAATCTATCACGCAATTATTATTAATTTTCATTGTCATAATTTTTTTTTTGGATTTTGGAATCTGTACAAAATATATATAATATGTTGTAACGTTAAAGAAGAGCGGGGCCATCTGACACAAGTACACTATACTTACTACATGGTCCCAAACTTGTTTGTAATAGTTTTAAGATTGATAAAGATATAAACTTAAAAAAAAATTAAAAGAAAAAAGACAAGATATTACCTTTCAATCAACTGCATTTTTATTGGCCCTAAAGGACCGTCATTGTTCCCTATTGATATTTATCGGTTTTCCAGAGACGACGACATCGATTTCTTGTCAAGGGGGTAGTCTGCTTTCATGGTGCCGTTACGAAACGGGCGATTGATATGACAATAAAGCAGCAAGGATATTAAAATAGAATGCAAATCCGTTCATGTCGCCGACCGTATTGATCGATCCCATTCATGGACTTTGTAGTTTTAACATCAGGTAGATAGAAAGTAACATACCGTGCTCCATTATATAAAAAAAAACCCTAGTATAAGTACATAATTACGCCTGAACATGTGGTGTTTGTGCCATGTGACGATAGTTGTGCGCATGACTGTCAAGCATAGAGGTGGAGGAGGGTGGTGGACAGTAGGTACAACTAAATGTTCGTTACGTAGGGTCTAATCGGTTTTTCTATTTCTTTCAGAAAACACAATATATCAATAAGAGTATGATCAATGAGTATGTTTTTTATTAACTTTTACTTGATGGATGATAATGGCGCGATCTGTATCATCACTATTTATTATTTTTCAGAGGAATCCAGTGCCTATACGAAGATATTTTTCAAGAACAAGTAAGTCCGAAGCATCAATTATTTATTTACCAAAAAAAAACAATAAAAGGGTTCCCTTGGTATATATGCTTCCTCCATTTGAAGTCAAAAAAATATTTCCTGCATTAAATTACTACAACTTTTTTTTTTGTTTAATACGACAAATTAGCTACTTAGTTGTGCATTTGGCACGAGAATGTGTTCGGATCGGACTGCATACCGAGGTGTTGCAATCGCCGCGCTCCCTCGGAAGTCATCGCGGAGAAACACGATCCACTTTCCGGCCCTAATGGACGTTAGGTATACAAGAAAATCATTTTTTCTAAAAACCTGTTTATATCTTATACATTTACAAAAAAATATATCGATTTATAAAAAAAATGGCTTGTCTATTAATAGGTACCTATGCTAAAGAACAATAATTATTTTTTTTTAAATTCGTGTATGTTTGTTTGTCAACACACGCATTACTTAAAAAGTACTGAACCTATAATTATGAGTTTTCTTTTTTGTTACTTGCTATTAGTCCTGGGGTAAAATAGGGTATATATTTCGATATACAAGGAACTTATAGAGAGGATGTTGAGTGTTAAATTTCAGTTTAAGGTGTTTTATATTTATTTATTTTTTAACCGAGAAAGGTGTAAAAGGTTTGCTTATGTGTTTCCATACGGTTCATATAAAAGTCTAGTCTAACATGTGTCTATTAAGACACGTGTTTCACTATAAAAAAAAAAAACAAGGAAGGGAAGTATCACGGAAGGCTAAACATGTGTTTTCATAAAAAAATCACAGGAAGTTAATAGACAGGTCTTGCCGTGAAATATGGAAGTGAGATGTATATTTAATTAATATATATGAGGACGGAGTCGGGTGAACCAAAGCTAGTATACTAATCGTTGTTCGTGGTACAGATAGTAGGTACAGGCCTAGAGTCTAGTTTGCGCATTATAGCAACGTAACGTATTTGTATACGTGAGCAACAATCAATAGGGTGGCTTTATTTAATCCTGTTACCAAAAATAAAGCGGTCCTTTTTGTTGTTGCTCACGTATGCGTAAACAAATACGTTACGTTGCTACAATGCGCAAACCCATGGTAGAGCCTCTGGACAACAATATGTGAGCGTGAATGAATGAAAATAGAGTCCTACAAACTCCATGAATGGGGTCGTACAATAATGATTGTTTAGCAACATTGATCGCTCCCACTATGCCGGCTAACTATTTAGCTAATTTGCCTTACGACTATTTTAATATCCTCGCAGTCATATCGTCAACCCAAACGCCCGTTTCGTAATCACACCCTGGAAGGAGAGTACAACAAGAAATCGATGCAGTAGTCTCCTGAAAACTACAGACAAAAGCTTAAAAATGAATAGGTCACTTGACGGTTTTTGTGTCTGTATGGCGGTGTTAACTAGACCGGCCGGTAGGCCTGAAAAAGTTATAGAGACGTCCCTCCCACCAAAGAACTAAAGAAAAGCGTAGAGCGTGGAGCTAGCCTGAAAACATATAAATATACCGTATATTTTGATGATTTTTTTTACAATAATTATTCCCAATAAGTATACCTAGTTTATTTTTAGTTGTAGCGACATTATTATAATTCGGTCTTACCTTAACACCGGTATTCATAAAAACTTATTAGTCCTTGAAGAACACAGTTATATTCAAAAACCTATTACAAGGTACTCCTATTTGATAAAATTATTATGGACGAGAGGGAAAAGATATTAGAAGAGAAGTGGGCTCCAGACTTAATTATGTGTACCTATTTCTGCATACTTAGTTCCGTGTGTTATTGTATCTATCTGTACCAGTAGGTGGCCACCGAGCACGAGAGCCCTCGTCAAGTGGGCCAGCGCCGCGTCCGCTTCCTTCTGCCTCCGTTATACCAGCGCGCCCCAAACTTGCATCCAAATTGTATGACTTACAGTAAATGCATTTAGGAAGTAATTTATTTTTAAAAGTTGTGCAAACGTAAATATACTTGGTTTTATTCAAATTTCTATCTCAAATGGTTGCTGATATATCTACTTAATAAAATATTTCTGTAATAGTAATTTCCCCTCCCACTTTAGCACGTTTTTTTATAAAAACAAAAAGAATATGCTGGTCTACCTACCTACTTAAGCACCTAATTTTAGTTTCAGTTAGTTATCTACCCAATCATTAAAGTACCTAGTAAAAAGGGATAAAATGTCAAAATTAAAAATTCTTTCACCGATAGAAAGCTACATTATCTTTATTACTTTATGTAAGTTATTTGGCAATTTTTTTCCCGTTTAAATTAAACATCCGGACAAACCGCGTGGCACAGCTAGTCAAAAATAAAGCGATCCTATTAGTGGTTCCTCACGTATTAACGTTTGGTTAATACGAAACAAAAACTTATGCTACTTACAACATATAGACTTTTCTAAACAGACCTTTACTTTCGCATTTATATATTTGTGGGATTAAATGTTTACAACTAATGGTAGTAGATATGGCCATCTGAGGTCCTGTAGGTTTATATAACCATACACCTGATACACCTATTATTACACTATCACCTATACTATTTGTATCAGAGTAATATACTCATGGAAGAATACTCTTGTAACATAACATACATACATATTATGACATCTATTGTACAATAACGAGTGACGGCGTTCGGTGACAGGTTTAGTTCTTTAGTACGCTATGCAGCCCTACTAACAACAACTGCCATGCGTTTCGACTCAATTTTTTTCATTATAATCTACCAGAATATATTTAGAGTGAAATAAAAATTTATTTGAAAAGGTTTTTTGAGTACCTATCTTACATATTAATGTACAAAATAAAGATTGAAAGCCACTGTTCGTTCAGAACTTCCAAAATATTCTATTTGGAGATTTCCAAAAATAGGTGACGCGCTGCGGCAGTGCATCGCGCGGAGTGGTGACACGCGACCGGCGCCGACGCGAGTGTTGTTCGTTGTTACTCATTCCATTACTGTTGTTGTTACTTTATTTGTTGTTTATTGGCACAAGTTTATTATTATGCAAATATTATGTGTGGAGAATCAGATGCCTCTAGTGATTTTATGATGGTATGATTTTATTTTGGTGACAATTTGCTGCCACAGTTAATTTAGCTGAACCTGGGCACAACAATGATGCATTTTTAAATGCTAAATCATGTGTGTTAATGCATTACGTTTATCCCTTTGCTTCACAGACGTGTACTTAGGTAGAATAGACTCGATTTATACCGGTGCTGGGAGTTATCAAGATATTTTGTACCAGCTGGGCCCCGCGGATCGCCCGCCGTTTCATTTCAAAGATACACCGATTACACCGATAATAGGGCTTTTTATTGGTGGAATAATGTTTAAATTGGCTCAGTAGTTTTTGAGTTTATCCGGAACAAACAAACAATCAAATATTTTCTCTTTATAATATTAGTAAAAACATTTTAAATAGTTTTTTTTACTATACTTATATATTTTTTCATTAAACATAATAAAATAGTTGGTATTTTATAACGATAAATTATATACCTAATTTTGTATTTTATTACCATCTGTTATATAATATACTAGTTGTTTCTTTTTAAACCACAATTGTTTTCTTTCATGAAAATAACGAAACAGAAGAGAGGGGAGAGGGGGGCATAACGGGAAAGTCAAGGAAAATGTACAATAAAAGAATAAGCAGAAAATGTTTATTAATGAAAATTAATCACATCACTTTGGTTATATATTAAATTATTATAAGGCATAGAATTTGGTGAAATAACTAGTCAAATAATGTTTTTAATTTTACGAAAACCCTCATGAGAACCCCATCGTGCCACAGGGTAGGGGCAGTACGGGTACATGGTTATTTTGCGTCACCGATGAAGCAGATGTGGATTTATTCTGTATTTTCGTCGTCAACACCAGCTCAGGCTGTAAGAGCTCAACTTCCACATAGCTCGCTCCAATGTGATCTGTACAACGCCGTATATTAAGGTTTCTGCAGACTAGCTGCTTTTGTTTTTTTTTATAGCTACTACAAAATAAATGATGGAGGTATAGGGAGTGGGTGCTCCACAGGCAGGCCCCCATTACGCCTTTATTACACCCAACATCGTTTTAAATAATGAATCGATCGAAAGTGTGATTTTGTTGAAACATCAATAAGTAATGTAGCTAGAAAAACATCATAAAAAAACGATAGTAGTATTCTAAACACCCAAGTGTTTTCGTAATCACTCAAAATTAGATGAAATTACCTTAAAAATCGTTTTTTGTCGTAAAAAAGCATTAGTAGCTGGTCACTGTCAGACTAAACGATGATGTAAAATGGCCGCCTATTAGAGCAGAAAACAAACGTCTTGCGCGTGCAATTGCTTGTCATATGTTGGTGCCCCGTCGTGCCTCGCGTCCACGTTATGCCCTCCTTTCCCCTATATTTCTTTAGCGTCGCCTTTACAAAAATAATAAGATAAAAGTCTACAAATTACTTCAACTTTTATATTAAACTCACTATTTAGACCCCGCCACTTGTTTAAAGGTATTATATTTACTTGATGCGAAATCAATATGTATTTGTTGGAGTAATTTTAACCATACCCTATAGGCATTCATGACAATTTATTTTGCGGGCATTTTTTTTGATAAGAATAACTCTAAATATTGGTTCTTTAGTGAGTAGGTCTAACCAAACTAGACGTATTATAAGATTTCATAGCTATGCGACAAAGACGACATCAAGCATAATAAAATAGCGCAAACTATTTTGCCATCACTTTTACGAAATACCCACTAACCTATTAACTGTTTCCGGGACGGCAAGTTTTCCACACAAACTATCGAACAAGAATATCGTTTTTAATAATTAGAACTTTTTTAAACAATATCAGGATCTAGGTACCTACCTAATAAGATTTTAATAAGGTTATTGTTAAATAATAATAAACTCACGAGCAGTGCCTCCTGAAATACATTTATAAACACCTATTTCTATATTTGTAACTTCAAAAGTGACGAATTTTCCCTTCGTATCAATCTATAAATATCGAGAAAAATCATCTGGGGCGTAACAAGGGGATAAAATAAGAAGAGCCGGTAGTATAAATTAATATAAGTAGATTTTTATTTCCACAGGATTAATGCACTTATTGTTGTTTTATTATACGTTAAATACTATCCAATAGTTTGTAATATTAATTATATTAAAAAAGTTATTTTTAAAACTTAGTTCTCTAAGCCACAATTAAGAAGTTTCGGCAAATTGGTCATGGTCATGGAACGCAAGGAGCAAGGTATCTATAGAACGGTATATGTTTGCTTATTTTAAAAACTAAAAATCTAGTATTTGTACATTTTGGTCTTTAATTACTTATAAACAAAATTTTACGAAAAAATAATTAGATATATCTCCGGAGTTTGTGGATCGTCTTTTTTTTTATCATCTTATGTTATAATATGCATTCATACTAACATACTTCAGTAAGTAAATAAATACTTATCAGAATTGCTATTTGTTGTCGAAACATGATAACATGACAGGGTTTCGCAGCGTCGGTTGTGCGAGTTGACAGACACGGTCTTATCACAGATTTGTGTTTTTGCCTAATAAACGAACAAAAGTAAATTTGTATGGAAAAGTGGACGTTCGGGGGCCTTTTAATTATATTTTTATTTTCTTTCTAGGGCGGCAGTGTAGACAGCGGTGCGCGCGCATACATCTCGCCGAGCGAGTGTAGTGCGCAGGCGGACTATTATCACAAGAAGTCGCTGGACACGTTGCAGATTGTAAGTGTTTTAGGGCAGCAGTATAGACATATGTGCGCGCGCATACATTTCGCTAGCGAGTGTAGTGCGCAGGCGGACTTTTATCACAAGAAGTCGCTGGACACGTTGCAGTATGTAAGTATTTTAGGGCAACAGTATAGACATGTGCGCGCGCATACATCTCGCCAGCGAGTGTTGTGCAGGCGGACTATTATCACAAGAAGTCGCTGGACACGTTGCAGATTTCAAGTGTTTTAGGGCAGCAGTATAGACATATGTGCGCGCGCATACATTTCGCTAGCAAGTGTAGTGCGCAGGCGGACTATTATCACAAGAAGTCGCTGGACACGTTGCAGTATGTAAGTATTTTAGGGCAGCAGTATAGACATGTGCGCGCGCATACATCTCGCCAGCGAGTGTTGTGCAGGCGGACTATTATCACAAGAAGTCGCTGGAAACGTTGCAGATTGTAAGTGTTTTAGGGCAGCAGTATAGACATATGTGCGCGTGCATACATCTTGCCAGGGAGTGTAGTACGCAGGCGGACTATTACCACAAGAAACCGCTGCAGATCGTAAGTGTTTTTGGGCTGCAATATAAACAGAGGTGCGCGCACTTCTCGCCGAGCGAGTGTAGTGCGCAGGCTTATACTACCCCAATAGGTCGCTGGACAAGTTGCGTATCGTACCGTGAGAGATACTCTATTGATACGCAAAAACATGCATGTCGCCGTGCATTTAGTAACCTCATCATTTAATAGTTTAAAATTGTTAAACAACAATGTTTTGATCGACCCCATTCATGGACTTTGTAGGTCTACTACCATCGGGTAGATACATGCCGTGCTCCATTAAAAAATAATCTATACCTATATATTCTAATGGTTGAAAGATATGTTAGGTACTTTTAATTACTTAAATAAATCATTTGCCGGTAACCACTTCAAACAAACTAATTAGTGTACGGTTTGTTTTCATTATAAACAGCTGTGTCAGGCGCGGAATGGACTATTTCGGATTAGGAGTGGTTCGCTAACTCACTGTTTGTGATCTCGGACTAAGATTTTACTAGGGCTGGACACGGGCATTCCTAGATTTTGACGTATAGAATAATAAAATAGTTAATTATAATTATATATACAGGGTGACTTTGAAAATATGTATTTTGGTGATCAAATCGAACAACTTTTCTCATTACGTAATTTATTTATTTATTTATTCGTGGAAATATGAACAGCGATTCACAAATTCAAAAATACAAATATATATAAAAATATTACAAATGGCCGATAATAGAATTTCACAAATATTACAAAAAAAATAGAACATAGCTCATACTGGTTAGAAGATGTGAGTGCATGTGACTTATTGTGTGTGCGTGTGTGTGTGTGTGTGTATGAGTGTGTAGCATATACTATTGCGTCAGCCGCAATATAAGGACTCCAACCGTCCTGCCACAGCTCCCCTGAAAGCTTGCTTACTACCAGAGTAAATAACAATATCGATAAAACTGTCATTGTATAGTCTGGCTATTCTTGACAATGTCGAATTTTGTGCATAGTTGGTGGAGCAGTAAGGCGTGCTAAATAGTACTCGGGCAGTCACACGGGTTCGTCGATACGGTGTTCTGATCGTTATTTGCCTAAACAATTCGGTACAGTCCAACCTTCCATTAACCAGGTCAAAGAAAAACACCATGTCGAGTAGTTGTCGCCTTAACTCTAGAGGTAGAAGGCAGTGTTTTCTACATGAAACATGATAATTACTACCCTTAAACCTTACTCTATAGTTTAGGTGTTTTAGGAAGACGGACTGTATGTGTTCGATTTTATATTTGTAAACGGTGTATTGGGGTGACCAAATACTACTGGCATACTCCAGGACACTCCTAACATAGGCATAATAGACAATTTTTATGCAGTGGATGTCAGTGAAAGGAGAACACACCCTCGTTACGAACCCCAAGTTCCTATAAGCCTTGTTGACGATGGCATCTATATGTTGATCTAAGATCAATTTAGAATCAAGATTCACACCCAGGTCGCGTATCATATCTACCTTTTGAATAGTTGTGCCACCGATATTATAAATAAAATTTATTATACTCTTGTTTCAAGTAAAGGTGGTATGAGCGCAATTAGAAACATTTACGTTAATTCTATTATTGTTATAATATTTATTTAAAGAGTCCAAATCCCGTTGAAGTCTGAAGCAATCATCAATACTATTTATTTTTAAAAATATCTTCGTATCATCGGCATACATAAGGTACTCTTAACTGTGGACAACTTTGTAAATATCGTATAAATACGCATTATAAAACAGCGGTCCTAGATGTGAACCCTGAGGGACTCCAGAAGGAATTCGGACGAAATCTGATCTGTAACTGCCCATGCAAACTCTCTGAGACCTATTGCACAAATAAGAGCAAACCCAACGATATAAGTTGCCACGAATGCCTAGTGTTTGTAATATTTACGCAGCAGGATGGTGTGATCTACCCTGTCGAAAGCTTTTTCAAAGTCAGTGTAGATCACATCAACCTAACTACGCTTATCCATAGAATCGGTTACAAATGAGATGAACTCCGCAAGATTTGTGAGAGTAGAACGGCCATTCACAAATCCATGCTGTGCCGACGGTATACCCCTGACTATAATGGCATATATATTATTATAAACAAGTTTCTCAAGAACCTTACTAAAAATATTCAAAATGGAAATAGGGCGGTAATTAATTATATTTGTTTTTAAGCCCTTCTTATGAATGGGAACGATATTTGCCTCTTTCCAAATTTGCGGAAAAACCCCCTCATTCAATGACCTGTTAAATAAAATCGATAAAGGAGCACAAAGTTCAACAGCGCACTCACGAATGAAAAACGGTGTTATGCCATCGCTTCCAGGTCCACCTGATATATCTAGGGTCTGCAAAATGTCCAACACTTGCCCCTCATTAACGCTAAGCTTATTAATAATATCGTCTGAGTTACAAAAAGGGGGCGCCATATTCATAGATGTATACTGAACAGCTGGCTCAGAGAAAACACTCGCAAAAAAAGTTATTAAAACTGTCACATATACTCTGGCCTTCGGTAAGAGTATCGCCATCGCAAACAAATTGACTAGGATATCCAGTACCACCTTTACGAGATTTAACAAACGACCATAGCCTTTTAGGGTCCTTTTTAATAAGGGATTGCATACTAGATGTATATTCATTGTAACACTGAGCTTGAAACTTTTTTTGTCTAGCTCTCAAGAGAGAAAAAACTTCGTAATCTGAGGGGTTGTTGAACCTCTTCCATCTCTTGTGAGCTTTGGATTTTTCTTTAATAATTTTTATCAGTGCTGAACTAAACCATTTAGGATCGATTTTTTGATCGAGGAGCCTTAGGTACATATCTGTCGATTATAGAGGTAAGAGAGTTATAAAGTCACTTAAAGCATCATCGGCAGTCACCCCACTAACCAAAGAGGAGCAATCCATATTACGAATGGCTTCACGTATGCCTTCGTAGTCGCCCTTATGAAATTTATATACATAATTATTATCATTTGATTCTGGCAGGGGGCGGACTGCTATATTTTGTAATTCTACTTCAAGGGATGGATGAAAACAATCCTCTTGTAGCAGAGGTGTATCAGATCTATGGAGGTCAACGGGAAAATTACAAAACACCAAGTCCAAGATGTTGTCTTGAGAATTAGGGACATCATTAAATTGAGACAAATCCAACATCGTTAGCTCATCAATAAAATTAGAGGCAGCATTTTGCACATCGACCGCTCCTCGACGTAGATAAATAGGCCCTGTGGGCGACCACCGTACATTTGGGAGATTAAAATGCCCTAGTAAAACAATGTGATCCAATAAAAATAATTTTAAAGTAAAGTAAGCCAAAAAGATAATAATAAATGTCAATTTTTAAACAAAAAAATATATTCCTCAAAAAGTAAATATAAATTTAGTCGTCTTATGAATACATAGACATCATTGCTTTTAATTATGTAATTTTATTATACCTACCCAACTTTTCTTCATAGAACACTTTTCTCTATCGGTGTATTTTTAAAACTTTTACTGTTCTAGAGACCTTCGGTACAATTGTCTTATTATTTGCCTAAACTAGCAACTGTAGATTAGTTTTATATTTGCCATTATTTTAATGAAATAATTCTTGTCTACCCACCTCTGTATATTAAGCCTCCGAGACGATTACGTGTCCGGTGAACGTATCTGTATGTTTTAAATTCTGTATTTCTGTAAAATACCAAGTATATTGAGTTAGGAGTGATCCTGCAACCTATCCCACTCCTTACTATTAGTAAAATTGATAAACCGATACCTACAAAGAAGTGGCGCCACTAAAGAGATAGTCGGTGAACCGTAAGTCCTTCCTGTATCTTCCTACCTCCCAAGCGTACAGTCAACCTACGGGATCTGTACGCTACATTTACTAAGAGAAAACACAAACACCCAGTAAATATCTGCACTCCCTATATATAGCTATGTCAAAAAATCATATACCCTATGTCCTTCCCAGGATCTAACTATCTCCATACCAAATTTCATCTCAATTGGTTTAACCGTGAAAATGTAACAAACAAACAATCAAAATAGTATGGTTAATCATCAGACTTTATTGCAGCTGCAGAACAAGGAAGAAACGCTGCAGGTGCAGAGCGAGAGTCTGCGCGTGGCCGAGGCTCGCATCCGGTCGCTGACGGCGAAGAACTGCCAGCTGCAGGCCCAACTGCAGGATACCACGGACGAGGTGAGTGTATTGTCCAGGTTTGTTTATACATAATCCTAATCTAAACAAGTTTACCCACAGAGTATAAAGAGGGGTTTGGCCTGACGATGTATTTTTTTGTGTAAAACTTAAAATGACAAACTCTAATATTTACAATTATAAATGCTGAAAGACTTAGAGGTACCTACTCGTACCTATAGTGCTCAAACGCATCATTGAAATTAAATAATACCTATCAAAAAAGTAGCCATTCGACTAAGTAGTCTTGTTTATTTTAAAATCTATTAGGTAGGTATATATAAATAAAAAAAAGTAAGCTAAATGATAAAGGTAGATATTTATATAAAAAAAATATTTGAATCATTAAATGTATATAAACTATAAATTCTGACTATAATATGCAAAATAGAAAGCTGGTATAGAAAGTATATGTCGTAATTAACATAATACTTACAAAATGTTAAAGTAATTTCACTAAAATGAGACGTGACCCACACACACAATTATTTTATGGCTGACTTAGAGGACTTTTTATAACTTTTTTAAAATTATACTCTTTTGAATATAACTAGTGTTTTAAAACCCCAAACAATTTAAAATCATATATTCTGGTTGTCAAATGGGTCTGATGTTTATTTCAGTTGGTTTCTCTACAACACAAGCAACCATGTGGCATCAGCACAACTGAGTTTCACCTGGCGCAGGTATTTTTTCATCTAACTAACCCATAATTATTTTTAATATTCTGTATACATACTTACTGCATTTTTTTTATTTAATCGACATGGCATTTGTTTGCATCCGGATTTGTTATACCTAGGTCCATTAACGTACAACCTACTTAGTACAAGGTACCTACAAAATATTTTTTTAACAACACTGTACCTAAAACCCATTACTTTGTCAATCGTTTTTTGGGAGCCCGCGATACAGGATTACCTAGTGCGGGGCCCATTGTGCAACTAATTATGTGTACTTTTATATTGAATAAATGAATTATGAATTAAAAGTTTTTGTGCTGAACATCTATCTACATATTAACTTCCTTACCTTCTGCTTGAATATTAATTAAATCATTATAATAAATATAATAATTTGTTTATGCATGAAATAACACGAGGTAAGTAAATACAAATGCCACTCTACTTACTGCATTATTATTAAGCACATATTATAATAATATGGCAGTTTTATTGTTTCCTTATCAACCATTTCAGGAGGCGGAGACACAAAAGGAATTCGTTAAATATCTCCAGGATCACATATCAGTCATAGAAGAGCTCTACAGAGAATGCTTCTACGAGGTAGGTAATATTGACTGGTTATATTTTATCCTATCGTAAAATTAAGCACGAAATTAATAAAATAATAAATAAGTCGTTTAGCTGAAATTACACAGTCTAAAGTATGGTAAATTCTATTTAAGTTCCTCCTCGGTACTGTGTTACTTATAACAATTTCAGTGCGGCATTAAGTTTCACTTTGTATAATTCACAAAGTTGTTCTTTGTAGACCAATTCAGTAGACATGGTTGTAGCAAAAGCGACGGTCGCACGCCATAAGAGCTCCAATGACATAATTCGGCGTGGCCCACCGGCAGACAATAATCCATGTATAACTTGTGCAAACAATTCCAGACAGCCAAGCAAGAAGAAGTTATAGACACATTAAGAAGATCACACGGAGACGTGAGGGCGGCAGAAAGGAATAAATCCGATGAAATCAATCGACTAAATAATATAGTTAATTGTCAACAAATATCGTTAAATAAATGTCAGGTAATTGCAAACCTAACTGCAGTGAGTTATTTTTACTAAACCTCAACTATTCCTCATCTTATTACTGTCTTATTTTCAGACTATCGTTGGTGAAGTTCATAATCTAAGATCAGAAATATGGAACTTTTTGAACAACAGCAATAATGATTCGGTATGGAACACCAAGAAAATTCATTTCCATTGTTTACATTATGTTATTACTGGAAAGTACTAGGAACTTAATAGTAAGAAAAAAAAGTGTAAAAAATGGTGATGAGTAACTATCTAAAAATCCTATGAATAAATAAAGTATATCAATAAATGCGTGTTATTAATTTTAGGGGGTGTGGGAAAGATCAGACGAGTGTTTCGCCAATGAGATCGAGGAGGACATTCAGGAGATCACGCTACAGTTACATCAGCTGCGAGATATATTGCATGTAGGTAGTGTGTTGACAATGTTATTGTATGGAGTGTGACAGATCGAACGGGTTGTGTATTCAATGAGATCGAGGAGGACATTCAGGAGATCACGCTACAGTTACATCAGCTGCGAGATATATTGCATGTAGGTAGTGTGTTGACAATGTTATTGTATGGAGTGTGACAGATCGAACGGGTTGTGTATTCAATGAGATCGAGGAGGACATTCAGGAGATCACGCTACAGTTACATCAGCTGCGAGATATATTGCATGTAGGTAGTGTGTTAATAATGTTATTGTATAGAGTCTGACAGATCGGACGAGTGTGTAGCCAATGAAATCGGAGAGGACATTCAGGATGACGCTACAGTTACATCAGCTGCGAGATATATTGCATGTAGGTAGTGTGTTAATAATGTTATTGTATAGAGTCTGACAGATCGGACGAGTGTGTAGCCAATGAAATCGGAGAGGACATTCAGGATGACGCTACAGTTACATCAGCTGCGAGATATATTGCATGTAGGTAGTGTGTTAATAATGTTATTGTATGGAGTGTGACAGATCGGACGAGTGTGTAGCCAATGAAATCGGAGAGGACATTATTATTTTAATAATATTAAAAAAAAAGTATGGTGGTCCAAATAAAAGAGGGCTAAACGTGCCTGAACAATTTGGTATGTGGCAAAATTATATTAGTACGTTTTTCTGAAAAGTTTGTCATGGTCATTGTAACATGTATGAAAATGTGTTTCTGGTACACATAGTAGATCTTACACTAAAGCTTAATTCGTGACCAGGGCAATGTGTCTAATAATAATAACATGAAAAAAATACATAGGTATTAGTTTTGTAATAACTAACTCGTTTATATGTTTACAGGATGACCACGTGAGAGAAGAAAATGATGTAATATTAAAACAAAGAAATGAAGTTTTGCAAGTAAATATTGTAAATAATAGTATCTAGTTATAATTTTATTGATAATATGTTCAAAACTAAATTAATAAATTAGATACAGTGAGCGAAATTTAGATCGCTAATGTGTTGTTTTGTTTGTTTAAGAAACAAATTGAGGAGCTTTCAAACAAAGTAGAAATATTAGAAAACAATATCAGGGAAAAGGACAATCTCATACAGCAACACATAGAAGAGACCCGAACAACGAATGAAGAGGTTAGTGATACATTCGGTCCAAAGAGTTCCGGCGCGCTGTCGCAATTTCCCAAAATGTAGCTCGAAAGTACTCTTACTCTACTACACCATAGTGTGGAACTAACATATTTAGCATTTATTCCAATTACTCCGTTAGCAGCTTCGGAACTGCACTTTAACAATGTAATTTACAATAATTTTGTAGTATCCTGGAATATGCTCAGGTTTTATTTTATAATTTAACTGGTCATTAACTTTTCATTTCAGAATAGCAAAATTGTCAAAGATTTAAGTTACAAGGACAACGCGCTGTCTTTGCTAGACTCACAGCTGCGGGAACTTCTCACCCGGGAACGGAACCTGGTCAACCAGCTGGCTTCGGCTCACGACCACTGCGCACAACTGGAAGATTCTTACCGGTAATGCAATGCTTCAACGATTTGTACGCTTTTTGGTATTATAGTCCGACAAGTTAACAGAAGTACTCGTAATACAAGGCAAGTCTGAATACATATTTTATAAAAAATCGATATAGGACTCCACCAGCGATTCAAACCTATCGATTCTAGCGTAGGTGACGCCTATTCATGGACTGCGTTACCATTTCAGTGTCATGAAGTCACATGTCGTGCTATAAAAAAAAAGTTTGATCATTATTATTAGGTATTGATTACTAGCGAACTTATAAATTTATTTTTTATTGAGAAAAAAAAAAATTTTTTTCGGTTACCAAAGTCAAAGTCAAAAGTCAAAAATATTTATTTCATATAAACCTTTACAGGTATTTATGCATAGTTAAAAAATATATATATATATTTAGTATAAGGTCTAAGTGTGCGCTTGGTTAGGCTTTTGCATACATAAAATAATTAGAAACCAAACCGAACAAACACCACATAACCAACCAGTGTAAGACTAGGTGGTTAGCTGGTTCCATTGACCTGTCCATCGTTATCTGCCATGCAAAGGTGCCACCGAGCCGATCAACCTAACAGACTATATCTACGCCCCAAATATCCACTATAAGTAATAATTAATATAAAAGTACAAAAATGCAGAGACACCCCGGAGAAATAGGCACCCGATCACGGACGTAACGTATGTGTCAGCCATCCTCCTGCTCAACCAGGCCCTTAGGGTGCAGACCTGAACCCGGCACACGTGCCACCACTGCAATGACCTTCAAAGGAGAGGAAATCCGCTGGACACATCATATTACTAGGACACATTACTAGGCCATATGCATTTTAGAATCTGAGACATGCGCAAACATAGAAAACAGATATGCATTATGTAGCTCTGTTAACAAAATGATAATTTAAATATATGAAAGACAATAGTAGGTATATTACCTAGCCAAAATACTTAATATTAAAAATAAATAAAAACATATAATAACAAGTTATTACCTTCTCCAGATATAACAAATTACCTAATGTAGAATAAAAATAATATAATAAGAAGGTACTTAGTAATGAATTATTACTGTATCACATTTATTATTAGTTGAGAGATTCCAGTCGCAGGGAGGTATGTTTCCAGGTACGTCTCTGTCATTAATATAATCATGAACTTTGTAATATGCTTTTGCTATTAAAGTTTGCTCTATACAATTTTTAAATTTTATATCATTAAGTTCTATAATTGAATTTGGCAATTTATTAAATAACCTGATACTGTTTATTAGGAAACATTTATTAGTTTTTTGTAATTTATATTTTGGTATATCAATTTTGTTTATATTTCTTAAGTTACGAGTATGCCTATCTGCGTTTTTATTAAACGTATTATAGTTTTTCTTAACGTATACGTATTATAGTTTTTCTTAACGTATAGCCGACCCGACGTATACATCGAACCTTGCGTATTAAATTATAGATCAATGTTCTCTATCGTTGTCAGAGAGAAGGAGAGTGCCGCATCGTACCTGCAGCAGGAGTTGGTCCGCGCCACAGAGACCGGCGCCGGCGTGTGCGCCGAGTCCCGCCGCGCGGTGGCGGTAATGCGCCAGTGGGCGGCGCACGTCCGCCAACGGAACAGGTCTATACTCACGCCTATATAAATAATAATAAGTACTTACCTAATATTTTCTGGTTTTTTTTTCTGCCAAGTCCATAGGTGCTTAGACTCATAAACGCCTCTGACGACAGGTTAAAGCGAACATAATATACCTCCAAAGCCAATCAATTCTGAGGCGACCTATTATTTATAACTGAGTTTCGGGCTATTTCCGGCAGCTCTCGATGGTTTGCAGAATCGTGCACCTAGAATTGTTGATAACAAAGTGCTAACACTCAGTGCGCAGGAGCCACTGCAACTCGCAAAGATGTATCACATCTTGTCGCAATCTGTAAACGAAACTCTTTTTTTTATTCTCAGGGAACAAAATCAAACGATAAAGGAGAAAGACAAAGTCATAAAATATATGAGGCTCATGCTTGCCGAGACGGACTCCGAGGAATATTCCCGTCAGTGTAGACAAAGACCATGCGACATCAAACCCAGCAGAGCGAACGAGACAGAGATTTGTGGTTCTGGAAGTTGTCGGAGCAAGTTTAGAGGGAGAATGAAAGAGTCGATGGGAGAGAAAGAGAGAAAACCAACGAGCAAGAACGACTCTACCTTGGAAAGGGAGTGGAGACGCAAACAGAGGATTGCGAGGTGTCAGACGGAGGTAAGGACTACCTTAAGAGGAAATGAACAAATATTCATATTAGGTATAAGTATAATAACACTATTAATATCGACGTGTGTATGTTTGTGTGTGTCAGTGCGGGTGTGTCGGCCACAGCTCCAGCAGCGCGAGCCCAGCCCCGTCTATCTTTTGCCGAGACCACAACATCCCCACGGTAAGAACATTCAAATCAAAACTTGTGTCGTGGGGGTCTACTAGGTGACCCACCAATACTAAAGCAGACGATCAATTTGCAATAGGACCATTTCTCAAAGCATGGGATACATTGTTTATACTACCGTGATCAAAAAAATAGTAAGACTTTTGAACTGAGAACTCCCAGGTTTGTCTAGAAATGCGTATTTTTTATTCACATTGTAAAAACTTAATTCTCATCATAACTCGGATTAGCTCCGTGTTACTTCTGGCGGTTCCCGAAACTCAAAAAAACTACGGTATGTGGCCATGTTTTTGATTCGACTGAGGAGATAAAAGCGACTTTGAAGAAGGCGCTTAATAGATGCCCTTAAGCGCCTTCTTCAAAGTCGCTTTTGCAGCGTGGCATATATGTATTGGTAGTAAAGGAGATGAAATAAATTTAGAAGAATAATTATATCGTTTTTTATTATTTGTAAAGTCTTACAGCTGTACAATGTGTAGTTTGTATGCGATGGGTTGCGTGTTGCAGCGCGAGATGTCGTTGTCCGGCGAGCTGGAGGAGCGCCTGGCCAACCTGCAGGCGGCGCTGCCGGCGCGGGCGACCTCCCGGCGCGGGCGCACGTAGCGAGCGACTCCTCTAACCCAACAACTCCACTAATTACATAGTTTTATTATACTTAGTCATAATAGGGAATATGCATGTAACGCTAATTATTATTATATTAATATATAATGTTCCTTTTATGTCTTTAAACATATTTACAGTAATCTATTTTATTTTGATTGGCTATTTTTTTTATAAATATGATTATAAAAATCTATTTTTTTGTAGAAACGGAACGCATTTCTAAACGCTCCGACATTAGCAAACACTGCATGTCGATCGCTCCTAAGTAAAAGTCTATATCTGCAAAACGTCAATTTTACAGGAGAGCGCTTTGAAAGTTTAATCTTTAATATAAATGTGTCTGTTTGTTCTAGAGAATAAAAAAATTGCATGTAGCTTTACGCTAATAAACTTTAATTTTATAATAAATTTGTTTATTAAAAAAAAAACTAGATTCCGTAATATTGCACTTATAACGGATTACAACGGAAATTTGAATTTATAATGAAAATTTAAATCACGCAAATGGTATTTAAGTTACTTTACGGCGTATATTCCTGGAATATTTCAATAGTTATTGTACAAAAGTGGCATATACGGTTTTTTACCATGGACAATAATAATATAATATTACTTAACTGCCCCTTAAGTAACTCTTATTTGTAATTTAATTGTCACGAATTATAGATGCGAACTATTTGTATGTAATGTTACCTACATTATCTTATAAATAGTTATAGATTTTTCTATCTTGTTTTTGGGGATGACATCAGTCATATTACTTCGACCCTTTGGGACCTTTTGTGCCTTTCCTCGTTCTTTCTTCACATCTCAATCCTATTCTCAAATATGTTCGTGACATAGTTGAGGATGTCTTTTAGGTTGAGGAACCTGTAGCTTCCCAGATCCCATGTGGGGACGTCTCTTACTCCCATAGTATGAACATGTTTGTTTGGTTGTCTAATGTCCTGAGAACACTCCCACCAGTGTGGCCTTATTTGTGTTCTGTTGAATCTCCAAATATTGTCCTTGCCTTGCCTTGCCTAAAGCCAACGTACCAATGAATTTCTTGGAGTTTGTTAAGCTTGACTTGTTAAGATTGACCACCATATTGTATGTCTGCTTTCAGCCTTTAATGCATTATTTATTGTATTGTTAAGTATGCCTATAAATGGTTCAGGTCCAATGAAAGAAGTTTCTGGTCCCTTTCTAGCCAGTTGGCCTACCTAATTGCCTAAATCTGCCTTGGTCACACATTTGTATAGGCGCCGTAGTTTTTAAATTGAGTATTGAAAATTTTAAATGAATCATTAGTAGGTTGATTTTATTAATAAGTAATATAATAAATTTGACGACTTGATTTTTTCTAATGTTGCCTTTGATTAAATTAATAGTTTATTACATAAGATAATTAGATTACATAAAATATATAAATAAGGAAACGATTAGAGTAAGTAATAATGAATGAAACCTATCGTTAAGTTTACCAGGTAGGCACATTATAGTGTAGGAGATGTAGATGTGGATGATAAGTCAGATTAAAAGAGTTTCTTATTATTAAAATAATGTTTATTCTTTCAAAAAATACTTTAAGTTATCAAAAGGTGCGGCGTAGCTATTTTTGTCCAATATTATTATAATATACTAAATTTTGCTTGAATTTAAATAATTGAGTGATAATTTAGATCGTAGATAGTTCACTATTCCCTATTACGCGGGATCCCCGATATCGCTACAAATGATAATAAAAACTAAAACAGGCATAATGTTTTATTCATGACTAAATTATCGCCTAATTATCTAAAGTTTTAATAATTTAAAAATAACTAAAACAAAACAATTACTAAGTTTATAAATAAAAAAATAACAAAAAATATTCTCAATAAAATAAAAAAAATCTTTAACGAAAGTTTTGCTTAAATTAAGTATTATAGGTATATTGAATAATAATGTTGACTAGAAAAAAATGTTAATCAGTAAGGGTAAAGTTTATAGACTTTTTGGTTTAAATAAACTCATTTACTGATTATGTGCCATATTTTTCTCTACTGGACTAAATTACCACCTATACTAGGACTTTTAATTGTATTTAGTAAAATTGTAGTTTGTGCATTAGGTATAGCACTTATACAAACCACGTCACCAACTATCATTATCCAGAATATAATTAAAAACCCTAGTCGGTACCTGTTGTGTGAAACATTTAATAAAGAAATGACATTTTAGAGATCGTCCTTTTTTCTATACTAAATATTAGTTTTCTACTTAAACAATCAGTCTTCTAACTCATCCTCATTGTTTGATGATTCTTGTATATTGCCATGCGGAAGAGACTCAAAAAAAATGTGATATTGATATGGAATGGCATTATTCTTACAAAGATACATTAGATCATTAAATTTAGCGTCAGAAATTGGAATTGGTTTTGTATATACTGGTAACAATGGTTCCAATCTATCTTCTGTGTCAGAGTCTATAACAACACGTCTTTTAGTATATCGACCTCTTAACAAAATTCGTGAGTAAGGTTCATTAAAATCAGTTTTATAGTATAAAATATCAGGATCTACTGTAGTTACTTTAATATCTTTGATTTGTGACCAATAAATTTTGCGATTTTTATCATTTTTGGACCAGTTCCTGTTTAACAGTAATGATTTAAAATTAAAGAATTGATTGTTCGCCATCTCATTGACTATATATGGTTCTCCGGTTGATTTAGCCCATCTTATTAGAGCATACCATTGTTCTGGTGAATATAAAATTTTATTTTTAGCACATTTTTCAATAGTAGCGTGCACACTATCATTTTCTGACTGGGTATGCCCTTTTTCCAAAAATCTATGTATAATATTAATTTTAAACATTTTGCACACATAATTATACATTGAAAAGACAATTCGGTTGCGGTTTTGTCCTCCACAATTATCAGAATAAAAAATAAAGTTTTTTATGCCGTTTTCAGCATTATGTTTAATAAATGAAAATAAACAACTGGCCACTTCATTGGCACCTCTTTTGGCAATGGCTTCGTGCCAAACATAACAATAACCAAGCTTCTTTGCCATATCAAATATTGTGAAATTCAGTACCCCAAGTTTTCTTTTATAATAAAATATGCTACTCTCACCTTGGGGTACTGAAAGGACTTTTTGAAAGTCAAATGCAGCAGTTAGTGTCATTTCAGGTGATTTAATTGCCTCAAGTTTGTCTAAATTTTTTTGGCATCTTGCATAATCTTTATTCTTTAAGTGAGCTTCTTGTTTTAACAGTTGTTCGTGTGTTATTGGCTTAGGTAGGTTTTTATATAATTGACATTGGTCACATACATCTTTTTTTGGTCTATGGAATTCTATGTTAAAATTTTTAACAACAATATCATGATATTGACGTTCTGTATTAGCTTGATTCTCATACTTTTCAGAATCGAACCACTCCATATATAGTTTAAACATTTTAGATAAATTAAGGTTACCATCTAGATATAATTTTGTAGTATTCTTTCTACAATAATGAGACTCAACAGGGCTTAGACTATTTACGTGATCCCGTACACTGCGAATCATTTCTTCGTTTATAACCCTGTGGTGTTTATCATGAGTACCGCGCAAGTCTCCGCTAAAAAGCCCTTTGTTGTATTTTTTTTTCATCACAGTTCTCAACAAACCATCTCCAATAGAAAATGTATTTAGAAACATGGTTTTACAAACCATTGTTGATTTATTATTTTCTATTAAATCTTCATTACTACATGGTAAATAGTAGCGCAATGTGAAGTTTCTTTTTGAAGGCCCTTCAGTGGTTATTCTGCGCTTGGTTATTTGTTCACACCACATTCTCAGAAAGTCCCATTGGCGTTCTCTATTTGCCAAGCACCAGAATTGCTGGAACAACTCTTGTCTGATGTTAGGATTAATTTTATCCTTGCATTTTAATCTGCAATCACAAGTGTTGCCAATAACTTTACCAGGCCTTTCCTTTCCGTTTCTGCTTGTATAAGCTTTCCCTGAATTCTTCAGCTCTTTTCGCTTTACATCTATCCATTCAGACTTGTGTATTGCCCTAACTCTTCCTCTGTCTCGTCTTTTAAGCATTTTCTTTCTTTTTCTTCCTGGTGGTGTCTCTTCAATATCAGAGTTGGACAAACCTTGTGTAGAACAGCTAAAAGAACTTGATTCTTGAATCACGCTAACTGTTTCTGTTGACAAAGGGCTATTTAGAGCGAGGTTTTGTTCCAAGACTCTTGGTGACAAATTTGTTGTTGATATCTCCATTTCAAATGCTGGAGATGGTATGTCTAGGGTACTAGTTAGATTAGGTATAGGCGAATCCATGGCCGTTAAAAAAATATCTTTTGATGAAATTACAGCTTCAGAAGCAAGTGAGGGTAAGTCATTAATAAGAGTATGTACACTATTTTCTGGGCTAGATTTTTTTTGGCTGGTATTATCTTGTAGGACATCTGAAAAAAGGAAATATCTTAATTATTTTTGTAGTTATTATGTAAGTAAAATTTATATGTATTTGTTTGACAACATCGCTATAGCGCGTTAAGCTGTTGGCCCCAGTTTCACTATACCAAATTGTAAAACTGTTTATAAAGAATAGTAGTTATTACTAACCTAAATCGGATTCTGTTAAAATGCTTTCCCACTCATTCATTTCTTCACACGTAAAATTTGCCCCGGGTGGTAATGGTGACACTGAAAAAAATAATATATATTCAAAAATAAATATTTTTTTTTTTAAATAATTATGTTAATGGTACTTATGCAAAATAATATCGCAAATCTCCAGCGTAAAAATACTTAACAGGTACTTAAAAGATAGATGGGTCCGCTGTAAATAAACATAAGTGGTAAATATGATAAAAGCATGAATAAACTTTCCGTATTAAAACTACTTACCTGGTAATAATGCAAACGTTGGCAATACTTTTTCCGACGAGAATAGTCTTATGTACCTCTTGAGTAAATTTACTCAGGACTGTAAACAATTACTTACCAACACAATTATTTCTTGAAAAAATTGCTGTATTAGTTTCAGTTTGTCTATTTTTCGCCAAATAATACATGTATTTTGCCCTGTGGCCACTCATTTTCTAAGAACTATTTGTAAAACTATATTTAAATCTAAAAAATCAGGAGTCTTTAATCGCGCGCCGTTTACTTGACACAACTGGCAGTTAAGGTGATTTTGCTTTGACATGAGGTCGCACGCTCAGGTGTAGAAACACATAACAGGCAAATGTGACAATTTTCGCGGAAAGGTTTAATATTTTTTACAGTTATGTCGAAATACGATTTCAGATTATTAACTTCCAAATTATTTTTTTTCACCAAATTTTTTTTGAACATAGATGACGTCATTCTGAACGCCGTTATACCAAAATTAGCAAATTACTTAAGTGGTAGATACGTGTTTATACTTAGGAGCGATCGATGTGACGTCATTCGCGCAAAAACAAATGTCAACGTGTGTTCTGTAGTCTACAGTTTCTTGTTTTCTCGGGTATTTATTGTCCTTTATTACGATAATTTGTGATAAGCAAACCTTTTCACTAACTTTTGAGGTGCAATAACTTTAAACTAAAATGCTTTTTGAGCACGAATGATGTCACAAAATGGCGGTGGAGTGATGTACTGTTTTGTACTGCGGTCGTGGCAGATAAAGTTTGAACCCTTTTATTTTTGTGTTATTACCCTTTAAAAAATGTTTAATATTTGTTGTTAGGGTCTAATATAGTTACTCTATCAATTAATGAAATAAAAAAAAAACATGCATATTCCCTATTGTATTTAATGAATTAAGTAGCGCCATTAGTTATTAACATTTGAATTATAACTCGATTTGAGTAAAATTAATTTATCATACTAGCGCATGGGCGTATATAGGGTCGCACAATTTGATAATACCAATTTGCTCGTGGTCATTTACATTGTGCGTAGATTTTTCCGAGAGGATAAGGGGGACAAATAACCCTAGAGACGTCCATGTACTAGCGCCCGACAGTTCTATGTACCCACTTACTTACTCGTATAGTTCACCGGGTAAACACGCCGGGGGCAGATGGGAAAATTTCAGGATTTAGGGACTCATTTTGATAATACCAATTTGCTAATAATTCCTAATGCCAGTAGTTAGTAAAAAAGTTTATTTTGTAAAAAATTCAAGTTTGTAAAAATTACAATAAAAAAGTTACATGTATTTTTTTCCATATGTGTCTGGTTGAAGTGTGGTTTGCGTTGTTAAAGAATATATCATTTCAAACAATAGACATATTTTCTAAGTTTACAAGTAGTGTATATTTAAAGATATTCAATTGCACTTATTTTTACATTTTTTTTTTTTAAATGAGGCTCCTCAATCCTGAAGCGCATCGTTATATGCTTTGCAGCCGTTATGAGTAGATTATAGCTGTGACCAAACTTGTTTTATCTAATGTAGGACACGTGTCAAGATCGTAAGTAGGTAATGCTACTTGTAGTATTATTTCTTCTGTGGTAATGCTAAATGTTACATTTAGGCACATTCGGCCACAGAATATTATTGGATAAGTTATTTTTCAGAATAATTACTTAAGTAGGTACATACGAGTATAATTTTTTTTCGAGTTTGCGGGATTTAAAAAATAAAGAATTGATTGATTGAATTTTATTCGCGTCCAATATCTAATATCAAGTTAATAGAAAAAAATCAATCCATTGCTTTGAGAGGCGTTTGTAGCAAAAGCAACTACCTAATAGATTGCAGCCTGATGCATTTATTTGGCAACCACGCTAGGAACATACAACAGCACATATTGTTATCGACCACATTCATGGACTTTGTGGATCTGCTAAATCTAACATCAGGTAGATACAAAGTCACATGCTTTGCTCCATTAAATAAAAAGCTTTCCAGTAGGTATAGTGATGAGTTAGCCGCCTTGTTCCAAATGGCTCACCAACCCCGACCTCTTTTGTTAGATTTTATTTTTTAAGTAGGTATTTTAAACACAGTAATTTATATTTAACAATTAACATACCACAAGTGAGTTACCGATTTTTTGTAGTTTTTCTTAACGACCTACCCATAGGTATGTAATAATAACGGCTAATATTTGTTTGTTCTTACACATTGCATTTCTTACTTATTTTTTAATTCTTAATTTACCAATTTAGTTGCATTTACCTTTGTATAAGTACCTATTGTATGATATTGTTATCTAATTTTAATTAGTTTATATTTTACAAATAAACATTGTTTTTGTCAAATAGTGTTTTTGACTGTCAAACCCACTCGTACCCTATCATCTTCTTGCCATTGGATGTGCTACACCCACAGCAGCACGACCACAACAACAACTTGTTAGGTGTTGCCTCCGAATACCATCGGCGAAATGAGGATGGGTTAATCCCTCCGCTGGGATCCTGAGGCCGTTTAAACGGTTCCCGGGAGCCAATTTGGCACCCGTGATGGTATTTATATAATTATTTTAAACCCACTCGTACCCCTATCATCTTCTTGCCATTGGATGTGTTACACCCACAGCAGCCGTAGCACGGCCACACCACGACAAGACATGAGAGCGTGTCCGTTGACAATCTTGCCCATCAGTCGCAGCACGGCCACCGCAACACAAGACTCATGTTTTGTGTTGCTCGAGTTGGGTGTAAAGAAATCTCTGGCGCCGCGATAACGGCCGCTGTGTCTTTGTATTTGGTCATACAGTATTTCGTTATTGGGACTATACTAAATCCCCCAGGATTATTTCGCATTTCCCCAAAATCAAATGGAGCCACCTCGTGGGGGATTTGCGAGAAATAGATTTCTGAAATCCCCCACGTGATGGGGAATTTCAGCAATAATCTCGTTATAATGGAAGGTACAAAACAGAAAAAAAACAAATAGTTAGAAAAATATTTATTTGTCATTCATAAAAAAACATAATAAAACGCAATATTACTAATAAAATTCGCATCAACATACAACATGAATAAACGTTCACAATCGCTTAATTTGTCACATTTCGTATTCTACAAAACAATCGCCTATAGAGAACTGTAAAAAAAATACCTGTGTATTATGAGTACCAAGCGATTGAAGTTAATTTAAGAAAATCAAGGCCCTGAAGGTTTACGTGAGAGACATTACTAAACCTAATCTGAGGTTTAGGTTTAGCAAAACCTGTCTAAACTCCTCCACGAAACGAGCTCCCAAAAAGAAAATATAAGTATATACCATAAATATTGTCTTGTCATAAATATTGTAACGAAAAAAAAATTTTTTTTGTATTGCAAATTACAAACATTTATTACTTTTACAGTGTGTTAGTTTAATACATCAATACTGTTACAATTTAAAAAAAAACATTTGAATTTGGGATCTGTCATTTTTATACGATTGTTCACCGTGTTTTCTCATTTTGGCGCCAAGATAGCACCTAGAACCATGTCACGTATTTTAAAAGATGACTTAGGACTTGCAGCCTATAAGAGACGCACTGGTCATTTCTTAACTGATAATTTAAAAAAGAATAGGGTGGTAAAATCTAAACAACTACTGAAGCTGTACGCAAAGGGAGGTCACGACTATGTATAAGGATATTATGATTCGACCTCCATTAAAAACACCTAATAAGACTACATTTTTGCTTTTTGGTAATACTATTATTATGATAACCCCCTTCACACACTTCGTCGGTTATACGGAAACCGATTGCTTTAAGAGCTCTCCGAGGCACTAGTGGTGTTGTTAAACAAATGTACATACATTTTCAGATTAAAAGCTCATTGGTACACACTAGGGTTTGAACCAGAGACCTTAGTTTTTTAAGTCTAAGGTCTAACCAACTCGGCCACCACGTAAGGAATATATTAATAATAAATTTAAAAGTTGTTTTTATATAAATAAATATGTTATCTGCAAATAGCTGCCAGCAGTATTCCTTCATCACAAAACTTCCCATAGGAACATTTTCCGTCCTGTCTGTCGCTGCGAGTATTTTGTTTCCCGGAGCTCGTCTCGTACAACAAATAGTTGGTCAAAATATATGAGACATACGCGGGGGAATGGTATATGTCATCAGACGAGCGCCATCTTTAATTATTTTTGAACCATTCTATGTCTAAATAAACAGAAGAACTGATCAACAGCGCGTATCTCGATCATTTGTGCCGTATGTATAAGTATTAATTTTCTACTTTTGTGTATAATGTAGGTACCTATATGTATACAAACAAACATAAATGTATGTATATTTGTATTAGTTTATTAAAATTAAGCACCCGACTGGACTTCGTGCACAAATTTTAGGCTGAGTTGCATCACTTTAACGAACACTTAAAGTAATTGTAACGATTAAAGTTAATAATGGCGTCGAATGTACCAGCTGTCATTCGACTTGTAAAATAAAACTTGTATATTCGACGCCACACTTTAATTATCATATATATTATACAATTGTTGTTCACAATTTGGAACTTGTAGGTGTACACATATAATAAATAAGTTTCATTATGAATTGAACTTCATTAAACCTTTATTAATAGGTTTTTTTAAAAATGTATAATTTGCAGCAATTCTCAAATGATAAGAAGTTCAAACGATATGACCAGTACTAGTTAGCTATTTTATGAATTGTCCGGGCGATTGGTGATGTGACCACGACCGGGGGCCTTACCAAACAGCCAATCGATAATCGAATCGAAATACCCATCGAAAGCCAAATGTATGGTATGTGACGTTTCTCGTCGATCAGGCTCTACCCATAGAGTAAAATTTCTATACATCTTTATCGAACGACGAGGCGATTCAATTGGCGATCGTGTTCTTTGGTCGGGTCCCGGGCCACGACATGTTCCCGCAAATGTGTCGCACTAAACACACGGATTCCTCATCCTACTTATAATTAATAATTTTACTAATTTGTAACAATCTAAAATTTATTAATTGCTACCTAACAAAATTTATTATATTAACATTAAACTTGCTTTCTTTTCTCCTTGTTATTATTTGAATAACGCAATAATTAGGTTAATTGATAATATTGTTGTGCGTTTATCCGAATCTAAATTTATAAAAAGCCAGAGGTCATTTAATTCATAAAATTATAGATAAATCGGCAACAAAGTACTGCGGCATTACACAATCCGAATTACGTTTGTAGCAAAAAGTTAACATGTAGATAAGTACCGCCATACATATTTATTTATAACTAAGTAATACGTAACCAATAAGCAAAACATCCTATGTGTGCGGGCTGGCTCGTGCGTGCGGAGTCCATGAATGTGTGCGGCTGTCACTTGGTCCACCCCCTCCAGAGGGACGCGAGGGAGGCGGCGGCGGACGTCACGAGGGAGGGCGCAGGCGCGGCCGCGGGCGGAGAACTGCCCAACTCTTCTACCTGTAACATATATTCATTTAAAAAAATCCACGAAAGCAATAAGCTTATATGGGAACATTCCGCTGTAAAAGAGGTAAGCGAATGATACGGGATTAAAACAAAGAACACTGCTGTTGGAAACAACAATTCATAATAATATGTATTTTTAATTTGTTTAATAAAAAACCTAATGTCAAATAATTTATTTGACATTGTCAGTCAAAATGTCGTAAACTTAAGTATTAAAAACTAAATAATTAAATAGTTTTTAATAATAACGGCTTTTGATTTTAATATAGGCAATCACCCGATAGCTAGCTAATTGAGGCATTAATTTCTATCAACTGGGTCATCTCCGCCAGACCTGGGATCTAAATCTATCAAATGAATTTGATATCAGCTAAGTTGTAAAGGATTTTTTTTTTTAATATTGTCTTGGATATCCAATTAATTTACGGCGGATTCTTATAATCCATACTGTGGATTTATACAGTAATGGTCATTTTATTTAACTGTCTAATTCTGTGTGAAAATCAACAAATCCTTTAATACCGCGAAAGAGTGTCCGAGTTTAACAATGGCATAGATATACGTGGTTTTCCCATTTAACCCAACTGAATGTACATTATTGAGAACACAATTAGCGACAAATAAATTAGCTGTTTGGGCGGATTCGGGCGAAGTAGGCCACCGTGCTACAACAGGTAAAGCAATGAGCATACTTGTTCTACGTCGCTCCAGTGCAGATGCTCGGGCTCGTCGTCGTCGCTGTCGGCGTCCCGCAGCGCGTCGCCCCCCGCCTCCCCGCACACCTCCCACATCACCCACCCGCACACCCTGCAACAACGCCGCACACTGTTACACACACTGCAACAACGCCTCACACTGTTACACACACTGCAACAACGCCTCACTATTACACACACTGTGATAACACCGCACGCAAACACACTGCTACAACACCGCACACTGTTACACACCGCACACTGTTACACACACACTTCAACTACGCTGCACTCTGTTACACACATACACACACTGCAACAATACCGCACGCAGTTACACACGCACTGCAACAACGCCGCACACTGTTACACCCACTGCACTGATACCGCACACCGCTACACACACACACATACTGCAACACTACCGAACACTATTACACACACAAACACTGCAACAATACCTAACATTATTACAAACACACCACTGCAAAAATACTGCACACTGTTACATATACTGCAACAATACACACAGCTACACACGCACACACTGCATTTTTTTCCAGGTTTTAGGATTACACCTATGTCGAGTTAGCAGTGTTTAAACAATTATTCTTATAGTGTGTAAAGTAATACTGACCGGGCTACACTAGGATCGTCGTTGGTGACGGCGCAGGCGATCCTGTCGAGCGCCAGCAGCGTGAGCGCGGGCGGGCGCACCCCGGCGCGCGCGCTCACGGCCCACAGCGCCCCGCACAGCCGCCGCCCGCGCCCCCGCAACGACCCCGCGCCCTCCCCCCACTCTCGCACCGACAGCGCCCCCGGAGGCCGCCAGTCCAGGAACCACGCCAGCAGCGTCGTCAGCTGCGCCGCCAGCCAAAGCGCCGCGTGCGTGCGCCGGTACGGGAACTCCACCTCACACTCCATTGACTCCGAGCGGAGGCGCTCCTCTGCAAATAAATCGTTTATCTCCAGCATCAGATATATCCTGTACAATTCCATGAATCTTTAACTCAGACTCGCAAAATGATAAGAGATAACCTTTCTTTATATAGATTTTCACATCCTTTCATGGAATAGCGTCATAAATCTGTTAAAATCTAAATTATAAATAGTAGTGTGTAAAAGTGAATAAAACAGGTTCAGCATTTCCAGTTTGGTTTACTTTTGCATACTGCTACCTTTTGATATTTGGATATTGTATAAAATGAAAAAATAATGGTTTAATAGACCATAACTCTTACTCATATAAAAAACTTTGTGTTTTAAGGTTTATTTAGATGTAATTGTCTTTCTTTATTTACTGTTATGTTAATAATATTTATAAAGAGCGGGCCACCTAACTCATGTGCTTATGTACCTAAAAGGTGTACCCCATCCTAAGAAATGTTTTAGGCAATAGCCTTTCTTAAAATTAAATCATTTTTATTTATACACACACCTCTGTGCATACTGTTTGATGGAATTGGATACCATGATTTTTTTTATTGTAACATTATGAAAGTATAAATAAAACATTGGAACTTAATGAAAACTTGCTTCTGCCTATATACATATTCATAATGCCTGCCTGGAGATTTTGAATTGGATCCTTAGTACACAGACTGACACTAATGATCCAATAATGTTTAATGGGGATATAAAGTAGCCATTAGTATAGTATTACAACAAATCATGAAAGCGCTTAATGTACATAGTGAGTGTTTGGCTGGCAACTAATGACTTACCAGAACTCTGCAAATTAGAGAAATCACAGTCAGCAGGTAGCCATGGAGCCACCACATGAACCCTGGTCCTCTTCCCCTCCTCTCCTCGGGAATGCCCCAAATCATCATCTTTGGAGTCCACCTGGAGAAACTCCAACTCATCTGTACTATCACTGAAATATAGTACATAAGAATATTTACTTTATGCTATAAAGCTAAGGACAGAAAATATAATCATTGCTTAGCCTAAGCCAATTGCTTCCAACTGTCAAAATGTACTTTTTAATATACAGTGGAGAACTGATTTACACATTTAAAATCCTCAAAGGCAAATATGTCATGTTCAATTTTAACAAAACTATATTTCTTCATTGGTACAATGAGATGAAACTATAAACTATGTATTAACAACATACTGGGTACAACAGACTACCACTGTATCATCAATTATTCTGTTATAAATTAGACAAACACCTATTAAATAATAAAATACACAATGAATAAAATATAGAAGTACCATTGTTTTATCAATATGTATACACTGTTTTTTTACAAATTTAACCATTTTCAAAATTTGTTTGATTGTCTTATTATAGATTTAATTTTTTTGGAAAAGAACAAAATCAATCACAGTGCAGGTGACAGTTAAAATGCCTTTAAACCTACTTCACGGTCTCAAGTCCGAGAATGGGGCAGTTCATTACCCTGCCTTCCAATCAAACGATGGATTCGGCACCCGCATGGAGGATCCATGGATAGCTAAGAACATTGTCTCATTCAAAATTCTGTATAGGTTACATTGTTTTTCGTCAACTGAATTTACCTTGGTTTGGCTTGTGTCATTACCTAATGAAACTTATTAATAAATATGCCTACAAAATAATATATTTATTTAGTCAGTTGTTCTGTTTTATTAGATAAATATTAGAAGGTTTATATAATTACCTTGTATCATAAGTTACATAAACAGGAAATATATATCTTATTAATTGTCTAATCCTGGCTCTCCTTAGGGCAGCCAGGGCATTTGCCTGGTCTTCGTATGTGTTGCACTTGCTTTGCATGTCACTCCGTTGCTGAACTGCCAGCTTTCCGAGAGCCGCCACTCTCTTCTCATACTTTGGCAATTTCTGGCCTAACTCTGTATTAAAATCTTTTAATTTGTTAACTTCTAAACGTTTCTTCTGGATCTGAAGTCGCCTTTCCTCTATAGCTAGTTGTATCATTTTAATCCTTTCCCGGCATTGTTTTGTGGAAATTTCTATATCTTCCTTTCTGCGTTTAGTTTTCAATATTATTTCACATCTATCTTGAACATATTTTCTATTTGATTTTAACCTATATAACTTTAGCTGCTTTTCAGCGAATCTAAAAAATACACAGTCTTATAGATTTTATAACATTTTGGTGCTAAGTTTCATAATTGATGATTGAATATTTTTTTTATTTGAGGAGATGTTTGTCCCTCTCTTCATAAGGCACATTAGAGACTCATAACTAATTAAAACAATATGAATCCATGACATTTTAAAAGATTGTTTACACCATATGGATTAGAAATTTTAATTTAATTTTAGTTACTTAGATATATTAAAATATGTGTGCCTACCTTACTAATAAAAAATACATGTACACAAATGAATGAACTACCAAACGTACCTGTCAGCGTATGGCATAGTAGAATTTACAAAATTTCCAGCTTTTATACAATCTGCACAGTAAAAGTTTTTCTTGATAGTATAACAAAGGATACATTTTGTATAGTGACTCTCACTTTCCGTAGACGATATCCTAAAGTCCCTCGGAGCAGCACTGTCAGAAAAGAAACTCAACGCCATGATATTTAAATATAATAAATTTGTCTACAACGCCATTGTGAAAACAAACAATTTGCGAAAACAACAATTACTTTCAAACGAATAACACTACTTAAACCTTTACATAAAATTACACAAAATAAAAAAAGAGTACGTCTTACGAACAGACTGTACATAGAACGAGTAGTTTAATTTGGTCGCATTATAATCTTGAGTATTTATAAAATATTTATACTTTATTCTCAGCTGGGAATTGTCAATTTGCGTTCCTTTTTATAAAATAATGAACTTCACGTTTCGTAACACCTTTGAGTGTTATTTCTTTTAGGAAATTTAAGCAAATAAAGGAAACACATTTAGTATACTTTATTAGTTTTAGATTAGCGAAACGATTCGGAATAGCATAAAGTTAATAACTTTATGCTATTTCGAAACGTTTCGCTATACCAAGTCACAGTCAAAAATTTTTTTTTTTTTTTTGTAACTAGTAATAGTTACAAACGTTTTGTAATAGTTACCGTGAGCCGGAGAGCACCCCATAACTTATTAATTACGTTTCGGTTATTTATAAATTAAACTTATTCTCTATAAATTCAATAATTGTTTAAATAATGTCATTTTTGTCTTGTATATAAAAAGAAAGATAGATTTTTAATATTAAACAGTATGAATAAATATGGAAGTGCTCTAAGGCTTAAAATCGCATTTCTTAACATTAGAATAAAAGGTAGCCTTTTCCCATACAAAACAAAATCTATTATGACAATTCAACTCAAGGTCCAAGGTAAAACCGACCAAGTCATGTTTCGGTTTTAGTCTGTGGGTTTACCAGTTTTCAGGAGACTACTTCTTGTATCAATTTCTTGTCACCACCTCGATGCCTCATTTTATGGTGAGTCTTGGCTACTTGGCTAGTTTTCATATACGAATTATATTATAGCCTTAGCAAGTTCTAAACCTGCTACTTGTCGGTTCTTATTTTATTATTCCGAAAATTTGGCTAGCCTAAATATTCTTGAGTCCTAAAAATTACGTTCGTAATTTGCAAATGCTAGAAAATAAAGAGACCAGCTGAGCAGCCAATAACGTGGTTTGGATATGGCCGAACCGACACAGGCCGAGGGGATGGGGATATGTGGGGAACGCGCTTAACGAGCCGCTTCAATTAGCTTTTCATTTTTATTTTTGAGCTGCGAATAAAATTTCGTTACCTACATCAATGCTACAGTATGAACTGGTTTAATTGCGAGGACGATCTCAAAGAGACTGCAAATAAATGAAACTGAGACTCATTCCATGTTTGGGGAGGCCCGAATGTTTTGGGGCTGGATTATATAATCACGGTCACAAGTAACTGGACAATTTTGTGTGGTTCAATTTTATACTCCATAAGAAGATCGCAAGATATATTTAATAAAAGGATTTATTAATATAATGATAATATTTGTAGGCACAATTTACACATATGGTCACAAACTAAGCTCTACGCTTACTATGTGTACCAGAAACAACAATCTAATTCATATTATATTTATTGATTTTTTTTATAAATACCCAGACCATGGCAACATACCCTTATGGTAAGACCAGAGGCGTCTCGACCACGTACATCTTCCGTCCCCCTTCGACCGCCATAGTATAAATTTTTTCACATGTCAATAATATTATAAATAAATGTTTGTTAGATACGCAAAAACGGCATAACGTATCAGGATGAAATATTGGTGCAAGGAATACCTGGAATATATACGTAGACAATTTTTTCGTTCAACGTAGTGTAAAAAGTAGTAGTGTAGTGGAAAGAGAATGGAAAAGATTTAAGACAAACGTCCTAGACACATACGGTATTTCTGGCAATGTGAGTGGAAGAAGAAACAAAGAACAAAAGGTAAAATTGGTATAGTCCGTTTCACGTAATAATTCCCGCAAAAATCGTGGAAGTAATAAAATTACGAGATAAAAAAATGGTGCTAAATATTAGTATAATGGTCTTATAAGGACACTGCATCCGCAATCGCGAAGTCTGCGTTCTCCAAATACACACTTCTATATTAGGCAAAAATTGTGAAACACCTAGCTATTAATTTACTTTTAAACTAGAGCCTAGAATTTCAAATCTGTAGCACCTTCCATTACTAAGATATTTCTGTTCCTTTCATTTAATTTATCCCCCCTTCCACCCAGTTGCATATTTACGTATGGGCCAACTGGGCCATTGCCCAGGACGGCCAATTGTAGGCGGCGGCACTGGTCAGTAACAAAAACCTAGGGCGGCCAGATTTAAGTGACCCGGGCGAGACTGAATCAAAATAATCGAATCCCCTGCTTCCACCTCCTTGAGATTCGAATTAAAAAATAATCCATTCTTGGTGGGCCCTACAATACAAAAGTGTCGTTTTAGGAATAAAACAACTGTCAATAAAAAAAAGAATACATCGAACGTCCCGTACGTACACACACGTATACCTAATTAATATTTTTGTTCCGAAGATGATGTCCGAAAAAGATATAAATTCCATTACAGTAACGATGTAATCTTGTTATATACACATCACATACGTCGGCTAACGAACGAATCGCAACAATACATGCAGGTTTTATTCATATTTCCCGCGCATTGTTGTCAAATTATAATGAAGCAAACAATTTAATTGGGAAACGTTTTGAGAATGAAAATGTACATACTTTGAGACCATATCGAGACCTGCGACGGGTGTATAGGGTTGTGCATTTGCCATGGCACTTCTTAGAGCTGATTGGCAAACTGTAGTTACCTACAGTAAAACGTAGGTTCTAATATTGTTACAACGTCCATATCTGATGCTCGGTGCGTCTACAGTGGTACCTACAACTGTAGACACGCCGGTACCCTCTTGTAGTACCATAGTACGTACCCTGTTGTAGTACCTAGTATAGCGGCTATGCTGGACATGCAGATGTGCAGCATAGCCGCTATACACTAGGAGCTCCTTCCAGGAATCATTTGATGAGAAAATTCTAACCAACCCTCTGTTTTCTGTTTTACATTGATATAGAACAAAATGTAGAAAAAAAAAACCTACCAGGATGGCTGGTTAAACCTGACTTTGTGAAATATTTCTAAATAGAGTAGTGACAGTTGGAGTGTGTAACACTTACTTCCACGCTCATAGAGTACGCCTTTCCGTGTGCGGACTACACATACACCATGGACGAAGACCATTGGTAACAACATGCCAGAAATAACATGAAAATCTAAGGAGCATTGAAGGAAGTAAAAAACTGACAAATCCGTATTTAGTAAACAGTGTAGACATTAGTCATGCCTATTTAGGTGCAACTATGTGTAATGTGTCCGTTTATAATAGTTAGTAGTTTTGGTTTGAATTACGTACAAAATATTATTACTTTTATAAACATAAAAGAATAAAAATGGCATAAATCATATTTCATACCGCAGCATTTTGATGGAAATAGACAAAAGCTGACGCTGAAAACTTTTCTGGTTTGAAAAATGCGGGTTCATATTTGAGAATAGGATAAAAACGCAATCTGGTCGCGGTTTAATTTCCGCATTTGTTATCATATATCATACATCAGCCCGGCGTCTGATAACAGTCTGTGCTGTAATAACTTTTATTTCCTGGACGGCCTTTTGCTATGTAAATAAAGCTTTGTCAGATGTTGGCGCGATGTGACTTACCTACCACTAGCAGAGGACAGGACAACATTTAATAGAATTCATTCACTCCAGAGATATTAAACCATAGATATGTATTAAATTTTTTTTTATAAATCGGAATTCCGCTTACTCCGGCACGGGTTTAGTGAAGTGCGCGGTTATAATTTACGGTGATCAACTGTCATACTTTAACTTGTTACATTGAAAAACCTTTAATAAAAAAAAAAAGAAAATCAGCTCACGAATGCTTCTTGGAGGTATGGACTTCGTACCCGTCATTTTAGCTTATGCCGCTTAGATAATCAGAGTTTGTTAACCAGTATTGAAACAGTAAAATTTTACATTAATGATTTTTTAACTTATGTTTTGCTTAGCGCTTTTATTAATCTTTTCTTTTGGACTGTAATATTGACTTGACTCGATTGTGTATCAATAAGTTTTAAATCTTTAAAAATATGTAGGTACATTTGTTTAACAACACCACTTTAGTGCCTCGGAGAGCACGTTAAGCTGTCGGTCCCAGTTTTACTATATCAACTAATAAAACTGTTTATAGATAGTTTAATGAGTCTATCGAAAGTTCGGTGTAGACTCATACTACGACATAGCTACGACGAGGTGGGATTAAAAGGCCCTCCGCCGGGGCCGTCTAGGCGGTCTCTGGCGCCGTAAGGTACCCGTGATGATATTTATATTTATAAATATTGACTCAACTAATTCCAATCAGTATAACCAAACACATAACGCAATCTTACACGATATAGCTAAGATTTCTAGCCAAATCACCCGAATTAGGCAACTCGGAGAAGGAGCAGGAGTCGCCTATAGTTAGGACAGCTGATGATTTCCCAGGAGAGCTGCACACTCCTCAAATTGGACTCGGGCTTCATTTGAATTGTAAACGATATAATGTCCGTAATAATAAATATCAATTTTCATGCAAATTTTTCAACTATAAATTCGTAATTCAATTTTGGGAATATTTGTCATGTGCGACAAACATAACCAAATTATTATAAAATTGGATGAGGGTATGCTCTACTTATATATCAACACTTTGAGCTCCTTATATAACACATCTTCTCATATACTTGGTGGCCGAGTTTTATGTATACGATAGACAACCAATAAGTATTTAATAAAAAAAAACAGTTAATTTGTTCGATTACATTACTATAGATAGTGCCTCGGGGAGCACGTTAAGCTATCCGTCCCAGTTTCACTGTAACTGTAAAACTATCATATATATTTTTTAAACGCATGAGAAACGCACGGTATGAGAAATTGTATCTACCTGTTGTACCTACCATCTAACTGCAGACTTACAAAGTCCATGAATGGGGTGGATCAATACATTGCTGTTTAATAATATTTATTAATTGTAATCATATTGCGACATATCTCAGCACAAACGTTTTCATTTAATTACCTGGTTAACATCTTATCAGAACGCTTTTTATAAAATAATATTTTTAAATAAGTACTTATTTTTGTTTTCGTTTTTAACTAAGTATTTTATTCTACAAATAATTATTAATTTACAAAACATGTAAAGTAGCCAGTTAACCTAATAATAATTTTATTATTTAACCCTTTCGGCGCTCTCGACTTTCGGTTCGATAACTGTCAGTTTCATTGGAATATTGCTCCGTTTCAGGTTTCGTCGGGAGAAGGGATTCCAAGTGTCACGTGTCTCTCTGTCTATATATACTCTACATAAATAATCCTTTGTGTCGTTCACAAAAATACAAAAAAGGCGAAACGTATGGGCATATTGGTATTTTAAATGTCTGCTCTACGCTAGATCTAAAACTTTGACCTATACCATAAAACCGTTTAAAACAACGCTTGAAGCAAGTATGTGTTTTATGGTCATGTTAACTTTTGACCTTTATTTTTTTAAGGTAGAATTCGTTTTTATCTATTTGGAGATCAATACCAAACATTTTCAAGAAACTGGACGTAAGGGTCTTAGAATGTGAACCCTTGTATGTCTGACATAGAACAGGTCAAAGACCTAGTGTGAGTTTTTTAATGTTCATTATCAACTTTTATGAGGACGGCTTAATCCCTCCGCTGGGACCCTGAGGCCGTTTAAACGGTTCCCGGGAGCCAAATTGGCACCCGTGATGGTATTTATTTATTTTTATTTATTTTTATCAACTTTTCCCCAATCAGATAAGCTTATTTTGACAGTCTGAGATAATAAAGCGACCATAATGGTGGAGCGTTGACGATTGACGTGATAGCGTGGTTAAAAAAACTCAACACTTTAGGACCCAAACCGGTTGTAGGTATAAAATTGACAGATCGTTTGTTAGCCTGGTATATGCGTGTATGTTTATAACTTCACTTTACTTACTTCAATTGGCTTCAAAAACGGTCCAGTTTATCAATTCGGTTGTTGTTGTTTTTTTGGAGAATACTAAAAATGAAAGGATATCCTTTCAGCTTGGTCCCATATTAAATTAATCAAACTCGTTTCAGTAGTTTGGTTTTAAATATGTCATTCTGTGGTGTTTACAGTCACTAGAAAAGTCCCAAAGAACTGCCAACCTTCCTGCTTTATAGGCAGCACAGACCATAGTTTTTATTTATTGGATCATAGCTTTTGATCGTGACGGTCATATATGATATACCTCCTACATAGGTATATGAATAAATGTTTAGTAATAATAAATACTTTGGTAGGTAACTATAGCTCCGGAAATGTAATTCAACAAAGTAATATACAATACCTTGTACAATATACGAAATTTGATATGCTTAATACCGATTCAATTTACATTTTAGCGTGTAATTTGTAGAAGTATATAAATATTTTAATAATTAATTATAATTTAAATAATTGAAAAAGTTGTAGACTGATCGGCAATATGCTTGGAAAACAATATTTGTGTATTTTGGTATTAGCTCTGAGCGTATGTGGCGGGTTGTGTGGTGTGCGCCAATGTCAGCAGGAGGAAAGAAGTAAGATTTGTCGCTATATTATTTCTAAAACTGCACCCTAAACAAACATATTTCACTGTCTCAAAGGTAAGCTGGTGGAAAAAGCCCAATGTATTAAGCTCGCTTATGTACGATTTTGTACAATAAAAAAAAATCACCAAGGAAATTATGAATCCCGAACGTGGCAAAGGATTCGTTGAGCGAAGAGAAATCTTAGGAGTTGTTTTTCTTTATATTTCAGAATTACAAGACGGGGGAGTGTACAGCGAATACTCCGGAAGTATCCAGCCTTACCAGCCTACTGCAGTGTTTAAGGTATCACAGCTTACCAGCTGTCGGACAACATTATAATTAAGAACTTTTCGTTTTGCTTTACTTTCAAATTTTAATAACTCCAGGCCACCAGTTTTCATTACCAAATTATATCCTATGAGTTTGTATCGATATCTATTATAGTTGAGTATAAAAGTTAAACTCCACACCACGCAGTTAGGTACTTGTCTAAATCTAAGGCTGAGTTGCAACAAAATAAACTCTCTGTAATTGTAACAATTAAAGTTGAAAATGGCGTCGAATGTACCAGTTTTATTTTGAAAGTCGAATGACAGCTGGTACATTCGACACCATTTTTAACTTTAATCGTTACAATTACATTAACAGACACTCTGGTGCAACTCATACATGGTGTCATTGCTTAGGTACTAGTTTGTATGAAAACATTTTTTTTTCACATCGGTTCCATAGGAAACGTTTTTGATTTGATCAGAGACCTGGAGCCTTACATTACCAAAAAGTACTACTTTTCAAAGTCATCATGATCTGAAACAAATCTACTGTTTAGATTTGTTTTGTTAGATTTGACTTTGAAAGCTGGTACTTTGGGCTAGGCCAAATATATAATTTTGTTTATGTATTTAGTCTACATAAACGTATTGATTTGCAGATAGACTGTAACTCCGTATGGCACGTGATAGCGAACGCCTGCGACGAGAACCCCCCGGAGATCGCGGTCAGTCCGGATCTCAAACAGATCCACATCAGGCGCACGTTCGGCAGCCCGAGCATCGCCGTGTACAAGGTCAAGTATGGCTGCGCTCCTTACTAACAAAATATTATACTTTACTACATACATAATAAATTATATTGAAAAAAATGTTTTAGTTTTTTATCGTATCTACATCATAAATCCCATTTATACAAAAATCTTAATAATAAGATTACATTTTATCCAACATACTTAAAACGGTAACATTTTTAAGCCAGTACAATTTTGATTATTCTTTCGTACCATTTCTAATGAGGAGTTTTCCAGTAGTTATTATTTAACGCAACAGATGGCGTTTATCAATTCGGTTGTTGTTTTTTTTGGAGAATTCTGATAATTCTAATAATCTGAAAGGATATCCTTTCAGCTTGGTCCCATATTAAATTAATCAAACTCAGTTCAGTAGTTTGGTTTTAAATATGTCATTCTGTGGTGTTTACAGTCACTAGAAAAGTCCCAAAGAACTGCCAACCTTCCTGCTTTATAGGCAGCACAGACCATAGTTTTTATTCATTGGATCATAGTTTTTGATCGTTACGGTCATATATGATATACCTCCTACATAGGTATATGAATAAATGTTTAGTAATAATAAATACTTTGGTAGGTAACTATAGCTCCGGAAATGTAATTCAACAAAGTAATATGCAATACCTTGTACAATATACGAAATTTGATATGCTTAATACCGATTCAATTTACATTTTAGCGTGTAATTTGTAGAAGTATATAAATATTTTAATAATTAATTATAATTTAAATACATGAAAAAGTTGTAGACTGATCGACAATATGTTTGGAAAACAGTATTTGTGTATTTTGGTATTAGCTCTGAGTGTATGTGGCGGGTGGTGTGGTGTGCGCCAATGTCAGCAGGAGGAAAGAAGTAAGATTTGTCGTTCATTCGTACCATTTCTAATGAGGACTTTTCCAGTAGTTGTTATTTAACGCAACAGATGGCGTTTAGTCGCTATCTACAAAAACTGTCAAAATATAAAATACACCCAAAATTTAGGGTAAATAGGGAAACAAATACCTTTATACGAATAATTTATAAAATTTACTTAACTTTGTTTAACATATACACTAATATCCTGAGTACTTTGCCTTACGGCTCCAACTTAAGCAATATTTTTTCTTTTAAAAATCATTGTATTAGTAATTAAATTTGAATTTCTAAGGTACCATAGTCTTTTTTACGAAGTTTTTCTTGACAGGGTATCTACTAAAGATTATAGAGAGCAAGAATAACGAGTAAGTAGATACATATAAATGTGACAAAATATGGTAAAAATATAACACGTCTTGCAATACCAAAATTTAGTTTTAATTCATAGAGAATTTAGAGTCTATATTTGAGTAGTCTATATAGAAATATAGACTACTCAAGTATAGAAACAGCCTCTTTTGACAGTTTTTAGTGGATATCTCTCCTGCTGCCATCTAGTGGAATATTTTGGAACCGGCAAAAAGAAAACTCTTCATTATATTTTCTCAACTTGATGTAGTGGAAGTTTGTGCAAGAGGAATTCCAGCAAAGTTTGCATTGTCTATTGAAGGATCTGACGTTCCGAGATCAGCCGTCGGAACTTTTATGCAGCGTGTTTCCAAGATTCCAACAGGATCATGGTTGAATAGAGAGGGTTGTGAACACAGTGCAGGTGAGAGTTCAAAAGGACACTGCAGTTCATTCCCCTGTCTTTCAACCACGCGATGAGCCCGGCGCCCGCACGGTGAATCCACGGATACCTAAGAACATTGTCTCTTATACTTTTGAATTATAAATGTTGTATCGAAATATAAAATAAAAAAATTATAACCAAAAGCAGCAACGTTTTAATTCGGAAAAATACTTGAATTATGTTTTAGTTTATCGCAACAGATATACACTAGCATTTATAATTTTGGTAACAGAGGCTCTATCATGGGTTTGCGCACTGTAGCAACGTAACGTATTTGAATACGTAACGTGAGCAACAACCAATAGGATTGCTTTATTCAACCCTGTTACCAAAAATAAAGCGGCCCTATTAGTTGTTGCTCACGTATACGTTTTGGAATACGTTACGTTTGCTACAATGCCTAAACCCATGGTAGAGCCTCGTGGTAGAGCATGGTAGTACAATTTTATTGTTTCTTGTAAATAATGCTATCAAATGTAAGATTTGATATGCTAATACCAATTAAATTTAGATTTTAGCGTGTAATGTGGCGGTGAATTATGAAAGTATTTTTTTATTTTATTTTAATTAAGATCGACAATATGCTTGGTAACCAATATTTGTGTATATGTTGTGTCTCTGTGTGTTTGTAGCGTTTTGTCTAATGTCAAAGTATGTATGTATCATCACGGGTGCCATACGGCGCCCGAGACCGCCTAGACGGCCCCAGGGTACCCAGCGAAGGGGTTTTTAATCCCACCTCGTCGAAGCCGGTGGTATGAGTCTACACCGAACAAGTGGCTAGCTCGTCGCGATGTTTTGGATAGACTCAATAACCCATCTATAAACAGTTTCACAAGTTGGTATAGTGAAACCGGGACCGACAGCTTAACGTGCTCTCCGAGGCACTATAGTGGTGTTGTCAAACAAATGTACATAAATTTTTAAATTAAAAACTCATTGGTACACACAGGGATTCGAACCAGGGACCTAAGTGTTTTTAAGTCCATGGTCTAACCAACTAGGCCACCACGTATATTAAAGTAAAGTAATGTCAAAGTCAAAGTCAAAATCATTTATTTCATGTAAATCTTTACAGATATTTATGAATAATCAAAAAAAAGTTTAACAATGAGGTCTTAGAGTGCGTTTGAAATGAAATGAAAAAATCTTTATTACCAAATATATACACTGCAGAATATTAAAAAAGAAAAACAAAACAATGAAAAAAAAAAAAAAACACGTTTGGTTAGGCAGCTATTCATTAACAAAAGAACGACAAATATTAATTGAACTTAAACACGATGGAATGGAAATCTTAATATGAAAATTACTACCGAACCGAACACATACTACATAACCAACCTGTGTAAGACTAGGTGGTTAGCTGATTCCGTTGACCTGTCAATCATTATCTGTCAGCAACAAGAAAGTAGTAAGTGGTGACTATATATAAGTAATTACATCACACCCGGCGCAGTTACTATATTCATCAGCGATAGAAATATATCGTTAGATGACTTCTTTGTTTGACTTTATAGTATCTTCTGCGTCGGTAGAGGGCTCTATTAATGATATTAAATTGTCATTATTACGAGTATGTTTAACTAAGGTACTAAGATTAGAAACAAAAAACATGATTTTAATTTCAGAAATCCAAAGTGGAGGAGTATACATTGACGCGCCGGGAAGTATACAACCTTTCCTAGCTACTGCAGTTTTTCAGGTATCATTGCTTACATGCATTAATAGTAGACGGAAAACCACTTATATATTTTTTTGACTTTTGTTACGAATAACTTCTCTACATCACAGATTTTCATTACACAAAGCAAAAAACTAATATTCAGATGTAAAACCATTTTCATCAGTCTGTGAGTTCAAAGTCCATGAATGCCTAACGAAGTTATAGAGACCTTCCTCCCAACTAAAATAAATGTATAAGTTTGTTTTTTAGTCAATCACGTAAAACCGCCATAACATGAAACTTGTCACAAAGATAGACGAAGAACTCCAAAAGGACATAGACGTGTCAGCTAGTGTTATTGTAATATTGATTTGCAGATTGATTGCAACACCGTATGGCACGTGATGGCGGGCGCCTGCGACGAGGACGCGCACCCTGAGATCTGGATCAGTGCGGATCTCAAACAAGTCTACATCAGACGATCCTTCGGGACTCCTACCACCGCGGTATACAACGTCAGGTATAGCTGCGGGCCCTAACTAATATGTATCAAATAAACATATCATAACTGAAAGTATTTTGAGAACATGAGTATTTCATTTCTACAATTTTCAGTTTGTACAATAATTGTAACACGATTTCGCCTATTTATTATGACCTGTTGGTAATAAATATTTGTGTATTATTAAAAATGTTTTTTTATAATTAAAAAAAAATATCCACTACAGAAAGATGACCGATAAAAATATAATTTTAATTCTACGCCATACCGTAGTCGAGTAATACTGGAAGTGCAAAAGCAAATTTTGAGCAGGGAACGCAGACTTCGCGAATGCCACTGCAGCGTCTTTAACAGGTATAAATATTTCAGGAACGAAGATCATGTCAAATCCTTTGCTGCGAAATGTAACATATTACCGTTATTTAGAACACAAAAAAAATGTATTAGAGCTATGACAGGAATAAGCCAAATGGATAGCTGCAGGCCAATGTTTATTCAATTAAAACTCCTAACGCCGCGCTGCCCGCCTTGTATATATTTGAGGCATGCAGTTTTGTTAAACAAAATCCACACCACTTTAGAATTTCAGAAAGTAAGTATCCTCGTAAAAATAAAAATAAATTCGAAGTCTATCCACATCAGCAATCTAATACTACTTTTTTTACTAATACTACATATAATATGGCTACAACATTGTTTAACAAATTGCCAGATGGTCTTAAAGATAATAAAACATCATTGTTTAAAACAAAGTTGTTTAACTTGCTAGCAGTGAAAGGGTACTATAATTTAGACGAATTTTTAGGGGACACGTTATTGTGAAAAAAACAATAATTGTCAAAGCTTTAGCTGAAAGATTGTTTGTATTGTTGATGACATGTATGTGGTACAAACTAAAAGACATAATGATTCTTATTTACAATTTTAATGTTGACTTACTTAATTTTAATAAATAATAATGAATATGATTGATGAATGAATTCCTGACAAATGTTGTTGTTATTACGTATTGTTAACTATGTGTGTATTACTGATGATATAATATGGTAAAGACATGTGGTATAAAATATATTTGGACATGATAATTGTTATTGATAATTTTGTTGTTAACCTACTCATGTTGTGACTTATGATTTCATTGTTATTGTTTGTAATTTGCTAATCATGTTGTGCTGTCAATTGTTCGTTGTTAGGATTAAATCTATAAATTTATAATAATACCTAGCTATTGGTTTAACTTAAACATTATTTTGAATGTTCGTGATGTGAAATTTGAAAACCTGTTTGTTAACATTTGCATTTGACCTACTCATGTTGTGACTTATAATTTCATTGTTATTGTTTGTAATTTGCTAATTATGTTGTGCTGTCAATTGTTGGTTGTTAGGATTAAATCTAGTAATTTATAATAATACCTAGCTACTGGTTTAACTTAAAAATTATTTTGAATGTTTGTGATGTGAAATTTGAAAACCTGTTTATTAACATTTGCATGCTGGACTACAGTTAAACACGTGAACTTTTTTTTTTAAGACCACCTAATTATATGTACCGTGTTTTTATGGCAAATAAATGATTTATGATTTATGATTTATGATTTGATTTCATTCATCTCAGAACTGCAGAATTTTACATTACCTTTTCGCTTAAAATAACTTGTGTCCTATTGGTCAAAGTGTGTTGAATCGAATAATTCTAATCAAGTTCAATTTATTGTTTACTTTAAGGTTAGGTTTAAACTTTTTTTTTTAAATAAGTAATATAATACTTTTCCAAGAAATCGGTTCGTAAATTTTGGAGATTAGGTTTATATTTGTTAATTGACAGCACTTATATGTATTTGAAATAAAATATTTAGGTATAACTTTCATAAAATTAATTAGGGTGTATGTAGGAATAAGGTTTTGTGTAAATTAGAAAAACACAATGTTCCTACGTTTCTACCTACTCGTGTTCGGTAAATTTGGTTGATTTTTAAAATTATTATCTTTTTCTAATATTCTTCCCAATGTAAAAAATCTTTTCACGCCATTGGAGAAAAATTAACGCTTGTTTAAATAATTAAAAAAAAAAAGAAAATTATTTTAAAAACTTGAATTCTCATGTAACATATACCCTTTTAAAACATTGTTTTTCGGTATCAGAAATTATTTATTCCTTAAGAACGATTCCGGTTTTTAAATTTCCAAGCCGTTTAGAAGAGTATGATTTATTAAATCATACATCACACCACTGAAAATGATTTAAAGAAATATTAAAATTGATTCTAAGAGGATTTAATTATAAATTAAATCCACGATTAATTATTAATTAAATCCTCTATTTAGAATTTAATTTTAATTAAATCTTCTATAGAATCAATTTTTAATATTGCTTTAAACCATTTTCAGTGGCGTCAATCATCTTTACCAATCAACTCTGGTGGACTTGGATTGAGATGAGCTCGAGACATATGCTTTTCGGGATTCCTTTTGTCATCTTATGGAGTGTTTAATCTAGTATCTTTTATTCTCTCTAAATCTATGGATACTTCGTTAGAGAATTCATACTTTGATGGGGCTAAATCTGCCTGGCATATAAAATGTCTAAACTCTTCACCGCCACAAGACCCACGGTCTCAACATGCCTGGGATAATATTTTTGTTAAAACCGTTTTTACTGATCTTTTGCACACATCATCAGGTACTGATTTGGCAAGGTTGCGCGTAGTTTCTTAGACTTAGTTTAAGTTGCAGTAGATCTGCAGGAAGAGTATCCAGACATGCAGCTCTCAACTCTATTATAAAATCATCAGCAGACATTCCCAGCAGTCTCGAGACTTCCGGCTTGTTCAGGAATGATGGAAAACGCGTCGATGGCATTTCTCTCATTCCTTGACAAGACGGAAAGTGTCTATTATGGAATGCTGCATGTGTGGACATTGGCACCCTCGTATACCTCAGGGTCTTCCAAATCGGCCGGATTTTCTGCATACGTCTATGCCATCAAAAAAATTTACAGATACACCCAAATTTAAATTCAATTTTTTTGTCCCATTCATTGTCGAGACAATGGGTACTTGGACTACTTGGTCTAAGTCCGCAAAATTCTTTATATTGACTTGAGGTAAAAAGCTTAAACAGGTAACAGGGGATCCGCGTTCAGGTTTTCTTTTAGGCCAACGAATAGCAATTGCCATACAACACGGAAATGCAGTTAGTGCTATGGGCATATTTTCGGATCTCTTGTGCCCTCCTTAAATTATTATTATATAACATCATAATATACAGGGTGAATTTGAATGGGTGTACTTTGGGCTAATATGATGTTCTACTGATCAATACGAACAACTTTTCCCATGGAACCATGTGTCGCAAATGAAAAAAAAATATGGCTTCCCCATACAAATTGGTAGTTTTAACTTTACTAGTTTGTATGGAGAAGGCAATTTTTTTTTTCATTTGCGACACATGGTTCCATGGGAAAAGTTGTTCGTTTTGATCAGTAGAACATCATATTAGCCCAGAGTACACCCATTCAAATTCACCATGTATATTGTTTTTAGGTGTCTAAAAAGGGTATAAATATTTCAATGTCAAAAGCAAATATAATACATATTAAATTTTATAAACACCTAGACCATGGCAAACTGCACAGAAAAAAACGTACTAATATTTTTTTGCCATTGGTGTGAATCGAACCCAAGACCTCCGGATACAACGCCAAAGGCGCAACCACTAGCTTACAGATATAATAGCATAGAGAATAAGTATAAGTATTGTATAGAGACTTATGAAATTATTATTATTTTTTAACCATTTTTATTTTTTTTAACTGTTGCCGTGTATTCTATGAATTTATTATATCAATTTATATAGTAGTAAGGAGTTCTTCTTCATATCCGCAGTGCACTCTGAAAGGGCATAGAACTTGAAGACGGACTCTTTCTAAGTATAACTAATTGCTATTTCTCATTGACCCCACCAGTCCGACTCCACTACTATAAGCATCATTTGGGAAAAAATCGAGACTTATTAATATCAATTATTATACTATTATTGTACATATATGCCTGTTGTTAAAATATCTCCAACCAATAAATAATCCATTTATTTGGAAAGTCTTCTTTGGAAGGTTTTACTTTGGGATCACATGAGGCTTTACAGATCAAATCGAAACACTTTTTCTATGGAACCATGTGCCGCAAATTAAAAAAAAATAGCTATGTCCATAATTAGTAATGATACAAATATCAATAACCAATTTGTACAGGGAATCCAATTTTCATAGAATATTAAAATAGCATTATTAAGTAGATATCAGAAAATGGATTTAAAATCTAAAGCGTAATTTTGCCAATCTCAAGTTGATTGAGGGTAGGTTCAAATTTTTTTTATTACACAAGTAAAAGTAGTAAGTATTCCTTTTCATCCTATTATAGTAAAAGTATAATAGGATGAAAAGGAATAAGGAAAGGACTAGGTTAGAATTAGGAATAGCCACATGACCGTATGCAAACATACGGTATAGTGATGCCAGTGTCTAGTGAAGGAGGAAAGAATCTACAGTAAAATTGGTACCGCCATTTTACTGAAGAAATGGATTCATTGAGATAGCACAAACACTGAGATCACTGCGTAAATACTACACTTCTCACACTTAAGATTACTTATGAATGCTTATTCTACAAAATTGGTACACTTTTGCACAATAATATCCTATAAACTTAACTATGAAAAATATACTAGAAACACACGACTACAGTCTTCGGGCTACCCTCAAGGAATCTACGTAGTACTTACTACTGTGCATTTTTTTTCTTTGTTAGTATAGTGCCGCTCAAAAATTTTAAGGCTGTTTTAAATATTCAATCTATCTTTTTTTTTGGTGTAAAGGTAGGTAGTACCTACTATAGAAGTAATTACTACTTTACTACAAATTTCAGTAGTTACTAGGGGTTAAAACACATGCCGTTCACTATTAATATGCCTTGCAATAATATAAAAATTTGATATGCTTAAATACCGATTTAATTCACATTAAAGCGTGTAATTTATAAAAATATATAAATAAAAATATTATATGTATATATTTTAAGTTTAATTGTCGAAGGAGTTGAAACGGCAATATGTTTGTAAATAAATATTTGTGTATTTTTGTATTGGGCCTGCTTGTGTGTGGCGTTTTGTCTCAACAGAAATGCAGCCAAAAAGAAAAAAGTGAGGGATTCATAATATAATTTATAATAAAAAGAAAGTTATATGACAATTTTATATACGGTTAGCAAAGTCTACTAGAATGTCTCCGTGGAATGGATGCTTTGTGCTTTCCCCATTCCTTATTCCCTTCTCAGACCTGTCCTCAAATATGCTCATGAACTATTTGAGGATATCGTCAATGCTGTTAAACAAAAATGCATTGATCGACCCAATTCATGGATTTTGTAAGTCTGCTTACCACCAGGTATATATAAAGTCACAATACATGCTTCAGTAAAAAAATATAAAAAAAGGAGTCTTGTACAGGCTTGGATAGCTATCCGGGTCTGTGTAACCCTGCAGGCATTTTAATCTTTAATTCATAGCAATAATATGCATGGACTCTGGCTTATACCACATAAAGCTAAATGAAGAGTCATATCTTATTCTTATAGTATAGAGATGTCTGTTAGTTGTTAGTTGAATCCCACTAGTAATTGTATGCATATTCTCTTGAAATTCTAGATCTTAGACAGCCCAGCTGCCTCGCACTTATGGCTTATGCTAAATTAAACAATATTTATGATTTCAGAAATCTATGATGGGGGAGCGTACAATATTGTCCCGGGGTCTATACAACCCTACCATGTTGCTGCAGTGTTTAAGGTACCATAGCTTGCTATAGCGTTAAACTTTGTTTCTAAGGCGGACGGCTATACAGTGATCCGGATCACAAAATCATTGATCGACCAGGATCCCATGGCTATAGCAATAATTCGTGATTTTGCATAGAAAAAGTGACCGCGATCTGGATCGTCAGCCGTCTTCGAAGTCATGATTAAATAAATATTTTATTAGCATCACAAGTTTAGTTTAGACAATCGTCTGCATTACCTGCATAAAAAAAATCTGAAAGTTTATCTATTATTGCTTCAAATATTTTTTAAAAGTTCTGAAAGACATAATTCAGATACGATAATTTTCAAAACCATTTCGATTTCTATAATTTATTTATCGAAATAATCTCCGAATACCATCGGGGAAATGAGGATAACTTAAACCCTCCGCTGGGTACCCTGAGGCCGTTTAAACGGTTCTCGGGAGCCAAAAAAGCACCCGTGATGGTATTTATTTATACTTAGGTAGAATAGCAGGAGCGACTGTTACAGTTAAGTAGTATTCGTCCCCCGTATAATTGTATTTCTTAATATTGGTATTTCCATTTGCAGATAGATTGTAAATCGGTCTGGCACGTGATAGTGAACGCCTGCGACGCGGACAACTACCCCGATATCGCCATCAGTCCGGACCTCAAGCAAGTCCACATCAGACGAAGAGTCGCCGCCCCTAGCAAAGCCGTTTACAATATTAAGTACAGCTGTGTCCCTACTTAATAAATATATCATGCTATAAAAAAATATATATTAACTTGCCTAAAATTATTTTGATGTTTTTTTTTTCATATACCAATGGGTATTCGTACAATTCATAATTTATGCAGTCTATAATTTCCCGGTTAGTACAATATTCTTGTCATTCATTGTGCAATTTCTCCGGGAGCAACCTATATCTATATCTGTTTATATATGGGTTATTGAGTCCATTCAATATATCGCGACGAGCTAGCCACTTATTCGGTGTAGACTCATACCATCGGCTACGACGAGGTGGGATTAAAACCCCTCCGCTGGATATCCTGGGGCCGTCTAGGCGGTCTCGGGCGCCGTAAGGCACCCGTGATGATATGTATGTATACAACCTATATGCAGTAATATTATAATTATTGTTATGATATATATATATTATCAAATATTGATAACCTGGATCAAAATCTAGGTAGCCTTGCTTCATCCCGGACCAAAATCGTGATAGCCTTATCCCTACTCTAGTCTAAAATAAAGGTAGCTTTGCCCTTCCCTGGATCAAAGACTGGGTAGCTTTGCCCCCTGGAATTCCTGGAAGTCTATCCAAAATTAAGACTTTGCCTCCTCTTGGTACCAAATGTATGTAAGTTCTTAGTGAACTGATACGTCACAACGTTACGTCGACACAAAACTGATGTAATGATGTACTTGCATGTTCATGCATTTTAATTAAACTATTCACTTCTTCTTTAGGCTCCAGGTTTAGCACATAGGTATTGCAGCGATTAGGCACATATGCGGATACTGCAACATATTCTCTGTATTTGACTCTGAAAAACTTTACACTATACACTACAGGCATTTATGAAAAGTCAAAAAAAAAAAAATATATATAAGGTCCAAATGTAGACCATTCCAGGTCGCCATTCCTCCCACAGACAAATGTTGAAAATATAATAAAAAATAAATATATAGTAAACATTAACTATTAAACTACTGTTCTTGCGGGAGTAAAAAGAAACAACCAAACCGAACACACGCTGCATAACCAACCAGTTTAAGACTAGGTGGTTGGCTGGTTCCATTGACCTGTCGATCGTTGACTGCCCAGCAAATTGCCACCTAGGCGATCAACCCATTGCAATATACCATAGTTATTCCCTAAATATATATTATAAGTAATCAAAATATAGGTAAATTTACAAGTAGATAGATGGTTATTGACTTAAACCTATGCTTATAGCATGTGGTATATACTCTCATCTTACTGAACAGCACGCGTAGAACATCCCATGAATGATATTCCATGTTGCAATATGGAAAGAAGTACAGAATTACAGAACACAACAGTTCTTCGAAGCCAGCGCGCCGGCCTATCAGCAGAAGACTTTTCTTGATCTCTGCATATTATATGATAACAATCAAACGATGCGTGCCCAGCGGAGACCCAAGGCCCCCACAGCAGCACCCGATCACGGATGTAACGTATGTGTCAGCCATCCTCCCGCTCAACCAGGCCCTCAGGGTGGAGACCAAAACCTGGCACACGTGCCACCACTGCAATGCCCTTCAAAGGAGAGGATATCCGCTGGATACGCATACTACTACATTGCAAGGCCAAATATATAACTGAATCCAAGGCCTGCGCAAACATCAACTAGTTAAAAAAAAAGTTAATGTATTTTATAATTATATTAACAAAATAAACTTAAATAACAGAAATAAAAAACTTAAATATACCTATTACAAAATAAACCCAAATAAATTATAAAATAAATATATTATAACAAAAACACTTCTTCCAGATCGCTGCCAGAAGGAAGTGTGCCCAAAAGGCTGGCTGCGTTACCTCGCTGTATTGCGAAGCTAATACGTTGACCGAAGAACGAGCCAGCCCTTTGGTCACCAGATGTTTCTGTTATGGTTCGGCTTCGACCATTTGTATCTATAAAGAAAAGAAGTGTCATCTGTCTGAAAAATATTATTGTGTCAACATGTTTATATTAATTTCTGTATTTTATTTTATTATATTTACTGCATAAATTCACGCCTTCTCTTTTACTTTAACATGGTAGCAGAGCGCTGAAATTAATTATTAATACTAAAAGTGATAATTTCAAAAATCATGCAGACATCGAGTCTGAAGATTGAAGTTGGGAAACTTGAAGGTAAAAATAATTGGCAAACATGGAAGTATAAGGTATCTATATTACTCCGAGGTACTCCAGGTGCTAAAAATGCAGTTGAAGGCAATATCACAATGCCTGTTCCAATGCCTGTTCATCCAGGACAAGAGGCAACAGTGGAACTTATTGCTAAATATGATACTGATATGGAGAAATGTCAAATAATTGATAGCATGGCTTTACTCTTACTTACTACGAACATGTCAGATGAAACATTGCAAAAGGTAATGAGATTCTCATCATCTAAAGAGGTATGGGATGAGTTGCATAGGCTGTTCGACGGTGTATCAGATGACCGTAGCTATGATCTTTGCACTCAGTTCTTTAGCTATAAGCTAGATCCAACTCATGATATGGTGTCACACCCATCAAAGATTAAGAATCTGTGGTTTGATATGAAGACTGAACTATTGACGGTAGAGAAAAGTGATTTGCCTGATATTTTACTAATATGCAAGGTGTTGGACACACTACCTGAGAAGTATTTTGGTTTTAAATCAAGTTGGATGCTATTCTCAAAGAAGGATCGTACTATTGAGAATCTGACAAGTCAACTATGTGCGCACGAGAGATCGTTAATTTGTAAAAATGGCGATACTACTGTAGAAACTCTAACAGTCAAGGCTTCAAGCAGCACAATAGGAAGTAATAAGAAGTATAATAAGAAATGTATAAATTGTAAATATTGCGGTAACATCGGACATAAAGTCAGAAAATGTAAGAAATGGATTTCTGATGGTAGACCACCAAAAGAGTCAACCAATATAAATATGTACCTAATGTTGATGGCGGTAAATGCTGATCCTGAGACTGTAAATATTAATACTAAAATTACTGAAGATATGGAATCTTGGTATGTTGACAATGGCGCTACCAGTCATGTAACACACAGACAAGACTTATTCGTAAATTTTACGTATTTTAACAGCAATCATACTGTTACTACGGCTAATGGACAAAGTATACAAGCTATTGGAAAGAGTGATATAGATGTCAAATCAGAAGTTAATGGGAGACTTAAAGACATTCGACTAACCGGAGTCTGGTATGTTCCCAGCATTAAACGGAATTTATTTTCTGTATTGTCTGCTCAAGATTTACTGTCAAATAGTGTATTTGAGTCGCAAAGAGAGACATGTTATTTGAAAGTCAATGGCGAAATAAAATGGATTGGTAAACGTAAAAAACACGGAGGGTTGTACAAACTTAATTTAAGGAATATAAAACCTAGAGTGGAGATCAATCAAATTAATTCAAAGTCCGATTTATTACGAATATATCATGAGAGAATGGGACATCAAAATAAAAGACACGTGAAGCAGTTAGTAGAAAAGGAATTTGGCATAAAATTGGATGTTACATCGGATGTGTGTGAAGGATGTATATACGGAAAAGCTCACAGACTAAAGTTTGGCACTAGAGAGAAAACGACTGAAGCTGGAAGTCTTATTCACACTGATGTTTGTGGTCCTTTTATGTATTCTATTTCTAAATTTCGGTATTTTGTTCTATTTAAGGATGATTATTCACGCTATCGCTATGTATATTTTATGAGAGAAAAATCAAAAGTACATATGAAACTCAAACAGATGTTAGCTGAAACCAAGACAGTTGGACATACTATTAAAGAGATTTTGAGCGATAATGGAGGTGAGTTTGATAACGAACAGGTACGTACAATATTACAAGATAATGATATTAGACAACGTTTAACCGTGCCGTATACGCCTGAGCAGAATGGTTGTAGTGAACGTGAAAACAGGACACTAGTAGAAGCTGCTCGTGCAATGATGCATGCACATAATAATATTCCTCAAGGATTATGGGCTGAGATGATCAATACTGCTGCTTATATACTTAACCGTACAGGACCGACGCTTGTTGAAGGTAAGTCGCCGTATGAGTTGTGGTATGGTAGAAAACCTAGTATCAAGCATCTTAGAATAATCGGAAGTTCATGTTATGCGCATGTACCGAAGCAGAGAAGACGAAAGCTAGATAAGCTCAGAAAGGTATACTTATAGGTTATAATGGTAACGAAGGCTATCGTATTTGGTGTAAAGAAATCAATACATTAGTTAGGTCTAGAGATGTAATTTTTGACGAGAAACCACTCGTAAATAGTAATGAACATTATCATATACCTGTAAATATAGAATCAGAAAGTAAGTCACAACACAATGCAAATGAATATGAGGGTTACCAGTCTATTGAATCAGATGGGGAAGAGGAAAGGAAAGAAAACGAAGAGTTGGAAGGTGAAGAGATCGTTCTAAACTTAACTTACCTACCAGATTCAATGACTTTGTTATGAGTGCATTAGAGTCTATGGATGAAAATCTAGAACCAGATTGCTATAAAGCTGCTATGAAGAGTGATCAGAAGGATTACTGGGAGGAAGCAAAGGAAAAAGAGTTTCAGTCGTTAATGGATAATAAAACATGGGAATTAGCTATTTTACCAAAAGACCGAAAAGCACTTCCATGCAAATGATTTACAAGGTAAAGACTAATGCTGATGGATCCATAGAACGTTACAAGGCTCGACTTGTCATTAAAGGCTACTCGCAGAGAAAGGGCTTAGATTATGACAAGACATTTAGTCCAGTGGCAAAGCTTAGCACCATAAGGGTATTATTAAGTGTAGCTGCTAACGAAGGCTTATCACTTACTCACTTCGATATTTAATGGTTGGTACTAGACCAGATATTGCCTATGCAGTTGGTGTTGCTTTAAGAAACTTAGACAAGCCAACTTCAGATGATGTCGTAAGAGTTAAGCGAATCTTACGTTACTTGCAAGGTACCATAAACCATAAAATTGTATATAAAAAAGGCATTAATAAAACATTAGAATGTTACAGTGATGCTGATCACGGTGGTGATATGAAAACCGGTCGTTCAACGACAGGTATATTGTGCATGTACTCTGAAGGCGCGATTGCTTGGAAGAGTCAAATGCAGACGTCCGTAGCAATTTCCACTACAGAAGCGGAGATTGTAGCAGCAAGCGAGGCGTTAAGGGAGATCGTGTGGCTAACAAGATTGTTCGCAGAAGTAACTCATTTAGAGAAGATACCAACACTTTATGTTGACAATGAGTCCGCTATTAAATTAGCTCACAATCCACCATACGAATACCATCAAAGAACCAAACATATAAGGGTAAGGTTCTTCTTTGTAAGAGAGCTAGTCGATGACAATCAGCTGGATGTACAGAAGATTTCTAGTGAGTTGCAGTTAGCAGATGTCATGACAAAGCCTTTACACAAGCCGAGGTTGGTTATGTTATGTAACAAGATGGGGCTTCTGCAATGATACAAATAGCAAAGAGAGAAGATGTTATGGTTCGGCTTCGACCATTTGTATCTATAAAGAAAAGAAGTGTCATCTGTCAGAATAATATTATTGTGTCAACTTGTTTATATTAATTTCTGTATTTTATTTTATTATATTTACTGCATAAATTCACGCCTTCTCTTTTACTTTAACAGTTTCGACCAAACGCTTCGATATTTCCTTATAAATTTCATGTGCTCCCGGTCCCCACGGTCCCATGGTTTCAACCCCAATAGGCTCAAATAAATAATCCCCAGTTAGATTTCAGTATTTGTGCCGTTTGAGGTTTTCGGCTGAATAAGCGGCAGCGCCAACCTTACTCGAGGTCCCTGAAAGGTGTGAGGGTGCCAACGTATCAGCGCAAGTTGCGTCCCATACTAAACACCGCCCACCCTTCCAGGGAACTAAAGTCATGCCATCGGGTCGCTTGCCATCACTTCGGGACAAACCACTTGGCTCCAATATAGATGGCATCGAAATAGTAGCAAGGTGCCCGATAGATTATTTGATTAAGGTTGGCGTGTCGCTTAAATCTTCCTGAACATGAGAGACCGTGGTGACCGAGTTGGTCGACCATCTCTCGACACTGACAGCGATGAGGAAGATTGCAAGATGCCCCAAGGCGAAGGCATATTGCCAGACGTAGCGTGTTGCGGTCAAGAAGAGTACCTATCTTCGATGAAGGCAAAGCTTGGAGCAAAAGTCCAGATTCCCATTGGGCTACGGCCATGAGACGGGCACGCTCTGCAGGAGATATAGCATTTTGCAATAGGTCTTTGCTAACTAGTTTGCAGAGCGGCACGTCCCATAGTTATTGAGATTTAAGGTTAACGGGTAAGTCAATTGGATCGCACCGTGTAAGCCAAGCGTCCTTGGTTACTCCGTCACTGCGTGATGGAGTTATTAACAAAATAAGTTAAAATATAGATTATTACTTTGTCAAAAATAATAAATACTTAAAATTAAAATAATAATACAAAAGATATAGTAATAACAAGTTATTACCTCATCCAAATATATATTTATATGCGTCAAAGAACAGCCTGACGCATTTTGCCCTGATGGTATTTTATGGTGGTAGGTGGGCTGAAGGCCTCTATAACTTCGCTAGGACGACCGACCGGAGTGTGGTGATAACTTGACCGGACTTTTAAGATAAACTTACTTAATTTTAATAGTATCATGCTCGCTATTATTTTACAGTTTTCCGGACGATTGGTTATCAGAATACAAAATGTAATTAACCTATAATGATTATATTACAATGCGATTATGACACGAATGAACTAAAGTTAATTAAAAAGAATCGAGGCCCATATGCAAAAACCGTCAAGTGACCTAGCCATGTTTCAGTTTTAGTCTGTGGGTTAATTGGTTTTCAGGAGACTACTACTATGATTTATTGTCGAGGTGGGAGTCTCCGTTTAATGTGTGGTTACGAAACGGGCGGTTAATTTGATGATAAAGTAGAAACGTAATTCCAATTCGTTTTTGTCACAGTTTTGGCATTCCGAGTCTACTTTAATAAGCTAACCACTTTGTTTCCGGATCATTTATCCAGTATAATGGGAGCGATTAATGTTATTAAACAACGATGTATTGGTCGACCTCATTCTTGGACTTTGCAGGTTTGCCATCAGATGAATACAAAGGCCCGCCCTACTCTGGATTGAACTACTACTGAACACCGCGACGAGCTGGCCACTTGGTGTAGACTACGACGACCTTACTGGCGGTGTTAATAAAACCAGGCACCGCCTGTAAGGTAGATATCTCAAAACTATTTTTTACAATGATCCGTCTTTCTCTCTACTTTTAACTGTAGACTATTGTCTTTATATTTTGTCCCTTATGAATACTTGTATACATAGGTATAAAGGATAATAGACATTATTTGACAGAGATACAGATACATATTTAGCGTGTGTGTGATATAATTTTATGTTGAAAATACCTTGAAATAATTATTTTCTCCATTAAGTATATCCGTAGCCAATAAATTAACCACTAGTGGCATGCTTAAAACGATTCGTCTTACTAAGACCCGATGAAATTAAGGTTGAAGCATGTAATTAGTATGAGGTATATATTATTATATGTTATCAAGGTATATTCATTTAGTTAGAAAAAGGGAGCAGCTAGAAAGATGATTGGAAAGTCTTACTTGTGTGTTGTGGTTTTATGCTTGTTGGTCAGCGGCGGGTTTGCGCAAGGACTATGCAAACAGGAAGAGAAGAGTAAGTTTTTTGTATTAATTTATTTTTGAACATATCGTTATTTATTTAAACATTTTTGCCCACTAAACAAAAGGTATATTATCTACCATATAAACTTTAAAATTGTGTACAAATATGTACTCTGTTTAGTTGGTTTACATATCACAGTTTGTGATTCTTCTTTTTAAAAGCATAAGAAGTTTGTTTTCACGTCGGGTTTAATATTATAATAGTTGATATAAATATGTTTACTTTACATTTATTTGTTATTTAATGATCATGTATATGTACCATCCAATTTGTTCTAAAAACATTGTTGATTGTTATTAAAAAACCGTTTTTTTCAATATGTTTAAACCAAAGTGCGCATGGCACAATAAAGTAATATGATAATCTATTAGGTAATATAGCAAATTCGAGGACTAGTAGATAAAGAGTCAATTGTTAAAATGCATATAATAGATAGAGTTAATTAATAGACATACACTGAAAAAGTATTGATTGGTAGTCATATCTTAAAATTGTTGTTATTAGTATTAATTATTATTTTATACCAGTAAATTGTATAATGCATGTTTATATTATTATACAATACCTAAAATTATATGTATCCAACGACGGAAGAGATCTGTTTGCATGAGATACAGGCCCCTGGCCTAGTTCAGGCACAGAAAATTTGCTACTTATTTAAAAAATGTATCTAATTAAGAACTATTTCTGTACCTTTACTTGAATAAATATATATTATTATTAATATTAATAGAAACTGTTACATGCATAATTCAAATAATAGAAGCTTAGAGAATTTTATACTTATAGCAGCTTTATATTTAACTTTATTCCGATTACGCTATTTTTATTTTTAATACTTATTTTTTTTTATATTTTCCCATTGTGTAAAAAAAAGCGGCCCCAGCCTAGTGGTTAAGTCACTGCGCAACTGATAACAAGGTTAAGCAGATGACAACAAAGCCGGCCTGGGATGGGTGACCGCTTTATACAACGAGGCTATTTCATCATAAACACCGCAACAAGCTCGCCACTTGTTAGGTGTTGCCTCCGAATACCATCGGCGAAATGAGGATGGGTTAATCCCTCCGCTGGGACCCTGAGGCCGTTTAAACGGTTCTCGGGAGCCAAATAGGCACCCGTGATGGTATTTATTTTATTATTTTATTTTCCCATTGTATTTTCTTCATTTTGTGTGTGTTTTATTTAAACTCAATATTCATGGTTTCAGAGCTCTACGACGGCGGGGTTTATGCAACTGCAGCAGGCATTATCAATTCTGGAGTACGAACACTGACTTTAAGAGTATGTATCGCGTCACAGTTTCAACATATTATATATATATATATTATTCATATTCAAAGTGTCACGCGGTGGCTCTGCATCTTCCTTTTGGTGTCTATAAAGCCATTGTTATTCAGAATAGTTATGGTCGTTTACACTATTGGTAGATGCTTATATTCTACCGTTGAAGTAACAGTTAGTTCTTGGCAGATGAAACTAAAACAATGTCCGTAATTTTTGATGTGTAACATGTATTGACGTGGCGTTATTCAAGCAGTTATGATTGTTATCGGATCCTAAAGGGATATTAAAAGCTTCTTGCTCATTGTTGTTTCTTGTTCATAATAATAACAATATTAAAAAATGTACCTAAATGTTTCTCATCTGCCAGGCAGCTAACCTTCTTTGTATGGAGGAACGAAGTACCTACACGTATTACTATTAGCAATGGATATAACAACCCGCTATTTCTTGGCTTAATGATGCGTTAAAAAGCTCAGTAATGATTTTTGGATAATCCTTTGATTGCAGATTAACTGCCAAGCTGTGTGGCACGTGGTAATGAACGCCTGCGACAACGACTCGTACCCAAACATCGTGATCAACAAAAGACTGAACGAGGTGCGCATCATCCGCACGGGCACTGCGCATGGGCTGGCTCCCTACAACATCCGCTACGGCTGTGCTCCCTACTAAATCAACCTATTATTATTAAATAAAACTTGGTTTATTTGTACCTACATCAATCTTCTCTATCTAGTGGGTTCTCATGTTGTCCATTCATTCTTTAACCTGAAATAGCAAAATTATGTATAAATGTATGATATAGGTACATAAGGATATCTCCTCAAGGGTGTGCATTCGGAATCAAAATGAACTTTCGTACTTCCAGTAATTAAAAAAATATTTTTGTCGGTCACTGTATTTATTAATCTTTCTATAATGGGATTATTATTATTTTTTAGATAAAAACTTAATATAATCTAATAAACATATTTATTACCCACAACAGAAAAATATAACATAAAAAAAACACACACACACACACACACCACGCACATCCATAAATCATACACACTCTTCTCATACACAAAATATACATTCACATAAACAAATGTTTTTGATTTTCCTAGGTATTTATTATTATTGTATGTTTCTTGTGTATTTTTGCTTAGGTTGCTAATTGTGAAGATTCGTTATTGGTCTTTTGGATCATATTGTGAATGTTGTGTTCTAATGTATTTTGTATCGCTGAATCGCTGAAAATTTTCTTGAATAAATAATAATAATTGAACTTTGACTAATAGCCAAGTTGTAAATGTTGTAATATTGGAAGTACCTACATTTGTTGGGCGTCAAGTCGACTACAAACCCCTTAAGGTCATCTTCAGATGATTGCGGATTTTTTTTTCAAAACTATCAAAAGATCAATATGACTCGACTCGCAACGGGAATTTACAAATTAAACTTTTTTATTTTATGTAAAACTATTTTAATGATGATGAAAGATCTATAAAATTTATTTGGGAAATAAAATAATATAATCGGTCTTATACCTAACCCCCTTTTTTTGAAGTCATATATATGTATCATCACGGGTGCCTTACGGCGCCCGAGACCGTCTAGACGGCCCCAGGGTACCCAGCGGAGGGGTTTTAATCCCACCTCGTCGAAGCCGATGGTATGAGTCTACACCGAACAAGTGGCTAGCTCGTTGCGATGTTTTGAATAGACTCAATAACCCATCTATAAACAGTTTTACAAGTTGGTATAGTGAAACCGGGACCGACAGCTTAACGTACTCTCCGAGGCACTATAGTGGTGTTGTCAAACAAATGTACATATTTTTTTAAATTAAAAACTCATTGGTACACACCGGGATTCGAACCAGGGACCTAAGTGTTTTTAAGACCAAGGTCTAACCAACTAGGCCACCACGTATGTTGAAGTCGTATAATAAATATAAACTGGAAACAAAATATTTATTATACAATCAGCTATTATTTGTTATTGATTTATTTTTATATAAAGGCCAAGCTAATAAATGTCCTGCGAAAAAGATAGAATGTTCACCCTAGTCGCCCAGTAGAGACAATTATCCCATCGAAATAGAAGAAGCCAATTAACGGGTGAAAGGAACCGGACACTGTAGCCTCCTCTATTCATTGGAGCTAACGCGTGCTCTATTACAAAAATGAAAACTATATTTTAATGAAATAATTCAATTATTTATTTCTCTGCAAATAAATAAGTGATGGACATCCCTCTGGAAGAGATCTAGCTCATCGCTCTCTCAAATAATGGCGATGCCTTCAAAAAACAAACACTTCACTTGTCTATGAAGACTCCATACCTACATAAATCCAGTTTTCCACTTTCCTACATCCCCTAATTAAATTTCAAAAATATTAAAAGTTATTTTATAAGAGCTCTACATACAATTTTTCATTATTCCATTAATATTAAAAAGACAACCTACCTGGTTTTTGTGTTCCTCACCTCCCCTATTATTTTTTTTTAGTAAAAAAAAGTATATTTTCGATTTGTTTTAATACCAACCCAACCACCTTAGTTTGGGTCTGCCACGGTTTCTATTGCCTTCGGGAATTGCAATGATGAGCTTTTGAGATGTTCTAGTTTCCTCCATTCGCATGGTGTGCCCCGCCGTGTGCATCGCCTTAGAATTCTCCTCTCAAATACCAGTAGTGTCTGTTCATCTTTCTTGCTAAGAACCCAACTCTCCAACCCATACGTAAATGGCTTAGACGTGTCTGTCCAAAGTCTTACTACACTTTCAGTGTGATTGAGTTTCATTTTCGTAAGAGCGATGAGTTTTAATGGCACGCCTATCTCCGTTATAAAGGGAATTTCTGGAGACACAATTTATGCGGCCTTAAAGTCGATGGATATGGTGAGTTTCTATATGGAACTACAACGTAGTCCATCGACTCTTCTCAAGTATTTGTCTTATAGAAAATATTTGATCTACAGTTGATCTTGCTAGCAGAAACCGCAATAGGAGACAATTTTCTAAAAATAATAATGGCAAAGATTGTATAAGCTGTATAGATATTCCTCTATAGTTTTTACAATCCAAATAAGAAAGAAGTGATCTGACCATCTGTTTAAAATATCCTCTTTAGTTAAACATAATTCCAACTTTGTTTCTACAAAAAAACTTTTCGGTTTCAACCGTCCTGCTGCTGCGTTTACGTATTTGTAAAATTGTCTCCACTCCTTTCTATCATGGTTTTTCGAAATACCATTTAATTCCGGTCTTAGAAGCGCTCGATATTGTCTATTTTAGTATTATTTTGCTGCATTATTCGATAAGTATTATTTTGTTATATGTAGCATTTTTATTTTATTTTATTTTATTGAAGCCAATGATATTATAATTGGAGCACGGTATGTGAGTCTACCTGGTGGTGAGAAGACCTACAAAGTCCATGAATGGGATCGATCAATAATTGAAGATGGCTAAATGAATCTTGGCATTCTTCATCAAACTACAAATTCCGCATCTGTGTTTCTCAAAACCTATTACTTCAGATGCAGGTGTTTGGAGATCGGTCCATGTCTTGCTTGTACCAAAATATCCGTCTATATGATGGTCATTTTTCATGTTGATCATTTCTCTACAGACCGTATCTATCATATAAGCTTTATTTGATGGTCTGTAAATAACTTTGTAGTAAACTTGTTTACATTATGCATTTTACTATTCTTCATTATGGATATTCTAGCTCTAACCATGCAACCTACCGGGTAATGACGCTTCTGTGGTTTCTAACATCTATGAGATTGGAGTAGTGCTTATTATCTATTAATATGTGGTTAATTTGGTTGCCCAATAAGTAAGTTGCTAAATGTGCCCACCTATCGATCCATGTGACTTTATAAATAGATTTATGAGGGAAACATGTACTAGCAATTTTCATATTCAGCAATGATGCTACTAAACCTATAAGTCTAGTTCCGTTATTATTTGAAATTTCATGTAAGCTGTGGGGTCAAATCACTGGATAATATACTATACTTCTAATAATATACTTCTTTTTCAATTTTGGCATTCAGATCACCTATATTAACTTTTAGGTCTCTTTTAGGAGATCTAATGAACATGTCTTCTATTTTAAAGTACCACCGTTCTTTTTCTTCTGAGTTTGCACAGCATATAAACATATCTTAAGTTCCAAGTACATAATTTGAAATCTTTAACCGGCTTAACATAGCCAGTTGTTATGATGCGTTCGAAATTATTACTTTTCCCTTTTTTAATCGTTTAGTTTTCAGGTGTGTGAGTATTAACTCCCTGCACCCAAGGTCTCTGATGGGGCTGCCATCTTTAAGCGTTAAGACCACTCTTTATTTTGTATCGGTTAGCGTCTGGTATTAAGGCGCCGATAATTCGTCTTTCGCCCGTTGTCCTTTACATCTACGATCAGAACTTGAATAGTGTCGGTGCCGGCCGGCCTCGGTCGTAGAAGGTCCCGGGGGGCGTGTACGAGGACAACTCGGACTTGCTAGTTCAGCATTCTTGAGTTTAAGTACCATCAATATCTAACTACTGCAGGGAGTTAGCTAGCTCACCCCTCAATTAATGACATACTATTAAATAAAAATAATTTTAGATTTATTGCCCTCACCAACTTTAGGCTTTAATTTCTGTCTCTATTATAAAGGATTACGGCAGGTTTTATATTGTAAATACAAACTAAAAGTAGACACGGCATATGATCGAAAAAAAATACATGACGTGACATAACACCAATCGTTAGCCTTGTTGCTTGTTTTAGTCATAGTTATGTAGTATAAAGGGTGTCCAGCGGGAATTTTTCAACTTTAAACGGCAATTATCGAAGTAATAGCGGGGTTTGTACCATTGAAAGCGCGGTACTTGCGGATTTGTTAGTAGTCATAATGAGTCACTGGACGGGAGCGCACCGCTCGTTCGCGGTTGGGCAATATCCAAAGAATGGTGAATTGTTCGTTTGCGCTTCGAACGTTCTGTACTCATTTTAATATTCGGCGTTTAAGTGATGGGCCGAGCACGCAACTTATCTGGTCGTGGGTACAAAGATTTAGGCAAAAAAGGACAACGCTCAACAGAACTCCTTCAGGAACATCAGCAGCAACGCCCGAACGTGTGTCTGAAGTTCGACATGAAATCATTAGAAATCCACGCAAGTCGATTAGGAAAATTGCAGCCTCCACAGGAATCAAAAAGTCAACAGTGCATGTTATTTTGAAGAAGAAATTAAGACTCCATCCATACAAAATGCAAATTGTTCAGGGTCTCAACGAAAGTGAATATCCTTTGCGAGAAACCTTCGCAAGACCAATGCTGGAACGCTTTCGAATACCTACCACGTTGGAAAACATTTTGTTTAGTGACGAAGCACATTTACACATTGATGGATATGTAAATAAACAGAATATAAGATACTGGTGCCCGAACAACCCAAGAAACGTTTGCAGGCCAATATTCGCCGTGAAGTTCAAAGCATTACTCCAGAGCTTTGCCGTCGCGTAATTGCAAATATAAGGGTACGACTACAGGAGTGCGTACAAAAAAACGGTCATCATTTAAATGATATAGTGTTTAAGAAATGAAATCCGCATTAATGTTGTACATTTTGTTTTAATAAAAATAAATAAAATCTATGTAGTTTTTTTTATATGAAATTTTAAAGTTGAAAAATTCCCACTGGACACCCTTTATAATTGATCTCACAAATAGTCACTTTTTACACACAATATTAAATGAAAAAGTTCTAGGAAACCCTAAAACTCCTAGTCGACTGTGATTGAATATATAAATAAGTTTTGATGGTTTTAATAAAAGACACCTTTTGCACCGTCAATAATAACATTTATTTTAGTGTCAGATAGACAGTACATATTTATTCTATGCCAGTAATATAGATTACGAAATCAGTCACCAACACGCACCCTTAATCTATATTACGAAATAACATTATAGGTATTATAAAATCACTGCCTTATCTACAATATTCTTTCCATCCATATTATTCTTTCTTTTCTATTAAACCTAAATCTTCAATAAAACCTTTTATTCTAGGTCCATGCAAACACTTAGTCATTATATCAGCTATCATTATATCAGTAGACATGTACTTTATCTCTACCTTATTATTCATAATAGCTTCTCTAATGAAATGATACTTGATATCGATATGTTTCGTTCTGTTATGATTGATTTTATTTTGAGCAATTTTATGAGCCGATTGATTGTCGTTGTACAATACAACTGGACTCTCCACTCTATCATACAATAAATCACACAACAAACTATTTAAATAAATAGCTTCCTTCGCGGCTTGTGCTAAGCCAACATACTCAGCTTCTGTTGTCGATAGCGATACACACTGTTGCTTTCTGCTTTCCCAACATATTATATTTTTACCTAATTTAAAGACAGATCCAGTGTAAGACTTCCTATCAAATGAACTACCCCAGTCGGCATCTACATACCCGCACAGAGATAAATCGTTCGTTTTTCTGAAACACAAACATAAATCAATTGTACCTTTTAAGTAACGAAGTACTCTTTTAGCACACTTAAAATGAATATCTCCACAACAATTATTAAACTGCGACAAAACACTCACAATATGCGCAATATCCGGCCTTGTGTTTACTGCTAAATAATTTAAAGCGCCTACCAAGTTCTGATATGGCAAATCACAGCTTTCATCTGCTTTCTCTAATTTCATACCTACAACCATTGGCGTAGATACACACTTACAATCGGTCATCTGAAAATCTTGTAATAATGACGTAATATACTGCTTTTGGTCAAGATATATTACACCATTATTTCTACACAATCTCATACCTAAAATATGTCTTGCCGGACCGAGATCTTTCAACCTAAATAAATTAGACAAAGCAAGTTTACATTTCATTTTCTCATCTTCGTTATTCGAGAAAACAAACATATCATCAACATATAATAATATTATGATGAATTGTTCGTTTGCGCTTCGAACGTTCTGTACTCATTTTAATATTCGGCGTTTAAGTGATGGGCCGAGCACGCAACTTATCTGGTCGTGGGTACAAAGATTTAGGCAAAAAAGGACAACGCTCAACAGAACTCCTTCAGGAACATCAGCAGCAACGCCCGAACGTGTGTCTGAAGTTCGACATGAAATCATTAGAAATCCACGCAAGTCGATTAGGAAAATTGCAGCCTCCACAGGAATCAAAAAGTCAACAGTGCATGTTATTTTGAAGAAGAAATTAAGACTCCATCCATACAAAATGCAAATTGTTCAGGGTCTCAACGAAAGTGAATATCCTTTGCGAGAAACCTTCGCAAGACCAATGCTGGAACGCTTTCGAATACCTACCACGTTGGAAAACATTTTGTTTAGTGACGAAGCACATTTACACATTGATGGATATGTAAATAAACAGAATATAAGATACTGGTGCCCGAACAACCCAAGAAACGTTTGCAGGCCAATATTCGCCGTGAAGTTCAAAGCATTACTCCAGAGCTTTGCCGTCGCGTAATTGCAAATATAAGGGTACGACTACAGGAGTGCGTACAAAAAAACGGTCATCATTTAAATGATATAGTGTTTAAGAAATGAAATCCGCATTAATGTTGTACATTTTGTTTTAATAAAAATAAATAAAATCTATGTAGTTTTTTTTATATGAAATTTTAAAGTTGAAAAATTCCCACTGGACACCCTTTATAATTGATCTCACAAATAGTCACTTTTTACACACAATATTAAATGAAAAAGTTCTAGGAAACCCTAAAACTCCTAGTCGACTGTGATTGAATATATAAATAAGTTTTGATGGTTTTAATAAAAGACACCTTTTGCACCGTCAATAATAACATTTATTTTAGTGTCAGATAGACAGTACATATTTATTCTATGCCAGTAATATAGATTACGAAATCAGTCACCAACACGCACCCTTAATCTATATTACGAAATAACATTATAGGTATTATAAAATCACTGCCTTATCTACAATATTCTTTCCATCCATATTATTCTTTCTTTTCTATTAAACCTAAATCTTCAATAAAACCTTTTATTCTAGGTCCATGCAAACACTTAGTCATTATATCAGCTATCATTATATCAGTAGACATGTACTTTATCTCTACCTTATTATTCATAATAGCTTCTCTAATGAAATGATACTTGATATCGATATGTTTCGTTCTGTTATGATTGATTTTATTTTGAGCAATTTTATGAGCCGATTGATTGTCGTTGTACAATACAACTGGACTCTCCACTCTATCATACAATAAATCACACAACAAACTATTTAAATAAATAGCTTCCTTCGCGGCTTGTGCTAAGCCAACATACTCAGCTTCTGTTGTCGATAGCGATACACACTGTTGCTTTCTGCTTTCCCAACATATTATATTTTTACCTAATTTAAAGACAGATCCAGTGTAAGACTTCCTATCAAATGAACTACCCCAGTCGGCATCTACATACCCGCACAGAGATAAATCGTTCGTTTTTCTGAAACACAAACATAAATCAATTGTACCTTTTAAGTAACGAAGTACTCTTTTAGCACACTTAAAATGAATATCTCCACAACAATTATTAAACTGCGACAAAACACTCACAATATGCGCAATATCCGGCCTTGTGTTTACTGCTAAATAATTTAAAGCGCCTACCAAGTTCTGATATGGCAAATCACAGCTTTCATCTGCTTTCTCTAATTTCATACCTACAACCATTGGCGTAGATACACACTTACAATCGGTCATCTGAAAATCTTGTAATAATGACGTAATATACTGCTTTTGGTCAAGATATATTACACCATTATTTCTACACAATCTCATACCTAAAATATGTCTTGCCGGACCGAGATCTTTCAACCTAAATAAATTAGACAAAGCAAGTTTACATTTCATTTTCTCATCTTCGTTATTCGAGAAAACAAACATATCATCAACATATAATAATATTATAATTTTTGTATCACCATTCATTCTATAAAACATACATGGTTCTATCTTTGATTGTTTTAAACCAATATTTAGTAATTCTCTATTTAATTCACTAAACCAGGCCAATGAGGCTTGTTTCAATCCATAGATCGATCTTTGCAACTTACAAACCTTCTCTTCTTGACCTTTCACCACCGCTCCCTCTGGTTGAAACATGTAAATATCCTCATTCAACTTACCGTATAAAAATGCAGTCGTAACATCCCAAGCATCAATCTGCCAATCGTATTCAACAGCCAAAGAGAACAATAGTCGTAATGTAGAGTTTTTAACTACAGGTGAAAATGTGTCGTTATAGTCTACACCTTTAACCTGTGGGAAACCCTTCGCTACGAGTCGAGCTTTATATTTAGTTACATTACCATCACTGTTTCTCTTAATTTTGAAAACCCACTTGTTCTTTATAGGTTTCTTATCAATAGGAGGATCTACGAGAATCCACGTATCATTCTGCTTTAACGAATCAAGCTCGTCGTCCATAGCCTTCACCCATAATTCACGATCTGGTCTCGAAAAAGCTTCACCCACTGTAACAGGATCGGAACTTACACTGTAACTTATAACATTAGGAAATAGTATTTTCTGCCTATTTCTAAGTGGATATCGTCTAGATCCTTCAGAATCATTCTGAGTAGGTAATACCCTATTCTCACATACTTCAATATTTACAGACTCATGATTATTCTGAATATCCGCTAAACTATTCATACTATTTACACTAACGGTACCTTTATTACTACTTTCAATCATAATAGGAACAGTCACATATTCATCTCTTACCTCATCTTTTAAATCACCAATAATATTATTTTCAAAAAACTTTACATCTCTAGCTATACTAATCTTATGATTCTTCGGATCCATCAATCTGTAGCCCTTCGTATCAGTACTATAACCAATAAATAGCATAGCCTTTGTTTTTAAATCTAACTTTCTTCGTTTTTCTTCTGGAATCAAAACATACGCTAAACATCCAAATATTTTTAAATAGCTAAGATCAATTTTCTTTCCTGTCCACTTTTCTTCCGGTACACAGTCTTTTACTGCTTTGGTAGGACTCCGATTTTTCAAATAAACTACTGTATTTACAGCTTCAGCCCAGTACCTTTTGTTCAGATTTGCCTCAGATAATAAAGTTCTTGCCTTCTCAATAATGGTCCGGTTTGCCCTTTCGGCTACGCCGTTCTGCTCCGGTGTATAAGGTACAGTTCTTTGGTGCTTTATACCCACAGACTTTAAATAACCTTCGAATTCATGACTACAAAATTCTCCACCATTATCCGATCTCAGACATTTCAACTTTCTTTCAGTTTCATTTTCAACCAAGGCTTTGTACTCACGAAATTTGCTATAAACCATTGCTTTAGATTTTATAAAGTAAACGTGCGTCTTTCTTGTGTAATCGTCAATAAACAATAGCATATATAACGCACCGCTATATGAGGGTTCTTCCATCGGACCACATACATCGGTGTGAACAATTTCCAAGATATCATTTGCTCTTGTACCTCCTTTTTTGAATGAACTTTTACACATCTTTCCGTTAATACATGGAATACACGGATCATCCGAGCTCTTAATATCTTTTATACCAGTCACAAAGTTCTTCAACATATCCATATACTTTCGATTTAAATGCGCTAATCTTCTATGCCACAAATTCTTATCAATTGTCATAGTTAAATTACAATTTGGTAAACATTCTTCATTCAATAAATAAATTCCATTGACAGTTTTGGCAGTTGCGACAGTTTCGTTCTTAAAATTTGTTATGGCACAACCTGTCTTGTCAAAATATACATTGAATCCTTTATGAACAAGTTGACATACTGACAATAAATTAGCTGTCAAATCCGGTATATGTAAGACATTTGTCAAATGATGCTCGCCCTTGACCTTGTTTCTTTCTTTTAATATAATATCGCCACTTCCTTGTACAGATAACTTCTCACCATTTGCAACCCTCACTTTTAAGCCATTATTTTCACATTTGTATCCAACCAAATTCGCCTTATTATTAGTCATGTGGTGACTACAGCAACTGTCAATGTACCATTTGTTATCATTTGGTACAGCCTCAGATTGCAAACAGATCATCATAGCATTAGCTTCTTTCTTCATTTTACAGTCGGAAGCTTTATGCCCAGGCTTATGGCACTTAAAGCACTTAAATGTCTTTCGAAAATAAGGTTTCGTTGCAGCATTATTTATATTCTTAGAAACAGCAAAAGCATGTTCCCCAGAAGTACTGGCATTTACTTGGTCACTTTGGCGATTGTGTTCTTGGAGAAGTTTAGTTTTAATTTGCTCCAATTTTAATTCTTGACCACTATTATCTATAGCCATTATCATTGGGCCGTACTCGGCAGATAATCATCGACTCAGGAGAATCGAGATTACCCAACTATCTTCAACTTTAGCATCGATGTCCTTTAGTTGATTTGTAAGGAACATCACTCTACCAATATATTTCTCCATACAATTGAAATTTTCTAATTTACATTGCCATAGAGTTCGTTGAAGACTAATACGTCTACCCCATCCCTTATCCTCGTATACTTGTTGCAGATTATTCCACACAGCTTTCGTGGTTTTTGCATCGTATACATGACTATAACACGACGGTTCCAGCAGTAAACAAATGGTCGTCCTGGCTTTACGATCCATTTCTTTATCAATCGTTTCGGCATTATCGCTTTCAATGACTTGCCACCAGTTATTATTCTCCAAAAAATTACTCACTGCGAATTTCCAGTCCGCGTAGTTTGACGCGCCTTGCAATTTTTGGATTCCCAACAGACCACTACTGCCCTTATTACAATCCATATTTTTACTTCAAAAAATATATAACTCACAGTTATGCAGAGAGGCCCATAACCTCTAGGAAACCCTAAAACTCCTAGTCGACTGTGATTGAATATATAAATAAGTTTTGATGGTTTTAATAAAAGACACCTTTTGCACCGTCAATAATAACATTTATTTTAGTGTCAGATAGACAGTACATATTTATTCTATGCCAGTAATATAGATTACGAAATCAGTCACCAACAAAAGTTTAATTGTATTCTTCTAAAATGGCACAAACTAAATTTAAAATAAAAATAATTAAAAAATATGCTGAAAAGCAAACCCAAAAAACCTTCGAATGAAAATAGTCAATCATACAGCCTCAAATTCTAATACCAGCGATCAATCGACTACGTGTAGCTTTTACATTTTTTCCTAAAAAAACTAGGCATGGTTCGCCATTTGATATTCTATTCGTGCCAATTTATTGCAACAGACTTGTAAAGCTCTTCATCTATTTGGGTGCCGGATTTGTAGCAGCAGCCATAATCCTTAGAATAGTCGGGGCGATTAATTGTTACCATCCATAGGTCTTGAAGTATACCAGCAGCATATAGGTAGCAGCCCTATTAAGAGAGAGAAAGCATATTCATTTATTTAGGTATGATACAAAATTCTCTGTCAGTTAATATATCATGCATTACATTTTATGTGATATCAAAGTAAATCATTATTTTAAACGACTACAATACTCTTATCCTTTGGCCAATTGGAAGCCACATCGACATACCGATCGAAAAAAATGTATAGAAAAAAATGTCTAGAACTCGATTGACGAGAATCGTCAAATGCCGTACATTATTTGCGATTAATCGACGCGTCGATCGGTACTTTTGATGAGGCTTCTTAATAGTTCTTCCCAGGTTTATATATTATATTAGCATTGGTATCCAGCGAGACAAGCGAGATAATGCGGTGGCCGACGCCAATTTTATTTTTTATTTGGTTATTATTATTTTTTACTATATATATACAGATATATTTACTCATTTATATTATTTACTGAAGAATTTTACTAGCCGTATTTTTTTTCTAAATAAATTGATATTTAAAAAAATTATAGATACCTAGTACCTACTCACCCACTATCACTCTATAAATAAAAATCAATGCTTGTACTCTATGAACCGTGATCCAATGATCCATGAAACCCAAAAAGTTCACGCATGGAAAAGTTAAATTTTGGGTTAAAAAATCTCCATATAAAAAGCTAATGAGTGCAGAGTGAGACAGAATATTTAATTCATTAGTACACCCATGCCAAGCCGGGACGGGCAAGTAATTTATAATAATTTATGTCTGAATAAAATAACAAAAAGATAATCGAGTGATTAAGATGAGGCAACAGTTGACCGAATACATCCATCCCTATGCGGTGAAAGAAAAAATACTTATCACGTTTCATATTTTTTTAATCTACGTTCTCTAAGACCGTTCTTTAACCCTACTTTGCGGTCTTAAATCCGGAAACGCTGCAGTTCATTCCCCTGCGTTCCAGCCACGCGATGGACCCGCCACCCGCACGGAGAACCCATGGAGAGCTTACAACATTGTCTGTATATGTATCATCACGGGTGCCTTACGGCGCCCGAGACCGCCTAGACGACCCCAAGTTACCCAGCGGTGGGATTTTAATCCCACCTCGTCGTAGCCGATAGTATTAGTCTACACCGAACAAGTGGCTAGCTCGTCGCGATGTTTTGAATAGACTCAATAACCCATCTATAAACAGTTTCACAAGTTGGTATAGTGAAACCGGGACCGACAGCTTAACGTGCTCTCCGAGGCACTATAGTGGTGTTGACAAACAAATGTACATATTTTTTTAAATTAAAAACTCATTGGTACACACCGGGATTCGAACCAGGGACCTAAGTGCTTTTAAGTCCAAGGTCTAACCAACAAGGCCACCACGTATATGTCTCACGTATTGTCTGTCTCTTTCTCAATATCTTCCAACATTAATTGTAAAGTTGTAAAATTTACAAATTAATCTTGGATAATAATAAAAAATATCGTAGCATTTCGTAGCACGTCGTAGCATTTATCTTTATAACTATACTAAGCTGTAAATAATTGACCTAGTCATGTTTCAGTTTTAGTCTATGGTTTCACAGATTTTCAGGAGACTACTGCATCGATTTGTGGGTATGTTTGTGGTAACGAAACAGATTAATTGATTTGACAATATAGCAGCTATAAAGTTGACTCGTATTTCAAATTCTTCTTTGTAACCGCATAATATAGCCGGCATAGTGGGAGCGACCATGCTGTTAAATAAACATATATTGACCGACCTCATTCATGGGCTGCTTACCACCGGGTAGATACATAAACATATTATGCTGTGCTCCAATAATAAAAAAATAAAAAGTTTTCACAAAGCAATGAAATTCACTACAGACGCGGGACCCTAATGAATTTTATATTAACTGCATATGAGAGCTAAAATGTAATAAATTATTCATACAAAATGTGTCAAAATTTTGTATGAATATCCAGTTGATATTCAATTCTAAATGAATCCATGGTTATTTTTATTTGCCTAAGTGCCTACAGTTTACAGTTTGACCGCGTTCGTGGTCGAGTGGTTGCGCTTTTGGTGTTGTACCCGTCGTGGGTTCGATTCCTACTCATAGCAAAATAATATTAACACATTATTTTGCCATGGTCTGTGTTTATAAAATATAATATTATTAATATCGTTGTTTCTAGTACAGGGATAAATTAGAGACCGGGGCATGTTGTAAAAAATAAATAAAAAAAATAGTTTTTATCGTTTATTTTTTATGTCTAGACTGTTTTACGATTATCTATAAGGAAGATATATATATGAAAGTACAAGTAATGGAGTAGATAGATATCCGCCCCAGTTTTATTGCGGTCTCAGTGCCAGCGAAGTAAACAAAAAGCAAATTAATGTATGAAACTTGATGTATAAATCAGAAACAATCAGAAAGACCTTTGTATTGTACAACTAAATTATACGAGTAGCTAGCAATTACAATATTTAGGAAAAACACGTTTTGGGTTCTAAATTAGTAAAAAATGGAACCCTTAGAGTGAGAAATGTGTTCGTCTATATGTCTGTCCGCATGATATTTAAGAATCACTGGTCCGAATTAGTTAAAATTTTTGAAGAAAAACTAAAGAATTAACGAATCACTTAAACCGTCTGTATATCTGTATGTCGACTCATTTCCGGTAGTACTAACTACTTAGTTCAAGCGTTGACTTTTCCCACTAGTTCAACTGACTGCTTTTGTTTTGGTTACTACCCCCCGGTGTGAGTGTGTCTGTCAATCTGTCCGGTCCGATATCTTATAAATCTGTGGAAATGGAAGTTGAAATATAAAAGAGTGGCTGGTGCTAGCGCCCTCCGCTCCATGGAGAAGTGAGGGAAAAAGAGAAGCTGCAATGGTTGGCAGCTAACACCCCATAACTCATTCAGCTAGGCCCCCAGGGATTATTTAGTATTTTCAGTAATTTTTTAGTAAAAAAATATATTAATAGTTTTCATTATTGATTATACATGTTTGTTTATCACCTCCCGTTTCGTAACCGCATTATTCAGCCGGAATAGTCAGCGTCCAAACTAAATTCCAGTTAAATTAAATTATTATCATTGACTATGTACATTGTTGTTCTGTAATAAAATCAGACCCGGTATATCTTAATTCAAATGTGCCGTGCTCCAAAGAAAAAATAGTAACCTAATCTATCTTTGTTATCATATAGGTAACTAATAATATTTTAGACAATATATATAAAACCAAGTAATTTGCTTCTCATCCTACACTTTCAAATTTAAGAAAAAATATTTTTCTTTGTTATAATATAATATATTAGGATTCCCTGAAACTTGGTCGTCGTCGCCCGGGGTACGTTTTGTAAATCATTTTTATGGGTTTGTGTGGAACGTGCGGCGGAGGGGGAAGAGGCCCCGGATACTCAAATAACGGCCCCACCCAACTGTCACAGAACCTATCCTTATACCATTTATGTAAGTCTTTTTTCATTTAAATTTTATAGAAAAGTAATAGATTGTTGTAACTGTTGGAGCCTGCCATACAGAATGTATGATGTACTGCTTGACATCACTCAACCGGCTAAAACAATACTGTGTATACAACTGCCTCGTACGTTTTTCTTTGAGTTTGTCATGATCTAGGTGTTTATAAAATTATATAAAACGTATTAATATAGTTGTTACTAGTACATATAGTACAAGCCTAGAGCTTAGGGCACAAGCCCAGGGCAATATGTGTGTAATGTCTGTCATCATCATTCCTGACGGTATGTATACTATTTAATTTCTAATAAATAAAATTTATAATATACCAATATTTTTAATATTAATATATTTTTAGTAATAAAATTAAAGTTTTAATTAATCATATAAGTAATTAATATTGGTAATATTTTAATTAATTTATTGCATTTTAAAGTATCCCGAAGGTTTGCCTTTATCTTCACGCCAGGCCTCTTACAGGGTAGGCAGAGACAACCGAGAGCCACTTTTATATATATCTACGTATATAGATGAATAAGTAACCAGCATTATGAAATAAATAATCTTCTTTCAAAACCTTTAAGATAACTAAAATGAACATAAAAAGTTCAATATATTTGGAATTAAGAGTGCCACTCACAGTCGTCGACGGAGATTCTTCAATTACTGATGGCCCAGACGACGGCGAGGATTGCCGGACATGCAGTCACAATGCAATCAGACGCGGACCATCCAACCATAACCAACCAACTGTATGGACAAGTCACTTCGACATATTGTTTCGTAGCCGCATCCATCAGGCTGCGACAGAACAGAATAACTTAGAGGTTTACAGGAAACTGAAAAACCCTCCTCTCTATGAAAAACCAGAAAATTATAGATGTTTCATAAAAAAAAAAGACTGCAATTGTGTTTTGTCTTCTTTATTTTCGTTTATTTCTGCTTTTATTTTTTTTATATTTTTAATTGGAGAACAGCTTATGACTTTGTATCTACCTGTCGATAAGCAGAGCTATTTATGTTGCTGTTATTTGACGATGTAGATATTTAAATAGGCATATTATACTACGGTTTTGTAATTTTATTATGAGTAGGTACTAAGTAGGCTTCAAAACGTAAACATGAAATTAGATAGAGAGGATAATTTTTAATCCTGGGAGCTAACAAAGGATGTTTTGATATGTCAGAAAGCAGAGATATTGATATAAGAAGTCGCGGGCAAAATCTAGGTTTCCATAATGTTTGTTGAACAAGTAACGCTAAGTGAATAACCGCGGGCAAGTTTTGTGAACTATGTGAACTTTTATAGTTTCAGGTTTTTCGTGGAGCTTGATTGTTGTGAACTTATGTTATTTCCTGCTGGAGATGGCGTTTTGTTCCTCGGCCTTGTTCATTATCCTACACACACACACTCACACACATACACACACACAAACACATACTACGAGGTCTCTCGCGTTACCTACTCCACTCGTTAAATTCATGAAAATAGTTGGGTGCTCTCGTTACTTATGAATTATCCACAATATATGCCATTACTACACTGTCGGTTGGAACAATACAATTTGATTATATAAATAAAACACAAATAGTAAAAAATATGTTATATTTATTTTTCCATTTAGTTTCTCAAATCAAATGAAATTATTTACATATTTTATGTAAATCTTTACAGATATTTATGAGAGGTCAAAAAAATATTTTTTACCCAAGTTATTAAGTTGTAACGGTATTTTTTTATATAATGGTCTAAAAATCATCATTGGGGTTTATTCCCACCCCTGCTTATCGTAGGCGATGGTATTAAAAAAAAAGGGTAAATAATTACCAAAAAATATAAATATGAATTTTCTTATTATATCTTTGGCCTATCACTTCAACTTCACAACACACGCAAGTAAGTGTTGCGTGTGTTGTGAAGTTATTTTAAATTGCATAAAACAGTATAACTTAGTATAGCGTAGGATTATGTAGCCTGACACAACGGTATCATGCGCATGCAAGCTCATCAACGTCCCTATCAGATTACGACCGAAAGCATGTGTGATTTAATTAGGTGAAATTTCCTATCTACTATATACGCTTGCATTTTCGATCGTATAGCCAATTATGCATGACGCCTTATAGTATAAACTTAACATGGATTAACAAAAGTGCAAACTGAAAATTATGCCAGTGTTGTTCATATCCGGGCTTACTTTTTTTTTAGATATATTTAGGTAGGTATTAATATGTTTAGGAGATGCTGTAGAAGAAATTCTTCCAGTAAATTGTGGGTAATCTTGTCTTACGAAGAAACGGTATCTAGCGGCAGAACTTGTGTGAATGTGTGTAATGGTAATTTATTTCCACATGCTCGTGCTGGGGACATTTAAAGTCAACACCGAACGAGTGGCGTAGTTTTTACCTTTATATAGAATGTTGAATTTTTCAAGTGTGCCTTCAAGGCCAAATCCTAAACTACAGGGAGTAGCGAAAAATGTTCAAAGGAGTCTCGGGGCCGATTTTAATAAAAGCCATAACTGCTTCATTAGATTTTTTAAAAAAATATTCTCCTAACCGGGAATAGAACCGGTTGATTTTGATAAAAAAAACTCATCTGTATTATTGCACCAGCTGATAGTGCGCTTATAAGGATCAAATAGTGGAAAGTAACTTCAAAAGGGAAACTAAAGGAAAGTGTTCATTTTTAAGAAAATATGTTTAATTTTTTGAAGTCTTATACTTTTACTTGTATGTAGGTAGGATAGACTCAATAACCCATCTATAAACAGTTTCATAAGTTGGTATAGTGAAACTGGGACCGACAGCTTGACGTGCTCTCCGAGGCTATATAAACACAAATATTTTTTATATAAATAAATAATATAAGACACAATGTTCCTATACCTCGTAGCTTGTGTTTTTTGAATTAAAAAAAATATTATGATTTTATAAAATAAGTAGAATAATGTATACCCTGTATACTTCTTACCAAGAAGGCTTAACGATGGTATTACCTCAGAGGTACGCCGACGCCAATATATCTCAACTTGTAACTTATATATATAAGAACGACAGGGTGGCCACCAGATACAAATTTCGAAAGTCTTTTCCAGATTTTCCAGTCACTTTTTTTAGATTTTCCCAATTTAAATTTCGCATTCTTAAAAAAAAAGCATATTTTGAACTAAGAAGGAATTGCCCCGCTTAGGTTGCCAGTCGTTTACAGTAGCAAGTTTTGTGTGTACTTTAAATATTTTCCCTAAACTTGTAGCGTTTTCCCTGACATTTCCCCGACTTTCCAGTCTCCGATAAATGTTTTCCATGTTTTTCAGAAAGTGGCCACCCTGTAGGTACGAGTATATGACGGTATCATTATAACTACACAGCCTCAGTAACATTAATATATTTACCTATAATCCAAGCAAATATTATCCGTCATGTTGACTCAGCATTAAGAGGATATTGACATTGGGGGGCGAGGCGAGCGGGCGGAGCGAAGCTGTTTGTTCTCATCTCCGCCGGTAGAGGGCGCACTTCAGCGCTGAGGGCCATTATTATTGTACTCGATAATGTGTATGGGTATACGTATGAGAGAGCTGAATAAAGAGCCACTGTAGCCTAGCTACAACATCTATAATTAACTGTCAGTTAAAAGATATTGCTACATCAGAATCCTGCACTATAGTACTGAAGAAATAATAGTAGGTACAAACTAATAGTTGAAATGACAGCTGTCGTTGCGGGGTTTTGTTGTTTATTTATACAAATATAATAAATAGAAAAGTTTTTATTTCGGATAAATTCAAAAACTACTAAACCCATTTAAAAAAAAAAAAAACCTATAGAAAACTAAATTATCAGTAAGTAACAATTATTATTGGCTGTATTTGGGTAACATTTTATTTTCGCTCCGATTTCGCGGGGTAAAATCGAAGTTGCTAGAACAAACCAGTTAAAATTATATTCTATAAAAAATTGAGTAGGTAAATGTAGTATCCACCGTACTATGTATAAGCACGTCTCTAAGGGAAAGCGTTTCTTCCCACAACAATACTAATTTTGTTTCATTTGTGAACTCTGCGGGTGCAGTTACTAACGGCCGTAGTTACTAACGGCGCGCAAACAACACGTAAAAACAAATATATCCGACGGTTATTGCTCCAACTTACTGTTACATTCAATTTTGCCTTCTAATAGTAATGTAGGTGAACGTATAATAAATACACGTGCGAATACAAACCTTAATGTCAAATGTAAAGAGTACAGATTTGCGTAGAATCTGTAAACTTATAATATGAGAACATAGAAAGAGGTAAAATTGCATTTGTCGTTGTTGCCATAATGCAGTATATTGAAAGAAAAAATGAGCAGTTGTTATTTGTTATGAAATACTTTGTCTCCATTAAAGTCCTATTTGACACCCTCCATTACTCCTATTTGACACCCTTCTTAACAGATAGAGTGATCCTCCGTCTCCAAAATTATTTTCGGCAGTCTTGGTTTTTAAAAACATCGTCTGAAGCGAATAAGCCCTAATTCGCTTCAAGGCTTGCTTCAAAACCTGGCTTTACATAACAAAAAGTCGGCTAAACGTAACTAAAACAAAATAATAAAAAATAGGTTGACATAATAATTGATGTCGAAAATATTGAATGTGTAAGCACTTACACATACTTCGGGCAATACATCTCATTCAACGACCACAGTTCGATTATGACCACTTTGTTATTAGTTCTAATTAGGTTCATATTTCGTAAATTTTTTAATTAGTACTAAATTAGAACTTCTTGGTGTAGATTATGCCACATCTACTTATTCAACTTTAGCTAAACTTATCTAAAATTCCAAAAAAATGGATGGTCTGGCGGATAGGTACCTACTGGTAAACGTAGCACAGACCTAGTGCTTAGTGTATGAATGTCCTACATAGTATATTATTATTATTTGTTAGATGTATCTACTATCTAATGATAGATAATAATGTAGGCTTTAGAATGTTGCAGTGAAACGAGGACACCCGAGATATTTAAATGACAATGCTAGACTAAATGAAAAGCCACAGACTCAATTTTCTATTCTCATACATACTACTGTATAGAGGAATACTACTGTATAACTGGGCGTGCTAGCTAACTGCCACTATTTTATTTTATTATCTTTTTTATTGTAGAAGGCTGTAATTTTTTTTTAACCATAAAAGTAGGTGGTATCGGAAACTCCCAAACAAACTTTTTTTTTAAATGTAATTTAATATTATTTTTTATATTGGAGCACGGCATGTGACTTTTTGATGGTAAGTAGAGTCACAAATCCATGATCCATGAATGGGATCGAGCAATACGTTGCTGTTTAAGAACCGTTCCCATTATGCCGGCTAAATGATGCAGTTAGGAAATGGGCGGCGTCAAAGACGAATTTTCATTAGGAGTTTACTACTACATCCTCGCTGCGATATGGTCCAATCAACCGCCCGTTTCGTAACCACAATTTGAAATGAGACTACCGACTCTAAAAGAAATCGAACAGTAGGGTCTTGAAAACCGGTCAACCCTACATAAGGTTCTAAAACCGAAACATAAAATAATGTGTTAATTATTTTTTTAGACACTAAATACGAGTACAGCTAAGTACACATTTAATTTCGATCAAAATATGCGTCAAGGTAATTTGTGTGCATAAAACGTAACACGACAATGATTGCAGCGACCACGTTCGACGCTAAATTTAATGCAAATGCAGCTAAGTGCGGTCCCGAGATGTCACCTGCATCGGTGCTTCCGCCGCGCACGAGGACGCTGCGCGCTACGGACACACACGGACGCTTGCATTATTTATATTTCATGCGAATGTAGATAAGTGCCGTCCCGAAATGTGGCCTGCATTAGTGTTTCCACCGCTCACAAGGACGCTGTGCGCTACGGGCACACACGGACACTAGTATTATTTATATATAAAGAAAATGTGACTGAGCGCGGTCCCGAGATGTCATTTGAATCAGCGCTTCTGCAGCGCACGGGGATGCTGTGCGCTGCGGACACAAACGGACAGTTACATTATTTACCCAGTCATCACGACTCACTCATACACATACATAACAACAACAAAGATTTATAAATTGTTAAATGTATTCAATAAAGATCTAGTTCTTTACTTAGATTGTGTAAGCGAAGAGCGGTGGCTCCCGGCACTTTTGGCGTTTCTTATTATTGTGTTCTATTTATTTTTGATTAAATATTTTTATTTTTTTATATTTAATTCAAATGCAGCTAAGTGCGGCTTCGAGATGTCATCAGTATTGGGTCTTCCATGGAGTATGAAGGGGCTGGACATACTCAGACACTTGCATTATTAATTGATGCAGCTTATTGTGGTCCGGATTTGACTAACTGCTTTACCCTGCTACTTTAAACATATAAGACTGGCCGATTCGCGCAACTTCGTCTGCGTAACTATAACCGTTTACGCAGCTTACGTTTTTGCAACATTTTTTTATTGTTACTCCGTTCCTATTGGTCGTAGCGCGATGTTATGTAGTCTAGCCTTCCTCGATAAATGATCAATTAAACACTAAAATAATTTTTCAATTCGAATGAGTAGTTCCCGAGATTAGCGCGTTCAACCAAACAAACAAACTATTTAGCTTTACAATATTAGTATATATTATACTTTATATTACGTTAGCGTGCATGTGCTCTATATTTGAAAACTTGGTTTTGTATATTTTGATGTTATAACAACATGCTTTGGTTGTCTGAATATCTGAACTTTTAGACAAAAATAAAATTCATAATACAGGTAAACTGTTCTATAGAAAAATAATATATTCATATTCAATTCCCGTGTGTTTTCGAAATCGAACTAAAATTAATGACATTGGCACGAGTGTAGTGGAGTGGATATTGTGTACACAACGGATTGTGTTGTCGCTGCCCAGTCGCGCCACCTAACTAACTCATGTTCAAGGATATTGTTTCATAGTCGTGTCATAGCTTTTTCTAGCTACAACTGTTGCGTCATGCGCATAGTTATTAAGGCTAAAAAACAGTAGACGTTAAACCTACCCATAAGGTACCTATTAGACGTGGGCGCCGTCTGTGAAAATGGCGGCGGCGGCGGGATGCCGGCGGTCTGGAGTTTTCAGTTTTTTTTAAGAAAAACTTAATTTAATCTACTTAGAGGATCTAAAATGTAAAAAGTAACGTCTTCGCTTTCTTTTTTCACAGCATTCAGACATGCTAAACAATAAACTTGAATATAATTAATCATTATCTATTTGTTGCCATCAGCGACGATCGAGTTTCCGAAATACTTATAACAAAAACTACTTCGAGTTTTAGCATTATAAAATGTAGTAACAGAGAGTTTGCTCACTTTGGTTTTTGACAGCTCAGTCGTTTCTATCAGTAGTTAATATTACGAAAAAACTATCACACACAACACATATTCACAATACGCACGCCGCGCGGGGGGTCCCGGTGCGGCACCCATACCTAGTACCTATATCATACAGTGATTTTGTCAGTAATGTAACCATTGCATGATTAAGGGTAATGAAAACCTAAAGTTAAGGTTTTGCATGCACGGTACAATTAAAAACGTTAAAGTATGGTTTAATTAATAAAAATGAAAATGAATCACGACTTGATTTTTATTAGAAATTATTCATTGGATACGACGAGGCAATAATTAGTTTCAAAGAAACTAATTATTGCCTCGTCGTATAGGCAATAATTAGTTTCAAAGAAACTAATTATTGCCTCGTCGTATCCAATGGTATCATTCTATACCCAACAAGGGGCAAGCTCGTTCCAGTTTTTTATAGACTCACTCAATCTAATATGTTATGCAATCTTCAAACAAAATATATGAAACAATTTCTACAAGGAGTAGGTAATTGTGCCTTTTCGGAATAGAATAAATATTTACAAATATATATTTTTTAATGACCAAACAAAGCCGTAAAAAACGATAGCAGTCGGTGTAAAACCCGAGTGCCCTCACCACGTCGAATAGGCCACAAATCCGATGTTGGGTACAATTTGTTTACAGGGATATCCGGACAAAATGGTTGTGATGGCCTTTCAGGCGGGCCGCGGCTAGTGGTGCCAGGTTTTTTTTTTAATTTAAAATAGTTACGCAAATAATAGCTCAAAACACTTTATTGACTTTGTTTCGACTGGAAAACATGGAGTATTTGTCATCTGTTTTGTTGAGCTAAGGCTTGTTGATAATATTGTTTTTTATTTGGCTTTTGTTTTATTTCATTATACATTCGGTTTTGTTTGTCATATATTTTTTACAAAAAAATTGTTAAAAAAAAACCCAAGTTGTAAAACAATTGTCCAATAATTTAATGAGGAATAATTTATGAGTAATTAATATCAATAATATATGAACAACTAGCTGTGCTCGCGACTTCGTCGGCGTGGAATAGTTTTTTTTTTTTCATACAAACTTTTATCCCCTATTTTATCCCCTTGGGGGTAGAATTTATCAAAATCCTTTCTTAGCGGATGCCTAAGTCATAACATCTACCTGCATGCCAAATTTGAGCCCGATCCGTCCAGTGGTTTGGGCTGTGCGTTGATAGATTACTATGTCAGTACCTTTGAGTTATATATATATTTAGATAGGATATTATTGTTCCAAACGGCATTTGTACAGGTACCTACTCTTACACGCCCATTTTTAATTCTGTAAATCCTTTGCTAATACTTATAGACTTTGTCTTCCCGTTGGTGCTAAAATTTGTCAATCACATGATCGTATTTTCGGGGAACGGGTCGATGAGTTTGGTCATCATGGGCTCTCAGGTCCAAAATAGTTCGGGCAGAGTGTCCAGCGGCCACATTCTGTTTCTTATAATGTGAGCGTTAGATTGTCAAAATAAGGAATTCCGTTAGTAGCGCGCTCTCCTCCAATCAGAGCAGTTTTTTAACCTTCGCTGATTGGGGGAAAGAAAGTTAATAACGGAAATCGTTATTTTGACAAATTAACGCTCACATTATAAGAAACAGAATGTGGCCGCTGGCATGCTGCTTTAAATAACATCCTACACAGGGCCTTTGTCTCCGCTGATATACCTAACATCCTCGAACCTATCGGACTTTTCCTTGAGGACGGAAAAAAACCAGACGATATGACTATATTACATTGGGCGCGAGGTAGCTCTGATTTGGGATGCATATGCGTGGACACTCTTACTTCAAGCCATTTGCAATTGTCATAAGTTGGATCTGCAGCAGCAAACTAACACATAAAAAATATAAATATCTTAAAGTTAAATTAAGCACCCGACTTCGAACACAATCTTAAAGGTTACCTGGTAGAAATGCCTAAGGCATTAAGTTCGCCTTTGTACATCGCCAACTTTTGTTTACTGTGCAATAAAGTGTTTAAATAAATAAATAAAGTTCATTATACATTTTCAGCCCTTGCGGTTGAAACTTTTGAAGCTTAAGGATAAACATCTCGCTACAATAATTTCGTCCCTTCTCTATAATAAATATAGCGACAAGGTGACACACCATTTTTTGTACAGAGGGTCAGCATGTGTACGATCTACGTATCGTACTTTATTTAAATCATGACGCGCCGACTGCGGGCGTAGGAAATTATCAAAATAAATTAGTCGTTTTACAGCGCTCAAACAGGCTGGTCGTTTTGCATTTTCTCTTAACAGTTTTTCCTAGCAGTAGCAGTGATCAGTCAGTTAGCATTAGCAGTTATAAATCAGCATTATAACATCAATCAATAAGTGTAACGGGTTAAACCATACACTGGGCGATGAACGGACGACCGATGAATGGAGACTGGAGAGAGAGAGGTCGCAAAGGCCGTGTGAGAAATCACGAAATAAAAAATAAAAAGAATGCTCGAAGGACCAAAAAAATGTATGGTTTAACCCGTTACACTTATTGATTGATGTTATAATGCTGATTTATAACTGCTAATGCTAACTGACTGATCACTGCTACTGCTAGGAAAAACTGTTAGGAGAAAATGCAAAACGACCAGCCTGTTTGAGCGCTGTAAAACGACTAATTTATTTTGATAATTTCCTACGCCCGCAGTCGGCGCGTCATGATTTAAATAAAGTACGATACGTAGATCGTACAGCATGGCTATACAGCGCGGAAACGCCGCCAGTGTCCATGGCACATGTCATACCGCTTATTTTACTTCCTACCACAAATGGTGGAGTAAGAGATCCTAAAAATCTGTAAAACAACTAATGTAAACCTTATTCCGTGAATAAAGAATCATTCATTCATTCATTCATTCATACCTTTTCAGATATAAGTTATTATTTTTTTTTTAGTTAAAAAAAATATTTTTTTAAATACAAGATGCCTTTGTGGCTCCCGAGAACTGTTTAAACGGCCTCAGGGTACCAGCGGAGGGATTACCAACCCATTATTAAACAAATCCTCATTTCGCCGATGGTATTTCGGAGCCAACACCTAACTTGTTGCGGTGTTTATAATGGTATAGCCTCGTTGTATAAAGCGGACATCCCTGGACAGGTCTTGTTGTCATTGCATATCTTTGTTATCAATTGCGTAGACTGCAGTGACTGAAATAGTAGGCTGGGGCCGCTAAATTAGTTAAATTTTTCTTTTTTACCTTTGTTAATATTTTTTTTTGGCTTTGCTTAATATTTATGCATTCAAATGTAAATGTGTCTGTCTGCGGAACGTTTTAAATCATTGAGCCGAGAGCGGCGCCGGCTGGGCCTTACGCTTCTTTAAATTGGAAAATTGAATACACCGCCCCGACCGCTCGCCGCACAGCGCCACTCGCTTTATTTTGTATATCTAGGACTGCATCTCACAAACGAATGCTAGAGCTCCATTATGCCATCTAGCAGCTAGATTCTAGCTAGATACCATACGACGTGAATACCAGAGCTGAAGTGGGGTGTCATTTTGCATTATATATATATTTTCTAGGAGCACAGCATGTGACTTTGTATCTACCTGATGTTCAGCAGGTTAATGTTTAACAATATATATCGCTCGCACTATGCTGGCTAAACGATGCGGTTACGAAATGGGCAACAACAAAAACAAATCATTGCATTACTCTATTGAGCCTATTTTAATATAATGCTCACTGCTTTATCGTCAAATCAATCATAATAACATTTAGGTATAAAATTTGTTTCGAGGAAATTTAAGTCGTAAGAAATGGGCAGTCCTTTACAAAGTTATTGTAATTGGGGTAAAGTATGAAATTGCTATTTTCATATCATATGCAATTTTTTTTTTTTAAATGATGTAATGTGCTGTCAGTGGATTGATTTTACATTCGACTGGATGTAAATATGGGTATCATCATCATCTTTTAAATTTTAAAATGTCAACAGCAAAACAGACAAGTTTTTGTGGAGTTTATTTTAGGTAAGTAGTTTTTAGTTTATTATTTTGTTTTGAATACTTCAGTTAAGAAGCCAGGAAATGGATTCGCGAATTCGAACGTCTAAAAATGTCTAACTACTGAAAGCAACGTTTAGAGGTTTTTAAACGTTCGAGTTCGCGAATCCATTTCCTGGCTTCTATAACGTTGACATTATTTTATTATTTTAAAATAACTCCAAGGTGTTTTATTATTATACAGCATAATAATAAAACAGCATGAAGTGTAGATAATTTTGTCCATGACGTCGCGACCGGCCGATAGTCCAGCTGACTGCGCCGGACGCGCTGGAGCCAGCATCACACGCCGGCGCTTCGATTGTTCCTCTCGCAATAAAACAATTATTTTTTGCACAAAATAGTATAAAATTTATTTACAAATAGCTTCTGCCCGTGTCTCCGTCCGCCTGGAATATTGCGTTTGATTGATCTATAGAAATTGTACTGGAACCTACGACTGAATACTTTTAGACTGTGGCGGATACAGTGGCGTGACCCCCTGCCCTCCCCTCCACCCCGAAATCATTGAAATTTACTTAAAATTTCTATGTTGTAATAGTTATTACAAAAAATCTTCTAAAAACCTTGTTAAAGGGTCCTAGGACCCTCCCCAAAAGGAAAAAAAAAACAATCCTTATTTTTAGCCCCTGCTTTTACATATATTTTTATGTCTATCAGGATACGCAACAATATATCTCGGAACTCGCATCAGACATTACCCTGCCTGTGTACAAAGTTTCATACTTATCGGTTTTGTTTATTGATTACATTGCTACCGTTGCAGCGTTGTACCGTTTCAGTTATTAAGTAATACATATTAAAATATCTACTCTTTAACACTTCGTAGAAAGATACATATGACTTTAAAAAGTTGTACTTTGACATTTTTTTTTAAATTTATTCGATAATCAGTAGAGCCTCTATTAGACCAATGTGCAGACTTCCACAGTCAGTCTGTATAATTTTATTAATTAGCAATAGACATTGGTCAGTGGAATGGCATGTAGCGGTATGTAAATTGGTAGAGCCAGGAGATACAGGCATCAGGGCGGAATGCTAAAGCCGGAATGCGGCATGTCATTACGGATCCTTGGAGGCGTTTGCGAACACGAGGAAGCAATTATATTTACCTACATGTAATTACCATAATTAATAATATAATTAAATATATTTTAAGGTAGGTTTAGGTGATATAGTGAAAATGTGACCATTGCGGCGTTTTTTTGTTGTTTTTTTTGGTCATTAACAATTTAACAACAGAAAAATACTGAAAATTATACAAGGCTTAAACCCTCCCCGATATCAAATCCCGGCTACGCCCGTGCTGTAGATAGATCTAAGTGTCTTCTCGGTGCCCCAAGTATATTTTTTGAAAATAAATGCTTACAAGGAGAATAAATATTTAAGGCGTGGATATGGTCGGTGAAGTTGGTCGCCTTGGTGGCTCCCTTGTATGGCAGATATAGATTGACAGGTCAATGGAATCAGCTAACCACCTAGTCTTACACTAGTTGGTTATGTAGTGTGTGTTCGGTTTGGTAGTAATTTTCATATTAAGATTTCTAAATTTAAGTTCTAAATCTGATATCGAGGTATAATAAATATTTGTCGTTCTTTTAATAATGAATAGCTGCCTAACCAAACGCACTCTAAGACCTCATTGTTAAATTTTTTTTTTTTTACTATTCATAAATATCTGTAAAGATTTACATGAAATAAATGATTTGGTTTGATAGGAAGGAAAGTTTGATTTCAGAAAAATATTTAACCTTATCTATCTGTGTGTAAATTATAATCTACTAGCGGCCCGTCCCGGCTTCGCACAGGTTTGTATAACTTTAACTATATGCTCAGCGCACGCCACGGAAGGCCTCAGAAACGATACTTTTCCCCCGTTTTTAAAACATTTTTGGTTACTGCTCCACAACTATAGGACCTAGCGTGATATTATATAGCCTATGTTACTTCTGAATAATGCAGCTTTCTAATGGTGAAAAAATTATTGCAATCGGTCCAGTAGTTTTTGAGTTTATTCATTACAAACATACAAAAATACAAATCTATAAACTAATATAGAACTTACAAAACATAGATAAATAATAAAAAAATAAAAAATTAAAAGGTCTGGGATGGGTGACCGCTTTATACAACGAGGCGATGAAATAGCCAAACCACCGCAACAAGCTCGCCACTTGTTAGGTGTTGCCTCCGAATACCATCGGCGAAATGAGGACGGGTTAATCCCTCCGCTGGGTACCCTTAGGCCGTTTAAACGGTTCTCGGGAGCAAAATAGGCATCCGTGATGGTATTTATTTTTTATTTATTTATAATTAAAAAAATAACTAAATTAAATAAAAAATCTCCTTAAATGGGATACCACTTGGCAGAGTACCTATAACACTGGCAGCATTGCCACGTTGACTGGCAATGCTGACTTTTTGTTTGAAGTAGTTAGGCATTTGGGGTCTCCACATTTGAAAATACGCGTTTCCCGAGGTCTTGGAGACATTCTTTAGCCTCGGGACCGAGTGTTCCCGAAGTTTCGACACCAAAAGCCACAAACTTATAATTTTGAGTCAAGTCCCTATACTTCAACCGCTTACGCGCTTCCGCAGCGCCAGCGGCCGAACCAGGGACCGATGAGAAGGCCGAAACATTTGACTGCGCATAGGTATCTACGCAAGTGACATCCCAGATTAGGGATTTTCCATTGGCCCACGGCACCAGTGTAAGAACGATAAATATGTAAGTGAATTTATCAGTCTTTTTGTCTGCTAATGTTGGTAAAAAATAATAATGAAAAAGCGATCGCATTGCAAAAAAACGGTGAAAAAAATAGTGTCTAGTTTTGCTTTAAATCCGTTAGCAATTCGTTAAGGCTCACAGAGTCCATAATTAAGTAAAAATTAGTTAAATTAGTCGAATGGCGGAGGGTACAGATGCCATGTTTGGGTATCACGTTATACTTACGTAATTATCCCTGATCAAGGGCAGATGGTAATGCCATTACAGGGAGGCTGTGTGCTTCTGTCTACACAAACTTAACTAGGTCTGCGACTGTTAAAGAAAATTAATAATATATACACATACATATATAAACATATACATAATGGCATAAGGCTCGCCTATGTACAACTTTGGGCAAAATAAGAATGTTAAATAAATATTATCTTTATAAAATACGTAGTGTAAAAGAAATAGTGAAGACAAAAAGTGACGGCAGAGTACAAAGCAAATACTTTTGTAAATACTTGTTTGGTTAATACTTTTAAATTCCATAATAAATAAAAAAAAGGAAACTAGTTTACGTTGTCATATTGTGATATAAGTAATTGTAGCTTAAAAAACAAGCTATAAAACAGAAAAATCATAACTAATTATCATACTAATTACAACTAAGGCCGGTATCCTGGGCGCTATGTTGCACAACACTAGTATGGACAATATGTTTAATTAACAACTGTTAGGATTTTTTTGTATTCAATATTTATTTAATATGTAATACTCCCATAATTAAAAAAATATCACAATTTTAATTCATTTAATATTCATATCTGAATATCCCATAACCATATTTTTAGCATTAGTTACCTATGATTTGTTAGCATTGTATTCTAGTAGAAAAAATATCATTATAAATATCATATATTCCTAAGTACAGGGGCTTTTATTTGCAAAAGAATGAAATCTAATAAAGATTTTGGGATAAACGTCGGATTTATTTGGTCAAATTAGACGTTATTTACGGAAACATCTTATTTTGTAGAATGTTATATTTCCGCTGGAACACAATAATATTTCATATGTTACGGACGGAGGAAAATATACCGCAGACGTATTCCTTCACTTATAATATTAACAATTGTGTAGATAGCTAACAATCTATACATAATAATATAATTGTAACAGGCCGATGTCTGTACATTATCGATATAAAAAAAAAAAAAATATGGAGGACAACTAGTGTGGTGACTAGAAATCTATGCCAACAAAACTTATACTATGCATGTATTACAACACAATATTTTTTTTATCATGTTTTTATGAACCTTCGAATTTATAATATATATATATATATATATATATATATATATATATATATATATAGGCTACATTTTAAGGTTAGAAAATATATTATTCATAAATGCCAAAGTGAGTATGGATGTTTGTTATTCAATTATCCCAGAACTACTCGTAGCAATAGCAAATAGTTTTTTTTATTATTCCACGCACACGAATTTTCGGGCACCAGAGGGTATACATAATATTAATAGTATACATAATGATACAATAATTTATTATTGTAGAAATGTTTCCCAAAAAGGCTAACTTGTATTGTATTTTATTTGTAACCTATTTTGGTTATATGATCGAATCATAGAGAGCCTGCATGAGGTCGAATGTGGAGCACGCATACTCTGTAAATGCATATTCACTGTTTTTTTAAACCCATCCAAATTGTGTGTGGTCTGTAAGTGTTTGGAAACACAGACGCGGGGAGAGAATTTTACGCCTTAGCCATGCGCAGTAAAAAAGATGATGTAAAACACGTGCCGATGGAGTATCAACAATGAACGGATGAAATCCCTCTCCCCGTCAAGATGTTCGATATCGGAACGAGACAGGAGGAATTAATTGATGTATCTACACAGCACACTCTCCGAAATGCAATAAAAGATGAAATGCAATGCTGTAAAAGACAGAAAGACAGACGATTTTTTTGTCTATGCTCAAGACTGCCAAACCTTGCGACCAACGATTTATTTTCAATAATATCTCGGCGCTCTACCGAGTCCAGAGCGGCCAGTTGGTATTTGGCCGATCCATCTCATAGGTCGCAGCAATACTCCATACACGAGCGAACTTGAGATTTGTAAAAGTTTTGAAGCTGAGTCGGTGTAAGGTATCACCTAACCTTGAAGAGAATACCAAGTTTTTTAGCTGCAATTTTTACCGTTGTATACAGCGGCCGATATTAAGGTTGGACTCAAGCTCTATTCCAAGGAGATTTATGTGGTCGCTATGGTAACACTTTGGAAAGTTGGAGTCAGGAAAAAAAAGGACTTTGTTTAGCAGTGAAAAGACACACGCCTGTGTTTTTGTGTAATTTGACTTTAAAAGTTTCGCATTGCCCTATTTAGAAACAGTGTCTAAAGTGTTATGTTTGTATGCTCAACTATGGTTATTTTGGACCTGCGTTTCTTCCCTTGTGGTCACGCTCCGGAAGTGTATCTCTCTAACAGTGCTATTATCCGTATACCCAAAGATTCCGGCATTCAGCAGATCATCGTTATGGAGTAGGAATATTGTTGCAGAGAGAACAAATCCCTGAAATATGCCGGCATTAATGCCCATGGAGTAGTCATTAATGACTAGGCTTGCTGAGAGGGCCGCCGTACCAGACTCTATCAAATCTTGGAAATATCAAGACACGGCGCTGGCCGTATTTACAATGGCATCACTCCAGAGAGGAGTGCGTACGATTGCCCGTGGACCGACGTGGGAGAAAACCGTTTTGCCGGTCTCTAATGAGATCATTCCTTTTAATGTAGTCAAGGAGTTTGTAGTTCACCACTCGTTCCACCATTTTACAAAGCATATGAATTATAGCGACGAGTCAACAGTTAGCAGGATCTACGGTACTGGTTGTACGTATGTAAGATTTGTTGTGTTTGGAACATGGGCATTGAGAGACGGAAAGGCGACTCAGTATAATCTTATATTGTTCTGTGTGAGAATAAAACCCACGCGACCTCCGGATACAGCCCTGTCTACGTAGGCGGTCATAATATCATAATCACTTATCAAACTTAATCCTTTATAGAAATATATATATATTTCTCAAAGTTAGTTTTTTGTAACATAGATGCAAAAGTTTACTACGATTTTTTTACATCCATACACGGATGAAAATGAACAATGGCACAGAGTACTGTCGTCTTCTTTTTTGTGTGCAAAAAAATCTTTGTACTACCTTCAGCTCATTTTTGTTTTTTTTTTAAACCTAAAACATTTTAAAATTCGAATCCAAAATAAGAATTCCAAATCCACACTCGCAAAGCAATCGCACTCCATTTCCCAACACAAAATTAAAAGCAAGACATTTAAAAGCGGCAAACATTCGCTAAATTCTAACTGGGAACTTAGCTCGTAATGGCGGAAGGCAATAATGGCTGGCAAATGGTTGACTGCTGATTTATGCCGACGGCAGTAACCTCTGCCAGCAGCCAGCAACTGCAGCCACGATTTACTGCTGAATGCGACCGCGTATCTTAAACGTGGACAAAAACGACTGTGTTAAATAAGATTTGGGATAAAACCTTAAATATTTCAGATTTGGGAACATGCTATGAAAAGTATGTTTGTATAACCAATACAGAAGAGGTATATACAGTAGGTATTACATTTATTTAAATCTTAATTGCATACAAAATACAAAGGTGAACTTAATGCCGCTAGGCATTCTCTACCAGTCAAACCTTCGGGACAATCAAAGCAGTTAATAAGTGAGGTAGGTGCAATACAGTAACTGAGTATAAAATGCAGTTAATATTATATAAAATACTTACAATCTAATATACACTACTTAAATATATCTTATATATATACATACATAAACTACATATACACAATACTGAGACCACAAAATGAGAAAGAAGAAGTAACCAAGTGGAAAGGAATAGAATAATGAAAGAACAACATTACGAAACAAGATAATATGACAAGACAACTGTTCAAACCTGCAATTCAAAATAAAAATTTCAAACATTCAAAGCAACCACAAATCGTATCAGGAGCCTCAAACCCTTTATGCTTATACACTTCTCTCTTCATTAGCTTCTTTCTTGTATTTTTTTAATCAGGTAGTTAATAGATATTTTTTAACCACGTAGTTAATAGATATTTTTATAATAAAGTAAAGCCCGTGACCTGATTCTGCTGGCTGGTTTGGCGTTCTGTCGATTCTAGATGAATAAACATCAAAGGGAGAGTTATTACAAAGATTAGCCCTTGCGCTAGTAATTATTATAATATGATAACGGCATGTTATAGTGGTACAGTTCCGATCTCATTGAGACGGTAAATGTAATTATTATTGTTCCCAAAACATACGAGTATATAAGAACTTTGACAATGGTGAAGTACAAAGCTACTAGGTTCTGGGCACTAATTATGGTGCTTTCCAACTGCATGTGTGATTGTTATAATAATATTTGGATGAAAAGTGGCGCATTTTCATAGAAAACTGACAATTTTAACAGTTTAATAGACTATATGCTTTTATTATATTAAGCGAGAAGAAAGTGTCTGGCTACGGGTTCATTGTAAGTGGTTCCCGGAGCACTTGGCGGGAAATCTAGAATATTCTACATTATTCTATTTGATACGTCGCTCGTTCGCTTGGTAGCGGGCTTTAGAAATGGAGAATTGAAAAATTGAATCTAGAGTTGGGTTGGATGGCAAAACGCAGCAACTCAAACAACTTTATCTTTATCTTTTTGGTTAGTACAATTTCCTTCCCTATAAATATGTGTGTTTATAATTGTGCGTATATATGACTTATAGTTAATTACAAATTTAAATATAATACATTTGGAAATGATGTGTACATCTGTCACAAACGTACATTGAGACTTTGTTACATATTAATATTAATCAAACCAATGTTACAATATGTGCGCCGTTGATGTATCTTTTTGAATAAATAAACTTTATAATAACATTAACAATAATATCCGTAATACAATAGTATACCAACTTTATGGTTGGTTACCTACCAAAACATAACCAGAATAATTTTCTGTCTATACATAGAGAATGAATGCAAGAATGTCCATACTTAGAGATCGTTAATTATTACACTGGCATGATAGTGAGAGCAAAATCTTCCCGTTGTATAATAATCTAAACTGATCACTAAATACTTATTTTAGGTAATTACGAAACTGAACAAATCAAATTAATTCACATTTATATCAAAATCTAGGTTTAACATTATTTTCTTTCAACAGACTAGTTCCACAGAGAACTAGCCACCATATACCTACTATTTTTAGCGAAATTATCAAAACTCAACATAAAACTTATCGAAGTACTTTAGGGTTTCTCGAAAATCAGTTGAGGTAATAAGTTGAAATTTGTCATTGTAGATCAAATGTGTCATTGTAGATCAAATCTGAAATATAAAAATAGACAAAGCTCCAAAGGAAGCTCCCAAGGGACAGTGTAAGGTTGTTTAAGATATGGCACATTAAGAATTGTTATTATTAGGTATTTTACTTTATTTTGTAACGGAATTATAAATGATTGTGTTTTGAGTAAATTAATAAAAAAAAACATTTTTGTGTACTACATAAAGTAAGTTTTGCCATTGGAGGTCCGCAAGCATTCCAGCGGTGCTATTCACACCCATTTCCATTCAAGTTCAGTGACAGGCAATTCATTTTTATTGATTTTCAACTGACGAGAAGAATGTCGATGAGTTTTATATAACACAGCTGGATAGTTTACTGCTTTTATGAAAATAATTCCAAGTTTACTACATATATATCTTTTCTTGATTTTTTAAAATATAATACCTACTTTTGTTATTGTTTCCAATTGGATTTTTTTTGAAGACTATCCAATGATCTTATACTAAAAGACTAGCTGACCCGGGCAACTTCATCAGCGTAACTTGAACCGTTTACGCAGCACACAACGGAAGATCTCAAAAGAAACAAATTTTCCCTATTTTCCCAACATTTTTCATTGATGCTGCGCTCCTATTGGTAGCTTGATTTTATATAGCCTTTCTAGATAACTGGGCAATCCAACACAATTTTCAAAATTGGTTCAGTAGATCCAGAGATTACCCCCTACAACCTCACAATGTCATTTTAATATACCCAACTTTTCTTTATAGAGCACACATCTATCTGGTGTATTTAAAAACTTTTCCTAAGAGACCTTTAAAACACAAACATTCTGTATATACACAGCCTATGTCGAAGAATTATATACCCCATGTCCTTCCCAGAGTCAAACTATTTCCATACCACATTTCATCTAAAGGTCCAGCGGTTTAAGCTTGACAACGTAACAAATAAATAGAGTTACTTTCGCATTTATAATATTTATTAGTAGTTATATTCCAGCAAAGTCTGTGCATCGTCTATTGAAGGATCTTGGGCTTCCGAGATCGGCCGTCGGAACTTTAATGGAACGTGTTTCTAAGATGGCGCTAACAGGATCATATAGTATTTGGTTGAGTAGAGAGGGTAGTGAACACAATGCAGGTGAGAGTTAAATGGGCTTTAAACCTACTTCGCGGTCTCAACACCATGAAGTAGGTTTAAACCCCTGCCTTCCAATCACGCTATGGACCCGGCACCCGCACGGAGAATTCATGAATAGCAAATAAATTTTCTCATATGGATAGTATGGATTTATAATCAAGATAGAGACACCTAGCCAAAAGACACCTAGCCCAAACATACCTAATATCGTCCAAAAACTCCGTGTTAAACCATATTACTTTTAAACATGTTCGTTCATTTCAGACCAACCATATCTTGTATATACTTTTTGTAATGTGTTTCATGAATAAATAATTAAAATAATAAATAAGACCAAGCATCATAATAGAATTATGTGTAACAATGAGCTCTCAATATCACCTTAGACAGCCGAACCGACAATAGCTATCTAAGCCGATATTACTCCCCGTACAGCGCAACATTGCGGCCACCTCTGTGAGTGTATACCCGGCATAACATTGTGAACAGCTGTATAATAGCATAATGCACAGGGTCGGGGAAGTTCCCGCATTGTGATGGCAGCCTACAGCCTTCAGGCTTGTCTTGTCGTAATTAGTTGGAGCGCACACTGTGTGTTAAAACACGCTTGACTAGTTGCGCGGGTAAATCAAATATTTTTGTCACTCGAGGAGTGCTAGCGGCACTATGATTGTGCGCAAACGCCACAAATAATTATTGTAAGGAAAACGTATGATACTTAGTACGCGACACCCCTTGTGTATGGTTGACGTAATCATTTTTAACCGCCAGACAAGATGTCGCCAATCGATGTCAGTTGCTACAGTAGAACTAATGATTGATCGGAGAGTCACAGCAGTCGCTACATGAGCGGTGATGTCAAACGAATTTCTGTTTGGCTCATAACTAGCGTGAACTGTGTTTAATGAGGGGTTGCACTACACTGTAGACTGGTATTTGAGCGGAGAGTCACAACAAGTCCCGTGGCGCGACCCGCTACATGAGCGCTGATGTCAAGACACTGCGAGCTTCTGTTTAATTTACAGCTATCGTTATCACTCAATGTGCGGTCTCACTGTAGACTGGTATTTGAGCGGAGAGTCACAACAAGTCCCGTGGCGCGACCCGCTACATGAGCGCTGATGTCAAGACACTGCGAGCTTCTGTTTAATTTACAGCTATCGTTATCACTCAATGTGCGGTCTCACTGTAGACTGGTATTTGAGCGGAGAGTCACAACAAGTCCCGTGGCGCGACCCGTACATGAGCGCTGATGTCAAGACACTGCTAGTTTCTGTTTAACTTACAGCTATCGTTATCACTCAATGTGCGGTCTCACTGTAGACTGGTATTTGAGCGGAGAGTCACAACAACTCCCGTGGCGCGACCCGCTACATGAGCGCTGATGTCAAGACACTGCGAGCTTCTGTTTAACTTACAGCTATCGTTATCACTCAATGTGCGGTCTCACTGTAGACTGGTAGTTGAGCGGAGAGTCACAACAAGTCCCGTGGCGCGACCCGTACATGAGCGCTGATGTCAAGACACTGCGAGCTTCTGTTTAACTTACAGCTATCGTTATCACTCAATGTGCGGTCTCACTGTAGACTGGTATTTGAGCAGAGAGTCACAACAAGTCCCGTGGCGCGACCCGCTACATGAGCGCTGATGTCAAGACACTGCGAGCTTCTGTTTAACTTACAGCTATCGTTATCACTCAATGTGCGGTCTCACTGTAGACTGGTATTTGAGCGGAGAGTCACAACAAGTCCCGTGGCGAGACCCGCTACATGAGCGCTGATGTCAAGACACTGCGAGCTTCTGTTTAACTTACAGCTGTCGTTATCACTCAATGTGCGGTCTCACTGTAGACTGGTATTTGAGCGGAGAGTCACAACAAGTCCCGTGGCGCGACCCGCTACATGAGCGCTGATGTCAAGACACTGCGAGCTTCGGCATGATTATCGGCAAACAATATTGGATTATTCCAGCGTTCAAGACAACAATCTATAGACTGCGGGTATCAAATGTTCAGGTATATTTAAAAGTTATGTTCGAAGTCTAGTCTAGTAAGTAATTTTGATTACCAGTTGTAGAGTTCTGAAAGTTAATGGTGATATTCAGGGTCATCTGTCTATTAGTCTGCATGAATATCTCGATGACAACTGGACCATTCCAAAATGCGAAATATATTTAAAAAATAACAGTCCAAAAACCATAATTATAAAAATATAATTCGAATGGGGTTACGAAAAATATGATATTTTATAAGGTGGATGAGTTCTCTATAACTTCGCTAGGACGCCAAAAGATGCAAGAACCGTCAAGTGACCTAGTCATGTTTCGGTTTTGGCGATCAATACAGTTAAATAACAATGTATTGGTCGATCCCACTCCGACTTTGAATGCCTCCTCGCCATCAGGTGATACAAGATCACTTGTCACTCCTATATATAAAAAAACGAAAAGGGAACTATCACTCCCTTTATCCCCCCGAAGTGTGCAGACTGAGTTTTAAAAAAATGGGATTGTATACCTAATTACCTAAATATGAAAGAAAATCGTGGTGGCCGAGTTGGTTAGACCTTGGACTTAAAAACACTTAGGTCCCTGGTTCGAATCCCGGTGTGTACCAATGAGTTTTTAATTAAAAAAAATATGTACATTTGTTTGACAACACCACTATAGTGCCTCGGAGAGCACGTTAAGCTGTCGGTCCCGGTTTCACTATACCAACTTGTGAAACTGTTTATAGATGGGTTATTGAGTCTATTCAAAACATCGCGACGAGCTAGCCACTTGTTCGGTGTAGGCTCATACCATCGGCTACGACGAGGTGGGATTAAAAACCCCTCCGCTGGGTACCCTGGGGCCGTCTAGGCGGTCTCGGGCGCCGTAAGGCATCCGTGATGATACATACATGAAACAAAAAAAAAAAATGATTACCGAAAAGTGAAAAGTCGTTGAAAAAAAAAAGTGATCGGCGAGTTTTTGCATTTAGTTTCTTTTTACCAGTTTGCTTAGGTCTGGCTGTTTATAAAATACAATATTATATGTAGTTAGTTGTTCCTAGTACCTACATATAGTACAGGCTTAAAGTCAATATGTGTGACCCACATATTAATTGATGTAAGATCTGGGATATATCTAGGCATTAGTGTTTGTAGGCGACTTGACCGCACCATCTCCGGCGTCTTGATTGGTTGCTCACCACTACACAATGCCATTACTGTAAAGGTAGCTCTCGGTAAACCTGTTATTTTATTTTAATTGATGAAATACTCATAAACTTAATATATAGAAAGAAAGAAAGAAAGAAAGAAAGAAAAACTTTATTCGAACACCACGCAGAGAATACACACAAATAAAATTACATTATTACATAATATATAAATAATTAACAAAATACAAAATAAGTTAGAGGTTTGTTGCGCGGCGACAAACAGGAAATCAGCTCAGCACATGCTACAGCAATAGATTGCTGTAACGCTGATTTTCAGCTGATGCCTTGAAGAGGACGTGCGGCTTTTAGATACAGTAGGTAGGTATCAAAACAATCAAAATAAATATGAGAGAATAAGAAAAAGGACACCAATTACATACAGATAATAATTACTCAAACACTTTTATGTATTGTCATCTCACTCATTTTACTTAACGCAACATATGCTAGAGACACCGGGTGATAGAAGAAGGACGTTGAAAGTTTTTGGAGGTTGGAAGGGCGACTGAGGTCAACCTAGGCTCGTTGCATAGAGCAGTACAAATTGTTAATGATAAATTATTATTTACAATCCAGACTACACATTATATTAACTGTTATTATTTTTAAGACATAGCATAACATATGCATATTTTAATTATATTTAAATACATTAACGATCTATAATTAGGTATACAGTTTACACTTTATATATTATTAAGAGGTACAATTTGATTAATTATATATTATTATTATTTTTACTATTATTATTGTTATTAATGAAAATTATTTATTATATTTTTTTATCAAATTGTGTTTGTACATTATTTATTTAGGCAGCTTTAATTTGTTCCGATAAAAATGCTAGCTTTAATTATATTTAAATGGAGCCGACGACTGCATATTTTGCAACGGCGGCGGCAAATCGTTCCAAATTTTAGTGGCAGCGTATCTAAAACTGCCCCGAAATGCTGATGTCTTGTACCGTGGAACACACAATAAGTTTAGGGATGCTCGGGTGTTGTATCTATTTAAACTATGAGACCAGGTTAACTTTTCAAATAAATAATTTGGCATTTTAGATTTTACTACCCCAAATAGTAGCGAGGCAAGATGTAGTTTCCTGCGACTTTTCATTTTAAGCCATTTGTATTTGTTAACATAGGGGGTAACATGGGATCGCACAGGGATTTGGTAGCAGAAACGTGCACAAGAATTCTGCACGCGTTGTATTAGCTTATCTGTTCGAGCCAGTAGACACGGGCCGTACACTGTATCAACATAATTCAATCTAGATAAAACAATTGACTCGCACAATCTCTCCCGTAAGTCTATACTAAGGTAGTCACGAATCCGGTAAAGAATTTTGAGTCTATAAAAACAATTACGAACAGACTCAATAACATGACCCTCAAAGCGCAGATCGTTGTCTATCAGAAGCCCCAGGTTTTTAGCTTTTGTAACCCGTTCGATCTGTTGCCCTGAAATTTTTATTTGTGGGGAGGCACATGTTATTTTGTGTACATTTCTTTTAGATCCTAAAATTATAAATTTTGATTTAAGTGGATTGAGAACAAGCGAATTCCAATGGGCCCAGTCTTTAATTCGATTTAAGTCTTCGTTTATTCTATTTACAGCTCCGCATAGATCACGTGGGTCAAATGAAATGTAGATTTGAAGGTCGTCCGCGTAAAGATGAAACTTACAATTTTGTATACTAGTGGCTATATCCGCACTATACAATATAAATAGTAATGGTCCGAGGATAGAACCTTGTGGTACACTACGTGTAACAAGGGAGACCGACGATGACTTCACATCATTACCATGTCCCTTCATTTCAACATACTGTGACCTGCCACTCAAGTAGCTATCGAACCAGGCAATTGTGGAGGGCTCAAACCCATAATATGCCAGTTTAGATAAAAGAAGTTCAACATTTATACTGTCAAAAGCTCGGGAAAAGTCAAGAAGTACCAATATAGTAACTTGGCCTACATCTTGAGCTGCAAGTATGTTATCGGTGACGTCAAGTAGTGCTGTTGCTGTACTGTGACCCTTGCGAAATCCTGACTGCCTGGCTGGTAGAATGTGATTGAATTCTATATACTTAGTGAGTTGCTCGCACACTGTCCTCTCCACCACCTTTGACAGGCATGGGAGAAGACTAATTGGCCGCAGGTCTTTATAGTCTGAGGGATTTGTTACTTTGGGTAAAGGTTTTATTAGTGCTTTTTTCCATGCGTCCGGAAAAGTTGACGTGGCCAACGATGTATTTACTATTGTAGTGATAGCGCTTAGAGACTCCGGTAACGTCATGACGACCATGTCACGGGTTATCCGGTCGTCTCCTTGTGCATTTGTTTGAATATGTGTAATTATTTTTGATACTTTGAGCTCATTGGTTAATACGAGTTGAAATGTATTTTTGTGATGCCTATGAAATTCAAAATATGTTAGCCGTGACATACTCGCCATGGCGCCACCGGGTATATCTAGGAAACTGGCATTTATTTTGGTAGGGTCGCTAAGGTGGATAGGCAGATCTAAGCACTGCTTGTTGGATGGTAGAACCGATCTTTTTAAATTGCTCCAAAGTGCCTTTGAATTGTGAACATGTTTATTAATATAAAAATTAAAGTAGGCACGTTTTTCATTCACTATTGCTGACTCCACAAGTTTTTTATAGTTCATATAATTACTTTTATTGACATCGCTTCGTGTAATACGGTACTTTCTATAAGCCTTGTCTCGTAGTTTTATCATCATTTTAACGTTGCCTGTGATCCAAGGCGTCGGTAGATCACTTATGTGGATTGTTTTGAAGGGGGCATGCAGATCAAAAAGACTTGTAAGAAATCCGTTAAATGTTGTGACCATTTCAGAGACTGTGTCACAAGACTTAATAAAATTCCAATCTATGAGATTTAGATCTTTCTGGAAATTAGCTGTAACTACATCTTGTAATGGTCTGTATGTGATTGCCCTTCGGATTGGTTTTGATTTTTTTATATTAAGCTCGACACTAATATAAGCGTGATTCCCCAGAGTGGGAACATAATCTACTAATATTTTTTTAAGTCTGATATCAGAATCCACGCAGACAACATCTATCAATGTCTCACTAGTATCTGTAAAATGTGTTGGGAGAGTTACACATTGTTGAAGGTCGCTACATCTCAGAAAGTTTTTCATATCATGGGTTCTAATATCATTTTCGTTTAACAAATTTATGTTAAAGTCTCCGAGTAGAATTATATGGTCAAAAGAAGAAAATATCCCGATAGACTCCGAGAGCGAGTCAAAAAATAGACGGACATCCATCCACGGCGGGCGGTAAGCAGTTCCTATAATTACCTTGAGACCCCTGACGTTTAAACTGACCCACATCTGCTCTACTGAGCTCACAGGATGAGCACTGGTTCGAACATTTATCCCGGTCTTTATATAGAAGCCTACCCCGCCGCCACGAGCGCGCGCGCCCGGCGGGCGAGGCACGTGCCGCAGATGATATCCCGGTATGACAGGTGCGCGGCCCTCCTCCCCCGTCCTAAGCCAGGTCTCGTTGATTGCCACTATATCGGCGTCATGACGCCCTATGATAGTAATTAATTCCTCATGTCTAGTACCCAGCGATCCTGCGTTATGCAAAACAACTTTAAAACATTTATTATTTTTCATTTTTAATAACAATAATCATCACAACAACAATAAAAGAATGACAATACAAATTAGTTCCGTGATAAATTCTCATAAATTTATTACGATTATAAAAACCATAGTAGTACTTTTTTGTCGCACTCGACAAAGAAGAATACCGATTTATACCTACACAACATTGTTTGATTCCATTTATCGCCACGCAACGCATATCCCTACAATAAAATAAACAAAAAAACAGGTAAAAAATAAAAAATAAATTGTAACTAATATGAAACCCAATAAACGCCTTACAATCAAACATCGCTAAAATAACATTAACACACCAACTACCTACTAAACACAAACTTAACGCAACCCAAAAATTCGATTTATATCGGATTCCGACCGTATTTGTTCGGCCGGTTTGCCCTGATCTTGGCGGGCGAATATTTTTCCATGCCTTGTCCAGATGTATTTCCAACCGACCTTATGACCGGTTTCTCGCGCCCTCCCAAATAGCCGTCGATTTGCACGAGTAAGGCGCTCGTTGATATAAAATCGTTTGGGATCGCCAGCGAGACCCAGCCCATCGGTGGTAATGTCACGGCGTACCCGCGCGCCTGCTATCACATTTTCCTTCAGCGTGCGGCGCGCGAACCGTACTGCGACTAGTCGCGGGCCGCGACGAGCGGCACTAACATCGCCATCTGCGTGGTCGCGACGTACAGCTCCTACTCGGTCAGCAGTTACTATGTCGCGTTCTTCGACATCCACTCCTAGCTTCCTTGCGGCGAGGATGATAATGTGTACAAGGCTCTCACCATTACTCTCCGGTAGCCCGGAGAACTCAACGTCGTTACACAACAACTCTTGGTCGCGTTCATTAATTTGATTACGTAGCTCCTCTACGGTCGCACGGAGATCCTTGCTGCCTTCCGGTGAAGCGTCATTCTGATGATTCTCTAGCTTGGTAACGCGCTCTTCAAGATTTTCAATTTTGTTACAGCATTGTTTAATAGAAACGCTTAAGCCTGATATCTCGCTTCGACATTGTCCAATTTCCACTCTCGTAGCCCTCAGTTCATCCCGGAGCAGACGTATCTCACTTGCTAGGTCGAGTGATCCGGAAGTGCATACCGCTTCGCTCACTGAGTCTATGAGATCAGCGTTTAGACTTTTGACTGGCGTGGAATTATTATCTCCTTTCGGAATGTGTCTTTTGCAATCTGGGCACAACCATGTTGCAGGAACAGTTGCTGAGATTGGAATTGATACACATTCTCTATGATAGATTTTTGTGCACTTGGTGCATCTTGCTCGGTCTGTTACCGGTGCCGACTTAGCACAGGCCCCGCAGTTTCGCATCATCTTTTATTAATTAATAATTAAATTATGTAATAAAACAACTAAGAGCCCGTTACAACCGTACCCACAACGAATTCTAGTGTGGGAACTAAGGTCAATACTTCGTATAAATTATTCGCTAGATGTCGCCTCTATATGATGGTATAAAATAATAATAAAATATATAAGTATTTAAAATACTTACATATTAAGTTAATACACGTTAAGCTGTCGGTCCCGGTTTCACTATACCAGCCTGTGAAACTGTTTATGGATGGGTTATTGAGTCTATTCAAAACATCGCGACGAGCTAGCCACTTGTTCGGTGAAGACTCATACCATCGGCTACGATGAGGTGGTATTAAAAACCCCGCTGGGTACCCTGGGCCGTCTAGGCGGTCTCGGGCGCCGTAAGGCACCCGTGATGATATGTATGTATGTATATGTATTAAAATACATACATGACGAAGTATAAACCGCAATTCGACGCCGTGCGTATTCTCATCAAAAGATACAATTATTTGGGGACCGGCTAAATGGTTTGCATATCAAAGTTACATTGACATATTTTCTATGGGAGATATGAAGTCCAGTTGATTAATTTAGTAGAAACAGACCCCAGCGGTCATATTCTCTATCTTTTTTAAAGACAACGTTAGATATCAGTATAACGAAATACTTTATGTGGATACAATTAGCCGCCTCCGTAGACTAGTGGTTGCGCCACTAGTCTACGTTGCGCTACTAGCCTTGTTTGGCGTCGTATCCGGAGGTCGTGGGTTCGATTCCTACCTATGGCAAAAAAATATTAGTATTTTTTTCTGTACAGTTTGTCATGGTTTGGATTGTTTATAAAATATTTAAAATAAAGTATTATATCGTTGTTTCTGGTAAACATAGTACAAGCCTAGAGCAGACTAAAGCTTAGATTGTTTGTGACCAGAGAAATATGTGTAAATTGTCATACACATTATTATTACTATAATTGTCACCTCGCGCAATGCTAAAAACTGTCAAAGCCTGTAACACAAGGGAATAAAGCCTTTGTAGTAATTGTTGTTGCTGATTGTTCAATGTCATTTTTGAAGGTTTTCGTTATTGTGACAAGCTAACCGTTTAAGACTCAGAATGTGGCCGCTTTGTAAGTCAGTGAGTCTAAATTCTTTTTATTTGTGACTATTTAACATTTTTTTTTAAAGGACCTTAGGCAAAAATAATAAATAATACATATCTGTCGAATGTTATGGGTACCTAGCTAGTTTAGGTCAATAATAGGCTTTAGGTAAAATAAATTTGCTTTGACCAGTCCATCTCCGGCGTATAGATTGGTTGGTCACAACACAATCCGATTAGGTACGGTATATGTGCGTACTGCAAATTGCTTTCAATATAATTACATACTATATTGTAGCTATCGCTGTTACCTTACATTATTTATAAAGAAGGCAGGGGATTCTATTTTGTTACAACAATTCTAATTCATAATTCATAATTCATTTATTCAATATAAAAGTACACATAATTAGTTGCACAATGGGCCCCGCACTAGGTAATCCTGTATCGCGGGCTCCCAAAAAACGAATGACAAAGTAATGGGGTTAGCATTTATGAGACATTTTTAAAAAATTACAATAAATAATAAATCAATTTAAACTAATAACAATAGAGAAAACATTTCGATTTAATATAAATACAAATAAAATTTACAATAAATAACATATTAAAAAAAATAAGTTTAGACACAGCATGCATGATTTTATTAAAATAATATGAAACTAAATCAAATCAAACAATCCATTATAAATCAATCAAAAATTGTGTAAAGCGATGCGATGTGTGAGCCTGTGTTGGTGTAGTGTCACTGTCTATGTAAAATCTAGGAGCAAATCAAACGTTAAGATTAATAAAGTTAGGATAGCTGGCAACATATTAGGTGATTACCGCCAATAGCTCTTCAGTCTGTTCATAAGTCCAAGTTAGCAGAATCCTCTCAATAGCCTCCTTGGCCTCTCGAAGACTTAATTTTTTAAAGTCATCGATTTGGAAGAGTTTATTATATATGTGACAGTTCAGAAAAATACCAAACCGCTTTGCGAATGTAGTTTTTATGTGGTAAGGATTACTTAAATGGAAAACCCTACTTTTTAACATTTTTGGGTAGTCAACCGAATTTAATACATGTATATGAGTTGCTAATGCAGTTCTTATGACAAAGAGTTGTCGGACCGACAGAATCCCAGCTTCTTGATGCAGAGCAAATGTAGGATACCGGAATGGTTTCAGCATTATTGTTTTTAGTATGGAGCGCTGTGCCCTTTCCAGTCCTATCATGGTTGACTTGTAGGTGCCACCCCAAACAGTTATACAGTAGGTTAGGACTGACTGACATAACGCTAAATAAACGGTTTTAAGGAGATTCCACGATCCCACTGTTCGGAGTATACGCATGGTGTGGACCAGCCTTCTCACCCTTCCAATCACAGCGGCTATTTGTAATTTAAAGCACAGTTTGTCGTCCAGTACAACTCCCAGATATTTTGTGTTCTTTGTAATCTTTATTAACTCACAGTCGCAGGGCGTTATTTGATTAGACTGGTGGCAACTGTGAATTTTTAGACCGGAACTAGTGGGTGGTGCCGACGCTGCAGTTTTGTGAAAAAATAAACAATACGATTTGGCTGTATTCAGTGTAAGAAGATTGTGGTCCAACCAGTTTTTTGCATGGACCATACCCAGTTCTGCTAGGCGGATTACATCGTCCCATGTCGACCCATGAAATAAAATAGCAGTATCATCCGCATAGCATATGATGTCAGCGTTTCTTAACGACAGGGACAATAAATCGTTCAGATATATTATGAACAGGGTTGGCCCCAGAACACTGCCTTGAGGGACGCCAAATGAGGGGGTACGCTGTTGGCTGTAGTGTGTGGCAACCTTGACGGAGTGTTTTCTGTTAGTGAGGTAGCTTCGGAACCAATTAAATGTCAATCCTCTAAGACCCATAATTTGTAGTTTTTCCAGGAGTATAGGGATTGATACTGTATCAAAGGCTTTCTTCAAATCGAGAAAAACCCCTAGGCAGGGCTTGCCTACATCCAGGTGACGGACGGCTATATCAACAAGCTCTGTTACTGCGTCCTCGGTAGATTTACCTTGTCTGAAACCGTATTGTCGTGCCGATAACATTTGATTAGTTTCTAAAAACTTTACTAATTGTTTGTTGACAATATTTTCCAGCATTTTTGAAAATACACCTAAGAGCGAGATTGGTCTATAGTTTTCAGGTTGATTTTTATCGCCACCTTTATATAGTGGAGTAATAGTTGCACATTTCCAGCTCTCAGGGAATAATCCGGTTTCCAAACTTAGGTTAAAAACAAAACTCAATGGTTCAATTATATGACTTTTTATCGACTTAACAATTCTATTCGTAATCCCATCTGGTCCAGGGGCACAGTCCTTTCTCAACTTCTCTATTAGATCAGCCACTTCTATTGGGGTTGTAGGATTAAAAAAGAAGGAGCCTATTGGGGAATGGATGTTTTTTACTTTAGACGCCAGAGAGACTTCCGTTTCCTTAAGCTTTTCCAACACCAAGTTCGCGAGATTTTGACCCACTGTAGAAAAATAATCATTGCATGTATTTAACGAGTCGACTGCAGTTGCTTTTATTTTTAACAGATCCAAAGTATTAGATTTGTGTGTAGAGTGTGTAATATCCTTAACCGATTTCCATAGCTTTTTGGAATTATGTTTGTTTAATTCTAATTGCTCACTATTATATGCATTTTTGAGTTTATTTAAAAGCGAAGTAAAAAAATTCCTATCTCGACGATAGATGTGTTTCTTTAAGGAATCATGTGGATTTTTACGAGATTCGCGGTGCAGTCTATCTCTATGTTTAGAACATTTAATCAAGCCTGGTGTCATCCATGGCTTGATCGTATATTTGCTCCTGCTTACTTTTACACTTTTAGTGTTTTTATTGATCACTTTGGAGAGAATAGTGGTGAATAGATTAGCTGCATTTGTTGGGTCCTTTATGAGCCATAGCGTTGTCCAATCTACATTACCAAGTTCAGTGTTAATGTTGTCATAATCATATTTTATCCTCTGTTTATTGGTCTTTGAAGGTGAGAGTATTCCTTTTGACAAACCTGCTAATACCATGCAATGATCTGTTATGTCAGCACTACACACAACTGTTTCCACTTCAAACTTAGTTCTGACGAACACGTGATCAAGGCAGGACCTGAGACGTGTGGGTTTGTCAACTGCGGCCATTAGACCCGCTTCCGACAAGAGGCAGAGATAATCCATGTTCTGCTTTTCTCTAACAGCTGTGTCCAGTATGTCGATATTGACATCACCAGTCAGTAGAAAGCATGGTCCCTTATTTAGAGTGTTTAACATATATTTATTCACTAGCTGTGCTCGCGACTTCGTCCGCGTGGAATAGTTATTTTTTTATCATATAAACTTTCATCCCCTATTTTATCCCCTTGGGGGTAGAATTTTTCAAAATCCTTTCTTAGCGGATGCCTACGTCATAACAGGTAGATACCTGCATGCCAAATTTCAACCCGATCCGTCTAGTGGTTTGGGCTGTGCGTTGATAGATCACTATGTCAGTCAGTCACCTTTGAGTTATATATATTTAGATTATTCTTTAATACATATTTTTTGTGTATCTTGAACCGTTTTCACGGCGCACGCAACGGAAGGCTTCAAAGATGAAATAATTTTCTCCCGTTTTTTACACATTTACCACTATATCTTTGCTCCTATTGGTCGTAGCGTGATGTTATATAGCCTATAGCCTTCCTAGATAACTGGACTATCCAACACAAAAAGAATTATTCAATTCGAACCAGTAGTTTCGGAGATTAGCGCGTTCAAACAAACAAACAAACAAACAAACAAACTCTTCAGCTTATTAGTATAGATTAATAAAAAAAAGCTTGTCTAACTCTAATAAGATAAATATATTTTGACATCACGCGAAAAAGATACGCTTCGAAGGTGCATGGTTTAAATACGCACCTATTTTATACTAATAATTAATATTTATGCAAATATTTCACTCATTTTATAGGTTTGGAATACTGTTAAAATAAAAATGCATAATAATAAAATTGGATATTTTAAATACTTACTTTTATAAATAATATAACTAAACTCATATGAAGTTTAACGAAAAACAACAGTCTTTTATTTATAGGGAAAAAGTATACCTACTTAATCAATCTCAGAAAATTAATATAAAGCCATATAAATAAAATAATAATATTTAGTAGGTATAGACTTTACATCAGTAATTACACAAAAGAATAAGACCATACGCCTCGCGAGCGCACCAAATGCTAATAGCGGCTGGACTATAGTACCTACTTACTGCATAGAACACGTCCGACCTACGACAGGAGATAGCGACGACATAACAAAGTACTCTTTGGCGACGACTGAGTATGAAAGTTAATTTGCGCACTGAATGAAGACGAGCAATTTGTTCACCGCGCGGGCGCCTCTCCGACGTAGGTTATCTTTCTAGGCTTAAATAAGTAGCTTGTTAAAATTTGAAGAGTCTTTATAGTTTGTTAATGGATTAGGTACGAAATAGTGTGATAAAGCAGCGAGGCTAAAATATACTCTTAAGGCAAATTTTTAAGCCGACATAGTAGGTATGACTAACTAGATAGGTATCGGTGCTAGATGTAGGTATTAGTGCTAGATGTATTCATGGACTCCATGTTTAATTTGTGGGTCACATGTCGAGTTCCAATAATAATAATAAAAAATAGATACGTAAGGCAAATTCTTCGTCAAGTTTTTTATTCGTTCTGTTTTCTGTTTACATTCATAAAAAGTGTAAGGATTTCTAACGGTTCGTTCTTTCCATATAAAAATGACAGTTGAAACTATTGTCCGAAACTTTTCGTATGGAAGAACAAACGGTTTCCTATTCCCGGTGAATATATGAACAAATTCATTCAACATAATTTGAATATATTATATTTTTAACAAAGATATTCAAGCAACTTTCAGCATTAACATTGCTACACAAAGTTGACAGCTGACTCAATAATAATTGGCTTTAGGCAAAAGTGAATGCAGTTAAACACTGTAGCTGGGGAATTAACTTAACAAATTCAGTTTTAAACCTTGTTTTAAACGAAGCACAAAATAATATGAAAGCGAGCGACAACTTGGAACACTAACAACAACTGAATGTTTTACTTTGGCGGCAAATATTTAATGTTGAAGTTAATACAGGCATCGTTACAGGTACACCCACAGACCTAATAAAAATTAGAGCTGTTGGTGAAACATAATTGCGAATTGACAATATAAAGTTTAACTATTAAATTATATAATTAAATTATGCAAGTCAGTTTATATAAATTTACTTGTATTTTAAAATTTAGCACAGAATACATAACAATACCTATCGGTATAGAATGGACACTCCTCGCCTTTTAAACCTTAGGTATATCCCACCATCACACCTCGAGAGACATTTTTAAACCGCGCGCGAAGCCAGCAGCCAGATTGTTTACGCCTTTACGCAGCTCGACTCGTATTCAAGTATATGTAGGTTTCAAGTATAGTTTACATTTATTACATACATTTTGAGTGGCGTGTCCGGATTAATGCATACCGGAAATGGTGTCAATTTATGTAACTAATGCTAATGTCCTGAAAATAATTTTATTTTATTAATAAAAAAATCCATGTTATTAATAAAATAAAGTGATTTTCGTCAGCACCAACTATTTAATTAGTGCGGGATGACTTTAACGAGTTATTGAACTCCTCGCAACAATGGGAAAATCATCTGTCTATAGCAACCACAGCTGTGATAGCAACCAACCCTCGTGCTTCTGTAATAAGAAGCACGAGGGTCGGTTGCTCGGCGCTTCTGTGTGACCGTGTGTGTTCTATGGCAGCAGGTACCCACAGTATCGCGTGTGAGGACCGCTGGACAAACGAGCCTGTAATTGAATTATATCACACACGGGACCTAAATATATCTTCACTACTTGATACCTACATTATATTTAAAGTCCATTGCGTAGGATAAATTTTAATTAAACGAGGATGTCGAACGCGCACTGTATAATTTCGTAATTTGTTCTGACTAATGTGTTTGTAAAAGGTTTATAAATTTTATTTTTGTTTAATTTGTGAGCCTGCGGTGCTAGAGCTCGCTTTTAGCATTGTATGCATACAGGTAAAATAATGATAATGCCTATAATAATAATTATTATAATTATACGGTAGCCATAAAATGTCATTTTTGAAAGTTTTCGTTATTGTGACAAGCTAACCGTTTAAGACTCAGAATGTGGCCGCTTTGTTTCGTAAGTTAGTGAGTCTAAATTCTTTTTTTTTGTGACTATTTTACATTTTTTTCAAAGGACATTAGGCAAAAATAATAAATAATACATATCTGTCGAATGTTATGGGTACCTAGCTAGTTTAGGTAAATAATAGGCTTTAGGTAAAATAAATTTGCTTTGACCAGTCCATCTCCGGCGTATAGATTGGTTGGTCACAACACAATCCGATTAGGTACGGTATATGTGCGTACTGCAAATTGCTTTCAATATAATTACATACTATATTGTAGCTATCGCTGTTACCTTACATTATTTATAAAGAAGGCAGGGGATTCTATTTTGTTACAACAATTCTATATTTATTCATTAATAAAAAAAAGCTTGTCTAACTCTAATAAGATAAATATATTTTGACATCACGCGAAAAAGATACGCTTCGAAGGTGCATGGTTTAAATACGCACCTATTTTATACTAATAATTAATATTTATGCAAATATTTCACTCATTTTATAGGTTTGGAATACTGTTAAAATAAAAATGCATAATAATAAAATTGGATATTTTAAATACTTACTTTTATAAATAATATAACTAAACTCATATGAAGTTTAACGAAAAACAACAGTCTTTTATTTATAGGGAAAAAGTATACCTACTTAATCAATCTCAGAAAATTAAAATAAAGCCATATAAATAAAATAATAATATTTAGTAGGTATAGACTTTACATCAGTAATTACACAAAAGAATAAGACCATACGCCTCGCGAGCGCACCAAATGCTAATAGCGGCTGGACTATAGTACCTACTTACTGCATAGAACACGTCCGACCTACGACAGGAGATAGCGACGACATAACAAAGTACTCTTTGGCGACGACTGAGTATGAAAGTTAATTTGCGCACTGAATGAAGACGAGCAATTTGTTCACCGCGCGGGCGCCTCTCCGACGTAGGTTATCTTTCTAGGCTTAAATAAGTAGCTTGTTAAAATTTGAAGAGTCTTTATAGTTTGTTAATGGATTAGGTACGAAATAGTGTGATAAAGCAGCGAGGCTAAAATATACTCTTAAGGCAAATTTTTAAGCCGACATAGTAGGTATGACTAACTAGATAGGTATCGGTGCTAGATGTAGGTATTAGTGCTAGATGTATTCATGGACTCCATGTTTAATTTGTGGGTCACATGTCGAGTTCCAATAATAATAATAAAAAATAGATACGTAAGGCAAATTCTTCGTCAAGTTTTTTATTCGTTCTGTTTTCTGTTTACATTCATAAAAAGTGTAAGGATTTCTAACGGTTCGTTCTTTCCATATAAAAATGACAGTTGAAACTATTGTCCGAAACTTTTCGTATGGAAGAACAAACGGTTTCCTATTCCCGGTGAATATATGAACAAATTCATTCAACATAATTTGAATATATTATATTTTTAACAAAGATATTCAAGCAACTTTCAGCATTAACATTGCTACACAAAGTTGACAGCTGACTCAATAATAATTGGCTTTAGGCAAAAGTGAATGCAGTTAAACACTGTAGCTGGGGAATTAACTTAACAAATTCAGTTTTAAACCTTGTTTTAAACGAAGCACAAAATAATATGAAAGCGAGCGACAACTTGGAACACTAACAACAACTGAATGTTTTACTTTGGCTGCAAATATTTAATGTTGAAGTTAATACAGGCATCGTTACAGGTACACCCACAGACCTAATAAAAATTAGAGCTGTTGGTGAAACATAATTGCGAATTGACAATATAAAGTTTAACTATTAAATTATATAATTAAATTATGCAAGTCAGTTTATATAAATTTACTTGTATTTTAAAATTTAGCACAGAATACATAACAATACCTATCGGTATAGAATGGACACTCCTCGCCTTTTAAACCTTAGGTATATCCCACCATCACACCTCGAGAGACATTTTTAAACCGCGCGCGAAGCCAGCAGCCAGATTGTTTACGCCTTTACGCAGCTCGACTCGTATTCAAGTATATGTAGGTTTCAAGTATAGTTTACATTTATTACATACATTTTGAGTGGCGTGTCCGGATTAATGCATACCGGAAATGGTGTCAATTTATGTAACTAATGCTAATGTCCTGAAAATAATTTTATTTTATTAATAAAAAAATCCATGTTATTAATAAAATAAAGTGATTTTCGTCAGCACCAACTATTTAATTAGTGCGGGATGACTTTAACGAGTTATTGAACTCCTCGCAACAATGGGAAAATCATCTGTCTATAGCAACCACAGCTGTGATAGCAACCAACCCTCGTGCTTCTGTAATAAGAAGCACGAGGGTCGGTTGCTCGGCGCTTCTGTGTGACCGTGTGTGTTCTATGGCAGCAGGTACCCACAGTATCGCGTATGAGGACCGCTGGACAAACGAGCCTGTAATTGAATTATATCACACACGGGACCTAAATATATCTTCACTACTTGATACCTACATTATATTTAAAGTCCATTGCGTAGGATAAATTTTAATTAAATGACGATGTCGAACGCGCACTGTATAATTTCGTAATTTGTTCTGACTAATGTGTTTGTAAAAGGTTTATAAATTTTATTTTTGTTTAATTTGTGAGCCTGCGATGCTTTTATTTAGCATTGTATGCATACGGGTAATGATAATGCCTATAATAATAATTATTATAATTATACGGTAGCTATAAAATATTGTGTATTGGGCCCCAACTAGGCAAATATTGCCTGTAACTCGGGTCCCCAATTGTAATGTTAAATAATTTTAGTAATTATGCAGGAGTACTTACAGTAGAGTTGGTTAATATAATTATCTATAAGCACATTCACGTTACAAAAATGTAAAAATTACATTACAACGCATTGGTCCATTATTTTCTGAATTGTCAATTCGTTCAAGAAACCCAAAAATAGGTCGGTTATATTTATATGAACTTCACTGTATATAAGATATTAAATACCTTATCAACAATAAGTATGTAGTTTACCTGAAAATTATTAGATAAAACATAGGTATTTAAGATTTTGAAGCAACCTATTCTTTTAAAATTAAATACATATCATTAACTGCATGTGTGTGACTCAAAAGTACAATCAAGAAATATCAATCGAAACGAAACATCGAGAGTCGGTTGAAGTATGTAGTTGATAAAAAGGAAAAAAAAAAATAATTGACTTAAAATTAAGGCAAAAAACATATTATGATTTATAGTTTTTTTTTGAAAAATATTAAATTTTTCGAATCCTTACCCTTTGCACCTATATCTAACATTGTTTGAATGAATTTTATTAAATATTTTAAAAAAATCATTGATTAATGATCTAAAATCCAACAAAGGTCTTTATTTTTATCAGAATAGAAACAATTAAGCGAATAGAAACAATATAGCTATTGGAAGCAGGATGGAGGCTCACAATACAATACAAAAACAAATTACAGTTCACAAAATAGCTGTAATGAAACTGAACGCGGCTGAAAACCGCTGAATGGATTGTATAATAGGATTCCCTGAATCCAGATACAATAGTTTTTTTTATTGATACTTCGCTGTAGAATAGGAAACAAGCTCGTTTGTGGAATGAAATACTGCACCGATTTACTTGTAAATCTTTTGTGTTTTACAAAGTTGTTTATTTTCTTTGTTATGTATGTATAGGTATTACATCTGGTTTTATTGTAGTTTTGAAGGATATAATATACCTTCTCCTGTAATACTCTACTTTTGTAATTGTATGTGTGCTTAATTTAAATACCTAGTAGTGAATTTCCTAATTTTCATCTCGCTTAAAATTTTTCAATGAAATTGTGAGGTCCTATGTTCTGCTTTTAATTAAGAGCATTTTTTGTAAAATAATGACTTTGTCAGTCAGAGCCAGAGCGGAAAGTGTTGGCAAATATTTTTCATATGTGTGTAGAGCTGTTCTCTGTTAATGTCGGACATAACTAGATCTAGTAGTACGGTTAATATATACCATATATATTGTATACTAAAATAATAAAGCTAAGGAGTTTCTGTTTTTTGTTTAAACGCGCTTAAGGATACTGCATTCCGTAATGGCGTACATCGTGTTCTCCATACAAAATGAGCTTTCGCACTTCCAGCAATACTCGATTACCGTCTGTCGTAGAATTAAAATAATATTTTTGTCGGTTATTTTATTTATCAATCTTACCCAAGAGGTTATTACTTTATATTTTTTCTGAAATGGAGAAAAAACTTTTAAATTTAAATTAGATACATAACCCAAATATTTATTACCCACAACAGAAAGATTTTTGCGTACAATTACAAACATAAAAAAATATCCTGCAAGCAACAGCCAAGTTATAATATTGGAAGTAGGTACATACGTTTGTATGGGCGTCAAGTCGACTACAGGCCCCTTAATCTCTGGAACTACCACTATTTAACACGCTACGACCCTTAGGAGTCGGGCAGAAATAACGCTGTGTAGCTTCTAATTAAACCAGAAAGTTAATTATATATATAATAACAATAATTAACACAATTTTAAAAGTATATATTTTTTAGCTAATGACGCCATATAAATATTTTATAACACATAGTCATACACATGATGGTTTGCACTGGCCATTCCGCTGCGCGTTTTTAATATATATTAATGCAATGAAAAATAGGAGTGCACATGCGACTGCATAACTTTTAGATGGTAAGAAGTTTATGCAGCACACGAAGAGTTTCCTAAGACGCTAGAATCCATAGATAATGTTGGCGTGTGCGGGAGGAATAGATTATTGCAAATGTTTACGTGAAATACTCGAACCTTTATATTTCTTTTGTGCCTCTACTTGTCCGAGAGCCACGTATTGAGATCACATGGTTCAATAGAAAAAAATAAACGTAAGTTTATTATTAAATTAAAATATTTGTACAGATTCGCGTAGTCTGCTCCAAGCCACACCCTTACAAATAGGAGAATCTTGGAGAAGCGCTGAAATAATTTCAAAGCATTTCGCGAAGTTATCCCCAGACAAAAGTAATTACACCGAAATGAAGTAAGTCGGAATGAACTGGGGATTTTTACTAAACCACTGGACCTTCTCCAGCGGGAGGGAATTACTAATCGCCCTTACTATCACTCCTCTTACTATTTGACTATACTTAGGGAGACCAGGGATGGGAGGGTTGGGACGTGCCAGAGGTGAGTAGTGAGATATACAATTTCTGGGAACACGTCTATGACAGCTGAAAACTGAAAAAGGCTTGAATTTGTTGCTTTTTCGATATTCAAATCAAAGCAACTCACGCTATTGAGTTATACTCAACTATGCATATATTTTTTTTATTTTTTTTATTGGAGCATGGCATTTGACTGTGTAGCAGACCTACAAAGTCCATGAATTGGGTCAATCAATAATTGTTCTTAAACAACATTGATTGCTCTCACAATGCCGGCTAAATGATGCGATTACGTAATGGCCGGCGACCAAGACAAAATGCATTACGAGTATATTTTAGTATACTCGCTGCCTTATCATCAATTAAACCATCCATTTCGTAACCGCACCATGAAAGGAGACTACCACGTCGACAAGAAATTGATGCAGTAATCTGAAAAACGGTTTACTTAAAATCTAAAAAAAAACTATAAATTTTTATAGTTTCCAAAGTTTTACCCCGGAAAAAGTAAAATTAGTAGAAGCGCATAAGCACATCAAATTATATGGGACTTAATGCCACCAAAATTACCTACTATATTTTATTTTAAACTATATATAATTTTTCTGTGGTAACAAAAAGAATGATACTGATTAAATATTTTATTAAAATGAACGGCCTTAATAACCTTAAGGCACCGTGATGGTACGGACGTAGGTAGGTCTAAATCCTACTTACTTAAAAACAAAGACGGCCCAGACTTTTATGTCACTTAGCATGTACTGCAGTAAAACATAATTTCTTTTCTCACAAAAAAGGGAAGTAATCTTAAAAATAGGCATAAAAAATTGTTCGTAGGAAATGGTTGGGAAAATGACGGCCGCCATTACCGAAGATGGCGTCTGTAATTTATGTGACAATAAAAGTTTGAATGTATTACTTACTGCCCGACTAGAGGACGTTGCTCACTCTTGTTTTCTATGTTTTCTTTATATTATATTGTGAGGAAGACATAACTGCTGGAGACTAGTATCACACTAACGAGATAAAATGAAATCAAAATACGATACAATTTTTTATTTATTTTGTTATTGAATGACGGCATGTGACTTTGTTCCTACCTGATGGTGAGCAGAAATACAAAGTCAATGAATGGGGTCAATCTATAATTGTTCTTAAACAACATTAATCGCTCCCACTATGCCGGCTAAACGATGCGTGTTATGGGAATAATTGTATTCTTATAAAATTAAAAGACACAAGTTTATTTTTATTTTTTGAGGGGTGAGGGGTAGTTGGGAGGATAAAAGTGGTGGTAAACCTAGTTGTGGTTTTAGTTTTTGTGTTTTAGTTTAAAATTGGCATACGTCCTAGCTAATGCTCGCAAGCATTAGCTAGTATTTTAGTATTTAATAAACTTCAATGTGAAAAGCAAACACCTTAATACTTCTATGTAATTATTGTATTTTGATGTAAAGAATTTGTTTTTACACAAAGCTGCACTTAGGGTTTTCCAAACATTTAAAAACGTTTTTAAACTGGAGAAGTATTTTTCCAAGACACAAACTAAAAGGTTTGTGTTGTGCTGACGCTGCCATTGCTGGCAAAATACTAATATTTTGTCAGTGAGAAGTGTTCAATTATAAAAAACGAGTGATATAACAAAGTTAATTATTCCTTTTGCTAAACAGATAGACGATCAATTATATGACGTTTTCGCATTGCCTTATATGCTACCTTTATATATTAGCGACTCCGATGGCTTAGAAACTACACACCACGTTAGCAAAGTAGTACCGGTCTGGATACCATCTGTCACAAAAATAATCTCGATCTAGAAGAGTCTCTCGACCTGATGTTGAGCTTATACTTCAATTAAAGATAAGGCTTCTAGGCCACTGCAGATACCGAAGGCAAAAGTTATTAACAGCATGAAGACTGTGGAAAAAAGAAGGAAATATAGCGCAACCAAGGTGAAAAATTAATGAAAATCGATCAGAGTCGTAACTCTGGGGTAAAATGGAGTGAACTTTCCAGCGAAACTAAACCTTAGATCGAAAAAAAATGTACCTACAATTATTAGATATTTTTTTGTGGGAAATGAAAATAAATAACAACATCCGTTTTTTTTATTATTTTTGGTTATGAAATAATGATTTGTACAAATATAGATCATCATGTATAGATTTTTACGTTTAGTTTCACTGGAAATAGTGAAAAAACATTTCACCCCTAAAAGTTCATTTCATTTCACTCCTATGATTCGGATCGACTTACATTTATTTTTCACGTTAGAAAAAAAAAATACATCACTCGTCATTTCTTTCTCACTTATGTAACATTTTAGTTGGCATGACACGATTAACTATAGACCTCAGGTTTGTTATTAACGCCGTCTTTCTATAGTTATTCTTTTTCTATGGTTGCGCTATATTTCCTTCCAAGGAGCAAGATGGCCGCCGCCATACAAACTAAAAACAAAAAATATTATAAGAATTAATAATTTATCGTTGATTGGTTGAAGTGAGTGAACACAATATGGTGACAACGAACACGTTTGACATTTCGTTTTATAGTCGATTTTAGGCAATGGGCCGCCCCATATATTCTTAGTTTCGTGAGTCAGCCTCACTGTGCAACAGGGGCACGCAGCGAGTGTCCTCTGCACACTACGCTCACTAAATTAGCTTTTTAAATACCTATTTAACCATATATTTCACAAATAAATTATCTTCATCATATTTTTTTATAGACTAACTGCAATGAGAAACGCTAACGATCCCAAAGCATATCAATCCCTGGTATAACAGACTATTCGTAAAGATATACATAGATATAAATTAATGGCCTTATTCATAAAAACTTATTGAGGCCTTGAAGAACACTTTAGTTGAGAAGGTTTTCTCTCTTTTACGCATAATCATTTTTGTTCCTAATAAAAAGAGACAAAACCTTCCATAACAAAATGATCTTCAAGGACTCAATAAGTTTTTATGAATACCGGCGTAAGATTGTAACAACCTGTGACCAGATAATTTACTGGATTTTTTATTTAATTTAGTTTATTTTTAATGTAGGTTAACTTTTTATTTAGAGAATAAAATAATGTACATATAGCTGTAAGACTGTACTATATGTACCGCGAATAGCAATACTAATACATTATAGCAATGACTTAGTTCGTAATGCTGATATACAAATGTGTTAATATTGTTTGACATAGGTCGGAATCGAATCCACAACCTCCGGATACATAGAGACGTTACTGAAATACATACATTTGATAGTATTCATGATGTCAAGTAACAAATAAATTTAGAAAAAGCTCCCGGTTCTAACGATATTATTTTAGTTCGGACTTTCTATTGCAGTGTTTATCACAACTTTCCCGAATGTTTTTCCGGATTTTTCGGGAAAACTGTTCTCTTTGTTTGTGAAATCATTCGCGGAATTTGAAATTCGGCGCTCATTTTATTTTATGGAAAAGCTATTTCAAACTCAAATATCTATGTTTATTTATCTTGATATGATATTAAATACTAAATTGGCACAAACAATTATGAATTTATATGATATAAAAGCTTGGCCCGAGATTTATTTGTATGATTTTATTTTATGAAATATAATTAATTATTCTGTCAATTAGGTAGACAACTTTTAATGAAAATATAGCACAAGCAATTAATTATATTATGTATAAAATCTAGGTTGATGTTGTTGAGATCATTTGGAAAATTAGCGCGAGTGGCGGTACTCTCAAGCAAAGGTATAATAAAAAAATATATGTTCTATTTTACTCTAAAATTCCGCGACCTACATGCTAGAAAATCTATGTTTAAATCAAGTTTTTTTAATAAGCCCAGTATAAGAAAAGAGACGTTAACAGGGTAAGCTCGTCTCAGGTTGAAACTTTAAAATGAGATAGAAGTGGCGGAGGACGGCCGTGATAAAGTGTCTGCCACACGCCGACCTAGTGGGTGAACAATTGCTAAGCCGTCACTGAGCGATAACTCAGCGGACACGCTGCACGCGCACGCGACTCGCTACAGCTTATCCAAAAAATACACTCACAAAAAAAGATACGAGGGCATTTAAAAAAAAACAAATGTGTTTTATATATACGACGATTAAATCAATTTACTATCTTATATATACATAAAGTTAATTTTAAACTTTTAATTTAATAAAAAAAAACATGATATTTATACTACGCAATATGTACTACTGGAGAGCTACGAAATGCTACGCCATAGTGGAACAATAATAATATGTAGGACATTTCACACAAATTGCTCTAGTCACAAACTAAGCTCTAGACTTATACTATGTATACCAGGAACAACGATACTAACAAATTGTACAATTTTTTTTTAATATATTTTTTTTATGTAGGACAAATTAGGTACACATGTTGCTCTGGTCACAAACTAACCTCTAGGCTTACGAAGCAACGACATAATACATATTATATTTTATAAACACCGAGACCATGACAAACTGTACAGAAAAAACGTACTAATATTTTTTTGCCACGGGTGGGAATCAAACCCACGACCTCGGGATACAACGCCAAAGGCGGAACCACTAGTCTACGGAGGCTATCTGAATTTTGTGTTGTTATGAATGGTAATAGAAGTTCTATTATAGAACACACGACCTCCGGATATAACGCCAACAGTGTTGACCGCGGATCATTTTATTGTTTTCATTTAAGAAGTAAATTAATTAAAAAATAGGTTTTTATCTGCATGAATATTTCGTTTTTCATGATCATTTATTAAATTGAAACGTGTATCTATCTATACTTCTATACTAATATTATAAAGCCGAAGAGTTTGTTTGTTTGGTTGAACGCGCTTATCTCAGAAACTTCTGGTTCAAATTCAAAAAATATGTTTGTGTTGGAACATCCATAGGAGCGGAGCATAAATAAAAAATGTTGTAAAAACGGTGTAGCATAGGTATAGTATTAAGTTAGTCGTATTAAAGAGTGCACTCAGAACGGACGTGTTTCATTTTAATCCACACATCGACTCCCGACATCACATGGCGACCCTGCCAGACCAGAAAAAAAGTGAGCGCGGATAAGAGCGCACGCACGAGGCTCGCCCGCGCGGCGCGGCGCCGGCGCCCGGCCGGCCCGCTATTAATTAAAAACAATGTAGAATCATAAATATATAAACTAGTGTTAGTGTTAATTAAAAATGGGGGGTAAGAAAAGTGTACCAATTAAACAGGACAATGACAATATTAATAACCAAAACATTAATAACAGCATAAATATAGAATCGCAGATATCCGCAAATACCATAGTGATCAGTGTTATTGCAGCGGTTATTTTAATTGGAGCAGCAATAATAATATATAAAAACATTAAAAAGTGCCATCGAAAATTTATCGAGAAAGAAATTAATAATGCATTCTTGAGACGAGTTCAAGCCAGGCTTTCGACGCGTACGAGGAATGTTACGTCGGATGGAGAGTATAAATCAAGAATGTCTGCGACCGGACGAGTGGTTTCCGCATAGGACCAGGTCAGCTGCCTTCAGTCTCGAATAGGTAGCGATGTACCTATTTCCAGCTATACGTGAATTAGTGAGTGAATATAAGTGTATGTGAAAATAATGTAGTAAATGAACGAACAAATAAAATTTATTTATGAGGAACTTTTAAATATATATGTTACTTTAAGAAAGTTAGGTCCAAATAGAAGGGATGAACGGTTAGATTATGTAGATAAAAAGTTTAGGTATGCTAAAAGTTTATATATTGATTTTGAAATAATTGTATCAAGTATAGATGTGAAAGAAGAATGTAAAGGTAACGAATCAGAAATTCATGATTTAGAAAAAACAATAGATGATACGAAAAGTGTATTTTCAAAAATTTTAGGTTATTCAAATAGTGTTGTAAAAAAAGACCCAAAAATGGAGTTTGATATTAAAACCGCCACAGGTCTAATACCTGTTATGGACGGCAAGCTAGAAACGACAGAGAAATTAATTGATGCTAGTGAGCTATATTTAGGGTGTAATAAAGATGACGAAAAATTATTAATAATTTTTATTCTTAAGACTAGATTAAACAAGTATGCGAAGTTAAAATTAAAACAGGAATATGATACACTAAAGAATTTAATTATTGACATGAGAAAATTCCTGTTAATAAAAAAATCTGCCACGTCATTGATAACGCAGTTAAGTAATTGTAGACAAAATAATATAAGTATAGATGAGTACGGTACCAAAATAGAGGAATTATTTTCGGAACTAACTATATCCCAGGCTGATGGTAATGCTAAGGCTTACGAAGTACTAAGACCAATAAATGAGAAATTGGCTATAAAAAAATTCAGTGATGGTTTAAATAATAAAAGACTAGGTATAATTATGGCTGCCAGGAATTACGAAAATTTACAGGAAGCTGTCAGAGCAGCACAAGACGAGCAGTTAGAAAGACCTACGAGCCCAAGAGGTCATCTAATGCATGCACGAGGTAGGTACCATAACAATTCCAGGAGAAACAACTATGTACCGAGGTATAGCGCACCTTTAAGATATAATAATAATACCAATTATCAACATAGGTTTCAACCACCGCAAAGATTCCCAATTCATTATTCAAATAGGCCACCACGAGGTAGAGCATTTAACAATCATAGAGATCCTACTTCTATGAATAGGACAAATAGGAATCATTATAATCAAGGTAGATCAAGGAATTTTAATAATAGAGCGTTTACCGCCGAGCAACCAGTGGAACCAGACACTTCACATAAAAATCAGAATTTTTGAGTCATAGGGCGCTTTGTTTTTCTAACAAAAATACAGTCTATTTATATTTTAAAATTAATAATGTTATTCAAAAATATCTCTTAGACACCGGAGCGTCCTTATCTATTATAAAACGGTGTTCAGTTTCAAATAGTACACAAATATATAGGGAATATACAACCATAAATGGAATAGGCAAACAAGTTGAAACAATAGGATGTATTTACGCTACAATTTGTACTCATAATAACGAGTTAAAAATAAATCAGAGGTTTCATGTTGTAAATAAATTGCCGATACAAGCAGATGGAATTCTAGGTATGGATTTTATACGTGATTATTGTTCGAATATAAATTTAAATGACAATATTATAACATTAAAAAACAATGGCATAAGTTATGAATATGATTTAAACAAATGTAGTCCTTATAGCGACAACAGTAATTTTATTATCCCACCACGATGTGAGGTATTGCGTCATGTTTTCGTAGAAGTTAGTAATGAGAATAAGGAGTATTTAGTTTGTTCAGCAGAATTAAACAAAGGAGTTTTTATAGCAAGTACTATAGTCAAACCATACAACAGAAAAATACCTATTAGAATTTTAAATACCACAGATGAAGAAATAAAGTTAGACAGTTTAAAGCCAGAGTTAAAAAATTTAGATAGTTATGATATATGTTCTTTTGATAGGTCAAATATTAGTGCAAAACGTGTTAAGGATATGTTGTCCTTATTGCAATTAAATCATTTAAATCAAGAAGAGAGGAATTCTATAATTAATTTATGTTCAAAATTTTCAGATATTTTCTATTTAAAAGGAGACAAATTAGGTACAACTAATTTATACAAACAAAATATTACAATTAAACCAGGGATTACTCCTAGTTATAGCAAACAATATATATTACCTCATTCACAGAAATCGGAAATTCAAAAACAAATAAATAAAATGCTTGATGAAGGAATTATAGAGGAAACAAATAGCGAATGGTCTTCACCACTACTATTAGTACCAAAAAAATCGGACAATGAAGGAAATAAACAATGGAGGTTAGTGATAGATTATAGGAAAGTTAATGAGTGTATACAAAATGATCTATTTCCGTTACCAAATTTGACAGAAGTCTTAGATTCACTTTCAGGATGTGTCTACTTTTCTCATTTAGATTTACAATCAGGATTTTATCAATGCGAACTTAGTGAAGAAAGTAGGAAATATACAGCATTCGATTCTGGTCGATACCAAATGACTAGAATGCCCATGGGGCTTAAAATCAGTCCAAATTCGTTTGCAAGGATGATGACAATGGCAATGACAGGTTTAAATTTCGAAAAATGTCTAGTATATCAGGACGATTTATGTGTTTATGGACGTAATTTAGAGGATCATAATAAAAATTTAATGGATATTTTCACGAGGTTAAGAAAGGTTAATTTAAAGTTAAACATTACGAAATGCGATTTTTTGAAGAAAGAGATGCTTTATTTAGGACATATTGTATCAGAGCAAGGTGTAATACCGGATCCAGAAAAGATTAAAATAATAAATAAGTATCCACAACCCCAAACAGCAAATGAAGTTAGGAGATTCGTAGCTTTCGCAAACTGTTACAGAAAATTCATTCCAAAATTTGCTTTCATAGCACAACCATTAAATAATCTTTTAAAAAAGAATGTAAAATTTATTTGGGATCAAAAGTGTTTAGAATCATTTGAATTATTAAAACAGTCTTTAATATCTCCACCGGTATTGCAATATCCAGATCTTAGTGTAGAAAATGAATTTAGAGTACAAACGGATGCATCAGGATACGCAATAGGCGCAGTGCTATCCAATTCCAACAATAGACCAGTAGCATATGCAAGTAGAAGTTTAAATAAGGCAGAAAAGAATTATCCAACTATAGAAAAAGAGTTACTAGCAATAGTTTGGGCAATTAAACATTTTAAACCATATTTGTATGGTAGGAAATTTAGAATATTTACGGATCACAAACCGTTAATATATTTATTTGGATTAAAAGATCCATCGAGTAGGTTATTAAAATTTAGATTACTTTTAGAGGAATATGATTTTATTTTAGAATATGTAAAAGGTAAAAATAATTGTAATGCTGATGCTTTATCGAGAATAAATTTGACGTGTAACGATTTAAAAGAGATGAATGAAAGCGTAATATGTGTAATGACAAGAGCACAAAGAAAGAAAATTGAGACAGAACGAAATCAAGGTAAAAGTGAGAGTGAAAACGAGGGTGAAAGTAAGGCTGGGGATATTATTGATTTTCAAGACAATCGGTGTGTACAGCCAAGAGTCGTGGAAGTTCATAATACACCTAAGCAATTTACTGAATTAAGGTTTATTAATGAAAAAGAAATGAATGAATATGAAAAGAAAAATATGATAATAAAAAAAAGTAGAACGTTCAATTATGTTCCAAGTAAAATGATCGTAGTTGTTAATTCGGGTTCCCGATCGAAAATATCGCCAGACGAATTTGCGAGGGAATTACAGGAATTTTGCGAGTTAATTAATGTGAAAGAGATATATATATTAAAAGAAAAATGTTATGATAAAGATTTTATTAAAATGCTAGCTAAAACGATAAGTAAAATAAGAAATTGGACTATTCCAAGGTTATGCATATTAGAAAAATGCAAAAGAGTAGAAAATATCGACGATATAAAAATAATTTTAAATGATTTCCACATGTTACCCACGAGTGGGCATGCAGGAATAAAACGTATGCTAAATAATATAAAAAAATATTATTTTTGGTCCAACATGGAAAAAGATGTTACCGACTTTGTTAAGAGATGTGAAAAATGTCAAAAACAGAAGTATACTGTTCACGTAAAAGAACCAATGACTGTTACAACAACAGCTTATTCAGCATTCGAAAAAATATTTTTAGACATTCAAGGTCCTTTACAAAGAGACCATTATGATTATAATTATATATTAACCCTACAATGTGAACTTACAAAGTTCGTAGATGTTTACCCATTAAAAACAAAAAGCACTGTTGAAGTAGCAAGGTCATTAGTAAATAATTTTATTTTAAGATATGGTATTCCAAAATGTATAGCAACAGATAGAGGAACAGAATTCATGAGTAGTACTTTCGAAGAAATGTGTAAATTATTAAAGATAAATAAAATAAATTCTACAGCTTATCACCATGAAAGTATAGGCGCATTAGAAAATACGCATAAGCATTTAAGTGCATTTCTTAGAATTCAGTGTAATAACCATCCACAAACATGGAGTGAGTGGTTACCTTATTGGTCATTCTCTTATAATACTTCTATACATTCAGAAACTAAGTATAGTCCATACGAGTTAGTTTATGGAAAAAAATGTATATTACCCTCTAATTTAAATAATGATATAGAACCAATGTATAATTACGACAGTTATCCGATAGAATTAAAGTATAGAATACAAACAGCACAAAAGGAGGCTAGAGAAATATTGTTAAACGGAAAAGTTAAAAGAAAAGTAAAACAAGATAAATACATAAATTCTATAATGTATAAACCTAATGATAAATTGTTAGTTAAAAATGAAAATTGTACTAAATTAGATCAGTTATATTTAGGTCCATTTATAGTAGTACGAGACATGACACCCAATGTAGAAATTTTAATAGGTAATAAAAAAGAAATTGTTCATAAAAACCGAACAAAACTATTTTACGAAAATAATGGTTAATATTAATTGTACTAACAGGAATTAAAATGACGTAAGTGTGATATTGTATGCTTCAGTGTAGTTCATAACTGACCTAATTCCCACAGTGACCATTGTTACTAGGCATTGTAATGTTAGAACTTTGGTGTTCTTTTTCTTTGGTTTATAATTAAAATGTATTTTAGCTTAAGGAATAACTAATTATTATTATCGGGTTAGTGTATTTAGCAATAATAAAACAATATGTATTAAGTTTATATAACATTTATTAAATAACTAAAACCCAACAGGTTTTTATTTAGGTATTTACATTTAAGTTTATATAAAATAATATTAATACCTATTATTATTTTTTATTCATTATTAATTTGTTTTAAAATTAAAACTTAGTTGTTTAATTTTAAATAATTTGGGGGGAAGATGTAGCATAGGTATAGTATTAAGTTAGTCGTATTAAAGAGTGCACTCAGAACGGACGTGTTTCATTTTAATCCACACATCGACTCCCGACATCACAACGGGGATTTTTTATTCCTTTCCAGTAGCTCTACCATGGAGTGTACCCTTAGGGGCGCTATGGCAAAAAAACTTAGCAATTTTTTAAAATTCAGTGCCAGAAAGGGTTCCTACACTCATGAGAATAATTACCCAAAAGACTCTTTATTTAAAAAAAAATGGTTAAACTAGGTGTAGGATAGGTTAGGTTAGTGTTAGAACATAGACCATACGCACGAGCCGAGCGAAGCGTGCCGCGGCAGCGGCCGGCGAGTGCCAGAAAGGCTCCCTACACATACGGGAATAATTATTCTCCGGGAATTATTTACTATGGCAATTTTTTTTTTTCGTTGGATCTTCGTTTTATGGGTCAACGTGAGCCTCTCCTGCGAATTTGAGGGTCCTAACTTAAAAAAAAAAACCCCGCCCCTAACGCTACCCACTGACCCAAGTTTTTGCCTAATAAGGTCGCTAGCGAGTTTCGACCTGAATTTGTATGGAAATTTGTTCAGCGCCTCTACTACCGGAACTAAAATCGGCACCACGGGCTTCTCGAGCAACTATTTTCATCCGGACTACACTAGCTGTAGCGTAAAAAGAATATTGACGTAGTGTAGTTGAGGCCTAAATTCATACAAATCGGTACCACAAGTGTTATTTTTGACCAGCCAACTATAACCAAAATAGTTACGGCACTCACCGACCTTTTCCACTGTGAGAGAGTTAGATAGATTAACAAATAATATTTATCTTACTGGCAAAGTGTTTCTTAATTTTATTTATTTAATAAGAAAATTTATTTTTATAAAATAGTGTTTAAAAATAGCTTTTTTGGTGTGTTTTGAAAAATATAACCTAGAAATAATTAGTTTTTTTTCGGTTTGGTTTTCTTGGTTTTCTCGATAATCGAAGAGACAAAGGTATCTTTGGACCATAATAAAATTATTGAACGAATGGTTGAGTATAAATAATATAGAAGAGCTGTAATACCTTTTAGAGTAATAAACATAAAATATAATGGAAAACAGATAAATATCTACTTTTTGATTCTGTTAATTTTCAAACAAAATGTTAAGTATGAGATTACTGCATCGATTTCTTATTGAGGTTGATCTTTCAGGGTGCAGTCACGAAACGGGTGGTTGAACTGACGAAAATGCGGAAAGTATATTAAAATATTTATTTAAACACTTTATTGCACAGTAAACAAAAGTTATGTACAAAGGCGAACTTAATGCCTTAGGCATTTTCATGTCATGTCATGCCAGCTAACATTTAATACTCGTAATGTAATTCGTATTTGTCGCCGCCCTTTTTCTAATGGCATAGTGAGAGCGATCAATGTTGTTTAGAAATAATTGGTAATTACGAAAAAATAACCACTATGACAAAGAAGTAGTTTTGGGAACTTGGGAATGTAAAAAGTAATCAACGTAAAGGTGGGTAAATATTTATAAGAGAAAGTATGCATTTTAGGAACTTGGGAATTTTAAGAAGTAGTCATGTAGAAATTGAAATATTTCACTTTGTCAAAAAGTGGGAATTAAAAAAAAAAAAATCCTCGGTTTCGTAAAGTACGACTTTTTTTACGCACTTTTTCAAAGAGTGGGAATTATTTTGGGAATTTTTAAGCGGAATTTTTTCTTACTTTTTCATTAAGTGGGATTTTCCCCATATTTAAATTTTAAAAATCACTTATCGTAAAGTGGGACCTTTTCCCTACTTTTTCATTAAGTGGATTTTTTTTCCCACTTTTTCATAAAAAGGGATTTTGGCCACTAAGGTTTGTTTTTTTTAAGTGGGACGTTTTTCCCACTTTTTCATTAAGTGGGAATTGTTTCCCACTTTCATAAAATGTGCCTTTCCTGCATGTTTAAATTAAAAAAAAACTTTTTCCGTAAAGTGGGACTTTTACCCATTTTTTATTAAGTGGGAATTGTTTCCCAACTTTTTATTAAGTGATAAATGTGATTTTTCTCCACATATTTTTTTTTTAATCTTTTTGGTAAAGTGGGACTTTTTCCCACTTTTTAATAAAATGGGATTTTAGCCACTAAGGTTTGTTTTGTTAAGTGGGACGTTTTTCCTACTTTTTTATAAAGCGGGAATTTTTCCTACTTTTTCATCAAAAAAAATACTTTTTCGTAAAGTGGGGCTTTTTCTTACGTTTTTAATAAGTGGGTATTCTTTACCACTTTTTCATAAAATTTGATTTTTCTCCACATTTAAATTTAAAAAAAAAACTTTTTCGTAAAGTGGGACATTTCCCCCTTTTTAATTAAGTGGGAATTGTTTTTTACTTTTTCATAAAATGTGATTTTTCTCCACATTTAAATTTCTAAAAAATACTTTTTCGTAAAGTGGGACTTTTTTCCTACTTTTTTATGAAGTGGGAATTTTCCTCCACTTTTTTATTACGTGGGAATTTTTTTCTTCCTTACATAATGACACTTTTCCACAATATCCACGTTCCTATAACTCACTAAAAGTAAAAAATTTCCTCCTTTGATATAACGACAACTTTCCTCAATACCCATGTTCCTATAATTCCCACTTTCCCACCATAATAAAAATATTCTCTAATTTGCCCCCCTGGGCCTTTCCCCTGGAGCAGTTGTAGCATGTATGACGAAAGTACCTATATCATAATAGGCCTAAAGTTACCTTTTCAAACGTGAGAACGGAATAAAGGCGCCGGTCATACAAAAATAACTGTGCGCATGAACCTATCAATGCACAAGAAGTGAAAACACAATATGGCGGCAACAAGCATGTTTGACATTTCCGTAGAAAGGCGATTTTACACCTACTTTCAGTACTACTATTTCTTCTGTGCTTTCAGTTAGAAAGGTCTTACGGCACTTCCCTATATACTTCCAGTGGAACATAAATTAGATGATCAAAGATGGGAAATAAGAGTTCAATAAAAGCTCAATAAAGATACTCTATCTAAGATTATTTATTGAGAGTATTTTTTATTGTATTGTCCGACCAAGAGCACTTTCATATTGATATCTACAAACCCGTCCCAGAGAGTAAATTTACAACTATTATATGTACCTACTTAATTATAATTTGTATTCTGGTCATTAAATGGTTTTCTACAAAAAAAATACAATATCACAACCACAACAAAACACCTCCATAAAATCTACAAATAATCGACTAGGTTCCATATTAATATGCCCTTTGCCTTTCCAACAGGAAAAATAATACAAATTAAAATTTAAAAACAAAACACTGACAAAACATAAACAAGATTGTTGATATTTGCTTCTTTTTTTTTTCCTGTGTAACAGAAAGAGATAATTATAGATCCAAGATGGCAACCTAAATATATGGCCTCGAGAGGATGTACAGTCAAAACTTAACTAATTGCGGAATGTCACTGGAAATCTTGTGGTACCAAATTTGTGCTCTCGAAAATAGTTTGCGTCTCTACTTATACCAGAGTAGTTGCGAAAGCCGATTTTAGTGTTTAAACTTGTGGTAGAGCTACTGCTTCCGTTGCGTACGCCACGTAGACGGTTAAAGTTACGCAGACGAAGTTACGCAGGTCAGAGGCTCTACCATGGGTTTGCGCATTGTAGAAACGTAACGTATTCATTTACGTATACGTGAGCAACAACCAATAAGATCGCTTTATTTTTGGTAACAGGATTGAATAAAGCGATCCTATTGGTTGTTGCTCACGTATACGTAAATGAATACGTTACGTTTCTACAATGCGCAAACCCGTGGTAGAGCCTCAGTAGTGTTAAATAAATGGAAAAGTAGGTATTTGTCATATATATATATATATATATACACAGTGAATTTGAATGGGTGTACTTTGGGCTAATATGATGTTCTACTGATCAATACGAACAACTTTTCCCATGGGACCATGTGTCGCAAATGAAAAAAAAAAATTGCCTTCTCCATACAAACTAATAAAATTTAAATTACCAATTTGTATGGGGAAGCCATATTTTTTTTCATTTGCGACACATGGTTCCATGGGAAAAGTTGTTCGTATTGATCAGTAGAACATCATATTAGCCCAAAGTACACCTATTCAAATTCACCCTGTATATATATATATTTAAATAGGTCACACTGAAATCGGTTATAGTTTAGTTTCGATTATGGAATAATCACTAGCACACTTAATGTTTCCACTGTATGTACTACGTATTATACAAATATGTACTACGAGCTATAGCTACGACTGCTAGGAATGCTGCAGATGCCTTAAGGTATATATATAAGTTTATTGTTTATTTTTTATCTGTAAAAAATATATTAAAAATAACTTGGCTAAATAAATTTGGCTTAAGAATTGTTTTTTATCTATTGTACGTAACATATTATAAAGGACATGCCACACATATTGCCTTGGTCATTAACTAAAATCTAAGCTTATACTATGTGTACCACAAACAACGATACATTTTTTTTTTCTGTACAGTTGACCAGAAAAATATGATAATGATGAAACATGTTTTAAACTACCATTAAATGTTATTATTTGAACAACCGAAAAATCGCTACGCTCGTGCAGCGTGTCCGCCGAGCCGTAGCCGAGGACATTGATATAACGCTTCTCACTTAAGAAACGAACGCTATACTATTTCCCGCTATTGCCCGCTACCTACATTTGTCATCTCCAAGATAACGCTCCGGGATTGCACCACACTGTAACAAGAAATACTTACTTCGTTAGTTATGACAACTACTAGGTAAGAGGGACCCGTTACGCGGGGTTTGCATTTCTTAGCACTGAACATTAAAATTATAATCAAAATAAATATTACTAGATTGCGACATGCAAAGATGAAAATACTTATTTTTTATATACATACATATCATCACGGGTGCCTGCCTTATGGTGCCCGAGACCACCTAGACGGCCCCGGGGTACCCAGCGGAGGGATTTTAATCCCACCTCTTCGTAGCCGATGGTATGAGTCTACACCGAATAAGTGGCTAGCTTGTCGCGATGTTTTGAATAGACTCAATAACCCATCTATAAACAGTTTCACAAGTAGGTATAGTGAAACCGGGACCGACAGCTTAACGTGCTCTCCGAGGCACTATAGTGGTGTTGTCAAACAAATGTACATACATTTTTTAATTAAAAACTCATTGGTACACACCGGGATTCGAACCAGGGACCTAAGTGTTTTTAAGTCCAAGGTCCTACTCGGTCACCACGTATATATATTTTTTTAAATATCTAAAATATTAATCACACTCCATACAAAGATAATTCAACAGAGACTTTTGGGCTCAACTGTCCAAGGTTAGGATAAATTGAAGAAATAATCTCAAACATTGTTTATTGAAATTTGACAGAAGGTGATGACGTCACAAATACGAATACTATTTTAAAATGGCTTTTGGAAGTCATTTTAAATAAAACAAATATAAATCTTGGTTTAGACCATATACAGTTATTAAATAATATTTAACAAATTTACATAATGAAGGATAAATTAAAACGTAAGTACTTATCTACATGTTTTACGTAAGAGTTAGCGCAACTACTATACTACAGAAACAGCGTTGCTAACTATATAACAATAGTCAACTGTACAGATAAATGCATAAATAACAATCCCTTTTGCCATCAGTGGGAACCAGAGCCACGACCCCCAGATACGGACAACGGTGCAAACACTAGAGATGGTCAATTTTATTGATGTTTTTAAGTGTACCTACCCCCCTTTTTTTTTGTATATTCGTGCATTCAAGCGTTAGCAAGTAGTATCTGTAGTAGCAGATGTTAGTTTCTTGACACAAATCACAATAGCCAAGTAAATTGTAATTAATCATTGTTTAAGTAGTCGCGGCGTTTTGGACATCAAAGCGAGCTACCAACTTGTTTATCTTACCACAGCCGTCTAGACGAAGCGACACCACGCGGTGTTTTACGACATTATAAACTGAATTATTTGCCCGCTGTGACATATTTACTTACCTATATTTGATAACCTTGTTTAGATATATTACTATTATATTATTATAAATATTTAGTTATCTTCACGCCAGGTCCCTTACGGGGTAGGCAGAGACAACAGAGCGCCACTTGTCTCTATCCCTACATACTCCTTTCGCCTCTTCCACAGTCATAACTCTTTTCATACATGCACGCCGATTTTGAAGACTTTTAATTGCACCGTCTTTTAAAACCTTTCCAATTTGGTCATGGTACTTGCGTCTGGGTCTCCCTCGGCCACTTCTACCCTTTACCTCGCTTTTATATATTTGATTCGTCAGTCTTTTATCACTCATTCTTTCTATATGCCCAAGCCAGCGGAGCTTACCTTTTCTCATTTTCATACCTATAATTTCTTTCAGTATAGGTATGAAAATATATATTATAAAAAAGTTTATTTTTCTCTACAAACGTACTCTACGCCATCAAAATATTGCCTTATTATTAGGTATGATAGAGTGGTTCGACAGCTCTCAGACACTATAGTGGAGTTGTTAAACAAATGTCATTTTTAGATTAAATACTCATTGTATGTAGTACCAGGGTTTGAACCAGGGACCTAAGGGTTTTAAGTCTAAGGTCTAACCAACTGCGCCACCACGTATATACTCCGTGTACGAATATCCCCATTTTGATACATGTATTATTATTATTTTCAGAAAATTTACTCGTCAATATTTCTTGGAGCGCGAAGATCTTATTAATATCAATTCAAACTAGTCTACATATTTATTCTAATGGGCAATTTTTTACTACCCTAAAAATAATATAAAAAGACGCTCCAACGTTACGTTATATTAAATAACGTAGTCACATAACTATTGCGAGACATGTTCACAGACTCGCTAGGTCTCATGCTGAAATACGTCGGGGAAATTCAATTTTTTCTAAAATAAATTTCTTTCCAGGAAGCGTTTCATTCTGTAGCTTTTTTTTGTGTTAATGATTTTAATCATGCACCTTCATTGAATTATACTAATAAAACAGTACAGTTTTAAGGTTCAAAAGGGGTCTTTGATGTGGCACAGGCGGGTTTCGATGTCACTACAACCTGAATATGTTAACATTAAATGCGAACAAAACAACCTATATACCCTTTACAATAAGAAACAATACCCAGTCATCAAATAATATCTATAAAATTACAGCACATAATTGTGATCGCAGTAAAAACTCATGTTCCTGCACCCCACTTATTAAATCAGACTCTACTAAATATTTGGGCATCCAATTTTGTAAAATTGTATTGTAATAAAAAAAAAAATAATAAGCGGTCCGTACTAATGACTTTTTAATTAAAAAAGTTAAAACACTTATTTTGACAACACCGCCGTGAGTGTTTAAATATGACTGAAATGACTACCGCAGTAAGAACCGTCCGCAGCACAAAATTAACACGATCGTCTGCTCTATTGACATACTGCCTCCGTATGCAAACGTATCACTATCAGAGATGACGTCTAATATTGGGTTATCCTTAAAGTGTTTATTGTAGTGGATATTAATAACAATAATAACATGTAGGACAATTTACACACATTGCTCCGGTCACAAACTAAGCTCTAGACTTGCACTATGTGTACCAGAAATAACGATATATAATACATTCTATTTTATAAACTAAACACCCAGACCATGACAAAATGTACAGAAAAAATCGTACTATTTTTTTTTGCCATGGGTGGGAATCGAACCCACGATCTCCGGATACAACGCCAAGGCGCAACCACTAGTCTACGGAGGCGGTCAATAAGTACAGTCAGTAACGAGAGTAGTACTATATGGTATTGACTCGCTACTTTACTGTAGTAAACTGTAAACAATAACAAAAAAATGTTTATCGCTATATCGTTACGTAACGGAATGTCGTAGGGAATACTTGTCGTTCCCCTGCCTCAAGTACATCGCTTTTCATAACCTCCATGCTTTCCTGACAACTTCACGGCGCCTTCAGTGAATAGCATTACTGAAGCATCCATTAGATATTACTGCTTATCTGTGTGTTTACGAAGTGGTGCTATATGGGAATTATTAGATTATTCAGGCGATGATATAAAGCTGATAAGTGCTGCTTAAAATTACTTCGTTCATTGTTATTGGTTCAAATAAGTAAACCAAATAAAATATTAAAATTTAGCATATTTTTAAGCAAAGAACACAAATAAAAATATGAATATTTTAAATCCCTACCCGCAACGTTGTCAGTATCCCATTTTCGCATATTTCCCCGGCGACTTATAATCAAGCACAATGGGTCGCTTCGTTTTTTATATATCTTTAGGTATTTATATATGTAGGTCGTAGCCATCGCAAAATATTATGTTCAAGGTTATCAAGTGTTACACTTATTCGCTGGGGGAGAGATATATAATACTTTACGTAAGTAAGTAGGTACGATGGAGAGGAAGTTAGGAAAGTATGTAAGGATCGCTTGAAGTGGCCTACATTGCTCTCTGTTTACCCCTTAACAGGAATAAAGCCGTGATAGTGAGTAGGAGTATATATGTAATTACTACAATATGGATTCTACCTTGCTTTTAATTCTATGCAAGAAGAAACAATTCTATAGTATTCCCAAGTATATAATATTTATAATATTTTTACTTATATGTGATTGGTTACTTAGCTTTTATTTACAACAAATATTTAAGGCATGGATATGGTCGGTGAAGTTGGTCGCCTTGGTGGCTCTCTTGTATGGCAGATAATGATTGACAGGTCAATGGAATCAGCTAACCACCTAGTCTTACACTAGTTGGTTATGTAGTGTGTGTTCGGTTCGGTAGTAATTTTCATATTAAGATTTCCATTCCATCGTGTCTAAGTTCAATTAATATTTGTCGTTATTTTGTTAATGAATAGCTGCCTAACCTAACGCACTCTAAGACCTCATTGTTAAACTTTTTTTTTTTTTTTTTTGACTATTCATAAATATCTGTAAAGATTTACATGAAATAAATGATTTTGACTTTGACTTAATATAATTATATTCTAGTTTATATATTAATAAATACAATAAAAAGTTACAGTTAAAGGTTGATCGCATCCATCATCTAGACGTTGCGCCTTTGGCGTGTCCAGAGGTTTCGATTCCCACTCATAGCAAAATAAAATCCTTAAAATACACTTTGTCATGGTTGTGTAGTATTGTTGGTTCAGCTACACAATATTATTTATTTTTATTTTTATTTTATTTATAATACAAATACAAATATTACAAGCTTAGCTTATCACCAGGGAAATATGTGTTAAAAATGTCCTACTATATAAGAAATATATATTAGTAGGTATATAAGAAAAATATTAAACAAAATCTCTTCAAGAAAGTTTTTTAATGGATTAGTTTAATTTAGACGGAGAGTATAGTTATATGCCGAAGTTTCAATATCAAACTGTTATGTTATTAATATTTAACAAAAAATCATCAGCCATTTTGATTACTGTACTGGTAATATTGGATCGGGAGCACTTACGACCAATAATATATGGTCTATAAATTGTGGTAACAGCTCCCGAGTGTCACTGTTATTGTCTTCCCTAATTGAATTGAAATTACCTATAGTTTTGTGGTGGTTCGATATACATTTTATATATCGGGCATGGCGGACATTTTAGTTTAACTAATTAGGTACTTACACGTATATTAAGTACCTACTTATATGACATTATTATGTGTTATTTAAATTTGAAATAGTCCGTTTTAAGAAAGAATTCCTGCGGTGGAATTCCAAAAAGTGGAACTAATAAAATTGAGAGTAAACAAAATGTGTACCTACGATGTCAACATAATTTTCTTAGTTATACAGAGTGAATTTTTAAGTGTGCCTTTACTATAAGCGGCAGTATGAGCTGGTGAAGAATGCAGGATGACTTTTTTTTGCAATATCAACCGGTTTAATCCGGCTAGGAGAATAGTTTTTTCAAAAATGCAGTATTAGTTTTTTAAAACGACCCTGATACACCTTAGAGCATTTCGCTATTCCTTGTAGTTTAGGATTTGGCCTTGAAGGCGCACTTGAAAAATTCACCCTGTATAAATTTTATTTTCTAAAACAAATTAAAATCACACTAAATTATTTTTGGGGAGTCTTAACTTACCACTTGTCATTTTATAGCAAAAATAACTGATAAATATTTAGCCCGACTTCAAGACCATTAAAAGTGTATAAAAGAAACATTTTCCTACTTTGTATTATTTGAATGAATGAATGAATGAATGAATGAATGAATGTTTTATTTATTTCACTTAACTTAGCCTAGGTACAATTAATTATACAAAATTAACATAATCCGGCATAATGATGCCCTGCATAAATAAAAATATGTATAACCAATGCACATAGCCAAACAATTAGGTAAGCAACCAACCACTAAACTAGGTAACTAACGTTAGCCTGTATCTCAGCGGTTGGTTTCCTTTCCTCGAACATATATAGATCATATTATAAGCTAAGTAATGACAGAAATATTAAGATAATGGAAGGTACTGATTGCGTTTGTATGCAAGTATGTATGTGTGTCTTAGTGTGTGTGTGTGTCTATGTGTGTATGAGAAGTTTATGTATTATGTGTATATATATTTTATCATATTTTTTTTTTTTTTGGTTAATTTACTACCCTTAACATATTTTCAGTTCATTATATGATTTGGTCCTTTTGTATTATTATCTTCAGTCGGCAAAAAGTTACTATATAATATAGACTAGTTCTAGAATGACATGATTTTATTTAAAGCGTTAGAATCTTTAAAAAAAACATTACGCTCTCTACGGAGGCTTTTGAGGAGTTCCACTCTCTCTCTCTAGCTCCGAAAGTACCTGTCAGGTCATATTCAAATTATATAGGAAGAACTTAATACTAAATAAATAGGACTAACTAGACTACAAAGGTGGTGTGAGTCGGTAATTTTGTAGAGTCGTTAATTGGTAACTTTGTACCAAGCTGCCTTCACAGTCCACTGTCTGATATAGGTCATTCTAACGGCCATTCATTGAGCTTAAAGATTTATAATAATCTGCCAAGTCATGTGAAGGATCTACCCATAATTAAATTTAAAAGTCATGAAAAACTTCTATTCGGTAAACGAATTTCTCAACAATTAAATGATATTTAGGTAGAATTTTTGTATTGTAGGTAATGATAAAAAATAGTATTATTCTGATATTTTTTTATAGGCTAAGAAAGTAAGGTGTTTCATTTGTACGTCTACGTCTATATTGTTGATTCTTATAGTATATGGTTGATCTGTAGGTATTGCATGTTTGTTGGTCAATGTTGGTGTACATTAAAACTATAATAATAAGAACTATATATACGTGGTGGCCGAGTTGGTTAGACCTTGGACTTAAAAAAAAACACTTAAGTCCCTGATTCGAATCCCGGTGTGTACCAATGAGTTTTTAATTAAAAAAAATATGTAAATTTGTTTGACAACACCACTATAGTGCCTCGGAGAGCACGTTAAGCTGTCGGTACCGGTTTCACTATACCAACTTGTGAAACTGTTTATAGATGGGTTATTGAGTCTATTCAAAACATCGCGATGAGCTAGCCACTTGTTCGGTGTAGACTCATACCATCGGCTACGAAGACGTGGGATTAAACCCCCTCCGCTGGGTACCCTGGGGCCGTCTAGGCAGTCTCTCGGGCGCCTTAAGGCACCCGTGATGATATGTATGTATGTAATAAATAATAAGAGGACTTGTGGAACCCATATTCTGACAAATAAATGACTTCATTTACCATGGCAAAGACGTTAAATATAGGTACTAACATACAATTTTCCAGTACCTAAAGTAATAATAAGTAGCAAAAATGTACAATTCGAAAGCTATGAAACTCTGAATTCCAAAACTCCACAACGAAAAACAATTTCTAAAGTCTCATTTCGCGTTACATTCAAATTTAGCAGATAAATAAGGCATTTATCTTGTAAAATTGAACGTTTAATTAATTATTTACGTCGTATTCTCGGCCTAATTGGAGGAATACTTCCACAGGGACGGGGCATAGAACCGCGGCCTATTGTAATAATAAAAAATCTTTAATTACGGCTTAATAATTATGTCGTCAGGACAAAAGTGATAATAATAATTATGTTCCTTTGGCTTAATGTAGCAGTTCTTACGCTTCTACATAAAATAGTTACAGGTAAGTTTAGTAACAAGAAAGTAAAGGAAAAATGTTTTTCCAAATTTAATTTTTACTCGATTTCCGAAAACGTCAATCGCGGTGGAAACATCCATCTGTATGGGGATCACGTAGGGGAGTAGATAGACCAAGCGCTCCATATTATTTTGTATCACTTTTAAACATAAAATGTACTTGTAATTCACTAGATTTATCATTCTATATCTCATTTTAGTATAAATGTAATTTCTGTTTTGTTTTCTGAAAATAAGTTTTATTTTTACTGTTAGCCTTTATGAGTACTGGTGTATTTAATTAAAAACATATCTGTAACAGGCTAGACTTAACAACTATAGGTGTTAGGTCCCCGGTCCAAACTTTGGTATGTAATGTTTTGGTATGTAATATTAACTTTTGGTATGTTTGGTATGTGTAATGAGTTGTTTGACAACACCACTATATTTAGTGCACTTATTTTTATATAGACTCATAATAGCATCGATCACGACGTGGTGGAAAAATAAAATGATTATGAAGGGGTCCCCTGCGCTGTCTCGGGCACCGTAAGGCACCCGCGATGGTACACACAATATCTGTGTCCATAAATATGTGAACAACGTATTTATGATTCCGTAGTTTTATTAATATATACAAATAATTATACACTTCAGATGTTTAAATTTTTTTATGCGTGAATGCCAATTAAAAATCGTCTGTAATATCGTTTTATTTTATTTAATCTACTTAGGCATACTTATAGATATCAATCTAAATGTGGTTATACAATGCAAAAATGTTTAAAATCTAGGTTGACATTATTATCCATATACACAACGTTATAAATCAACATAAATATTAGAATACAAATTACAAAAAAAAATATTAAGAAAACCAAAAATACAAATAATTTAATACAACAAAAATAATTATTATATAAGATGTTCAATAATTCATACAACATTTAACTACTTCAAAGTTTTATTGGTAGATATTTATTACTTTCTTAAATTGTCGGTCATCTCTCAGACTATAGTGTGTGATATAGCACAAAAGCGGAGTGAGCCCTCACGGGGCACCGTGTGTGCCGACTCCTCGTGATATTGGATACATTTCCCCCCATCCCCCCACCCCGCACGTAACGACTTCTACGTTTTTAAAAACAAAACCCAAGGAAACATCTTCTGAACGAGTGTGTACAACAATGCCTCAGAGAGCAGAGTGCAATTATTGTTGCGTTTTACAAGAAATACAGTTCACATCAGGCACAGAATATGTGAACCAAGTGAGCAATCGTGGCGTACAAAGGAACTGTTATGATAACAATTTGATAAAATGTTATAAATTAATTATATATAATTAATTTATAACATTTTATCAAATAAAAAAATCTTTTTAATCTCTACCAACGAAAATGTCTTAATTTAAAGTACCGAGAACACTGGCTGCATTCCCATGTTGCACTGCTAGAATATTTTTGTTTTAAATCATTTTTGGACCGACTATCTCCAGAAACTTCTACCAATTCATTTTCCTAGTTTCTCAATGAAAAGTTTTGATTCTAAATACCAAGGGCCAAATGTTTCTATTGCGAAAGGAAGGAATATATAATGATTTGTTAGACTTGAATATTTATTACGTTTTAGTTTAGCTGCCTTTTCGGCGGCAGAGCCTGGACAGATACTTGTAGAGGCAATATGTGTTGCAGCTGAAGTATGGACACAAGTCGCATCCCAGACCAATGACGTGCCATTACACAACCGGGACCGACAGCTTAACGTGCTCTCCGAGGCACTATAGTGATGTTGTCAAACAAATGCACATATGTTTTTTAATTTTTTTTTTAAATTTAAATTAAACATTTATTTACTCCACAAAATAAAAAATATAAATAAATCTTAACTAAAATAAAATAAATTAATGTTCCTCTATGTCCCAGCTATCGCTGGGACATAGAGGAACATTAATTAAACTCATTGGTACACACCGGAATTCGAACCAGGGACCTAAGTGTTTTAAGTTCAAGGTCTAACCGACTCGGCCACCAAGTATAAAGTATTATTTAGTTTAATTAGTTAATTTTTAAGTTTTTTTTTTTCATAAACCAATACATATGTATATTTTGGTGTATTAATTGTTTTGTATTTGAATAAAACTGTTAACACTAATTAAAAAAAAAACAAAGTATTAGACTAAAAAAGCCATCTACATTTCTTCGTAAACTTCTTCGTTTTCTCTTACTTTCATAAAATTACTACTTTTTTATCATCAGCTGGTGCAATAAATGCAATAATACAGATTCGACTTTTTTTTTCAAAATCCACCGGAACCTTTAAGTATTTTTTGCTAATCCTTGTAGTTTAGGATTTGGCCCTGAAGGCCCTTGAAAAAGTATAAATAACTCCCTTTTTTATTTTAGTTGGGCATTAATATATAAATTATTATCATCGGTCCCTGGTTCGAATCCCGGTGTGTACCAATGAGTTTTTAATTAAAAAAAATATGTACATTTGTTTGACAACACCACTATTGCCTAGTGCCTCGGAGAGCACGTTAAGCTGTCGGTCCCGGTTTCACTATACCAACTTGTGGAAGTGTTTATAGATGGGTTATTGAGTCTATTCAAAACATCGCGACGAGCTAGCCACTTGTTCGGTGTAGACTCATACCATCGGCTACGACGAGGTGGGATTAAAAAACCCCTCCGCTGGGTATCCTGGGGCCGTATAGGCGGTCTCGGGCGCTGTAAGGCACCCGTGATGATACATACATACATACAAATAATCTGCCTTAACGTTTCAAACGTAATACCAAACATATTCGCTGGCGCCATGTGCCAGAAGTTCTTACTTCTTTAGCAGCCAATGGTTATATTTAAATATAACCATTGGCTGCTAAATAAGTAAGATTCGAGAAGTCAAGATTCTAGGCCGTACTTAGGCCTTAGTATTTATACTGTTCTCAGCTTTTTTTTATTTGTATAGCGCGCGTCGTTATGTCTCTTCTATTCTTATGTTGATGATATTAGGTCATAGGGTACTTATATATATTTTTATACTTCGATCGACCTGAAAAATCTTCAGTCGGATAAATTTCATTTCTCAGCATGTATTGCATATTATAATCGATGCTACTATTTCAATACTTATTATAAAAGTGTCTATCTTATATAAAACTAATAGTGATCGAAAATTCGGGTGAAATTATACTTCATTTAAAAATAGTATGGACATGCCTTTCTGAATATTTTTAAATAAATTGCGCACAGACATATGGTTATTAGTAGTGATAATAACCAACTGCACCAGACGCTGACTAAAATATTTATCTGACGGTTAACGTTAAGTTTGAATGTTACAACAGAGGTTAAGTGAAAACTAAAATACAAACACTTTACAGTTCTAAACTCGATTAAAATTAAAGCAATGAATAACCAAACAAAATTAGTCGATTTACACAAGGGCGGGCGGGACTCGGCAATTGCCGGCATTCCGCCCAAAGATAACGGCCCGAGGAGCACCATTATGGTGATATTGTTAGTTCCACAATAAAATACGAGCGCCCTAACGGCATCAGCTGGACTCCGGACCTCCGATTATTGAAACTATTTAATTTCAGCCGGGAAACTAGTGGTTATGAAGAGAACAGAAACATAAAAAGTGTAACTCTTATACAAAAACTGATGATCTGTAGATTTCCACAAATTTAATTAAAAATAATTGTAATCTGTTTACATTTAAATTACATCTGCTAATTGGGACGTTAACTTAGTTTTTCCATAACAAAATCTAACTGTATTCAATTAATCAAACTGTAAATTTATTTTTTATCAACGCTCACCTTCTTTGGATACGTGTCGCGATGCGAGTATTCATTTTAGTAACGTTTTGTAATTGCTATATTAAGGGCACCAGCACCAGAAAGGCCGCAGTTAAGGAGTAATGACGGCCTTCTTACTTTGACATACAGTCAAGTAATGACCATGACCAGTTTGCCAAGAATGGGCGTAGCGACTTCTAGAAGGAACAACTACGACTTTGTCTCGAATATAAATTATACAGATTTTTACAGATAGGTATTTAAGAAGTCACAAAAAAAGTTTAAAAAAAAGATTACAGTGCATTTGGTTAGGCTGCTATTTATCACCAAAAGAACATGATTAATTTTCATTAGCTTGATGTTGATATAGGAATGTGTTGCTATATATATAAAACTAACCGATCGAACGCACGCTACATAATCTAGGTGGGGTAAGACGAGCTGGTTAGCTGATTCCATTGCCTGCCATACAAATCTGTTTCTTTCAAACCAGAGACTTTGGGATTACTCAGACAATACCATACGGTAGATACTACGATCAGCGATGGAATGATTTCCTGATCAAGTTGCTAATCCTCGGTCAGCAGAAACCTGATCAATATTCAATAATGTTATTACTTCGTTAGTCTCCGCCCTATCGTCCGAATATTGTTAATCGCTCCACTTCCGTTTCTAGCTTCGAGCGATCGTTAGGACCGTACGTCAGACAAACAAACTTTATTTGTTGGACGATAGGTACTGCACTATATATTATGGGCAGTTACTTACTATAACTTTTCAGAAGCCGCCATATAGCTGTAATAAGTGCCTAAGTGATGTTCCAAAATATGTCATCAGTCTGCGTCTTAGTCATTATGGTATGCTGCAAAGTCTTTTAACGTGCAAGGTAGTTATATGTTTTTTCCAGATGCTGCGCGAAATATACGCTTTGTTCCCAGATTCGAGTATACCTATAGAACAGCAGGTAGCCGGTTGGTTGTAACGCTTTATAACTCGCAGGAATACACTTTGGTCGAGTGAGCAGATTGATCGATCCGACAGCTCGGGCCTGCTTGAGTAGAGTCAGTAACTAACACCAATTTCAATTATATATTTTTACGGTCTAACGGGTCGATTCTGAGCTATTTTCAGAGAAAAAAAGATATGATTTTTTTCTGAAAATAGCTCAGAATCGACCCAAAAGAGCGAAAGTTACATAGACGATACAAAACATTAAGGTAGAATAAACTGCACCAGTTTATAGGCTAAAAAAGGTGTATAAAGTACGATCAATAATGCAATGAACTACTCGTAAAATGGCATTTCGATAAGCGAATAAGTAAAGTACAAAACTTAAAATGATTATAGGTAAGTAGTGCTTTTTAATTAATTGCATGAATTTCTCCACTATTAAATGCAATTAGCTTCCTCTGACTATCAGACCGGCCGCGCCCCCTCCGCCGGAGTGTTTACACGTAGATCACCATTCATTAACTGAGCACTTAAACTAGATCTTCGGCAATTTTGTTTGGTATGACAACACGTTTATTTATTTGTGTATTAATGTTATAAAGTACCACATGATGTGTTGGTTTAGTATCTATGTTCAATATTTTTTATATTACTTTATAATTGTTCTGCACCTATATCACTCTCTAAAAGGTTAACTGGTAAAAAATGCCTATGTACCATTTTTTGCTATAAAATATTTTATTATTATTAATCGTTAATTAGCTTAGATATTAGAAGCTGTCATTTTACTGAGAATATAGAATAGAATAATTGGTGTAACTTTATATTCTCACACTTGTTCCAATCAAATGTTAAAATTATATTTATTATTATTAAACACTAAAACAATCAACAGACAAAACCAAAGCAATATTCAAACAGTTGACAGTCATTTTAGAATTTGATTGTTCGGACAAATAAACTGAAATCCTTTATAAGGCTTGACGGGAGAGGAATTAGGGCAGAAACTAGACTCGCGCTGCTGGTGCCTCCTGCCTACCCCCACCATACTCCACATGCATGCGCTTGACAGTCGCATTAAGGGGTCCAAATGGAACAATTAGTTAAGCGTTGATCAAAATTGCTTCAAGAGTGTCTGTCTATTACGTGTACTCAATACTATCTAGCTAGAATCTAGATTATAAATAAATCGCTATCAGTTTCGGTATCCGTCTATAGGTTCAATGAATCTCATGAATTAATAACTCTGTGATATAATTATATGAAACATTAATTTAATAAGTGGGTAGATAGCGCGTTGTATCGAGTTACACGAGTTGCAAACGATAATTGATACCCGATTGTAAAGTTTGTTTGTTTGGGCGGCGATTTGGATACTTGCCCTATTCCGTCCGCCCTTAACTCAATTCCGAAAGCCCTTTCCTAAACTATAATCAAATTGTAAAGGCAATGTCTTGTGTTCTGATGTTTATTATAGCAACCCACATTAGCTCATTTGGACCAAACTGGAGATGTTTACTTAAAAGCAGTCCCGTATTACTTATATTTTGCAAATATTGGGTTCTAGAGCAAGATTTTATAGTAAAGGAGAATTTATATATTATTATAATCATGGATGCTTTGGTGCCCATGCGAAGTAGTTTAATTCCCACTTCGTAGTAGCGGTATTCAAAGTCTACACCAAACAAATGGCACGCTCGTCGCGATGTTTGTATAGACTTATTAACCCGGATCCATATAAACACAATTTTAATCATATAATGCCACAAGTTGGTATAGTGACACCGATACCAACGACTTAACGTGCTCACCGAGTCATTATTGTGGTGTTATCAAACAAATGAATTAATATTAATTTAAATTAGAAATCATTATTGTACATGGGTTTGAACGTGGACCTAAAAAATGTCGTGGTCGTGTTCATTAAGTGTATTTTAAAAACATGTTAAGTAATTCGTGAAAAAAATATAACATTATCTAGTTTTCATATTTCTTACAAGAAGAAAAGTGTAACAAGTACAAAGGTAACCCAAAGAGCTGTATATTAAGTTGCCTGAACATTCCGTCGCCGGCGCTAGTTTCGGGTTTGATAAGTCGTTGTTTGATAAAGCTAACTTGGTCTGTCTGTCTTCAACAATCAGACAAATGCCATTGTCGACTTGTACCTCTAGACCTATTTATTTTACGACCTTATTACTTAGTTCTCTTTACATTACGTTCCGGTTTTGAGTACTTAAGTTTTATTTATTTATTAGAATGCCTGACTGTGAATTTAACGGTTCCCCAATCTCAATTTTAACGAATAATAATGCGTAAAGTACAACTAATAATATAAAATGTTTAGTGTCTCATGTACCTTTAATTTTAGTGTGCTCGTCGCCATAAAAAAAGTTTGTTTTGGTCATTTCTGTAATTGCTATAATATTTAAACTACGAATAAGTAACTATATATATATATATATCATCAGGGGTGCCTTACGGCGCCCGAAACCGCCTAGACGGCCCCAGGGTACCCAGCGGAGGGGCTTTAATCCCACCTCGTCGTAGCCGATGGTATGAGTCTACACCGAACAAGTGGCTAGCTCGTTGCGATGTTTTAAATAGACTCAATAACCCATCTATAAACAGTTTCACAAGTTGGTATAGTGAAACCGGGACCGACAGCTTAACGTGCTCTCCGAGGCACTATAGTGGTGTTGTCAAACAAATGTACATAAATTTTTAAATTAAAAACTCATTGGTACACACCGGGATTCGAACCAGGGATCTAAGTGTTTTTAAGTCCAAGGTCTAACCAACTAGGCCACCACGTATATAACTAACTACTATAAGTAACTACTATAATTAAAATTAATAAAACAACAATAATGTTGGCCGTATACCCAGACACAATAACATTAATAATGTTATAAAAAGATCTCTTGTTTCTGCCGGTATACCCAGCACTCTTGAGCCTGTGGACAAGCTTCGGAGGATCTTAAAGAAAGTTTCACTTATAATTTTAAAATATTATATTAGGATTATATTGTAAATTTATATAAAACAATAAATAATCTATTAAATACTTTGTTTGCTCCACAAAAAGACTAAAGATCAATAATAATAAAACTATTCCTTGTTATAATTTAAAAAGCCTCCAAGTCCCAGCTATTTTTAGAACTAATAGAACTTAATATACTCGCCACATACCCTCTATGGATGATGACACATATTTTTTGGATATAGGTAATTAAATAAATGAATATTTATTTAAAATTCTCCAAAGTCACAGTATGTTCCAAGAACGCTGGCAGAATTATTTCTACCTCTTTGTATTTCTATATTTTAAATATAAGTTAGGCTCTAGGGCGTTCAATAACTTGCCAACGTGTCGTAGGCAATTTTTTTGGAGTCTGAGAGACCACGTGCCGAGAGTTTCTACAGATAATGGCCAAATTTCAAATATAAAAAACTTTTGATAAATTTGTTGTTTCAAATATTTATCTTTTAGTGATGCCGCTGCAAATATTGAAGAAACCGTAAAACGGTACGTGTATTGAAGAAAGAGTTAATATGTCCAAACAGGAGGATGTTATAAAATATTGAGTTATAAGTATGTGGTCTGTACTTTAATTTTATAATTATATTTGTTCTCATCAAGTGCTATACAAACCCAGCAATGTAAGTTAACATATGTTTAGCAACGTTGCCATATTGTAATTGTTTTATCTTGAAGGTATATAGGTAACACAGTTGGGCAGTTACGTACGACTGAAGAAACTTTGGTTTGGGGAAAGAATTAAAGTTATTACTTGTGACTCGGAGCTGCGCAGTTACGGTGGAACTTACGCAACTTATTATTTACTGTGATTACTTACTGTTACTGATATTGAAGTTACACATTTCTTTTTTAACTTTATTGTTCTCTTTTTTTTTATAAGATAACAATCTTTTAGCATGGGATGCCCTAGCCCTATGAAACTTTGATACAAAAACATCCTTTGTGGTGGATATACCGCAGATACTAGGATTATACGAAGGTACATAAAGAAAATACTAATTGAAGGCCTATAATAATAATATGATAATAACATACATATTGGCCCTGGTTACAAACTAAGTTCCAGGCTTGTTCTATGTGTATCAGAAACAACGATATTAATAACTATTTATTATATAAAACACCCTGACCGTGGCAAACAAAAAAACGTTCTAATATTTTTTGACAAAGTTGGGAATCGAACCGTTGTCCGACGATACAACGCCAAGTCTACGGAGGTCAAAGACGGTCAAATTAATAATACCACGTCTGGTTTTTTTTGGTATATTTTACGTTACTATGTACTGATTTCAAGATCATTACAGTTGGATTAATTTTATGTGAATATTACAAAAAAATACCATGTAATGCTTTCACATTATTATGAACAATTTTAATAAGAACGTTACCCCTTTACCCGCAAATGGCCTAATTCACACATCAATAAATTGATGTAAGTTTTCACATTGTAAGATAGTTTGGGATGGCGACGCAAGTTCTACGACTTATGGTTTATCTTGAGACCGCACGCGGGGTCGATACTAATCCTACTCTCAGTGTTAATTACCCAAAATACTTATGGGTCCTAAACCCAACCTCCAACTTATTTCTATTCCGTTTATTAAATTATTCCAAAGCATTTTTGAAACAGAAGGATTCAATTATAATTCCATCGAAATATCTTTTGACACTTATCTTTTAAAGATGTCAGGTTACAAACATTAATAATAATATAATGGGCATATATAATTATAGCTTTTACAATATGCATAAAAATATATGGTGTTAAATGATATATTTTTTATTAGTTAAACTTTGAGAGAAAAAAAAGATAACGCTTATGCACTACCAGTCGATGGAGAGACGCAATCAAATTAATATTTATTCTTATCCAATGATAGGAATCGTTTACTATGTGCGTTTATAGGTAACTAAGCTTACATTCCACAGAAAATCCATAAACCACCTAGTAGAGCCTCCTGAAAACCAATCACACCTGTAAATATACCTATTCTTTATAACTTTAAAGCAATATAAATTTTTGACTTTGACTAAAGCCCCGTTTATATAAGAAACAATGATTAGTAAAATCTAAGACACTTGCACTGCACTGATTACTCGTCAGATTTTGTTTATATACGTTGATATTATTTACTTGCACTACTTAATAAAGTGTTAAATGAGGCTTTATATTTGACTACGTAGTGGTCGAGTTGGTTAGACCTTGGACACACTTAGGTCCCTGGTTCGAATCCCGGTGTGTACAAATATGTACATTTGTTTCACAATACCACTATAGTGCCTCGGAGAGCACGTTAAGCTGTCGGTCCCGGTTTCACTATACCAACGTGTGAAACTGTTTATAGATGGGTTATTAAGTCTATTCAAAACATCGCGACGAGCTAGCCACTTATTCGGTGTGGACACATACCATCGACTATGACGAGGTGGAATTAAAAACCCCTCCGCTGGGTACCCTGAGGCCGTCTAGGCGGTCTCGGACGCTGTAAGGCACCCGTGATGATATATATGTATATATATATATAATAGGTAGCTGACGAATTTAACATCTTGGGCTGTACCACTTCAAAGTATTCCTGAGAATCTCGTTACACGTATCGCATTATTATCACTAATTTAGTGCTCTATATATAATGCGGGTACTTTAGCCATTATCCCAGTTTGGTTAGTTGTTCCGTGTTATCCCGCTTGTCTTGGAGCATCACCCTTTAACGTCAATATCACAGCAATGTTTTCAAATGTCACGTCGAAGTGTTTCTCATCATAGGGCTGCGTATTTACATATACCTAGTGTAAGGATTTACGCGGCTAGACGGAGGTACAGTCTTCGACCGTCCGAACTCAACCGAAGAATCCCGAACGAGAGGGTGCGCCGAGAAGTCACCGAGGCAGTCTGGCAAGAACAAGCGAACGATAAGTACACGTGGATGCGTGCGCGAGAGTGTGGAGTAAAGTTCGTGATGTAATGTTGCATTAATAAACCAACTAAATTTTAAACTAAATATTTTATTTTACAATTCAGAAGTGAGATAGTAACCTATTTAAATAAAAGTGTTTCGTATTATTAAAACGTGCTCGTAGGCATGTTAGTTTTATTGCGTAGTATTTTGTTTAGACAATAGATTATTTATAAAAGTTTAAGTGTAAATATAAATATAAGTAACTATTAAATATCTGTGTTATTGTTGTATTAAGTGCGTATATAAATACCTATAAGTAACTATTGAATATCTGTGTTATTGTAGTTATATTATATAAGTTTCTAATAAGTGCGTAAAAATGGGTTCACATAAAAAGCATAAGAAACTGAACAAAAGTGAAGACCGAAAAACAATTGATAAAATGAAACGAAAACATATTAAATTAGTTAAACGTTTGGAATCGATAGAAAAACAAATTTCTGGTAATACAACATGTGATTCAAACGTGAGTGAAGGTACAAAAACACCTCCGCTGCCGCCGCCGGAGCTCCTTTCGTCGTCGAGCAGAGAGAGCGTCCCCTTGAGCGCCTCATCGCGCTATCTCGCTCCCTCCGTGCAACGTCACGGATCTCAACCTCTCGACGCCGGCGACGCGTCTCTGCAACGCGCGGCCCCACAATGCACAGTCCCACAACGCACGGTTGCGCCTGCGCCGTGTCTTTCGGTTGAGGGGCGTAATGTGGACTCCTGTGCAAGTATGGCGTCGGGAAGCGGAGGGCAACAAAGTTATGGCGGTTTGTGCAGTAGGAATATATTAGACCATAATAATACCATTCGATATGTAGGCCGCAGCGATCCCATACCCGAATATGACCCACAGTCATCCGTCCTGTCTATGGATTTATGGATTCATAAAATCGAGGGACTGGCTAATATGTATGGTTGGGATGAAAAAACTATAACTATGATTGACATAAACTTATATATAATTGTTCTACGAAATTAAGAGGGTACGCGCGTCGTTGGTATGATCAATTGACTGAAGTCAATACATCATGGATTGATTTAAAAACTAAGCTATTAACCGCTTTTCCAACAAGGAAAAGCAAACTTTCATTATTAAGAGATTTTGTAAATATTATAAGAAAACCTAATATTGATTATATACAATTTTATTATGATAAACTAACGTTAGGTAATGCATGTGATTTATCGCCATCGTTAATTACGGAATCCATAATAGGTACCATAGGGAACAAACTGGTAGAAATCGGCGCAATTTCAGCAGGATGCAATGACCCTACATCATTGTTAAAATACCTATCATCGCTAACAATCAATCGGCCAATAGTCCAATTTCCTATTCAGCATGGACAAGTTCACAAACAAAGCTTTGTAAACTCAAAGATGATTAAATGTCATTCTTGCAATAAATTAGGGCATATCGCATCTCGCTGTACAATTAAAAACCGCGAGAAATTTTCAAATAATTGTACTTATTGCGGTAAGACCGGACATAATGAAAATAATTGCTTCACTAAAATAAAAAAATGCTCTTATTGTAATAAAACAGGACATACTAAAGAAGTGTGTTTTAAATATAAAAGTCGAAATCATAAGGAAAATCCGGTCCACACCGTTAATAAAATTAATAGTATATCCAGTAGTTCCAAGTATTATATGACTGTAAACGTAAATGATACCCCTATTTTTGCATTTATAGACTTTGGTAGTACTTGCATAACGATTACAGAATCGTCTGCTAAATTATTAAATTTAGAAGATGATGAAGAAGGATCCCTATGTTAAAAATTTAAATCATTAAAGGGTTTGGAGGATCAATTATTAAACCAATAGGTGAAACATTTTTAAAAATAACTGCAGATGAAGCTACTTGCAATGATTTGTGTTCGTATGTTGTTCCTAATAGCGCCCAAGATATAGGTATAATTATCGGACAACCATTTACGGATTATCCTAATGTCTACGTTATTAAAACACCGACACATTTAAAATTGTATAATGCTAATAAATTTTCTGAGCTACCATGTTTAATTGACGAAGTTAAGCATATTAAACTAAAGGCGTGTGATGACATTACGCTATATCCAGGTAGTAATAAAGTCGTATTATCCTGTATCGATTCATGTGGGTCGGTCGTTGTTAATGAATCAGAGTGTATGAAGCCACGTTGTGAATATATAATACCTAGTTGTACGACGGATATAAATGATGGTAGGGCAGTAGTTAATATCATAAATATTGGTAATGAATTAGTGTCAATTTTAAATGAATCTTGTGTTGCTCGCGGTAGAATTAAAACAAATGAACAACAGACTTATAAAACAGGAAACGATCTAGACAAATTAACGGCTGAGACGCTGGAAAGTATACTTCAAGAATATGCATCATGTTTTTCTGGAACAGATAGTAAAATCGGGAAATGCACAGTTGAAATGAAAATAAAAGTTACTGACGATAAACCTGTATATTATCGACCATATCGAATGACTATTCAAGATCGAGAAACTGTACGCAAAATTGTCTCAGATCTCATGGCTAAAAATATAGCGGAACCATCTATTTCAAATTATGCGAGCCCGGTAATTTTAGTATCTAAGAATACCGGAGAGAAACGCATGTGTGTGGATTACCGTGCACTAAATAAAATCACAAGGAAGGAACGTTATCCTTTGCCATTGATTCAAGATCAGTTGGATCGTTTATCTAAGCAACGCGTCTTTTCTTGTCTTGATATAACTTCAGCTTTTCATTGTATTCAAATACATAAAGATAGTAAAGCGTATACCGCATTTATAACACCTGATGGTCATTACCAATATACGAGAATGAGTTTTGGTTTAGTCAATGCACCATCGGTGTTTCAACGCGCGATGGATAGTGTGCTGGGGCCACTTAAATTTCAATGTGCATTTGCCTACTTGGACGATATATTAATTTATTCTGAAAATAATAGTGATGCCCTAAAACATCTAAGATCAGTTCTACAACGAATAAAAGAGGCTAATATGACTCTTAGGTTAGATAAATGTTCCTTTTTAGTTCCAAAAGTGGTATATCGTGGACATGAAGTCTTTAACGGTGAAGTGAAGCCTGCCCAATGTAAAATCAATGCTGTACGCGATTTTAAAATACCTGAGAATGTGCATCAAGTTCGACAATTTATGGGATTGGCGCACTACTTTCGAAAATATGTACGCAATTTTTCATCCTTATCACATTCTATTACTGTGCTTACCAAGAAAAATCAACCCTGGATATGGGGAGAAAGAGAACAAGAAGCATTTGAGAAAATAAAGTCGGTCTTAGTAAAACGTCCAGTATTAACTCTATTTAATCCTGAATATGAAACGCAAATTCACACTGACGCTTCTAAGATAGGTCTTGGGGGCATATTGCTTCAAAAACAACCTGACGGTGTATGGAAACCAGTTGCATATGCTAGTCGGAAAACTACTATGGCAGAACAAAAATACCATAGTTATGAATTGGAAACTTTGACCGTGGTTATGAGTTTACAAAAATTTTAGGTGTATGTCAGCGGTATCAAATTTACAATAGTCACCGATTGTAGTGCAATTCGTTGGACCTGGACAAAAAGAGATCTCAATCCCCGAATCGCCCGTTGGTGGCTTGAGATTTAGGGCTACGATTTTGAGGTAGAGTATCGACCAGGAAAGTCGATGGCTCACGTAAACGCTTTAAGTAGAAATCCTATTTGTGAGACGGTAACGCGATCTATTGAGAGTGATTTGATTGAAAATATGCAACGAGATGATAGTGGAATTGTTTCCACAATAGAACAATTAAGAGACGAATTATCGAAGGGCAATACGAAAGGTCTAGCCACGAATTATGCTATTAATAAAGATGTGCTATTTAGAAAAGTAAATAATGAATTTAAACTGGTATTGCCACGCGAATGGCGTTGGTCGATATTACAGACATTTCATGATAATAACGGGCATATAAATTACAATAAAACGTATGAAGCTATAAAAACTAAATATTGGTTTGGTGGTATGCGTCGTTTTATACAAAAATATGTACGCGGTTGTATATCCTGTCAATATGCTAAAAAGCCAACCGGTTATGGTATAAGATTATTACATTCAATAAAAAAATTGCCCGTACCTTTTCATACAGTTCATGTTGACCATTTAGGTCCATTTTGTAAAAGTCCTACTGGTAAACTACATATATTAGTTATTATTGATGCATTCACTCGTTTCATATGGCTAGAAGCCGTTCGTGACACAAGCTCAAAATTTGTTTTACGTCTATTCGATGAATTCATTAAGATTTTTGGTGTGCCCAGTCGAATTATAAGCGATCGGGGTAAGGCGTTTGACTGCAAAGATTTTAAAGAATATTGTGCTCAAAGACAAATTAAACATATTATGACAGCTGTAGCGAGTCCTAGAGCCAATGGTCAAGTGGAGAGGTTTAATCGAACCATACTGGATGCATTAGTAGCATATGTAGGAGACGACCAAAATGATTGGGAAAAATATTTACCGAAAATTCAATTAGGTCTTAATTCCAATATTAATAATAGTACTGGCAAAGCTCCTGTTGAATTATTGTGTGGTATTCGTCCAAGACTTATGGGTGACGTGGTAGCGCCTACATTAACAAATGATATGCCTAGTATGAGGAACAGCGCTGTAACACGATCAAAAAAATTAGCCAAGATTTCTAAACAAAGATTTGACAAGGGGCGACGTCCTGCGGATATATTAAAGATAGGAGATAAAGTGCTAGTGGAAAGAAAAATCATACGAAAGGGGTTACGTAGTGGGAAACTTATGCCTAAATATGACGGGCCTTATATTATTAGTAAAGTTTTTCCACACGATAGATATTTAATTAAAAATATTGGTCGTGATCGTAATTATAAAAATGTTTTTGCTAGAGATAAGCTAAAAATATTTGAGAACAATGATATCGCATCCAAGTTGGGAATTTCCGATCAAGAATAACTGCTTAACAGTTAACTGGTATTTTATGTTTTGTAATTATAACATTGTTGTAGTATTGTATTAAGTAATGTGGATTTAGATGCCCCAGGCTTAAAAGTTGATTTTATAATTAAAAAGAAGTTTTATTTTATGTTATAATTAGGCTTAACCTTTATATTTGTTTATTACTAATGAGCGAGTTGTAATTTTTGAAAATAATTAAACATGTTTTATTATATACTGGTGTCCATTATTTGATATAGACCTTAAGAGGTGGCCTATCTATTTGTCTATTATTTTATATAGACCTTAACGAGTGGCGTACCTATGTGCATTTGAAAGGACTATTTTATATACCTTAATAGGTTTCCTGTCCAATTTGTTCTTTGGTGAACTATTTATTGAAACTATTTTTATATAAAATATTTTTTTTTTATTGGTATAGACCTTAAGAGGTAGACTATCAATTTCGTTTTGCAATTATTATTTATTGATACAAACCTTAAGAGGTGGACTATTAATTTAGTGTTGCATATATTATTTATTGATATAGACCTTAATAGGTGGGCTATCAACTTGGTTTTGCACATATTATTTATTGATATAGACCTTAAGAGGTGGACTATTAATTTAGTGTTGCATATATTATTTATTGATATAGACCTTAATAGGTGGGCTATCAACTTGGTTTTGCACATATTATTTATTGATATAGACCTTAAGAGGTGGACTATATTTGGGTTCCCAAAATAAAAAATAAAAAAATTAAAATGATGCTCCGACTAACTGATGTAGACTTTAAGAGGTGGACCATCAATATTTCTATACAACAGGGTTGAGCTGTTCGGGTCGCACAGCATTCCAGGATGGCCGACTGTAAGGATTTACGCGGCTAGACGGAGGTACAGTCTTCGACCGTCCGAACTCAACCGAAGAATCCCGAACGAGAGGGTGCGCCGAGAAGTCACCGAGGCAGTCTGGCAAGAACAAGCGAACGATAAGTACACGTGGATGCGTGCGCGAGAGTGTGGAGTAAAGTTCGTGATGTAATGTTGCATTAATAAACCAACTAAATTTTAAACTAAATATTTTATTTTACACTAGTTTAATAAATCTTTAAAAAATAATTACATGTCATGTTTCGGTTTTAGTCTGTGAGTTAACCGGTTTTTCGGGAGATTATTCATCGGTTTCTTGTCTAATTGGTAGTCAGCTTTTTTAAGGTGATGATCACAATTGATGATAAAGCAGCCAGGATATTAAGTCGGTTCACAATGCAATTTCGTGACCTCATCGATAAGCCGGAATAGTGGGAGGGATCAATATTATTAAACAACAATGTAATTGATCGACCCCATTTATGGACTCTGTAGTTTGGCTTATTATTAGGTAGATACAAAGTCACATAGGGTGCCCCATAATAAAAACATATTATGATGTTTTGTTACAATAGTGATAATAGGTAATTCTTTACTTAAATTATCAAATGAGTCTTCCTAGATAACTCGTTTCTTGCTTTACCCGTATTATTGAGTCTTAATAACACAGCCAATATTTGTCGTCACACATATTGCACTTTACTTTTTAATTTAAAAGTTTACAGAATTTGTAATAAAATTCTATAAACATTAAAAAGCACGTACTAAACATTAAAGAGAAAACGTAACTCCGCAGCCCTTGTAACGCTTACGAGTTAATTTGGAAATTCCACAAGTTTCGACCTCCGACTGAGAAGAGGGACATTGAACGAGGATCGAGGGGGTGAGGGGGGGGGGGGGGGGTAACTTGGTCGTATAAATAAATTCACGTGTGATCATCTCTCCGGCATACCTATAAAGATAAAGTTACTTTTGTGAGGAGTAATGAAAACGTATCAACTTACCGGAGTTGTCTGTTTACTTACCAACTTACTTACATTAAAATACAATTTTAATTATGCTACGCACGTACTACGAAGTGCTACGAAAGTTTTATAAAATTTATTACTTACCACTGTAACTGCCTTCGGAATAACAATATAAGTATAATCTGATACGAGATAGTTGAGTTATGTACACTTCATAAATTCTATTTTTAGGTCTTTATAAATTCGTTAGTCTGAGCGACCGGTATTGCCCATTCAAATGCAAAGGTGCTCTCTAATCTTGTTTTGATTTTATTCTGTGGGTTCACCGGTTTTCAAAAGCCTACTGCATTTTTTATCGATGTGGTATTTAGTCACAAAACTTCAATGGAATCAAAGGTCAATGGAATCAGCTAACCACCTAGTCTTACACTAGTTGGTTATGTAGTGTGTGTTCGGTTCGGTAGTAATTTTCATATTAAGATTTCCATTCCATCGTGTTTAAGTTCAATTAATATTTGTCGTTATTTTGTTAATGAATAGCTGCCTAACCAAACGCACTCTAAGACCTCATTGTTAAACTTTTTTTTTTTTTTTTTGACTATTCATAAATATCTGTAAAGATTTACATGAAATAAATGATTTTGACTTTGACTTCGAACTTAATTGATGCAAACAGGGGTTAATATCATAAAATGAAGGACATTACACCCATATTGCTCTGATCACTAACTAAGCTCTAGGCTTATACTATGGTGTACCAAAAACAACGATATACAAACTGTACAGAAAAACGTACTATTTTTTTTTTCATAGGTAGAAATCGAACCCACTAATAACGCTAATGACGCCAAGTCTACGGGGGCGGCCAAAACATGGAAGCAGAAGAGTATGGATGAACGCGAAAACACTCGGAGAGGTTCGTTCGCTTGCCTTCAACTCTTTAGTACTTCCAACAAATATTTCAGCCCTAATTGGCTGTTGTGGGTTTTCTTTTATGATTGCATAGCATAGCTTATTACCATTCAGATGCAGAGAATAAATAAAAATAATAAACAAAACAAATACTTAAATAAAAAACATTTAACAAAAATGTAATTTCTATGTAAACTTAAGAATGTCCTTACCATTAAGGATAAAGCATTTTAGCATTCAGCTTGGGGGTAAAGTAGGTCCTCAGAGTACAAAATTCATTAAAAAGATGAAAAGGATGACTTAATACTCACATGATCCGATTTTCATTATGATGTTTATTTGCAGACCCTTTGAGAGGTCTAGGCTTTACCCTTTTAGATTATAAATTTGTTTCATTTATTCCTAGTATTTAATTAATCTTTAGGATAATTGAAATTGTTAGCTAATTATTATTTTAATTAATTTTCATGTGCCTAAATTATTAAATTAATTATTTGCAGAGTTTGTTATGTTTATAACAATTACATAATAGTTGGCAAGGGAAATAATCAAATTGACTCTTTTCCTGAAAATTTGACTTACCGACCTCTTTTTATTTATATAAATATATTTTTTTTCTCATATAAAACTTCTAAGTAAATTTTAAAGTGATTTGAAACTTTGCGGGATGTTTGATATACAGTATGAGAGTTCTGAGGCTCTACCATGAGTTTGCGCATTGTAGAAACGTAACGTATTCATTTACGTATACGTGAGCAACAACCAATAGGATCGCTTTATTCAATCCTGTTACCAAAAATAAAGCTATCCTATTGGTTGTTGCTCACGTATACGTAAATGAATACGTTACGTTTCTACAATGCGCAAACCCATGGTAGAGCTTCTGTGTTCAGAAATAAATGATTTATTATTATTATTTATTTATTTTTATAATTATCAAAATATGATAATGGACTTTTATCCAGAAAGATCTCTTGATCTCTTGGTCCCAGTAGGTACTTTTAATATCATAGGTGTCCTACTATTTTTGTATTCACTTATTGTAAATATTTTGGGTACTATCTACTATAAATTGATGAATGTAATGGAGGTGTAATATGTGATAGGTATGTAACCTCAGTATTTAGACAGTACAGTAATCTCCTGAGAAGAGTATATTCTAACACTATTTGTGTCAGGCGGAACTATTGGCCCCGCGTGCGAGTCTCCGAGGTAACGATGAACGATCGCGCCACATTAGCTGGTCTCCAAGGACACTTACCTTCGTCAGGGCAGACATCTGTGAGGATGGTTGCCGGGAAACTTCACTCCTTATTAAGGCTTAGGAGGTTTACATGCTATTTGTTATAAAATACTAGCTGGTGCCCGCAACTTCGTGTGCATGTTATTTATTTTAAACAAAAAAAACGCACCACAGCTCGGTGCTGTAATTATAAAATTTCAGGTTTTTAACTTCAAAGAACAAAGACTTACTTTTCTAGCGTTTTTACGAATTACGATTGCGTGTAACTTTTGGTAAATAAATTTAATAACCAAAAAATTGAGAAAGTGGTACCTGTCTGTCAATGAAGGTCATCATGTTTCGTCATCCTCCAATTCATTCGCTATGGAATTATCATAGTGGTTTACATCGGGGAAATCGTGATCGAGGCCGATTGTTATTGTTTACAACTTTAAAATAAGTAAACCTAAAATCCTTTTGTGTAGGTGGTGTGATAAAAAGAAATCTATACTAATATAATAAAGAGGAAAGATTTGTATTTTTGTGTTTTTGTATGTTTGTAATGAATAAACTCAAAAACTACTGGACCGGTTGCAATAATTTTTTCACCATTAGAAAGCTGCATTATTCAGAAGTAACATATCACGCTAGGTCCTATAGGTGTGGAGCAGTAACCAAAAATGTTTTAAAAACGGGGGAAAAGTATCGTTTCTGAGGCCTTCCGTGGCGTGCGCTGAGCATATAGTTAAAGTTATACAAACCTGTGCGAAGCCGGGACGGGCCGCTAGTAAATTATATACATGGTGACTTTGAAAGGGTGTATTTTGGGCTAATATGAGGTTTTACTGATCAATACGAACAACTTTTCCTATGGAACTATGTGCCGCAAATGAAAAAAAATATTGCCTTCTCCATACAAACTAGTAATGTTAAAATGACCAATTTGTGTGGGGAAGCTAAAAATGTTTTTCATTTGCGACACATGGTTCCATGGGAAAAGTTGTTCGATTTGATCATCAGAATCTCATATTAGCCTAAAGTACATCTTTCAAATTCACCCTGTATAATTAATACATAATTAAATAATATAATTATGTTATTTTTACCTTAGACTTAAAAACACTTGGGTCTCTGGTTCGAACCCCGGTGTGTACCAATGAGTTTTTAATCGAAAAATTTATGAAATGATTTATTTGCCTAGTTTCTGAGTAGAGTTAGTTGTTAGAATGTTAGTATCATCAGAAGCTGCCACAATTAATATCGTGCAAATATTTACAAATTAATGTTATTATACATACCTACCTAAATTGTATTATAATTCCTATATACTATTATAATTACAGCAGTACAATTGCTAATGTTTGAGGGCAGCTATCTATTTTTATTCTATTTATTTTTATTATCAAAATATTCTTTAAGTGAATAGAAACATTTGTCTAATAGCCATGTATACAGTTTCGTTTTAAGTAGTGTTAGTGGAAGCGCACTGAGATCTTTGTACATTTTATTATGTACATTTGTTTAACTACACTACTATAGTGCTTTGGAGAGCACGTTAAGCTGTAAGTCCCAGTTTCACTATACCAACTTGTGAAACTGTTTATGGGTGGGTTATTGAGTCTATCCAAACATCGCGACGAGTTAGCCACTTGTTCGGTGTATACTCATACCATAGGCTACGACGAGGTGGGATTAAAAACCCCCCCGCTGAATACGCTGAGGCCGTCTAGGCGGTCTCGGGCGCCGATAGGCACCCGAGTTCCTTAAAGATGACTCAAATTGATTTAGTAAAAAAATAACGGTTTGTACTTAACTTTTTATCAAATGTTGCATTCGCTTATTGCGTGAAGCTGTCACTGTCACCCCAGACGCCAGAGACCTTCATTGGGGGAATTAGCGGCAATCCATTTACATGGCCCCATCGATTTGCCCGAGTGGTCCCAATTAGTGCGACACACTCTGACCCACAATCCCCTTCTTATCGGCTAATGGACGACAAATCGCTGACGAGAGGGTTGTTATACATTGCCAACAAACTTTATTCTTATATTGACAGGTTGTCGCGAATTAAAAATAATATTGATTTGGGGGTGGATTTTGCAGATCAGCTAGATGATTTTATCGGAGCACAGGAAGTGACTCTACCAGGGGCCGATCTAGACTAAATTATTTTTTAATTGGGGACTCGAGGCTTCTTTGCCTTTTTATAAAGATATGTAATTAAAAAAATAAGAACTGTCAGTGTGTGTTTGAAAAAAAAACTATATAGAAATAATTCTACCTATATAGTTTCAAGTATTGTACGTTTTGTAAAAATATCGATTCAAGCTTGCTGAATTTGTATCTATGGTTTTGTTTCATTGCGATTCTTATCGAGCAGCTGTTTTTTTGTGGGACAAATCTCGCGAAGTTTGTGTATATTTTATGTAGGAGTGTTAGTGAGAGCTGAAGTGCGTTACCAGGAAAGAAGATTTGAATGCTTCGGCGTGCCCCGGAGTAATTCATCGTGGAGCAAGGAAGCTCAACACTCCGTGAGTTTATTTGTTTAATTTTAAGCCCCACGATTGATAGGAAAGCAGGGAGAAAAGGTCTTCACACCTTGGAACTATCGCTACTTTGTGACTGACGCAATGAATTACCTACATAAGGCGGCGATAAAAATATTTAAATAGGTACATATTTAGCTGTTAACCCATTTATTTATCTTGTTAGCTGCTTCAACGCCAAAAAAACTGCACGTTTGATAACCGCAACATTAAAGAAGACTCTAAAATATGGTGTTGTCGCTAGTTTAGATTGCTATTAAATTGATACTTTGTAAAAAGTATTATATATTTTATCAATTTTAAAATTTATGCATTTTTATAAATCTTATATTATTCGAGTCCCGCCCACCAGGTATTTTTTCATTGCATTTTTATCTTTAAAAAAATTATATCAATTTTAAAACCAATGTTTACCATAGTAGATAATCTTGATCGGTATGAAGATATAGGAATGTAGCTAAATATATGTGTGGCGTTCACAAGGATCTTTTCCCGAGCTCTAAAATACAGACATACTTAGCTGTCTCTGTAGGTACTTAAAGCGAAACTGTAAACATTATAAATTACTTCATGTATTTCTACGGAACCCTCGAAGTCATAATGCTGATAAACTTCACAATAATCTAATACTGTAGTCCCCTACAAAAAGCTTGCATTCCCGAGCAAATCATTCAATTGAGCGAACGAATGGGCGAATGAATAAAAAACGAGCATTGAATGGAATCCATCGGGCGCTGAGAGCCTCCCCTGGAAGCGCTAAAGCCTAAAAACATGATTATTTGTACATCGAACACGTCCTCCAAATATTTCTATTCATGTATTTTTCTAAGGCTCATTGAAAATCCGTCCATTTTGTGCGCTTCTTTCAACATTGGATGTTGCCATTATGCCTGTACATACCTACTACGAAATGTAGATGATGTAATATAAATATGCATACTTTCCAATCGTCGGGTAAAGTTATAAGATAGTTAGCTTTTATGAAGAACTGTAAAATATATGTATTTTCCAGGAAAATGTATCTTTTAAACTAGCAGTCCGCCCCGGCTTTGTGTATCCGCATACACTCGCCATGGGTGTACTAATGAATAAAATTAGATAAATGTTCTTTGTTCGGACCATCAAATTTTTCACAAGGCAACAAAGTAAATAAATGCGTGATTTTTGTTTTACAACACATTTCTCAAGATTCAAGATCCATGAAAGTCCGAGAAACATGCGTGCACGGAATGGCATGCGTTAAGGTAAATCGGCACGATAAACTAGCTAACTTTGATCATGGCCTACTGTAAAACAAATGATCAATTCCTTCACTCATTCATTCACCATTCCTTAATTTCTTTCTTTTCGAGAATCTAATAAATAATTTCAGACATTATATGTCTAAATTAAAGAGTCGAATACAAAGAGTCATAAATGACAACTAGAAAATTGCCTTTTTATTATGTTTCTATCGTTTTCCAACTTACAGTCAATTTAAAAAGATGAATTGTAGCAATGCAATAAATCGAGTCTCGAAAGTTTAATAAAATCGGGAAAATTCAACGTTATCGAAGATAATAATTTAAGTATTGCAAACATTGTTACTGTGCTCGCAATTAATTTTATCACACCGAAACGTCACTTTTTAACATTTACTCAAGCTATTTAGCGCGTTTCTTGCCCTGCCGTGCTACGCCTGCTGCTTTACTAACCATTCGTCTAAATGACGATGCGTACCTTGCGCATTTAGTATTTCGGAGCTTACTTATTTCTTAATGCACAATTACTCGTTGCGCATGGGCGCTTATTAGATCGGGAATCCGAGATTCTTGGTATTTCTAAACTAGAAAGCAAAAATATTACTTTATTAGATGCACCACTAAATGAAGAATTATCTATTCATTTTTGTTAGAAACTCAAAATTAATTAGAATTTTATTTTATGTCAAATGGAACCTCATATTGCATTATATTATTGCATAACCAATCATAGGATGTCCACTGCTGGACATAAGCCTCCTATAACTATTTCCAAAAAGACCGGTTGGAAGCGGCTTGCATCCAACGGGTTTTAATAAGGTTGTCGGTCCACCTTGTGCGTGGATGTTCTACGCTGCGCTTGCCGGTGTGTGGTCTCCATCCGTGAGCTTTACGGCCCCATTGCATCGGCCATCAGTTCTGCTTGCTATGTGTCCACTGCCATTTCAACATGCTGATTCGCTAGGCTATGTCGGTAGCTTTGGTTCGTCTACGGTTCCCCTCATTTCTGATTCGACCTCGCAGAGAGACTCTGATCATAAAACTACTAGACCACATAAAACTAGTAGATAAACTACATGCTAACGGTATCAGAGGGATAGCACTAAATACTTATTTATGAAACAGAGCGTAGAAATTACTCTACTTTAAAACTGCGCTTTTAAAGCTCGTACGTCTGTCAGCCCCTTTATAAAATAAAATTCGGGATTCATTAAGGCTAGCCCGAACACTGTAGTTGCGTGGTTGTGTTATATTTTTAATATTTACGTTTTATATGGTATTATTGTGCAAAATATAATAATTTTGTAGAATAAGCATTAGTAGTGATCTTAACTGTGAGAAGTGTATAGCATTGATGCAGTGAACTCAGTCTTTTTGTTATCTCAATGTTTCCGTATGTACGACATATATTAACTTTATGTCTCAACTAGCAGGGGCTTTATTTCGAGTTTTGACACGTTCACCGTCACGCATTTTGCGTAAAGTACGGGTATTCAAATATTAGTTCTATCCTGTTAATTATAAAGTTGAAACTCAAATGCTCCACACATGTTCAAACTTGCGAAGAATTCGTGTATTTCAAGATGGCGGCAATATTATAGCCAACCTAATACATACTATATAACCATTGGAATAGAGCTTATATTTCCATATTTATAGTTTGCGCAACGTCTTGTCGTGATTAGCGGTTGCAAGCTTGGAATAAGGCCACTGTGCGCGCGCGTCGCCTCGCGCGATCATAGATTATATAATATATCTACGATCGCGATCCTTTTTCTTCTTTAAGTAAGCCCCCAATTAAAACATTAAGTTTGATATCTGTACCATCAAATGTGTCTGTAAATCTTTCTGTCCGCATCAAATATCTCGAAAAATACTGCTCTAATTTATGATGATTGTAGATCTTATTGATTATCTGATAGGGTATTATAGTTTATTATTTCTCAGAAGTTATTGAACCGATTTCATTGAAAAAAAAAGGTTGTAAACGTAAATAGTTATTTTCGAAACCGAGCGAATTTGTGCACTTGTCTTTTTTTAGAATTCATTATTTCTTTTGAATGGAATGTCTGATTTGAATAATTCAAAAAGTAATCAATAGGTACTGAACCCTCGAATACAAAGTGATTTATTTGGATAAGGATTAATACCAAGGCACGCACTAATAACGTGGTCTAGTTTCTACGTGCATTTCTATTAATCTTTCATACATAAAAAAGTTATCCAGTAGTTTTTGAGTCTAATCGTTACAAACAAAACTACAAATCTTCTGTCTTTATAATGCATCGAACATTGCAGGGTTTACCTGCGCAAAGAAACTGGTAAAACTATCCTTATTGACCCAGTCCAGTAGTCGGCATCGACGAGTATAAAACTGTTTAAGTGAGCGCATAACATTGTAACGATATAGCGCCATCTAGCGCTAAATGTGACAGTTATCGGAGGGTTGCAAATTAAAAATCTTAATTTGGCAACACCGAGGATGACTGTCAACGTCAAAAAGGTAATTTTGAAGGGAAATGTGTTCTTTTCTTTTTTGTTCCCTGTCAGTACCCTGCCCTGAGTTGTTTCATGGTCTGTGAGCCCCGGGCAAAAGACTACGTTACAACATAACATGGGCATATTATACCTGCAGCGATCGGGACCCGCACAGATTTGTTTTTACCGGAAACCTGTTTCTTTATGTAAGAGTTAACGGAAATGTATGTAATCCGTCGCTATAAACAATTCCTAGAAAATGTATGTAATTCCTAAAATCGCCCGGAAATGTGTGAAATAAATTATATTAGACACATTTCCTAGGAAATCTATACATTTTCTAAATAGCAATCGAAAATGTAAAACATTTAAGGTATCAATGGGTACGCGGGGATAGCGGTGATGCCCGAAATATATAAATAGGGGTAGTTTTGGTACTTGTACTATTATTTCTTCTGTGGTTTTGGCTAAAACCGATGATGACCTATCAAAATGGTACCAAGAACGGAATCTTAAAACAATTATATGTTCGATCTCATTCATGTGTTTCCAAGAGTTTTTCTTGATGCAGAGGATGTACCGAGTACATCTTCAATAAATGCACCTTAAAAAATAATAGATAGTTGATTTTTGAAGCTTTAATTAGTAATATAATATGAAGATATTATTACGGTATTTACATTTTAAGGCATGATTGTTACCGGATCGTCTCAACCAGCGCGAGCGAGCGTTATAATAAAACTTATTATTCTCTTTTAATAACGAGTTTATTACAGAAAGCATTCTTTTTATACATTTCCTAATACCATATTGGAATTATAAACAATTCCTAGGAATTTACATTTTCCAGGTTATGTAGGTATGTATTAAATTATTTTTAAAACAAAATTTTACATATTTCCTAAATAGCTTCGGAATTGTATACAATTCCTATATTCCACACATTTCCGGTAACATAAGCACCCTTAGTTTGCATACGGGCATGTCGCCATTCCTCAGCCTAGCCCTTTCCCAATTCACAACCTTTTTTTTACCGCTTATATAATTTATTTAACGCTTTTATATAAACTTTTATTAAATTTAAAGAAAATGCAGGTGCGTATTTTGGTTCAGTATCGCCCATTGGATGATCCAGGGGGCTAAGCCGAATACAACAGTGTTCAGGATCTAAAAGATACAAGAATTTTAAAAAAACGAGTGAATTTATGTATTCCAGAAAACGGCGCGGCTGCGGTTATGTTGTGTAATTTATTTTGTAGATCACCTAAATGTTGTCTATTTACGCCTGTGTTTAAAAATATAATGTTACAATTATTTAATTTATCTTAGTTCTAATGTTGTAGATTTTATACTATGATTTTCTACTTCTGTAGGCACTTTTGCTTCTAGATAGTATGCAACTAGGACACGGCTTAACAAAACTTGTAAAATTGATCTTATGCCCCTGCACCCTTAGCACAGCCAACCCACTACACGATATGGAGTCGCGAATTTACGTCAAGTTCATGCTTTGAAGCATAACTCTACTAATAACAGGTTAATTTAAAAATAATCAAAAAGTATTAAGCCCTGTATGGCTTATTTAATTAGCAACCAATAAAACTCTTATTCTTTTGGTATTCATACTAAAGGTGACGAACTCATTTCAATGTGACAACCATTCAAGACTAGACTGTGAGTGGCCGTGCTACGCCTGCTGCTTAAGGTGCCTGCATGTAAACCCGGTCTTGTGTACTACCGTAGTTTCTGTACTCAAACTTCAGTTGACCTTAAAGAGCCTTTTGATGACAGTAAGAAATCTAGGATCGTTTGGCAACAAAGAATATTTTTGTGTAAAGTTATCATTTTCTTGCTGAAGATACTTCTTTTTCCAAAATGCATGTGAATGCAGTTCAGTATAATTATCTTAAAAAAATATGTATGGTCTACTAGGAACTTTTTCTCGAAACTATAATTTATATGTAATATCTGCCTATATTTTTGTCGAATAGAAAAAAAAAACTGTCACAGAATAAAGTAAAAATCGGTATGAATAATATGGATGAGACCTGTGGCCTAAATTCGCATAAAAATTAAATCGATCGGGTATTTAAGGTGAATTTTTGAGACGGGACAATAAGAGCAGGTACCTTAACCGTTATAGTTACGAGAAAACGTTCCTAGGAGACCATCCATAAATATACCTATTTTTAACCCAAATTTTGGACTTTTCCATCCGTGGACTTTTTGGAACCATGGAAAATTTGATCGAAAGAAAGATTGCTCTATCAATACAGAACAGTTGTTGTGTAAAAAATTGGACCGCTTCACACAAAAAAAAATACAAAATGCGTGGTCACCCAAAATCTTCATATACAAGCGTGAAATATCACGCTTGTATATGAAGATATTTAATTTTTTGAATATTTCCGTTAAAATTAAACGGATTCAAAATGAGGTTTGCGTGGTTCGAGGGTATATTTTTTTACAAAACATTCATAGATTTTTATGAGTTTTGGAGGCGTTATAAATAAAACCTGAGGCTCTACCATGGGTTTGCGCATTGAAGAAACGTAACGTATTCATTTACGTATACGTGAGCAACAACCAATAGGATCGCTTTATTCAATCACGTTATCAAAAATAAAGCGATCTTATTGGTTGTTGCTCACGTATACGTAAATGAATACGTTACGTTTTTACAATGCGCAAACCCATGGTAGAGCCTCTGTATCGAGGCTCGTACGTTTTCCTTTTTTTAAAGTTTGGTGTAGGAAAAATATTATCAACCCCTGAAATTCGATAGAAATCGCAAAAAATCCCTCACATTAAAATAATTCCTATTAAATATCAAAACAGAAAATTAAAAAAGGAAAACGTACAGTCATCGTTTATTTTATCTTTAATAAAATGTCATTTTGCTGCCTAAATTTTAGGTATAATCTCATACGTGCTCTTTCTCTTATTGAGGGTCGGGGGGAAGGTTTACATAAATTTATGAGAGCGTTACCGACTCACCGTCATGCGCGGGGAGAGTTAATACTTTGCAGTTGAATCAGCATGAGCATCGAAGAGCCTCATCAGACACTCATCTTAAAGTTTACTTTAAGGAAAACGTCAAACTTTTTTATTTTAAGTTTTACAAATTTGAGTTTTTTTTTACAAACTTTAGATCGAGTTTCACTAACTGCGTGCATAAGAATAATTAGAAATTTCTTATAATAAAAAATTTGGCCCCTCAATCCTGACGCAATCAATGACTCAATCGGCTGGGCAGCATTCGGGAGGCTACGTAATATCTTCTCGTCCCAAATGCCGCAGTGTTTAAAAACCAAGGTGTTCGAGCAGTGTGTGTTGCCAGTGATGACTTACGGATCAGAGACGTGGTCGCTTACTATGGGCCGCATGAAAAAGCTCACAGTCACACAAAGGGCGATGGAGCGCGCTATGCTCGGCGTTTCCTTGCGGGATCATATTCGAAACGATGAGATCCGCAAAAGGACCAAAGTAACCGACATAGCCTCCAGAATCGCCAAACTTAAGTGGCAGTGGGCAGGCCACATAGCTCGCAGAACGGACGGCCGTTGGGGCATTAAGGTTCTCGAGTGGCGACCGCGTGCTGGAGGACGCAGGAGAGGCAGGCCCCCCACAAGATGGACCGACGACCTGAAAAAGGTCGCAGGAAGCCGATGGATACAGGCAGTGCAGAACCGGTCATTGTGGCGATCCTTGGGGGAAGCCTATGTCCAGCAGTGGACGCGCGAAAGGCTGACATGATGATGATGAATCCTGACGCACATAAATTATCATAGAGCAATCGGCCACCGTACCGGCCTGAAATTCTGACTTGAAATCTTGACTGACATTAAAAATACTGAAATGACTATTATTTCATTATTTTTAATTTATCTCAAAAATGAGACTAATAAATTCAGAAAAAAGTAATGAAAGGAAAAAAACAAAACAGAAACGTTTATTTTATATTATTATAATCTACAATTTGAAATGTTGTGATTTCCTTTCCATCATAATATTATCCCTCTTACAATAATAATACATTATACTTAAAACTACCCTACTGTGCGCGTAACGCAATAAAGCCATTACACCAAATGTAATAACAAAAAAAAATCGTAATATGTCTCGAATCGCTGGCACTCATTCACATATATATAATATAAACGTTTTTGAAGAACGAAATGTCAAACGTGTCTCCACATTCGCCGTATTCAGTTTTTATTTCTTGAGCATTGTATAGGTACTTAGTAATCTTATTTTTGTTTTGATTGTATAAGAGGCCGTAATTCAATTAAATTTATTGTTTGTATGGCCTCTCGCGTCAGCCGCCATCTTGAAAAACACGTTTTATTGAATATCTCGCGAACCGCGCATCGTACGACAAAAATAGTGGAGATCATTTTTGTAGATAATAATATTTGCCATCTTTTTTATTTAAAACATTTTTCTGTAAAATGCATAGTTTTTTATTTGTAGCGCTTCAAACTTCTTACAATATGGTTTTTAAAATAAATAATGGTTAAATATATAGTTAACGGTTCGTGATAAATGGAAAATGGTAATAACTGAATTTGTAGAGCATGAAATTTCCTATAAATTTCATTCGAAACATTTTTCCGTAGCATTTATAATTTAGGAGCTGCAGCTAGGTAAAACTTGCACCTCGTACATTATCAGTGACAATATTGCTCGTATAAAATGGCATAAAGTGTTCCAAAAAATGTCAATGCAGCTGTGCTAACGAATCAATTAAAATTATAAATATTGTGGAGAACAGCGAATAATTTATCGATCTTTATTGTTGCTTAATACAGTATCATCATAAAATTTATTATGTAAAAACGTGGCGCGTTATTTTACAGGGCGACTCTAATTCTTTTCGATGTCGACGGAAGACACTCATCTCCTTCTGAATCTATTTCTTCTGCCTCCGCCATATCCGAAGGAGACGAATCGAAGGCTGGGTCTTCGTTTCGCTTTCGATGGCATCTATTACGTCTGGCACGTTGTCGCATGTTTGGCCACTGCAATTCGAGCAAATGTTTGAACATATTAAACCAGCTTTTCGGCATCCACAGGCAGCTCCGCAATTTTTTGTTTAATTTGCACGATATTATTTGTAACAAACTCGGCGGTGCGGGAGCCATAGAAGTTTGGATCAAGTCCTCGTGCAGTTCGCTTCTAACCCCATTTCTCAGCGTCATGATAAAATCCAAGCCAAGTTTGAACCTGGTGGTATACTCGGAAAGAATGGTAGCGTGCCGTATCTCGCGTTCGAGGTAGTAGTGATAAATTCAACTTCGTCTTACTCGCTAATTTCCCGAAGCATTTGTAGCGAAGCGAGTTAATGGAAACTTCCGATTTGTCACCTCCGTACAGCGCAATAAAAAACCGTTCTCCAGCGTGAGCAATTATGTTGGGATCAACGTTATTGTCGGTGAATAACTCCACGGCTTTCAATAGGGAATCTCTCTTTTGTAATGTTGTAAGAACTTTAGATTTCCCTACTTTATATGCAGCTGCTGTCGTGTCGCAGCCGCTGAAAGCGTGAAGGAATAAAATGTTGTCCCTAACACTCTGTAACGGCTATCGAGACAATTGGGGCCGTATAATGTCTCCGGAGTGCGTCCTGTTCCAGGCTTACGAAAGAAAATTGTAACAATCCGTGTATTAACATGTATAAATATAGCATACTTTTCTATTATATACCAACTAAACATATTATTATTGTCTTAATACATATTTGCGTATCTACCTAATAATGTTCAAAGCCAGGAATTAAGAATGTCCCAATTTAAGTCACTAGATGTCGCGTGAGTAGCGTTCGGTCACCGTTGCTGATATCTTTGGTTGAGGACAGCTGGCGAACAGGGAGAAGTCAGTCGGGTTGCCGCCATTGTTGTGCTATAACGTTTTGTAAACTTAAATAAAATGAGAATAAACTAGTGTCTCAACGTAAATAAGTGTTTTCTTTTTATTAACAAAAGTCTACGGAGTAGTCCAATTACATATCAGAAGTGGTATATCGCTGTTATTTTGATTTAACAGTGAAATCTTGCCCACAAAGTCTGCAACAAAGTGTAAGTATCGGAACTTTTTTTTTGAAAAGATTTATATTTACAGTCTTTATTAACATTATTTTAGAAATCCTATTGTGTTTAAGTTGCAATTCAAGTTTAGTTGTTATGTTATGTAGTTTCGTAGTATTTTATTTAGTGAAAAGTCCTTTTTTTATTATTATGGTTATTAAAATTGACTTATTTTATGAAAAATTGTCTCTATTTTAAAGTAAATTCTCAAATCAGTAAATGTCCATTTTAAAGTAAATTTTAATTAAAGCAATAGTTATTAATTATTTTTAAATACAAATAACACGCGTATTTTTTTTGGGTTTTGTTTTCGAGCGATCCAGAACGAAGCAGTTGTCGTAAACACCTGAACGTAGACGGCGTCGAGAGAGATACGCGGCGGCAGGAGCGGTGCCAGGACGAACGAGAGCGTCGTCGGCTAAGTACTTACACCGTCGGCAGAATCAAGAGGTGATTCTCGACTAGGCTTCAGGTATGCGGATACACAAGATTCGTTATTTGAAAAGTTTCTCGCCGCGATGAAGAATGGTGGTCGCTCTGGTGAAAGCGACCGCTTCCCAGCCCTCAGTAGTGTCAACCCGGAATTCGACCCCCCTCTCTCAGAAGAACAATCTATTGATGATGCCTGGATTCACAAAGTTGAAGAATATACCACTGGGACGATAAACACATCGTGCAATATGCATTACCATAACTTAGTGGTGTAGCAAAGAAATGGTATGCTACTTTTGCCATCACTACTTTTGCCATCACTACTTTTGTCATCACTACTTTTGTCATCACTACTTTTGTCATCACTACTTTTGCCATCACTACTTTTGCCATCACTACTTTTCCCGTGGTCCGAATGGAAGTTTAAACATTTCGAAATAATTATGCAGAAATGCTAACAGAAGTATTAAGTAAGAATGTTTGATTTTGAGAGTTGTACGATATGTATTGCTACGATATGATTAATTTACTAACTCGATGTGATATCGGAGGTGCAAAAGCAGTTGATTATCTTATTTTTGACATTAAAGATAGGAGTTAAGCTAGGCGCTCAGGCCGAAGGCTCTGTTTACTCAGCCGGAACAAGTATTATTATTTTCCAAGTCTGTTAAAGCAGGTCATGATTATTAAGACAAACGTTATATCACTTATAACATAATAATTTTAATAGTCAATCACAGACAAGCAATAATATTAAACAAAATAAAAATTACAGCCAAATGCTTTAATCTGTACTGTAATTTTGTAGGTTACCAATCCTCTGATTGTCCGAAGTTAAAGCATAGGGTTGAGGACAATAAACCTAAAACATTGTATAACTAGAGAACACGGGCTACTTCCGCCGAGTTCTTCTATAAGTCTGTGCATGGCTACTACACACGATACTTTCTTAAATAAGTAATAAAAAAAAAAAAAATGCCAAAACAGATTAATATATTATATTTTGACTGTTTAGTCGATTTAGGTAGCGAAGGTATTTTGATTTGTAGTGATACTCCTCGGGTACAACCAGGGGTGTGCCACTCCGCGCTTTAGGCATGAAGCTACAAGTAACCGGCCGTACTAGTATAGGTTTTACTTTAGAGGGCTGACGGCATCGGCCGAGTCGCACGTTTGTTTCATACTTACTAACCCACCGCGTCGCGATTTTAATATTAACTAAAATAAGGTCTAAAACTTATTGAATCGCATTCGGCTGCTTAAATAATAGTAACAAGGACAACAAACCTGAGGGTTTTTCATACTTCCAAAGGACCTCAAAAGGTAAATAAATGTACGCCGATCTATAGGTTAATTTTAGGCAGGTACATTAAAACAAATATATATATATATATATATATATATATATATACATCTCGCTATACATTTGGCGTCCGACATGCTTTAAATTTGCATTTAATCTGGCATCCACCGATATTTGACGTCCGTATACGGACGTCAAATAGCCTAAGACCGGGAACGTGCCCCCACACCTCAGTCCTGCCCCCTGTCAAAAATAAGGTGGAAGCAAAATTTACTCGGTTTTAACTGATTTTGGGTATCAAAAGTTCGGCGAAGTACCGCCAGAGGCGCTGCTCTGTGTATATCATCCGCAAAGTATATTGCAATTTAATTCTGGCATCTAATGGCTTCCGGCCGATGGCCTTGTATTGTCTGTCATTCCGTGCAGACGTATTCGTGGCGTTCGGACGTCCATAACGTATTGAATTTACAACGAGTGCTCGAAGCTAACGGATACTGAATCTTGTTTTTAAGAAAGGTAAGTAACTTTATAATTTATGTATTACCTTGCCTGCAAATTAATATCATCAACCACACAAGTTGAAATTACACCTACTTATAAGACGATCTTATAATTTTATAAAAAATGTTTATTTTGTCGTGACTAGTGGATGTAGAGAATAGGATTGAAAGGGGTGAGTTATGAATTATGATATTTATAAGAGGGCGACCTAGGCGAACATTAGACACACATTATATTAATACACATTACAGTGGAAACCCTAAACACCACAGTTATCACACCAAACAATAAATTTTGCATCCCAGTCTTACCTACTTAATAAAAAAGTAACCAGTCTTACTGCTGAGTGCTCGTCGCATCGAGTCGGGTCTTCGGTCTTTTACGAGCTCGGGCACCCGAGCAGTGCTCGAGCTCATAAAAGACCGAAGTAAAGATCACACCATTACATCTTACATCCCACTCTCACTCGTTGGACAAATAACTAGTCTCACTACTCGCCGTGTCTCTGCCCGCGGTCAACGAACTTGGCCACTGCTCGGGTTGTCGTGGGGTATCTCGCTCGCGCTCGCGTGATTACGGCTAGATTTTATTTTCTTCTCTCTCTACCAACAACTCTGTGTATGATCATTCTAATCTCAAAAAGTAATTCCATCGATTTTAATTTAGTAATTTATCAATAATAGTTAGGGTGATTATATTTTTTTTTTTGTAAAATTAATATAAATTTTATTTTTGTTTGCCGGCCAAGCAAATTGGATACTGCGTATAATTTTTATTGTGGAATGTATAGAATAAGAATAAATTTGTCGTGGGAGTAGGCAGGGGTGGTGTTAGAGTTTGAAACCCAACCCCGAAAAAAAAAATTGGTGTCGATATGATTGTTTAGATATAATAGGTGATATTGACGATGACTTTATTTTTATACTAAACCATGGCTTCGCCCGTGGCCTGTTTAATTTTATTATGAAATAATATGCCAAACAAACATTTGGTGGGATTTTAAGCCAAATTAATAACTTAATCGAACGCTTGCATAGATAGGTGTACCTGGGTAGAATTATTATTTCTTTACTTGCATTCGTAAGTAGTAATACGATTTAAAGGCTTAGCCTATGTCGCATCAAAATGAACTCTTTGTTAATGTAATGATTAAATTAAAAAATGGCGACGAATGTACCAAATTTATTGTGCAGTTCGAATGACAGCTGGTACATTCGATGCCATTTTTTATTTTAATCGTTACATTACGTTAACAGACACTTGGATGCAACCGGCCCTTATAGTGAGTTGTATGACCGCAGTTTGACGACCACGGGTCTGAACTATCTAAACTAATATTAAAAAGTAAAAATATTAGATTTTTTAATGTTTTAGTGTGGCTGTATAAATATAAAAAATACTTACCTATCCGATTTAAATAACTGAAATACTAATTAATTGGTTTCACACAGTACAACAATGATTTAATAATTTGGTAAATATTTACAATATGACATCAGAATATTTATTGATTATTCGACTTCATTCTAAAAGATGTATCAATATGTATAATAAAGTCGAAATAATTACTTAATAAATCTTCCGACTTCATTCTAAATAATCTATCAATAGGTATAATAAAGTCAAAATAATTACTTAATAAATCTTCCGATGTCATAAAGTAAAATTATACCAATAATTTAAGCAGTAAGTAAATTTCAGTTCTACTGCAGTGATCATCGCAGGAACTTGCCTTCTTAATTAAAACTAATAAACTGTTTTTGAATTAATTAAAATGATAGTATGTATGTATGATGCTTAAAGGTAATTAATTGTAAACAGTATGTTAGTTCTAATTAAGAAGGCAAGTTAGTTGGTTTTATGAATATTTTTGTGGACTAAAATTTATTTACCGCTTATATTAACTATTATTCTGTATTTTAACATTTTATATTTGTTTAGTTCTTCATTCAGCATCTATACGTTCAACATGACCGAACCACCATGACATACCTCTTTCAATATTTCATACAACATCAACAACCGTTCTACTTCTTTCTCTCAATACACAACTTTCATTGCATGTTTTACATCCATACTTAAGTCTCGGGAGCAGAAAACTATTTTGCACAATTTTCCTGGCTGTTAGGGAAATAATGCTATTGCGCATAATATCATTAAATGGACCATTTATCTTATTTCTCGCATTCACTATCTCCATCCATACATCTCTATCTTACTGTGTCTTGTACAATACTTTCCAGATATAAAAACTCATTTGTTCAACATTCATTCCACATAAATTTTACATTCAGTTACATTCTCGCATATTTCAAATACCATTAATTTACCCTTCTGTATATTTATTTGTAATCCTTTCTTCCTACCTATTTCATTCATTACCGACAAAGTTTCTTCAGTGTTCTTGATGAATTCTCCAATAAAATAGCAAAGTACTTAATAATAATATTGTTCAATTTCCTACCATCTCTTAAATTTTTAATTCTTTTAAAACAACTATCTAAATATTAAATTCTTGATTTCCAAGCCACATATAATTTTAGGTTCATTCATCGGAAGAGCTTCCATACCATTTTTAGTTCATAAAATAATTACTACAACAACTTCTTACAACCAATAAAGTTACATAGATCATGCTGGAAGGTAGGCAGAGATAGTTAAAACGCCATTTTCTACGGCTCTGACAAGATACTATCACTTCCTCCATATTCATAGACCTGGCCGTGATTGGGGTTTTAACAAATTACAATTTGCCTATGCTGATTCATCTGAATCATAAAAAGATAGAATAAAGATAGGTAGTATCTTCTACCTATTTTGTTCTTTATATTTCCTGAGTCAAAGAATCCCTAGTATTATAAGCGTTTTTGTCTTTGCTTTTTAATTGTGAACATTTTTTTTTTATTATTGAACAATTTTAAAAGTATTTACATTTCATACGTAACTTTTTTTATAACAAGAAGTCTTTATTTTTTAAGCGTTTTTTATTGTGATACTTTTTAAAGTATTTTTTTATTTAATTATACTGGATAGTTTTTTATTTTTTTTATATAATGTACCTACTTAGATATTGGAGTTCCTTATTTTCATTAATGATATTGTACAGGTGATACCCAAGGAATGTCTCGTCCTTCTTTTTGCTGATGATGTGAAGCTGGCAACATCCGTACAAACTCAGCAGGATTGTGAGCGGTTCCAGCAGTGTATATATCAGATACACCAATGGAGTATCGAGAACTGTCTTGATCTGAACATAGAAAAATGTTCAATTATGACTTTTTCTCGATCCCAAAGTCGTATCGGTTACCCTTATACGCTTGAGAAAGCCCAGCTTACGCGCATTTTGGATACGGTCCGGGATTTCGGAGTTCTGTTCAGCAGTGATCTAACATTCCACACTCATATAATCAAAATGTGTGCAAGAGCTAGAAAGAACTTAGGATGGGTAATGAGGCAAACACGAGACTTTTCTGATCCTGGAACCCTGGTAGTGTTGTACAACTCAAATGTCCGGAGCATATTGGAGTTCAACTCCATTTTATGGAATCCGAGGGTAGGTACATACACCCTTATGGTAGAAAAGGCGCAGAAAATGTTCTTAAGATGTTTGTATAATAAGACTTATGGGTACTATCCATTTATGTATCCTACTTTGTTTCTATTGGGTATGCTCAACTTTAATTCGTTAGCAGTTCGTCGTAATAAGGCTTTAGTGTTATATATTTTAGATATATTAAGGGGGAAAAGTTACATACCTACTATATTACAACAATTATCTGTTTGTACCAGATAGGTACCTGCGCGTGCGCGGCCATACACTGTTTGCTGAGGTATTAGTTAGATAATTCTGTAATGTACAATTTTTCTATTAAATAAATAAATAATTTTATAAAGTGTCCTAGTATTGTGTGACTGTTTTGCATTATATTAAATTGATTTTAATAAATGATTATTTTTTCTTTATTTTTATTACTCACATTATGGAAGTTTATATGCAATATAAACTATTATCAAAACTTTACCAACTCCCACACTTGTCGTCGAATTGCTGACTAAACATTAGACAGATGTTCGCATTAACTATTATTTCTTCTGTGGCATTACTCGTATGTCAGTAGCTCGACTTACCAGGGGGTAAATTACGAACTATCAAGACGATCATAGCTTGTAATTTACCCCCAAATGGAAATATCAGTTTTATTCCCTTGAATATAGAGTTTAAATTCCAATATACCTGCTATAATATTCTGTGAATTCAAATTGTATTCAAACTAAATGGAGCTCTAATGTGAATGTGTTTAAAATATTTGGCGAATAAACAATATACATGGGACCTCGCTTAAACTGATTTTATGATAGACGCCACTAAAATGTAAAAATATATTCAAATATACATGTAATATACGTGGAAGCCAAAATGACCATGAAATGAAATGGGGTTTAAAAGGCTTAAAAATTGTATGTATGTTAGATAAAAATGTATATAATAAAAAACACAATATTGCGAAATAATATTAATACCACTGAATTAGTACTCTAAATATACGCCAATATTCATTAACAAAATCAAAATAAATCCACTAGAAATGGTGGACGTCATAATAATGGAGTTGGAAAGGACGCCAAAAATGTATCGGGATGTATATATATATATATATATATATATATATATATATATATATATATATATATATATATATCAAAACGTGTGTCTAGTAAGAATGCGAATTTTCATTATTCACCAACTTTTACTATCTACCAAATGTTGATAGTTATTTATGTCTCTCGTATTTACGTATTTTGTTACATATTTAATGACCTACTATAGTATAGCTAGGTATTTATAACTACTATTCTGTTTACAAGGTCAGGTTTAGTTTTGATAAGTATACGTAGGAGCACTACAATGCACTAACTATTACGAGAAATACTATGCAGTTTTGATAAGTATTTACTTATTTATTTGCCCAATTAGTAGGTTGCGTAATAATTAATAACATAGACTAGGCAATGTTTTTGTAAGCTTGTCTTTAAACGTAGTAGATACAATCGGTTTCCTTTAGAGATATTCTACGAAGTTAAGTAGGAAATGAATGAATCACCAATACCTACCTACATATTACATAATAGACGGAAAAGCGATATTTAGTTTCATAGACAATGTAGTGTGCCGTATGGCTTACGTATCTTCTTAGGTTAAAGTACCTATGCAGTAGACAACCTAAAATAAATTGATTTATGATCTGCATGCTACTAAGTACCAAACCTAGGTTTCTTTAAAAGAAGACAACCCTAACGTCGTCAGGAAAGAATTACGCAATAGAATGATGAGGGCAACGACGATTATGGTGATGACGATTGTGATAAGGCGATGATAAAGAAGTTGACGATGATGTTGATGGTGACGATGATGTTGATGACGGTGAAGATTATCACGGTGATAATGATGAGGACAACGACGACGATGGTTATGATATGATGATGATGATGGCGATGAAGATGATGACGGTGATGATTATGACGATGATAATGATGAGGACAACGACGATGATGGTTATGATAAGGTGATGATAAATAAGATGATGATGGTGATGAAGATAATGACAAAGACGAATAATGATTATTGCATATTTAATGAAGCTACTATATAATGAGGACGACGACGGCGAAGATGATGATGATGATGGTAATGATAATGAGTGACAAAGACGAATATTAATTATTGCATAGTTAATCTAAGCTACTATAACCGAAAATGTGGTAAACTTATATTATTCATTATTCAGCACGCACACATAATTATTTATAAAAATTATTGTAATCAAATTATCAGCAAACTGTCCAAGGTCTTCGGACAGAAATAGGAACTATCCGAGGTTACGGATCAGTTAGGAATCTGTCCAATGTCTACGGACAGCAATAGGAACTGACCGAGGTTACGGATCAGTTAGGAATCTGTCCAACGACTACGGGCAGCAATAGGAACTGTCCGAGGTTACGGAACAGTTAGGGCACTGTCCGAGGTTACGGAACAGTCAGGGCACTGTCCGAGGTTACGGAACAGTTAGGGCACTGTCCGAGGTTACGGAACAGTTAGGGCACTGTCCGAGGTTACGGAACAGTTAGGGCACTGTCCGAGGTTACGGATCAGTTAGGGCACTGTCCGAGGTTACGGAACAGTTAGGGCACTGTCCGAGGTTACGGAACAGTTAGGGCACTGTCCGAGGTTACGGAACAGTTAGGGCACTGTCCGAGGTTACGGAACAGTTAGGGTACTGTCCGAGGTTACGGATCAGTTAGGGCACTGTCCGAGGTTACGGAACAGTTAGGGCACTGTCCGAGGTTACGGATCAGTTAGGGCACTGTCCGAGGTTACGGAACAGTTAGGGCACTGTCCGAGGTTACGGAACAGTTAGGGCACTGTCCGAGATTACGGATCAGTTAGGGCACTGTCCGAGGTTACGGAACAGTTAGGAAACTGTCCCAGGTTACGGAACAGTTAGCTAGATATTGGTCCAAGGATAGAAATAAAGAAACTGTAAAATGTTGAGATTTATTTTATTAGTATGTACCTATGATATTGTTAATGTTTGTCATGCTATACTATTTATTAAAATAATTTGTTGAAATATTAATTCTTAATGGCAATTATCCAGGGAGGAAATGTTGCGAGTATTTTAGGGACCTTAAATTTAGTTTTAGTTTATAAAAAAATGTTTTGTAAGTTCTAATATTATAGAGAGAAAAGATTTAATTGTTTGTTTATTCTTAATTTATGAATAAGGACATTATATGACTTTTATTATTCCACTTTATACATTATATATGTTGTACTAGTGTATCCAATATTAATTTTATGTGGTTATTATGGTTTACAAAAGTTGTTATATTAAAGTATTTAGTTCTACATATTCTACCAACATGGGGTGTGCAAAATATAATTTAAATCCCTAACATTATAACTGCATATCATTTCAAAGTATCCTCTATTATATATTCAAATTATAAAACCCCGTAACATTTCAACATAACAAATAAATAAGCACATTAGAACAAGAAACTAATAGGACGACATCTACAGCGCAGAAGATAAAATAAAATTTGCATTATCATCACAAACATTACCTAAATAATTAAATGAAATAATAAATACCACTTAATTTAACAAAAAAAAAACATTTAAATTAATAACGATTGATTAAACTATTAATTATTTATGTTAAAAGCGGAGGTCTCGCAAAATTGTCGGACAAATACTATAGTGCGCACAAAACACTATAGCATCGGGGGGCTATAATGTTTTGTGATTCTATACCTACTTCTATATTGTAAAATGGTTTATCTGCTATGGGGTGTTTACTCGTGCTCTTCAGCAGGATTAGGGTAATTTGTCATGCTATGATCATAAGCTAGTAAATAAGCATATCTCCTGATGGTCAGGTACATGTGGAACACCAGAGGTTTTTTTACTTGCTGGTACCTTTTGGTCCGAGGTGTCTCTGGGGGACCAACATACGGCCAGTGTTTGCGCGCTGATTGATACATTTTTGTACTTTTATTTTAATTATTACTTATAGTGGATATTTGGGGCGTTAATATAGTCTGTTAGGTTGGTCGCCTCGGTGACACCTTTGCAGGACAGATAACGATGGACAGGTCAATGGAACCAGCTAACCACCTAGTCTTACACTGGTTGGTTACGTGGTGTGTGTTCGGTTTGGTTTCTATTTATTTTTATGTATGCATGAGCCTAACCAAGCGCACGCTTAGAACTTATAATAAATATACTTTTTGTCAATGCATCTGTAAAGATTTACATGAAATAAATATTTTTGACTTTGACTTTATGTTACAATGAAATTATAAGAAAATGTTAAATAAAATGTCAAGTTATGTTTGCTAAGTAATTATTTTAAAATATTATTTCAAATTCAAAAATATTACAATAAATAGTAATGTCCTCTATTATAACAAGTTTGTAAATAACTTTAAATACCAATAGGTACCTACTAATATAATGTCAAACTAACTTTCAATCGAATTGAATGTCCATCTATTAAATTGATAGTAAGTAGAATTGTAATTAGAGATAATGTCAAAATAGGATTATATATACTTACTACTTTTAGGATTACTACTTTTTTTATTTATATATGAATACTAACCATTAATGATTGTGTAAAATTAATTTGTTTATTTATCCATTTATATTTTTAAGTACCTACACAAGTAGTACTGCTTTAATTTTTTTTTTACACCTTAAAGAAAGAAATAGATAAATTCATTACTATAAAACTATAGCCAAATTAATACTAGTTGTCGTTATAATTAGGGTATTTGACTCCTTTATGAAACCCGTTTTATATGATTCTTTATTACATAATAATCACACTACATTGATATTTCCGGGATGACAACTCTATTATTAATAAAAATTAAAGTTAAAGTTTAAATTTCCACAATGGCGCTAAAAATTCGGTTTTGCAGTCTATGTCAAGTGTGACGTCACCAGTCATCAACCAATCAAAGATGTTTTTGTTATAAATATTCAATTTTATTTCGTGTAATCCACAAAAAAATATACATAATTTAGTTTAAAATGAAGTGAAATATGTTTTTTTTATGCCATTGTCTGATAGGATGACCACAATTTATAGTATATTTTTAATGTAGTCAAATAGCATATTATATAAATGTACTTTTGTAAACATTGGATTGTCAACGAGAGGACTCGTTACATTAATAAAGGATGGCCGAGTTGTAACAATCCGTGTATTAACATGTATAAATATAGCATACTTTTCTATTATATACCAACTAAACATATTATTATTGTCTTAATACATATTTGCGTATCTACCTAATAATGTTCAAAGCCAGGAATTAAGAATGTCCCAATTTAAGTCACTAGATGTCGCGTGAGTAGCGTTCGGTCACCGTTGCTGATATCTTTGGTTGAGGACAGCTGGCGAACAGGGAGAAGTCAGTCGGGTTGCCGCCATTGTTGTGCTATAACGTTTTGTAAACTTAAATAAAATGAGAATAAACTAGTGTCTCAACGTAAATAAGTGTTTTCTTTTTATTAACAAAAGTCTACGGAGTAGTCCAATTACAAAATATTCTCGTGTCCATTTGCTAACGCGGTCAGCAATACAAGAAGATCGACGCCCTCGCCCATAATGGCTTGGAATCCAAGCCAAAATGAAATCATAGCCAGAGTTATAACATTGGAGGAGAAGGTGTCTGATTTTAAGGGTAATAGTGTGAGGATTATTTGAGGCATAGTTTGATAAGGCTTTTAAACAACTTTGAGAATCTGAGAAATTTATTGATTTTACAATTTTATGTGAGTATACATAAGAAAGAGCTTCGTATATAACAAAGGATTCCCCTGTGTATATTGAAGACAGAGGAGGACTTCTAAAGTTTAATATAATATAATATTTAGGTATCCACACTGCGGACCCGACACTGGTTTCAGAATCATATTTTGAGGCATCGCAAAAAAATTACAGTCTATCAGACCAGTGTTTTTTAACTTTTCTAATAGTAATAGTGTTCAAAATTTTTAGTTTTTAGAGAGACGATTTTACTGATTTTAGCCATGACATAAGGCCTGAAAATAAGAATAAAACACGGAAGTACCCTAAGGCGTTCGTATGGCACTTGTGCCATATTTTGTTATCACTCCTTGAGTATTTATTGTTTATAATCTTCCTATAACTCTGTGTTTATAATAATAATATGTAGGACGATTTACACATATTGCTCCCAAACTAAACTTTAGGCTTGTGTACCAGATACAACGATATACCTAATACATATTATATTTATTTATAAACACCCCTAATTATGATTATGATACAAATTTTTGAAAGATCGCTATCGCGTTCGCTGTTTTATAATTAGGCCACGGGATGACAAAATTAGTCCACGGGAAGAAAAAATGTACTAACATTTTTTTGTCATTTTGAGTTTGATTTGACCTCCGGATATAACGCCAAAGGCATAGTAACCACTAGTATATTATATATATATATATACCAATAATTCGCAGGCCCAATGAGCCCGGGCTCGAATTATCCTGCTTTATATATGACCGACTGCTATATATATATATATATATATATAGCAGTCGTGTCGCAGTGTGGATACCTAAATATTATATTATATTAAACTTTAGAAGTCCTCCTCTGTCTTCAATATACACTGGGGAATCCTTTGTTATATACGAAGCTCTTTCTTATGTATACTCACATAAAATTATAAAATCAATAAATTTCTCAGATTCTCAAAGTTGTTTAAAAGCCTTATCAAACTATGCCTCAAATAATCCTCACCCTATTACCCTTAAAATCAGACACCTTCTCCTCCAATGTTATAACTCTGGCTATGATTTCATTTTGGCTTGGATTCCAAGCCATTATGGGCGAGGACGTCGATCTTCTTGTATTGCTGACCGCGTTAGCAAATGGACACGAGAATATTTTCTTTCGTAAGCCTGGAACAGGACGCACTCCGGAGGCATTATACGGCCCCAATTGTCTCGATAGCCGTTACAGAGTGTTAGGGACAACATTTTATTCCTTCACGCTTTCAGCGGCTGCGACACGACAGCAGCTGCATATAAAGTAGGGAAATCTAAAGTTCTTACAACATTACAAAAGAGAGATTCCCTATTGAAAGCCGTGGCGTTATTCACCGACAATAACGTTGATCCCAACATAATTGCTCACGCTGGAGAACGGTTTTTTATTGCGCTGTACGGAGGTGACGAATCGGAAGTTTCCATTAACTCGCTTCGCTACAAATGCTTCGGGAAATTAGCGAGTAAGACGAAGTTGAATTTATCACTTCTACCTCTAACGCGAGATACGGCATGCTACCATTCTTTCCGAGTATACCACCAAGTTCAAACTTGGCTTGGTTTTTATCATGACGCTGAGAAATGGGGTTAGAAGCGAACTGCACGAGGACTTGAACCAATCCAAACTTCTATGACTCCCGCACCGCCGAGTTTGTTACAAATAATATCGTGCAAATTATACAAAAAAATGCGGAGCTGCCTGTGGATGCCGAAAAGCTGGTTTAATATGTTCAAACATTTGCTCGAATTGCAGTGGCCAAACATGCGACAACGTGCCAGACGTAATAGATGCCATCGAAAACGAAATCGAAGACCCAGCCTTCGATTCGTCTCCTTCGGATATCGATTCGTTCGCTGTTTTATAATTAGGCCACGGGATGACAAAATTAGTCCACGGGAAGAAAAAATGTACTAACATTTTTTTGTCATGTTGAGTTTGATTTGACCTCCGGATATAACGCCAAAGGCATAGTAACCACTAGTATATTATATATATATATATACCAATAATTCGCAGGCCCAATGAGCCCGGGCTCGAATTATCCTGCTTTATATATGACCGGCTGCTATATATATATATATATATATATAGCAGCCGGTCATATATATATATATATATAGCAGTCGGTAACATGAATAACGTTACTTCCCTATTATTCTTACTTCTTAACATATTAATTCTTATTTTCATTCAATAGTTCATTCGATTTCAATTCATCTCATTTCATTCATTCATGATTCTATCATTCATTCATACCTTCGCGATGTTTCTTGCTTGTTGTGATTGTGTTTATAAATTTGTTTAAAATTAGATACCTAAATTGTTTTATAAAAACCAGCTATAAACGTATAAAATAACAATTAAAATTTTGTGAAGTGTAAAATGTTGGTGTTATTTGAGACCCCTGCGGGGTATGCTATTTTTAAGGTATGAATTTGTTTCTACACGTGTTGTCTAACCTCATTTTTAGTTTATGAAAACTAATTACAAACACTTCATCTATATTATATTTTTATTTTAAATATGTCCTGGGATGTATTTATGCCAGAATTATTTTAATGTAACATAATTATGATTTTTGAGGTTATATTTAAGTTTGATTTATTGGAAGAAAAGACAAAATTACCAATCAATACCCACTAAATAAATAAATTAGATTTAAATATTATTGAGGTTCTCTTTAAACAAATTTTTTTACCATTAGTTAAAAGAACTAGGCTCTAAGAGGTTGTTCAAGAATTCATTGAGCAGAATGTTGGAGTCATTTTCTCTGACAGATGAATATACAAAATTAATTAAAATGCCCCACTCTGGGTCAAGGTGTCCTACCTTTTTCTTCTAAGCAAAGTTCAATAGGTATTCATTGAGGGTAGCCCAAAGACTAGTCGTGTGTTTCTGATTTTTTTTTCGTAGTTAAGTTTATAGGATATTATTATTGTGCAAAAATGTACCAATTTTGTAGAATAAGCATTCTAAGTGATCTTAAGATTTACACAGTGATCTTAGTGTTTGTGCTATCTCAACAAATCCAAATGGTTGTACCCATTTTACTGTTGATACTTTCCTCCTTCAGAGAGAGAATATGTTCTTACACTGACATTACTATTGTTTGCATACGGTCATGTGGCCCTTCCTAATCCTAACCTATTCCTTTCCATCCTATTACCTCACTTTCACTTTATTCTCAAAAAAAAAAATCTACCTGCACTTGAAACTGGCAAAATTACGTGCATGCATAGAGGCCATTAACATAAGATAATAATAATAAAGTTCACTAGGGTTCAAATTGTTAAATAGAATTTTCTTGCAAATAAAGTCCTAAATCATTTGCCTTGTTGTTTATAAATTCCCTGCGTTCCGAGAACTAACGCGGGCAGTTTCTCATGCTGACTTCAAAAACCAGCGCGACCGCACGTTTCAACACAGCCATGTCATTTTTTTTAGCGATGCTAAAATGCAGCTCGGAAACGATCGGTGTTGATTTTTGATGCCACTTTTTGACAAGAAGCACTATTTTGAATTAAATAATTGAAATTAAAAATATTACTACCTTATTATATAATAAATCAATATTTTTTAATTAACTATTATTTAAATACAATAATTTTATAATATCACAATATTAATTCAATTAACAACCTCAAACTAAACATACCAAAGCTGAATTTAGTTACACGATATTTATTTTTTAGGTTTAATCGAACTTTTAAAACTAAAACAGATATGAATATATAAAATAATTAATTAAATTCCAATTTGTAGATAGATATTCACATGTAAACAAACATCTGTCAAAAAGTAGCCGTGCTAACTTTTCGTGTTAAAATTTCTGGTCGCGGAACGATTGATGGTAACTTGAATTGCTAACATTTCCGCGCGGTGAAACGACCTTGGCTAAATAATCCAGCGATCCGTGGCAGCGATGCTAAGCACGGAACGCGATGATTCTTGGAGTCAATTTCTTTGGCACAAATTAAATTTGAATGTTACTCTACATGAAATTTAGGTTGTAATTTTAAAATTTAACTAGGTTCAAATGTATGTAAATTTTATTTTCCCTTCAGGTATTTCAATACCTGAAGGGAAAATACCAGGGATCTAAAAACTTTATTGTAGGTACATATTATTAAATAGATAGGTAATTTGGAATAATATACATTTATATTCTTCAGCTATACTTTTTTAGTTAAAAGTACCAACTAAAAGGCATTGCTGAGCTTAGGTTAATTTTGTGCAAATAAGTGATTGAGTCTTTCGTTTTAGTTACTGGATGAGTCAAAGTTATCACAAATTGATGATTTGTATCAAGAATTCAACACTGCTGAAGGAGCATCCACTGTGTAAGTAGTTATTTATATTTGGGACACCTTTATTATTAGTACTATTTTTTAAAAGTTTTATCTCATATTTATAAAAATACTAATATAATCTTCTCCATTTCAGAGTGAAGTTAAAGAATTTCATAAAGTTTGAAGACACCACTGAAGCTTTGGCCGCTACCACTGCAGCCATTGAGGGTAAAATTTCCAAACCTCTCAAGAAAGCCTTAAAAAAGTATGTTAGCAAAGAAATGCAGGACCAACTCCTTGTGGGCGATGCCAAGCTAGGCAGCGCTATAAAGGAAAAGTTTGATTTACAATGTGTTTCAAATACCAATGTACAGGAGTTACTGAGATGTATTCGTTCCCAGTTAGACAGTCTATTAGGTGAATTACCAAAAAAAGAAATGACAGCTATGGCTCTCGGACTAGCTCACTCTCTTTCCAGGTATAAGTTAAAGTTTTCTCCAGACAAAATAGATACAATGATAGTACAAGCCCAGTGTTTATTAGATGATTTAGACAAAGAACTAAATAATTATGTGATGAGATGCAGAGAGTGGTACGGATGGCATTTCCCTGAACTAGGTAAAATTATCACTGACAATACTTTGTTTGTCAAAATTGTTAAGTTGGTTGGGACTCGAGATAACGCTTGTAATACAGATTTATCTGATATTTTACCAGAGGATTTAGAAGAGAAAGTGAAAGAAGCTGCAGAAATTTCAATGGGGACAGAGATATCCGAAGATGATATAATGAATATTCAGAATTTGTGTGATGAAATAATTTCCATTACAGACTATCGGACACATTTGACAGACTATTTAAAGACCAGAATGATGGCAATGGCTCCCAATCTGACAGTTCTTATAGGAGAGCATATTGGCGCTCGTTTGATAGCTCATGCTGGATCTTTAATGAACTTGGCTAAACATCCTGCTTCAACTATTCAAATATTTGGTGCTGAGAAAGCTTTATTTAGGGCTCTAAAGACAAAAAAGGATACTCCTAAATATGGTTTAATTTATCATGCACAGTTGGTGGGTCAGTGTAGTGCAAAGAACAAGGGAAAGATGGCGAGGATGCTTGCAGCAAAGGCGGCTCTGGCTACTCGAGTGGATGCCTTTGGTGAGGATGTGACCTTTGAGTTGGGGGCCGCACACAAAGTGAAGTTAGAGGCTAGGTTGAGGCTGTTAGAGGAAGGCAATGTGAGGAGAATTAGTGGCACAGGCAAAGCTAAGGCCAAGTTTGAGAAATACCACACTAAGAGGTAAGTTGTTTGTATGCCATACAATACTTTAATATAGGTGTTGGTAATACAGTATTTGGGCTTTGGTCCATCCATTAGAGTCCTGCTACTATCACCATCTTGAAATTATTTATAGCTAAACCTTCACTACTGTAACTATTACGGAATATACAGCAATTTCCACTGCTGGTCCTAACCGTTAAATCCTAAAATAATACAATTTAGGTTAAAATACAAACCTCTCCAACCCATTTGGAAAAATGGTCATTATTAAGATATTATTATGTGTTTAGTCAAAAAAATGGGTTAAATTTATACTTTAATAGTGTTGGCAGTCTCTTACATCAAACATGTTTATTTTGCTAGCTACTAACTAACACAACCTGTATGTCAATCAAATTTGTTATTTCTATACTTGAGTTTTGTTAAGAACTTTTTCGTAAAAACTGATGGCAACTGGAAATGACCCCCAGGATTTAGGCTGTATCTCCATCATGTATCTATAGATTTACTGTTCTGAAATATTGATTCTACAACACTGGTTTTAATTTATTTATATTATTATCCAGTGAGGTGATACAGTACCCAGTGGCAGGAGACAGTACCCTAGGCAAGCGGCCAAGGTCCGAGGAAGGTGATGAAGATGAAGAAGAAGAGGCCCCTAAGAAGAAGATCAAGGTTGAAGCTGTAAAGGAGGTATAAAGTTATATGTATTTTTTAACAGTTATATGATGTGATCACAACATTAAGCTTTAGACTGTAAAGACTGAATGATTATTATAATATGTAATTTTATTAGGAGGAGACTCCAAAGCAAAAAAAGAAGAAAGAAAAAGCTGATACATCAGTGAAGGAAGAGCCTACCGAGCCAGAAGAGGTGCCCGAGAAGTCTTCAGCCAAAAAGAAGAAAAGGAAATCAGTTAAAGAGCAAATAGAAGAATCTGCCAAGACTGAGGATGAAGTGGACACATCTTTAGTAAAAAGTGAAAAAAAGAAGAAAAAGAAAAAATCAACATCTGATGAATAAGGTTCACTTTTTAGATAACTAATTACAAATTTACTCATATTAAAATTGTTTAGATACATTTGTATCTTTATTATTTCAATATAAAAATATCCAAAACAGGAATCTATAAAATATTATAACAACCATACTTATAAAAATCCTTATGTGATGTTTAAGATAAACAGTGTCTTTTTTTACAGAAGTAAGTAAAGACTAATTAAATATTTTTATATGTAAGGAAGTTATATTTTTATACTTGCCTAAGCGATTGTTGCTTGTGTAAATACATTGATTGTATTTTATTGTTTTTAGTTGGGATATATTTTTGTCTACATAAGTAGGTTATTCTGTGTAGTATCCTTTGTTTTGAGAAGTCTTAATAAAGTGCCGTTTTGAATATACTAAAGCTAAATTTATATTTTCAATGACCTATAATATTATAAAAGTATGGTACTATTAAAAATGTGCTAAACTTGTGCCAACATGCACATACCGTAGTGCCTTAAGGCAAAAGGAGAAAACTTGCGCAGTTATATATGTAAAATGAAAAAAAAACAGATTATTAGCAAATAGTATATACTCGCAGGTATATCAAAAAATGTATTTTAAGTTTTATAGGAAGTTGTAAGTTTTCAGGTAATAAAATTGCAGTCATATTTTTTTAAAGTAGAAAAACTGTGGCCTTGGGAGTAGTTTTTAAAATTGTTCTAGCTTTTACTACCGCGCTAATAATTAATTTTCAAGCTGAAAATTAACTGTTTGTAGTTATTTTCCTAAATAGTGCAGCGGTGGGTAAGTAGCTTGTATATACCTACTGTCATATGCGGTGGTATAAGTTAGAACACCAGCTAAAGATTAAGCCTTGGTTTAAGATTTTTTTACTTGAGTGTAAATGAAAAAGTGACTGCTCCATTCAGGAATGTTTCGCTAAACATAGTCATAGTAAATTTGTTCCATATCAATGTGTCAGGGAGAAAATACAGCTAGGTAGCTCATAATCACTATAAATTTGACCACCCTCATTATTTGTGGGTTCGATTCCCACTCATGTCAAATAATAGTATAAGTATGTTTTTCTGTACATAGTTTGGCTGTTTATAAAATGTTATATTCTGGCACATATAGTGCAAGTCTAGAGCCTAGCTAGTTGGTACCATGTGGGCAATATCCTAAAACTAAACTATCCTTTAGTAACGTTTCTGAATAGAGTCGGTAATGTTTTATTGTTATGATGCTTATACGGGTAGTGTGACAGCATTTATATATACGAGTGCACTAAGTTTTATTGTAACGAAATATAACATCTCATATAATAAATCTGGCCTTTGCCTCATCAGTCTAGCAGCTTTGGTAGCATTCCTATGAACAACTTGTATTTTTCTAAAAACAAAAACTATGTGTGGGGACTTTTTGGTAGTTAATTATCTAAACTAAATCTGCGCGCCCCCAGTTACTAAATGTTGTTGACCAAATTTATTGTCAGATAATTTGATTGTTGTTCAGAGAGTGTTGGGACTCACAGTTTTATGTTAGATAATCTTTATTTATAATTATCATAAAGTTGATCCATATTTTATTTTTTAAGTCAAATTGTGTTGCAGAAAACTAAAAATATGGCCATAGGTTCTTTATTGACCCTTGCCATGTGTTGGGGATAATTCAAATCTTTACGGCCTCTCACAGAGTTCAAGAAAATTGGAAAGTTAATCTGGTAAATTATACTTATAACAAAGTACTAAATGATGCATAGATATTATATCTACAATTTAATTATTAAGAAGTGAAAATATATTTTAAGAATTAATATGTTAGTTTTTTTTATATTATCCCACAAACAACCATTTTTTTTCAAAAGAATCAGATACAAAAACAATTATTATTAAAAAATATAAGTCTATTAGAGCTTCGCATGTGAACTCCTTCCAACTAATACCATTCAATTAGGTAAACGCTACTTTGGTGGTAAACGGTATGCAGAGTCCAAGAATGAAACCAGCCAGAGTATGCCGACTTTAGATTCACGCTTAAATTTATTCAACATAAAAAAACAGCATTTAAAAACGTAGTCCTACCTAGATAATAGCAAAATGAATAATTACTTAAAAGTGAATAAAAACAAAGGAGCTGTTTAGTTTTATGATGTCTAGCTGTCTCTAGCTTTGTTCTCGTAATGAATTCCTCTCTGAAAAGCTGAAATACTTCTTATTTTAGTCCTTTGAATTGCGAGCTCTGGATCTATTAGCCGACGTAGTACGCGCCACTTATCACACTCAGACTGTTCATTCTACAGAGTAAATTGTAGAAATGCTTAAATATCTGCGTACAAAAATTATTATATTCCATTAATTTAAAGAGTAAATTTTTTGTTAGTAACTGGTGTCTTATCTCTAAATGAATGAGTAAAATACAAATTTAGTTTTTGATTTTATTATTATTGAGTGCTTTCGGTCTACCAGTTTTTCGAAAATTTTAATATTATAATAAAACTTATATAGGACCTGGAATTTTTTTTTAGCCATTTCTAAAATCCTCCATTTGGATTAAACAGTTAAGTGACAGGACCATCCTTAGAAAAAGTTATATTTTCCTGAGGAACCACCACTCAAGATTCAAGCCCTGCGACTGAAACTGGAACTAAAATAATTAACGCCATGGCTATCGAACTTGAGTAGGACTTTTAAAAAGTCAAAAACGGGCGTCAGTTGCTTCTTACGTAGATTACCTATATCCCACCCAATTCATCCTAATCCAATGTCGGGTTTCGCGTGTCCCATTCACTTACAATTTAACATCATTGCTGATATCTAATAAAATTTATAATATTATAAGTAATAAATGTTATAATAATATGTACATATAACAGTGGTCGAGTTAGAGACTTTGGTCCCTGGTTCGAACCCCGGTGTGAACCAATCAGTTTTTAATTAAAATAAAATATGTACTTACCTACATTTGTTTAGCAACACCACTAGTACCTCGGAGAGTACGTTAAGCTGTCGGTTCCAGTTTCACTATACAAATTTGTGAAAATGTTTAAGTGTTATTGAGTCTATCCAAACATCGCGACCACTTGTTCGGTGTAGACTCATACCATCGGTGACAAGGTGGGATTAAAAACTCCACCGCTGGGTACCCCTGAGGCCGCCTAGGCGGTCTCGGGCCGTAAGGCACCCGTGATGATATTTATTTGAAATGTAATAACAAATCTTGACAGTTTTTAATTTATTAATGGTAGACTGATTACTTACCTATTTATTATGGATTTATATTTATTTGTGTTTATAGGCGTGGTCAGCCAGACCACGAGAAGTGACCAGAGGACGTCTCATGAAACATAATGTATCCAAGCGTGGGTTTGTCAACCAAGAAACATGCAATGGTGTGGTCATAAACGTCCTCGCTCATTTGCGATGCTCGTCATAAATCTTTTACAGCCCCTTACGTATTGGGGCGGCCTATAAATTGTTAACATAAAGTTTTTATGCTTTTACTATTCTTGTAATCAAATTCATACAAATCTAATTTGTGTATATAAATACAATTGAAAATCAATAAGTCACAAAGTACTTTGTTTTACTTCGTTTGAGCTTTTATTACAAATAAATAAATACCGAGACGGCCTCAGGTAACCAGCTGAAAGGTTAATCCCACCTCGTCGTAGCGATGTTTAGATATACTCAATAATAAATCTATAAACTTTTTCTAAAGTTGGTATAGTGAAACTGGGATATACAGCTTAACGTACTCTCTGAAGTGTTGGTGTTGTCAAACAAATGTACATATATATATATATATATATTTTAATTAAAAATTAATTGATACTCACCAAGGTTTCATTCAGGATTCTATTGGTTGAGAGAACGTTAAAACAAACACTCACTAGGGCCTCTGTAGCTCTATTAGATACTTATACTACAGTTAATAATATTAACAGCGTTTTTCAGATAATAATAGATAATTAAATATAATATAGATTATCTATTTATTTGTTTTTTTTTTAATTTTAGTTATGTCCATGGTTGCTGACAGAGAATATAGTACCTAGCGATCGAAAAGTTTTTCATAAATCTTGAAAAATGCTAAGCTCAGAGATAGGCGTAGTTCTTTTATGACTTGCAAACCAACACAAAGTGCATTTGCAAACACAATACGACTTGGCGTTTGCTGGTGTTATTATTTCTCTACTAACACTCAGAGATACTGATTCTGTGCACATCCACTGATACACAATTGCGATTGTGAATTAGTTTAGCCTGTATTAGTAGAGAAATTACATAGTAGGAATGCGAATCTTCTCTGAAATATGTCAGGGTGAATTTGAAAGGTTGACTTTGGGCTTATATGGGGGTTAACTTATCACCATGTGTCGCAAATAAAAATAAAATTTTGGCTTCCCCATACAATTTGTTCATTTTAACATTACTAGTTTGTATGGAGAAAGCAATTTATTTTTTTGAAAAAACTTTGCTAGGCATAATAAGTATTATTTGTATATAACACATAAATATGCTACTAATGATTGCCAAATTATAAAACACCGTGTTGTACTTTCCCGTAAATAATAGGTATATATAAAAAAAATACTCCTACGTCGAAGAAGTGGCGAGCTCATTGCAGAGCTCATACAAGTTCTTGTCAATTATTAAGAATACTTAGGCCCGCTCTTTTAAAAAAATATTACAAACTTAATGCATGCGTTTATCGACTGTTAAAATATTTTTTTGGTTTATAAATATAATATTAGTCAGGAAAATGCATTAAAAAAGAAATGAGCAACAATATTTAAGCCAAATTAAATTCACGACGTGGCCCAGTACTAACTGCTTTGTCACCAATTTGTGTGGGCAAGGGACCGCCCATCGGTTCTTGCCAAGACCGTGAGTTACGGCCTAGTCTGCTCTACCTACATGTTATGACGCATTCTCCTTTAAATATATTTATTCATTATTTATTTTAATTTTTTAATCCACAAATGTTTTACAAGGCGTACTTTTTATATCCTTCAGATAACCATTAAGGACACTGCATTCGTAATCGCGAAATCTGCGTTCTCCATACAAAATTAACTTTCGTGCTTTCAGTAAAACTCTATTGTTGTCTATTGTATATACTGTTTGTCGCAGAATGTCGGTCATTGTATTTATTAACTTTTCTGTTTTTTTGAAATCATAAAATTAACTTTTTTAATATTATACTTAATACAAAAATATTGATTACCCACAACAGAAAGATTTGTGCATACAATTACCAACATCAATATAATAATTGAACTTCTACCAACAGCCAAGTTGTAATATTGGAAGTGGGTACGTTTGTATGGGCGTCAAGTCGACTCCAGACCTTCTTCGTTATTTCCATATACAAATGATGTAATAAATTCCAATAGTTAAAGATACCTACGTACGATAACGTTTTTGTATGAGAATAACGAACCGTTGATTATAGGAATTGGCCATCAAAGTAAAAACTTGGGGTAAGTATCTAAGTAATTGACAGCCTCCGAAGACTAGTGGTTTCGCTTTTGGTGTTAAATCAGGAGGTCGTGGGTTCGATTCCCACCCATGGTAAATAAATATTAGTACTTTTTTCTGTACAATTTGTCATGGTTTCGGTGTTTATAAAATATAATATTTATTATATCATTGTTAGTAGCCTAGAGCTTAGTTTGTGACCTGAGGCTCTACCATGGGTTTGCGCATTGTAGAAACGTAACGTATTCATTTACGTATACGTGAGCAACAACCAATAGGATCGCTTTATTTTTGGTAACAGGATTAAATAAAGCGATCTTATTGGTTGTTGCTCGCGTATACGTAAATGAATACGTTACGTTTCTACAATGCAAAAACCCATGGTAGAGCCTCAGAGCAATTTGTGTAAATTGTCCTACATAGACCGCCTAGACGGCCCCAGGGTACCCAGCGGAGGGGTTTTTAATCCCACCTCGTCGTAGCCGATGATATGAGTATACACCGAACAAGTGGCTAGCTCGTCGCGATGAAATAGCCTCGTTGTATAAAGCGGTCACCCATCCTAGGTCCGGTTTTGTTGTCATCTGCTTAACCTTGTAAGCGCAGTGACTTAACCCTAGACTGGGGCCGCTTTTTTTCACTCTTATTTATACCTAATATTAAACAAATAAAATGTGATAGATGTGTTTCTTATTAGGTAAAGTATACAAATTAATATGTAGGAGATTCCACTTTATACATGTAGTCGGTCATAAGTAGGCGCTATCGAGATAGGCCTCTGTTTTGTGTCTAGCAGAGTATCCAGCCCGAGGCAAATTGTATAAAAAAAGTACTATACTACGCCACGAGAGGCCTCCGCATAATACGCCTGCATAATGACACGATCAATAGACCGGAAATGGTCATCGCAATTCTCTAACTAATGCAATATCAATAACTGTATCATTGGCTAGACTAAACCTTAGGGGGCCATACACGCCAATCGTTTGAGTGTCACCCACCAGGGGATTTTTCATTGACATTTTATTGTTATAACTGTAATATCCATGAAGGTAAAAACCGTGCCCGTCCGCGCGGCGGGGCGCGTTTTTTTAGCTTCATGGTAATATCGATCAGAAAACTTTATCAAAACTTTATTAAAAAAAAAACTTTATCCGAATAAAATTACATTATTACCTAATATACACGGTGAATTTGATGTACTTTGGGCTAATATGAGGTTCTGCTGATCAAATCGAACAACTTTTCCCATGGAACCATGTGTGAACCAATGAAAAAAAAAATTGGCTTCCCCATACAATTTGGTCATTTTAACATTAGTTTGTATAAAGAAGGCATTTGTTTTTATTCATTTGCGGCACATAGTTCCATATAAAAAGTTGTAACCTCATATTAGCTTAAAGTACATCCTTTCAAAGTCACCATGTATGTATAATTAACAAAATAAATAAGAGAGCTTGCTGCGTGGCGACAGGAAATCATGTCAGCACATGTTATAGCGAGTAGCCTGTAACGCTGGTTTTCAGCTGAGCCTTGAATAGGACGTGCGGCTTTCAAATATGGATGCTTTGCTCCTTTTGGTTGTAGCGTGATGTTATAGTCTTCCTCGATAATTGGGCTATCTAACACTAACTAAAATAAAATTTCCACTGGAACCAATAGTCCCTGAGATAAGCGCGTTCAACTAAACAAATCCTAATAATAAGCAAATTAGGTCGTTTTGATATTTTAATTTGAAAGATATTTACAATTTAATTTGTAGGGATATTTACAATTTAATAGTAAATACACACATACGTGGTGGCCGAGTTGGTTAGACCTTGGACTTAAAAACGCTTAGGTCCCTGGTTCGAATCCCGGTGTGTACCAATGAGTTTTTATTTAAAAAAAAGATGTACATTTGTTTGACATCACCACTATAATGCCTCGGAGAGCACGTTAAGCTCTCGGTACCGGTTTCACTATATCAACTTGTGAAACTGTTTATAGATGGGTTATTGAGTCTATTCAAAACATCACTACGAGCTAGCCACTTGTTCGGTATAGACTCATACCATCGGCTACGAGGTGGGATTAAAACCCCTCCGCTGGGTACCCTGGTGCCGTCTAGGCGGTCTCGGGCGCCGTAAGGCACCCGTGATGATATGTATATGTAATAGTAAATAACCCTGCAAAACGAAGGTCTAAAATGTTTAAAAACAAATTCAATAATATCCCAAACTATAAAATAAGTATTCCTTGTTTCCCGAACAATTTTAAAGTCATAACTGTAAGGATGGTCGGCTAGCTACCCCCATTAAAGTATACTTTGAAGTGGTCATAAAAAATGGTCATTAAATAATTTATGAGTTGCGGTCATAAAACCGTATTACCCGTTTAATCATGGCCTACTGGAATTAATGACGGCTTGAGGAATGCTTTTAAAACGCAATTTGATTAGAATTCTCTTTAATTTTCAATGAAATTAATTAATTATTCAGAAAACGCACTAATATTTTTTTGTCCTTGTTGGGAATCAAACCCACGACCTCCGGATACAACACGTAATCACTAGTCTACGGAGGCTGTCGAATATTATGTTAAAGAAGTAATATTAAGTAATTATTTTATTTTAAATTTCCTTATTGTAAAAACTCTTTAAAGATGTTTTAGTAAGTAGAGACAGATTAAAGTTGTCTCTCCCTGGCTGCAGCTGGTAACTACTTTCTCAAGCACTGGAAAGGCAACTAATGAACAAAGTTGAAAACAAAAACACAAAACAAAATGGACAACTAACTATTGGAGAACCAGTCAAAGTAAAGGACCTGCTAATACAGAATTAAATAACGGAAAACAAGAAAATGAATAAAATGCACAAAATGGAGGAAATGCTCGCTGAAAGAATTGAGCGGAGCGACAAATCCAATAATCTGATTTGTTCAGTCTGACGCGGCTGCGGGCTGTGGCTCGCGTCACGCCGAGCGGGACTCAAAGCGTTTGTGTCCGCATGAAAACCTTGAAAACCACCTATGAGCACACCTAAACCTTGTAAACCGTCTATGAGCACATTTTTCAAAAGAATTAACCCCTCTATGACGTTCACTCGTGTGGTAAAACATTTAATAATATGTCTTACTGTGTACTTATCTGATCGAAAGGAAAGGATTTTTTTTGATTTAAACTTTGGAAAGTCAAGTTTTTTTTATTTTTTTATTTTTTACTTAAGAACTTTGGAATATTATCTAGCATTTTTTCTTTTTCCAGAATTGTGAATCAATATCATTCCACCGGAAGATGTTTGTCTGAATAATGAAATATAAAATTGAATAGATCCCGCGTATCTCACAGTTTACATAAAGCCCCATCTTTAAAAGCGCCCATTTGCTATAAAATAATAATGTCTCAACTTGTCCAAGACAACAGAATTACATACAAACTAGCGCCACATTTTAAGACGGTTATTTTATTACCCAAGAAATATCTTTTCGGACAAGTTGAAATAATTTTTGGAATGAAATTTTAAGTTTTGTACATTGTTTTGTATAACAGGATTATAACATACCTAGTATGCGTCAAATAAAATTTAAGCCACTTGCTGTAGTTTATTATATTATACCTATTATAATTTCTTACTAATCTTAATCTTACTTTTATAATAATATATTATTATAAACGTGAAAGTTTGTGAATATTTCTTACTTTTTCTATGAATCTTTACAGTAATATATCTTAAAACCAGAATAACACAAGCTATTCCAAGGATGTGAATAATATATTTATAATAAAACTGTTATATAATAATAATAAGGATATACCTAAGTTAAAAAATGATCGTTTATATACGAGTATGTTTGACTCTACATTATATAAAAAATAAAAACGATATAAGTATTTCGCCATAGGCTTCATCAGTCGTTTGACATTATATTTTACGGCGAAATACCTATAACATTTTTACCTAAGTATTTTATTTCAATTAATACCTATATTTTTGCGAAAAACGATAATAAAAATATACTAATTTGAGAATACATTATATAAAACATACGCACGTTACCACGCGCCCATATACATCCAAACACCGTCAAGTGTCCTAGTCATGTGATTATTCAGTAAGTTGTTAACAAATTGTAAAACATCTTTTACAAAGTTCGCAATAAATATTGTTAAACAACAATGTATTGATTGTTATGGAAGTCCATGAATGGAGACTTTGTGGGTATTCTTACCTTCAGGTAGACACAGAGTCGCATGCCGTGATCCAATAAGAAATATACGAATAGGTAATATAAAAAACCTAGGATATATTTTTTGTAGCTGTGTTCAATGAGTGTTCGAATAATATCTGATCTACCTACTACCTACCATAGAACCTTAACGTAACAAAAGAGTAGCAGATTTGCAAAAAATAAAGCTTATGTTGACCGAATTTTCACAATTAAATAAAGGTAGGGATGTCGCTACTTTATTTACAGAAAGTAAGAATCCCATAAAAATGCCAAGCCAAGGAAAAATGTGATATGAGTCAGTCACAATGTTATTAAACTGTTTGAACCCTTTTCAGCCATTCTTACATTGTGCAGGGAGCGCTCAAATGAGCGATAATTTACGAGCGGATATAAAACAGTGGCACTTTTACGATCACTACCTTATTTCACTAATTACTAAGTCGCGCTTGCGTCGTTTTTCCACTTGTGTTTTTTTCTTCACTAATTTAGGCGAAACCTTTTCGTTTAATTTAAAAAGTTATAAGGCGCTAAGTTGTAGGTTGTTAGTAAGAACTTTCATAAGGTATTGTTTAGACTAGTTTTATGAAAATAACACAATAACACATACAAAACGGCTTTACAAAATTCTTTCCCCATAACACAGGGGATGTAGGACGGGAATCAGGAATAATAAACATGTATTATTAATTTTCTATTAAGATTTATTATAATATTTAATTTCATTGTGAAAATAAAATACGTTAATTAATGATTATGTTCCGACCAGCCGACGCTTTTGACTGTGTTTAGGTAAATTCAAGTGTTTAGCTGCTACAGCGTTTTGGATTTGTTTGCTCATTATAATATTACTCAAACAAAATTCGGCTGTCCTGCTTATTAACTTATTATTCAGAGAAGTGAAAATGTGCGTATGTTGCCACTGTAAAAAAGCATAAGAAAAAAAATTTTTCATTGTTTCTTATGTACTTAAACTTCCTATTACCTAAAATATAACCTTTTCAGCAAAATTATTTTACGAGTGTTGTTCGTGGCCCCAGCGTGGCAGTTACTATCACGCTGAGGCCGCATAGCTAAGTTGGGGATGGATGAAGGTTTTGTAGGCCGACATTTTCATCCGTAGTGGTAGTTCAGATTTGAGAACCGGGCGGAGTATCTAGCGGGCGGCCTTGTTCACATCTTCAGAGGCCATGGTGTCCACGGCCAACGATTGGTTGATTATACACCCCAGGTAATTAACAGAGCCGCCCATTATATCTGTCCCCAGAGTTTTTTAGAGTGCTCCGCGGAGACTTTCCCCTCCACGTGGAAGTGTCGGTTGCTCAGAAACGATGAGAGAGCAACCACGTGGCCAGGGGTGGCCAGGCGATTTGAGTAATTTGTAAACCAGGCCGGAGTGCTAAACACGGTCGATGGCCTTCTCGATATCGAAAAAGATCCTGACCGTAGATCGGCTTTCGCTCAACTAACTCCCCATGCTATGTCTCACGGAAGCCATAAAGAACAAAACACTACATTGTAAAAAAAAAGGTGTTCGTGTTGGTAAGTTCCTCAACAATAAGCTTTTGTACACATTTGCATAAAATAAATGTTGTTATTGTAGTTTATATTTTGAATAAAAGTGACTATCAGAAGCGAAGCGTTGCGAGAACATCATCTCGACGCGCCGCGCGACGGTTATGCATTGTCTTGGCAAATTCATTTCTTAAACGAACAATTGGGCTTTTAATTTAAGCCTTCCGGCAAGGGCAATAAGGTTGAAAGTAGTTTATGAGTTACAGAATAAGTAAATAAGGTTGCGTCTGCATTTGTTTAAAATGCAATGTTTAAAGTGAACGGGCGAGTGCTCGCTCCCGATCCGCTCCGCTAAAGCATTCAAAGTGATTCCGGATAAACTTTTTAAGGAAGAACAATGTAAAAAAGCTGGAGCTTGAGAGATTATTGGGTTCCGTATGAAATGCGATTACTTCGTCGTGAAGATTATGTAAGCTTTTGTGGTAAAAGCTACTCATATCTACGAGATCAAATACCTGTGAGAGTAAGAATTTCTGCTTTTTGAAATCAAAATAGGTACATAGAAAAAACTACTACTTACCGGTAACGTACATAATACATTTAATAAAAATTGATTTGTATTGGGTAATGTCATTAAACTTCTGCCCAATATACATTAAAAAGTTGTTATAGATAGGCGCTTAATTTGCCCCGAAGGTTTGACTGGTAGAGAATGCCTAATAAATTGTGTGTGATCTATTTGTGCATTCAACTTTTAATCAATACCATGATTTTAATATGCATTATAGTGCTTTTTTTATCTGAGTATCATTATTGTACACCACAAATAATATATACGCCTATTTTATTGCTATTATTGCTGTGATATACGACTAAAATTGTATATGCCACAGATTGGCTGAATGTAGTGAGCCATAATATTTGATAAGACCTTTTTTGAAACCTATAGATTCCGACGAATACATGATTAAGTAATTATTTTATTTTAAATTTCCTTATTGTAAAAACTCTTTAAAGATGTTTTAGTAAGTAGAGACAGATTAAAGTTGTCTCTCCCTGGCTGCAGCTGGTAACTACTTTCTCAAGCACTGGAAAGGCAACTAATGAACAAAGTTGAAAACAAAAACACAAAACAAAATGGACAACTAACTATTGGAGAACCAGTCAAAGTAAAGGACCTGCTAATACAGAATTAAATAACGGAAAACAAGAAAATGAATAAAATGCACAAAATTGAGGAAATGCTCGCTGAAAGAATTGAGCGGAGCGACAAATCCAATAATCTGATTTGTTCAGTCTGACGCGGCTGCGGGCTGTGGCTCGCGTCACGCCGAGCGGGACTCAAAGCGTTTGTGTCCGCATGAAAACCTTGAAAACCACCTATGAGCACACCTAAACCTTGTAAACCGTCTATGAGCACATTTTTCAAAAGAATTAACCCCTCTATGACGTTCACTCGTGTGGTAAAACATTTAATAATATGTCTTACTGTGTACTTATCTGATCGAAAGGAAAGGATTTTTTTTGATTTAAACTTTGGAAAGTCAAGTTTTTTTTATTTTTTTATTTTTTACTTAAGAACTTTGGAATATTATCTAGCATTTTTTCTTTTTCCAGAATTGTGAATCAATATCATTCCACCGGAAGATGTTTGTCTGAATAATGAAATATAAAATTGAATAGATCCCGCGTATCTCACAGTTTACATAAAGCCCCATCTTTAAAAGCGCCCATTTGCTATAAAATAATAATGTCTCAACTTGTCCAAGACAACAGAATTACATACAAACTAGCGCCACATTTTAAGACGGTTATTTTATTACCCAAGAAATATCTTTTCGGACAAGTTGAAATAATTTTTGGAATGAAATTTTAAGTTTTGTACATTGTTTTGTATAACAGGATTATAACATACCTAGTATGCGTCAAATAAAATTTAAGCCACTTGCTGTAGTTTATTATATTATACCTATTATAATTTCTTACTAATCTTAATCTTACTTTTATAATAATATATTATTATAAACGTGAAAGTTTGTGAATATTTCTTACTTTTTCTATGAATCTTTACAGTAATATATCTTAAAACCAGAATAACACAAGCTATTCCAAGGATGTGAATAATATATTTATAATAAAACTGTTATATAATAATAATAAGGATATACCTAAGTTAAAAAATGATCGTTTATATACGAGTATGTTTGACTCTACATTATATAAAAAATAAAAACGATATAAGTATTTCGCCATAGGCTTCATCAGTCGTTTGACATTATATTTTACGGCGAAATACCTATAACATTTTTACCTAAGTATTTTATTTCAATTAATACCTATATTTTTGCGAAAAACGATAATAAAAATATACTAATTTGAGAATACATTATATAAAACATACGCACGTTACCACGCGCCCATATACATCCAAACACCGTCAAGTGTCCTAGTCATGTGATTATTCAGTAAGTTGTTAACAAATTGTAAAACATCTTTTACAAAGTTCGCAATAAATATTGTTAAACAACAATGTATTGATTGTTATGGAAGTCCATGAATGGAGACTTTGTGGGTATTCTTACCTTCAGGTAGACACAGAGTCGCATGCCGTGATCCAATAAGAAATATACGAATAGGTAATATAAAAAACCTAGGATATATTTTTTGTAGCTGTGTTCAATGAGTGTTCGAATAATATCTGATCTACCTACTACCTACCATAGAACCTTAACGTAACAAAAGAGTAGCAGATTTGCAAAAAATAAAGCTTATGTTGACCGAATTTTCACAATTAAATAAAGGTAGGGATGTCGCTACTTTATTTACAGAAAGTAAGAATCCCATAAAAATGCCAAGCCAAGGAAAAATGTGATATGAGTCAGTCACAATGTTATTAAACTGTTTGAACCCTTTTCAGCCATTCTTACATTGTGCAGGGAGCGCTCAAATGAGCGATAATTTACGAGCGGATATAAAACAGTGGCACTTTTACGATCACTACCTTATTTCACTAATTACTAAGTCGCGCTTGCGTCGTTTTTCCACTTGTGTTTTTTTCTTCACTAATTTAGGCGAAACCTTTTCGTTTAATTTAAAAAGTTATAAGGCGCTAAGTTGTAGGTTGTTAGTAAGAACTTTCATAAGGTATTGTTTAGACTAGTTTTATGAAAATAACACAATAACACATACAAAACGGCTTTACAAAATTCTTTCCCCATAACACAGGGGATGTAGGACGGGAATCAGGAATAATAAACATGTATTATTAATTTTCTATTAAGATTTATTATAATATTTAATTTCATTGTGAAAATAAAATACGTTAATTAATGATTATGTTCCGACCAGCCGACGCTTTTGACTGTGTTTAGGTAAATTCAAGTGTTTAGCTGCTACAGCGTTTTGGATTTGTTTGCTCATTATAATATTACTCAAACAAAATTCGGCTGTCCTGCTTATTAACTTATTATTCAGAGAAGTGAAAATGTGCGTATGTTGCCACTGTAAAAAAGCATAAGAAAAAAAATTTTTCATTGTTTCTTATGTACTTAAACTTCCTATTACCTAAAATATAACCTTTTCAGCAAAATTATTTTACGAGTGTTGTTCGTGGCCCCAGCGTGGCAGTTACTATCACGCTGAGGCCGCATAGCTAAGTTGGGGATGGATGAAGGTTTTGTAGGCCGACATTTTCATCCGTAGTGGTAGTTCAGATTTGAGAACCGGGCGGAGTATCTAGCGGGCGGCCTTGTTCACATCTTCAGAGGCCATGGTGTCCACGGCCAACGATTGGTTGATTATACACCCCAGGTAATTAACAGAGCCGCCCATTATATCTGTCCCCAGAGTTTTTTAGAGTGCTCCGCGGAGACTTTCCCCTCCACGTGGAAGTGTCGGTTGCTCAGAAACGATGAGAGAGCAACCACGTGGCCAGGGGTGGCCAGGCGATTTGAGTAATTTGTAAACCAGGCCGGAGTGCTAAACACGGTCGATGGCCTTCTCGATATCGAAAAAGATCCTGACCGTAGATCGGCTTTCGCTCAACTAACTCCCCATGCTATGTCTCACGGAAGCCATAAAGAACAAAACACTACATTGTAAAAAAAAAGGTGTTCGTGTTGGTAAGTTCCTCAACAATAAGCTTTTGTACACATTTGCATAAAATAAATGTTGTTATTGTAGTTTATATTTTGAATAAAAGTGACTATCAGAAGCGAAGCGTTGCGAGAACATCATCTCGACGCGCCGCGCGACGGTTATGCATTGTCTTGGCAAATTCATTTCTTAAACGAACAATTGGGCTTTTAATTTAAGCCTTCCGGCAAGGGCAATAAGGTTGAAAGTAGTTTATGAGTTACAGAATAAGTAAATAAGGTTGCGTCTGCATTTGTTTAAAATGCAATGTTTAAAGTGAACGGGCGAGTGCTCGCTCCCGATCCGCTCCGCTAAAGCATTCAAAGTGATTCCGGATAAACTTTTTAAGGAAGAACAATGTAAAAAAGCTGGAGCTTGAGAGATTATTGGGTTCCGTATGAAATGCGATTACTTCGTCGTGAAGATTATGTAAGCTTTTGTGGTAAAAGCTACTCATATCTACGAGATCAAATACCTGTGAGAGTAAGAATTTCTGCTTTTTGAAATCAAAATAGGTACATAGAAAAAACTACTACTTACCGGTAACGTACATAATACATTTAATAAAAATTGATTTGTATTGGGTAATGTCATTAAACTTCTGCCCAATATACATTAAAAAGTTGTTATAGATAGGCGCTTAATTTGCCCCGAAGGTTTGACTGGTAGAGAATGCCTAATAAATTGTGTGTGATCTATTTGTGCATTCAACTTTTAATCAATACCATGATTTTAATATGCATTATAGTGCTTTTTTTATCTGAGTATCATTATTGTACACCACAAATAATATATACGCCTATTTTATTGCTATTATTGCTGTGATATACGACTAAAATTGTATATGCCACAGATTGGCTGAATGTAGTGAGCCATAATATTTGATAAGACCTTTTTTGAAACCTATAGATTCCGACGAATACATGATTTATTTATTTATTTATACGACCAGGACATAGATAACTATCAAAGGAACTGTTATTTGTAATACACGCCTATCAGAAATAAATGATTTGATTTAATTAGATTTTAAAAGGGACATTCAAGTCATAAGCAGTAAGGTAGATTTGTCTGGCACAATATTATAGGATATCTACTTTAAATTTAGCTAAAAGGATTCCTTGGGTTCACCGGTATATGTGCGGATCCCTGAAGGGTGTGTATGAATGCATATTTGTTGCTTATACTGTAAATATTAAAGTATATTTGGTATGCGTGAAGTGCTCACTCCGCGCGATGTTTGTGAAAGCTTTGAAATATGCAAATCACTACCGACGTATTTTCAGCACTTCTCGCAAAAGCGCAAAATCAAAAACTTAGCAAGATTTTCTAGTATTTTTCACACGAATAAAGTGGAGATCACTAGGTACAAAGATATGTTTTTTTTTTGTGAAATATTAGTATAGGTAAGTGCCTACTTTATATCAGCATCTTTAGAGGCTCCTTTAGAGTTAGGGATTGTTGGTGAAATCGGGCATAAGAGTCTTAGGTAAGTATCTTGAAAATAAAATTGACTGAAACATGAAATAAATACACAAAAGTAATTGTAAAATATGTAATAAAATAATATTGTAACAAATAATAAAAATGGCTTTAGTTGTTGAACACTTTTAAACAAAGTGTTTCCTAACTTAAACGTTAACAAGGTGTTCTAGTTTTTAACAATCTTTTGTTCTGGAAGCAGTCTGAAGCGGCGGCACAGACTGCACTATGCGCACAGAAGACACACTTCGGAATACACGATACTATGAGTATCGCTTATACGTAGCTTCGGTGGAATCGGTGCAAGAGGGACGCAGCACACAATATCTGCCATCGGGACTTTTATGAAATATGTTTCCAAGGCGGGTCGAGCTAAAGAGCTTATAGTATTTGGCTAGATAGAGAGGATACTAAATGTGGTAAATTTAACCGGTATAGTGGGAGCGATCAATGCTGTTAAACAATATTGTGTTGATAGATCCCATTCATGAATTTTGTAGATTTGCTTGCCACAAGGTGGATACAAAGTCACATGCTGTACTCCATCCAATAACAAATAAATAAGTGCTTTTAACCTTCTTTCTGGTCAAAATAGCGAACAATATTCCCGGCATTCTGAATCACAGCAAATAAGTTGTTTATACCGCAATACTTTTATTAAAAATCATTTAAATAATCATGGTCCAGGCAGCCAGAATTTCACATTAGATCTCAGCTCCTAAAGTGGGCCCATTTCTTAACAAAAGTTTAGTGACGCGATATGTGCTGGCATCCAAAGCTTCAATATCTCCCTAGTTATCAAGTTTTCGGCTGAAATTTTTGTATAGAAGTTTAGTGTCGAAATATGTGTCGGAGATTAAGCAGATTAGCACCTTCAAATTACGTACTAACCGGATGTCAGGCTGGGCACACTTGTCATTATTCATTTTGTTCTTTTATTCTTTACCTTTTTTATAGTTGTATATGTCCTAAGTAAGCTGTTCCGTACGTATAACCTACTCTATGGTTAAGGGGTAGAAAAATTAACTTTGCCATAAAGTTAATGAAGTAAATTGAGTAAGAAAGTTGAGATACCTTATTTTGCGTAGTGGTTTTAAAATAATTTTAAATGGGTAATGGCTAAGTTAGTCGTAGTTTGATGCGGTTTTACCGGTGCCTAGCAGTTTGCAATCAAGTTATTTTTAGTAATTACCGCATGCATTAGTGTGGGGTTTACTGTTTAGACCAGCAGGGTGATTACGCGTCTTAAGTTCGCTCGCACGCCAATCGTTATGACGTAATTTTCTAAGATTTTTTGGAGCCATTGTTAAGAAGCCAAGCTTGATCTACGTCAGGATGACGTCATAACGATTGGCGTGCGAGCGAACTTAAGACGCGTAATAACCATGCAGGGCAGGTCTTTCTCTCATTGTTTGTCTTTCAATATGTCGTTATTGGTTCTCATATAATTGACATGTCTTTGCTAAAACACAAAAACTCAATGGCGGAAAGGAACTTATCTCTGATGATTATTACTTCTCACCAGTGACTTAATTTACGAGTGGTAGGAGGCACTCGTATTGATATCATAGGTATGATATTTTAGTAACCCAATGAGTTTCAAAAATACGAACTTTAGAAATCCATGACAATTTTGACATTTCAGTGATATTTAGTCATCCGCTGATATTCAAAAATCGCACCCCTGGCACAGAAGAAAATATAATTATACAAGCACCATAGAGCCAATAATTTTTAAAACAAAATAAATTCTTAGCAGTATGTACTGGTCGGAAAATTGAGGGTAAATGATATGTAAATTGGGAAAAATCAAGACGACTCCGAAAAAGTTCTCCAACCCCCCTTGGTTGTTGGATATTGTTTTTTTATGATTAGTGACTAAAATATGCATTCTATTCAAAAAAGTCAAATGTAGAAGTTGTAGTTAATTAAAATATATACAACTTTTATGTTGAGCCATTTTTAACATTTTCCCAAAATTATCGAGAAAAACTAATAACAGTTTTTTTTCGTTTTTAATTTTTTATTGACTGTTTTTTTATTGTTATTTAACGTGGTAAAACATTTTTTTTATAATGATTTTACCAAGTTACATAAAAAAATGGGGGAGATAAAAATTCAAAACGAACTAAATAGGTTTTTAACGGTTTATTCTCGATTCTTTTAAGGGTAGGCATGTTATAAAAATAACAAAACAAAAATTACTGTAAAAATCATTCCAAAAGACCCGAGGACCACCACTCAAACAAAAAATAAATAAATAAATACCGGATCATCACTATAGTGCAGAGAACACATTAAGCTGTCGGTCCCAGTTTCACTATAACCACTTGTAAAACTGTTTATCGTGACGAGCTAGCCACTTGTTCGGTGTAAGCATACTCAGACGGTTCGGCTATGACGAGGTGGGATTGAAACCCCTCCGCTGGGTACCCTGAGGCCGTCTAGGCGGTCTCGGGCGCCGTAAGGCATAATGATGATATTAATTAATTTTATTATTACAGTTATTTTAACATATATATATATATATCATCACGGGTGCCTTACGGCGCCCGAGACCGCCTAGACGGCCCCAGGGTACCCAGCGAAGGGGTTTTAATCCCACCTCGTTGTAGCCGATGGTATGAGTCTACACCGAACAAGTGGCTAGCTCGTCGCGATGTTTTGGATAGACTCAATAACCCATCTATAAACAGTTTCACAAGTTGGTATAGTGAAACCGGGACCGACAGCTTAACGTGCTCTCCGAGGCACTATAGTGGCGTTGTCAAACAAATGTACATAAATTTTTTAATTAAAAATTCATTGGTACACACCGGGATTCGAACCAGGGACCTAAGCGTTTTTAAGTCCAAGGTCTAACCAACTAGGCCACCACATATATACACCATATATATTTTAACATATACCTAGAAATATTTCGATAATGTTAACCCTTTTTGAAAAATGGTTATTACTATCGAAATATATATTATAATAAATTCTGCAAGTGATATCCTAAAAAAAAATCCACGATATAACAAACACAACAGTATAAGTACATAGTTACACAGACGGACTAAGTGCTTAGATTTTAACAGAAGATTTTAGAGCTGTTTTTATTGTGGCTTAAACAATGTATGTTTGGATTTTCAGGGAGTTTTTATTTCCACATTGCCGGTAGTGTTGTGTGCAGATGCAGTAGTGATGAATACAGGCGCAGTCGGGGCGGGCAGTCTGTCTAACAGCAAAACCACGTCCTTGCTCCACACGAGCGGTTCTTTGGATGGGAAGGGTGGCCACAGTTTACGTCTAGGAAAACATTATTTTATGCTTCTTTCATAAAATTATTTATAGACTATAGGTAATCTAAAATGACAGCTTAAACTTCACAATAAGATACTTATAATAATATCTAACTAAACTACAAATTTTATTTGTGATTTACGAAAAATAGCTTATTCGGTCATCCAAGAGTTCACGAAATGTCATTCCAGGGCATAAAATTAGGTTTTTGTCCAAAATTTATTCTTATAATTTACGCCTCGTTTGCCACCTCTATGCTAAATAAATATTATTTAATATAATATAATAATTATTATTTTGTCCAAAATATTTTTACTCTCATTATCATCTACAAAAATAAATATAAAGATTTTTAGATCTTTTGTGTTTAATAAAATATTAAAAATTAAGTTTTTTTTGGATGTGACGCATAATCAAAACATTTTAATATCCTCGTTGTCTTGTACGTATGCTGATAACTGTTGAGGAGTTTCTTATGTTATATTTGGAACCAAACATTATATCGGATGAGTACAGTAACAAAAAATATAGTAGTTTTAGATGTTGCTTCAATAATGTTGGCAAAAGTAACTGATGATAGAAAGTTATTTTATACCCATTACTGACTAAGAAAAGAAAAACTTTTAAATAGGTGTGACGACAATGTAGAAGATGGAAAGACGAACTAAGGGAAACAAGCGGTATCACATGGCCAAGATTAGCTCAGGATAAAAAGATATGGAAAATGCTGGAGGAGGCCTTCGTCGAAGGACCTACTGATATTTGTTATTAAATTCACCAATGTTTTTTTTAATTTAATTTGTAACTTCATTGTGTATTTTAATTATCAGTAAATAAAGGTTAATATAATAATGTTATTTAAAAATGAATAACTTTTTATTGCAACATATTATTTAACTTACCCCAAAAAATTAATTGTACCAAAACCTTAAACTGTGGTTACCGTTAGAATTCATTACCGTCAGTGTGGAACACCGCTCTAATGGGGGTTAAGGAGGCTGCACTCGGGCTCCGGCGAACGCCTGAGACGCATCGAATACTTCACTACACCCATTACTTCATTAACTACAACTACTTACTATATCTGATGTAAGATTACTTTATATCTATAACATATATGTGAACGGGGATTAGAACTGAAGGCAATTCTAAGCCACAGTTGTAATATTAGAAAGATATTCTTTCTACTATGTCAATTGTCTATTAACGACATATTAATAACAAAATTTGATACAGAAATATGTAACCATAATCATAAATCATTTATTTGTGAACAAAAGAAAATGTACAAGTACAGATGTTATAATTGGCGGTCGCTTTTGTTCTAGCTTACGGTATACAAATATTAGGTAAGCACACAATGTATACAATTACACGGTAGGTACACAGCTTATACTATTACTATTACACAATTTATACTATTAGGTATGTACACAATTTAGATAATTACACAGTAGGTACACAATTTATAATATTAGGTGGTTACACAATTTATACAATTACACGGTAGGTACACAGCTTATACTATTACTATTACACAATTTATACTATTAGGTATGTACACAATTTAGATAATTACACAGTAGGTACACAATTTAGACAATTATACAGTAGGTACACAATTTATAATATTAGGTGGGTACACAATTTATACAATTACACGGTAGCTACACAGCTTATACTATTAACTATTTGTACACAATTTATACTATTAGGTAGGTACACAATTTCGACAATTACACAGTAGGTACACAATTTATACTATTACACAGTAGGTACAGAATTTATATTATTAGGTAGGTACACAATTTAGACAATTACACGAGTACTAGAATGGAAACAACGATACTTATACATACATATTATTTTGACGTTGTATCCGGAGGTCGTGGGTTCGACTCCTGCTACCCATCGTAAAAAATATTAGTACGTTATTCTGTACAGTTTGTCTTGGTGTTTATAAAACATAATATATATTATTATCGTTATTTCTGGTACACATAGTACAAGCCTAGAGCTTAGGTAATGACCAGGGCCAGTATGTGTGTTATGTCCTTTATATTATTATTAAATAAATATTTATATACGAGGTGGCCGAGTTGGTTAGACCTTGGACTTAAAAACACTAAGGTCCCTGGTTCGAATCCTGGTGTGTACCAATGAGTTTTTAATTAAAAAAATTATGTACATTTGTTTGACAACACCACTATAGTGCATCGGAGAGCACGTTAAGCTGTCGGTCCCGGTTTCACTATACCAACCTGTGAAACTGTTTATAGATGGGTTATTGAGTCTATTCAAAAACATCGCGACGAGCTAGTCACTTGTTCGGTGTAGACTTATACCATCGGCAACGACGGGGTCAGATTAAAACCCCTCCGCTGGGTACTCTGGGGCCGTCTAGGCGGTCTCGGGCGCCGTAAGGCACCTGCGATGATATATCTATACTAGTATAATATAATATATTATGTAATAATAATATATATATATATATATATATATCTTCACGGGTAAATGAATAACATTTTCATTGCAACATATTATTTAACTTACCCCAAAAAAATAATTGTACTAAAACCTTAATAAACTGTGGTTACCGTTAGAATTCATTACCGTCAGTGTGGAACACCGCTCTAATGGGGGTTAAGGAGGCTGCACTCGGGCTCCGGCGAACGCCTGAGACGCATCGATTACTTCACTACACCCATTACTTCATTAACTACAACTACTTACTATATCCGATGTAAGATTACTTTATATCTATAACATATATGTGGATGGGGATTAGAATTGAAGGCAATTCTAAGCCACAGTTGTAATATTAGAAAGATATTCTTTCTACTACTCGTATGTCAATTGTCTATTAACGACATATTAATAACAAAATTTGATACAGAAATATGTAACCATAATCATAAATCATTTATTTGTGAACAAAAGAAAATGTACAAGTACAGATGTTATAATTGGCGGTCGCTTTTGTTCTAGCTTACGGTATACAAATATTAGGTAGGTACACAATGTATACAATTACACGGTAGGTACACAGCTTATACTATTACTATTACACAATTTATACTATTAGGTATGTACACAATTTAGATAATTACACAGTAGGTACACAATTTATAATATTAGGTGGTTACACAATTTATACAATTACACGGTAGGTACACAGCTTATACTATTACTATTACACAATTTATACTATTAGGTATGTACACAATTTAGATAATTACACAGTAGGTACACAATTTAGACAATTATACAGTAGGTACACAATTTATAATATTAGGTGGGTACACAATTTATACAATTACACGGTAGCTACACAGCTTATACTATTAACTATTTGTACACAATTTATACTATTAGGTAGGTACACAATTTCGACAATTACACAGTAGGTACACAATTTATACTATTACACAGTAGGTACAGAATTTATATTATTAGGTAGGTACACAATTTAGACAATTACACGAGTACTAGAATGGAAACAACGATACTTATACATACATATTATTTTGACGTTGTATCCGGAGGTCGTGGGTTCGACTCCTGCTACCCATCGTAAAAAATATTAGTACGTTATTCTGTACAGTTTGTCTTGGTGTTTATAAAACATAATATATATTATTATCGTTATTTCTGGTACACATAGTACAAGCCTAGAGCTTAGGTAATGACCAGGGCCAGTATGTGTGTTATGTCCTTTATATTATTATTAAATAAATATTTATATACGAGGTGGCCGAGTTGGTTAGACCTTGGACTTAAAAACACTAAGGTCCCTGGTTCGAATCCTGGTGTGTACCAATGAGTTTTTAATTAAAAAAATTATGTACATTTGTTTGACAACACCACTATAGTGCATCGGAGAGCACGTTAAGCTGTCGGTCCCGGTTTCACTATACCAACCTGTGAAACTGTTTATAGATGGGTTATTGAGTCTATTCAAAAACATCGCGACGAGCTAGTCACTTGTTCGGTGTAGACTTATACCATCGGCAACGACGGGGTCAGATTAAAACCCCTCCGCTGGGTACTCTGGGGCCGTCTAGGCGGTCTCGGGCGCCGTAAGGCACCTGCGATGATATATCTATACTAGTATAATATAATATATTATGTAATAATAATATATATATATATATATATATATCTTCACGGGTAAATGAATAACATTTTCATTGCAACATATTATTTAACTTACCCCAAAAAAATAATTGTACTAAAACCTTAATAAACTGTGGTTACCGTTAGAATTCATTACCGTCAGTGTGGAACACCGCTCTAATGGGGGTTAAGGAGGCTGCACTCGGGCTCCGGCGAACGCCTGAGACGCATCGATTACTTCACTACACCCATTACTTCATTAACTACAACTACTTACTATATCCGATGTAAGATTACTTTATATCTATAACATATATGTGGATGGGGATTAGAATTGAAGGCAATTCTAAGCCACAGTTGTAATATTAGAAAGATATTCTTTCTACTACTCGTATGTCAATTGTCTATTAACGACATATTAATAACAAAATTTGATACAGAAATATGTAACCATAATCATAAATCATTTATTTGTGAACAAAAGAAAATGTACAAGTACAGATGTTATAATTGGCGGTCGCTTTTGTTCTAGCTTACGGTATACAAATATTAGGTAGGTACACAATGTATACAATTACACGGTAGGTACACAGCTTATACTATTACTATTACACAATTTATACTATTAGGTATGTACACAATTTAGATAATTACACAGTAGGTACACAATTTATAATATTAGGTGGTTACACAATTTATACAATTACACGGTAGGTACACAGCTTATACTATTACTATTACACAATTTATACTATTAGGTATGTACACAATTTAGATAATTACACAGTAGGTACACAATTTAGACAATTACACGGTAGCTACACAGCTTATACTATTAACTATTTGTACACAATTTATACTATTAGGTAGGTACACAATTTCGACAATTACACAGTAGGTACACAATTTATACTATTACACAGTAGGTACAGAATTTATATTATTAGGTAGGTACACAATTTAGACAATTACACGAGTACTAGAATGGAAACAACGATACTTATACATACATATTATTTTGACGTTGTATCCGGAGGTCGTGGGTTCGACTCCTGCTACCCATCGTAAAAAATATTAGTACGTTATTCTGTACAGTTTGTCTTGGTGTTTATAAAACATAATATATATTATTATCGTTATTTCTGGTACACATAGTACAAGCCTAGAGCTTAGGTAATGACCAGGGCCAGTATGTGTGTTATGTCCTTTATATTATTATTAAATAAATATTTATATACGAGGTGGCCGAGTTGGTTAGACCTTGGACTTAAAAACACTAAGGTCCCTGGTTCGAATCCTGGTGTGTACCAATGAGTTTTTAATTAAAAAAATTATGTACATTTGTTTGACAACACCACTATAGTGCATCGGAGAGCACGTTAAGCTGTCGGTCCCGGTTTCACTATACCAACCTGTGAAACTGTTTATAGATGGGTTATTGAGTCTATTCAAAAACATCGCGACGAGCTAGTCACTTGTTCGGTGTAGACTTATACCATCGGCAACGACGGGGTCAGATTAAAACCCCTCCGCTGGGTACTCTGGGGCCGTCTAGGCGGTCTCGGGCGCCGTAAGGCACCTGCGATGATATATCTATACTAGTATAATATAATATATTATGTAATAATAATATATATATATATATATATATCTTCACGGGTAAATGAATAACATTTTCATTGCAACATATTATTTAACTTACCCCAAAAAAATAATTGTACTAAAACCTTAATAAACTGTGGTTACCGTTAGAATTCATTACCGTCAGTGTGGAACACCGCTCTAATGGGGGTTAAGGAGGCTGCACTCGGGCTCCGGCGAACGCCTGAGACGCATCGATTACTTCACTACACCCATTACTTCATTAACTACAACTACTTACTATATCCGATGTAAGATTACTTTATATCTATAACATATATGTGGATGGGGATTAGAATTGAAGGCAATTCTAAGCCACAGTTGTAATATTAGAAAGATATTCTTTCTACTACTCGTATGTCAATTGTCTATTAACGACATATTAATAACAAAATTTGATACAGAAATATGTAACCATAATCATAAATCATTTATTTGTGAACAAAAGAAAATGTACAAGTACAGATGTTATAATTGGCGGTCGCTTTTGTTCTAGCTTACGGTATACAAATATTAGGTAAGCACACAATGTATACAATTACACGGTAGGTACACAGCTTATACTATTACTATTACACAATTTATACTATTAGGTATGTACACAATTTAGATAATTACACAGTAGGTACACAATTTAGACAATTATACAGTAGGTACACAATTTATACTATTATATACACAGTAGGTACACAATTTATAATATTAGGTGGGTACACAATTTATACAATTACACGGTAGGTACACAGCTTATACTATTAACTATTTGTACACAATTTATACTATTAGGTAGGTACACAATTTCGACAATTACACAGTAGGTACACAATTTATACTATTACACAGTAGGTACAGAATTTATATTATTAGGTAGGTACACAATTTAGACAATTACACGTGTACTAGAATGGAAACAACGATACTTATACATACATATTATTTTGACGTTGTATCCGGAGGTCGTGGGTTCGACTCCTGCTACCCATCGTAAAAAATATTAGTACGTTATTCTGTACAGTTTGTCTTGGTGTTTATAAAACATAATATAAATATATTATTATCGTACAAGTACAGATGTTATAATTGGCGGTCGCTTTTGTTCTAGCTTACGGTATACAAATATTAGGTAAGCACACAATGTATACAATTACACGGTAGGTACACAGCTTATACTATTACTATTACACAATTTATACTATTAGGTATGTACACAATTTAGATAATTACACAATAGGTACACAATTTAGACAATTATACAGTAGGTAGACAATTTATACTATTAGGTAGGTACACAATTTATACAATTACACAGTAGGTACACAGCTTATACTATTACTATTACATAATTTATACTATTAGGTACACAATTTAGATAATTACACAGTAGGTACGCAAATTAGACAATTATACAGTATGTACCAACTTTTGAAAGAGCGAGATGATGGTGAGGCTGAGTTATTGAACATCAATGGCAAAGTTAAGGAGTTGAAAAAAGAGCTGAGTGAACTCCACACCCATCATAAGGATGTATGTAGTGAACGGGACCAGGTACAGGAGCAGCTCTCCGCTGTTGGCCTGTACAGTGACTACTATGTGCAGGCATTAGATCGGATCAGGCATTTAGAGTTGCAGCTCAATGAAGCTCTTAGGACTATTGAAAAGTTTGAAGAGGAGAAGGAGAGGTGCCAATGTGAACAAACATTATGTTTATATGATGAGTTGGTAGACAAAGACTTAAAAGTGAATAATGTAGTTTCAATCAATAGTGGTTATTTTAGCAATAGGAAATACATTAAGCTTTTAAAATTTATTAAAAAATATAAAAATAAGTTAAATAATAGTTATATTAGGTCTAGGAATATATCAATAAAAGCAGACTGCCGTAGGCTCATGTTGGAAGCTAGACAAAATAGTGAATATATAAGTAATTTACAGCATCAATATGATAGTGATTCAATTAAGTCAAAAACTGAAATTAATAACTTGCATTTATGTCTCTCTGACTTGACAGAAAAATACCGATTATCACAGAATGACCTTACAGAACAGATTAAGAATATGGATGAGATTCTTCAATTGAGCAAATATAATGCAGAGAGATTTGACTCATTTGTAAATAAAAATTGTTGCTCCTGCGAAAACCAAGTTAATTTATCGGATACCGGATCTTCAATATCATATTCCAGCGTGGCTCTTCCAAAGGCCATCACTAACAATACCCTACTCCTCACAGACAGTATTGGTATTGGAATGGGCGAAATTTTTAATTATCATTTAAATCATTCTGTGACCAACTATTGTATGCCAAGTAATAGTTTTAAAAATATAGTAAAATCCATTTCCTCCAAATTTTATAATTCATATAGTAATGTAGTTATTATGGTAGAAAATGGATTGAACACAAGCAAGGGTGACTTGTTGGATAGTGTGGATATTTTGTCACAACTTGGAGTAAGGAATGTTACATTGTGTCCACATCTCAGAATAAACATATACATTATTTAAATAATTGTATCTATAATATGACATGTTATAATAATTTGTTTACTTTATTTGATATTAACAAATTTGTTAAAAATATTTATATGACCCAGGATAGCTTTAAACTACCTATGAAGGTACAAAAAAGTATTGCTACATTGGTAGCTAATAATATATTATTAAGTATTGACTCCACATCATCATTTAGTAGTAGTACTAATAATGTTGTGGTACAACCATGTTTAAACTTTTAGATGTGACAATAGAGAAGGTTAATAGTAAACTTACTTTAGTACACCAAAATATTCAAAGCTTCTCTAGCAAAGTTCTCAATATAGAATTATTAATTGAAAAATATAATTTAGATTTGATGTGTTTTACAGAATCCTGGCTAAAAGCAGAGAAAATGTGTTTTAATATAAATAACTTTGTAATTGCTAGTTTTTTCAATAGGAACTCCTGTGAGGGAGGTGGAACTATTATTTTAATTAGAGATACACTAAAATGCAAAGAGTGGAAGGATATTGTAAAACTATCAGTTGAACGTGTTTGTGAGATCTCATGTGCAGAGATGGATACTTATATTATTCTATGCATATACAGACCCCCCGCTTCTGCTTTACATACTTTTATTAATATAATGGAGGATGTTTTATCAAAAATTTATGACTTAAATAAACAAATTTTTATATGTGGGGATTTCAATATAGATATTTTAATAAATAACAGCGACAAACAAAAACTTATTTCATTGTTTAACTCTTTTAACTTAAATAATATATTCATGGAACCAACTAGGATTACTTCAACTAGCCGGACTTGTATTGATAATGTAATTACTAACTCTCTTAAGTAACTCTGTTATTACTGGGGTGCCATCTGACCATAAATGTTTGTTAGTTAGCTTTCAGTCACAAACTAAACCAATAAATAAAATTATTAGGTTAGCCCTTAACAGATAATAAACTTAATAATTTTAATGAAAATATAATAAGTGAAATGTCCAGCTTCATATATAATATTAATCAACCTAATATCACATACTCCAATCTACATAAAATAATAAATCAAGAATTTAATAAAGTATGTCAAATAAAAAGAAAATTACTGACAAATTAAATTTTGCTACTTAGGCAACTAAAGGCATTAGAATAAGTAGGGATACACTATATGATCTATATGACAAAAGATCATATACTTCTGATCAAAATTTCCATAATTATGTTAGGAATTATTCAAAATTGTTTAAGAAAGTTTGTATTACAGCTAAATCTATTTACATTGGATCCAAAATCAAACAATCAGATAATAAATCTAAGTGTGTATGGAAAATGATAAATACTGAAACCGGTAAAAATATAATCAGGCAAAATACAATTTCAATTAGACAAAACGGAGTTATGTTATCAAATAAAAAACAAGTTGCTGAGTTATTCGAGGAATTCTTTACTAATATCCCATTACAAATTACGAACTGTATTAAATCATCAGCTAGTACTGCTAATGATTTTTTAAAACGATATATTAAAATACCAATTATATCTAATTTTAATTTTAAATATGTCACTAATGAGGATATACTAAAACACTTAAAAATGTTAAATAAAAAGAAAACTGAAGATTTATAGGGGCTATCTGTCAAAGCTATCGAAGCAATCATTCATACTATAGGACCGGTACTCGCTGATACTTTTAATGGGTGTGTTAATGAAGGAATTTTTCCCGACCTTATGAAGAATAGTAAAATAGTTCCCATATTCAAGTCCGGCTGTAAGACAGATCCAAATAATTATCGTCCTGTTTCTGTCCTGCCAGCCTTAAGTAATATATTCGAAAAAATAATTCTTGGTCAGCTGTTAAGTCATTTTAATACTCATAAATTGTTACATGATCAACAATACGGGTTCACAAAAGGTAGAAACACAACAAATACTGAAATAATTGACGCCTGGGAAAACTCCCAGGATCTCGTTGGCGTTTTCTGTGATCTGTCTAAAGCGTTTGATTGTGTTGACCATCAAACTTTGTTAGACAAGCTGGAATTTTATGGCATTCGCGATTTAGCTTTAAATCTAATAAAGTCCTACCTTTCTAATAGAACTCAAGGTGTTAATATTGATGGTTGTGTATCCGACGGAACCATTGTAAAGATGGGTGTCCCCCAGGGCTCAATTTTAGGCCCGTTCCTGTTCCTAGTATACATCAATGATCTTCCACATATGGTACAGGAGACGGCGCAGATAGTGCTATTTGCTGATGATACATCCATACTGTTTAAAGTTAGTAGGAAAGATAATATATTATCGGCAGCAAATGACACTCTGGAAATGGTTTCAAAATGGTTCACGGCAAATAATTTAGTTTTAAATGCAAAGAAGACTAAGTGCCTGAAATTTACGTTGCCTAATGTATCAAATATCAATGCCACAGTGAAGATAGGTGGCACTGATCTGGAATTTGTCGACTCCACTGTGTTTTTAGGGATCACAGTTGATTCCAAACTACAGTGGAAAGCTCACATCAATACTTTATCCAACAGATTGAGCTCTGCTGCATTTGCAGTCAGAAAAATTAGACAATTAACTGATGTTGCAACAGCCAGACTAGTGTACTTCGCCTATTTTCACAGTATAATGACATATGGTCTTATAATGTGGGGATCTGCGGCAGATATTGATACAATATTTATTCTACAGAAGAGGGCCATTCGGGCAATATATAACATAAAAGCTCGTGACTCTCTTCGAGAAATCTTTCCTATAATTGATGTATTGACACTACCATCTCAATATATTTATGAGAATTTATTGTACGTAAGGAAAAACTTAAATATGTTTAGTAAAAATAGCGATAGACATAATTTAAACTTAAGTAACATAGATAAAATCGATATACCAAAGTTTAGACTGCAAAAAACGAATAAATGTTTCGTCATTAACAGTATAAGGTTATTTAATAAATTACCTAAAAGCATTATAGAACTGAGTGAAATAAAGTTTAAGAATTGTATAAAACACATTTTAATCAATAAGGCTTACTATAGCGTAAAAGACTATTTTAACGATAAAGACATTTGGAACCGTCCTGATATGCAATTGAGGTCTCGCAACTAGTGAATAAATTACTTATTTATTAGAATTATATTTGTAGAATAAACATTAGCTTAGTAGTGTCCGATATTGTAATAATTTAATATTACATAATTTATTTTTATTACATTATGTAAATTTTGTCTTTAGATAAGGTAATCACTGATGATTACCTGCTTATTTATACTTAATTTATACTACAGTACTGTGTAGTTCTGTACATTGGTACAGTAACAAATAATCTGCCATAGGGTGTTTTGCGCATGCTGATCGGTGGGGTGCATTTTGAGTATGCTACTATATATATATATATATATATGCTATATATCATAAGCAAATCAATGGCTGTGCTCCTCTTTTAGTTTGTGTGAAGCACTAGAGTTTTTTACTTGCTGGTTTCTTTTTCTCCGGGGTGGTTTTCCACTGAGGGGATCGACTTTACAGTTAGTATACCCGCCCTTAAAAATACCGATCCTTATACCTTTACTTATATATATATATATATGTGATTGGTTACTAACCTTTTATTTAGAATAAATATTTAAGGCGTGGATATGGTCGGTGATGTTGGTCGCCTTGGTGGCTCCCTTGTATGGCAGATAATGATTGACAGTGTGCGAGACGCCGGTTGGAGGAAGAGGGCCGATCACCGTTTTTTGCTGTCGGTGGCCGATGAGTTCAATGAAACTTCATTTCTTCAGTAATTTTCCATCGGGCAATGTTCGGGCAGCGTTTCTTCATAGTCCCATTTCAGGGGACCCGGGACCAAGCCTCAGGAGTGTACTTCTCGTACCGGATTGTCGAATTGAACTAACTTTTTCCCGAGACTTGGTGCCTGTTATATTGTCGACCCGCGCACGCAATCGACTGTGTTTCGCTACTTGCGAAAGTGGGCGGGGCGACAACATTTTTTGGCTACCGCGCAAAACATTACCCTAATGGGAACCATTTATTTTAATATTTAAAAATCCTAAAACTAACACATTATAATACACGGAATAATAAACAACAGAATACAAAAATAATACACAAAACGGAATACAAATCTAACACAAACAAATAAAAAGGAAAACAAATTTATAATATTAAGCCTAGTACACCAATAATAAAGTCTTAAATACTACTATAAAAACAATTGATTAATAAAACTTTATATGAACAAATCTATAGGCTTAATACTAAATAACTCGTATTTCCATGCGTTTATCGGCTGTCCCGTACATCCTCCCGCCGCACATCGATGTCGCGACGATTCGGTGTGGTAATCTTCGGTGCAGGGACGGCCGGTTCAGACACAGCTGGTTCAGTGACGGCTGGTTCAGGGACGACTGCTCCGGGGACGGCTGGCTCGGTAGGCAGCATCAGCGGCTTCATGGCGGGTCGACGCAGAGTACCCAACCTCGAGGCGCGGCGTCTCGGCTGACTTCGACGGGGCCCGGGCTTCCACAACTGCCATCCGCAATGTAGACGACGCCTCCAATCTCGATGTTGACGTCGCTGCCGTGGATCTCCCGCCGGTACCGCAGCTCGGGTTGGTGCTCGCGGATCCATCTGCGCCAGAAGGGGTCTGCCAGCCGCTGTGATGTGCGCCAGTAGGCTCGTCCGGTTCGGTGTGGAGAAAAGGCCGGTTCTGCTCAGGGGGCCTTCCGCACGGTGTAGGTACTCGCTCCTACTCTGCATGCAGCACGGTCGGTCGGTAGAGCGTCTTCCTCGTTCTCCGTGCAGAAAGCCCGGCGGCTCACGGTCCTTTTTCTCCGGTTACTGCCTCGGAGCTGGCGTGATGTAGAGCTCGATGATGAGCTGCGTCACCCGATGTCGGTCGTCCAGTACAGGTGGGCTCTTCACACGTTCGGTGATGTCGACGGCTGTCGCTATGCGTGGCCGCAGCCGGATGAGGCCATCCACTTGTACGGCGAGTGCTCGTTGTCGGCTGTGGGTTGACGCGGCTCCGACGTCGCGTAGGCTCCGGAGGTCTTCGGCGAAGGCTGCTTCCTGGCTGGTCTTGATCAGGAGTCGTTCTGCGCGGTGTAGGTACTCGTTCCCAACGAAGTTCGGTGCGGTCTTCGCCTCCAACTCGTAGAACGTCTTCCTCGTTCTCCGCGCAGAGTGGCGCCAGTCAGGATCCTTTTCGTTGTTCCGCTGGTAGAGGGTCTTCATCTTCACCGCTCGACGTAGCCCGATGATATAATCTATCACCCTTGCGGTTGTCCGTAGAAGATTCTCCCATCTCGAGAATCTTGAAGCGTCGGGTGGGCTTTCGGCGATGTTCGTGGTCGCTGCGGTGACGACGTTGATTTTCTCCTCTCCAGTTGGTTTGGGCATCGTAGGCTGCTCCGTAGGCCAAAGGTGTTGGTGTTGGCGGAGAAATTCGGGAGCCTTGTTCAGCCTTTGATGCGGGTTTCGCGGCACATCCAAGTTGAAGGCGAGTCTGTCGTCAGTAGGTCTCCAGATCAAACTCAGGACCCTCTCGGCTTTGGTGCCGTCGCTGATGTTGACAGCATGTGGCGGCGTAGCGTCGTAGCTGAGGGCCTTGAGGACGGCTGGTTCGTTGGAGGCCCACTGTCGCAATTCAAAGTGGCCTCGCCGATGAATGTCTCGAACCTCGGTGGCGATTCTGATCGCATCTACTTTGTTCCGGAATTTTGCTGCATCCGGATGAGAGGTCTCGTACTTTGATGCGTTGAGATCCTTGACGTAGATAGCTGTGGTTGGTGAGCTGGTCGCGCCGAATATCAGTGATGTCATTCTGAATTCTTCTGGCGGTTTGTTGTCGCGACGGCTCCCTCGCCATAGATATCTCAATGCGTTGCGATCTTCAGCTTTAATCTTGATCTGCATGAACATCTCTGTAATGTCGGCGGATACGGCGACTCGATGTTCCCGGAATCTCATCATAACTCCCGGTAGTGACTGTAGGAGGTCCGGTCCGGTGAGCAGTTGATCATTGAGAGATGTTCCTCCGCTTTTGGCAGCTGCGTCGTGCACGATCCGTATTTTGTTTGGTTTCATCGGGTTGAAGACAGCGAAGTGAGGTAAATACCATATTTTTCCGGCTTTATCGGATGGTGATGCAGGCTCAGCGTAGCCCTTGTAGAGGAGAGAGTTCATTTGTTCTTCATATTTAGTCTTGAGCTGCGGGTTTTTATCAAGCTTCTTCTCAATATTGTGTAAACGGCGACGGGCGTTCTCGTAGCTATTTGGAAGTGCTACGACGTGACTATGTTTCCATAGTAGCGGTGTCTCGTAGCAGCCGTCATCCGTTTGGCTCGTGCCCGTAGTCAGCGTTTTCATCGCTTTCTCCTCTAGGTCGGTCTGCGGTAGCTTCGGTGTGATGGTGAGGGACTCGAGGGCGAAGTATCTCTTCATCTGTTCATCCATTTGGTGATCTTCAGGCGACAAGTGGTGGATGAAGTGGACCTGCTGTCCGGTGGTGCGTGTTCGGGTCCCGTGTAGCACCCATCCGAGCGGTGTCATCGAGGCCACAGGTTGGTGCGATTTCCCTTTTCTGGTTTCGGTGGCCAGGAGCAGATTCCAATTATCTTGGCCGATCAGCACCCGAGGATGAGCTTCTTCGTATCTCAGGCTGTCTTCTATCCCGGTGAGATGTTCGCAGTCTTTCAAGTCTTCATCGGCGATTGATTGCGCCGATATTTTCAAGTTAGCCATCGTCCGTGCGCTGATTTCGTAGTCGCTCGTAGCGCCGCGTAGCGTGATGTTAACACGTCGTGACGTCAGCGCAGGTATCTTTGTGTTAGCGATGGCTTCAATACATAGCGACTCCTCCGGTCCGTTGGCTCCAATCTGGCGGGCTAATTCGCTGTCTACGAGCGTTATCGTAGATCCGTCGTCTAGCAGTGCGAAAGTCTTTATTTCTCCCGCCGGTCCGGAAACGTAGATTGGTACTATCTTCAGATATGTTCTGAGGCGATGTGGCGTCCAAGTTGAAGCGACGGTTTCTTTTCTTTGCTCTGTTCTCGGAGCATAGTGAAGGAGGCTGTGATGTGTTCTGAGGCATCCGTCTACGCCGCATTTTTGTCTTCGACAAAAGTGCCTTGAATTCCGCGGGCGTAGACATCCGAAGCATAGTCGATGTTCCTTTGTAACGTCCCATCGGTCATCGCTGTTCAGGCCAATGAAAGTTGAACAACCGCTCATTCTGTGGTTGCCCTTACATACGGGGCATCTGGACTGCGCTGTTTCTATCGTCGGGGCTGTGGCGTTGTCCATAGGAGCTGGCTGTTGCTTGTGGTTGCAAAGGTTCGTGGCTTCAGTGATTTTGTGAGTTCTCTGCATGGCGCGTCTTGAGGTTGCGATGCCTTCTGCTGGGATTATTTCTGGTTTTGCAAATGGTGAGCTTAATTCTGCTTCTCTTTGCAAAAAATGTGCCATGGTCATGATGTCTGCCTTTGACTGCTGGGTTGCTGAGAAGTCGTACCAGCGGTACGTTTGGGCTGGCGTCAGTTTCTCGACCATGTTTGTCAGGAGCTCCGGTGTCAGTAGATACGAGAGGCATTTGAGAGAGCGTAGGGTGGCTACGACGTTCGCTAGGCGGCTCGCGGCTATCCCGATGTCCTTCGGCTGATCTGTGAGGCGTGGTAGGGCCCTCAGACGTTCTATGTACGTCTGTGCGATGGCATCGGGGCGCCCGAATCTTGTTTCCAGACGTCGTATTATTTCGTTCGTTGGCACTCCATATTCCAACAGGCTCTCGACTGCTTCCTTGGCTCGTCCTTTGAGACTCTTCCGTAGTCTTCCTCGGTTTTCAGTCTCCGTGAAGTTGTTTGAAGAGTCCCGGTATGCGTTGTAGAACGACAGCCAATCTTGGTGAGATCCGTTGAACGTCGGTAGGTCGATCGATCGGTAACTGTGCCCGTCCCTGGCGGCCATGGCTATGGCTGCCGCTAATTTGGAGAGGTCAATGTTCTGCTCATTTGTGGCGACGACTCCCGCCGCCGTGGATTGTGGGTTGAAGAGGGTTCTCGGTGTCTGCATGAAGGCCTTTTCCCGGCCGATGGGGCTCGGCGCCGATGCATAACGTTGGCTGGGTCTCAAAGGTGCGGCTGCGTACTGCTGTTCATTTTTGTCTTCAATAGTTGCTGCCCCCGGCTGTGGGAGCGGCACGGCGTAATGGACAGCGGTAGGTGTCGGTGCCTTTTCAATGGCTAACACGTCGGATTGGCTGGCGGCCAACCACTCGTGCACCCTGACTTGAGATCCGGCTGATGAAGCGTGGCTGCTTCTTTCCTCTTCTTCGCCACTGGATAAATGTTCCTCCAACACGGCCAATTCCGCTTCAGCTGCTTCGACCTTCAGGCGTGCCAATTTTGCACGCGCTTCAGCTATGCGTTGTGTACGTTTGGAGGTCCCGCTCCGGGTTGAGGATCTTCTCGTTGACGAGGCTTGAGCGGGGTGTTTTCTTCTCGTCGTTGCTTCTGTAGTCGTAGTCCGTTCGGTCGTCGGGACATCTGTTCCCGTCGACCATGCTGGATCGGTTTCTCCGGTGGTCCCTGAAGTCGGCGGTGTTGGTGTGGGAACCAACTGCGGCATGGGGTTCTGTACGTCGTCCGTAATAACGATCTGGTCTCTTGAGACAGCGGGCGACGATGATGCTGCATGACTTGGCAGGGACTGTGCTACGGCTGGTCGGCCACTGGTTGACCTGGTGATCGGCATATTCGGTTTTCTGTTCTTCCTCAGTGTCCGGTTAGAAGGACCAGCTCGATGTGCGAGACGCCGGTTGGAGGAAGAGGGCCGATCACCGTTTTTTGCTGTCGGTGGCCGATGAGTTCAATGAAACTTCATTTCTTCAGTAATTTTCCATCGGGCAATGTTCGGGCAGCGTTTCTTCATAGTCCCATTTCAGGGGACCCGGGACCAAGCCTCAGGAGTGTACTTCTCGTACCGGATTGTCGAATTGAACTGATTGAACTAACTTTTTCCCGCGTCTAGTCATCTCTATCCCCCCTTGCAGGAGACGGGAAATTGTTACGAGGTCGTGACCTCTTTCAATAACAGCTGTTCGCTACCCGTGACTACGGATAGGTCTTTGCGTGACCTTTTTACTGGTCGACGGATTCGAGGGGCTCTGTGGAGAGTCTGTGATGCCGGTCCTTCACGTGAAGCAATCGTGCTAGCCGTCCGAGTCGCTTTCGCTTCCCGAACTGCTATCACTCTCGCTCGTGAGAGGTACCAGGTCGCGCGCATATCGTCGTTTGGCATCCGGTGGTCTCGCATGCATAGGCGTCAGGTCCCGAATGTGCGGGTGGCCTGATGCATCTGCACGCGAGAACATACGGGTGGTCAGACGAACGATGAAGTCGTGCAGTGTTTCCATCCGGAGGTCTCGTCGCAGCGAGTCATTGCGCATATAAATCGGTGCGCCAGTTATTGCGCGCAGGCTTCTATTTTGTTGCGCCTCTATTTGCGCCCTTTGTTTATTCCCACACAACGCGTACCAAGCTGGTGACGCGTAGGTGAGAATAGGCCGAACATATAGTTTATAAATGGCCACTTTTGTTTTTAATGGTAATCCGGATGAAAACACTGGACGCAGCCTACAGCGTGCGACCGCCGCTTTAGCTCGCGTCATTGTGACGTGCGGCTTCATTTTGAGTTTGTGGTCAATTTTGACTCCGAGGTACATCACAGTTTTGGACCAGTCAACGGACTGTCCACAAAGCTGGAGCGGGGGCGGGGGGGTACGGCCTACTCCCCGGTCCTCTCTGCGGATGATGATCGCCTGGGTCTTTTTTACGTTTACACGTAGGCGCCATTTCGAGAGCCAGTCTGGAAGTAAATCGAGCTGTCTCTGCATGTAGACTGCCGCCATTTTCGCGTTCATAGAGAACGAGAAATAGGCGGCGTCGTCCGCGTACAGAGCCAGCTCCACGTCCTTCTCAGCCAGCGGAATATCGTCAGTGTAACAGCAGTAGAGAACCGGGGAAAGACAGCTTCCCTGCGGTACGCCCGCTGCGATGGGGTAAGTTTGTGAGCAAAGACCTTCAACAGTGACGTGGTAGCTACGGCCCTCTAAGAAAGAGGCTACAACTCGTACTACGCGACGAGGTATTTCGGTTTGCAAGATTTTGAACAAAAGCCCGTTATGCCAGACTTTGTCGAATGCTTTTTCCATGTCTAGGAGAACCGCACAGGAGAAGATTCGCCTATCAGACGCCATCGTCATCCTGTGCAGGATTCTCGTCAACTGGAGAGTCGTCGAGTGCTCGCTACGAAAACCAAATTGTTCGTCGCGAGGAGAGAAATGAGGTACGATATGTCGCAAAAGTAGCTTCTCAAAGACTTTGGAAATCGCCGTTAATAAAGTTATCGGACGATAGCTTTCTGGGAGCTTGATATTCTTCCTAGGTTTTGGTATCATAATGATGCGCCCCTCCTTCCACATTGTTGGGAAGTGACCCGTGCGCATAATGCCATTGAATAGGCGGGTGTAGGCTGCGATTGTTCGCGGTGGCATGCACCTGATGGCCATATTGTTAATGCCATCGGCCCCGGGGGCCTTCCTGGGTTTTACGCGGCTGAAGGCACGCGCTACCATACCAGGGGAGAATATCACTGAGGGTTCCGTCTCGGGTATCGCGTCTTGGAGGCCGGCCTCCACTACGCGATCTACCTCTGCGACATGATCTATGGAATCAGGTGGGTTAGGACGAAACTGTCCTTCTAGGCATTCGGCAAATATCCGGGCACGATCTTCCGTTCGAAATCTCGGGGCTCCGTCGCTATCGAGGAGGGGATGAATCGGTGGTGGCGCACCGGACATCGAGGCGCACAGCCGATGAACTCCCTGTAGGTCACCGGTTGCGTCCTGGATCCGAGCTTCCCAACGGTCGGCGTAAAGCTTGTCGAGGGCCTTCCTCACTCGAGCCGCGAGCGCGTTTAGGTCGGTCTTCACTGACGGGCAGCGGGTACGCTGCCACAGTTTCCGCAGATCCCTCTTACTTTTCAGTAAGTCCCTGATGTTCTGGGGAAGGGGTGGTGAGCCCCTTTGCGGGGGGGACTCCGTGGAGGCCCCCTCTAGGGACTTGCGGGACTGTACAGTCAGTTCGGACGCGAGCCTATCCACGTCCGCCGGCGTCGAGATGGGGAAAGTCGGCGTGAAGTCGTCGAGCGACCTTGTAAATTTTTCCCAGTTAACGCGTTTACGTGGTACTGGAAGAGAGGCCTTGGTAGGGAGGGTGGACAGGGTGACTAGGACCGGGAGGTGGTCGGAGTCTAGGTCATTGAGAACTTCCTGCTCCGGGGAACAGGGCAGGTTACGGTGAACCAGTATGTCCAGCACGTCCGGCGAGAGCGTACTCTGCGCTGGCACGTACGTCGGGCCGCCCGGGCCGGACACACAGAACCCCGCCCGCTCCGATTCCCGTAGCAGGAGTTTCCCCGCGGGATTTATTTGGCCGGAGTTCCAAGCTGGGTGCTTGCAGTTGAAGTCGCCGGCGACGAGGATCGGGACTTGCGTATCCAGCAGTTGACGCAGTCCCCTCGTATCAAGCTTCGCCTGCGGCGGCTTATAAGCGGCATATAGGTGCAGCTCTCTGTCACCTATATGCAGTGCCACACCCAACGTATAGGGGGATTGGAGTGACAGGATTGGAAGGGGTTGGTGGATGATGTTCCTACGTACCAAGACCATTAGCCCACGATAGGCGTGGCCTTGGTCCGTAAGCTCATCTTTCCGGTAGGCGATGTAATTGGGAATCTTAAAGGGAATCGAGGAGGAGAGGAGGGTCTCGCTAATCAGCGCCACGTCTACTCTCTGGTCTCTAAGAAAAATTTGCAAAGTGCGACGTTGCTCTCGCAGTCCGCGGGCATTCCAGTGCACCACGCGCAAGTAGGCGTGAGGCGCCTTACTCGTCTCTGCTAACAGTAAGTCCGGCGAGTCCGGACATTATTGCAGATTGAGGTTCCTTCCCGGCCTCGATAGCTCGTAATATATCGAGGAGGAGCGTGGCTACAGCCTTCACTGGAATGAGCTCCAGTGCTCTTTGCGCCACGTATGGTATCGCTGATGGCGGGGGGGCTGAGGGCCCCCCCCTTGGAGCGGTGGAGTCCGGTCCGGCTCGGGCCTTACGGCTTTTGCTTTTCCGGCCCCCTCGCTTTTTGCGCTTGGGAACGGTATTCCTCGGCGTTGGGTCGTTAGCCTGGGGTTGGAGCGTGGTGGGCAGAGAAGGGCCCCGCGCCACCTGTCCCGTCCTCTCCGGGCCCGAAACTGGGGCCCTGCCGGCGGTCGACAGGGCTACGGTTCCCGCCGCTTTGTTTCGCAGCTCACGGCGAAAAACGGGGCAGGAGGTGTTGTTTGCGGTGTGGTCACCGCCGCAGTTGGCGCAGCTGGGAGCGTCCTTGCGAGAGCGGGGGCACTCCTTTGCCGGATGCCCCTCTCCACATCTGACACAGGCCTGCGGTCTGTGACACATATGGGAGGAGTGCCTAAACTGCTGGCATCTGTGACATTGCGAGGGGCCCTTCTTTCCCCTCCAGGCTTCAATAACAACTCCCTTCATGTCCAGCAGCTCGGTCACGCTGTACACTCCGGGAGTGAGGTCTGCGGTTCGTCGCAGCTGAGCGAAGAATATGCATCCGGGACGTCCGGAACGTCCCTGAATTTGTTTAACAAATTCAGGGTCGTATCCGAGCTCCCGGAGTGCTTCTTGTATTTGCGGCTCCTCTGTGTTAACCGGCAGACCTCGAATAGCAACCTTCAGGCTGCGCTCTGCCGGGAGTGAATAAGAGAACCACGAGAGGTTCTCTTCTTTCTCAATGTGGGTTAAGTAACGCTGAACCTCACGGAATTCAGCGTCACTACGCGGCAAAAATCGAATGCCGTTCCCAAACGGCCGTGCGTTGACAGGGTGCCCTAGCTTAGCTTTGAGCACCCGGAAGTGAAATGCCCAATTTGGCAGCCTTTCCACAATGAAGGGCGGAAAGCGCGGTTGGGATTCCCGTTTTACAGCCGCAGGGGGGATAGAGATGGAAGCCGTCCCGCCAGCGGCCGCGTTCGAAGCAGAGGGCTTCGAACCTATGGCCGCGGCGTATGAGACGGAGGTACCTGTTACTTTAACTATATCCATGCCGCCTAAACTTCGCGGTTGGGCCCCTCCGAAGGTAGGCTCAGCAACGGCAGAGTGGCCGGCAGCGGGTGCAGTGGTGTCAGAGCGGGCTCCGTCGGTGGCTGCAGGGCGGGTGGAGCTCTGCACAGGGCCGGCGGGGCGGGTGGCGGGGCCGGGGCGGGTGCCCTCGGTTGCTGCGGCGGGCCCGGAGCGGGAGCTCACGGGCTGGGCGGCGGCGGCGGGCCCCGCGCGAGCGGGACCCACCGATTGGGTGGTGGTGCCTGGGCGAAATGTGCCAGGACGCTGCACGGCGGTGCTGGGACGTGCGGCGGCCGCAGGTTGGGGTGCGGCGCCGGCGCGGGCGGCGGCCAACGGCTGTTGGGCTGCTCCGGGTCGGGTGGTAGATCCCGGGCGCACGAAGCTCGGTTGAGCCGCGACGCCGGGGCGGGATGGTGCGGCTGGGCGGGCGAAGGCCGGCCTGGCCGCGGTCGGAGGGCCGGCGGCACTTGATCGGGCGCCCAGCGGTATGTAGCGCTGGGCGTCGGTGGTCAGGCGGGCGGCAAGGCCGGGGCGGGTGGTAGCCCCGGGTTGGGCAGAGGCGACCGGGCGCGGAGCGCTCGCAGTCGGCTGGGCGGGTCCGGTGCGGGCCGCATCGCTGTGGCGAGCGGCGCCGGCACGGGCGACGGTGGCGGGGCGAGCGGCGCTCGCGTCCGGTTCTTGTTTTGGCGCCACAACCCGTGCGCGCCTTGGGTCGCGCTGCGGGAGTGGTGCCGGTAGGTCCGGGGTAGTCTCCTCCAGTTCCACTCGGAGGGCGCGCGGCGACGGCAGCACCCCGGTGGAGTGGCTGCGGTGCAGGCGCGGGTCCGAGCGGCGGCGCGGAGTCGGCTGGTCGATGATAGCAGAGTCGGCGGGGGGAGCGGGGGGCGCGGGGTGGTGTTCGCGGCGTTCCCTTTTCTCCTCGGGCGACGGTGAGGCGCCGCTGTTGCGGCTGCGTGGGCGCTTGATTCCCGCGGTCAATTTGTCAATAATTGATTTGACGCGCGGGTCCAAGGAAGCCGGCGAGGTTCCCGAAGTTGGAGAAGTCTCGGGGTCCTGGTCTTCGTCGGGCGATGTTCTCGACAGGGCCTCGACGAATTCAGTAAGGACTTCCGGCGACAGCCCGGATGTCCTGACGCTTTCCAGAAGGAAAGCCTCCTGGTCATCAGCTTCGCCGGATGTGGTCGGTGGAGGCGATGGTGATGCTGGTGGCGGCCGGTGGCCGCCCGATGCTTCATCCATCGTCGGCGATCTTCCAGTCACTGCGGCACAGAGTAAAGGTGGGGGTAAATTGCGGCGCGGCTATTGGCTAATGCGGTAGCGGAGTGGGGGAAAAATTTCCCCCGTGAGCCCGAACGCGAAAATTGCAAAATATGGCAATACCAACTTTTTCCCGAGACTTGGTGCCTGTTATATTGTCGACCCGCGCACGCAATCGACTGTGTTTCGCTACTTGCGAAAGTGGGCGGGCAGCAGTCTAATCTTCTCTGTCCCCCCAACGGGAGATGGGCAACTGTGTCGAGATTGTGGTCTCCTTACAGTAGTAGCTATTCGCTAACCGTTACTACGGATAGGTCTTTGGTGACCTTATTATTGGTCGAAGGTGTGTTAATGTGGACTTTGTGGTAAATCTGTGTACTAATCGACCACTCGCAGCGATCACTTTAGCCGTCCGAGTCGCTTTCGCTCCCCGAACCGCTTCCGCTCTCACCGCTCGCGATCGATACCAGGTCGCGCGGTAGTCGTCGTATGGCATCCGGTGGTCTCGAGTGCAGAGGGGCCAGGTCCCGTATATGTGGGTGGTCTGACGCATCTGCACGCGAGTACATCCGGGTAGCCAAACGGACAACAAAGTCGTCCAGTGTTACCATCCGGAGGTCTCGACGCAGCGAGTCGTTGCGCATAAAATAGTGCGCGCCGGTTATAGTGCGCAGGCACTTGTTTTGTTGGGCCTCTAGTTGCCTGATTTTTGCATCCGCACATAACGCCCACCATGCTGGCGCTGCGTATGTGAGGATGGGCCGGATGTACGCTTTATAGATGGCCAGTCTTGTTTGGATGGGAAGTCCGGATGATAACACTGGGCGCAGTCTATGGTGCGCGACCAGAGCCTTAGCGCGCGTGTTTTTCACGTGCGGCCCCATGGTGAGTGTTGAGTCGATTTTCACACCGAGGTATGTCGCAGTAGTAGACCAGTCCACAGATTGACCACAAAGCGTGAGCGGGAGCAGAGGTCGGCCGCCCTTTCGCATGCCCACTCCTCTGATAATCACTGCTTGGGTCTTTTTGACATTGACCTTAAGTCGCCAAGCCGACAGCCAGGCGGGAAGAAGATCGAGCTGTCTCTGCATGTACTTCCCCGACATACTCAGGTCTCGAGAGAAACCAAAGTATGCGGCGTCGTCAGCATATAGAGCCAGCTCGACATTCGTCTCGGCCAGTGGGATGTCGTCGGTGTAGCAGCAGTAGAGGACAGGCGAAAGGCAGCTGCCTTGCGGGACGCCCGCCGCGATGGGATGCTTGTTGGAGCAAAGACCTTCCACAGTGACGTGAAAGCTACGGCCCTCCAAAAAGGAGGCCACAACCCGCACTATCCTACGAGGTATGCTAGTTTTTAAGAGTTTGAACAGAAGCCCGCTGTGCCAGACTTTGTCGAACGCCTTCTCCATGTCGAGGAATACCGCACAGGTGAAGTGACGCCTGTTAAGGGCCACAGACAGTCTGTGCAGCATTCTTGTCAATTGGAGAGTAGTACTATGCTCGCTTCGGAACCCGAATTGTTCGTCGCGTGGAGTAAAGTTAGGTACGATATGTCGCAAAAGTAGCTTTTCGAATACCTTTGAAATCGCCGGTAAGAGGGTGATGGGGCGGTAGCTCTCGGGAAGCTTAATATTCTTCCCCGGTTTGGGTAGCATGATAATCCGACCTTCCTTCCAGGAAGTCGGGAAATGTGCCGTACGCACTATTCCATTGAAAAGGCGGGTGTACGCGGCGATTGTTCGCGGCGGCATACACCGTATTGCCATGTTTCCGATGCAATCGGCGCCGGGGGCTTTCCTCGGCTTGAGGCGGCTGAAGGCGCGTGCCACCATTCCGGGGGAGAATATTATCGGGGGTTCGGATTCTGGTACCGCGGAGCGGAGACCGGTCTCCACTTCGCGTTCTACCTGTGCGACATGTTCGTGGGACTGGGGTGGGTTGGGACGAAACTGTCCCTCTAGGCATTCGGCAAATATCCGGGCGCGATCTTCTGTTCGAAATCTTGGAGATCCGTCGGCATCGAGGAGGGGGCAGACCGCTTTAGGTGCACTGGACATCGAAGCGCACAACCGGTGGACCCCCCGCAGGTCACCGGTCGCGTCTTCAATCCGAGCTTGCCAACGATCCGCGAAAACATCCGCTATGGCTTTCCTGATCCGAGCCGAGAGCGCGTTTAGTTCGGTCTTCACCGTCGGGCAGCGAGTGCGCTGCCACAGACGACGTAAGTCTCTCTTGCTTTTCAGCAAGCCCCTGATGTTGTGGGGGAGGGGGGGAAGCCCCCTTCGCGGAGGCGCCTCCGAGGAGGCCCTCTCTTGAGACTTACGTGACTGTACAGACAGTTCGGACGCGAGTCTATCCACGTCCTCAGGCGTCGAAACCGGAAAGGAAGGCGTGTGGGTTTGTAGGTAGTCTGCAAATTTTCCCCAGTCAACGCGCTTGGCGGGCACTGGCGGCGAAACTTTCGTTGGGAGGGAAGACAGAGTGATTAGGACGGGAAGGTGGTCGGAATCGAGGTCGTTGAGCACTTCCTGCTCCAGGGCGCCGGGCAGGTTGCGGTGCACCGTGATGTCCAGCACGTCCGGGCCAAACCTATGATTCTCAGGAATATAGGTTGGCCCGGGCGGGCCGTCCACACAGAACCACCCCCGCTCGGCGGCCCGCAGCAGGTGGCGCCCCCCACGGTTTATTTGCGCGGAATTCCACGCTGGGTGCTTACAATTGAAGTCCCCGGCCACGAGGATCGGGACCTGCGTATCGAACAGCTGACGCAGTCCCCCTGTGTCGAGGGCTTCATTTGGAGGCTTGTAAGCGGCATATAGGTGCAGCTCGCTGTCACCTATATGTAGCGCTATACCCAGTGTGGAGGGAGCTTCGGAAGAAGGAATCGGTAGTGGTTGGTGGATAATGTTCCTGCGGACCAGTACCATCAGCCCACGATAGGCTCGGGACCGGGACGCAGGTTCATCCCGCCGGTAGATGATATAATTTGGGATTCGAAATTGGATAGAAGGAGTGAGAAATGTTTCACTAATCAGCGCTACGTCAATACGCTGATCACTGAGGAAAATTTGCAAAGCACGGCGCTGGTTTCGCAGGCCGCGGGCATTCCAGTGCACGACGCGTAGTACCGACCTACTCGCCTCTGCTAACAGCTAAACCGGCTAGTCCGGTTGCCATAGCTGAACGCGGGTCTGCACCCGCCTCGATAGCTCGTATCATATCGAGTAAAAGCGAGGCTACATCCATCAGTTTGAAAGTAGGCTCGCTGGGAGTTGCCTGTGGCAGGGGAGCTGAGGGCTCCTCTCGCTGGGCTAAGGGGGCCGAGCCGGCTGGGGCCTTACGGCTTTTGCCTTTTCGACCCCTTTTCCCTTTGCGTTTGGGAAGCGCATCCTTCGGCCTCGGATCGTTAGCTGCGGGCCGGAGCGTGGTGGGCAAAGAAGGGGCCGTCGCCTCCTTCCGCCCCGTCTTGGTCGGGTCCGAAACAGGGGCCCTGGCTGCGGTTGTCAGGGCCACAGTACCGGCTGCCTTGTTACGGATTTCCCGGCGAAAGACGGGGCAGGAGGTGTTATTGGCGGTGTGCTCACCACCACAGTTGGCGCAGGTAGGGGGGTCCTCGCGAGAGCGGGAACACTCCTTGGCCGGATGCCCCCCGCCGCATCTGACACAGGCTTGGGGCCTGTGGCACATGTGCGAGGAGTGCCGGAACTGCTGACACCTGTGGCACTGAGCGGGGCCCTTCTTTCCCCTCCAGGCCTCGAATTTTACCCCGGCTATGTCCAACAGCTCGGTGGTGTTGAACAGAGCCGCGGTGGAAAGATCTGGGGACCTACGGAGCTGGGCGAAGAATAGACATCCCGCGCGCCCGACCCGAGCCCGGATTTGTCGAACAAATTCGGGCTCGTATCCGAGCTCCCGGATTGCCTCTGCCACGTCCCGCTCTTCCGTGTTGGCCGGAAGACCCCGGATCGCGACCTTTAAGCTGCGATCAGCCGGGAGTGAGTAGGAGAACCACGATATGTTCTCCTCCTTCTCGAGATTCACGAGGTACTTCTGAACTACCCGAAACTCCGTTTCGGTGCGCGGTATAAAACGGATGCCCTTCCCAAAAGGCCTGGCATTGACGATGTGCCCCAGCTTATTGCGGAGCGCACGGAAGTGAATAGCCCAGTTGGGCATGACCTCCACCACGAATGGAGGAAATCGGGGATTTGGGGCCTTCATCGACCCCGATGGAGGGACAGAGAAATCCGTCTCGCCGTCGCCGGTGCGTGAAACTGAAGGTTTCGTGCCTATGGCGGCGGCGTAGGAGACGGCAGTGGTACCTTTATGGGTTGTGGGCCCGCCCAATCCTTGTGGGTCGGACCCCGAGGTGTCTGGCGCGACATTGGCAGGCGTCGTCTCGGGTCGGCTGTGGGTCAGGCTCGGCCCCGCGCCGGCTGCGGCTGCAGGTTGAGGTGCGGCGCTCTGTGGCGGCGCGGCGGTGTTGAGTGCGGCGTATGAAGGGCCAGGGCGAGGCCCCCCGGCTTGAGTGGCGGGCCCGGAGCGAGCGCTCACGGGCTGTGGCACGGCGAACCCGGAGCGAGCATTGCTCACGGGCTGCTCGGGGAACCCGGAGCGAGCAGTGCTCACGGGCTGCGCGGCGAACCCGGAGCGAGCAGTGCTCACGGGCTGGGCAGGGCGGATAGCGCCCATCAGCTGGGCGGCGGGTCCTGGGCGTTGTGGGGCCGCGGCTTTGGCCGGCGGGCCCGGTGGTCGGGCGGCGGTACCTGGTCGGGCACTGCTTGACGAAGGGACGGCGCGGGCTGGAGGACCTGGGCGGACGGCGCCCGATTGTTGGGCGGCGGCACCAGGTCGGGTTGGTCCGGTGGAGCGGGCGGTTGCCGCGTACGGCTGGTCCGGGGCACTCGGTCGGGCTCCAAGCGGTATGACCCGCTGAGCGTCGGAGGCGAGGCGCGAGACGAGGTCGTGGCGGGAACTTCCGGGCTGCGGGTTCGGGCGCGTGGTTGCGGTTGCGGTCGGTGCGGTCCGTGCTGCGATGCTGTGTCGAGCTGAGCCAGCACCGGCAGTGGTGGTGGGGATAGCCGAGTGGGCGGGGCGAGCGATGTCGGGCTGCGGTGGTGGGGGCACTACTACCCGCGCGCGTCTGGTTTGGCGCGGCGGTAGCGGTGCCGGCATCCTGCACTCTTCATCCGAAGATTCCATGGTCCGCGGCGTCGGCAGCACCCCGATGGAGTGACTGCGATGCAGGCGTGGATCACGGCTTCGGCGGTGCGGGGTCAGCTGCTGGGCGGCGGCGGAGTCGGCTGGGTGTTGCTCGGGGACGCGTACACGCTCCCGGCGCTCCCTCTTCCCCTCCGGCGACAAGCTGCTGTCGCTCGTTCTTGGCCTTTTGGCCCCCGAGATCATGACCCGTTGCAAGACGGCCTGGATCCTCGGGTCCAGGAAAGGCTGGGAGAACCCTGATGCAGGTGTCATCGGGGTGGGGTCATCGTCGGCCGGCGCGGAGGACATGGCCTCGACGAGCTCGGCGAGTGCGTCCGGAGACAGGCCCGATGAACGGACTCTTTCTAACAAAAGAGACTCCGATTCATCGGCCGCTTCCAGGACAGCACGTGGAGGAGATGGCGAGGCAGGCGGCGGCGGTCGGCCGTCCGAAGCCTCGTCCATCTTCGGTAATCTTCGGCTTGAGGGATTGAGTGGGGGTAATCTTCTGCGCGGCGATTGGTTGTTACCGGTCGCGGAGTGGGGATATGAATCCCCGATCGCCCGTGCGCGAAACTGAAAAATTACAGCGAATCGTCGTGGGCGGGGCGACAACATTTTTTGGCTACCGCGCAAAACATTACCCTAATGGGAACCATTTATTTTAATATTTACAAAAATCCTAAAACTAACACATTATAATACACGGAATAATAAACAACAGAATACAAAAATAATACACAAAACGGAATACAAATCTAACACAAACAAATAAAAAGGAAAACAAATTTATAATATTAAGCCTAGTACACCAATAATAAAGTCTTAAATACTACTATAAAAACAATTGATTAATAAAACTTTATATGAACAAATCTATAGGCTTAATACTAAATAACTCGTATTTCCATGCGTTTATCGGCTGTCCCGTACAGACAGGTCAATGGAATCAGCTAACCACCTAGTCTTACACTAGTTGGTTATGTATTGTGTGTTCGGTTTGGTAGTAATTTTCATATTAAGATTTCTAAATTTAAGTTCTAAATCTGATATCGAGGTATAATAAATATTTGTGGTTCTTTTAATAATGAATAGCTGCCTAACCAAACGCACTCTAAGACCTCATTGTTATAATTTTTTTTTTTTATGACTATTCATAAATATCTGTAAAGATTTACATGAAATAAATGATTTGATTGATTGATTGATTGATGTACACAATTTATACTATTAGACAGTAGGTACACAATTTATAATATTAGGTAGGTACACAATTTATACAATTACACGGTAGGTACACAGCTTATACTATTAACTATTTGTACACAATTTATACTATTAGGTAGGTACACAATTTAAACAATTACACAGTAGGTACACAATTTATACTATTACACAGTAGGTACAGAATTTATATTATTAAGTGGGTACACAATTTAGACAATTACACGTGTACTAGAATGGAAACAATGATACTTATACATACATATTATTTTGACGTTGTATCCGGAGGTCGTGGATTCTGTACAGTTTGTCTTGGTGTTCATAAAACATAATATATATTATTATAGTTATTTCTGGTACACATAGTACAAGCCTAGAGCTTAGTTAATGACCAGGGCCAGTATGTGTATTATGTCCTTCATATTATTATTAAATACATATTTTCATATTATTGTATACGTGGTGGCCGAGTTGGTTAGACCTTACGACTTAAAAACACTTAGGTCCCTGGTTTAAACCCCCGTGTGTACCATTTGTATTTTTTTTTAATCTACAAATGTATGTACACTTGTTTAGCCACTAGTGCTTCGGATAACACGATAAGCTGTCGGTTCCAGTTTTACTATACGAACTTGTGAAATTATTTATAGATGGGTGATTGAGTCTATACACACATCGCGACGATCTAGCCAAATTTTCGGTGTAGACTCATACCATCGGCTACGACTATATGGTATTAAAAAAAAAAACCCTCCGCTGGGTACCCTGAGGCAAATGTATGTACACTTGTTTAACAACACCACTGCCACTAGTGCCTCGGATAACACGTTAAGCTGTCGGTTCCAGTTTCACTACACCAACTTGTGAAACTTATATTATAGGTAGGTTATAGAGTCTATCCAAACATCGCGACGAGCTAGCCACTTGTTTGGTGTAGACTCATACCATCGGCTACGACGAGGTGGTATTAACATTTTTTAAAAACCCTCTGTTGGGTACCCTGATGCCGTCCAGGCGGTCTCGGGCGCCGTAAGGCACCTGCGATGATATATCTATACTAGTATAATATAATTTATTATGTAATAATAATATATATATACGGCCCCAGGGTACCCAGCGGAGGGGTTTTAATCCCACCTCGTCGTAGCCGATGGTACGAGTCTACACCGAACGAGTGACTAGCTCGTCGCGATGTTTTTGAATAGACTCAATAACCCATCTATAAACAGTTTCACAGGTTGGTATAGTGAAACCGGGACCGATAGCTTAACGTGCTCTCCGAGGCACTATAGTGGTGTTGTCAAACAAATTTACATAATTTTTTTAATTAAAAACTCATTGGTACACACCGGGATTCGAACCACCTTAGTGTTTTTAAGTCTAAGGTCTAACTAACTCGGCCACCGCGTATATGTAATAATAAATTACAGGCATTTTTATAAACTATTTTAGTAAACCTTTAGTAAATAAATAATTTAACGCAGTAAATCTCTATGCATTTTTCATTGAATCTGCGCAGAGTGGAGTAATCGGCGACCTCTCCCGGTAAACCCTTTCTAAATTCCAAATAAATCATTCATTTCGCGAGCACACTGAAACGAAACGACCCGGACCAGTGTTTTCATGTCCGACAAATAAACTATTTCTAGTTTTTTATTTATTTATTAGAGCTCGGCATGAGACTATGTATCTACCTCATATCTACCTCATCGTAAGCATACCTACAAAGTCCATGAATGGGACCGATCAATACGGTGTTGTTTAACAATAATTATCGCTTCCACTATTCCGGCTAAATAATACGGTTACGAAACGGGCGGCGTCAAAGCGTATATTTGCATGGCGAGTCTATTTTAATATCCTCGCTGCTTTATCGTCAAATGAATCGCCTGTTTCGTAATTGCACCATAAAAGGAGACTACCACATCGACAAGAAATAAAATTGATGCAGTAGTTTCCGGAAAACCTGTGAACCCACAGACTAAAACCGAAACATGACTAGGTCACTTGACTGTGTTGCATCTGTATGAGCAGTGGTAACGCGTCTTTATCTAGTACCACAGAAGAAATAATAGTACAAGTACTAGTACTAATATTTCCACGAAAAATATTGCACAGGAATTTTTAGGTAATGTCAACTTTATTTAGATTTTTTAATTATTTTTTATTACTACGATAAAAATAAAATACCATGTACAAAGTTCAAAGTAGAAAATTAAAAACAATTAAAGCAAAATTATAATACCATACATAATCTACTAAAACTATTACAAAACATGCTTAAACAAAAAGTTTGCCATCCCTGAATTGAATGAATTCCATTACTTGTCTAGTACCAGTTTGGTTCTAAAGTAATCATTAATAAACAGCAATGTATGTTAAAACAGGGTTAGCAAACAAGTAAAAAGTACAGTGTTTCAATAAGGGAAGCGATTGGCAACACCTGTGGCGAGTCGAGTTCCCTTTAATGTCACAACAGCACAATACTGTAACAGCGGCTTCTATTTTTTATAGCAAAATAAAGGCTTCGTAAAATAAAATAAACGTGTCGATATGACAAAGTTCTTTTTTATTATCCATATTTTGTATTTCATGAGAGTATATTTTTTTATAGGCACACTAGTTCTTTGATTATTTTTAATTCTGTTATTTTATTTTATTCAAAAATATTGGTTTTACGACGGAGTATAAACAATTCATTGAATATGCTTAATATTTTATGATACATATTTATATAACTAGTTTAAAGCCCTAATAGTACATACTGAAGATTGTATCATTAAGTATAATAAATAAAAACCAGTATACATGATCGAATTAAACGATTAAATAACTAATCATTTTATTAAAGATTGCAATTTATAAATGTTTCTAAAAGAATTACAAAATAGAACCAACTGGGAACCGAAGATATCAATGTGGAGTGCGACTTGAAGTTCATTAAAACGACGGCGCAACCGCATGGTGGGGTTGTCAAATTATGTGTTATTAACTGCAAAAGCGCGTCCTTAGGTTTCCTTTCAGCTGTGGCAAATATAATAAGTTCATTATTAGTATTATTATTACCAGGAACATTCAAACCTATTTCAATATTGTTCCCATTGGATCAAAATCTGGCTAGTCTTGCCCCTTGCACGGATGTTAAGCTCCTATCGGTCAATTGACCGTTACGAATTGGCGGTGAAAAAGAGGAATTTGTATTACGAGTCAACTTTATTTTATTTTATTTATCTTTATTAAAGGAAACATATAGAACTATAACTAGTACTACTGTAGTAATAAGATTATACATAATCCAATGAAGTCTCCGCCTATAATTAGCATCTATATAAAATTAAGCACATACCAATATGAAAATCGTTTTAAAAATAATAATAATATAAATAAACATTCTACCCACTGAGGCATAACTATGGTTATACAAGTATTTTTTAAGCCTGCATTGCAAACGCTTAACAAGTTCGAAGTTTGAAAATCTTGGTTATAGCTTAAACAAGATCTTAAAACAAAAGAGTTTTTTACATAATTTGTTCCAGCATGTTTAATACTAAATAATCGCTTGGATCTACTTCTTCTATAACTGCAGTTAAGAGTAACTTGTATCGTTAACTAAACTGCCTGTTTAGTAACCGTACTCTGAAAGGAGACCTGAAAACCGGTAAACCCACAGACTAAAACTAAAACATACATGGTTAGACCTTGGACTTAAAAACACTTAGGTCCCTGGTTCGAATCCCGGTGTGTACCAATGAGTTTTTAATTAAAAAAAAAATGAACATTTGTTTGACAACACCACTATAGTGCCTCGGAGAGCACGTTAAGCTGTCGGTTCCGGTTTCCACTATACCAACTTGTGAAACTGATTTTAGATGGGTTATTGAGTCTATTCAAAACATCGCGACGAGCTAGCCACTTGTTCGGTGTAGACTCATACCATCGGCTACGACGAGGTGGGATTAAAATACCCCTCAGCTGGGTACCCTGGGGCCGTCTAGGCGGTTTCGGGCGCTGTAAGGCACCCGTGATGATATGTTCATGTATGTATGTATGTATGTAAAACTGAAACATGGTTATAGTTGACCAAAGAATGTCGGACATAACAAATGTTATAATAACAATATTTTGTTCCCAAGTAACAGGTGGTGGCGAGTAACGCCATCTCCAGCGAAGCCCCCACTCAAGCGGAAAGTGCCGGAACTTCTCACACGGTCTCACTAACATAGATTACTTACCCAAGTTGTAGTTCGCAGACTTCGGTTCATCACCTGACATTAACTTACTGTAAAATGATACATTATAATATTATGCTAAGAAATTACGGAAATAAATAATCATAAATTACATTTTTAGCCCCAAACAGTCAACAGATGGCCACAAGTAAGAAAAGATACATTTGCGTATAATAATAAACAAATATACATAGTAAGCTTTGTTTTTGAAGCGCGCCATTTGACTTGTCCTGGTGATGAGCAGAACTACAAAGTCCATGAATTGGATCAATCAAATATTGTTGTTAAACAATATTTATCGCTAAATGATGCGATTACGAAATGAGAGGCGACCGAGACGAATTGCATTACGAGTCTATTTTATATCCACGCTGCCTTGTCGTCAATACAACTACCCGTTTCGTAACCGCACCCTGAAACGAGACTACCGCCTTGATAAGAAATCGATGCCATAGTCTCCTGAAAACCAGTGAACCCACAGACTAAAACCGGGTCGGTTGGCCTAACAATGTTATAGAGACCTTCCTCACACCTATGTAATAGGTATATGAGTGATATATTCATTTAAATCACAACGTGTACACTTTAGTACTCTACCAGAACTATTCTGACAAGAGAGCCCGTAATGATCTCTCGTCATCGATGGGGCCCGCATACGCAATTCAACGGTATTTTATACGATCAATTTAATTTATTTTTAAAGAAATTAACAGAAATAATTTTAACAAAATACATACATGGGACAACAGCGTATTCACAGAAAGTTACACAAAATGAAGAAAAGTGTGATAGGACTGTTATTATTATATAAAATAAATAAGTGATACTTGTATACGTAGATATATACACACTAGCTGTGCTCGCGACTTCGTCCGCGTGGAATAGTTATTTTTTTATCATATAAACTTTCATCCCCTATTTTATCCCCTTGGGGGTAGAATTTATCAAAATCCTTTCTTAGCGGATGCCTACGTCATAACATCTACCTGCATGCCAAATTTCAGCCCGATCCGTCTAGTGGTTTGGGCTGTGCGTTGATAGATCACTATGTCAGTCAGTCACCTTTGAGTTATATATATTTAGATTATTCTTTAATACATATTTTTTGTGTATCTTGAACCGTTTTCACGGCGCACGCAACGGAAGGCTTCAAAGATTAAATAATTTCTCCCGTTTTTTACACATTTACCACTATATCTTTGCTCCTATTGGTCGTAGCGTGATGTTATATAGCCTATAGCCTTCCTCGATAACTGGACTATCCAACACAAAAAGAATTATTCAATTCGAACCAGTAGTTTCGGAGATTAGCGCGTTCAAACAAACAAACAAACAAACAAACTCTTCAGCTTTATAATATTATAGTATAGATAGTATAGATATAGTATAGATTACAGTAAATAATATATTAAACATGCTTTATATTATATACAATTATAAACAGTTTTATTTTTATTTTTTTATTTTTTTTATTTTAATAACAATATAAGACAATTATATTTATATTGGGGGATTCAGAATATTTTTTATACCACTCTTATACATGCCGCCATTAGTTCGGTTTGTAAGTCTTTAATTTTTGTTACAAAGATAAAAATAGAGAGATCCTTTATTATTGTAGACACCCTAAATACTATATAGATATGCCTCGTACTACGTGATATCAATTCTCACATCTGTCGAAGTTTTTTCTTCGTATAATATAGAGTCCTATCTAATAATAGTGGAGATAACCAGATATATAATAGTTTTATTATTACATGTCGACTGTTTGTTATTTTCTTGGACTCTATATATCGCTTATATCCAAGTTAGGTGTCACACTACTTACTGGAACACATGCCATGTTCCAGTAAAATATAACTGTATCGTGACTAAATTATTTCTTTCATTTTATGAAAAGAGATTTCGTCGTATCATATTATTATGTCACGGATTAGAGTACAGAAGACTAACGAGCTAATCGCGTTTTACTTATGTGTTCCAGACCACTAAACTTCCGCAGCTATGTAGGGAGAAGCCTCACACCGATCGATTTTGAATGTTGATGCCAACGCATAGAGTGCAGGTTGTATATGTTCCCTGGCTGCCGACTGTACATAGTTTTGATAGCTAAAGTATGATACAACAAAGTGTGGAATGTGTTACCTCGGTAATGGCATGCTGCATCGTTATTATCGATCCATAGAAAATTTTAACGCAAAATTGGTAAAATTTCTACCTGACTAAACATCAAAATAATTATCAACAAATTAGAAAGTGAAAAAAATCCCCAGCGGTATAAGTCCGCCTTTGTACTCTGAGCAATAAAGTTTAATATAAATAGAGGTAGGAATTTAACATTTAATTTTATTACTCTATTCTAACCTAGGAAACACCTTTCCACGAAACAGCCAGGTTACAGCGTATATTAACATTCTTCATAGTTTCATGGACCTGCATAACATTCTGGTCACCTGCGGATTGCGGTCACATCTATTCCTTGGCCTTACAATCTCGGTCTCGCCGGGAAACAGTTTCCCGTGACCGTAAGCCCCACTAGAATCGTCTCCATAAAACTAATCTAAAAGAGACTGTATACTCAAGATTTTAGAGAACACAAGGAAATTTGTACAGAATGCAAATATATACAGGTGAATTTGAAAAATTGTCCTACTTTGGCCACTATAAGGCTCTACTGATCAAATCGAACAACTTTTCCCATGGAACCATGTGGCGCAAATAAGAATAGTTGTTTCATTTGTTCAGTAGATTTGCTCACTAACACCTTAGAGCCACTGCAGCTTCGCAGAGATGTAGCGTCGTTGAGCGTATTTTACCGCCTTTACCATGGACAGTGCTCTGAAGAACTTTTTAATCTCATTCCCCCTTCCCCTTTCCGTTACAGAACCTCACGAGCAGGTAACAGAGTGCATGCGCATTCTGTGGCAGATATACCAACCCGCACTAAAAGATTTGGTGATTCGTACATCTGTCGCACTATTAAAATGTGGAATGCTCTACCTGCTTGCGTGTTTCCTTCATACTATAACCTTGAGTCCTTTAAACGAAGCGTGAATAGGCATCTTAAGCCGGCATAATGGATGAAACCAGCTCTTACAACACAGTTCTAAGAGCTGGTTGTATTCATTCTTGGACCTGCATACTGCTTTCGATCAGGTGGATGTGGGGTCACATGCCGAGCTCCTATAAAAAAAAAAAAAAAGTAGAACCTCATATTAGCCTAAAGTACAACCTTTCAAAGTCCACGTATTCCGTGTACTATCACAGGTGCTTTACGGCTACCGAGATCTAGACTACCTCGGGGTCCAGCGGTGGAGCTTTATTTCCGTCTTGCCGAGGATATTATGTTTCTAAACCGAATAAGTGACCAGCTCGTCGCGGGGTTTTCTCATAGCACTATAGTGGTATTGTCAAAAAAAAAAAAAAGTTTTTAATTAAAAACTTATTACACACCAAGATTTGAACCCTTGATTTTCAAACTGCATTGTTTCGAGTTTAAAATCTATCTCTGGACACGTATACTACAAATGCACAGGTATATAATAATGATAAAAACTGTTTTTAATCCTTTATTTAAATTCAACAACAGTACTAATTCATTTCCCTATAGAGACTTTAGGACCATGGCAAATATATTTATAAATGTCATTACACCTCGTCTCTAGTGACTCTACTTGACTTTTAATTTTACATAAAATAATTATTAAAATATAATTATATTTTAATAATTATTTTATGGAAAATTAAATTTTCAAAATCTACTTATAATAAATAATAATAATGGAACGCTGGTGGTATTTCCCCGCTGAATCATTGGATTTGCTGGATTTTTTGAGCGAGTATATTTTATATGATTATTGTAAGATCCTCTATTTGCTATAACCTGTGGGCCGAATACGGCCATTGGGAGTCGTTTACGAGGCAGGTATAGTAAACATTTTATGCCTTCATCAACGTATTATCCTCCAGGCGTTCGCTGCGGATCCACGCTGGAAATGGTTTGCCAAATATTTCTGCATAATATAGACTAGCTTTTGTACACCCGGCTTCGTCACCGTCATAATATTTAAGCGGTTGTTTAATATAAAAACACTGTCCTATATAAAAAAAATACTATTTAGCAACAAATTAATGATACAAATTAAAAATAAACTAATGTATAATTTTTATTTCCAACTACCATTAGGTATTAAATAAGTTATTTTAGGATATAAATAAAATATCCAACCCCACCGGGCATCTCACGTGAAGCGGACAGCGAAATAAAAGTGAGGTTCTGAATGTTCATCATATTTGGTCTAATTGTACTTCTAGTAGGTATGAATGTATGTATGATTTTTTTTTAAAGAATGGTCGAAGTTAAATTTAGTATTTTTCAAAAATAGATTTTCCAATGAAACAAACTTATTTTATTATATTAACTATGGCGATGTAGATAGGTATATAGAAAAAATATGACTCTTCTCAATTATAAAATAAATATATTAAAAAAAAATCATGTCACAAAATTTCACAAAACCGGAAGTGTATAAATCTGAATTTTAGTAAATTCGACCATTTTTATATAATTAGCGTGACCATAATGTCAGGAATATTAAATATATCCCTGGCATTATGGTCACGCTAACTAAACCAACTTGGTATGGCCAGACATACCAATCAGATTGGATGTGTAGATGTAGGGAAATACCTCCCATTTTAATCATAATACTGAGAGAGAGAGAGAGACAATTCATGATTTCTGACTCTATCCACATCAGCGCCATTTTTACCTTTTATTTAGAATAAATATTTAAGGCGTGGATATGGTCAGTGAAGTTTGTCGCCTTGGTGGCTCTCTTATATGGCAGATAATGATGGACAGGTTAATGGAATCAGCTAACCACCTAGTCTTACACTAGTTGGTTATGTAGTGTGTGTTCGGTTCGGTTGTATATTTCATATTAAGATTTCCATTCCATCGCGTTTAAGTTCTAAATCTGATATCGAGGTTTTATAAATATTTGTCGTTCTTTTGTTATTGAATAGCTGCCTAACCAAACGCACTCTAAGACCTCATTGTTAATAACTTTGACTTTGGGAACTTTCTAAATAAAAATTTCCGACGGCCGTTCTTGGAAGGTTGGTTGGTTCAAAGGCGGTACAAAAGGCTGCTGGAATACCTCTTGCACCGGCTTCAACTGCATAAAGTTGAGTATTAAACCGTTTCTAGTTAGTTGAGATCAAAGTATTTGTTCGTTATATATATTTGGTCATTGATGCCGTCGACGCTAACGGTACATACATATATAGGAGCAGGGGAAACTTATTTGCCATATCGCAATTCAAACGCTTTAAGTAGTATGATTTTAGGTCAGAGAGGAGAAGCAAAAATGCGCGTTTCGAGTGCATTCGCAGATATAATTTAATAAAATGCCGGTTTCCGGTTGGCCCTATTTTATTAATTCTCAAAGGCGCTCTTAGCACACTATAACATAGACCAGGAGACCACTGTTCTTTTCGTTGCAAATAATAGATTTAAATTAGATTTTTTCATTTTTATTAATTAGACTCAAATAATAATTATTAATAACAATTTAATTTACGTGTAATAATTACAAGATTTTATATTATTAGCTTTATAATAAATTACCCATCATTATATATAAACTGTCACCTCAACGATAACAATCATATTTTAACTATATTTTATTTAGTACGTAACAGTGATCAACATTTTTACTTTACCTTAGTAATAATAAAAATCTTGTTTATAATAAATAACACGCACACGAAGTTGCGGTGGCCAACTAGCGTTTATATGTGAATATTTTTGAACTGTGCTCATATGTATATTGTGAATGCTCATATGTATATTAACTCAAACTCTATATATTGCCATAGATATATTTATAGATGTAAACTTATTAATGTCCTTAAATTAAAAGTTTATAACTAACTATAAATTTGTTTGCCGTAAGTTTCCCTGAAATCTAATAAATAAATAAATAAAATAGAGTATGAACAAAATAATATCTGTAGAATTGTGATAATCCCAGAACACTTAGATGTGATTCCATATTTTCCGCCCCCAGCTCTCAGTCTATACCACTAATATTAATATCTACTTGACGGCTAACGCCGACGCCAGCACTTCCATCCCACAGATTTCATATTTATACCACTTTAATTTATACCTACCCCGATCACACACCATTATACTGTTCTTGCTAACGTCGGAACTGCAGCCCTAACGCGTTGCCATAAGATTCAGTTTAGTTTGTTAAAGTTGCCTGAACCCCTTTCACTTGACGCAAGCTGATATGCCTGCTTTATGTCGGAATGAATGTTTAATCTCGTTTCGGTCGTTTGTGCAGATTCGCAGCTCTGTACATACACCATGCCTTTGCCTTGAAAATTTAAAATAAAATAAAAAGGGAAGACTTGGAATTTTATGCGAAAATAATACCTCGTCGTTTTAAATTGCATTCTGTTATCATTATTTAACAAATACGAAAAGCAAAACATAAAAAGAAACACCATAATATTTAAACGTGGTGGCCGAGTTGTACCTTAGAGTTAAAAACATCCCTGGTTCAACCGGTGTGTACCAATGAGTTTTTAATCTAAAAAAATATGTACATTTGTTTACCAACACCACTATAGCGCCTCAGCGAGCACGTTAAGCTGTCGGTCCCAGTTTTACTATACCAATTTGTGAAACTGTATATAGATGGGTTATTAAGTCTATCCAAACATCGCGACGAGCTAGCCACTTATTCGGTGTAGACTTATAACATCAGAGGCTGTCTAGGCGGTCTCGGGCGACGTAGTAGGCACATGTGACAAGTATAATAATATTTACAATCATAAAATATGCAAATGCAATTAAAAATAGTAGACATTCTGTTTTAAATTGCATTTGCATATGTTGTATTTAATGTCTAGAGTGAAGAGAAGTTTATAGCAAACGAGGTTTCAGATGTCTATCCATTATCTAATTGTTTTTATCTACTTATTTAAAACCTCTATTAATTTCTTAATAGTTTTTAATGTTAGAATCGAACTAAATTTTTTACTAAGTATAATAATAATAATAATAAATAATTTATTAAGGGTCAACAAAATCAGCTTTACAATATATGAGGAAGAAAAAGAAAAGTATTCTTTTGTTCGTGGCTGAACGTAAGTACCATAGTAATTGTGCATGTTGTGGCTCCTAGAGATACATTTGCCTCAAATTTGTATTACTCTAAATATAATAAAACAAAGCTGCATCAGCCTTTAATACCGTGCATTCTATTCTCACTACTCGGCCGCAATATTCCATATTCCTCATACAGCAACAATTCGAGACGAACTATTCGAAACGCACTTATGTAGAGTTTTAAATTGTTTTCTTCAGGCCTTGCTTCATACTCTTGAGTCTTCAAATTTCCCTTATCATTAACTGTATACCGTGAAGGTATCGCATATACTTCTTCAGATATGTCCCGCTGAGATTTTGCATTACTGGCGGTAGTCTTTGATTTCGTGTTTTAATGTACTTTTGACAGACCCAAACAATACGAAGAAGGTTGTAATATATATATATATATATATATATATATATATATATATATATATATATATATCTTTCTTTCTCTGTATCTATGTATAGGTAAGCCCGTTTAGGGTTTTGGGTAAACGCTATATTTATTTTATTTATTTATTTCATAAGACATACAACGGATTACAAACATTATATTTACAAATTTCATTTTACATAGTTTTGACCTAGTCTGTAGCCCTAAATGTATATATACAATAATTTGCTTACAAAATTAACTACCCGTGCAAAATAAACAATAATATAAAACAATTAATTTCTAAAACATGCAACATAGATAATACCTTAAAACTAGCTATCACTTCTACAACTTAAACCATAATTGAATTGAATATACCCAATAAAACCACAATCTGAAAAAAATATATACTTATAATAAATAATGCATACACATATACACACACACCACATGCTCACCCCCAAACCTTCGCGCAAATGACATTCTATGATATCACTTACACAAAACTCCAAAGATAAAAATGTAGCAGTGCATATACATACATATATACACAAAACATACATACAAATAAATATACATACATAATTACCCAATTAAAAATAATAGTAATGTAATAATAATAATATATAATTATTAATTCCAATTTGTTCTTCGAATACACTGTTTAAATCTATTAAGACGCGTGTCAAATACATCAATAGAAACTTTATTAGTCGATAACTCATTGTAAAGGCGGCACATTCTTACAATAGGGTTATAATATGAGGTATTATTTTTATAAGTTTGTAATTTAAAGACTCTTTGTGAGTTGTCTCTGGCCCTATAGCGGGTACCCAGGGTTACAGTCGCTAAGAGGGGAGGCGAATCCAGTTCAGAATGCAGAATCCTATGAAGGCAAGTCAGATGACTATGTTTACGTCGAATTTCAAGAGATTCATTCCAAATTTTTTCAACCTGTACTCATAGGACCCGGCACCCCGACCAAGACCAGCTCTAAAGCAAATCATGTTACAAACAGATAAAAGTTACACTGAACATTTACCACATATTTTTGTACTTAATAGAAATTGTCTAGCCTTCATTCGGGATCAGTTTACCGCTTTTCAGGAGGCTTTGACATCGTTTTATTGTGGAGATGGAAGTCTACCAGCATAGGTAAGTGACATCATACAATACTCACCAGATCCTGTACTCTTCATGTGCTTTTATGGTTCACAAGAGAATATTTTTTTTAGCTAGCAGTTACTAAAATAAAGCTTAAGTTTCTAAAAGAAGTAAAAACTGAATGAATAATAAAATACTAAAAATCAAAAAACATACTTCTCTGCCATCTAATATTATAAACTAAGCGTTCTAATTTCACTTTAATATAGAGTAATTAGAAAGCACATAGAGGACGTCGGTGTATAACAAGCAATAGCAAATTTCGTGAAGAGTGACTGGAACCTGGTAGGATCAGTGGTGGTTTAGACGTAGGTGATGCAAAGCTGGTAACATAAAACAATTAAAGACATCTCATCTCATCTCAGGTACGTCATTTTGGTTAAGATTTAGCGGCGAAATAGGCCTACAGATAGAGTTCATCTATATTTCTGAATCTCTGATAAAATAATTTTACGCAGAAAGATATAAAGTGACATAAGGGATGACATTGAGTTTATATTTTGGACAAAACTCGGCGGGGCTGATATGATAAATGGTTTATCTTATTATTTACAGGTAAAAAGAATCGAGCCTTGTGAATGTTTAGGGGACAAAATAAAGGTAGATATATACATGGCCAAGACATCGTCTTTATAGAATAAATTATAGGTTTAGGATAATAATATAATTATTTAACAAATACATAGTAGGTATACGTGGTGGCCTAGTTGGTTAGACCTTGGACTTAAAAACACTTAGGTCCCTGGTTCGAATCCCGGTGTGTACCAATGAGTTTTTAAATAAAAAAAAAAATGTACATTTGTTTGACAACACCACTATAGTGCCTCGGAGAGCACGTTAAGCTGTCGGTCCCGGTTTCACTATACCAACTTGTAAAACTGTTTATAGATGGGTTATTGAGTCTATTCAAAACATCGCAACGAGCTAGCCACTTGTTCAGTGTAGACTCATACCATCGGCTACGACGAGGTGGGATTAAAACCCCTCCGCTGGGTACCCTGGGGCCGTCTATGCGTTCTCGGGCGCCGTAAGGCACCCGTGATGATACATACATAGTAGGTACCTAAAGATACATGTGCGTGTAATGTAAGCCACGCGGCATACTTCCTCAGCTTCCTCCATATCAATGCATCAATTCACAGAGGTACGTCAAATTAGTTATTAATTGATCTATTTCAAAGACAATTTCATTATTTTTTATAAAATATATAAGTAATTATATCTAAAATATATAATTATATGTGACTTTGTACATTTTTGTTATAGATGTAAGTAAATAAAAACTGTGTTAACGGTGGGCATGTTTTATCACTAATCTGTGTTAAATACCTATTTATAATAGTTTTAGTGATTCTAAACTTCTAAATTATTTATATTGTTAAAAAAACAAATTTTGCATGCCAATAGTGAGTCTTATTAACATTGTTTCTACCCATGTAACCATATTTTTGCAAAATAAAGAAATTTATTTATTATCCATCCATAAATTTAAATAAAAGCGTAGGTAGGTAGGTACTATGATTGAATACAACCATAGTACGCTTGTATTTCCTGATTTTGGCAGTAATAAATTCATAAATACCTAATATTTTATTTCTAAGAACATGGTACATATAAGAGGAAACGATATTGAATAAAAAAATAATATACTAACGTTGTTTTACTTTAATTATTTTAATTTTATTTGACAAATCTTAACAAAGGTTTTAAGACATTGTATTCTAGTTTGGGAAGTATTTGTCGGTTGGGTAGAAACGAGATTTGTTCAAAAGGCTCTAAACGATTTTAAAACGAGTGGATTTGGAAGCCCTTTACCTCGTAATGACTACCGCCTGCAGCATTCTCCTCCTGAGCCTTAATTAAACAGAGACGGCGAACACCAGCTGCTTAACAAACCGTTTTACAAATATAAACCTTATTTTTAATGTGTTAACTTGTATTATTGCACAATAGATTAAGCTTTAAATAGCTTAATTATTAATCGTTTATATTTTACACTGTATTTTTTAACGAAAATATCAGGATATTATAGTAGGTATATATGTTTTAATTAATAAAGAATTAAACATCTTAAGTATTAACTTCTAAGTGAATTAATTTAAATAATTTATAAGAAATGTAATTAAAATGTAAAAAAAAAAGTTTAATTAAAATTTAAATACATACATACATATCGCGGGTGCCTTACGGCGCTTGAGACCGCCTAGACTGCTCCAGGGTACCTAATTAAAATACAAACGTACTATATTTATTACTATAATTATTCAATGAAAATAAATATGTCTTTAAAAATGCATTACAATTACATTGCAGTATTTTTATAATTATTTGTGTACATTTTATAAAAATATAGGTAATTGAATATAATATCGTTTATTTAAAAAAACTTAGAATGTAGTAGTTACACAATAGACCGTCCAATTATGGGTCGCGTTTTTATTGGAATATTTAGGTACCTCCCATCATTAGGCTTCTAATGTACTTAGTGTCAGCGATGCCTAGATCTGAAACAAAACCAGAGATGCACAAAACTACAACACTACAAAAGAAACTACTTCACTTAATATATAATTAGAAAACAAATACTTGTATTCATTTTCTTTTGGAATCCAAATATAGATACTTGCTATGCGGTTAGTTATTGTAAATATGTGCAATGTACATAAATATTATAAATATGTACAACGTATATATTTATTTAAAAATATTAACATTCTATCGATAAGATAGGAAGTAAAACTTATTATGTTTATGTTGTAGTATATAAATAGTAAATAAATAAGTAAAAAAAATCATTCGTTTATACTTGCATTCAATATGAAGGTATATTTTGTTATATTCTTTGTAATAAGTCTAGCCCTAAACGAAGTTACAGGATGTGCAAACGAAAAGGAATTGAACGCAATTATGAATTCCTTCAAGAAAGTGGCTCAAAACTTTGAAGAAGCTTATCTAGAATTTTCTAAGAATTTCATCAAAATTTGGGAAGATAACAATAACACTATAGAAGGACTCGATGAAAACAATACTAATGTGAAATATTGTCTCTATAATTTCCAAAAATTTCTAAAATCACTTCCTGAAATTAAAAAAGTTTTAAAAACATGCATATTCACAAGAAATTAAATGTAATAATTTTCCTTGTTTTTCTTTGAGAATCTGCCTATTCATTTTCTATACTACTAACAAAATTACCTGTACCTATGTGTTTTTTTACGTAAGTACATACTTTAATATATTTATCAGCAAAGTTAAGAAACATATTTAAGGTTTAAAAAAATAATAGTAAGCCCTGATTTGAAAGTTTTGATGAAATTTGAATGGGTTTTTGTCTCTCAAAAGTTTTATAATTTTAAGAAATTCTTTAAGAAATAATTTATTATCGACATAGTTTATGTAACAGAAAGTTAAAATAATAACAATATTAACCAAAATTAGATTGTAAAAATATATATTAAATCTATTAGATAGAGAGACAAAACAAATAAAACATTTCATTTAGTCATTTCTTTAATAAATAAATTAACCATTTGAGAAAGAAAAGTAAAGTAAAATGAAAATATCTTTATTTACTGTAAAATAAGGTAACAAAGTGTTATTATAATAGACTTGGTTTAAATTTGTTTCTTCCTCTATTGTAACCCTGAGTCTAACCGCTTTGTATGAATAAAAAATAACGACATGATACTAAAATAAATAAGAAGAAAGATGTTGGTAAAAGATAACCCATTATTTCTTCAGCCCGAGAAGGCGAATGCAACTGAAAGTTTCACAGATTTTATCATGAAATAAACTTTAACCATTAAATGAAAATAAACGTTGAGATTAAGTTTGCAATTCTTTTAATTTGCTGAAAACAGTTTTAAAACGCAACATTATGTTTTTTTTAACTAGTAACTACTAGGAGCGTTAATATTATGTTTTCAAACATAGGTCACGAGAAAAAAGCTTAAATTAACATATTATATTAACTTAAAATACTTTAGTCCCTGGTTCAAACCCCGGTGTGTACCAATGAGTTTTTAATGTAAAAATATATGCACATTTGTTTAACAACACCACTATAGTGTCTCGGAGCGCACGTTAAGTTGTCGGTCCCAGTTTTACTAGACAAACTTGTGAAACTGTTTATAGATGGGTCTATCCAAACATCGCGACGAGCCAGCCCCTTGTTCGGTGTAGACTCATACCATCGGCTACTATGAGGTGGGATTACAAACCCGAAGACGGGTTAATCCCTCCGCTGGGTACCCTGAGGCTGTCTAGGCGGTCTCGGGCGCCGTAAGGTACCCGTGATGATAATAATATGTGGGTATGTAGATTAAATTTGAACTTGAAAAAATTATGATTTTTTATTTTGAGAAAGATATAATATTTTACGTAACCTTCCATAAAGTGCAACCTTAATTTGAAATAAGATTTATTAAACCAATTATTTTCCTTTAACAAGAGAGAGATCCCCAAAACCCTCGAGGGTTCCGCCTTCTTCCCATCATTTAAACTTTCACTCATAAAAACTTAATTTGATTACTCGGCTGCCAAATTTAAGGATCTATAAAAGCAATTAATAAACATAAAAAATTTGATTACAAAAAGCTTCAAAACAATTAAGCAATCAAATGCAGGTTTTATTTATTTTGTCTTGGGATAAAACGCTGACAAGTACAAATATTATTCGCACACCAGGGTTCCAAAGAAAAAATATTTTTTAATAAGTAGCTTCCTGTACCAAGAAGGTCACAGCTAGAGTGGTCAATTTAATATAAATTGTAAAATAAAGAAAATTATTTCAAATTGTGATAACAAAATCATATTATTACATGCTATTCAACTAAACTTTAATAGGAATAAGAAAAGAAAATGTGTAACACACCATTCTGGCTCTCTGAACTCCATTATCTTTATCGTGTCCTTATATATGTTTTTCCTGAATTTTTCTTATTTAGGTACCTATATAATTTATATTTATTCCTTATAAGGTCGTAATTTTATGTATTCATTAAAGCATTGCAAATATTATGTACTTAATTAAGGAGTCGTTAGCCATTAATCCCTAACTTGGGTAGCCCGCATAACGTCCCAAAAAGCGATGTAAGCGCTGATTAAGAAAGCTAAAAACTACATTATTTATTCCACGTGCGTTTGTTAATCTCGACAAAGCGCTGAGAGTGCTTAATTAAAGCGATGCGGGTACACACGTGCAGTACATTTTAAAATCATATTTACCTACAGTCAACTGTGTTTAGGTTTTCAGAAATGCTGAAAGAAATTTTAATGTTTGTTGTTTTGCTTTTTTATGCTTAAATTGAGCATTTATATTCATGCTTTTAATATACTCGTAAGCGACTAAAAGCAAACACTCGGAACTCCTTTAAAGAATATAAATAAAATTGTTAGTTAAAATAACTACTAAGTAAGTACTTTGAATAAAAAGAAAACTTGTAGAGTTAGACAAACAAACAGATAAAGTTCTTAAAGGGTCCTATTTGTCTCTCTAAGGAAATACCGAACCCTAAATCAACGAACATACATTCCGCTGTTGTTTTTATAAAGCAGTTAGTTAAATAAAACCGGGAAAGTATCTTTCGCAAAAAGTAACGCTTGCAAGTGACATGAGTGTGAACTTAGGCGTAGTGGTTGGCACTCAACCCTTTTCACGGGGAAAAGTGAAAAATCACTCTGTTTACTGAAACAAAGGAAGACGAGGGTCTGTGCGACCCGCCCCAGTCTTGTACACATTCTCGGACATGCCTCTTTTGCAGCGGTAAATGTTCTAATAAATATTTTTCGGTGTTAACTTCACGTTGGTGTTACTGTCACACGTACCTACCTACTGGTTTATTAGTTCATTGTAAAAAAGTTACGTTATACAAGTAATAATAAATAATGAATAGCATCACGGGTGCCTTTTTGGCTCCCGAGAACCGTTTAAACGGCCTCAGGGTACCAGCGGAGGGATTAACCCATCTTCATTTCGCCGATGGTATTCGGAAGCAACACCTAACAAGTGGCGAGCTTGTTGCGGTATTTAAGACGGTATAGCCTCGTTGTATAAAGCGGTCACCCATCCCAGGTTAGTTATTATTAGTTGCGCAATGACTTAACCACTAGGCTGGGGCCGCATTTTACGTTATATAATAAATTTAAATGGCTATGAAATAAAGTTATTTTTGGAATAAAGTTGTTACAAAATTAATTATCTTCTCGTAATCTAAGATCGTGCGATTTATTCCACATATCTGTTTGTCGTAGGAATTATTCCCAAAATAGGTTTATAGTAAGATCATGTAATATGTATAATTTAAAGTATTTTAATTCCGATATGTTTAGTTTGTCTTTACCTAACTACAAAAAAATACTGCATATTGTTGATTTACCTGTATAAATATATTTTAAAGGTTGGTGTAGCGCAGCGAGGATATTAAAATAAACTCGTAATGCTATTCGTTTCTGTCGCCGCCCATTTCGTAATCGCATCATTTAGCCGGCACAGTGGAAGCGATCAATATTGTTTAACAACAATTATTGATTGACCCATTCATGGACTTTGTTGCAGGAAGATACAATATTACATGCCATGCTGCCATGCTGCAGTAAAATAAAATAAAAATTAAACTTTTTAAAATCACCTATAACAGTAGGTATATAGTCTAATACTGTAGTTAGCTAAGACTGAATCCCGCCTTGGTCCTTACGCGTTTATTTATATCCGTCTGAAAAAGTCTCCAAAGTGCGTAAACGGTTAAAGTTACGCAGACGAGGTTACGCGGGTATAAAGAGACTTCAAGGTAACGGGGTGGTATTTAGACAAGATCACCTTGTTAATTAATTGTAACTAGGTATATAATTTTGTTGTAGTAGCGCAAACTAAAACTAAGTTATTGAGTCTATCCAAACACCGCGACGAGCTGAGCACTTGGTCGATGTAGACTTGGGCTGAGTTGCACCAAAATTACATTGTTTTTTTTTATAACAGCTCTTCATGTGACCGAGAATCCACCTGATATTAAGTAGTATGCAATACTGGTGCACCACACATAAAGTCAAAAATGGCATCAATGTACCAGCTGTCATTAGATTTTCGAAAAAAAAAACTGATACATCCGACGCTATTTTTAACTTTAATCGTTGCAATTACATTAATTTAATTTTGGTTCAACTCAACCTTAGAATACCATCGGTTACTGGGTACCCACCCTTAGGCTTGCACTATTATTTCTTCTGTGTGCAGCCTCGGACGAAGACGTAATGGTACAAAAGTCATTTATTAATAATTATACCAATATTATAAAGAGTTTTGTATTTTTGTTTGTAAAGAATAGACTCAAAAACTACTAGACTAGATCTTCTTAAAATATTCTACTAATAGAATCCTATATTATCACTGAGTAAAATAGGCTATGTTTTATTTTCAAAAATTTTAGGGATCCGTACGTAAACTTCGAAAATGTAACCCTGGGTTTACATTTTTAGTAGTTAAAAAAAAGTACCAATAAATTTCTTTACATCGCGTGCATTGATGATAGGTCAAAATAATGTACTAAAGATTTAGTGAACACATTAATATATACAAAAAAGGTCGCGGTACGATCTGACACAACTATTATATAAGAGTAAGTCACTATAACAACTTCTTTATGTATAAAAAGTTAATACAAACTAGACCACGTTATTAGTACCTTGGTAATAATCCTTTTCCAAATAAATCACTTCATATTCGAGGTGTTTCAGCACCTATGGGTTACCTTTTGAATTATTATATCAGCTATCATGATATCTTTTATAGATAAAAAAAAACGACAAGTGAAAAACCCGCTCGCAAAGAGTTTCGGATGTATTTTTTTCTCTCAATAACTATTTACATTCTGGTACCTACAATGATTGAATGAATACTTACAAATCTTCTTTTCTTTCAATGAAATCGGTTCAAAAACTTCTGAGAAATAAGAAACTATTAGATACAATCATAAATTAAATATCTTAAATTAAAGGAGTTATAGTTTTCGAGATATTTGATCTGGACAGACAGATTTACAGACACCGGAGTTTCTTTATTTCTTTATTATTTTGGCATACAAACAGTCATTACAATTTTTAAAATACAAATAGAATATTACAAATTATAGTAGACTTATAGTGCCGATATAAAACATTGAAAAAAGTATTACTGAATATAAACAAAACACAAAAAAAAAAAAGTATTGGCGCTTAAGCACATAAAGAAGAAAAAAAAAGAATACAAAGTACAAGAACTTAAAATTCATGTTCAATATTTATACATGTTCAATATTTATTTAATCACCTACTTACCTTCTCATTCATTTAGAATTTTCATCAGTTCTTTCTTTAAAGTTATTAAATTAATATTAAAGAGGTCAATAGCTGTAAACTTATTATTATACAAATTAAGGGAGCGACACAAAAAACGATTTCGCGTGTAATTTCTTTTACAACGTGGTGGTACAAAAATTGGACGTTTTGTTACTTTACCACGTGAGGGACGGGTTAAGATACCTGAGCGGGTTATAAAGGAAATTTTATTTAGTATATAACCGCAATCAATTTTCTGATTCAAAATCCTATGCAAAAACGTAATGTCTGTCTGAATACGACGCTTATACAAGCTGGTCATATTGTAGCTTTTAAGAGAGTCTTCATAGTTATTAAAATTTGGGTTATTATGGCTTCTATAGTTCAGTATCCTAATGAATTTCTTTTGAACTCTCTCTATTCTGCCGACATGACATTGGTAGTAAGGGTTCCATATAACACTGCCAAAGGCTAGAATACTTCTAACAAAGGCAAAATATAATATTTTTAGTGTTGATATGTTTTTAAAGGGTTTACTTATTCTATTTATAAAGCCTAGGCTCCGAAATGCTCTTTGTGCTTTTGAATCTATATGTAGATTAAATGAAACCTTGTCATCCATAACAATGCCGAGATCTCTAATGTTACGCTGGCGCCTTATTTCTAAGCCGTTCAAATAGTAACGGTTAATCAAAGGTTTAGTTTTTCTGGTATAGCTTATAATATGACATTTATCAGCATTAAGAAAGAGTTGGTTATTAGAACAGTAATTAGAGAGTGATATAAGATCCGATTGCAATCCATGACAGTCATTTATCGATAAAATTTTTCTTATTATTTTAGTATCATCAGCGTAAAGCAGCTGCGTTGAATTACTCAAAGTATTGCCAATATCGTTAATATAGATCGAGAAAAGAAGGGGGCCCAAGTGTGACCCTTGGGGTACCCCAGAGGGAATATATATAAAATTTGAACAGTAGCCTTTTATGCAAACTGCCTGACTACGATTTCGTATATAAGACTCAAGCCATCTCAGGAGACTGCCGTGCACACCTGCCTCCAACAACTTTTTTATAAGAAGGTCATGATTAATTTTGTCGAAAGCTTTTGAAAAGTCTGTGTACACGACATCCACCTGATTGTTACTATCCATTGCTTCCAATAGAAAATCTGTAAAAGTTATCATATTCGTTTCTACACTACGGGATTTAATAAATCCATGTTGTTCCGTAGAAATATAATTACGGAATAATGAACATAATTGTGAAGTTATTATCTTTTCAAATATTTTACCCAGTGTGCATAATTTTGAGATAGGTCTATATTCCGTGAGTACATCCCGCCTTGATGATTTAGGTATTGGCGTAATAAGAGCTTTTTTCCATAGACTAGGAAACGTACCAGTTTGCAAGGAAAATTTATAAATATATGCAATGGGATTAAGCAATTCATCAGCACATTCAGATATAAGAAGTGGATGTACATTATCAGGACCACAGCCCTTGTGAATGTTTACTCGTTTGAATTCATGTAAGACTTCACTTTTATTTAGATTAACGAAGCTAATATCTAAAGATGAGTTGGAAGCAATTATTTGAGAATAGTTATATAATGGTTGATTTACAAAAACTGAATGAAAATGTTTATTAAACGCATCACAAATTTGGATACCATCACTTATGGTCTTACCTTGATAGTGCATTTTATCTGGGATGTCGTTATTTTTGTCGCATTTCGATTTTACAAAAGACCAAAAAAATTTAGGATTTGATTTTATTTTCTCTTCAGCAAATTCAATATAATGCCTGTAACATTCTTGTTCCATTTTACGAAATCTAGTCCTAAGGATGCTAAAACTATGATAATCCTTTAAGTTACCATAGCGCTTCCATTTTCTATGAAATTTACATTTCTCCCTGCCAACCTTTACAAGAGACCTTGAGAACCATGGAGGATGTTTAGAGTTGTTCAAGATATTTTTATTAGGTACAAATTTATCTATCAGAACATTAATTGTATTATAAAAAGAATCAGTCATCTCGTTTACATCGGTCATTGTTGAAAAGGACGCCTCCCAATCTATGGCGGAGAGACCTGTGCGAATAGAATCATAATCACCCTTAAAAAATAATTTTCTTTGAATGTCATTATTTACCAATTTTTTGGGCAGACTAACAGACATGTAAATTACAATAGCTTTGTGATGCCTGTCCTCCGGTACTGCTGGATCATCACAGGAATTGACTTCACAACGAGTATTACTAAAGATCAAATCTAAAATTCTATTATTAAAATTAAACTCGGAACTATATTGAGACAGGCCAGACATGTCCATGAAGTCTGCAGTTAAGGATGACAAAACATCATTATTTGTGTGTATAGTCATGCTATCCGATTCCATATTATAATACCACTCAGCTTTAGTAACATTGAAATCGCCTACAAGGATTCAAGAGTTTTCCTATAAGGGTTCCTTTGAAGGTATAGAATGTACGGGCCACTCGAGGACTGTTGAAATTCAAAGCGAGTGAAGCCGCGGGGCATAGATAGCGTATAATTAATTAAAAAAATATATAATAATACAGTTCGTTAACCTTTTGAGGTCACTTAAGGTCAACTAATTATACAGTGAGTACGCGTACTTACATGTTAAGCAAAGCGCAAGATGCGTGTGGGTCTCCCCCGCCGGGACCACAAAAGGGTCCACAAAACCTGTATAATTAAGAGCCAGCAAAACTCATTACCTTTGTCGGATTGTCGAGAAGAAATGTTTTAATTTAATACCGAGGCGAGGGTCTGGCCCTCCGGGGAAGGCCGACTTTTGATTCTGCTCCCTTTTGATATTGACCCTGCGACTTTTGTAATTATATTACGTTTGTAATTCGTGTGTAGGCGACTTTCTAAATACTATCTCTACCTCTAAAAGTATTTCAACTTTCTTTACAAATTCTTTACAAAAAACAATGTTCTTTCAGACGGTTTTTTGAACTTCATATTTTTAATCTGCAAATATGTAGGACTTCAGTCTTATGACTTCAGATTTCTGTATTTTATATTTTCTAAAAATAGCTAGTTATTTGACAACTGCAACGGTATTTTGTTATTATGGTACAGGCAGATACTCTTGTGATAATAAAAAAGGTACCAAATAAATAATAAAAAATATGATAAAAGCAATATATACGTGGTGGCCGAGTTGGTTAGTCCTTGGACTTAAAATACTTAATACACTTAGGTCCCTGGTTCGAAACCTTGTGTGTACCAATGAGTTTTTTATTTAAAAAATTATATAGGTACATTTGTTTGACAACACCACTATAGTGCCTCGGAGAGCACGTTAAGCTGTCGGCCCCGGTTTCATTATACCAACTTGTGAAACTGTTTATAGATAGGTTATTGAGTCTATTCAAAACATCGCGACAAGCTAGCCACTTGTTCGGGGTAGAGTCATACCATCGGCTACGACGAGGTGGGATTAAAAATCCCTCCGCTGGGTACCCTGAGGCCGTCCGGGCGGTCTCGGGCGCCGTAAGGCACCCGTGATGATATGTATGAGTATGTTAAAAAGCAATATCAAATAGTTTTTTTTAATAAGTAATAACTGATAGTTTTAAATAATAACACTAGACTTTTTCGGTCACTAGATCAAAATTATTTAACTACATTAGTTTGGCAATACCATTTTAGTGAATTGGAGATCACATTAAGCTATCGGTCACAATTTTATTATACCAACTTGTGAAACTGTGTATAAGTCTATACAAACCGTGGGATAACTTGCCACTTCTTCAGATGGCGGTGGGAATCCCCTCCTCCCGCCCGCGGTCTCGGGCGCCGTAAACCCAATAATAACTTTTAGCGCTTATATTTAAAACCTAAGTTCCCGTAGTAAAGATTAACACAGTTCTTACAGCAGAAGGATTCGAAAGCTGTAATATAATAGCTGCGACACACCAGATAAAGCTCCAGCAGTTAGAAGTCATTCGCGAACTTTGTGCCGCCCCCGCTCCCGCTGCCGCCCGCCCCCGCTGCCGCCCGCCCGTGTCACGTCTCTCAGAAGAAACTTGGGAACTTCACGCGCGTGTTGTAATGAACCAATATGAAATATAAAAGTTTTAAACTGTCTTATTAAATTCCGTTTAAAGTTCAGCTGAAAGTCGGTCGTTTTCAGCTAAATGTTATTTTAATTTGCGTCTTTTGGCTTCAGTTTTATGAGTCGTTTTGCTTTAAAATTCAATTTGTGTTGTAGAATTTTGTTATTTACCTAAAAACGTTTAAAGCTACTAAAGCGTTTGAATTCAATTAAATAATTTTAAGAACTTGAATTTAATCATAGCGAAACATGAACTCAATTATAATTTGTGTAAAGTTTATTTGGTAGGAAGGTCGTTACCACCGCCCATACAGGTGCAAAGACCGTCAAATGACCACTAGGTCACATGACTACATGTTTCGGTTTTAGTCTTTGCGTTCACCGGTTTTCAGAAAATTACTGCATCAATTTCGTTGAGGTGGTCTCCCTTTTAATTCTTTTGACCATTCATAAGGCCACCAAAGACCATTCCTTTCCTGGTTTGGCATTTATTGAAAACAAGAGAAGAATTATTGAGTACATAAAAAGGTAATATTTAGCTATTACACTTAGCTATTTTTTATTGGAGCACGGCATGTGACATTGTATCTACCTGGTTGTGAGCAGACCTACAAACTTCATAAATGGCCACCGCAATTATATCGAGAGCATTGCAAAAACAGCTTCAAAAAAACCTGGCATTAATATATAAATAAGGTGCGTCGGTTTTTCACACCCAGGTTAAGAATAATGCTATGTAAGGCTCAAATTCTACCGTGTGTGGAATACTGTTCGCATCTTTGGGACGGATCTGCCAAGTATCTGTTATCTGCTCTCAATACCCTGCAGAAGCGAGCGGCTAGAATTATTGGAGACGAAAAGCTTCGCAGGGATGTGGCATCGTTGAGCGTATTTTACCGCTTATAGCATGGACAGTGCTCTGAAGAGCTTTTCAACATTATTCCCCTTTCCGTTACAGGACAACACGCACTGGTTGCAAGATGCATATGTATACCGTGGCGGAGGTACCAACTCGTACCAAACGTTTTGGCGACTCTTTTGGTGTTTCTTTCCTCTTATAACCTAGAGTCCTTTAAACGAAGCGTGAATAGGCAACTTAAGCCGGCATAATGATGGCAACCAGCGGTGCAACTGTATGCATCCGCTTGTTGCTATCATTCCTGGACATTGCATACTGCTTAACATCAGGTAGATACAAGGTCACATGTTGAGCTCTAATAAAAAAAATAAAAAAATGGGGTCAATCAATAATTGTTCTAAACAACATTAATTGCTCCCACTATGCCGGCTAAATAATGCGTTTACGAAATGGGCGGCGACAAAGACGAGTTGCATTACGAGTATATTAAAATTTTAATATACTCGCTGCCTTATCGTCAATTCAACCACCCATTTCGTAACCGCACCCTGAAAAGAGACTACCACCTCGACAAGAAATCGATGCAGTAATCTCCTGAAAACCGGTGAACCCACAGACTAAAACCGAAACATGACTAGTTAACATTTTGCCCAAACAGATGCAAAAACCGTCACTTGAGGGTTTTTGCATCTATATGGGCGGTGGTAACGAGACCGGTCGGTCGCCTAGCGGAGTTATAGAGACCTCTTCTTCCAAATTACCCCTCGGTATGTAAGCGTGCCGTGATAATATTATTATTAAAGATTGAGATTTATTTAAAATTTACTTTATACAGACTATTATAATAATATTAAATTTGAATAATGGGCTATAAATTTGGTAAAACAGTTACGTGTGCTTACACGTAGCACTTACCTTTCAAAAAGTATGGTAATTTCGGGATATTACCAAATTTTATAGCTTTTAATATATTGAAAGGTTTTGTATAATATATTATTATGACAAAGTAAACATAATTAGGTCCTTTAATTATACCAAATTTTGTATAAAATGTAAAATCATAGTAGATACCTACTTGTAAAAAAATAAAAAAGGTAACCAATGTATGGAATTGGTCAATGGTGTTAATCCAGTGCGTTGAAATCTAAATAAGTAGTAACAATATTAAAAAAAAAAAAATGGCATTTACAAAAAAGATTACTTGAAGTCGCATTTCGACCACTTGCAATATGAGGTCCATAAATTGATCTATTCAGTAAATAATATATTACAAAAATAGTCTACTAGTAGCTATACAAATAATTGTAACTCAATATTTTTGTAGACAAAGTCACTCTTAGTGGACCACGGGTGGTAAGCAGTGACCAACTAAATATAGACTCCACCGGAGTGATGAGGAGTCTGGCGGTCCATTAATTGGTAAAAAAAACTCTATTGTCAACAGCCCTGTAGACATGTCCGCTCGCTTCTTTGCCATTGCGGCTAGCGAATCTCGCAGCCACGCCACCGTTGGAAACAGATAAAGCCCCTCAGGCTCCCTGTATTAGTCAGTCAAAAAAAAAAAAAAAAAAAAAAGCTTCTTTGCCCGGCCTAGGCAAGTACGCTCGTTTCTTTACTCCGGCCTAGGCATGTCCGCTCGTTTCGTCGACTTAGACCTCCCAGTCAAACTCCAGATATTTAAGCACCAAGAACAAGTTAGCCTGAAAGACAGTTGCATTGTAATGGATGCGCCAGAAACTAAGTTTGTCCGTTTGCGGTGCGCGAACGGCGGCGTTTCCAATTAATTTGGTCGCGATCGGAATTTATCGGGACGTTCCGGATGGCTGTGGCCGGCGGATCTATGGCTCCGAGTGTCAAAGTTGGCCGGAAATGTTCTTAGCTATAACCATTGTTCTTGGAACAACTGATTTAGTTACAGTTTTAGGTTTAAATGTTTTGATAACTTGCGGCGCCCGAGTCCGTCTGGATGACCTCAGCTACCTGGCGGAACGTTTTCATTTTTACCTTGTTGTGGCTACGAAATTTCCGTCCATACCTGTATACGAGAGAAATAAAAGTAAGTCACATTAATCTGTTACAAAAAATATACTTTCTTACTTTAAGTTACAGTCATTTGTGAATATTTTACTTTGAGGATAAAATATATCTCCATAAGCAGCTCCCGTATTCTTGCTTTGTTCTTAAATTACTTTGGTCATTTACCCTAATTTAGATCCGAATTCGGGCTAATGATCAGGTGTAAATAAACGATGTCGAGTCCGCTTAAGGAAAAAATCATCGGTCTCCGTACCACTTAATTCGGGAACTCACTCAAGTACCTGAAAAAGGAAAAAAAAAATGGTTTTATTTCATACCAAAGGTTGGTAAAACATTTTATGGTGATGTTAAATTTAAATGTAAGAGTTTCTACCAGTGCCTATGCGTTCATGCCTATCCGTCTAAGGGAATTCCTATCCTAATGCGATCAAAATTTTGACGAATAGCATGGTGAGTGACGGAATAATAAAGACGTTCCACAAATTACCATCCGTTGGTGAAATATGGCAGCGGTCGTTAACCAGGGCGCGTTCCCAAATTACTGTAATAGACTTTTTTGTCGCGGATCCCCTTAGCTTACACCTCATCCTGGGATTAACTTAGTGATTGGATGGCTTACAACTCTCAGTGCTTCTGAAAGTCCAGGAAGTACTTGTCGAATTTTATTTTGTTGTTCGGAGGTTACCTTATATAGGCTATAAAAAAATAAATAAACGAATACAATTGCTGTGTCACAATACTCACGAAACAGCGCGACACAGATATAGTGTCTTACAAACAACCAAACCAATACTGACTGTTAAAATACTCGTAAATAGTGCTAATATTGTACTTAATTGAAGTAGTGAGAATCGAACGCACGGCCTCCGGAAGCAACGCTAACATATGTTTAAGGCCAGGTGATGACATATTTAGTCATTTTTCGTTTAAAAATCTCGAATCGAGATGAATCTCGAAAGCGCGAGAATCGCCCACCAGGACCAACGTGAAATCAAGTAATTTTTCTTCGTCTCATTTAATGCCTTAGCATTAAATTAAGAGCGCAAAAAAAAATACAGTAGACACGTTATATTATGAATAAAAATAGTGCTCCAATAAAAGTAGGTAATCGTAAATTTTTCAGAAACCCATTTCTGAAAAAAAAAAACTTTGATTTCGTAATACCTACTCAATATCTTCAGCCTCAACTTTGCTTTTATTATATTGTTTTGTATTGGTATTATAATGTACTAAAACATTAATGGGGTACTTTTTTATTTAGCTCATTTTTTTTTAATATTACTAAAAACCTAAGAATTTTGACAATAATACACGGATTTTGTCACACCACACTTTTGTCACACCACACAATGAATTTGTATGCGTGCTAATCACTTTTTATGATTCAAGTCCTCGCCTTCATATTATAATTTATACAATACAATGACACCACTATAATGCCTTGGAGAGGTCCTTAAGCTGTCAGTCCCAATTTCACTATATTATAATTATTTTACACTTTTCTAATTTACAGCCTACCTCTAATGAAGACTAAAGTCCGTTCATTACTTCCTAAATCTCGCGAAATGACAGACAGACAGTGTGCCACAATATGATATTAAATAAATAACATGCTACCTAGGCTTCTCCTCTACTTCAGTAAACTTAGAAAAAAGAACTTATCAAATCATATCGTATAAAACCTCTAAAATTTTCCCGAACCTCCACACTGTTTGTAAATGTTATAATACAAAGTAAATTAATCCGAAGTGACTAGAATATTGGGATCCGCCGCTTAGAGAGATATAAGCAGGTGTTGGGAGGATTTAAAGTCCGCCCATCATAAATATTCATGGACTACGCCATCAGGAGCTCTGCATCCATCACATTAAGGCAGAATGATGTCGGTAATGGCTCCCGAGATACCTTCATATATATTGTGCAGTATATTTAAATACCGCAGTAGTTTGTCGAGTTTAAGCAATAATACATTATAAAACTCTCAGGTTCGATACACGCTGTCAAACCAAGTTATTTATTTCATGTAAATATTAACAGGTATTTATGAATAGTAAAAAAAAAGTTTTAACAATGAGGTCTAGAGTGCGTTTGGTTAGGCTTCTATATACAGGATGGCTTTGAAAAGGTGTTAAAGTGTACTTTGGGCTATTATGAGGTTTTACTGATCAAATCGAACAACTTTTCCCATGGAACCATGTGTCGCAAATTTAAAAATAAGACATTATTTTTAAATTTGTTCATACTTCATACAAACTAGTAATGTTAAAATGAATAATTTGTATGAGGAAACCAAATTGTTTTTCATCTGCATCTTTTTTCACCGAACAACATGAATATGACCTCATCCAAAGCCCAAAGTACAACCATTCAAATTCACCCGGTATTTTTTATTTTTCATTAGCTTGATATATAAATTAACATAAAGCAGTATACAGTATATATATACTCGTATATACTTTTAAAAACTTTTGTTCCACAAGCAGCAAATTGTACCCAGTGGGTTTGGTTTTGTTCCAACTCGTCGCTTAAGCGCGGGAAGCTTGCTGCAACTAATAATTGTTATTAAAAACCATTGAAAGATGGCTGTGACCCCAAAATGAAATCCTGGATCCGCCCCTGGATCCAGGATGTCATTTTGGGGTGGCAATTACTTTCAACAAGTGTTTTTAACTAATAATATATTTTTAACTAATGAGTATCCATTTATAGTATTGAGTATATAATATTATATTGCAAAATAAATAGTTATTATCCAGATAAACCATATTGAAAAGTCCCATTATGTTTTTCTCTTTTTATATTAAATATTTGTAATTCGCTTTCAGGATTATTATTTTGGGTTCCACAGATTAATATTATTCAATAGATATTACATTATATATCTCGTATATTCGCGGTGGCTGAGTTGGTTACACCTTAGATTTAAAAAACACTTAGTCCCTGGTTCAAACCCCGGTGTGTACCAATTAAAAATGTATGTACCTACATTTATTTAACAACACTAATATGCCTTGGTTAATATGCCCACGTTGAGCTGTCGGTCCCAGTTTCACTATACCACTTGTAAAACTGTTTATAGATGGGTTATAGAGTCTATCTAAACATCACGACGAGCTAGCCCTGGTTAAGTGTAGACTCATACCATCCGCTACGACGAGGCGGGATTAAAAACCCCTCCGCTGGGTACCTGAAAGCCGTCTAGGCGGTCTCGGGCGCCGTAAGGCACCCGTGATGATATTTATTATTTATAGATGTTATATTTGTTACTTATGTTTTTGGCAAAAACATAAGTAGTTACATACATAACATAAGTAGTAACATTAATAGTTATGTTAAAAAACAAAAGACAAATTTATTAACCTGAACTACCCGTAGCAATATTGGTTTACGGGTGACCAATAAGCAATAGATTTTCAGCGGTGATTTTATCTTGTCTACTAGGTCGGGGCTGGCACGCTTTACAGCGCTGCATCGCTGACAAAGTGCCCCAGCACTCTCTATCGATGCGATTTATTGAGGCACGTTTGAGAGACAAATGTGCCCCGGAATGGGGACATCGCGAAATATGTGCGTTGGGTGCAAAAATTAAGCCATTATGCGTGCTTATCGACTTACTCGTTGTAATTTGATGCAATTAGAGATATCATAGTATGCATCACTCATTCAGAGGTAGGTTAATAGTATTGTGCAATACTAACAACCTTAATTATCTTTTGTATTTTATTATTTATTTTGTATGACCGTAAAACCAAACATAACCAAACTTCGGTTGGCGCAACGGTGGCAGTGTAAAAAGATAAAAATAAAACCCGTTAAATATCTCAGGTCATTTTATTTTTAATACGAATATAAAATTTCAAAAGTATATTTAAATCTATTAAGTGTTTCATGGCCCTATTTGTATGACAGAGGACTTTTCTAGGAATTGCGTTAAGAGGTGAAACAACATCAGGGTTACTATTATCATATTGCAGGGTCGGTATAGGCAAAGTGTAAGGTTATTTTTTATATCTCAGGTTAAAGAGTGTACAACAGTGAAACTTTGTATGATGACTCTTTTTATATAAAAACAAATAATAAAATAGAAGTTAAAAGAAAAAATATACATGGGATTTTTCTTTTTCAAATATTTCCGATGTACACATCGGAGTTATTAATCAAAAATAAAAATGTACATTTGCTTAACAACACCACTATAGTGTCTCAGAGAGCACGTTAAGCTGTCGGTCCCAGTTTCACTTTACCAACTTGTGAAACTGTTTATAGATGGGTTATAGAGATTATCCAAACATCGTGACGAGCTAGCCACTTGTGTAGACTCACTCCATCAGCTACGACGAGGCGGGATTAGAAACCCCTCCACTGGGGACCCTGAGACCGTCTAGCTCTAGGCTGTCTCGGGCGCCATAAGGCACCCGTGATGTTGTATATGTTTATATTTTTTTATATAATTAATAGACGCATCAATTAAGTTTTATTATTATTTTCATATTGGGATGTAATTTACCACCGAAATCAACTTAATCTCAGCAAAACTATTAGAGTAAGTCACTTGGCGCACACACACATGTGGCAAATAGGAACATCTTGACAGGCCAATAGAATTGTTGGTGACTGCATCAGCGGCATCGGCCATGCCTTATTCATGCGCTCGGTCTGCTCATGCAAACGTTGTCACATCGACGGTCAGCCATGGCAAAAGCCGGTTGCTTTGTCTATACTAATATCTGTACTATATTATTTTACAAAACAAACCTACCTACATATTTCAAAAAGAGATCAGTGACATAAAAACTTAATAATATTACTCTGATTGAAAATGAAAATGAAAAAATGTTTATTTTCGTTAACAAATTAATTTACATATATATTGTTGGGACCACCTGCTAAGTATGGCAATACTTGTGTTAGATGGATACTTCAATTACAGATATACATATATTTATATGTATAACATTATAAAGAGGTAAAGTTTGTGAGGTTGTAGGGGTAATCTCTAGAACTACTGAACCGATTTAAAAAAAGCTTTTAGTGTTGGATACCCCATTATTTATCGAGGAAGTCTATATAACAACATGCTACCAATAGGAGCGGGGCATTTCCCATTAAAAGCTTTCGTTGCGTGAGCAGACGAAGTTACGCGAGTCAGCTAGTTATTTAAAAAATACTTTATTTGAGAAACAAAAATGTAAAAGGTAATAAAAGTGATTCATAGATATTGTAAATTAGAAACGTTCCCTTTATAATTTATTGGCTTACAAATATTTTATATTTTAACAAGACAAGAGGTGCTCGAGTTGAATATACCAGAATAAATGGTCATTTAAAGAAAAATAAAATATCTCAATTATAAATTACTAGCTGACACGCGTTTATTTTATAATATTATCTCTGTGGTCTAGTGGTGGAGCTGTGAGCGGAGGTCGCGGGTTGGATTCCCACTTGAAAAACAATATTAGTTATTGTACAGTTTGCCTGATAGTCTGATTGTACAAAATATAATATATTGCACATATAATACACATAGTACAATACAAGCCTAGAATTTAGTTTATAACAAACATATTATCGTTCAGGGCACACATATTATCCTTGTCATAAACTATGCTCGCTAACAAATGTCCTACATATTAGTATAAAAATAAAATATATAAAATTACTTTTCCAAAATTTATGACAACGACCTTCAGTTAATGTCACTGATGACGCCGCTCCAAAGAGAGGTGAAATATTTGGCATTAAATTTTTATAGCTTAAATTTACATATTTTACCTAATAAAAATAAAATAAATAAATTGTCATTAGTTTCGTTTTGTATTCACTTTTATTGTTTCTTGTTGTACGTTTGATTAATTGATTGTTGTATAACCTGATGCACTCTTTGATATTTTAAGTATTTTACGCCAATTTATTGGCAGGACATTGTGATTTTCATGAAACAACATTATGAGTCGTTCTTGCAAATAAAATATTATTAATAATCCGGGTTTCGTTAACCCCCTGCTGGTGCCATGAATAGCTGCGAGGAAATTATATTTTTCTTACTACATTGTGCAGTTCGAGGACCTAGGGTGATGTTATTTTTGCTTTTAAAGTGAATCTGACACAAGCGCCCGCGTCCGGACCGAGGCATAAAGTTGGGTAGTTTCAGATGTCGCAGCGCTTAGTCTGTTATGTTTATGCTATGAACACTTCTTGCCCTGTTCTTGTGAAAACTTTCGCAGTTCACACACTTATTTTTATCGCTTGTAGGGTTTTATTTTATACAATTCTTATAATTTTATTTATCTTCACGCTATAGAGGGGCTTTTAAATGCAGTCTTTTAAAACCTTTGCAATACGTGTATCGTACCCCCCTCGACCACTTTTACCCGACACATCGTTTTTATTTATATGGTTGGTTATTCCTTCATGACTCATTCTCTCTATATAGCCAAGGGGGACATACCTGTCCTCATTTACGTACATCTTTCTTTCAGTTGCATTTACTTTCATGCCTCCTGATTTACAGACACATGTATAGGGACAAAAAATGCAACTTATATTTTTATATTGGTTTTATTAATTGACTTAGTATTAACGTGTTTCTTTCGTTTGTATTTTCCATGACTTTAGCAATTGATTGAGATATCATATGGGTATATCAGATGATGATATGTTCTCGAGTGGCGACCGCGTGCTGGAGGACGCAGCAGAGGCAGGCCCTCCACAAGATGGACCGACGACCTGTAAACGGTCGCGGGAAGCCGATGGATACAGGCAGCGCAGAACCGGTCGTTGTGGCGATCCTTGGGGAAGACCTATGTCCAGCAGTGGACGCGCGAAAGGCTGGCATGATGATGATGATGATGAACAAGCTATTATAATAAATACCATAGGATACTAATACCTTACTTGAGTAGGTACCTTAATTCCTTCCCCCCCTATTACGTTACATTATGCAGGAAAATGGTTAGTATCTAGTAAAGCGAATATAACAAAGTACCTTCTTCTGCAACGAGATATATATCTCGAGATCTGGACGGAGAGAACTCGACAAAGCACTTTATAGCTTATCCTGGCAAGTCTCGTCAAGTCAAGTCAAAGTCAAAGTCAAAGTCAAAAATATTTATTTCATGTAAACCTTTACAGGCATTTATGAAAAGTCAAAAAAAAAAAAAAGATTATATATAAGGTCCTGTGTGTACTTGGCCAGGTCGCCATTCCTCCCACAGACAAATGTTGAGAATATAATACAAAATAAACAAATCGTAAACTATTAAACTATTGTCCTTGCGGGAAGAAAAAAAAAAAAAAACAACCCAACCGAACAAACACTACATAACCAACCAGTTTAAGACTAGGTGGTTAGCTGGTTCCATTGACCTGTCAATCGTTGACTGCCCTGCAAAAGTGCCACCAAGGCGACCAACCCAACAAACCATAGCTACGCCCCAAATATACATACTTTAGTATAGGTAATCAAAATATACCTACAAGTAGATAGATAAAAGGTATCTTTTAGGGCGCAAACGCTGATCACAAGTCGATCGCCTCAGAGACACCCTGGAGAAAAAGGTACCAGCAAGTAAAAAAATCTGATGTTCCACATGTACCGTATCATCGGAGGAGCATGGTCCTGCATGGTTATTGACTTAAACCTATGCTTATAGCATGTGGTATATACTCTCATCCTACTGAAGAGCACGCGTAGAACACCCCAAGGCAGATATACTATCTTACAATATTGAAAGTACAGAATTACAGAACACAACATTTCTTTGATGCCAGCGCCGGTCTATCAGCAGAAGATTTTTCGGGATCTCCGCTTCTTATATGATAACAATCAAACGTGCGTGCCCAGCGGAGATCCAAGGCCCCCACAGCAGCACCCGATCACGGACGTAACGTATGTGTCAGCCATCCTTCTGCTCAACCAGGCCCTTAGGGTGCAGACCAGAACCCGGCACACGCGCCACCACTGCAATGACCTTCAAAGGAGAGGAAATCCGCTGGATACGTATACTACTACATTGCAGGGCCAAATACATAGCTGAATCCAAGGCCTGCGCAAACATCAACTAGTTAAAAAAAAACCATGGAAATGTATTCTATAACTCTGTTAACAAAATAACTTAAAATAAATAAGACAAATTAACATAAATGTTAAGTAATAACTAATTATTACCTTGTAGAAAATAGTAAATATTTAAAATTAAAATAATGATAAAAGGTTATAGTAATAACAAGTTATTACCTCATCCAAAAATATATAAAAAAATACCTATTGTAGTATAAACAAATATATATATACCTATAATAGTAAGTATTATGAATTATTACAATATGACAGTTACTATTAGTTTAGAGATTCCAGACGCAGAGAGGACTGATTCCAGACATCTCTGTCATTAATATAATCATTAACTTTGTAATACGCCTTGGCTATTAAAGTTTGCTTTATACAATTTTTAAATTTTATATCATTTAGTTCTATAATTGATTTTGGTAATTTATTAAATAGCCTAATACTGTTTATAAGAAAACATTTATTAGTTTTTTGTAATCTGAATCTTGGTATGTCAATTTTGTTTATATTTCTTAAGTTTCGGGTATGCCTATCTGCATTTTTATTAAACATATTATAATTTTTCTTAACATATAATAAGTTCTCAAATATGTATTGGGAGGGCAGGGTCATTATATCAATTTCAGGAAAGATTTCTCGAAGGGATTCCCGGGTCTTCATGCCGTAAATTGCTCTAATAGCTCTTTTCTGCAAGATAAATATGGTTTCTATGTCTGCCGCTGAGCCCCAGATAATAAGACCATATGTCATAATACTATGGAAATAGGCAAAGTACACTAACCTGGCTGTTGCCACATCAGTTAATAGTCTGATCTTTCTGACTGCATATGCTGCTGAGCTCAATCTATTAGATAACGCGTTTATATGAGCTCTCCATTGCAGTTTGGAGTCGACTGTGATTCCCAAAAATACAGTGGAGTCAACAAATTCCAGTTCAGTATCGCCTAACTTCAGTGAACAGTTAATTACCCGAACGTTTGGCAAAGAAAATTTCAGGCACTTGGTCTTCTTAGTATTTAAAACCAAATTATTTGCTGTGAACCATTCAGAGACCATAGACAGAGTATTGTTTGCTGCTGATAATATGTTGTCTTTTCTATCAACTTTAAACAACAGGGACGTGTCATCAGCAAACAGCACTATCTGCGCTGTTTCTTGTACCATATGCGGAAGGTCATTGATATATACCAGAAACAGGAAAGGCCCTAAAATTGATCCCTGGGGGACTCCCATATTCATCCTTTAGATACACTACCATTAATGTTAACACATTGCGTTCTATTAGAGAGATAGGACTCCACAAGGTTTAACGCTACTCCGCGAACTCCATAGAATTCCAGCTTACCCAATAGAGTTTGATGATCTACACAATCAAATGCTTTAGACAGATCGCAAAAGACACCAATGAGATCCTGAGACTTTTCCCAAGAACTAAATATTTCCTCAATCAATCCAGTACCAGCATCTGTTGTATTTCTACCTTTTGTAAACCCATATTGACGATCGTGTAATAATTTGTTGATATTAAAATATCTTAATAGGTGACTTAGCATTATTTTTTCAAATAATTTGCTAAGCGCGGGTAATACGGAAATGGGTCGATAGTTAGTAGGGTCTGTTTTACATCCCGATTTGAATATAGGGGCTATTTTACTGTGCTTCATAATGTCTGGGAAGACACCGTTATCCACACAACTATTATAAATGTCGGCTAAGATAGGCCCAATGGTGTAAATAATAGGTTCTATTGCTTTTACGGATAATCCCCATAAATCTTCCGTTTTCTTTTTATTTAACATTTTGAAGTGTTTTATAATATCCTCATTTGAGACATGTATAAAATTAAATTCTGTAAAATTTTGTATTTTAACATAACGGTTTAATAGTTCCTTAGCCATACTAGATGACGACTTAATACTATTCGTGACTTTAAAAGGTATATCAGCAAAAAACTTTTCAAATAAGCTAGCAACTTTATTTTTCTCAGATATCAATACTCCATTTTGTCTGATGGAAATATCATTTTGCTTATGTATGTTTTTACCAGTTTCATTGTTTATTATTGTCCATACACACTTAGATTTATTTTTAGACTGTTTTAGTTTGGAGCTAATAAAATTAGATTTTGCCATAAGGCAAACTTTTTTAAATGTTTTTGAATAATTTCTAACATAGTTATGAAAATTTTGATCTAATGTATAGGATCTCCTATCATATAAATCATATAAAGTATCCCTGCTTTTCCTAATACCCCTAGTTGCCCAAGTAGCAAAATTAAATTTATCATTTATTTTCTTTGTCTTTACTTTACACACTTTATCAAATTCTTGGGTTATTAAATTATGTAAATTCGAATATGTTGTATTCGGTTTATTTGTATTATACTTGAAATTATTAATTTTATGTATGATATTATTATTTAAAATTTCTAGTCTATTTTCAGTAAGAGGTCTGTACTTAATTATTTTATTGGTTGGTTTAATTCGCGCCTTAAAGCTAATCATCAGACATTTATGATCAGAGCGTACACCAGTAATGACAGAGTGATCTGAAATGGTACAATTAGTGAATACATTATCAATGCAAGTCTGACTAGTTGCAGTAATCCGAGTCGGTTCTGTGAATATGTTATTTAAATTAAAGGAGTTAAAAAGAGAAATGAGCTTCTGTCTGTCACATGAATCTAATAAAATATCAATGTTAAAATCCCCACATACAAATATTCGTTTATTTAAATCTAATATTTTTGAGAGTATATCCTCCATTGTATCTATAAAGTAAGATAAAGACGATGTTGGGGGTCTATATCTATATATGCATAAGATAATATACGAGTCCATCTCTGCACATGAAATCTCACAAACACGTTCAACAGATAGTTTTACGATATCCTTTCGTTCCTTATACTTTAAAGTATTTTTAATTAAAATTATAGAGCAACCTCCTTCACAGGAGGTTCTATTAAAAAAACTAGCAACTGAGAAATTATTTACATTAAAACACATTTTGTCGGACTTTAGCCAGGATTCTGTAAAACACATTATATCTAAGTTATATTTTTCTATTAATAATTCAATGTCAAGAACTTTGCTAGAGAAGCTTTGAATATTTTGGTGAATTAAGTTAAGTTTACAAATGTCCTTCTCTATTGTCACATCTAAAAGTTTAAAGTTGGTTGCACCACAACATTATTAGTACTACTACTAAATGATGATGTGGAGTCAATGCTTAATAAAATATTATTAACTACCAATGTAGCAATATTTCTCTGTACCTTCATAGGTAGTTTTATGCTATCCTGTGTCCCGTTAAAATGTCTAACAAATTTGTTTATGTCAAAAGGAGTAAACAAATTATTGTAGCAAGTCATATTATAAATACAATTATTTAAATAATATAAATGTTTATTCTGTTGTGCAGTATACTTTTTTGAATAAAGGAATGTACATAATGTAACATTCCTTACTCCAAGTTTAGATAAAAGATCTACACTGTCCAACAAGTCTCCTTTGCTTGTGTTTAATCCATTTCCTACCATAATAACTATATTACTATATGAATTGTAAAACTTGGAGGAAATGGATTTTACAATGTTCTTAAAACTATTGCCTGGCATACAATAGTTTGTCACAGAATGGTCTAAATGGTAATTAAAAATTTGACCCATTCCCTTACCAATACTGTCGTTAAAGGAGAATGCATTCAGAATTATATTACCTTACATACCTAAGTATATACATACATTCATATCATCACGGGTGCTTTACGGCGCCCGAGACCGCCTAGACGGCCCAGGATACCCAGTGGAGGGTTTTTAATGCCACCTCGTCGTAGCCGATGGTATGAGTCTACACCGAACAAGTGGCTAGCTCGTTGCGATGTTTTTGAATAGACTCAATAACCAAACTTTAAACAGTTTCACAAGGTGGTATAGTGAAACCGGGACCGACAGCTTAACGTGCTCTCCGAGGCACTATAGTGGTGTTGTCAAACAAATGTACCTACATTTTTTTTTAAATTAAAAACTCATTTGTACACACCGGGATCCGAACCAGGGATCTAAGTGTTTTTAAGTCCAAGATCTAACCAACTAGGTATGCTAAGTATATATGTTATGATATTACTAATATTTAGTAACTGGTCTAATAGAACAAAAACACATCATCACATCTCATTAATTTATATATCTACGGGTATATACTAATATGTTAAAGCTGAAGAGTTTGTTTGTCTGTATGTTTGTTTGGGTGAACGTGCTAATCTCAGGAACTTCTATTTTATTATCAACAGGGTCTGCGTTCAACCTCAATTGTGCCTGATGGAAAGTAACGATGAGGTCGAAGAGATGGTTCGAATTGAAAAAAATATGTTAGTGTTGGATAGCCCATTTATCGAGGAAGCTATACATAACATCACGCTACGATCAACAGGAGTGGAGCATGGATATTGATGCTCCACTCCTGTTTAAACTGGGATTTTTTTTGAGAGCTTCCGTTACATCGGATTTGCATTTAGATATACCTTTTTAGTGGTTCCACAACGCAAAAGGTAGCTAATGACCATTGTTTTATAATCAATTTGTTAGCTAAGTTGTTTATATATTATTAAAAACCTTTTTTTTTAAATGGATTTACTAAAACAACTTAAAAAAAAAAACTAAATTAAAAATAAAATCTAACTACTTTTAAACCTATCAATAAATTAAAAATTTCTTCCAAATCGCTGTCCATGGGCATTATGGTGCTTAAGAAGCTGGCAGCATTTAACAGATTTTTTATAAAAAGAAAAAAATATAGGATCGAGTAAGTAAAATATACACGCTGCATGTTCTATTTAAAAAAATATATATGTATATATATATATATATATATATATATATATATATATATATATATATATATATATATATATATATATATATATATATATCTACGGGTATATACACATTTAAATGTTTTTTGACGTTCATGTTTGCAAATCCATTGCCTGTACACTTAAGTTATTAGATCGTCAAATAAACACCGTGATATCTTTCAATACTTACAAATTTATTTTACTAAAAAAATTAATGTAGAAGTAAATCGTGTTGTTGTTGTATAGAAATAAGCAACTATTTGTATCTCTACTTAAGTCCTACAGTTCTAGGTATATAGAAATTCGTCGTCTCTTTTATTATTTCCAAATCAAGTCCCAGCATCTTTGTCAAGGCAAAACGTCTTCAAGTCGTCAGCGGCTCGATAAGCAACGTCTTCGATGGAAACCCACAGACACTAGACAACATAGAGGCCACTTATACTTAAATTAATGAACCGATTAAAACATAGTTCCTTCATTACTACGGGGGATATAATACTTGACTGCCTTTGTGATCTAGTGGTAACTCCGTTGTCATTGTATCCGGAGGTGGAATGTTCGATTCCCAGAGATGGAAAAACAATGTACATTTTTTTTATGGTAAAATATAATACCTTTTAATATTGTTGTTTCTTGTAGACATACTACAAGCCTTCGGAGTGTCCTTCTTATTAATATTAGTACCTATAGTAAATGTTTTTACACTAAATTGACCTTTACTACAAAGGCATAGAGTGCACAATGGTCAACTTTACAATGCCGTTGACTGTACATGTACGTATACCAAGTCATTAATAGCCACAGAGCAAGTATCTTACTACTGTATGTTGATAACGTTACAAGACAGTGTGATTAAATGATAATTGTGTAAATTAAACATTTATAAATGATTACTTCTGTTTGTATTGGTAGTAAAAGATATTTGACATAAAGGGTTTGATTGTTTCGTAGTGTGATCTTGGATTTAATCTAGTATAAATCTATCGGCGGGGGTCATCTTACGGTGAACGTTCTAATTCGAATACGTATACGTGAGCAACAACCAATAGGGCCGCTTTATTTTTGGTAACAGGATTGAACAAAGCGATCCTATTGGTTGTTTGCCTCTGTATACCAGCAAATTGTATATTGTAGGTATATTAATTTATCTTTACTAATATTATAAAGAGAAAAGATTAGACTTATAGAAAGCTACATTATCAGCGTAACAATATGAGCTAGTAACACGATAAAATCGAGTTCAACAATTTATATTACGGGATTTTCATTTGAAGAAAAAGAAAATACCTACCATTTTATTTCAGTACAGGCTGATACCATATGCATATTAGAACTGTACAAAAAACTTGTAAAAGTACCTATGCGCTGTTCCAATGTTCAGTTATACTCATTTACTGACTGTACGTGATTAATATGACTAGACTACCTAGTAAAGTATTAATATCATTATAAACATACATATATGTATTATATATATTTTTTTTAATTAATAGGTATCTATACGTTTTAAGGTCCTTCCACAGTACATTTTATTTAGATGGCTCTTTGATCTGAGTCACGCCCCGATCCGTTTGTCGCTCGCTGATTTCCTTTTGTGATAATTTATATATAACCTTTATCATCTGCTGGGTAAAAACTCACCAATACAGAAGGCTGAAGAAGTTTGATAAACAATGTTGCGAATACGTGCCTTAGAGTAGATATTTATTTCATGATTAAACAGTAAAAATAATTCTTTAGGATCTACCAAATCATCATCATTTACCAAAATGGAGATGAGTGGACAGGTAAGAAAATGTGTCGTACAACCAAACACATTAAAAACATCTCTCTGCTTTTCGCTCATCTGTTTAAAGATCTTCATTGATCTTCTAAAAACCGGTGAACCCACAGACTAAAACCGAAACATGACTAGGTCACTTGACGGTTTTTGCATCTGTATGGGCGGTGGTATCGAGCCGGTTGGTCGGCCTAGCGAAGTTATAGAGACCTTCCTTAAATAATTCATAATTATTCTACACTATTCTACAGTATTACAATTATTAAATGTATTTATAAATTTTTCTGTTTTCGTTTCTCCATGTTTCCGTTTACTTTCATCAAATGTCTCTATCAAAGCTGTCCTCCTCCACAGTCATAACTCCGTTTTTTTTAATGTTAATGTAAATAATATTTATTAATAAAATGCATTATTCATAATAAAACGAAACTCATTGTAAAAATATATAATGTTTTTCTTTGACATTTCAACCACCGCTGGTGCCCGGGTCAGAGGTTAGTATTTTAACCCGAGCGCGAGCGACCCGACTCGGTGAACAATGTACTATTTTAAATATGTAATATTACATTTTAAAATGCATGTGCATTTGTTAGGCATCACTACTTATAGTACCTAAAAATGGATGTTAAGTTGTCGATCCAAGTTTTACTATACCAACTTGTGAAAATGTTTATAAATTGGTTATTGAGTCTATTCATACACGACGAAAAGCTGGCCACTTGTTCGGTGTAAAACAACATCGGGTCCTGAGTAGGGCTTGAATATCGGACCATTTTTTCAATTACGGTATTGGGTTTCAATATTAAGCATTTCAGTTCCGGAATTCCGGAGTTCAAGGCTTCCCTTAAAAATGTTATACAGGGGGAAGCTACATCGACAAATCGACGCGTCGATTGATAAAAATGTATAAGTACTCGATTGAAGAGAAACGTCAAATCCCATAAATCTGAGTTTCGATATCTATCGATCGACGCGTCAATGGCTGTGTTGATGGGCTTCCCGGTAGGACCCCTGGTCTAAAAATTGCTAGGAATGTGGTTGGGAGGGAAATTTCAAGAACGTCAATGCGTTCAAGCTGTTGAAATGACAAGTTACGCCTCAAAACATGACAAAATTTTCTAATATTCTCCCCAATTTAAAAATTATTTCTAATGTCGACTTTTGTCTGTTAGGTTCTCCAATAATGTTCGACGCCATTAAAGAAAAATTAACCAATTGTTTAAATAATTTAAAAATATTTGTAAATTATTTAAATAACTTGAATTCTCATGTAGCATATACCCTTTTAAAACATTGTTTTTCGGTATCAAAAATTATTTATTCCTTAAGAACTATTCCAGCTTTTAAATTTCCAAACCTTTTAGAAGAGTATGACTTAATAATTAAATCCTCTATAGAATAAATCTTTAATATTTCTTTAAACAATTTTCAGTGGCGTCAATCATCTTTACCAATCAACTCTGGTGGACTTGGATTGAGGTGGGCTCGAGACATATGCTTACCGGGATTCCTTTCGTCATCTTATGGAGTGTCTAATCTAGTATCTTTTATTCTCTCTAAATCTATGGATACTTCGTTAGAGACTTCATACCTTGATGAGGCGAAATCTGCCTGGGATTTAAAAAGCCTGAACTCTTCTCCGCCACAAGACCCATCGTGTCAACATGCCTGGGATAATATTATTGTTAAAACCGTTTTTACTGATCTTTTGCACACATCATCAGGCACTGATCTGGCAAGGTTGCGCGCAGTTTCACAGCCAGAAGCAGGCCTTTGGCTTCACGCAATCCCATCTCCCTCTTTTGGTTCTTATTTAGATAATAACTCTCTTCGAATTGCCGTAGGCCTCAGGCTAGGTGCTTCAATTAGTCACCCTCATTCCTGTAACTGTGGCAGTGCAGTACAATCTAATGGCCACCACGGTTTAAGTTGCAGTAGATCTGCAGGAAGAATATCCAGACATGCAGCTTTCAACTCTATTATAAAATCAGCTTTATTATCAGCAGAAATTCCGAGCAGCCTCGAGCCTTCCGGCTTGTTCAGGAATGATGGAAAACGCGTCGATGGCATTTCTCTCATTCCTTGGCAAGACGGAAAGTGTCTATTATGGGACGCTGCATGTGTGGACACTCTGGCTCCCTCGTATACCTCAGGGTCTTCAAAATCGGCCGGATTTGCCGCTGAAGCCTATGCCATAAAAAAAAATAACAAATACACTCAAATTTCAAATTCCTATTTTTTTTTCCCATTCATTGTCGAGACAATGGGTACTTGGTCTAAGTCCGCAAAATCCTTTATATTGTCTTTAGGTAAAAAGCTTAAACAGGTAACAGGGGATCCGCGTTCAGGTTTTCTTTTAGGCCAACGAATATCAATGGCCATACAACGCGGAAATGCAGTTAGTGCTATGGGCACATTTTCTGATCCCTTAAATGTAAATATTGTAAATTATTCTAAATATGAAATATTGTGAATATATATTATAAATAATTATGTTTATCTTTTGTAGATTACACGAAATAAAATTGAATATTTTTTGATAAAATTTTTTTTTTTTTTCGATATTTAAATTCCGGTTTTAATTCACAAATTCCGGTATTACAAACGATATTGAAATATTCGGAATTCCAGAATTTTGTCAAAACCGGAATTCCGAAGCTCAAGCCCTAGTCCTGAGGCCGTTTAGGCTGTCTCGGGCGTCGTACGGTACGTTTGAGTACTGCTTAAAAGGCTTACAAAGCTAGCTTATTTTACTTGACAGGTGTTTTTTTAGTACTTCGCTTTGCTTTGGATTTTTGATGACGTCACAGAAAAAAAGCAAATTACGTCATCGAATTCGCTGCGAACGCTTTGAAAATACGAGTAGTGCAATCAAAGAAAATTGTCTGTGGTCACAATTATGTATCAAATACTTTTTTTTGTTTATTTTTATTGTTCCCTCCCTTTCACTTAATCGTTTTTGAACTCTATTTTGTATTCTCTTATGAATTTTATATGATTTTTATTTATTCACATAAAACTGTTCGAGTACTCCTGCAAACGCTGCGAATGCTTTGCTTCGCTTTGTGTACTTTGACGGCTGTTTAGATTGGCTTAAAGCCTAAGCGCTTTAAGTGAAAAACAGTAGTAAACGAACACACTGGTAATATAAGATAGGCAAAACATAACCACAGACAAGGAAAATCAAGATACTAATAATAAATTTTATTAAACACACTCAAACCAAGGCAACTTGTACTAATATACTTGTTTACCTTGAGTGGGAACCAAAACATACATACCTACATATACTTTTTTAGGTACACATAGTACAAGCTAAGAGCTTAGTTTGTGACCATAGCAATTTGTGTAAATTGTCCTACATATTATTATTTTTATATACCTAATGTGTTACAATGCTAGCAAAAAAAAAAAATTAAAAAAAAAAAAAGTTTTTGAAGAAATAGTCATGTTTCGTTTTTAGTTTGAGTAAAAGATGAAGACTTATCAGCTAGAACAACACAAACATAAGTCAATATTTATAAGTGGTATTAATTAATTAATATGTTATCTTTATATTGAAAATTTTTTGACAGCCTCCGTAGACTAGTGGTTGCGCCTTTGTCGTTGTATCCGGAGGTCGTGGGTTCGATTCCCACCCTTGGCAAAAAATATTAGTACGTTTTTTCTGTACAGTTTGTCATGGTCTGGGTGTTTATAAAATATAATATGTATTATATCATTGCTTCTGGTACACATAGTACAAGCCTAGAGCTTAGTTTGTGACCAGAGCAATATGTGTAATTTGTCCTACATATTATTATTATTATTATATATTATTATATTATTATTATTATATTATTATATAATATTAAACAATATTATATAAGATTCCACTATTATACGAACTCTGTTATCTCTATCTAACAGATGGTGATTGAGTGGTATCATAGTAGGTTGTGACTGTGAAGTTTAAAAGGTAGTTCAAAGTCAAACTTTAACTTTCAACTACTTTATTTATCCATCCCACAGTCACAACCTTGAGTACTATGAGTCAGCTTAGTCACCATCTGTAGTTATTTAAGAAACAGTTTTTTAACCCTACTTCATACTGTTAAAATAAATCCACTCTATATTCCGGTACATAAGTGCCATTAATATACCCATTTCTAGTGATTGTCGCAAATTATTCAAATTAGATGTTTGCCCATACAAAATATCCTCTGTCTCATAGAACAATATTGTCTACAAACTGATGCAAAGTAAACAGGCCTCTTACAAGGGTACTGGCAATAATGGAAACCAGAAAAAGTGGTGTGAATTATTCATTAGCCAGAAATGTAACACCATGTAGTACATATGCATCAGGCTTAAATCCAGGAACAAGTATTTTATTTGGAATATACATGGCACAACTGCTTTATGTTTCTATTTTTTAAACATAAAAATTTTGAGTAAATCTACCTTTCATCTTTATAATAAAGTGAATATTTTATAAATAATAAAAGCTTCCAAATGTGAATTGTGTTTTTTATTTACACTTTTTGTAATAGTATAAACAAACCAGGAATTTGATTAGATAAAGAAATTATATTGAAATAAAATACCTAATATATTTGTAAATTACCATTATAATTACATTTACATGCTATAATAATAATTTCTTAATCCTAATTTAGATTCCATTATAAAGAAAATATAAATATTCATCACTATAAAATAGATTCCATTATTTATTAAATACTTGAGATTTGAAATAGAAGTGAGCCTTGTAATCATACCAATCCAAAGCTCTTCCATCAAACCAAATATATTGTCCCTTCAAGTCCGAGGGTGCGTCAATAGCCAAGTAGACCGGAGTTTCTGCAGCCTCCTCAATACTGTAGAACCCAATCCCAGTAGTCATGTCTGTCCTTACAAGACCCGGATGCATAGAGTTTACAGAAATTCCACGATTTTCCAAAAGTTTTTGTTGAAGAATGGTCAAAGCACTCACGGCCACCTTCGATACTCTATATGCTGCAAAAGATGAATCATCTGCAATATCATCTCTGTTAAAATTGTCTTCCTTTACAGATGTCAGGAACCATTCCACAAAGTCATTTATATCAGTAACTGTAAAGTCTTTCTTGGAAAATATATCTATCCATTTTTTATTTCGAACGTTAGAAAGATGACCACAGTCACTTGATATGTTGACAACTCGAGCATTATCACGCAGTAACGGAAACAAGTATTTTTCAATAGTTAATAAACTTTTGTAGTTAATGTCAATTATTTCTTTAGAAGTATCATATGTGATTTCATTGAGAGTGGCAACGTTTGCCATAGAGGTGAGCGTTACGTAACGTAGATAGTTACAGTAAAGTCGATATTTCTTAAATAACTAATAACGGTTATTATATTTGTAATAACTATTTAATTAAAAAACGTAATTAAGAAAAAAAAACATAATATTGATTTTTGAGTATTAAAAGGGTTAGATCTCATTATTTCCTTTTATTAGAGTACAAACACGATAGGCTTACGACCGACGGTTGACGAGATAAATTGAAAAAACATTTTCGACCTTAATGACATTGATCGAGTACCTTTTTTTTTAATTTCATTCGACTTATTAGATGGCATACCATCGAATTCTACCAATAAAATGCAATTGTCAATAAGGTCGAAAATCCTTTAACAAAGCTGAAATTACTTTCATTGGCTAGATATCATCGATACCTATCGTTTAAGTACAAACACTTTGGGTCTAGGGCCAGGGGTTAATAAGTTATAATAAAAATACGTTTTGACATGACATATCGTCAGATTACACCAATACCATAACTATGAGTCCAAAATCAAAATATAAGCCATGTGGATATAAGACTTATTATCAAAACAAAAATTTAATACTTTTATTAAAAAAAAACAAAATAAAAACTAAAACAAGATAATTTTTAAATACAACTACAAAAAACCTAGAAAGAATGCGTCACGGAACGTACCGCAACCAATCACAGCAATAGCGTGAACATCATTAACCACCTCGTCGGAGTGCAACGACGATATTTTAAAAACCGATAGAAGAAAAAGAAACTATAACGAGGATAGCAACAATAACTCAAAAAAAAACACAACGTCAAAAAACCTTAGAACGAATGTGCAACCAATCACGAAAAAACTACTATAACAAAAATCACTAAATATCACAATCACGTGAAGTAACAATAACCACCACGTTACAAGAGTTTCCATCGTTACAAGTTACAACCGTTACAAGCGTTTCAAAGTGATATCCATATAGATAGGTACATTTGTTCCGTCCGTTTAAATCACAATTTGTGGAATGTCGGCGAGCAGCGATATAGTGCAAAGCGGTGATATATTGAACTAAGTAAACCAATTTATAACAACTACTACAGAGAGATGGCGCTAATAAATTAAATAATGCAGAATATAAGTATTTTGTGGTCAATAAAACTTTAGCTGTCTATTGGATGTTAAAGATAAAAATTGATTAAAATAAAAACACATGTAAAAATCAGAATAAAAATATAAAATTAAAAAAATGAAGTGCAGAAGCGGGGATGGAACTGGCGTTCTGTGGTTGGCGTTGTGTTAAGTTTTCTGACAGCTGTTATAGTGAATAAGTTTTTATATTTAAAAATTATTGGTACACGGGGTAAGTAAGAAAATAATTAAAAGCAATGATTGTTTAGAGATTTATTTGAGAGTAAAGTAGGTACATAAAATTAAAATTATTTTCGAGGCACTATTTTTTTTTTTTTTTTTTTTTATTTTTTTTTTTTTTTGCTTATAATTAGATTTTTCAATAATAACTATAAATAGTTACATAACGGGTGATTAACAAAAAGAAACGTAGCCGTTACGTTACAATGAAATCACGTAACGACCCACCTCTAGTTTGCCACCCCCGCGTTATTTACCAATATATCAATGCCGCCATGTTTCTTTTTTATATATTCGCTAAACACTTTCACACTAGTTTCTTCAGACACGTCTAGTTGATGGTATTCAACTCTATTGTAGCCTTTTTCCTTCAAGTCATTATAAGTAGACAGTCCTCTAGCGTTATCTCTAGAAGTAAGATATACAACTCCATCAAATTTTTTAAACAACCTTTTCACAATTGCTAATCCGATTCCTTTATTGGATCCGGTAACCACGGCCACTTTGTTAGACATGGTTTAGCTTCAGAAGTGACTTGTTAAATGGTGGAACATTTATAGATAATATGTTATCTTGACGTAATTATCTCGTAAATACGTTGTTATCGTCGAGTCATAGAAATAGAAGGAAGGAATCAATCAAGGAATTAAGGAAAGGTCGGAGTCACAGAATAGTAATAATAACATGTTTTGTTATTGTTCTGTGGTCGGAGTAGGGAGGTACACGAAAAAAGAATCGATACTTTGTGATATCGAGTACCTTTCCCTTCGATACCGATACCTTTGTACTCGATACTTTCACTCAATGCAATGAGTACTTTTTGGCTAGTATCATATCGTATTTTTTTTTTTAACTAAAGACTTAAAACATAGGTTTTGTTGACCTACCTACGCTGATGAAAAGACAGAATGGGCTAGATCGCTTTCATGTATAGTGTGATGTCTTTAGATAGAAATTAAATTCTGGGAAAGTTTTTTTAATTTACCTTCGTTATTAATATGGCTTTGCGAACAGTCAACGGAAGCTAAGTTTTTTCAGTTGTTTACAATTTATTCGATGGTGTCTAGGACTCAATAAAAAATTGTTATATATTAAAATGCCTATAAAATATTGTCTATCATAATTTTTGAATTAATTTTTTATCAGTGTTAAAACGTTATTAGTCCTAAAACGGGATATTTTGGCGTCCCAAAGCTTTTCTCGGGGACACCAGTACGGAGTAGCGAAAAACGGGACAGTCAATACGAATGGTCAAGTTAATCATGACATGTAGTTGTGTGCGCACTACTAGTAGTCGCAAAATAAGAAGCCCGTTTGGACAGCTGTCAACTCAACGAAAAAAGTGAAGTGAACCAAATAAATCGTTAATTACACCGACCGATTCTCAGCCTAAATCAATTATTAATTGATATGAGTTTTTGATTGATAGTAAATTTATATAAAAAAAAAATGATTAATGCAATGCAAATTATGCTATATAAATACACTGAAAAATTGAGGGCATAATTCACAAACAAGCATAATCCAATTAGATTAATCTTTTTTTTGTTTAATTTGGCAAAATTGGGCGCATTTTGTTTATTATTAATAATAAATGTAAAAAAAAATGTAAGTAATGGGATGAAATAAATGACCAGGGTCCCTACCGGGAAGCCAGATCGACAAATTTTCTATAAGTAGGACTCGATCGACGAAAAACGTCAAATCACATACATTTGGCGTTCGATTTCGATCAATCGATATGTCAATTGGTATTTCTCGTTTCCTTCCAGTAGGGCCCATGACCGTATGTAAACAAATTGTCTTCTCCCAATGTCTAGTTAAAGGTGTTAAAGGTCTAGTTCTTGGGTGCTTTACAGCGTCTGAGACCGCCTAGATAGTCTCAGGGTACAGGGACAAAAACCCCGACGGCGGGGTTTTTGTCTCACCTCGTCGTAACTATAATATTAATTATATAGCGGACTCTGATGTTGGTGGGCTACCTTTGAGAGGAACAGAATGCTCGTCGTCTCTCTTTTTATAATGACAAGGGGACAAGTGTCATACCTTTGTAACGTTGTCCTACCTACAGGTATAAATTGGCGGTGAGGTAAGAAAACAACGTACATACAATAAAAAAATAAATATTAAAGGAAACCTAACTATTATATACTCGTACAATCATTATAAAGAGAGAGAGAGATATAAGAGAATGGGTTCTATCAACATCCAGATTATGTCATGGGAAGAATGCTACTACCCTGATTATACGACGATCGGGGAGGGCAGCATCCAACGTCCTTCAGTGGCAGGCCAGGCTCCGGGCAGCGGTCGGTTATGGCCGGCTATGGCAGGCCGTGACGTCTGCTGAGCAGACGGTGTCCAGGCTCCGGAATAAGAATCCAGGCTGAGTTCAGCTATGACCAGCTGGGGTGTCTGTAGACGGTGGCAGACCAGGCTTCAGAAAAAAGTTTCCAGGCCAGGTTCTGCCGTAATGGTTTTTTTCTACCTCGGACTTGATTCCTGGAATCATTTGAAGGGAAGCCTAAGCATACTGCTTCCAGCTCTCGTTGTCTTCAGTTTTTGGCAGGGCAGCAACAATAATTGTGCATTGCGTAAAACTGCAGGACGGAGGCTGGGGTGCAGTGCTAGACAGACGCACGGACACAGTACAATATTTATATAAATTCTAGTGAACCCTAAAAACGTCCCTATGAAAGCACTGTATAATTAACTCACCAAATTAATGTTGGAACTCCGAACTTTGTGCGTTACTATTATATATTTTTGTAACTAACAAATTATTACAAACACACACTCGCGATCTTAGCAATTTATCAAAAATGGCCTGCGGTACTCTGACCGCGTCCTATTTATGTAAACTATGAAGTAATACGTTACTTCGACTTGTAAAATGCATTTATTTAAACTACCTGCCTCTTTTGAATTTTGCACTTTTGCAAAGGGTAGTTTTAAATCCTAAACTATCCGTTCCATTTCGTGGACCGTCGTAAATTCCGTAACATAAAAAGAAAAACAAGAAAAACGAGCTTTCAACTTTTATTGATTGATTAATGTTAGATAAATATTATTAACTAAACACCGCGCCAAATATTTAATACGCGAGTTACCATACCAGGGACCTAAGCACGAGCTGGCCTTAACGACAAGACGTTGAGTAAACAATAAATATGGAAATATAAGTTTTGTTCTTGTTAAATATAGAGTTTTTCAATTTAGAGAAATTCCAATTTTCCAAACATGTTCAAACTTGCAAATTCGTGTATTTCAAGATGGCGGAATTTTTATAGCCAACCAAATACAAACTATATTACCATTAGAATAGAACTGATATTTTGATATTTAAGTTTTACGTAACGTTTTGTTATCATAGACGATAAAAAGTTGATATGGATTAAGGATTTTATCGTTTTCGGCGACAAGATGTTAAGTAAAAATCAAATATGTAAATATCAGTTCTATTCCGATAGCGATATAGTTTATATTAGATTGGCAAGCCTGTTCCAACAAGGCGAAGAATTCGTACATTTAAGGTGTTGGCATTTTTAAGCCTAATATAAACTATATGGCCATCAGGATAGAACTGATATTTCCTTATTTGAATGTTTTGAATTTTAACTCTATATTTAACAGAATAAAACTTATATTGACATATTTTAGTTTACTCAACGTCTTGTTGTTAAAGACAATCGCCAGCTCGTGCTTAGGCCGCTCGCAACTCGCGTATTAAATGTTTTATAGCGCGGTGTTTAGGTAATATTAATAATACTATTTATTTGGCGTTCTAATAAAAAATGTTTACGTAATCAGTGCCTATATATGTTTATGTGTAAGGTGCCCCTTTAAGACGATAAATATTATAAATTATTACATGAAAAATGCTGTGTTTACCATAATTATTTATTTATAATTTAGTACTTACGCCTTAATATAATTTATAATAATAATAATAATAATAATAACATTTATTTATTTTAGCAAAACAATGTACATAAGGGTTAGCTCATCAAACGTCACACTAAGTAAAAACTTGTGTCGTGACGAGTGATTTACATTACAAGTTGTTTACAATAGTTTGCGTTACTTACCTACTAAAAATGGTTAAAATTATTACGCATCTATGCACATGCAAGCACGGAGACATGCACACCACACACACTAGTTGCATGAAGCCACGCATGTACATGCACGGGCGCAATCATAACATTTAGTAAAATGACACAATTATGAGTAATAAAATTATATAAAAGTTATTACAATAAAGTAATGATATATGATAGAAATATACCTACTTATAACATAAAGATTTAAAGAGAAAAAGATTAAAAGATAATAAAAAAATAATAAAAAAAAAACATAAAAAATAACAATAGAATTTAATACAAAGGTGACATACATAGCTGTGTTGTGTCGAGTCCGTGAATTAATTAATGGGAACAGACATATAGTGTAGTTCAGTATTGAAAATAGTGTGTGTTTTGTGTTAGTGTGTCTTGTTCATAATTGCGAATTGCGTTTTCCATACAAGATGAGCTTTCGCACTTCCAGTAACACGTTCGATTACCGTTTGTCGCAGAATCAGAGCAATAATACACATATATATATATATATCCACTATTACTCTAAAAAAGTATACCTGTGAATTATACTTATTTATATATAATGCTTCTGTGGGTTACTGTATTTATTAATATTTTTGTGTGTTAGGTTTATCTTTCTATTCTATTAATCTTATATGGTATATTTGTGTTGTGTGCGTGTGTGAGCGATATTTATTTTTTGTTGTGTGGTGTTAGTGTGCTGTGTGTGGGTTGTTGTTGGATATTGGGTGAGGTGTATGCAAGTTCAGGGTGTTTTTGGGTATGCTGTTTAGTATATATCAGTGGATGTTGAAATTTTATTTATCAATGTGTAAGAGCATCTCGGTACTATTATAGTCTAGATTCAGTAGCCACTTTGTAAGATATGTTTTAAGTTGGTAAGATGTCATTTTTGTAATGTTGTCTGCCTTGGTTTGATAGTTAATCTTGTTATATAAATATGGGCCTAGAAATTTTCGATGTTTTTGTGCGAAGTTAGTTTTAGTTCGTGGCTGGGGGAAATAATTGCATTTTTGTCTTGTTTTTTCGACATGTGTGGGATGAGTTTTCATATGTTGCAGCAAGTTTGACTTTAGTAGAAAGAGTTGTCGCACCGAGAGGGAGTCCGTTTCTGACATTAGAGCATGTGTGGGGTATCTAAATGGTTTGCCGAAGGCAACTTTTAGTACGGCTCTTTGGGATCGTTCAACCTGCATAAGATGTATAGCATGGGCTCCACCCCAGGCACTAATGCTATACCTTATTAGTGATTCTGTGAGTGAGCCATACACCTGTTTAATTAGGATTTTGTTCGTAACATGCCTAAGTTTGCGAAACAAGTGTATGGTTTTTCTTATTTTAGATGCTAGTATTGAGGTATGTATGTCCCATTTAAGTCTATGGTCTACCATGACTCCTAAGTATTTGGTAAAATTCATACGATTTAAAGTTTGGCAGCCATCAGTACATATATCTTCTCTGCAATTATGAGCAACAAGTCTTAAGGAAGAGTTTGGGGCAGTTTTTTCGGAGATCGAAAAGCAGATATAATTTGTCTTGGTTAAGTTAATTGTCAGTATGTTAGAGTTGAGCCAAGCAACCACACGGCGGACACCATTCTCAGCAGCCTTTCTACACTCCTCCCAATCCTTACCATGAAATAAAAGAACAGTGTCATCAGCAAACGTTAGTGTTTGTCCATTATGAAGTTCCAAATTGCATAGTTCGTTGATGTAGACTAGGAAGAGAGTTGGACCTAGAACAGAGCCTTGCGGTATTCCGTGTGTAACGCTCATGTAGTTGCTTAGTGTTTTATCAAGTTTTGTCGTTTGTGTTCTGTCTGTCAGATAGCTTGTCAATAAGTTGAGTGGAAGGCCTCGGACACCAATTCCCTCCAATTTCTTGATAAGAATCGGTATAGAAACTGTGTCAAAGGCCTTCGCTAGGTCCAGGAATACTCCCAAACACCGTTTATTATTGTCAAGTTTGTCAGTCACATAGTCAACGAGGTTATTTATTGCATCTTCAGTAGACATTTTAGTTCTGAACCCGAATTGGTTAGCAGATAGAAGCTTGTTGCTTTCCAGGTAGCCAATAAGCCTTTTATTGATAATTTTTTCAAAGATTTTTGAGATGGAAGGTAGAAGGGAAATAGGCCTGTAGTTGGAGGTCACATTTTTATTGCCACCTTTGTATATTGGACAGACAACAGCTTTTTTAAAACTATCCGGATAAATGCCTTTAGAAATGGATAGATTAAAGATATACCTGAGCGGTGGAGTAATAAAATGTGAAGCATTCTTTAAAATAGAGTTAGTAATGTGGTCATATCCAGGTGCAGAATTTAGCTTTAGAGAATTAATAATTTGTTTGATTTCCTCATCATCGGTAGGAATAAGTAATAGTGAATGAACAGGTAGATGTCTGTTAGCATGTTCCTTAATAATCTCTTGTTCACTCATCATAGAAGTACTGACAATATTAGTTGCTAGTTGTGCACCAACTTGTATGAAATGTTTATTGACAGTATTTGCGGATTCTAGCTCAGATGATGCAATTTCTTTGAGCTCTTTAGGACAGGTGACTTTGCCTGGAATTTCACAGATTTTCTTAATTGTTTTCCAGGTCTCTTTTACATTGCCGGTACAATTGTGGAGTTTTGCTCTATAGTAAAGGTCTCTTTGGGTTTTAATGATTTTGTTAATATAATTACGATATTTGCGATATTGCGTTTGAATGGGATGGTGGGTTGGTTTTTCTTTTGTTTCTAGATGCATAGCATCTCGCTTACGTTGGCATCTAACAATTCCTGGTGTCATCCAAGGTTTAATTGGTCTGAATTTGCGAATTATGACTTTGGTGTGAGTGTTTTTTAAGATTACTTCTGTGATACATTTAATAAATTTGTTTGTGGCTGTGTTAGGGTCATTGTCATTATAGATGTCTGAGTAGTCAAGGTCACCTATTTCATGTAGAATATTGTCATTATTAGTAGTAGTTTTAGTGTTTCGTATTGTCTTTTTCTCTTTATTATATTTCTTTATACATAGTAGTGAGGTAAGATGATCTGTAATAGAGCTGTCTATTACTATAGATAAAGTAAGTTTGTTAAAAGTTATTAATTAATTAATAACTTTTTACAAACAGAACAATAAGATATTATTAAAAAAAATACCATCCGGGTGCCCTTTTGGGCCCCGAGAACCTTTTAAACGGTCTCTGGGTACCCATCAGAGGGATTAACCCGTCCTCATTTCGCCGATTATATTAATAAATAATGAATGTATGTTAAAAAATAATTGAATAAAAGTTATTTTTTGAACGCATTTTAAATTTTAAAAATACATCACTAGATTTAAAAAAAACGAATAAAACGTAATCTCGAAATTTATACGTTTTGGAAGCGTCTCGGACACAGCAAACGAATTTGTAAAGTTTCATTCTGTCGGTTTTGACAGCTGTCCAAACAGACCTCTTATTTTGTGAAGACTTTAGGCCCTAAAAAAATACTCGATTCTTTGATTTATCGATACTTTTGTTTTGATACTTTTACGAGTACCTACGATACTTTTTATTCGATACTACTCATGAGTACAGTATCGATACTTTCTGTTCGATAGCGTAAGTATCTGTACTTGTACTGTTATTTCCACGGAATAAATAAAACAAGTGGAAGTGTGATGTGGGCGTGGCTCCTGTTCCAGCCGTTTGCGCTGATCCGCAAATACCATTTTTTTTGCGGTTAGTTGTGTCCTCTATGCCACACTGATGTTATCCATTTTCTGGATAATAAAATTGCATAAAACTTCGTAAATATGCCTTATTATGTTGTATAGCAGTGTAAAAACGATAGTCGATATGAAAATGTTTTAAATGGTGGTGTATCGTATCATCGGTAAGTTCATTTACTAATTAATTTAATATAAAATCTAATGCATTTCTATTTGAGAGCTATACATATTATAATGAACTTTATTTCATTGCCTCTAAGGTCGAGTTTGTTTCTATAAATGTAAATAATGACACATTCATTCTTATACAATTACTCGCTACTAAATTAGAGCTGGGAAAAGTATATTTATTAAAAAAATCGATATTTTCCTTTATCATTATATTATTTTGTATTTGAGATTATTTTCTTGTTTCATCGCAATAATTAAGGTATTGCGATAATCATCTCAATTTAAAACAAAAATGTCGTATATACTTAAATGAGGATATCAACTTTTTATTTCATCAATTTTTTTTTTTTCAGCGAAATTTTTTTTAAAGATTTCCTATTGATCCTATCATTAAAGAAAAGTGGATTGACGCAGCGGGAAAAAATAATTGAAACGTGAAAAATATTTAATATAATGTTATGACAACTTTACTTTCATTTTTTCTTTTTTAAATACCTACTTTTTTTATTGTAAGTAATACGATTTGAATGCCTATAAATATTATTAAGATTGGTAAAAATATCTCCCAGTATAATTTAATCTTATATCTAATGAACAATAAACGGTAATTAAAAATAACGTCTATTCGTTTTATTTTTCAATATTTCCGAAGAGAATAAAAAAAATGTCACATAATATAATATAATTGTGCATTTTCACAGTTTTATTTAAATCGTAATTGTAAATTTATTTGTTTTGTAACCGCATCAATTAGCCGGCATAATGGGAGCGATTAATGTTGTAAAACAACAATGTATTGATCCACCTATTCATGGACTTTGTAGGTCTGCTTACCACCAGACGCAGAGTCCATAATCTGCTCTCATAATATCAGTCGTCTCCATTCATGGACTCAGTTGATCTGCCAACAAGTAAACAAGTAGGCACAGAGTCACATGACCTGCTCTTATAATATCAATCGTCCTCATTTATGGAACCTGTTGACCTGCTTACGAACAGGTGGGTAGCGTGTCATGTGACTCTACTGCTTACGAACAGGTGGGTAGCGTGTCATGTGACTCTACCTATCTTTTATTAAGCAGGTCTACAGACTCCATGAATGAGTAATAGATTATAAGACGTCATGTGACTGCATCTACCTGGTGGTAAGCATACCTCCATAGTCCATGAATGGGCTTCCACTATGCCGGCTAAATGATGCAGTTACGAAATAAGCGACGACGATAACGATTTTTCTTAAGTAGTATATACGAGTATTTTAAAAACCTTGTCACTTTTTATTTAAAAAATCAGCCGCCCGTTTCGTAACCACACTCTGTGTAAGGAAACTACTACCTCGGCAATAACCTGTTTTTGAGATTACTACAACGATTAGTAATCTCAAAAACCGGTTAACCCACAGACTAAAATCGAATCATTACTAGTCCCTTGACAGTTTTTGCATCATACAGATGCAAAATTTGTCAAGGGACTAGACCGATCCGACCGATCGGTCTCGTTTCCACCGCCCAGGCCTTACTCCCACCTTTACTAACATTTAAAAAATATAATTTACTACACACATTAAATAAAAAAAAAAACATCGATATCAATACTTTCAATATTTTATTATGTCCCGCCCTTAAATTATTATATTTTGTGCATAGAAAGTTCTAGAATAGTCAAACAGACTTTGGCCTTATAAACTATATTAGGCCTTATACCGACTGCATAAAACAATTAATCGGATATTGATTAAATCACGCCACCTGTGTTCTAATAGCAGAACCTTTTTAGCAGAGTGTTTAGGCAGTTTATTTCTACTAGAAACTAGATGTCATGATTTTCTGATATATTAATTTAAATCTTATTTCATAAAATATAGTGTTCAAAATTACTGTGTATTTTTGTAACCAATCAGGACGATACAGTTATAGATTCAACACTTATAGTTATATGATTTTGGCGACATCGGTTCTGATACATTTGGTGTTGTATACCATTTCCACTTGTATTATTTATTCCGTGGTTATTTCTTTTGAGCTCCACTCCGAATGATCAATTAAATAAATAGCGACTCTTGCATCGACACAATAAAGTTTAGTTCAGATCGTACAGCGCTAATGGCCTACTTATATTCACCTAAAAGTTACATCTCTTTCTATCGCGTTATTTCTCACTTTCTTACGACGTTAGGGTTGTCTTCTTGTTAATAAACCTAGGTTAGGTACGTAGATCATAAAACAATTAGTTTTAGGTTGTCTGCTGCATAGGCACTCTAACCAAAAAAGATACGTAAGCCTAAAGGCGTAGCTACCTAGGGGCTAGGCGGGGCAGTGCCCCGGGGCCCTCATTCTCAGGGGCCCCCTCGCATCCTTACCAGAAAATCTAGATCGAACTGAACTTTTGAAAATTTCTCACATTATAAAAATAAATATGACAGGTTGCAACCTAACTTTAATCATGGCAACTCAGTTGAGAGAAATTCGAAAGTTATAAGTTATATTTAAGCAACCGAATGCGGCGCAATAAACTTTAGACCTCATTTAGTAAATATTAAATATCGCGACGAGGCGCGTTTGTGAGTATCATACATGCATGCGACACGGCCAGTTCGCGGCAGCCCACTGCGGCAGCCCTCAAAAATAATACCCATCCATGGGTACGGCCGGGTACTTGTAGCTTCATACCTAAAGCGCGGAGTGGAATACCTCTGCCCTAGGTCGGAGCTCCCAGTCGTTATTTGTTTATTAAAAAAGAAAACATACAGTTACAATTAGATATGAATAAGTCAAATCGTTAAATCCCATACATTTGGCTTTCGATGGATCGGTTCTATTATCGATTGGCTCTTTGGTAAGGCCCCAGGTAGCTTAGAACCGGTCGTATTGGCGATCCTTGAGGGAGGCCTATGTCCAGCAGTGGACGCGTGAAAGGCTGCTATGATGATGATGATCATAATGAATGCTTCTCATTTAAACAGTATTCAAAGTTAGGTAATTCGCTAGAAACCGCAAAATGATTTTTTCCCGCTAAACCCTTTTTTTCGCGCCACAGGATCACAAAATCAAAGCGGTAACACTAATCGTACTATGGCAAAAATAAAAAAGATTAAATCAAGACTGGCTTCAAAGGACTTATTGTATCCAGAGCCGTAAACCATTTTAAATTAAAAAAAAAATCTGATGGATTACAAAATAACATGAAGCTAAAAAACGCACCCCGGCGCGCGGACCTGCACGGTTTTTACCTTCATGCAAAATAAAGGCAATAAAGTAATGAAGATCGAAAATAAATGTAGTTCAAAGGATAATAAGCTCAGATCAGTAAAATATAGGAGATATGGCATGACAGCAATTTACTTACGAAACCGCTGTCGCCAATTAGCACACATTGAAATTTTTTTCTAAGTAAGATTCGCACTCACACTTCAAAAATGCAATCGTTCATTGGAAAGAATTAGAAGCAAACAAAATTATACTTCGTAACGAATGATTATGGTTTTTACGCCTAATACATACGGATGAATTTACTTTGGTTGCAGTCACATCTGTTACACAGTTGTGTAACAATAATAAAAAAACACTGTTATTTTACAGAACTCAAGACATCCAATTCCATTTTGCCTCTTGCCAAACATAATAAATATTTTAAGTGCAGTCGGCCACAGCGCACGGTATCTATTTCCGTCTTTGGTCCCGCTCCCGCCAATGCCGTCAAATGAAAATTCTTAGTGTTAGAGCGAGAAGGAAAAATCTATAATAGATACCGTTAGCTGTGGCCGACATCCACGGAAATCAGTCTAATATTAATGTAGAAGAATAAGGTGATTGTTCGTCTATACTGACGGCAATTAAAGCGCCTATACATGTTTCACATTTTAACGATTTTACTAAATGACGGACTACAAATCCAGCAATGTAGGTAATTCCTTGTAAACTGAATTCAAATAACTTTTGAACTAGCACGTCTATTTCTTTATCAAACTGGGCTTGTTCGAAAAGTTTCTGTATTTCATAACCTTTATCATAGTCATCAGTGTCCTGTGGTTGAAGCGACAAATTTGTGTTTTCGACTACTGAAGAACATGTTAAAATAGAAAATTCTTAGAAGGCTTCTCCCTGTAGTATTTATCCACTGCTGTTTAATTTTTGGATCAGTCGGAAATCTGAAAGTCAAAATATTTATTTCATGTAAACCTTTACAGGTATTTGAGCATAGTCAAAAAAAAAATTGTATAAGGTATAGTATGCGCTTGGTTAGGCTCATGAATACATAAAATTAAATAGAAACCAAACCGAGCACACACCACATAACCAACTAGTGTAAGACTAGGTGGTCACCTAACAGACGCCCGCCATATCTACGCCCGAAATATCCACTTTAAGTAATAATTTAACAAAAGAATAAGATGATAAAAATAATGATGATCTCATTATTTTTAACATGAAACAGAAATCTAATCGCAGAAATATGGGTGTTATGTTTAAATATATATTTATGGTTAATGGTAAGTGTTTTTCGTCATGTGCAACTGCCAATAAAAGAGTCCCAATAATTCTTCCCTTAATGAAGTTAACTAGAGCAGAGCCATTGATGTTTATAAAAAATATATTCGATAATTACATCAAAAGTACTTGAATACTCTGTTCGAAACTATATAACAATGTTTAATATTTCTCGCTTATAAAATTATCGATAAAAAATGTCATCAGTCATCAGTGTCCTGTGGTTGAAGCGACAAATTTATGTTTTCGACTACTGAAGAACATGTTAAAATAGAAAATTCTTAGAAGGCTTCTCCCTGTAGTATTTATCCACTGCTGTTTAATTTTTGGATCAGTCGGAAATCTGAAAGTCAAAATATTTATTTCATGTAAACCTTTACAGGTATTTGAGCATAGTCAAAAACAAAATTGTATAAGGTATAGTATGCGCTTGGTTAGGCTCATGAATACATAAAATTAAATAGAAACCAAACCGAGCACACACCACATAACCAACTAGTGTAAGACTAGGTGGTCACCTAACAGACGCCCGCCATATCTACGCCCGAAATATCCACTTTAAGTAATAATTTAACAAAAGAATAAGATGATAAAAATAATGATGATCTCATTATTTTTAACATGAAACAGAAATCTAATCGCAGAAATATGGGTGTTATGTTTAAATATATATTTATGGTTAATGGTAAGTGTTTTTCGTGCAACTGCCAATAAAGGAGTCCCAATTATTCTTCCCTTAATGAGGTTAACTAGAGCAGAGCCATTGATGTTTATAAAAAATATATTCGATAATTACATCAAAAGTACCTGAATACTCTGTTCGAAACTATATAACAATGTTTAATATTTCTCGCTTATAAAATTATCGATAAAAAATGTGCACAGCACTAAGAATGCCATTTGCAGTTTGAACATGGGAGAAATTAAAATATTAATTTAAAATATGAAATAGCAAGAAATTCAATACTTACCGGTGGTAGAAGATTCCATTATCCTTATAGTTTTTATTTCTACTTTCATTTGTACACGTCATAACACAACATTGGGGCATTTTGATAAAAAACTACGAACGTACGTTAAACGAGACGATTGCAACACGACTATTTTGGAGTGTTAAACAAATGCTTGAGTATGCGGGATTTTATATGTAGCGACAGGGTTACGCCACCATCACATATCTCCTATACTTTACTGATCTGAGATAATAAGAATATTTTTTGTTGTACTAAAAAGCCGAAATATAATAATAAGGCGTTTTAAACTTGGTTCATTAGAATATATAAGTCCTTGGAAATTAGTTTATTTCTGGAAAGTGATGACGTCCATGTATTATGTGTTACGGAACACTGGTTATCTGATTGTCAATTAATGTTTAATTTTAAGGACCACCAGGTAGTTAGTTCGTTTAGTAGACAGTCCGCCATACACGGCAGGTCATTAATTATTGTTAATAATAAATTTAAATGTAAAGAACGTAAGGACTTGGTGCGTATGTCTATTGAATAATATACAGACGAATTTAGAATTATCGAAATTTCTTCCATTGAATTGGACCAATTTGTTGTAATTTGTGTATATAGGCCGCCATCAGCAAATTTGTGTCTGTTTGAATCACGGAATAAATAAAACAAGTGGAAGTGTGATGTGGGCGTGGCTCCTGTTCCAGCCGTTTGCGCTGATCCGCAAATACCATTTTTATTGCGGTTAGTTGTGTCCTCTACGCCACACTGATGTTATCCATTTTCTGGATAATAAAATTGCATAAAACTTCGTAAATATGTCTTATTATGTTGTATTGCAGTGTAAAAACGATAGTCGATATAAAAATGTTTTAAATGGTGGTGTATCTTATCATCGGTAAGTTCATTTACTAATTAATTTAATATAAAATCGTAATGCATTTCTATTTGAGAGCTATACATATTATAATGGACTTTATTTCATTGCTGCTAAAGTCGAATTTGTTTCTATAAATGTAAATAATGACACATTCATTTTTATACAATTACTCGCTACTAAATTAGAGCTGGGAAAAGTATATTTATTAAAAAAATCGATATATTTTTTTATTGTTATATTATTTTGTATTTGAGATTATTTTCTTGTTTCATCGCAATAATTAAGGTATTGCGATAATCATCTCAATTTAAAACAAAAATGTCGTATATACTTAAATGAGGATATCGATTTTTTATTTAATCAAATTTTTTTTTTTCAGCGAAATTTTTTTAAAGATTTCCTATTGATCCTATCAATAAAGAAAAGTGGATTGACGCAGCGGAAAAAAATAATTGAAACGTGAAAAATATTTAATATAATGTTATGACAACTTTACTTTCATTTTTTCTTTTTTAAATACCTACTTTTTTTTATTGTAAGTAATACAATTTGAATGCCTATAAATATTATTAACATTGGTAAAAATATCACCCAGTATAATTTAATCTTATATCTAATGAACAATAAACGGTAATTAAAAATAACGTCTATTCGTTTTATTCAATACTTTCGAAGAGAATAAAAAAAATGTCACATAATATGAAATATAATTGTGCATTTTCACAGTTTTATTTAAATCGTAATTGTAAATTTATTTGTTTTGTAACCGCACCAATTAGCCGGCATAATGGGAGCGATTTATGTTATAAAACAATAATGTATTGATCCACCTATTCACGGACTTTGTAGGTCTGCTTACCACCAGATGCAGAGTCCATAATCTGCTCTCATAATATCAGTCGTCTCCATTCATGGACTCAGTTGATCTGCTTACCAACAAGTAGGCACAGAGTCACATGGCCTGCTCTTATAATATCAATCGTCCCCATTTTTGGTACCTGTTGACCTGCTTACGAACAGGTGGGTAGCGTGTCATGTGACTCTACCTACCTTTTATTACGCAGGTCTACAGACTCCATGAATGAGGAAGACTAAGTAATACATTATAAGACGTCATGTGACTGTATCTACCTGGTGATAAGCATACCCCCATAGTCCATGAATGGCCTTCCACTATGCCGGCTAAATGATGCGGTTACAAAATAAGCGACGACGAAAACGAATTTTCTTTACGAGTATTTTAAAAACCTTGTCACTTTTTATAAAATCAGCCGCCCGTTTTGTAACCACACCCTGTGTAAGGAAACTACTACCTCGGCAATAACCGGTTTTTGGGATTACTATAACGATTAGTAATCTCAAAAACCGGTAAACCCACAGACTAAAATCGAATCATGAAGTCCCTTGACAGTTTTTGCATCACACAGATGCAAAAATTGTCAAGGGACTAGTCATGATTTTGGATTTGGGCGGTGAAAACGAGACCGATCCGACCGATCGGTCTCGTTTCCACCGCCCAGGCCTTACTCCCACCTAAAATATTTTTACTAACATTTAAAAAATATAATTTACTACACACATTAAATAAAAAAAAAACATCGATATCAATACTTTCAATATTTTATTATGTCCCGCCCTTGAATTATTATATTTTGTGCATAGAAAGTTCTAGAATAGTCAAACAGACTTTGACATTATAAACTATATTAGGCCTTATGCCGACTACATAAAACAATTAATCGGATATTGATTAAATCACGCCACCTGTGGTCTAATAGCAGAACCTTTTTAGCAGAGTGTTTAGACAGTTTATTTCTACTAGAAACTAGATGTCATGATTTTTTGATATATTAATTTAAATCTTATTTCATAGCATATAGTGTTTAAAATTACTGTGTATTTTTGTAACCAATCAGGACGATACAGTTATAGATTCAACACTTATAGATATATGATTTTGGCGACATCGGTTCTGATACATTTGGTGTTGTATACCATTTCCACTTGTATTATTTATTCCGTGGTTTGAATCCACTATGGAAGAGGGATTACACTTTTGAAAACAAGGTTAAAAGTTGTTTTCAAAAGCAAGAAAAAAATAACAGAGTGTGGAGATTTTAATGTAGATCTATTAGAATCATCAATTAACAGTTGTAGACTCTTACTTCTATTTAAATCATTCAACTTAAACAATATAATTTTTAGAGCCTACTAGAATAATTGCCAGCTCAAAGTTGGTAAAATATTGTCTAAACATGTTTAGACAATATTTTACCAACTTTGATCATCTTCACAAGAAAATAATTAATTGTTTTAATTCAGATCATTGTGGACAACATGTTAGTTTTAGTTGTGACCCAGTTGCTAAAGATCAAAAAATAGTATGCAGACCGATTACGAAAGAACGTGTTGATACCTTTAAAGCTAATATAGATATAAAATTGTCTTCACATGTAAAAAAAAATCCCGATATCTTGTATCATTCATTATTCAATCTTGTAAAGACAGAATTTTAAAATAATTTTAAATTTAATAAAAGGTCGAAACTTAATTTTACTGACTGGGCAACCAAAGGCATTCACAAAAGTAGACTGAGATTGCACGATCTATATTTTGAGAAAAGATTAAAAGATACAATCAAAATCCGGCTTTTCTGTATTATGTTAAGAACTATTCCAAAATATTCAAAAGAGTTTGTGCATCGGCAAAGAGATTGTATATTTCCGCAACAATCGATCGTGCCAAGAATAAATCTAGGGCAGTGTGGAAAATTATAAATGCTGAGAAAGGGATAGTTAAACATCGTGATTCCAGTTTTCATTTAAAGCAGGGTTATAAATTGATAAATTCCGACCAAGAAGTGGCGGCCAAATTTGAGATTTATTTCTGTGAAAACTACAAGGTTGCTGGATTCTTCACCGGTATGTACCCAAGTTTTTAAATTGTGACACATTACTGCGGAGGATATATTGAAAACATTTAAATATCTTAGGGCCGATTTTTCAATACCCAGTTAAACAGTCTGATAGCAGTTATTCTATAGTTAACAAAAAAATTAATTTTTCAATGGTTGGATAGTGTCAAAATGACAGATAAACGCATTAACAGTGGAATAAAATTATCTGGTAGTTCAAGCGTCAGTTAAAACTTATCAAGTTGTTATTGTGGCCTGTCATGGTTATAATTTTAAAATATTTTTGCGTGTTTTTCTTTTAAATTCGGAAACATGGAAATGTTTGACTCAATTGAAGATTTACTTATCGAAGAAGAAATTATGATGGTGAATTATTTAAAACCAAACCGGAAAAAATAGTAGTCAGAGAAAGATTTGGCCATACCAGCTGGGACGAGGATGAATTCAGGAAAAGATTTCGTTTCCAGAATGAAACTGTCAATATTTTACTTGCAATCATCAAAGAAAAAATGGATAATCCAACGGAAAGGTACCGTAAGTTAAGTACGGTACGGTAAGGTAAAGTAAGAAATAATAATGCTCCAATACTTGACTTTGGTAGTTTTTGGATTTCTAGGTATTAAACCTTATGTAGCATTAAAAAGGGAACTAATTTTTTCCCATGTCCATTCTTTCTCTTTATTGGTAACGGCATTAGTCTTTTTATTTTCTATAATGTACCGGTATTTAGCTATTAGGTCAGCTAAAATGCGTGTCTCCGTTTTATTAAAATTTGCTGATCGCTCCCGTTTCTTTTCCATATTTTACTGAAGAAAGTAATTCGTTGAGATAGCACCAATACCGAGTAATGCGTAAATGCTACACTTCTCACATATAAGATCACTATGAATGCTTATTCTTCAAAATTGGTAATTAGGTACACTTTTGCATAATAATATCCTATAAACTTAACTATGAAAAATATAACTTAAACATAGGTCTAGTCTTCGGGCTACCCTCAAGGAATCTTTTCCCCTATATCATATGAATCTAGCAGTTATATTTAATGAATGTGTCGATGTAGGGGTGTTTCCAAAACTATTGAAATATAGCAAGATTATTCCCTTGTTTAAATCTGGGGACAAATCGAATCCGACAAACTTTAGACCTAGATCTATTTTACCCGCCTTTAGTAAAGTTTTTGAGAAAATCATATTAAATCAAATTTTGTCATATTTTAATAAAAATAAGCTTCTACATAATCGGCAATTTGGTTTTACCAAAGGACGATCTACAACTGATACTGGAGTAGCTCTCATTAAGCATATTTATGAAGCTTGGGAAGAATCGCATGATGTTTTTTGCGACTTATCGAAGGCGTTTGATTGTGTAAAACACGAAATATTATTAACAAAACTAAATCATTATGGTATTAAAGGCTTATCTTTAAAATTTATTGCTTCATATTTATCAGCTAGGATTCAAAGGGTTTCCATAAATCATACAACATCTACTGGCTCTCCGGTAATAATGGGTGTCCCACAGGGATCGATACTGGGACCCTTTCTCTTTCCAATATATATTAATGATCTTCAATTTTTTGTACACGATCTATGTGATATTGTTCTTTTTGCTGATGACACATCTTTAATCTTTAAAAGTAACAGAAACTTCAATCATACGATTTTGTTAATAATGCTCTCTCACAAGTTTTGGATTGGTTGACGATAAATAACTTGCTGTTAAATGCAAAGAAAACCAAATGCATTAGATTTTCTCTTCCAAAAACTAAATTAATACAAGGGAACTTAATTTTAAATAGAGAACATTTAGTTCTGGAAAAGGCTACAACCTTTTTAGGGTTAAAGATTGATAAAAGTCTACAGTGGGGATCACATGTGACATCTTTAGCAAGTAAGTTAAGTTCCGCGGCTTATGCTGTCAGAAAAGTTAGACAACTAACAAATATTAGTACTGCAAGGCTAGTTTATTTTAGTTATTTTCATAGCGTCATGTCGTATGGTATCCTAATATAGGGAATGGCCGCAGATATACAGTCTATCTTTGTACTACTAAGAAGAGCAGTGCGATCTATTTCTAATTAAGGGTGCCGTGAATCCCTAAGAAATAAATTTTGTGAATATAATATTTTAACGGTGGCTTCTCAATATATATTAGAAAACATATTGTATGTTCATAATCACATTTATCAATTCCAAAAGAATAGTGACATACACACATGTAATACACGTAATAAAGATAAAGTTACTTTACCCAAATACCGCCTACAAAAAAAACATTAATTCTTTTATGGGTCTTGGTATTCGGATGTATAATAAATTACCAGCACAACTTTTAATTTTGCCTATGAGTTATTTTAAGGCCAAAATTAAAGAAAATCTTATAAAAAATGCGTACTATAAAGTGGGTAATTATGTTAGGGATAAAAATGCCTGGTCATCGACATAATTTAGTTATGATTTGACAAATGCCCTTTTACATCAGCATTTTAATATATAATTTATTAATTATATACAATAATTTAAAAATACACAAATGATAATATCATTACAATATATATAATGATATTATCATTTGTGTATTTTTAAATTATTGTGATGACATTTGTAGAATGGATGCATGTATGTATATATGTTGTGTGTGCGTGCGTAGGTATGTATATATATGTATGTATGTGTGTATATATATATAATTTTAGTAACTTGCTATAACTTTTTTTTTGTGATTGTTGCTGCCTTTTTAAAAAAAAATATTATGATACTTTTAGTATGTGCTATAATTTAATTTTGTAGGTCTTAGTATGACAATGCCTCTTTACAGCAGATAAATAATTTATTGTAATTTATTCTTGTTGTATTTTTTTTTCATTTTCTCATTCTAAATTTAATTTTGAAATTATCATTTATTTATTAAAGTAGTTATAATATTACAGTCGTGACATTGTTATTGTATATACATATAATTTAAACTAATTTGATTTAGTTAAATTTATTATTATTATAATGTTTTGTTTTTTTTTTGTTATTGTTATTATATTTTGTTTTAATTAATTTTATATACGTGGTGGCCGAGTTGGTTAGACCTTGGACTTAAAAACACTTAGGTCCCTGGTTCGAATCCCGGTGTGTACCAATGAGTTTTTAATTAAAAAAATTATGTACATTTGTTTGACAACACCACTATAGTGCCTCGGAGAGCACGTTAAGCTGTCGGTCCCGGTTTCACTATACCAACTTGTGAAACTATTTATAGATGGGTTATTGAGTCTATTTAAAACATCGCGACGAGCTAGCCACTTGTTCGGTGTAGACTCATACCATCGGCTACGACGAGGTGGGATTAAAACCCCTCCGCTGGGTACCCTGGGGCCGTCTAGGCGGTCTCGGGCGCCGTAAGGCACCCGTGATGATATATATACATATATATATATATATATATATATATAATTAATTTTATGTTGATATTATTATTGTTGTGTTCAATCAATTGTGCCAGGTTCTTACTAAGCTTAACTTTATTTTCTATCTTATTTTACTGGATGTCTTACTTTTATTATGCCCCGTGTTCTGATAAGCCAAGTATTGTATTTGACTTGTATTTTGAATTGGAAATGGCGTGTTCAAGTGACCTGTGGAAATAAATTATTTTGAATTTTAACAAAACAAACTAATAGTACACTATGGCCGTATTCCGAGTCGGTCGGTCGCGCGGGCAGTTTTTTGTGGTGACATCAAAAAATTTTATATATTCTTCACTAAAACATCTTATTTTCAGGTAGAAAATTTATTACTTTTTATTATAATAGAATATTATTATATATTTTTTTTATTATAATATTGTCCGATCTTTATCTAGTGTTTTTTTTTATTGGATAAAATTAATTAACAATATACAAAATAATAAAAACTAACTAAAATATTAATAAGAAAATAAGTCCACCTTGTCCAGACCCGCCCCAAATATTCTCATTATACTGGTAGCATTACCACGTTGAACTGCCAGTGAAATGCGCTGTTTAAAATAATATCCGGAGCGGGGATCGCCTGAAGTTTCATTTAAAAGAGCACACAATCTCTTCTTAAAGTTTTTGGCTTCGGAACCAGCGAATGGAACAAACAAAAACTCATTTTTTTAATTATTATACTTTAAATGTTACGTATTAACACAGGTGGCATCCCAGATCAGGCAACGCCCTTTCTGCCATGGCACCAGTGTTAATCCATCTGGGCTTTTCCCATCTACCCTGCTTAATCCCTGAGGCTCAAAAACACTAGGGACATTTGCCGAGGACAGAACTCTGCGAAGAATATCATTAAGATTATGGTGTCAAGATAGTCTTCCTGCACTTCTACTACAACTTAATCCATGATGACCATTCGCTAATACTTGCACACCACATTTGCATTGATGAGGTTGGCAGATGTTAGCGCCTAACCTTAACGCAAATCAAATCATTTATTTCATGTAAATCTTTACAGATATTTAAAAATAGTAAAAAAAAAAAAAGTTTAACAATGAGGTCTTAGAGTGCGTTTGGTTAGGCCGCTATTCATTATTAAAAGAACGACAAATATTTATTATACCTCGATATCAGATTTAGAACTTAAATTTAGAAATCTTAATATGAAAATTACTACCAAACCGAACACACACTACATAATCAACTAGTGTAAGACTAGGTGGTTAGCTGATTCAATTGACCTGTCAATCATTATCTGCCATATAAGGGAGCCACCAAGGCGACCAACTTCACCGACCATATCCACGCCTTAAATATTTATTCTAAATAAAAGGTTAGTAACCAATCACATATATATATATATAAGTAAAGATATAAGAATCGGTATTTTTAAGGGCGGGTATACTAACTGTAAAGTCGATCCCCTCAGTGACACCCCGGAGAAAAAGAAACCAGCAAGTAAAAAACTCTAGTGCTTCACACAAACTAAAAGAGGAGCACTGCCATTGATTTGCTTATGCTATATAGCATATATATATATATAGTAGCATACTCAAAATGCACCCCACCGATCAGCATGCGCAAAACACCCTATGGCAGATTATTTGTTACTGTACCAATGTACAGAACTACACAGTACTGTAGTATAAATTAAGTATAAATAAGCAGGTAATCATCAATGATTACCTTATCCAAAGACAACTGCAATTCTTAGCGACTGGTTATCTAAGAAAGTACCTAAAGAAGGGGAGGGAAACGTCTCTAACCATAATCCTGACTCATGTGAAGAAACTGCTTTCAAACGTGCCAAATCTGTACCAATGGAAATTTCAAGGAGATTATTGTATATTTTTAAAATATGTATTTGACCCCATTGACGCTGTGAGGACAACTGTGGTGGTGGAAGAGAATCGTATGCAGATCTAAATGCCTCTATAGATTCAGACAAATATGGAATCTTAGAACTGACACCTAAATTTGGTAAAATATTAAATAAAAAAATAATAAATAAAATTGTTTATTTCAGAGAAAAGTTACAAAAATAATTTTAGCGCGCAGTTCCCACTTTAGGTTTTCCTGTGTTGTGGGAAACTGGCTCCTTAGTTACAATGCAAATATTAATATATATAATAAATATTAGTGACTAATTCTAAGACTCCATAACAGGAAGCAATAAAGGCAGATAAACCTACATCCGATACCTTTCTGATTCCAGTACCACCAAACTTGATGGGAAGAGAAGCTTGATCCCACTGTAAATCAGACAGTCGAATATTCAGGACTAGTTCGACAGATGACTTAATACAATCATCTATAGCAGAATACAAATTTAGAAAAACTGGATTTTAATAATGTATAAGCGTAGTGCGAATGTAGATGAGGTAAATGATCATAAAGTATTTTTAATTTGGTAATTTTCTTTCTAATAATGGTATCAACTGAATCTAAGGTTATTGGTGCACCTAACAACTCGAAATTTTGACTGTTAATAATTTTGATGCCAGGAAAAAAAGATTCAAGATCTGAACTGTTATGCTGATCACAATTAAACATCTCAGACTTATCTAAATTTACTTCTAAACCTAACTCTGCTAAAGAAGAACGAATTTTGGATAAATCTGAAATTATATCTATATCTCCACCTAAAGTACCATCATCCCGATACCAAATATTAAGTTCAGATATCAATGTTGATATGATTGGGTGATATCCCAAGCTAAAAAGCAAAGGTCCTAAGGGTTCACCTTGTTGTATTCCAACAGAAGACTTTATAATGTCATTATTAAAAAAAAAAGGTTAGTATCATGAAAATAACACTGGTATATAAAAGAATATAAAAATGGAATTCGTTCTTTAATTTGACTTAGAATTTGATCTCGATCCAAACAGTTAAAGGCATTTTTAATATCTAATTTGAAAATTAATTTGTGAGAATTATTATTTAAAGCAAATTTCCTTGTTGCGTGAATAGCTGCTTCACACCCAAGAGGTGTGCCAAATCCCAGTTGTATTGGTCTTAATAATTTCCCATATCCCTAACATTTTTACAGTATATTTTGGCTACTAGGCGTCTAAAAATATTACCAACTGCAATTGGCCTTATTCCTCCAGTTTTTTTAGTAAGGGCGCATAAATTGGCACCGTATAATAATGTACAAATTTCGGAGTTTAATTTTCCTTCGAGCAAAAATTGACATAATCTGCGCAAAGATGAAACTAGACTTACACCGTAATTGTTTGCAGTATATGAGGTGAGCTCCTTTAAATGATTGAGTCTTAAGCTATCAATCCCAGCGGCTGAGCTATTATTAAAGCTATTTAAATAGCATCTAGAATGTCATTATCTGTAATAGTTGGAAATGTTACGTTTATTAAAGATGGGTCTGGTGATTTAAGTAAATGTGATGGTGATGGGTGCTGACTTCTTAATGTATTTAAAGTATCACTATTGCTAGGTGCTAATGAACATTCAGATGTTAATAATCTAATTGCACCTTTAATATCACCATCAAACACTTTAGCCCGTTTATATATATATATTTATATGTAGAACAAATTACACATATTGCTCTGGTCACAAACTAAGCTCTAGGCTTGTACTATGTGTACCAGAAGCAACGATATAATACATATTATATCTTATAAACACCCAGACCATGACAAACTGTACAGAAAAAACGTATATATAGAAGTAGGACAGTAATTAATTACTGTAGATGGAGTATTATTCTCAAATAACAAAGTATTTTCTTTCTCTCTTAATAAAAAAAAGGAACTTTAGTCCATGAAAGTATGAATAATAAGGAACTGCTATAATAAGGTTATTTAATAAATTACCTAAAAGCATTATAGATCTGAGTGAAATAAAGTTTAAAAATTGTATAAAACACATGTTAATCAATTAGAGTCCAAAATATAACGTTAATATTATTGATCAATATTATTTCCCACTAATGTGTAAACACAGAAATATAAATAATAAAACAAGCTAATACCTAACCAATGAAATATATAATACCTAAGATGTAACCAATATAATTAAATTATTTTATTATTTAAACTTAACCCTAGTTTTTTCCTACACAAGTCAATATTTCCTACAAAATGTCTAATAAGATTGGTAGGTACTTTAATGTAGAATTGGGTTATACGCATGAGGTTTGTTATCGCGCATTATCAAATCAAATCATTTATTTCATATAAATACTTCACAGATATTTATGATAGTCAAAGGCCTTAGAGTGCGTTTGGTTAGGTAGCTATTCATTAACAAAATAACGACAAATATTTACCTCGATATCAGATTTAGAATTTAAACGCGATGGAATGGAAATCATAATATGAAAAATACTACCGAACCGAACACACACTACATAACCAACTAGTGTAAGAAGTAAAGGTATAAGAGTCGGTATTTTTAAGGGCGGGTATACTAACTGTAAAGTCGATCCCCTCAGAGACACCCCGGAGAAAAAGAAACCAGCAAGTAAAAAACTCTAGTGCTTCACACAAACTAAAAGAGGATAGTAGCATACTCAAAATGCACCCCACCGATCAGCATGCGTAAAACACCCTATGGCAGATTATTTGTTACTGTACCAATGTACAGAACTACACAGTACTGTAGTATAAATTAAGTATAAATAAGCAGGTAATCATCAATGATTAACTTATCCAAAGACAAAATTTACATAATGTAATAAAAATAAATTATGTAATATTAAATTATTACAATATCGGACACTACTATATTATTTTATTTCATAATATAAATACATTTATCATTCAAAGTTGGTATCCACAGAATACCAGCGTTGGGTTAACCATATCCGACTTATGCTGAGTGGAAACCTTTTTGGTCTACATTAATTAATTGAAATTTAATACTATGTTTAATTTTAAATTGTACCAAATAAATGTTTTCTTTCTTTCTTTCTTTACTAAGCTAGGGTACATTCTACATATATAATAAGCAATTTGTTCACTTATTTGGAAACCTCTATTGCATATCAGGGGCTTTATTCCGAGTTTTGACACGTTCACCGTCGCGCATTTTGCGTAAACTATAAATATTGAAATATAAGTTCTATCCTATTAAATATAGAGTTGAAATTCCAATGCTCAATAGATGTTCAAACTTGCGAAGAATTCGCTTATTTCAAGATGGCGGCATTATTATAGCCAACCTAATACAGACTATATATCCATTGAAATAGAACTTATATTTCAATATTTATAGTTTACGCAACGTCTTGTCGTCTTTAGCGGTTGTGAACTCGGAATAAGGCCCCAGGACGGTTCCAAACGTCTTTATCGTTAAGATAGTCTTTTACACTATAGTAAGCCTTATTGATTAACATGTGTTTTATACAATTTTTAAACTTTATTTCACTCAGATCTATAATGCTTTTAGGTAATTTATTAAATAACCTTATTATAGCAGTTCCTTAATATTCATACTTTCATGGACTAAACTTTCTTTTTTTTATTAAGAGAGAAAGAAAATACTTTGTTATTTGAGAATAATACTCCATCTACAGTAATTAATTACCGTCCTACTTCTATATACGTTTTTTCTGTACAGTTTGTCATGGTCTGGGTGTTTATAAAATATAATATGTATTATATCGTTGCTTCTGGTACACATAGTACAAGCCTAGAGCTTAGTTTGTTACCAGAGCAATATGTGTAATTTGTCCTACATATAAATATATATATATAAACGGGCTAAAGTGTTTGATGGTGATATTAAAGGTGCAATTAGATTATTATCTAAATGGTTGTTTGACGTAGTTTAACCGAATTGAATAAAATAAATAAATAACTTAGTTAAGTTGTGGCAATTTAGAACCGTTATCGCGGCCAGAAATCCATTTATCGCCGCATTTTTTATAAGAGTCATTTGATTAAGAAGTTTCGCCACAAATTCAGAGAACGGGATAACTACAATATAATTAACTACAGAAAGGTTTTCTTGCCTTAAGCTTTATGTCAGTGAATTCTATTTGCAAAATTCGTTTTAGAAAGTTTAATAATGTACCGTTTCTGTGCGAGAGAAATGGTTTGAAATTTCAAGTTGCTACTGCGCAACAAAGACCCAAATAATATAACCTGTGAAATTACTCCATTTTTAACCTTAAAAATTATGATGATGAAAATGAAAAGAAAAATTATAGTAGGTACCTATACTCTTTGTCAAAAAATAAAAATAACAAAATAGGGGGTTTACTTTTGTTTTTAAATGCGTGGTTATACGTGGTAGCTGTGTTGGTTAGACCTTAGACTTAAAAACGCTTAGGTCCCTGGTTTAAACCCCGGTGTACCAATGTGTTTTAATAAAAAAAAATGTACATTTGTTTAACAACACCACTAGAGTGCCTCGGAAAGCACGTTAAGGTGTCGGTCCCAGTTTCACTATACCAACTTGTGAAACTGTTTTTAGTTGGGTTATTGAGTCTATAGATCCAAACATCGTGACGAGTTAGCCACTTGTTTGGTGTACTTACGACTCATACCAACAGCTAATACGTAGTGGGATTAAAAACATCTGCGCTGGATACCCTGAGGCCGTCTAGGGGGTTTCGGACGCCGTAAGGCACCCCTGATGATATACATATATATAAATATATATATTGACAACGAATTTACATTAATTTACTTTCCTTTTTTTGGCTAAAAAATTCAAACATATGTTGTACAGCCTGATCTTTTTCCCCACAAAGTCTGCATTTACCATCGTTTAAAGGACTCACTGACAGGAGTTTCAACTTGAATATAGGCGGAAGTTTATTTTAATTTTATTGTTTTAAATGGTGGAAACACTATTTAATTAGCTTAAAATGGAGTCCGATGACGATTCGGATGGTTCAAGACCACCTAAAAGAAAACTTACTATACCATTGGATGATGAAGGGAAGTATAAAACCTATTTTAAGCCACAATATAAGCGGCAATACACCGATAATCATAAAGGATTAGAATTTAATATTTTTGTTGAAAGTACAATAGGAGATAAACTTGGGAATATCAATCAGCATTTCTAAACTATTTCAAAAACAAATTAAAGGGATTGAGAGAATGACAAGATTTAATGCCAACAAAATTACAGTTACCTTTGGTCAACCGAATAATGCAAATAATTTAATAAATAACGATAGTTTCCTTGAAAATAATAATTTTAAAGCCTACATACCAGCCCGTAGTATAGAGAAAATTGGTGTCTTACGATATGTTCCAACTGAGATTGGTAATAAATCACTTTTTCAAAAATTAACATATGAGTATGAAATTATATTAGTAAAGCGTTTTATGAAGAAAACTAATAATATTTTAAGCCCCATAAAGACTGTAAGTGTAGTTTTCCTGAGTGATGTTTTACCCGAGTAAGTGTTTCTAGATAAGTGGAGATTTAAAGTATCTTCGTATGTACCCTGCTTCAATGCGACAAATATTTACGTTTTAATCATAGTACTAAAATTTGTAATGGTATTCAAAAATGTAGCCAGTGTGCAGGTGACCATTTTTACAAGGAATGTAGTCCGGATAGTATTATTAAATGTGCTAATTGTGGTGGCTTTCATCTGGCAATATCTAGAGATTGTCCCATCAAACAACAAAAAATGTTAGAAAAGAAAAGTAAAATTACTTACTCAGATGCTGCGAGGACCACTATGTCTAATAAGCATACACATCAGACATTATCAACTCCTAGCTTCCTAGCTCTACCTACACCTTCTTATATAAAACTTAATGTAAATAGGAATAACTTAGTAAATAAAAATGAATTAGCAAATAACAATGAATGTGTAAATAAGAATGAATTTGTAAATAAAAATGAATTAGTTAATGATTCAAACATTATCCAAGCATTAATTAAAACTTTGGTTGATTTAGGGAATAAAAAAGAGGAAACTCCTATAACTACAAATGCAAAAAAAGAAAGACTTTTAATAAACTTAAAACAATTTAATTATGGGTAAATAAATCAACATCAAAATATCACAATTTAACAAAGTATTAACAATAAAAAACCCCTATTAATATTTTTTTTAGCAGAGGAAAACATAGATATTTGCCTGTTAAATGAGTCTTGGCTTAAAAGTCTTCAGTAATATTAAAATTCCTGGTTATCATTTACATCATAAAACTGCAAAAAATGGACACGGAGGTGTAGCTATATTAGTTAAATACTTTTTAAAATACGAGGTCATCTCCACACCTTTCTATGAGGACATCCAGAATATAGCAATTTCATTGAGTACTGAAATAGGTAAAATATATATTTTATGTGTTTATTGTCCACCTAATACCAATAACATCAGTTCAACAAAACTTAATAGAATTATTAATAAATTAAATAGGCCTTTATTTATAAGTGGTGATTTCAACGCCCATCATAAAATATAGCATTTGGTTGTAGTACCACACAAACTCGGGGAAGAAATTTATATTGATGACACAAACTTATGTATAGTAAACTTAGGGCACTCTACAACAGTAAACAGACCTTACCATAATCCTTCTGCCATAGATGTAACATTTTGCAGTCCCAATATTGCTCCAGTCTGTCACTGGACGGTCTACGATGATGCAATGGGAAGTTATCATTTCCCAACCATTACCACAATTGTCACGTCCCCAATAAAATTTGTCACAGGACCATCTGAAGATATATATTTGTATAAGAAAACAAACTGGTCACAATATTATGAAATGTCACGTACCTTCTCCCAACAATTGATAGTAGATAACAATAAACCACTTGATTCATACAACTCCTTTTGTGAGATACTAGATGAATTGAAAGACCAATGTATTCCAAAATATAAAAATAGCAATAATAAACAAAATAAAAATAAAATTAGATCCCCAGTAATTTGGTGGAATCAGGAATGAATTATGCTCTACATCTGTCAAAAATTTAAAAAATGCGTTAAACCTATATAAAAAATATCCTACCATAGACAACTACATTAGCTATAAAAAACTGGATGCTCAGAAAAAGAAAATTATTAGTCAGGCTAAAGCAGACAGTTGGCTCCAATTTTGCGAATCAGTTGATAGAACCACCCCAATTAGTAAGATATGGACTGTTGCGTCATATCATGCAGGGGCGGAGGGCAAGGCTCCAGCCACATAAATTTCGGGAATTCCACTAATACGTCTCCTGTCTACCTTGGATTTTTTAATAGTAAATTGAAACCATGTAAGGAAACAACGTCTTAGTACTCACAACTGGCAAAATGATAGGAAATTAGAAGGGACTCACCAACATTTTATATTAGTTCTTCTTCAATCATTAATTTATTAATTTAATTGTTTTTCTTTATTTTATAGTATAGATCCAGAATTAATAGTTTTTATAACAATAATTATGCAGCACACACTTGGCTTGGAAGGCGGCTATATACTTTTTTTTATTAGGCAGGTAGTAGTAAAAAATTAATAATAATTTTGCATTTTCGAACAGTTGGCGGGCGATTCAAATTTTAGGTATAGGAAAACAAACTTGGAAAGGAAAGATTGACGGATTGTTGTGAGAATTCAACATTTCCCCCCACTTGGAATCCTTCGGATTACAAAATTATAATTGAATAACTTTATTTTATGCTCAGAATATAAGAATAAAGGATAAAACAAAGTATGCTATAGCTAAATTAAGGCTAGATTAATTACAAGCTAAGATTAGATAGGTATAGGTAAATTTGTGGTTAGTATTAGAAGTACCTATTGCAAAATAGGTTATAAGAAATGTTATATATAAGTATTAACTTAGTATAAAATAATATTACTAAACTAGATATAATTACATGCTAGAGGTAAGTATAGTTAAGTTATGTTATAATTTTATGTTTGTGTTTTATTTAGTTAATTGGTAATGGGCATAGTTTGACCACTGGACGGCGGAATTTACCGTGAGCAGTGTGAACAGTAGCTACGCGAACGACGCCGTCACGGCCTGGGTGGACGCGTTCTACTCGAGCTAGCTTCCACTGGTTTGGTGGAAGGTTAGGGTCCATTAACATAACCAAATCATTTTCTTTAAGATTGGTTGTGGTTGCAAACCACTTTACTTTCTGTTGCAAGGTGTGTAAGTAGTCTCTCTGCCAGATGTTCCAGAAAGATTGTGTGATCTTCTGGACCATCTGCCAGCGAGTACGCGGATGGGATCGACCATCAGATATGTCGTATTCTGAAAGAGCCACGAGTGGGCCTCCCACCAGAAAGTGACCTGGGGTCAATACGTCGATTTCGGTAGGTTCGGATGAAAGTGCGCAAAGAGGTCTAGAAATGAGCATGGCTTCGACTTTGGACAAGACGGTAAACATTTCTTCGAGAGTGAGGACTTGTTCACCAACCACTCGCTTTAGGTGATATTTTGTAGATTTAATGCCGCTTTCAAAGATGCCTCCAAAATGTGGAGCACCCGGAGGGTTAAACATCCAATTAATTTGACGAGAAGTAAGATTGTCTTGAATAAGATTTTTATTTTTATGAAGCATCGTATAAATTTCGGTTAAATGCCGATTTGCGCCTACGAAATTAGTCCCGCAATCAGTTAGAATTTTCTGGCATAATCCGCGTCTAGCTATGAAGCGATCTAGAGCTGCTAGAAAGGCTTCAGAAGAAAGTTCCATCACAGCTTCAAGGTGCACGGCCTTGACTGTTAGGCATACGAATAGGCATATATACGCCTTATAAGCATTAGCATTACGTCGCTTGCTCTCTTTTATTAAAAAGGGACCTCCGAAGTCGATTCCGGTAGTCTGGAAGCACCTTCCGGGCTGAAGCCGGTCAGCCGGGAGATCTCCCATTCTCGGTTGGCATGGAACCGGTTTTGCTTTAAAGCAAATAACACATTTTGATAAGCGAGATCTGAAAAGCAGACGCATTCCGATAATCCAAAACTTTCTTTGGATTAACGACTGCAGCGTGCGCGGGCCGCAGTGAAGGTAAGTATTATGATAATGATCAATAATTAATTTTGAAAGATAGCCCTGTTTAGGTAAAAGTATAGGATGTAACGCATCTAAAGGTAGGTTAGCATTTCGAATGCGTCCCCCTAAACGCAATATACCTACTGAATCTAAAAACGGCGATAATTTTTGTAAGGTTTTAATGCAAGGAGCATTTTTACTAACTAAGCTAATTTCGTTTTTAAAATATTGGATTTGAATAAATTTTATTAGAATTAAAAATGAACTATTTATTTCGGCTGTACGTAAAGAAGTTAGCACTCTTAAATTTTGTTTTAGTTTACAATTTCGAATAAAACGTATGCACCATGCGAACATGCGTTTTAAATTAGTTATAGTAGAAAATCGTTCGATATAAGATAGGAAATTATTGTCGTCATTTACAGTAAGTAACGCGTTAGAAACTGATGCAGGTTTTAACTCAGGCAATTCGTCAAATGGTAACAAGTATTGCTTAGAAGGCCAATTCGCCATCGGAAGTAAAAGCCAAGGAGGTCCGGACCACCATAAGTCGTGAGTCGCAAGTTCGGAACATGACACTCCGCGACTACAGCAGTCGGCGGGGTTTTCATGGGTCGATACGTGACGCCATGATTTCACGTCAATTAAATCGTTTATTTGAACTACCCTATGAGCGACAAATATTTTTAGATTGTGAGGAGCTGTATGTAACCAAGATAGAACAGTGCTGCTATCTGTGAAGGCAGTTACAGAATTTATTTTAATTTTAGAATTTAGTAAAGTTTGAACATGATTAAGGACACGAGCCAGCAAAAGTGCAGCGCAAAGCTCTAGCCGGTTAACTGTGAGAGTTTTGAGAGGAGCCACCTTCGATTTTCCAATAAGCAGGCTAGTCGTAATCTCAGTGTCAGTGATGACGCTGAGATAGACACAACACCCATAACCTTTAGAGGAGCCATCGCAAAATCCAACCAGATTAATTTCAGTTGGATTTGGAGGCAAAACAAATCGAGGCAGTTTAATGTTTTTCAAGTCGTTAAAATTTGAAGCAAGGTCTTGCCACTGTCTCGCTATATTTGTAGGTACCTGCTGGTCCCAATCTAGATTGTGACGCCACAGATCCTGCAATAATAGTTTTGTTGCGAATACTACAGGCGATATCCATCCAACGGGATCGAATATCCTGGATACAGTGGACAAGATACCACGTTTGGTATACGTTATATTAATGTCGGAAACGGAATATGAAAAATAGTCCCCGCTAGGATCCCATTTGATACTTAAAATTTTAATATTCAGTTCGCTACCGTCGTCAGAGAACTGTTTGGGAACCTGACAATGTTCGGTAGGAACGTCAGAAAGAAAATCAGCAGAGTTCGAGCTCCATTTACGAAGATCGAATTTACCCAATCCCAATAATGAGATTAGATCATTGTTGAGACTTATAGCTTCTTCGAGAGACGAACATCCTGTCGTAATGTCGTACATAAAGGTTTCATGGCAGAGAACCTTGGCAGCGCGAGGGTATCGATCTTCATAGTCAGCAGCCAGTTGGCGGAGAGTTCTTATGGCTAGGTAGGGAGAACTGCTGACTCCGTAAGTTACTGTATTCAGCTGGTACTCAACGAGCGGGGCGTCGGATAAAGCGCACCAGATAATATGTTGAAGCGGTCGATCCTCCGATCTGATAGAAATTTGTCTGTACATCTTACAAATATCGCACGTAAAGACGAATTTGTGAAGACGGAATAATGTTATGAGATCGACTAAGTCGTTTTGTAACTTAGGACCTTTATGAACTATGTCGTTTAACGACAAACCAGTCGATGTTCGACAGCTAGCGTCGAACACGACGCGTAAACGGGTTGTAGTGCTGCTTGGGAGCACAACACCGTGATGCGGTATGAGGTAGCGTGGACCAGTATGAGGGGAAGGTAGCATGTGACCTAAGTCCTCATACTCTTGCATGAAAGTTGCATATTCAGATTTTAAATTAGAGTCACGAGCATGGCGTTTCTCAATATTTAAAAACCTGGTTAAAGCGGGACGGTACGAGTCTCCTAAAGTTGAGGGATCGGTCTTCAACATGATCGGAACTACATACCTACCGCTGGGGTCACGGTATGTAAGTTTCGAGTACATGTCCTCACACTCCTGATGTTCGGGCACGGCGAACTCAGTGTGGGGCGGTTCCTCAACTTCCCAAAATCTCCTCACGGCGTCATCGAGCATGTGTGTTGACGTAATAAGTGATGATATACCCTGCTGTGGCACAACTATATTATTATTGTTATATTGTCCGGTAATAACCCAGCCAAAGATACTGGAAAGCGCCGACAACGACGCGTAGGCAACCCTAGACGTTGAACGCACGAAGTAGTCATGAACGAGTCGTGGGAACAACTATCTATAAGGGCGAGCGCACACTGAACGATACCACGCGCATCGCGTATACGTACTATCGCCGAACCTAGTATTTTAACTGAATTTTGATGAAATTTAGTTTTAGTTGACATTTCGGTCGCACAAGCTAATGTGGTTGACTCACCAGTTGCAGTTGTAACAGGGTCCACATGGAGTAAGGTGTGGTGTTTTTCGCCACAATAAGCAACCAGTTTTTGATGGACAGGAACTCACAGAATGTGCCGGTCTGAGGCAGTTGGTACAAAGTTTTAGATCATTTATTAATTGTTTTCTAGAAACTGATATTTAATTCTTGCATTTTAGGACATCTGAAAATACTATGAAGTAGATTACAACACGAACAATTAAATTATTTATAATTAGGATTAGAAGAAGTTACGAAGGACCTTTTGTAATTTTGTTTGTTAGTGGAAGAAGAAGAATTATTGGGTTTCGTAGTGACCTTTGAAATCGAGGAAGAAGTGCTTGGCTTACTCACTTCGAGAACTCTTATATAATTTTGTAGGTAGTTAAGCAGTTCGTCAAAGCTAGGCGCTTCGCTTATGTTCTGCACTTCAAAACATTTACGCGTGTCAGAATCGAGTGAACGTGTAGCAAGGTAGAACAATATAAACTCACTTAAAGAATCTAATTTTAAAGCTCTAAGTGCGTTCACGCTTTCATATAAAGTATTAGTTATTTTAGTTAACCCTTCTAAGTTGGGGTTGGTTATGGGAGTTAATTTCTTTATTTTATCCAAATAGGTTGTAGCTAAAATACGATTATTTTGATAACGGTTTAAAAGAGTGTTAAAAACGACGTCATAGTTGCTTGAAGTCTGCGGCACGCCCTTTGCTATGCTTAGGGCCGGCCCTGATAAGCATGATATTAAATAATGTAATTTATCAATAGTATTTAATGATCCGTTTTTGTGAATTAGCGACAAATAGCTGTCTATAAAAGTTTGCCAATGCTCAATTTGACCATCAAACTTTGGCACCTCCAACTTAGGTAAACGAATTTGTAACCTAGATTCTTCTGTCTTAGACACGGTATTATTTGAAACTTTGATAGGCTCATATAGAATAGTTTCAGAAATAGCAACAATCTCATAATACAATTCATCAAAGGCATTTAGTTTTTGATTGTTGATAGTAAATTTAGGAATATATTTTATTGATTTTAAATTAATTTGCTCAGTTAATTCTTTAAATTCTTCTTTTAATTTATCGATACTTTTAAATCTAGCACGAAATTGAGGTAATTTAGTTTTATCTGTAGTCATAGATTTGCCAATATCATACAAAATCTGCAACGATCGGAACACATGCTCACGGCGTGAGGTAAGAACAGAAATTTCAATCTCGTCACCCATTTCTATATAATATTACACTAAATAAAAATAATAAAACACAAAAATAAATGAAAGTAGGAACAAATTAAAACAACTTTTTATATTTTTATTATTAATATAAGTCGGTCAGTGTAAAAGCACCTTTATATGAAAATTAAGTTTTGTGAAATGCAATGCGAATGAATTTGTGTATATATGATATATATTATAATTAGTATTAGTTATGTATAATAAGGTTATTTGTAAACGTAATTTAATTATATTTAAGTTCATGAAACATTCTGAGCATAAAATAATATTTATAAGTAGTAGGTAGACAGGTGGGTACGCAAAATGTAAAATTCCTTCTATCTAGGGGCAATGAATTTATTGTACGGCATGTGGTACTTAGGATTGCATAATAATATGAACAATAGGTTTTTAGATGCACTGTATTTCCTTCACTAAAAATTCAATCCGAGTCGAATGGAACAGTTTTAATGTTGCGTCATATCATGCAGGTGCGGAGGGCAAGGCTCCAGCCACATAAATTTCGGGAATTCCACTAATACGTCTCCTGTCTACCTTGGATTTTTTAATAGTAAATTGAAACCATGTAAGGAAAAAACGTCTTTGTACTCACAACTGGCAAAATGATAGGAAATTAGAAGGGACTCACCAACATTTTATATTAGTTCTTCTTCAATCATTAATTTATTAATTTAATTGTTTTTCTTTATTTTATAGTATAGATCCAGAATTAATAGTTTTTATAACAATAATTATGCAGCACACACTTGGCTTGGAAGGCGGCTATATACTTTTTTTTATTAGGCAGGTAGTAGTAAAAAAATAATAATAATTTTGCATTTTCGAACAGTTGGCGGGCGATTCAAATTTTAGGTATAGGAAAACAAACTTGGAAAGGAAAGATTGACGGATTGTTGTGAGAATCCAACACAGTTAATTATATTAAAAACGTAAATTGTAGCTTATTTGTTATTTTTACAGACTCACTTAGTGTACTTAAAAGCCTTGATTGTCATAATAAGAATAATTATATAATTTTTAAAATTAAGAAATGTGTATACGATTTAACTTTAAATAACAAAATTATTAATTTTGTGTGGGTACCATCGCACATAGGAATAAGTGGAAATGAAATAGCCGATAAAGCTGTTAAAGAAGGACAGAACTGTTTAGATTTGTCGTCTGATTTTAAAATACCATTCACTGATATTTATCAAGATATTAACAAGAACATGTTTAAACTATGGAAAGACTTTTGTTCAAAGACACAGAAATTAAGGGCAAATGGTATAGGCAAATTCAAAAAGAAATACCTACAACTCCGTGGTATAATTTACTTCCCAAAAATATGTCACATCGAAGAGACTTTATAGTCACAATAAATAGACTAAGCTTTGGACATCACAATACTCCGGCGCATCTTGCAAGGCTGCAAATAAAAAAAGATGCTATATGTCCACATTGTGGAAACAATACTAATGCAGACATTAAACATTATTTTAACGACTGCCCAAATTTTAACAAGAAAAGATTAATTCTAGTTGCAAATTTATCTAACCAAACTTCTAAAAAGAACATCCCCCGCCAAATTGAAAATCTTCTTAAAGAAAATAAATACTATATAGATATATATAATTTTATAAAAACCACACTTGGTAAAATTTAAGACATTAATAAAAATGAAGAAAAATGAAACACTGAACGAAAACTATAGAAAGCTATAGACAAAACAGGCATAAAAGGACTAGAATCCAGTGCCGTTAAAATAATTATAAACAAAAAAAAACTCACTGACATAAAGCTCAAGGCCGCAAGCTGGTAGAGCATTCCACATTTTAATAGTACGGCAGATGTATGAATCGCCAAAACGTTTAGTACGAGTTGGTACATCCGCCACGGTATACATATGCATTTTGCAACCAGTGCGTGTTGTCCTGTAACGGAAAGGTGATGGGGGAATAATGTTAAAAAGCTCTTCAGAGCACTGTCCATAGTATAGGCGGTAAAATACGCTCAACGATGCCACATCCCTGCGAAGCTGCAACGGCTCCAAGGTTTTATTGAGCTTTTCGTCTCCAATAATTCTAGCCACTCGCTTCTGCAGGGTATCGGGAGCAGATAACAGATACTTGGCAGATCCGTCCCAAAGATGCGAACAGTATTCCACATACGGTCGAATTTGAGCCTTATAGCATTATTCTTAACCTGGGTGTGAAAAACCGACGCACCTTATTTATGATGCCAAGTTTTTTTGAAGCTGTTTTTGCAATGCTCTCGATTTATTATTAGTTATTTAAGAAACAGTTTTTTAACCCTATTTCATACTGTTAAAATAAATCCACTCTATATTATGGTACATAAGTACCATTAATATACCCATTTCTAGTGGTTGTCGCAAATTATTCAAATTAGATGTTTGCCCATACAAAATATCCTCTGTCTCATAGAACAATATTGTCTACAAACCGATGCAAAGAAAACAGGCCTCTTACAAGGGTACTGGCAATAATGGAAACCGAAAATAGTGGTGTGAATAATTCATTAGCCAGAAGTGTAGCACCATGTAGTACATATGCATCGGGCGTAAATCCTGGAACAAGTATTTTATTTGGAATGTACATGGCACAACTGCTTTATGCTTTATTTTTTAAACGTAAAAATATCGAGTAAATCTACCTTTCATCTTTATAATAAAGTGAATATTTTATAAATAATAAAAGCTTCCAAATGTAAATTGTATTTTTTATTTACACTTTTTGTAATAGTATAAACAAACCAGAAATTCGATTAGATAAAGAAATGATATTGAAATAAAATACCTAATATATTTGTAAATTACCATTATAATTACATTTACATGCTATTTTAATAATAATTTCTTAATCCTAATTTAGATTCCATTATAAAGAAAATATAAATATTCATCACTATAAAATAGATTCTATTATTTATTAAATACTTGAGATTTGAAATAGAAGTGAGCCTTGTAATCATACCAATCCAAAGCTCTTCCATCAAACCAAATATATTGTCCCTTCAAGTCCGAGGGTGCGTCAATAGCCAAGTAGACCGGAGTTTCTGCAGCCTCCTCAATACTGTAGAACCCAATCCCAGTAGTCATGTCTGTCCTTACAAGACCCGGATGCATAGAGTTTACAGAAATTCCACGATTTTCCAAAAGTTTTTGTTGAAGAATGGTCAAAGCACTCACGGCCACCTTCGATACTCTATATGCTGCAAAAGATGAATCATCTGCAATATCATCTCTGTTAAAGTTGTCTTCCTTTACAGATATCAGGAACCATTCTACAAAGTCATTTATATCATTAACTGTAAAGTCTTTCTTGGAAAATATATCTATCCATTTTTTATTTCGAACGTTAGAAAGATGACCACAGTCACTTGATATGTTGACAACTCGAGCATTATCACGCAGTAACGGAAACAAGTATTTTTCAATAGTTAATAAACTTTTGTAGTTAATGTCAATTATTTCTTTAGAAGTATCATATGTGATTTCATTGAGAGTGGCAGGGTTTGCCACCCCCGCGTTATTTACCAATATATCAATGCCGCCATGTTTCCTTTTTATATATTCGCTAAACACTTTCACACTAGTTTCTTCAGACACGTCTAGTTGATGGTATTCAACTCTATTGTAGCCTTTTTCCTTCAAGTCATTATAAGTAGACATTCCTCTAGCGTTATCTCTAGAAGTAAGATATACAACTCCATCGAATTTTTTAAACAACCTTTTCACAATTGCTAATCCGATTCCTTTATTGGATCCGGTAACCACGGCCACTTTGTTAGACATGGTTTCGCTTCAGAAGTGACTTGTTAAATGGTGGAACATAAGATATGTTATTTTGACGTAATTATCTCGTAAATACGTTGTTATTGTCGGGGTTCCCAGTCGTTATGACATTTTATCGTATACTATATTATTATATATACTTCACATAAATTTGTTCGCATGTACAGTCAGTTTCACAAATTGTTATAGTATAATCTAAGAATGAAATATATTTTTTTACTACGTACCTAGTTAAAATAATAATTAATAAAATAAACGATCAACCAAGTAAATTTATTCCACTTATCTAAGTAGAGGTAATCGTAATAATCAAGTTGCCTATAATATAGATATGCAATGATAATGAGCGATAACAAACCTCATGCTTATAACCCAATTCTACATTAAAGTACCTACCAAACTTATTAGATATTTTGTAGGAAATATTGACTTGTGTAGGAAAAATCTAGGCTTAAGTTTAAATAATAAAATAATTTAATTATATTGGTTACATCTTAGGTATTTTTCATTGGTTAGGTCTTAGCTTGTTTTATTATTGATATTTGTGTGTTTACACATTAGTGGGAAATAATATTGATCAATAATATTAACGTTATATTTTGTACTTCAATTGGTTGGCTGCCTTAGTTTAACCGAATTGAATAATATAAATAAATAAATAACATAGTTTAGTTGTGGCAATTTAGAACCGTTATCGCGGCCAGAAATCCATTTATCGCCGCATTTTTTATAAGAGTCATTTGATTAAGAAGTTTCGCCACAAATTCTGAGAACGGGATAACTACAATATAATTTAACTACAGAAAAGTTTTCTTGCCTTAAGCTTTATGTCAGTGAATTCTATTTGCGAAATTCGTTTTAGAAAGTTTAATAATGTACCGTTTCTGTGCGAGAGAAATGGTTTGAAATTTCAAAGTTGCTAATGAGTTTGCTGTATCAGAAATAATACCTACTATTGCGTAACAAAGATCCAAATAACCTGTGAAATTACTCAATTTTTAACCTTAAAGATATGATGATGAAAATGAAAAAAAAATATAGGTATATAGGCCTCTTTTTCAAAAAATAAAACAGGGGTTTTTCTTTTATTAAAAAAAATGTTTGCGTGGATTTACGTGGTGGCTGAGTTGGTTAGACCAGTACTCCATTTTATCTGTGGTTAGACCTTAGACTTAAAAACACTTAGGCCCCTCCCAGTTCAAACCCCGGTGTATACCAATGAGTTTTTAATCTAAAATTTTATGTCGGATTGTGGTGAACAATCTTGATACGAAATAAAACTAGTTAAAGTTACAAAGCAAGAAATAGATTTGTGGATTTGAAGAATCGGGTAAACGAGTTGGGTATCCATTTAGTGGGACCTGTGTGGGGCAGATCGCGGCGGTAATGCGTCCCGCGGGACTCGTGGGGACGCATCGATCTGCCCCAACATCCCCCGTGATGAATAGGCCCCAACACACTGACATCTAGTGGAGATAGAAGTGAACAATATGGCCTTCTCAGTAATCAATCTACTTTGGTTGACAGTCAGAAAACGCATTAAGGATAAATTCATTTATAAAACGTTGCGAAAGCAGCTTAAAATAAATAAATAAAAATAAATACACGTATGTCACGGGTGCTTTACGGCGCCTCCTACAACGACTTCAAGGTACACAGCGGTAGGGTTGTAATTCTCGTCGTAGACGATGGTGTCAATTTACCTACACCGAACAAGTGGCTAGCTCATCGCATGTTTGAATAGACTCAATAAACCCATTTATAAATAATTAACAATTTGGTAAAGTGAAACTAGGATCGACGGCTTAACGTGCTCTCCGAGGCACTATAGTGGTGTTTTAAAACAACACATAAACTTTTAAATAAAAAAATCATTGGTACACACCGGGGTTTGTACCAGGGACCTAAAAACTGTTATGTTTTTATGTCTGAGGTCTAACCAACTCGGCCACCACATTTAATTAAACCACTTAAAAACTTATAATTACATTATAACTACGCTAGGCCGAATGAACAGACTGATCCAGATACAAAACCAAAATCCGTAAATCATATGTATATAGAACAGAGATAACGATAGCGTTATCTTTGTTTTGTATACATATGATTTACGGATTTTGTTGATGTAAGTAAAATTATAGACCTCGGAAGAGTTTTTTTTTATTAATAAAAAAAGTAAAAATATAAAATATTTTTTTCCAACCGTTTCGTAGTGTAACCTGAGTAGTAACGACCATTTTTATAAAGTAAGAAAGTCACTAAATTGGTGGACATAATCTAACGGTAAAAAAAGCTAAAGAAAAAGATTAAGTTTCAATATTAGTGTGCCTACTAAGATCTGTGCGGGCGTGTAAAATAAAGGGCTCTTTTGCTTTTGTCGCTTCTATTTACATATTATTTCAGTGACGCTCATGAAATGTTTACATGAGTTTAATAGTTATTGACGTTGAGTTATCGTTGTCCTGAAAGATGTTGACGGAAATATTCCGAGAGACTGATTGAGTTTTAGATTCTGATGACGCTAATGCAAGTAGAAGAGTTTTGTTCTATCGGGACTGCCTTTAACATATTTCGTGTTTCGTAATTGTAAGTACCAAAACGTACCATAATAATAAAATAAATAAAAATGGTTTATTCATTCAAGTACAATTTTAAAGTTACAATTAATTTTGAGCTTCTCCTTTTAAGTTTTAGAAAAACCTGTCTTAGGAGAAAGCCCACTGATCCAGGCTTATACACTTTTCTGTTCCATTGATTAGTAATTATTAGTTGAAATTATAAATATGTATTGGTGTGATGTTGTATTTGTGCGTGTGTGTGTGTGTAGGTATATTTTTACATGTGTAAGTTTGTGTCTGTTTGCGTGTAACTATATATGTAAATGTTATAATTATGCATGTATGTGTTAGTAAGTATATGATTTGTAGATATTGTACACAACTATATTGAACACATTAAGGTGTAGTAAGTGGATAGTGGTGCCAGAGAAACGTACTTCTCTTACTATTAATACAATTATGGATATCTATGTCTGTGTCTAAATAATAATTAAAAAAACAATTCAAATGTTGTACTTAATCATTTTTATTGTATGTAATAAATTACCGTTTAACACTATATATTTTAGCAAATCATTATATTCTAAAAGTGTTGGCCGAATGACCAAATCCGTAAACCCACAGACTTAAATTTAAAAGCTTTGAGCGTCCTTAAAAGAGGTAAACAGACCTTGAAGCAAAATATGTAAATCTTCTGAGTCTGATACATAAACAAATATTCGAGTCTCCTTATAATCGATGAACCCAAAAATTTATCCTCAAACATTTGTTTTTTAACAAGTTTTCCTGAAACTAGTCACAATATGATCCCGAAAATATATTCGATTCTCCCGGGAACTAGTAAACCCACAGACTTAGCCTGAAACAAATCTTTAAATCTTCTGATAACTAGTGAATCCATAGGCTGACCTCGAATCTAAATCTTTTGATATCTGCCAACCCACAGTCTAAATTAAATATTTATAATTTTTATGTTCCAGTTCACCATAAAAATCTATAAAACTTTTAGTCGTACCTACCTAAAATTTTAAAGAATTTTAAGATGTTGTACCAATAAGATAAGATAAGATAAGATAGATTGTAGCAATTGATAATAGAAGGTACTTTGAATTGTACAAAATACAGTATCTTTTAGTGCGGTGCTTTCTGGCTATTAATAAAGTAAATAAGTATAAATTTTATATTTGAATTCAAACAAATATTTGGTATGAATTGCTTATTAAAATATATTATTTGACCGCCGCACTCGATATGACCTATTTTATGTTTTACATTAAAATATATAGTTCTGATCATTTTTTAATCAAACCAAATCGTTTATTTGCTTACTAAGGTATTTATTTAAATGTGATATTTTGGAATACAGTAAATAGTGAACAATAAGTATTTAGTTCTATACTTATTCAACATGTTGTCCTACCAACAATATGCATTACACATAACCCATACAGATGGAAAAACCTTCTCGAGCATCGTCTGTTAGCATCAATTTGGATATATTTGAACTAATTGAACTTAAAATAGTTGTCTAAGTAAAAGTGTTCTTTTTTTGTAATACCTATCAGTAGGAAAATGTTGGTGTATGCCATATTTATAAGGTCTACCTATTTTAAGTTATGTACAGTACCCCTAGTGTGAGTTTTCTAACTATTACTTTGCGTTTGAGTTAACAAAAATTTGTATGGGAAATAGTTCAGCGCTCCAAGCGGAAATTTTGGGAACTAGAAATGCTGTCGTGTGATTGGTCAAAATGTTAACGCAGTAGTATAGTTAACACGAAAGTAAACGTTAAAAAAACTCACACTAGGGCCACCGTACATAAATAATACAAAATTAAATCGAGGTAATGGCAGTCTTTTTTGTGGGTGCGCGCCACGGAATAAATAATTATTCCGTGGTGCGCGCAGATGAAACCGGCAATTGAATTGACGATAAAGTTGCGAGATTCTTTCTTGTGTCATAACCGTCTATTTTGTAATCGCAATATTTAGCCAGCATAGTAAGAGTACCTACTTCTAATGTATCCAGTTAAAAGCAATATGTATTGATCAACCCCTTCATGTTCTTCACTTTGTAGGTATCCTTGGCTTCAGGTAGATACAAAGTCATATGCTGTGCCTCAATAAAAAAAAAGTACCCTTGCTTCTGCTATATAAATACAAAAATGTAAAACATCATATAAATACAAAAAAGGTTTATATTTATAAATATTTATTTCGCAGTGAGTGTAGCAGTAGGTACGTAGCAATCATTGGTTTTTCCAATTTAATATAAATGGAGTAAATATAAATACTTGTTTATCGAACAGATAAATAATACAGTTAATTGTACCTACTCTATTGAAAGTACTATCACGGCGTGCCTTACGGAGGATGCCTATACGGCTTCCGGATACCCAGCAGCGGAGGTTATTCCCACCTTGTCGTGGCCAAGAGTATTTTAAGTTTTCTTCTTTTTTAATTTAAGAGCTAGGTTCTTGTCGGTGGGGCAATTGCCACTCCTGCCTACTCTCGGCCAACGTCTTCACCTCCCTGTACCAAGTGACACTCAATTTATCTTTTACTTGATGTATCTTCTTCTCAACCTTCCTCTTCCCCTTTTTCCTTCAATCTTTCCTTCTATTATTGTTTTTAGATAAGCGTCATTCCGTATCAAGTGCCCAAACATCTTGCCCCTCCTGTTTTCTATTACTTCCAATACTGATTTTTTCTCTTTACCATTTTCAACACTCTTTATTCGTTCTTCTTTCTCTGTCCAGCTGATCCTCTCCATTCTTCTCCAACACCACATTTCAAACGCTTCCAGCCTCTTTCTATCTTTTTGTGTTAAAGTCCACGCCTCGCAACCATATAGCGCTATACTCAATTTTAAGTCTACACAGAACAATAAAATTACCCATCTATAAACCGTTTCATAAGTAGGTATAGTGAAACAGGGACCTATATGCTTAATGTACACTCCGAGGCACTAAAATGGGGTTGTTAAACCAAAGTAGTTTTTTTTAAACTAGTGTTTTTAAGTCAGGGTCTAAATAATGGTCCAACCAACTCGGCCACCACACCACGTATATTAGATACTAGTTAACTTTCGTAACTTCGACTGGCATAACTTTGATGATGTCATATAGCCTTTCTCGATAAATGGGCTATCCATCACTAAAATATTTTTTTCAATTCGCACCAGTAGTTCCTGAGATTAGCGTTCAACAAAACAAACAAACTCTTCGGCTTTATTATATTAGTATATCGCTAACAGGATCATATAGTCTTTGGTTGAGCAGAGAGAGCGTAGTGAACACAGTGCAGCTGAGAGTTAAAGGGCTTTAAACCTAATATGCGGTCTCAAGTCCGGGAACGCTGCAGGTCATTCTCCTGCCTTCCAACCACGCGATGGACCCGGCACCCGCACGGTGAAGCCATGGATCGCTAAGAACATAGTCTCTTGTCTGTCCCATAATAACTAATTAGGGATAAAAGTACATACCTATATAAGACCGGTCTCCTTACCACCGCCCATATACATATAGATGCAAAAACCATTATGTGGCCGAGTCATGTTCGGTTTTAGTCTGTGGGTCCATCGGTTTCTTGTCGAGGTTATAGTCTCCTTATGGTGCATTTGCAAAATGGGCAGTTAACATGACTATAAGGTAGACTTGTACTGCAAATTCGTCTTTGCCACCGCCCATTTCGTAACCGCGTCATTAAGGCATAGGGGTAGCGATTAATGCTGTTAAACAACATTGTATTGATCGACCCCATTCGTGGATTTTGTAAGTCTGCGAGGCAGATACAAAGCCACAAGCCGTGCTCTTGTAAAAAAAAAATAAGATAATATGAAGGTATGAACAAGATGTGTTCTTGTACTACAGAGTTAAACATTACTAGAAACCGATGTAGTATATTATGATTACTACATCGATTTCTAGTCGAGGTGGTAGTCTCCTTTCAGGGTGCGGCTACGAAAAGGGTGAAAGAATTTATGATAAAGCAGCGAGTATATTAACATATACTCGTAATGCAATTCGTCTTTGTCAGTGCCAAATTCGTAATCGCATCTTTAGCCGGCATAGTGGGAGCAATCAATGTTGTTTAAGGACAATTATTTATTAACCCCATTCATGGACTTTGTAGGTCTGCTCACCACCAGTTAGATACAAAGTCACATGCCGTGCTCTAATAAAAAAAAAAAGACAGTCAGATATAGGATACAAAATATTTACTGCACCCGCGCTACGCGGTTTCTGGTAGCTAACCGAGCGAGGGCGAGGTTAAATTAATGTAGCGGTTTAATGTTTTTGATGAATAAATAATATATATTATTTTATCTTTGTAACGATATAAAATAAATTTAGTTTAATGTAAAATAAGTAAATTAATAGCAAAAATCCAATATTGTTTCATTTTAGCCACTAAGGGCTGATTGTCCAGTCGTCAATCATCATAATATCCAAATTATTCCTTTTGAGAGTTACGTGCGCTGCGTAAACGGTTAAAGTTACGCGGACGAAGTTGCGCGTGTCAGCTAGTTCTATTATAAACTTCGCTGGTTACAAGCGAATTAACCGTCCTTTTAGCAAACTCGGGCATAGACTATGCTTTGCTGCCCACCGTTACAATTATACTAGCATACTTAGGCTGGGTTGCACCAAAATGACATCTCTGTAATAATAACAATAAGTAAGCATTGCTCACATATTGCCCTAGTAACAAAATAAGCTCTAGACTTGTACTATTTTTACCAGAAACAACGAAAGTAATATATGTATATTTTATAAACATCCAGATCATGTCACAAACTGTAGAGAAATAATTACCTACTAATAATGTTTTGTCATAAATGGGCTTCAAACCCACGACCTCCGGATACATCGCCAAGCAACGGTGCAATTGCAACTGCTAGAACATGAAGGCGGTTTGTACAGATTAAGTTAAAAAATAGCGTCGTTGATGTTAATCGTTCTAATAACAGAAACTATAACTTTGTATCCACCTGATTGTAAGCAGACCTACATAGTCCATGAATAGGGTCGATTAATGCATTTTTGTTTAACAACATTGATCGCTCCTATTATGCTAAATAATTCGGTTACGAAACTGGCGGCGACAACGACGAATTTGTATTACAAGTCTATAATATGCTCGCTGCTTTATCGCAACTGCCCATTTAGTAACCGCGCCCTAAAAGGAGACTGCCACCTTGACAAGAAATGGATGTGGTAGTCTTCTATTGACTGTAATAATTATCCTATAAATACTTTACAGTGTACTCATCCATATACATTACCTTTCACTATGGGACCAACTGTGTGGGCGCGGAATAAAATAGATGTAAAAGTGAATACCTGAATACCTTATAAAAGTTGTTTATAGTTATCGCAAACAAAACTATTTTTTTTATATACTTAGTATCTATGTAAAGAAGGTTGAAGGTAGGTAGGTCTATGTACATATTACACGCAGGTAGATCGTTTCCTCCCTACTTCTCACGGAGGCGTGATGGTATGCAGATATGTGATAAAGTTTAATTAATTTACAATATAAATCACATTTGGGAGCAAAGCGAAAGGTTTACGATATTACAATATGTATATATAGGCAGGCTGGCAACGTTCCAGACAGGGCCAGAATAGCGAGGCTTGGCACCCGCACCTTTCAGCCTGACCTGGCTTCTTGATAAAAAGTTTTTTTTTTGGAAAAATATTTAGTAGAACGTGGGGTTTTAGGATATTAGGATTTGTGGGTTTATTTTGATTATCATTTAGTGATATCCATCGGATCTCTAAAGCTATAACATAAACTAGGTATATAATAATAGGTTGGGAAAAAAGTATTTTTTAGTAGTGTTTGTCTGGCTGGTTTTGATACCATTGTAAAGGTGATATTTTAATGAATAATACAAGCCATTTTTTTGTTGTTTTTCTACCCACCAAAATGAAATCTAACGAAGCAATAGGTACATATTGAAGTTTTCTACATATAACTGATGTCAAAGAGGCAGCTCGCTGTGGTCTCCCTGGTACTTTGTGTGTATGGTGGGGTTGGAAGTATTCTTTCTGAGCCGCAGGCCAAAACGATCGATTTGGATCTCTACTGCCAATCAAGAGATTGAGAATAAGCGTCCGCAATGGAACAACAGAAAGGGTGTGGTCTTTTATCACGATAACGCCAGACCTCCCACATCTTTAGCCACTCAGCAGAAGTTGAGAGAGATTTGCTCGAACGAAACCTTCACCCTGGCTTTGCACTCTCAGATTTTCACTTGTTTCGTTTTCTTCCAGTTATTTTAATATAAGGTTGACATCGTGGACTGTCACAACTCCTTGTCCCGTTTTTTGATCAGAAGTCCCAAAAATTATACAACAGTAGGATCGTGTCACTACCAACAAGATGGCAAACAAGCTGTAGAACAACACGGCACATATATTATTATAATAAAATGTAAATAAGTCTTGAATTTGTATATAAAATACAAATAAACTTTTTCCCCTGCTGAATACCTACTACTAGATAATTTATGAAAACACAAAGATGAACAGAGCGGATGAAAAATAGACGCAATAGAAAATAATTCGAGCAATAAGCCGCTATAAGCTAAGATCTATTTTATAATCTTGGAGTTCTGAATGCATCTCCTATTTATTATTCATCAAACATGTAATATTTTCTCTAAGTATTATACAATCTTCAGAACAGTACAATAAATATAATAGTACATTTCACACATATTGCTTGTAGCCCTAGTGAAAACTCACTAGGTAGTGTAGTAAACACTACACTACGTTAACTATTTTACCAATCATATAATATTATTTTATTAGTTATTATAATATAACGGCCCCAGCCTAGTGGTTTAGTCACTGTGCAACTGATAACGAAGTTAAGCAATGGCAACAAAACCGTCCTGGCATGGGTGACCGCTTTATACAACGAGGCTATACCATCATAAACGCCGCAACAAGTTCACCACTTGTTAGGTGTTGCCTCCGAAATATCATCGGAGAAAAGAGGATGGGTTAATCCCTCCGCTGGGTACCCCGAGGCTAAACAGTTCTCGGCAGCTAAAAAGGCACTCGTGATGGTATTTATTTATTTATTTTAATCATTAGTTATTAAAAATAAAGCGATTCTATTGATGGAGAGTTATCGATTAAAGAGACAGTAAAAGTTACTCTGATCCTTTCTACTTAAGTTACTCTGATACTAAGCTCTAGGCTTGTATCAGGAGTAAAGTTTTTATTTTTTATAGGAGCCCGGCATGTGACTCTACATCCACCTGATCGAAAGCAGTATGCAGTTCCAAGAATGAATACAACCAGATCTTAGAACTGTGTTGTAAGAGCTGGATTCATCCAGTATGCCGGCTTAAGATGCCTATTCACGCTTCGTTTAAAAGACTCAAGGTTATAGGATGGGGGAAACACGCAAGCAGGCAGAGCATTCCACATTTTAATAGTGGTTAGACCTTGAACTTTAAAACACATAGGTCCCTGGTTCGAATCCCGGTGTGTACTGAGTTTTTAATTTAAAAAAATATGTACATTTGTTTGACAACACCACTATAGTGCCTCGGAGAGCACGTTAAGCTGTCGGTCCCGGTTTCACTATACCAATTTGTGAAACTGTATAGATGGGTTATTGATCTTGTCAAAACATCGCGACGAGCTAGCCACTTGTTCGGTGTAGACTCATACCATCGGCTACGACGAGGTGGGATTAAAACCCCTCCGCTGGGTACCCTGGGGCCGTCTAGGCAATCTCGGGCGCCCTAAGACACCCGTGATATGTATGTATGTATATAGAAATCGAACTCGCGGGTCTAGGCTAGAACTAGGCTTTGGAGGCAGCAAATTAATTCCATTTTTTTTATAGGCCTTGGAATTAAATACCTAATTATAGTTAGTATCAGAATATCATCGGATGTGACTGGGTATCCTGCCCTGCCGCTGCGTATTCTGAGGCCACCTGGTCGGCCTCGGGCGCCGTAAGAGACCCGTAATGTACGTACCTTATAGTTAATTTTATATTCAGACAGACAGACATACAGACAAAGACTTTGAAGTTCCTTATAAAAATGTTGCTCTACAACTATCCGTTACACTTCCCAGAAGTTTTATATTCTTAAAGCGATATCTGCTACTTAAGGAGCTAATAACAACTCACCCACACGTAACAAGTTAATTTTTGAAATATAAACACTCGTTTTACTAACTCTATAATCTTTATTATATTTTATTTCAAAATTGTTTTTGTTCGAATCTTTTGTTATGATGTTTGAAAAAAAAAAATGGAAAAAAAAAATAGACATGATATTTGTAAACGGTGAATAGTTTAAAAGTACATATTATTATTGATTTCAGAAAATATTATTAAAAACATATACGAGTTGCTGCAAACCATTTAATTTTGTTTTTTACAGCCTCCGTAGACTAGTGGTTGCGCCTTTGGCGTTGTATCCGGAGGTCGTGGGTTCGATTCCCACCCATGGCAAAAAATATTAGTACGTTTTTTCTGTACAGTTTGTCATGGTCTGGGTGTTTATAAAATATAATATGTATTATATCGTTGCTTCTGGTACACATAGTACAAGCCTAGAGCTTAGTTTGTGACCAGAGCAATATGTGTAATTTGTTCGACATATTACATATTATTATTATTATTATAATTAATTTTAGTAAAAATTAAATTTTTAATAGTAAAAGTCACAACATTTTAATGTAAAAAAAACACAATCACAATAAAATCAACAAACAAATTTTAACATAATCACAATGAAATCGTGTGGATACTTAATTAGGTTTTTTTGGTGTAAAAAGCTGATTTAAGTGCACAGGAAATGAATTCGCGAAATCCAACGATAACGTTTTAGACGTTTGAGTCCGCGACTCCACTTCCCTCATGCTTTTATTGGAAATCCAAGGTCGTCGACGATTATTATAGCCTTAAGAATTGTATGAAAAAGACATCTCGAACCACTGCAATCCAATTGTGCAAAATGGTAAATTAAATCAGTGCACAGTGGAGGCGGCAATCAGTCGGTCCCCCATCCCGTACATCTTTGTCTACACGCAGGGGTGTAGCGAAAAACCCACTGTGCAATACCACAAACGAAGAAAATTCATGTAACGTGACGAGATTCGTTAACGAGTACCTAAGTTGAATTTACAATTTTTAAAATATTTTTAAATTGTATTGTTTACAACTTATAGGTTACCTACCTAATGGGAAACGTAAAGTGGGACCTGCGCTAAAATAATTTGTGTAAATCAATCAATACTGTTGTTGTTGACAAGGAGACTACCACCTTGACAATAACTCGTTATAGTACCTGAAAACCGGTGAACCCACAGACTAAACCCGAAACATGCCTAAATCATTCGACAGTGGAGGTACGAGATCGGTGGACGGTCTAGCATGTTATAGAGACCTTCCTCCCACCTAAATATTGCCTATTTGCTATATAATATTACCTTTATATATAAATAAAATAAACAATTTATTCAAAGCTTGTTTGTTCAATTGGAAAGTGAGTTTTTTGAAACAACTTGCGCATTATAATTAAATTTATGAATAATACATTATCTCTCGGCAACCATTAATTTCTCATTAATATTTAACTGGCTCGTTTGCGATACGTTTACGAGTTCACTAAACTTCAGCTTTGTGCTCTGACTTTATGCATATTAGGCAGCTGTAACTGTAAAAGTTTTTTTTATTGAAGCACGGCGTGTGACTTTGTATCTACCTGATGGTGTGCAGACCTACAATTTCAATTAATGGAGTCAATCAATATTCTTTCTTAAACAATATTGATCGCTAAATGTTGCGATTATGAAATGGGGGGCGACAAAGATGAATTGCAATACGAGTATATTTTAATATACTCGCTGCCTTATCGTCAATTCAAGCACCCATTTCGTAACCGCACCCTGAAAGGAGACTCGACAAGAAATCGATACAGTAATATCCTGAAAATCGGTAAACCCACAGACTAAAACCGAAACATGACTAGGTACTTGACGGTTTTTGCGGTGGTATCGAGACCGGTCGGTCGGCCTAAAGATGTTATAGAGTACTTCCTCCCACCTACATTTTTTGTGGTCACACTTTTCTACATCTTATATTAATATTTTGTAATTAGAAAACATATTTATATTTTGCTAATAATGTCTCCCATTTAGGGATGGGTCAATGAAAAATTTCATTTCAATGAAATTAAAAATATGTGAAAAATATGAAAAATTTCAAAACTCCTTGAAAAATTTCAAATCGAGTGAAAAATATTTTTGTTCTAATAAACTCCGAATTTTAATGATTTGTATTAAAACTTTCATTATTTTGTACTAAGTAAATATATTTTATATTATGAAAATTCATTATTTAAATTATAATTGGATTTTATTGCGTAAAATTATATAGAAAAAAAGTTAACGAGTCTTGCTTTTTGGAGATAGCTTGCTTCCGCTAAAAATTAAATAGATATAATATTATCAATGATGCATAATAATACTTAAACTACTTCGGAAATATGGTCATACTTGCGCAGGCCAAAGACAAAACGTCAACATATCACAAACGTATTAAGTAAATCTTGAGTAAACATCAGCCTTAGCACGGCCAATTGTCAAAACGATGTGGCGTGACTTTTTGCTAGCTGACGGATGGTGACGATGGGGAGAAATTCCCACTTAATGAAAAAGAGAGGAAAAATTTCTACCCTATAAATAAAGTAGGGAAAAATTAGCAACTTTTAAAAAAGTGGGAATAATTCCCACTTAATGAAATAGTGGGGAAAATTATAACTTTTTGAAACTATGGGAGAAAATTCTCACTTTTTATAAAGTGGGAAAGAGTCCCATAGTAGTCAAATTGAATATTTCAACTGTTTTAAGTGGGGAAAAATCCTTTTTTTTTAAAGTAGGAAAAAGTCTTATTTGACGATTAATTGATTTTTAGTGGGAAATAATATCCCATTTTATAAAAAATTGGGGAAAAATATTTATCCCCACTTGTCAAATGTGGGAATTTTCAATTTCTGTCATACTTTTTCAAAATTCCCATGTTATAGCATACTTTCTCTTATAGTATTTTCCAACCTTTACATTGACTACTTTTTACAATTCCCACGTTCCCAAAATTCCCTCTTTATCATATATGAATATTTTCACGTAATTCCCTTTTTTTCTCCTAGAAACTTTTTTTAAAAGATTTAAAAAAGATAAGCAATGTCGCGGGCACCGAGATATACATATTTATTACACCCAATACCTCAAGCAAGACAAAACTCATGACAAGACATGAGTCTTGTCTTGAAGTGGCCGTGCTGCAAGTTTAGGATAAGACTGATGTGAAAAATTGTCAAAGGACACACTCTCATGTCCTGTCTTGGATGTGGCCGACACTGGGAGCGCTTCAGCGAATGCATACTGGAGAAAATGCGTTTACTGATATCAGCGACGTGGTAGTTCCTGGAAAGATCGGAGGACATGTGTAAAGCAAGCTTCTTAGCATGTTGGCAAAAGGGATGTGGTAAATTATTAAATAATACTGGAGATATGGCCTATGACCAATGATCATGACCTTGCAGGGGTTGACTAGAATACCGAGACTTTGCGAACGTACCCGAATAGCCTCCAAATCGCTATTCACGTTTGTAATCGCGGCATTTACGTCGCTCATTCAAAGTAACAGTTGCTAGTCATCGGCATACAGACAACAGCGTATTCTATGATAGGGAGAAGTACAGAATTGACTAACAACTTAACCTTAAAAGGAATAAGATACTGGGAGCGTTTCAGTGAATGCATACTGTAAATATTTTTTGTTTGTAAAATCAGTGTATTGTCAAATTGCCTTTGGACAACGTGTTCAACTTTAGATTATGTCTAATCTGAACCATTCGGACTTAAGAATAGGAGGAAAAGAGAGCTACTGTGTACGACTGGAGTATAGGTACCGTGCCGTGAGGCGTGCGTGCAGTGACTTTATCCAGCAATGTAGTCTGCATTCGAATTGACGATTCTGATTCAGATTAGGCTATATTTACATACTTCTTGTATCTAAATCAGAGTCCTAACTAAATAACACATTCCAACTCTATTATGTTTAGAATTTCGCGGTTAGGATTAAGAACATTTAGAGATTTATTTATCATTAAAAATAAATAAACACAATAAATCAGTACCTACCTATTAAGTAATTTTAAGTGTAATAGTAATCAAACGATGACTCGAGTTTAGTATATGAAAGACAAGACAATAATTAAGTATATTGTATAAACACACTTTTTTAAAAACATTTTCACCAGAATAAGTCCTTGTTATGTTCCTCGTTGATTTTTTTTTTTAGTATAATTTTAGAAATATCCAAAATTATATAATTTTGTTAATTCGATACATTGTAAAACAATTTAACTTTTAATAAATCAGACTATTGTATTATTAAGAATAGTGTACACATACATATATACACATTTTTATAAGAAAAATATTTTTCATATCAAACGTGAAATTTTCAACACCAAATGAAATTTTTCCGAAAAATTTCAATGCTTGAAAAATTTCACGAAATTTACCCATCCCTACTCCCATTATTTCGTTAAGTCCTTCCTCTAATTGTTTTTTTTTAATTTGGTAGCTCTTTTTAGGGTTCAACAAAAATAAGGATCCTCATGAACTCGGATGTGGCTGTCTGTCTGTCCGCGAGGATTATATGAAAATCATTGATTTAGTATAACAGTTATAGTTCTTTTCGACCCACATTTATTGGAAAAAGGTAAAAGTTGAAATATTCAGGTAAAAATTAATGAAAAAATTGGTCGTGTGAAAGCAACTTTACTTATTCTATGATATCTGTATCTGTTTTTAATTCTACTAATAACATGTCGGAAAAAATGCCCATTCATCAAAACCTAGAAAATGTTCACAAATGAAGCTATATGCTTGTACTAGTGTAACAGAACCAACGATACTAATGTGGTAATCGAACCCACGACCTCCGAATACAATACCAACGGCGCAACCGCTAGATCACAGAGAAGGACACAATAAATAAATAAATAGTTACTCTATTTTTCATTCTATTACAATTCTATATAAATAATGTAATAGAATTAGAAGAGACGACACAGGAGACATCTGGTGGCGTCACGACAAAGTAACAAATTGTATTTACACAATCTGCGAGAGAGGAACAAACTGTATTGTCAATACTTTATCCGTGAATGAATTATTTGTTCGAGAGGAAACGAGGTCGCGGCCAAAGTCCCTGGGGTGACCATTATCTAAGATAGACATAATATAATTACATAAACAATATCTTTTATTGCTTTTATTGATGACAAGACAGCAAATTAATTATTTAGTCATTTTATACATGATATAAGATTTTGATAAAAAATGTTGGGAGAAATTTGACGCTCGTAAGTCAACATATACTAGGGGGCTTAGCATAACCATATCGATATAGTTTGACAGTCGATAAAATGAAGTTTATGAATGAACATTCATTCACAAAATCGATATGTATCGATTCTGTCGATATATCGAGCCTATCGATGCTGCTGTGCTAAGGCCCTAGGTATTAATTAATATGATATAGTATTGACATAATATATAAGGTCACTATGCTGTTTCCTATGTATGAATGAGAAGTGTAAATAAAAATTAAACACAATGGTGCTTTATTTATAAAAGCAATAAATATGACTATGTGCATGAATAGGGAGGACCAATAGGAGGTGGTTTGTCGTTAATTGTCATCAGTATCGGTCGTTCCTATTAAGGTTATTCCTCAGCTCAGGTATGGAAACTAATTGCAAGAGATGGCGCTTGTGTCGCAAAAAGTACTGCTGAGGAATCACCTTAAGTTAAAACTATCAAGGAAGAGACTAGTCACCACGATACATTTGTGTGATGAATAGTGAAATATATACCTTAGAAAGTCCTAATATTTATATAACTAGCAATGTATTAGTTGAGTTTTGGTTATTTCTGTGACTTCGAATCAAAACTTCGTAAAACCGTCAAGTAACCTAGTTTAAGTTTTAGCCTGTGGGTTCACCGGTTTTCAGGAGACTACTGCATCGATTTCTTGTCCGCACGGGTGCGATTACGAAATGGGTAGTTGAATTGACGATAAGGCAGCGAGTATATTGAAATATACTCGTAATGCAATTCATCATTGTCGCCCCCCATTTCGTAATCGCATCATTTAGCCGGTATAGTGGGAGCGATTAATATTGCTTAAGAACAATTAATGATTGACCCCTTTCATAGACTTTGTATGTTTGCTCACCACCAGGTTGATAGAAATAAATATAACACAAAATAATAAATGTCAATACAAAGTCACATGTCGTGCTCCAATAAAAAATACAAAAACCTTACGAAGTTTTGCATTCATAACTTCTCTGATATGTCTAATAAAATTAATCAACCGTATTTTAACTTAGTATACCGTGAAATGGGATACTGTTTAGCCAAGATACGAGCGCTGAGTGGGAAGAGTTAACAATGATAGACAAGCGGGTCGGCAGTAGTTATAATATTATTTGTGTGTGACATAGAATGTAGTGAAGGATATTTTATTTCAAAGATTTTCACTTAAGGACACTGCATTCGTAATCGCAAACGTGTTCTCCATGCAAAAATAACTTTCGCACTTCCAGTTCCACAGAAGAAATAATAGTTCGATGTACTGTTTGTTGCAGAATTAAAATAATATTTTTGTCGGTCATTGTATTTATGGGTCTTTCTGTGTTGGGTTATTATTTCGAAATCAATCTAATTAAAAAGTAATCTAAATATTTATTAGCCACAACAGTAAGATTTTATTATATTTTTACAGTTTAACATAAATATTTGTAATTGTTATTTAAGTCGTAACTATATCTATTTAATGTTAAATCACAATTATAAACTATGTATATATTTTTTGGTAAATAAACATCTATCTATCTATCTTTAACTAGGGAGTTCATGGTCATCCTACAAATGAAGGATGGGAGGGTAAAATAAATATACGGTTCAGGAAAATAGAGGAAGTAACGACGCAGCTACATCATCTGTTGCTGTTCTGGTTGTGTTATTATATTTGTCTGCCACCTTTGTAAGTCCGATGCCTTACTGAATCACAAAATCAGCCCCTTCACTATAATACCAGTACCTACTACCTTATTAAGAGGAGTGTCTGATCTAAACATTTCCCATACATTCACGACCTTTTGGTCTTAACTGTTACCAAAATATTCCTATATAATTTTTGGAGGCGTTATAAATATAATCGATATCCATGCTCGTACGTTTTCCTTATTTCTTTTTTTAAAGTTTAGTATAGGAAAAACAAATATCAACCCCTGAAAGTCGAAAAAAAAATCCATCGTATTAAAATATTTTTTATAAAATATCAAGACAGAAAATTAAAAAACGGGAAACATACAGTTATTGTTTATATTACTATTTTCTCTTTAATAAAATAAATCAATTTTTTTTTATTCTTTAAAGTTTAGGGGTAGAAAACAGTTGTGGCCCGAAAGACGTTTTGTTACCTAAACTGGAGGTATAATCTCATACGTGCTCTTTCTCTTATTGAGGGTCGAGGGGAAGGTTTACATACATGGTAGCGTTACCGACTCACCGCCATGCGCGGGGAGAGGTAATACTTTGCAGTTGAATCAGCATGAGCATCGAAGAGCCTCATCAGACGCTCCTCTTCCTTCCACTGGTTTTAAGGCCGTCCAACGGTTCTCGTACAGAATAAGTCTTATAAAAACTGCACGAAAAATAAATAGGGATTGCGACAAAAATCAAAATTATTTGAAATTCATTTCATTGAATTGAATTTCATTGAATATTCCGAAATTTTATAATGCTGCCTTTCGGCGTACAAATATACAATTATAGTAGATATATATACAAGTCAAATGGAAATCAATATGCCAAATAATATGCTAGCTGTATTTTCATGTTTGATAAATTTTGAATTAAGTTATAAAATATAGTTACGCAAGATTACCCATTTATATGGTCCCTGGTTCGAATCCCGGTGTGTACCAATGAGTTTTTAATTAAAAAAATTATGTACATTTGTTTGACAACACCACTATAGTGCCTCGGAGAGCACGTTAAGCTGTTGGTCCCGGTTTCACTATACCAACTTGTGAAACTGTTTATAGATGGGTTATTGAGTCTATTCAAAACATCGCGACGAGCTAGCTACTTGTTCGGTGTAGACTCATACCATCGGCTACGACGAGGTGGGATTAAAACCCGTCCGCTGGGTACCCTGGGGCCGTCTAGGCGGTCTCGGGCGCCGTAAGGCACCCGTGATGATATATATATATACCCATTTATATATGATACCCAGGAAATTATTACAATTAGATACCTTATACTTATTAAAAATATATTATTTATCTTTTTTTTTATTCCAATTTCGTAAGACTTAATTTTAATTATATTATAGAACTTTACTCAGTACCTCCTACGCTGTGCTGTATTGGCGCTTACGACCATATTAATACACAGTATTAACTATCTCATGAATACCATCCAAACAGATCCAGATATAGGACACGTTCGTAAAAACGCACTCTTTACTTTTAACAGACCATAAATGTTTACCATAAAATCAAATAACGCCGCATATGCCATAAAGCAATATGGGGGTGCCCTTGGTATAAATATTCAGTGGAGTCTTTCCTTTGTATACATTGCTGGTTATAGTATGGGTCATATGTCTATAAGAAAACATATATAATTAGCTGGTGCTGGTTTTCTTGTGTTTATTTTAAACCAAAAAAAAACTATTGATTATTATGTTGTTTATATATATAAACAGGGTGAATTTGAAAGGATGTACTTTGGGCTAATATGAAGTTCTATTGATCAAGTTAAACAACTTTTCCCATGGAACCATATGTCGCAATAGTCTCCTCCGAGTCATACTACGAGTTATATATTATGTTAAAATGATAAATTTGTATGGGGAAGCCATTTTTTTTTCCTTTGTACACCAGCACCATTTTTTAGCACCAGCTAATTATATATGTTTTGACACATTTTTGCATGGGAAAAAATGTTCCATTTGATCAGTAGAACTTTATATTATCCCAAAGGGTATATTTTAAATACACCTTTCAAAATCACTCTGTATAATAAAAAAAAATAGGTTGGTATCGTTATAAGACATTTTGTTTACTCTTAATTTTATTAGTTGCACTTTTTGCCGCGGGAATTCTTTCGTGAAACGAACTACACATGCATTGATTTTTTTAATTATATATATTTAATACCTTTAATTGGGCTGTATATTATGGCTGTTATGTTTGTTTGTTCATATAATCATCACTAAAACTAGACTGATTATTATGAGGTTTTTCAATTTATAGCTGTTAGATCTGAGGGTAAAATGGGGCGTATTATATTTTAATATTCAGGCGCTTCAGATATTTGGTTAGTGTAGTAGGTTCTATAAAGCAAAGTTATGTGTATTACTTAAAACTTACTAAAACACAAAATTATACCCATACTCTGTGATGACATATAGTCTGCATACCATAAAAGCCACATGCTGCCCTTCAACAAAAAAAAAACAAGACTTCGCTTCTGAGGCCATCTTTCTATTTAACAAAAACATAATTTATTCAAACAAAATATAAAATAATTAAACTAAAGTATAACTAAATAAATATTATAAATAAAAAATATCTTCTAATGAAGAACCGTCCGGAATAGTTCCAAGAAGGCTGGCGACATTTCCCCGCTGAATTGCAATACTAATTCGTTGGCAGAAATAGTTGCCATCCCCCCTGTCACCTGACCCCTCTATCAGACGCCTGGACTCCTTGGCCATACTTTTAGCTAAAGGCCCCCACGGCACGGTCCCATCGTCTCGACCCCAAACGGTGTAAATAGATAACCCAAATAATAAAAACATAATTAAATAAATCGTGCAATAATATCACAACTTATTTAATTTTATTGCCTACCATTTAATTAATAAGGATATATTATATAATAAAAAATAAATAATAATATATACAATAATAATTATAATACACGATATAAAGACGAGCAAAAATATATGGTACATATAATATAATTTATACTACACGAAGCATGGACGTAAAATGTAAAACTGTAAGGAAGAGGCGTACATTAATGCCAAGTGAGTTTTGTCAAATATAAAATGCATTTGGTAAATCCACTTTAACCTCAAAAATGAAATGCACCCTCAAATGCACGACCGTTCCGCCATATTTTAATGCATTTTCACATCCAGTCAGTTACATTTAAAATTTAATTAAAATATGTTGAAACGAGCTTAAAGCTCTACTGATATTAATAAATGTATGCAATATTATATTTGTTTGTTTCAAAATACCTATGTATTAATAATTTCAGTATTAATAGTTAAACGTAAAAAGTTTATTAAAAATATATGCTATAACTATAGTTTTAGCATATAATATAGTAATATTATAGATGTAGATATATTTTATTAAACTCGTAATTTTTTACTAGTGAAGATTTTGATTTTATATTGCCTGTCTAAGATACATAATTAACTATAGCTACAAACCTATATAAAATAATATATAACAGTATTTACTTATAAAAAATCGAACGCTCTACCAGCCTGTATTTTTCCTCCTTCCTAAAATATGGAGTTTTTTAAAATAAGCGTGAATTGGCATACATTTCGTCTGTTAGTTGTTTTCATTCTTGGACTTTACATACCGCTTACCACCAGGTAAGTGTAATATAGTCACATGCCGGGCTCAGTAAAAAACATATCTACTTGATTTTAAACTTACCTTACTTAAATAAAATGTTACGTTACATCAGTTAACCATATATTTTGCTATGGAAAAGAATGGTATCGAACCCACGGCGTATAATATGTCTGTAAGTTTATAGGATATATATTAGTAACGTTGTTTCTGGTAAACATAGTACAAGCCTAGGGCACATATTTTTAAAACTGAAGCTTATATAATCCCATCCATCTTTTTTGATTATTGGTAACTATAACCAAGTAACAAGTTGTGGCGAGACCTATGTCCGCAGTGAACGCGTGAAATGCTGGTATGATGATGATGAACATGATGATGATAACCAATTGTCTTGGAGACATAATGGGGCTTTATTAAAGTTTTATAATAAAACCCAATTCATTATTTTTTTGATCTTTTTAATAATTGTATTTATTTACAAAAGAGACATCCCGTCGGATGGAGCAAGTGAAGTAACATACTTAAAAATAATTGCGGTTCACCAAGTGGGTGTTCCTAAAAAAAAACTATATAAAAATTTACAAAGAAATCAGTGCGGTAGGTCGGAGGTTACCTAACGCCTGAATAATTTTCTTAATTGAATAATAATTCATTTTAGGATTTTATATAATATTAGGCCTGCGCCTAAACATCTTCCGGCCCGTTGAAAGGTTTGCCTTTCAACCTTCATTTTCAGTCTTCTTCATGATGTGACGGTAGCGCAGTCATCGGTTGGTTTCGGAGACATTGCCCTGGAGAAGGAAAGAAGGTCATTAGGGGATGCTGGTAAGGACTGCCAGGAGGCGAGTAAGTATTGAGAATCGCCTCCACTTGAGAAAGTCTAATTTTACACAATTTTCGTCTTTAGACGCTTCCCAAATGCAAAGTGAGGAGCGTAGTGAGCTTTTATTAAAACTATAGCAATTTAACTTTATTTGCAAAACCTTAGAAAGTTTTACGCTCCTATATTTAGGTAGGCACGTACGACCAAATGCACCTATTCAGTTTTTTGTCAACTATTCATTATTATTATTTATTTAAGACTGGCCGGAAGCGCCAATTAAATTAATTTAATTAAGCACCTTTACTTATAGATGCCTAAAGGGATCAAACATAATCTTACACAATTTTTCAATCAACTTCTATAATTATCACTTACTGTAGTACTACTTATTCTAGCCAAATTATTTTATATTCAAACACTAAACAGTTATCTGCTCAGCTAGTGTATGTAAAGATTAGGCATTGCATTATTGCAACATTAGTAGGTATAATTTATAACCTGAGCAAGTGTAATTAGACTATGAAACTTTATTTTATCCTGCTATTTACCTAATTACAATTTATCTTTAAATTACGATGAAAAGTAATAGGTAGTTATTTTCAGTTTAGTTATACATTTTTATACGAGTATACTTAGCTATTTTTATATATTTTTTTTAGTAAGAACTCTGTAGGTAATATTAAGGGTATTCATAATTTGGATATATATTTGTTATTGTATTTAATTTTAATACCTAGAGGTAGTACATACATTACTAGTAGGTAATTTTCCTTTATTTATAAGATTTTTATCTATTGTTTTATTTAGACTATATATCTATTTCATTTAATATTTTTTGTTATACAGGTTAGTATTTACACAAAAGTAGTTGAGATATTATTTGTCTAGGTATACTTACTATTTATTTTATCTCTTATCTTATTTAGGATTAGAATGATATTATTTAAAGTATACACTTAGTAGGTATAGATGCATTTTTGTTTAGCTTTAAGTAGGTATGTAGAAGTAAACATAATCAATCATACTTAATTCCTATTTTACAACTTATAACTATTATAATTATATTAAATTATCGTTAATACGATTATAGATAAACACTAAAGGTATCTATGCCTACATTAATTTAGGTAGGTTTAGACTATTTATCAGACTTGCTGTAATATAGTTTCGCTTTTGTACCTACATACTTATGAAATTGCATGCATTGAAAAGAGTAGATAGTACTATTATTTAGTACGAGAAACTATTTGTCTCGAAATCTGTAACTTTAATTATTTACAAGATTTAATTACAGCGATTTTTTATTTATTAGTTAACTTAATCTATAATCACATTATTATTAAACCTAATGTTAGCAGGAAAAGTGCACAAAGATATTATTCCAATATTATATGGAGCAAATTTAATTGCGTTAATTAAAAAAGATGGAGGTATTCGACCTATAGCTGTTGGCAGTACATTCAGACGTTTATCATCAAAATTATGTTGTAGGGCTTTTCAAACTAGATTTACAAATATATTTTTACCTTATCAATTTGGTTATGGCATAAAAGGAGGTTGTGAAGCCGCCGTTCATGCAGCTAGGTCGTTTTTAAAATCAAGCGAATATGATGTTTTCATAAAAATTGACATAAAAAATGCCTTTAATTCCGTTGACAGAGGGGTTTTATTAGGTGAAATTAAAAATAATATTCCAGAAATATATAGTTATCTTTGGCAATGTTACGCAACTTCTTAAAAATTAATGTATCGAAATATTGAAATAAATTCTTCTGTTGGTTGTCAGCAGGGAGACCCCCTAGGGCCGGCAATTTTTAGTTTGATTATACAACCTATAATCACCAAATTAAATTCTAAATTCAACCTTTGGTATTTGGATGATGGCACTTTAGGTGGAAATATAGATATAGTACATAAAGATCTTCAAGAAATTATATCAAAATTCTCTGCTTTAGGCCTATCTTTAAATTTTAATAAATGTGAAATGTATATACCGGATCATATATTGCTAAGTCAGAGAATACATATAATAAATAAACTTAACGCCATTCTTCCTAATATTTCAATAGTAGATAAACATTCTCTCACGCTACTTGGCGCACCAATATTTGATGAATCTTTACCTAATTTTGTAAATGAAAAATTAGGATTTTTTAAATGACGAAACACTTATTTGAAATAAAATCTCACATGGCGTTGTATATTTTACGCCACTGCCTTTTTACACCAAAATTCACATACTTTCTCCGTTGCTGCCCCATATGGAAATACCCTTCTCTTACATCAAAAATCGGTAAAAACATAAATATGACACTATCTGAAATTCTGAACATAAAATTTGATGAAAGAAGTTTTACCCAAGCTACCCTACCTATAAGTTATGGTGGGTTGGGAATTCGGTTGAGTTCTAGTGTAGCGCTTCCCGCCTTCCTGTCCTCTGCCCACAGTGCACGCTCTCACATCGGTAATATTTTAAATATAAATTTAAACGAAGTAAGAGTGTGTTACTTGGATGAGGCCAGAGAGGCGTGGAGTTTTGCTTATCCTCAGGAAATTTTTCCTACAGAAACCGGTTTACAAAAATCGTGGGACATACCCGGGATCAAATTAATTCATAAAAAAATATTGGAGGAATCGACCTTTGATTCGGATCGTGCACGTCTTCTAGCAGTTTCAGAAAAAGAATCGGGATATTGGTTACACGCTCTACCATCAAGTCATATAGGTACATTAGATAATAATACTCTTAGCATTGCAGTTAGTTTAAGACTGGGTGCTAAGATTTGCGAGCCCCACCAGTGTTCATGTGGACGAGGCGTGGACACATCCGGCCACCATGGACTGTCGTGCATGAAAAGCGCTGGCAGGATTTACAGGCATAGTAGTTTAAATGATCTTATTAAAAGAGCGCTAACTACTGTGTCTGTACCTGCTATGTTGGAGCCACCAGGCATGCTGCGCAACGACGGTAAAAGACCAGACGGCGCTACTTTAGTGCCGTGGTCTCTTGGACGAGCTCTCGTATGGGATGCAACCTGCGTAGACACGTTGGATGCGTCCCATTTAAGAGAGACCGTCCAGCGAGCCGGTGCAGCTGCTGAGCAGGCGCAGACGCTCAAACGCCGCAAATATTCCTCTTTAACAGAAGACTACATATTTGCGGCGTTTGCAGTGGAAACGTTAGGTCCATGGTCGTCGGATGCTAAAAAATTTGTAAAGGAAATTAATTCAAGATTGGTCCTCGCCTCGAGTAATCCACGGGCTGCGGCGTTTTTCTCTCAGCAGGTAAGCCTTACCATCCAAAGGGGAAACGCCGCCAGCATCATAGGAACTTTGCCACATGGCACTGGTTTGGAATCCGTTTATCGTCTTCAGGCATTTAAAAACCAAAAATTTTAGGTATTGTTGATTTTATATATTTTTAGGTATTTTTTGTATATTAGGATTTATAGGACAATTTATTTTTAAGTTAGTTTATATTTTTAATTACTTATTTATATTTTATGTTTTTTAAGTTTCTATGAATAAATAAAAACCTAGTTATCTATTTATGTATATTTATTTTACTATAAGTTTTTCTTTCCTTATTACTAGGTAGTTAGTGTGATTCACTTTAGGTGAAACTTAAAATATAATATATTATTATTATTTAATCTTAAATACCAAACCGTAAGTTACTTGTATTTATTTATTTAACTTACAAGAACTTGAAGGTATATTTTTTTTACGAATTTTCTTATAGTTATAGAATAACTTTTCCCTTTTATAAATATTATACTTTATAGATTTAAAAATTAAGAAATATTTACATCTTATTCTATTTTTAGAAATGTACTTTATAGGGTTCCGCTTGCCACAATTTAATAGGGCGCGAATCTTTTTTCTTTTATTATCCTTAAGTAAAACTGTGGATAAGATTATTTTATTATTATTATCATTTTTCTTTGATAACATTATCAGATCCTTGACTTCAGTTTCGGCAGCGACTTTGGCAATGCCTGAAGACATAGGACTGTGGAGTAGGCTATTATAAAATTGCTTAATTTATTTAATTGTTAGGTGTTTAAAATATTTATTTATGCTATTACTGTTTATGTTATTGTTATTTAGGTACCTTATAAGGCAATTATCTTTTATTTGATTATACCTGTAATTGTTATAATTGTTGCTATTTTTTATTGTTTTATCGTTGTTCCTACAATTGTTACTGGAATTATTTTTGTTATTATCAGTACTGTTGTTACATTTGTTATTGTTATTAGTTTTGTTATTGTTATTAAATTCGTTATTATTATTAAAGTTATTAGAATTAATGTTGTTAGTTTTGTTATTTTTGTAAATGTTGTTGTCGCAGTTACAGTTTGAAATTACAAAAACATTTACATTATTGCATGTGGCAACATGCACATTATAGGATGCACATCTATCTGTGTTCTTTTCTTTACATTTTTTAAATAATATTTTTGCAGTAGCAATATACAAAATAATTTGACTTTCTATTTTATCTCGTTCGTCTAATTCAAAATCTAAATTTTCGAAATTCAACAGCTCGATCTCATCTTGCAAATTATCAAATTCTGTTAGTTTTCTTTCGAAGTTAATAGTGTTAGTTGCTAACTCAGCTAAATCAATATTGCATAAGTCTCGTTTACTTTGCACAATGTTTAGGTATTGTTTAAATAAGTTTATTTGGTTGGTTAAGGAGCTACGCGTCGCATTAAGTTCGCGTAGACGAGACTCTTTCGAAGTCATATTTACTGTTTCTAAAGGCATTGCAAATGATTGAGCCAACCAATTGAATTAAAAGTTAAAATGAAATTAAAATAGTAAAGGTAAATGTAGCTCACACTCCTCGCTTTAGCTGCATTCGTTGACGGGGAAGTTTGTCAACCAGAGACAGCTTGGCACAGCTTGACACAGCTCGGCACCTCTATGGGTTTCTTGACCTTTGCCAAGTTATAGCTGAAATTGTCGATGAAACTTGTTAGTGAAAAGTAAGTAAAAGTTTTAAAATAACAGAAGCGAAGCGTTTGCAATACAATTTTATAAGATTTATGATATACTAATTGTTTCAATTATAACAGTAGATTGTAAATAAATATTATTCAAAAGCAATAAGTTTTATTTTTATTTCAGTAGGTAGGAACAAAAATAAAACTTAATTTTTAATTTAAATTATTTTTATGGATGCAGGGTAGCACTTTAATGAACTTATTTTTATTATTATTTATGAAATTCACAATATTCAGTATTTACGTACTATGTTATTTTGATAGCAAACCAGTTTGATTATATTAGTATTAGGCTGTTGCTATTATGTAGGTCTACTTTTTGTAGGTATTTATTTATTAGTTGTAAGAATTATAAATATATTGTAGGTATTATAAATTGTGTAGCAAGGTTATTATAAATTTTAGCAATATAGCATGAACATAATTTTAGGAATAAATGTTAATTTTAAGTACTCGGAATTAAATATTTAGTACCTAGTTAGGTTAGCAATTAATTATGTAATATAAGCCTTTTAGCAATTAAGTTTTTTTTAAATATATTTCTAGTTTTATGTTGGAATATGCTACAGTTTTAGATAGCCTTTTTTAAATAAATTAATTTAAGAAAATTATAGCAATTAACTTTTATTAAAATGTTATGACCATTTGCGACTGTTTGGCAAATGGCAACCTTTCGTCAAGTGGAGGTTTCTCACTATACTTTAGACGCAGGTTGGATATAAGTGGGTGTGAAGGAGTAAGTTTTGCAAGGAAATAAGGAAAGGCACTTTTCTTTTTATTGCACGGCTGCACGAGGTGGCGCTTTGGATACGCCGACTGCTCCCGAAGTCGATGCAGGTGTGACCTTCCAGTTCCTCTGACCCCCTTCTGTCTTCAGACCCTGAGGTGTGTGCGGTGCGACGCTTTAGCTGCGTGGCTGACCGTCACGTGTTGCTCTTCTTATTGCGTGGTGCAACGTTTTGACGTGGCTTGACCGACGCGTGATGGGCTTCTCCTTTTGAGTCTTACTTTCACCCTGGTGCGGTTTACACGCACTGCCAGGTGACACGCGGTGCGACGCTTTTGCGTGGCTGACCGACGCGATCTTCCTCCGCCTTGGTGCGCTTCAATACGCACTGCCCAGCGTTGTGGATGACGACGTGATGCACCTTGGTACGCTTTAGACGAACTGCCCAGTGCCGTCGCCACGTGGAGGTTGTGCACCCTGGTACGCTTTGTACGTACTGCCAGGTGCTCGCCCGGATTATGGTCGGCGCGGTCTGGTGCTTCATGCACCACTATTCCGCCACGGTGTGAAACTTTGGCTTCACTGCCGGTGAACCAGCTTCCAGCTATAAACCCTTTCTTGAAACGTGGCTGTGGTCATCTTCTTCATTTTTCTTTAATTATTTTTCTTCCCCTCATGGGCCACCAATGTATGTCTTGGAGACATAATGGGGCTTTATTAAAGTTTTATAATAAAACCCAATTCATTATTTTTTTGATCTTTTTAATAATTTTATTTATTTACAAGAGACATCCCGTCTGATGGACGAGATATGAGCAAGTGAAGTAACATACTTAAAAATAATTGCGGTCCACCAAGTGGGTGTTCCTAAAAAAAAACTATATAAAAATTTACAAAGAAATCAGTGCGGTAGTCCGAAGGTTACCTAACGCCTGAATAATTTTCTCAATTGTATAATAATTCATTTTAGGATTTTATATAATATTAGGCCTGCGCCTAAACACCAAGTATCCAAACTTCAGAACCAATTTCAGTAGATGATTATATACCTATACCACTTCATACCGGTATTTTTGACCGATTATTAAATTGAGAATAACCAATAGAAAAATTCTTAATAAATTATCATATTTTTTTTATAAATTTCCATGTCAGGATATTATTATATATATTTTTATAGAGATAAAAATGCAATGAAAAATTTCCTGGTGGGCGGGAATCGAACTCACGACACAATGGTTGGCTCAGTGGTTGAGTACCTTGCTGCGAAAGCAAGTGTCGGGAGTTCGAGTCACGCTCACTATAAAACTTTTCATTCTCATTTTTATCTTTAATAAATATTTTAGTATTTTTATTACTGAAATATAGCGGTTTTAATAAGATGTCTAACAAAGAAGTGATTACCTTAATGCAATTAAACGTTAGAGTTGATTGTAAGTACCTAATAAGATTATTCCAGGTGCTGGACATATTTCATAGATATTGCCGCAACCGCAGCTAATCCGCAAACTTGGCTCATTCAAAACTCCCAAGTCTTAATCTTGCAACAGTATTACATTGGGTACTATATGAGTATTGCACTAAGATCCCTGAAACTTTTAGTACCCATTGCTTGGAAGAACGACTATTTATATGTTTAAATAGTACATCTTAAGCGTTCCATTTTTATTATATATTTCTATATGAATAAATAGAACGCTTATAAAAATAAAGTGGAGTAATAACAGAGGAAGATTTGAGCTTTTGAAACGTCTTGGAATACGGATGTAAATCTTATCTCAAAAACCGCTTAAGTTTAAATATATGTTTGAAAGATAAATATAAATTTGTTTTAAATATTTCGTAAAAACTTTATAAGTAAATTAACATAATATAGTATGTTCTAGTCCAGGGGTCGGTAATCTTATGCTAGTGGAGGGCCACAAATGTTGTCAGGGAATCTGTGTGGGCCGCATTTGAATATAGCATATAGATAACTGTAAAATCACTGTGAACACCTTTTTTCAGTTACGAATTTTTCTGACATTTCCAGTAACTTTTTAAGATTTTTCCCTGACCCTAAAGGAGAGGGAGGCCTTGGGTTTTGAAAATAAATATATTATTGTTTTCGCTCCAAAATATAGATTTTATATATTTTATAAAAAAAAATGTGTGCTGAGGTAATAATTATTAGAAAATCCCTGTTTTCCAAAAAGTGACCAGTGACCACCCCGTGTTTCATATTTAAAATAAAAGACATTTCGGATCTTATTTATTATCAAAAATGCATCTTTCTCTACTTACTGTGATTTTGTAACTCTAGTGAGGTGCACTCGCAATTTGATGCCGCCACAAATAATGTGAAGCCAGGTACTTTAGCTACATCGTTTTCGGTGTGTGCACCTTGCGGGCCGCACTGAAACGGTTCACGGTCCGCCGGTTGCCGACCCCTGATGTAGTCTATGAGAGTAGGTAAAAACGATTTCAAATGGGAAAGGAATTTCAGCAGTCTTTGTACCACCCGCCGATGGAACTTCTGAAAAGGATTCCTTAAAAAGTTAGGGTAAAATCTTAAGATAGGTATTTGTTACGATGGTTATGGATTACTGATAATAATGCCTTTATAGGCTTAAACCAGACCGTACCTATGCAGGTAGTTGTCGTATTAATAGTGAGGGAAGGGTCGGATGCCTCGACAACATTGCGTTTCGCCGCTCTTTGTGAAAAACTCAACTTAAAAAATTGTGAATCAAATAATAGAGGATTTTTTTTTATAGAAGTTTATCACTTAGTATTTACCTGATAGAGGCCGAAAAAAGTTCATAAATTGAGACTATCATATATTTTTTGTTTATATATGCATGGTCCCTCTTGGCCGGCATATAAATGATGATAATCAAAAACCGCATTCTGCAGCTTTTTACAGATTTCACTTTAAGCCTCGTTCGTTGAACACAAATAAATAAAACCAAAAAGCTAAGCGCAGACGAAGCTCGGTTCCCCGTTGTATTTATTTATGTAGTTTTTCCTGTTAAGTACCTGAATATGGTTTTGCCTCATTTTTCACTGCAAACTTTCCGGTTGCAAGCTTTTCGTTTTAGCGAAGTATTCTCTATTTTTGCGGAGGATTTATTGGAGGCCACATTTGTTGGTGTTGCCTCGCGGTTATGCTTCTCTACATTATACATTATTAGTGGCCAATGACTATGCAGTTTTTGCCAAGTTTGTAAAATATATTTTATCATTCTACTTCGAATAAAAATAAAAATTAACGTCTTGGCCGGTCAATTACATTTGTTTATTGTTTCTCAAAAACATTTAAGTTCGATTTACAATAAATATATTTTAATTTATTTATTTACATTTAATGTGGCCACATTTAGTTATTTATTTAAAATTATATTTTCCATTACATATACCACGAATTGAATTTCAATCAAAACATTATACATGTTGCAGGTAATACGTTAGTCGGTTGTAGGTTATTGGTATCGGTTAAATAATTTTATAAATAACAATGTAATAACGCAAATAAATTTAACATGAATTAAAATTAATGAATGCATGCTAACGTCTCTAGCTAATCGCCCGTACGTACCGCGATGACTTCAAAGGAACCCTTGGCCACATCAAATATCTCGAAAACTACTGGTCCAATTTTAGATTATGTACTTTGTTAACCTTGTATTTATATGTGTTAATGTGTTTTATACACTGGATAAAATATTTAAAAAAATTAAATTTGTTGCTCTAAAAGTGAGAAGCAACACTTTAATGCTTATTATTTCACAAATTAACTTAGAATATTTTCATATTAAATATTTAACCTATTTTATTCAGACATGTGTTTTTCTTAGTTAGACTTTGACTAAACACAATAAAAAAATACACCATATTTACATCCTCCCACATTCCCCCGCCCCGGATAGAAGGAATCTATACGCTACACAACGGGCAAACGGGAGAGTATTGCCACCGCTCTCTTCAAAACGGAATCTCCAACCATAACCTCAGCAAAACGAGGTACTCGGTCCGCTCCTGGAACCAAATTAAAAAAGGCGCCACCTTCTCCAATGCAGTGGAGACAGGTTAGAATCCTTAGCCAGGACGAGGTCTCCTATCTTTGGAGGGTCCGTCCTATCAGTCCACTTCACGCGTTGCTGCAATATGTGAAGGTATTCGAGCGACCAACTTCATGCTGGGTCATCTGCTGGATCAATTCAAATCGCGACCGTCAAGTACACTTCACAATTAACAACAGCTTCAAATATTTCCCCCCAATGTGGACATGCTGGTAGATCAAAAAGCCATCTGATTCCACGTTGGGAGAGTGCAGCTCCAATTACATTCTGATTATCTGCTACAAATTTATATACATCAATTATCCTACATATTTTTTAATTTTTTATTATTTAAATAACGGTCGGTGCCCACAATCGGACATCCACATCATCCACACGGTAGTTTGTTCCACAATCGGAACGGATTAACGATGGCAAACCGCGGCAGGACACAAATCTACCAAGGGCAGCGACGAAGGCTTCAGTGCTTAGGGCAGAAACGAATTCTAAATGCAGGGCTTTGGTGGACAGACATACAAAGACACACAAATAGGCATTAACAATTTAAGCGTTCCTGAGGTGTGACACTTTAACAGACAACGGGCCAGCAAAATCTGTACCTACGACAGTAAAGGGACGAGCCTAATTCACACGGTCCGACGGCAGATCTCCCATTTGAGGCTGCATGGTAGTAGCCTTGAGTCTGTACCAAGGCATGCATCGGAAAATCACACTTCGTATTATCGTCTGGCGGACAGAATCCAATATTCGCGCTGTAAGATGGCCAACAAAGCATTGCAGCCAAAATGCGAGTTCGTGATGTGGTGATCAGCAACTAACAAATTCACTAAGTGACCAGAATTAGGGAGTAACAAGAGGTGACGAGCTCCTATGGGCAAATTGGCATTCCGAAGTCTTCCTCCATCACGAAGGAGGCTCAAATCATCACAAAAAGGATTTAGGCGTCCAATTGCTCCCTTGAGCTTACAACGTCCAGCCCGCAGTGTCTTGATTTTAGTCTTAAACTGATCGTCCTGAACAACCTTAATCCAATATAAAACCGAGTCCTTCCGTTCACATGGTGTGAGGACTAGCGACTGGCGTTTCTCCCGGGGGTGTCGATAATTAAAAATAAAGCGTTTAATCCACGCAGTTACACCCAACAATTTGTCTAAATTTAATAGCTAAATTTATTCAATAGAAATTCAGGATCCAACTCCACAGTCTTCACCATCGCAAATTCGCGGAGACCTGGTAGTGGATCAGTCAACAAAGGCTGGCCATGAGGCCAGGACGACTCAGGATGCGTCAACCAATCAGGGCCCCACCAAAGTGAGTGTCGCAAAAGATCTGGGGCAGCACCTGCAACCCCTGGACGCAACATCTGCAGTGTTAATTTCCCCTGGAACATGTCTCCAGATTAACGGAGCATTAGCAGCCTAAATCTGCGAGACACGATTGGCCACAAAGACTTCGAGTGTATGTACAGCAGCTCTCAGCCACGAGAGAATAATCTGGCTGTCTGTCCAGGCAAACACGTCACCAATATCAACGTTACAAAAACGTAGATCATCAAACTCTATTGGGTAAGCTGGAATTCTATGGAGTTCGCGGAGTAACGTTAAACCTTGTGGAGTCCTATCTCTCTAATAGAACGCAGTGTGTTAACATTAATGGTAGTGTATCCAAAAGATCTTTTGTGAATATGGGAGTCCCCCAGGGATCAATTTTAGGACCTTTCCTGTTTCTGGTATATATCAATGACCTTCCGCATATGGTACAAGAAAGTGCTGTTTGCTGATGACACGTCCCTGTTGTTTAAAGATGAAATGACAACATATTTTCAGCAGCAATATAATACTCTGTCTATGGTCTCTGAATGGTTCACAGTAAATAATTTGGTTTTAAATACTAAGAAGACCAAGTGCTTGAAATTTTCTTTACCAAAAGTTCGTGTAATTAACTGTTCACTGAAGTTAGGCGGTACTGAACTGGAATTTGTTGACTGCACTGTATTTTTGGGAATCACAGTCGACTCCAAACTGCAATGGAGATCTCATATAAACGCGTTATCTAATAGATTGAGCTCAGTAGCATATGCAGTCAGAAAGATCAGACTATTAACTGATGTGGCAACAGCCAGGTTAGTGTACTTTGCCTATTTACATAGTATTATGACTTATGGTCTTATTATCTGGGGCTCAGCGGCAGACATAGAAACCATATTTATCTTGCAAAAAATAGCTATTAGAGCAATTTACGGCATGAAAACCCGGGAATCCCTTCGAGAAATCTTTCCTGAAATTGATATAATGACACTGCCCTCCCAATACATATTTGAGAACTTACTAGTTGATGTTTGCGCAGGCCTTGGATTCAGTTATGTATTTGGCCCTACAATGTAGTAGTACACGTATCCAGCGGATTTCCTCTCCTTTGAAGGTCATTGCAGTGGTGGCGCGTGTGCCGGGTTCTGGTCTGCACCCTAAGGGCCTGGTTGAGCAGAAGGATGGCTGACACATACGTTACGCCCGTGATCGGGTGCTGCTGTGGGGGCCTTGGATCTCCGATGGGCACGCATGTTTGATTGTAATCATATAATAAGCGGAGATCCCGAAAAATCTTCTGCTGATAGGCGCCGGCCTCAAAGAAATGTTGTGTTCTGTAATTCTGTACTTTCAAAATTGTAGATAGTATATCTGCCTTGGGGTGTTCTACGTGTGCTCTTCAGTAGGATGAGAGTATATACCACATGCTATAAGCATAGGTGTAAGTCAATAACCATGCAGGACCATGCTCCTCTGATGATACGGTACATGTGGAACATCAGAGTTTTTTACTTGCTGGTACCTTTTTCTCCAGGGTGTCTCTGAGGCGATCGACTTGCGATCAGCGTTTGCGCCCTAAAAGATACCTTCCATCTATCTACTTGTAGGTATATTTTGATTACCTATATTAAAGTATGTATATTTGGGGCGTAGCTATAGTATGTTGGGTTGGTCGTCTTGGTGGCACTTTTGCAGGGCAGTCAACGATTGACAAGTCAATGAAATGAAATGAAATGAAATCTTTATTCACAGAATATGGTTATAAATTAAGTACATGGTGTTAAAGTGTCTTTTTGTCCGCATATTCGACCATCATCGGCATGTGAATTTTTTTGAAGTCGGTACAGAACTACAGACATATCTCAATCCGTCCTACATATTGATTAATATTAATTAGTATAAATATTTTTATTTTATTACATTTAGTTTACAATATCATTATTATTAAAATTATTATATAATATGTAATTGCCGATTTTTTATCAATATACAAAATTAACTAATACCAGGTATCTAACTTTAAATATATATACATTTACCTAATAACTCAACCTTTTATAAAACTTAGATTTATAGGTATAAGAAGCCTACTTGTATGAGAAAAAATCATTTATTGAGTAAAAACACCTGTCCAGCGACCAACCATATAACCATTCCGTCAACTTCTTACAGAATTGCTTTTCTGGCAATTCGGATAAATAATTAGGGATTTTGTTATAGATTTTATAGGCCATGTAATGGCAATTATTTTTATATAGTACTAATCTAGGATATGGCCTAATAAGTGGTTCTTTTACTATACTTCGTTTTGTATTATATTTCATATCCTGCTTAAATAAATAGATATATTTTTTAACAAATTTGCTCATCTCCAGTATGTATATGCAGGCCACTGTAAGTATTCTTTCATTTTTAAATATCGGTTTGCAGGAGTCGCGCCTTTTTATTCCATATATTGATCTGATATAATTTTTTTGTGCTATAAATACCCTATTAATATGCGTTGAATTGCCCCACATTATGATGCCGTACCTTATAGAAGAGCAGACATAGCTGTGATAGACCAATAAAGCGGAACCAATATATAATGAATAAGACCAATAATGGAACCAGCTAATCATCTAGTCTTAAACTGGTTGGTTATGTAGTGTGTGTTCGGTTGGTTTTTTTTTCTCCCGCAAGGACAATAGTTAAATACTTTACGATTTGTTTATTTTGTATTATATTCTCAACATTGGTCTATGGGGGGGATGGCGACCTGGCCAAGTAAATATCTGGACCATATATACTTCTTTTTTCTTGACTTTTCATAAATGCCTGTAAAGGTTTACATGAAATAAATCTTTTTTGACTTTTTTTTTATTTGACATTATTCAATAATTGCGTAAGAGGAGCAGCCCCACACAATTCTAACTTCGAAATACGATTTCGAGTCCGAAGGGGAGAAACTTTGCTCTTAGCTAAGAACAAATTCACTGACGCTACACTTCCAGTAGGACCCACAGTACGCAAGTAGACCACGGCCGCATATCCTCGCCGCCGTGTACTTCCCAGCTGGAAGGAAAAGACTAGGTAAATAGACTTCATTGATTTCTGGAAGTGAAGTAACAAAGGAAACCCAGTCCTTTAACAAGGTGTCAGGGAGTTGGTCGTCCCAACCAACTCCAGCAGTTCAATGTCTCTGGAGAAAACATTTAGCCAAAAATATTATACTAATAATATACTAGGCTAATCCAACCGCTTGGATCAAAGGTTCTGGCTACAGTACAGGACAGGACCAAGCGCTTAGTCCAGATCCTGGGCGGAGAAAGATCACCCTTCGAAAATATTGATAATCCTATCATGTTGTTTGTTCTTGGAGTCCCGTACAGGCCAGTCCAGGATATTTTCCGATTGGTGAAAATATCCTGGACTGGCCTGTACGGGACTCCAAGAACAAACAACATGATAGGATTATCAATATTTTCGAAGAGGAGGGGATCCTGCTGGTGCTCCAATGACAAGTCAGCCAGAAGAGTGGGGTAGTTCGATATCCACTTTCTTAGTTCATAGCCTCCAGCCCTCATTATCCCAATCAATTCATTCCTCAAGATCAAAGCCTCTTTATCACTGTAGGCACCCGTGCATACATTATCAACGTACAAATCATTTTCCAAGATGGCGAAAGCTCGAGGAAACATCAAACGCTCACGCTTCGCCAGTTCCAACAATGAACGAATAGCTACGAACGGGCTAGACCGCAAACCATATATGTTGGTATTCAGTTCATAGACAAGTATGGGATCAGAGGGTTTCTCCCGCCATAAAATGAGTTGGTAGCGCTTGTCATTCTCGTGGATGAGTGTCTGCCGAAACATCATGCGGATGTCGGCCACAAAGATAATCTGATGGCGGCGAAAGTCCATGAGAATATCGGAAATATCCCGGAGAAGCTTCAAGCCAGTATGCAGGCACTGGTTCAATGATACACCCGAAGACGTGGGGGCTGAGCCATCAAACACCACTCTTATCTTCACACTATGAGGCTTGAAGAATGCGTGATGAGGAATGAAACAGGATCACGCCTCATGCGATTCTCCATAGACACCAACCTTGTCTCAGCAAGACTCCTTGATGCACCCAAACGGCGACCCCGTAAGGGAAGAAAAGGAAGTCTGATGTAAAAACGACCAGAAGCTAAACGACCAGTATTATTCTGAAAGAACATTCATAATTAACTGGATTGACCTTCGTAGCAGCCGGGGGCTCCTCCACTTCCCAAAATCTCTGAACCGCCTTAGAAAGAGAAAGACAAATGTCAACAAAACGGCTATCAACAACAGATTGGGGAGGAACTTGGGCTGAGCCCATTATAACAGATCCCAAGATTGTGGGGATCGTTACGAGGCCACCTGTACCTAAGGCCTTCACATTACACGAATAACCAAATAGTTACCCTACGGGTCCCAAACACAAACAGAGGCTGAGCTAGGTAAAATTACAGTCTCTGGCTGGGTGGCGGCTGGTGAGCGGGCAGCGAATACTTATTCCTCATGAACCGAATGTACCATAACATTCGGATTTGGGATCCACTGGTAATTATGGTTCTCATGTGATCGGTCCCATGGCATTGGCTCGACAACATGAGGATATCGTCCTGAAGGTGTTCTTTGGTAACGAGACCTTACAGCAGGTAGCTGCGCTGCACGCCGGTTACGACCCATGGAAGCAAAGTGAGGGGCCGAAGTAAAGCGCCCGCCTATGAGGGGGGTACGGCCACCATTCCTGGGGGGTGAACTCCGAATATGGGAGGGCAAGGGGCGCCGGTCAGAAAACCTCAGCGATCGTACCTCCCTGGCACCCTGGGGTTCATAGTGAACAGGTTGGCGGCCTTCCATGTTTAAGTTGGCACACAAAACAAGATGATGGCGGCCACTGCACTGCGAACATGGCCGCGATTCACGGCAATCCCTTTGGTGGTGCTTGCCCAAGCACACATAACACCATTGCCTCTGCCTGGCTATGGCACGTCGGGCCTGGACCCGCAAGTTACAAAATTGTGGGCAATGCGGCACCAAATGTCCAGGGTCCCTACAATATAAACAATTTTGCATTTCAACAGCGGCACAGCAAACCGACTCCTGGGACAATGGCCAGTTTGACCAGGTGATTGAACAGAGGGCCGGACCATCTGATGATCAACAAATCTTGGCTGCTCTTCAACGGTAGAGTTCCACTATTCGGTACTCTTCCTTCAAAAAGGTCAACAAATCTGAGAACAATGCTAGGTAATCAATGCTGTTACCACCATACACTTAGTTCAAAGCGTAGCTTAAGTTCGGGGGATAACTTCCCAGCACAATGTTAAGTAGTATAAAGAACCAAGAATCGACTGGTAGTTTGAGACACCGCAAGGCATTCACTGCAATCATCAACGGGTTCAAGAGGTCCCTGCGCAAATCATGTGACTTACCAACTATAGGCAACCCTAATATTTAGTTGACATGAGTGTCAGCCAAACGTCTAATATTTTGATACCGCTTGATGAGAAACTCACGCGCAATCTTATAATTTTCGTCTGTCACGTGGTGTTGGACGATGCCACGAGCCTCTCCTCTCAATGAGGACAACAAATATGCCATCTTCTGGCTGGAGGTGAGGTCTCCCCGCCCGAGCACAAGACTATCGAACAGGTTTAGGAAGCCTACCCTGGCATCAAGTCGTCCGTCAAATGGTGGGAAGTCAAGGGTAGGCAACCTGCTCAAAAGCCCGGGAGAAGAACCAACTGGCGAAGGTTCGGGGCCCATCTTAAGCGACTTATCAATCCCCTCGCGAATCTTCTCGGTAATGGTGTCTATGAGCACCGCTGCATGGGACTCATCCTCTGCGGGGTTCAAGACTAAAAACTCCTCAAAGGCCCCATTTAACTTTTGGTCATACTCTGGGATCTTTTCGAACCGCACCAAAAGAGCAGCGGAACGGTGGGATCTGTCCACCAAATCCACAGCGGATGTAAGCCACCTTAGGACAGCCCTAATCTTCATTGAGTTATTATTGACAGACATTATTACAATAAGTAGGTGAACACAATTTAAAGGTATATCTAACAAACTTACAAATAAACACAAAATAAAGTTTAAAGTTTTGCAACAAATCAAAATAAATTTTAGTTTTGTTGTTAAAACAAGTTTTAAGTTCCCTTACTAAGGGAAAACAAACATAAAAAAATGATAATTGTTTTTTACATTAATTAGTTATTATTTATTACTTAGGTAATTATTAAAAAATATTATTATTACTAATTATATTACATAAAAATAGATTTTGCAACTTACAAACAGATGGCGCTAGCATCAATAAAGAACGTACAGTAACATGATTGGCGCCCGGTATAGGATGAAACATTTACTTCTAAAATTCATTACTAATTGTAATTTCTATTACTCTTAGTCTATCCATGTATTTAACGCTTTTTTGAAATTCTACCTCGATGAAAGTCGTGTGATAGAATAATTAGATTCAGATGTAATATTTATGTTTATTTACATAGATAGACTTACTATTACCAGGTAGAGGTGATGAGACGTACTCTAAGTACTCGGGATTTTTTGTACTTAGAACTTAAAAATTTGGATAACCCTGCGCAGCTGATAACAAAGTTAAGCAATGACAACAAGATCGATCCTGGGATGGGTGACCGCTTTATACAACGAGGCTATATGTATATATATATACATGGTGATTTTAAAAGGATGTACTTTGGTTTAATATGACATTCTGCTGGTCAAATCGAACAACTTTTCCCAAGGAAACATGTGTCGCAAATAAAAAAAATATTTGGCTTCCCCATACAAATTGGTGACCCTCCACTGGATAAGCAGTGTGAAGTTACCAAGTATATCATGCCACATTAAGTTCGCCACTTGTTAGGTGTTCCCTCCGAAATACCATTGGCGAAATGAGGATGGGTTAATCCCTCCACTGGATATTGTACTTCAGGAAAATCTTAAATTATGTTTAGTAAAAATAGCGATAGACATAATTTAAACTTAAGAAACATAGATAAAATTGATTTACCAAAGTTCAGATTGCAAAAAAACTAATAAATGTTAACAATAAGGTTATTTAATAAACTACCTAAAAGCATTATAGATCTGAGTGAAATAAAGTTTAAATTTTTTATAAAATATATCAATAAGGCTTACTATAGTGTAAAAGACTATTTTAACGATAAAGACGTCTGGAACCGTCCTGATATGCAATTGAGGTCTCGCAACTAGTGAACAAATTGCTTATTACATATGTAGAATGTACCCTAGCTTAGTAGTAACTCAGTATGTTGTGTCTGATATTGTAATAATTTAATATTACATAATTTATTTTTATTACATTAATATGTAAATTTATCTTTGGATAAGGTAATCAGTGATGATTACCTACTTATTTATACTACAGTATGCTGTGTAGTTCTGTACATTGGTACAGTAACAAATAATCTGCCATAGGGTGTTATACGTATGCTGTTCAGTGGGCTGTAGGGAAGTGAAAAAAAAATCGATTATTAAAAAAATCAATTTTTTTAATCGATTTCCAAAAACAGAAAAATCTATAATTATCAAATCGATTATGTAAAATACACTTTTTAAACGATTTTTGTAAAAGGATCTATCAATGAGCTAGAAGAAACATTAAGTCGTGAATTTTTGCGAAATCTATGCGTTGAAGAAAAGTATAGTAAGTCGCGAGTAATTCGCGTATTTAATTTAGTTTTTGTTCAGCGAACGTTTATAGAATCAAAGGAAAATTAAATTTTAGGCTGGTGACGAATCCGCATCATTTATCGAGGGATCAAAATATTCTTAAACATCAATGTATTGATCGACCCCTTTTATGGATTTTGTAGGTCTGCTTACCATCAGGTCGATACAAAGTCACGTGCCGTGCGTTCCCCAATAACAATAAATAAGAAAAATACGTATTTCGAATACAGAAAACATGTACTTTGGGCTAATATGAGGTTCTAATCATCAAATCAAACAACTTTTCCGATGGAACCATGTGTCGCAAATGAAAAAAAAAATAGGGAATGGGGAACCCTAAATTGGTTATTTTAACTTTTTTAAGGCATTTTTTTTTAATTTGAGACTCATGGTTCCATGGGAAAAGTTGTTCGATTTGATCAGCAGAACCTCATATTTTCCCCAAGTACATCTTTTCAAAGTCACCCTGTATAGGTTTTTTTTTCTTTTTAAAGTTGTCTATTCTTTAGGTATATATATATATATAAATCTTCAAGACCGAATGCTGGTGCTTACTATTCTGTACATAAAAAAAGAGGGAAAGCGGGATAAAGTTTTGGATTTAAATTTTAATCTTATTAGGACTAGTATTATTTTAATGTTGTAACGGTTCGTCAAATCAAATCAAAATCTTATTTATTTCATGTAAATCTTTACAGATATTTATGAATAGTCAAAAAAAAAAAAAAAAAGTTTTAACAATAAGGTCTAGAGTGCGTTTGGTTAGGCTGCTATATATATATATATAACCATTATAGATTAATTAATAAAAGGTGTCATAAATAAAAGTATTGAAAAAACCAACCAACCGAACGCACGCTACATAACCAACTAGTGTAAGACTAGGTGGTTAGCTGATTCCATTGACCTTCCGATTATCATCTGCCATACAAGAGTGCCACCCAGGCGACCGACCTCACCAACCGTATCCACGCCTTAAATATTAGTTCTTATATTATCATTATATTGGCTGTAGACATTTTTTAAATGACCATCAATCGCATTAACATAGTTATATGGATCGGTATCTTTAAGGGCGTAAACACTAGTTGTAAAGTCGATCCCTCCGGAGACACCCCGGAGAAAAAGGTACCAGCAAGTAAAAAACTCTGGTGCTTCACACAAACTAACAGAGGAATATAGCCATTGAGTTACCGATATGCATATCGCAGCATACATTAAATGCTCTAACCCTACTAAAAGCATGCGCAAAACACCCTATGGCAGATTATTTAACAGTTTAGCAATTGGTTGCTGTACCAATGTACAGAACTGCAAATACTAAAGAGTACAGGCACTTTACTAAATAATAATATATAATAACAGAGTACCTGCATAATGTAAATATTAATAAGTAATCATAAGATATACCTTATCCAAAGATAAAATTTAAATATAATAAAAAATAAATTAAGTAATAATAAGTTATTACAATATCAGATTTAACATACCTACTAGGGTACTCATTTGAAAAGGCAATACTAGTTGTGAGACCTCAATTGCAGATCAGAACGGGTCCAGACATCTTTATCATTAATATAGTCATTAACTCTATAGTAAGCCCTATGGATTAATGTTTGTTTAATACAATTTTTAAACTTTATTTCACTTAAATCTATAATACTTTTAGGTAATTTATTAAATAACCTTATACTGTTAATGACAAAACATTTATTAGTTTTTTGCAGTCTAAACTTTGGAATATCAATTTTATCTATATTTCTTAAGTTTAAATTATGCCTGTCGCCATTTTTACTAAACATACTTAAGTTTTTCTTGACGTACAATAAATTCTCATAAATATATTGAGATGGTAGTGTCAGTACATCAATCATAGGAAATGTTTCCCGGAGAGAATCACGAGCTTTCATGCCATATATTGCCCGAATAGCCCTCTTTTGTAAAATAAATATACTATCAAAATCTGCCGCGGATCCCCACATTATAAGACCATACGTCATTATACTGTGAAAATAGGCGAAGTACACTAGTCTGGCTGTTGCAACATCAGTTAATTGTCTGATTTTTCTGACTGCATATGCAGCAGAGCTCAATCTATTTGATAGAGTATTTATGTGAGCTTTCCACTGTAGTTTGGAATCGATAGACAGCCATCAATATTAACACCTTGAGTTCTATTGGAAAGGTAAGATTTTAATAGATTTAAAGCTGAGTCGCGAATACCATAAAATTCTAACTTATCTAACAAAGTTTGATGATCAACACAATCAAACGCCTTAGATAGATCACAGAAAACACCAACGAGGTCCTGAGAATTTTCCCATGCATCGGTTATTTCCGCAATCAAACTTGTACCGGCATTTGTTGTGTTTCTTCCTTTTGTAAACCCGTATTGTTGATCATGTAACAATTTATTTCTATTAAAATGACTTAAAAGTTGACCGAGAATTATTTTTTCGAATATTTTACTTAAGGCTGGCAGGACAGAAACAGGACGATAATTATTTGGATCTGTCTTACAGCCGGACTTGAATATGGGAACTATTTTACTATTCTTCATAAGATCGGGAAAAATTCCTTCATTAACACACCCATTAAAAATATCAGCAAGTACCGGTCCTATAGTATTAATGATTGGTTCTATAGCTTTGACCGACAACCCCCATACATCTTCAGTTTGCTTCTTTTTCAACATTTTAAAGTGTTTAAGAATATCCTCATTTGTGACATGTTTAAAAGTAAAATTAGGTATTTTTGGTATTTTAATATATTGTTTTAAAAATTCCTTAGCAGTACTAGCTGATGATTCAATACTGTTCGTGATTTGTAATGGAATATTAGTAAAAAAATCTTCGAATAACTCAGCAACTTGTTTATTGTCCGATATCATAACTCCATTATGTCTAATTGAAATATTATTTTGCCTAATTAGATTTTTTCCAGTTTCAGTGTTTATCATTTTCCATACACACTTGGATTTATTATCTGACTGTTTGATTTTAGATCCAATATAAATAGATTTTGCTATGATACAAACTTTTTTAAATAATTTTGAATAATTCCTAACATAATTGTGGAAACTTTGGTCAGATGTGTATGATCTTTTGTCATATAGATCATAAAGTGTATCCCTACTTATTCTAATGCCCTTTGTGGCCCAAATAGCAAAATTTAATTTCTCATTAATTTTTTTTGTTTTTATTTGACATACTTTATTAAATTCTTGATCTATTATTTTATGTAGATTCGCGTATGTAATATCTGGCTGATTAATATTATATATGAAGCTGGACATTTGCTTTATTATGTTGTCATTAAAATAATTGAGTCTATTAAGTGTTAACGGCCTGTACTTAATAATTTTATTTATGGGTTTAATTTGAGACTGAAAGCTAACCAACAAACATTTATGGTCAGAACGCACACCTGTAATAACAGAATTACTTAAGAGTGAACAATTGGTAAATATATTATCTATGCAAGACCGACTAGTTGAAGTGATCCTAGTTGGCTCCATGAATACATTATTTAAATTAAAGGAATTAAACAATGATATTAGTTTACATTTGTCGCTGTTATTTATTAAAATATCTATATTGAAATCCCCACATATAAAAATTTGTTTATTTAAGTCAAATACTTTTGACAGGACATCCTCCATTATAGTAATAAAATTAGATAATGCAGAGGCGGGGGGTCTGTATATGCATAGAATAATATAAGTATCCATCTCCGCACATGAGATCTCACAAACACGTTCGACTGATAGTTTTACAATATCCTTCCGCTCTTTGCATTTTAGTGATTCTTTAATTAAGATAATAGATCCACCTCCCTCACCGGAGTTTCTATTGAAAAAACTAGCAACTACAAAGTTATTTATACTGAAACACATTTTCTCTGCTTTTAGCCAGGATTCTGTAAAACACATCAAATCTAAATCATATTTTTCAATTAATAATTCAATGTCAAAGTCCATACAGCTCCTGAATTTATATTAATGAAACTTTTCAATATAAAATTTATTTCATGAAGATGTATATATTTGAACATAGTATACAAAAAAACACGAAAGAAACACCACGAGTTAATAATGCTTATCTCATTTTCCTGAGATTTGTTATTGTATTATAAACTTTACATATATACAAATATGATGTAAAATTGCCTAAAGTAAATTACTACACAATACGTTCCCGCCCGCTGTAGAGGGGATAGGAAGCTGCGCAGGAGCAGCTACACGTAGGCCCAGGTCAGTCGTTAATTAGTCGTGTTGTGGTGCAGGTGTTAAAGGGTGAGTGTGATTTTAAGGCGAGATGGCGTATCCGGCGCTTTGGTAAGTTTTTATTTTATTTAAAATACTATTAATATTTTAACGTTGGCCGACGTTTAGTATTTTGTTAGCATGATTATATAGTATTTGATTCGGTGGAGAGGGTACTGAACACAGTGGGGGTGAGAGTTTGCATTCTAAAAGGATCCTGTAAACCCACTTCGCGGTCTCAAGTCCGGGAACACTGCAGTTCAATCACCTGCTTGCCGGACTCTGATATTGCATGTGTGGATTATTGTATACAGTGGGTTTAAGTCACACAAACGTACTTTATAAAGTTTACCAATCTTAATATTAATTCTACCTCTAAAAGAACTATGGGTTACTGAAGCGGATTAAAATACACAACGTAAAAGGGTTAAACTAGACGATTACATGGCTTAAATTTATTTTATTTTTATTAGATATAAGGTTCTATGATTATCTCACAGCGGCGACGGAGTTCTTCAGTCTTTACAGGCTCGAGTTATCGAGGGGGTGGGGGGTGAACATTACAATGTCTACAGAAAAGAAATGTTTTTTTTTTTTTAATCGATTATTTTTGTCTAAAATAATCTATATTTGTAAATCGATTAATTAATTGGGAGAAAATATCGATTATTTTTTAATCGATTTTTTCCTTTAGATGTCACATCCCTAGTGGGCTGCATTATGAGTATGCTACTATATATATATATTTTAATATTCTATTCTATCGCACGACTTTCATCGCGGTAGAATTTCAAAAAACAATGAATCCATGGATAGGATAAGAGTAAAATACAAGAGTAAATGTTTTTATCCTTTACCGGGCGCCAATCTAATCACCGTACGTTGTTTATTGATGCTAGCGCCATCTGTTTTCAAGTTGCAAAATCTATTTTTATGTAATATAATAATTTATGATAATAATTTAATTAATTTACCTAAATAATTACAAATTAATGTAAAAAACATTATCATTATTATATTTATATTTTAACCATTATCATAGTTCCACTATATCAATTTATGAAACTGTTTATAGATCGGTTATTGAATCTATCCAAACACCGCGACGTCCGCGACGAGCTGACCACTTGTTCGGTGTAGGTAGACTTAGAATAAGCGGTGACGACGAGGTGGGAATAAACAATAAATAAATAGCCGTAGGGTACCCTAGCTAGGTAGTATACGTAAGGCACCCGTCATGGTACAAGGTCTGTATATTTGATTTCCACCTCGTCGTCACCGAGTATTCTGAGTCTAACACGAACAAGTGGTCAGCTTGTCGCGGTATTTGGATACATTCAATAACCTATCTATAAACAGTTTCATAAGTTGATATAGTGGAACTGGAATAATCAATAATGATAATGGTTTTTTACATTAATTATTAATTATTTAGGTATTTTTTTTAATTCATTTTTTATTTTAACCGACAAAAAAACAGAATTTACAAGTATTTCTCTGCCAAACTATATAAATAGTTTATTATTATATTACATAAAAAAATATTTTGCAACTTAAAAATAGATGGCGCTAGCATCAATAAAGAACGTACAGTGATATGATTGGCGCCCGGTAAAGGATAAAAACATTTACTTTTGTATTATATTATTATCCTATCCATGGATTTATCACTTTTTTGAATTTCTACCTCGGTAAAAGTCGTGCGATAGAATATTTATTATTTATTAATAATAATTTATATTACATAAAAATAGATTTTGTAACTTGAAAACAGATGGACATCAATAACGAACATAATAGTGATACGATTGGCGCCCGGTAAAGGATAAAAATATTTACTTTTATAATTTATTCTTATTCATTCTTATTCAATCCATGTATTCAGTATGCTTCGCTGTTTTGAAATTCTACCTCGAAGAAAGTCGTGTGATAGAATATTTAGAATAGATTTAAGACTAGATATAATATATATCTAGTATATATAAATAAACATATTATGATTTTTTACATTATTTTACATAGACTTACTATTACTAGAGGTGATGAAACGTACAAAAAATATTAGTAGCTAAAAATATCCGTTTTGCGAATAATAGCGACTTGCGACTGTTGCGAGTCGAGTCAAGTATGTGGAAATTTTGAAAAACTAGATCCAATGTTACTAGGTTCACCATAGGTGAGACGTACTAGCTAAAATCCGTACTTGACTCTTGCTAGTCGGGTACATGGAAAAACTAGGTCCACTAGTATTTTAAAAGTAAGCATTTTCTGTACTTTGAGTCGAATTCATCGACTCGAGGCACACGAAAATTTTAATGTTTATTAATATAATATTAATTTTGAAGTTTCACACTGTGGATGCCGTGATTTGCTTGCTAGCTAAACTTAGTTTTATTATGACAAAAAACGTACTACTTAATATTTCTTTGCCATGAGTGGGAATAAAACCCTCCAGGTACAACGCAGCCACTAGACATCCGCGGTCATCTCTGCTAAAAGAACACTATTTTCTTGTTTAATTTTTATTTATTTGTATAAATGTTGTGTATGTATTTTCTATTTTCCCAGTATAATAAAATTCTTGATGAGTGTTTTTTTATTCAGTTGTAAAGAAATAAAATAATTCTTTATTGTTTTAAATGACAACAGTAAATTTCGTAAATAAAACATATTTAAATTGTTTTTGCCGTTGACGTAGGTACTTAAATATGTATTTTTTATTATTTTACTTTATCTTATATCCCTATATAGGTATGACATTATAATGGAATAAAAATAAAATATCTTAGATCTAATAATAATTCTATTTTAAATTAAAATAAAACCTTCTGAGCCAAAAGGTCGATTATCGTTCGCAATGATAAACCCAACCAAGTTTGAAGACGTCCAGGGTGAAACCTGGATTTAAAACTAGTTCCAGTATATACGCCTCACCTTTACCTCACCTCGCCTACTTACTAGTAGTCACTAGGTCAGCCATGTGCGGAACGGTGCATCTCTAAATATAATATTGTGATATCACATTAGAGGTGGGTGAGTCGTACTAGCTTAAACTCGTAGTTTCGTACTGAGTCATGCGACTAGTTTTAATCTAATAGCAAAATAAATAAATAAATTAGCCGATAAATATGACATCTATCGGCGCTTTGTACCAATAACTGTCCATAAAAGACGCCTAATTTCATTATACAATTAAAATAACTTTGACATGTGGCATAGATAGTAACTTAAATCTGTAAGATATGTTACGTGCAATTTGCTCTAAGTTATAACACTGTGAACAGTAGGTAATGTCTAGTCACGTATAGCTGGGGTGAGGCAATGGACCAGTATGGGGAAGCCTTGGCAGGATTGGTCTGGATATCTTCAAGGCTTTTGACCGGGTGTGGCATAAAGCTTTACTCTCTAAGTTGCCAGCTTACGGATTTTCGACGCGACTTTGCGACTGATTCTCTTCTTTCCTTTCAGACCGAGCTATAAGAGTCATTGTTGATGGTGAGGCCTCGGGCCGAGAAACCATTAACGGGGGAGTAGCCCAGGGATCAGTGCTGTCGCCGACGCTATTCTTGCTGCTTATCAATGATATGTTGTCATTGGGTAAAATTCATTGCTATGCAGACGACATTACCGTTTACTGGCGATACTTGGCTCGTCAGCCTCCTAGCCGCATCAAAACAAAGGAGTATATGAGTTCTTTGGTGAATGAACCTAACCCTAAAGGAAAGTTTCTAATTGGGATTGTCATAGTTATAAATTCGTAAGTACATGGTCTAACAACTGTTTGAAAATTTGAACTATAGTGCGATTTTTAATTAAAAAAAAATATTACCTTTTTTTTTATTTCAAAAGTCTTGTCATTTCAAAAGTTCAGATTTTTATAAAGAGGCTATATAATTAAGTTCAAGTAAGTAAAATCTACACGTCTTCGTTAATTTTTATCCAAAAAAAACTTTAATATCACTGAAAACAACGTTTAGATGTTATTTGACGGTGTTTGCGAAAACAATGCATTAAGGATTTTCACGATTTTTTTATGCAGGAATCGGTCATATAAGATGAAAAAACCGCGGAGTGCTATTAAATTAGAGGATGGAATATGGAAATAGGGTTGAAATGCACCCTTTTCAGTTTTATTTTTTATTTTTTATGAGAGCTCGGCATGTGACCTCACATCTACCTGATGGAAAGCAGTATGAAGGTCCAAGAACAAATGCAACCAACAATAACGATATATGTAGCCGTTGATTGTACCTATTTTGCCGGCTTAAGATGCCAGTTTTCTCAAAATATCTCGTAAACGAACCAAATTTTCCAAATCCTTTATATAAAATTTTGTAGTGAATTGAATTTCCCATTGGAATAGTTCAAAATATTTTTTTAGGCGAAATAAAAAAAAAACAAGTTTATTTTTTTAAATATATTTTTACTATTTTACCAATAATTTTTATTTGGTCAGAGAAAGTATATGCAGGCGGTGCGTAATAACAGTGTACAGTGGCGCCACCTGGTGTCAAATAGCTGTAACCCTGGAGCTTTTAAATTTATATTTTTTATATATTTTTTTTTAATTATAATTGTTTATAATTTTCCTCGAAAGCGGTGAATTTAATGGATGATGATTTATCATTGATTTGGGAGAAAGTAATTTGAAAGATAATTAGAGTAGGTACAAGACACAGAAAAATATCCTCTACAGACATTAAACTCCTTTTCAAGAAAATAACATAAAGACACATTAAGTATTTTAATAAAGTTCCCTACTGCAACCCTCTTAAATAAGCGGCTAAATTCATCAGCTAAGCATTCGTTCAGCCGCTTACCTGTTGATTCACGACCGAATCATTCAACGAAAACCACTATTACAGATTTAAGGAAAGGATCCCTTTCAGCCCCTCCGCCCGACACTGAGACCTTTCAAATATTTCATCCTGCTTTATCCGGTGGTAATTAAGACCGGGTGTACGGCTACTAATTCCGTTGTATAAACACAAGATTGCTGTTGAAATTATGTTGAGTCTTATTCTCTAAGCTGTTAAGTACTTTCTTCTTCAAATATAATTGTATATCAATATGTGTGTTACGAAAGAGTTAAGTTTTTCTATTTTAGTGTTTGTTGCTTAGGTAATAGAGTTGAAAGTGAAGGATGGTGCAGATAAATGTAACGCTAAGTTAATGTGTTGGTAGATAAATGACGTCACTAGAGCCGGTGTAAATGTACCAACATTCTAGATTGCAATGACTGCAGCGGAAATAAAAAGAAAGAACTTAGATATTGCATGCGACCTCTTAGATATTATACTTAGTTTTAAATAATATTTAAAAAAATCCCTAGATTTTAAAGTTTAAATAGGTTGGAAAGCAAATGGAATTAATTAGGTAAGAAATTAGTTTTAAGGTATGTTTAATAAACGTTATAGTCAAACTAAGGGTGTAAAAAACAATCAAATTCGGCAAATGGAAATTCGGTTAAGTATAGGACTTATACATGATTTAAAATGTACATAATGTACAGTACATATAGGCAAGAAGCTTATCCAGTTTTTAGGCACCTTTACTATGAACTTCTCTACTTCTATGAATGTCACCCTATTATCACCATACAATGGTTATGTGGTACAAACTATATAAGCAAATGCCTACATATGTTATTTTTTTCAGAGATATACATATAGAATTAAATTTCGATATACAAATTGAAATTTATCATTACACATGAAAGAGATTGCATTAAAATTGGTAGACGTCACAGATTAGAGGGTTGCGCATTGCTCTCACACGCGTTTTTAACGAGTCGGGCGCTGGCGCAGTGTTGAACATAATAAAAACGCACTTTAGCATGTGAACGACAACAAAATGCATACTTGTCAACGCGCGTTCTGAACGTACTCTAAGCCTAGCCAATAGCCATACAGAGAAGAAATGTAGCCAACGTTCTGGGCACTATGCCGCGCGAACACTGAGGATTTATTTATTTATTCAATTATCTTTGTTACAAAAAAACAGCTAACAAACAAGGCATTACATAAAAACATACAAACAGCGTGACAAACATTAAGTTCGTTAACCTGTTCTTAGATGTCTAGTGCTTACTTCTAGTGAAAGTAAAAAATAAATTACACTTCTAATACCTAATTAATTTGTTATTGAGTCTATTCAAAACATCGCAACGAGCTAGCCACTTGTTCGGTGTAGACTCATACCATCGGCTACGACGGTGGTGGGATTAAAAACCCCTCCGCTGGGTACCCTGGGGCCGTCTAGGCGGTCTCGGGCGCCGTATGGCACCCGTGATGATACATACATACATACATAATACCTAATAAATACTGAACTGAATTTTATGTACTCAAGTAGTCTTTTTTCAAGAAGTCACATCTACACACAATTTGTACACATCGCAGTTTTTAATAAAATATAGGACAATTTACATATATTGTTCTGGTCACAAACTAAGCTCTAGGCTTGTACTTGTGTACCAGAAACAATGATATAATAGGTACATATATTTAATAAACACCCAGACCATGACAAACTGTACAAAAAGCGTACCAATATTTTTTTGCCAACGGAGCAACCACTAGTCTATGGAAGGGGTTCAATGTTCGAAAACACTTTATAATTTTCGATCCTTTTTTATTACACCTAACACTACAATTTCGTAGTTATTAATTTTAATTCAGCAGTTTTCGGAAATAAGCGGTTAATATGACGTCGGGTTAATTATTTCGGATCATCCGGTTAAATATTCAACAAGGGATTAAAATAATGAATTAATAAACGGGTAATTGTTGGGCCTCAGTCAGAGGTCGGCAATCAATTTGGTCACGACGCTAGACCTATAGGATAGATTTATTAAAAAGTGAAAAAATGGTGCATAAATAAATTAAAAAATGTACCTACTTACATAATTTAAAAATTATTTTAATAATCTTTTGCCAGTAAGATACAAACATAGATATAAATATTAAGATAGGCCCTTCCATACAAAATCATAACGACACTTTTGTCAATAAAGTGACAACTAGCGCCACTAACGGTAAGAATTTGAACTAATACTTAGTATGATGTAACGTTGTAAGGGCGTACCAATTTAATTAGCCAATCTACAATTTTTCATTTTCATAGTGTATTTTATATTTCGGTTTTTTTTCTTCATAAATATGTGGATATGACTCAGGTGTATGTATGTCGATATGTATGTTTATCAATTAGTCTGTCTATCAATCTATATCTTAGAGTCAAATATCTCGAGAACTAATCGTCCGACTGACTTAAAATTTGGAATAGTTATAAATATTGTTAACCCACATTCATCAAAAATGGTATAAGTCATAGTTACTTATAGGCTCGAGTTGACTTTGGGACAAATAAGGTCATGTGGGGTGTCAACTGAAAGGTATTCATTTATAAAACATTATTTGTGTTTATAAAAATATAATATGTATTATATCGTTGCTTCTGGTACACATAGTACAAGCCTAGAGCTTAGTTTGTGACCAGAGCAATATGTGTAATTTGTCCTACATATTATTATTATTATTATTATTATTATATTAATATATTTATGTAGTTAAATTAGGTATAGTCTAGCTGCCTACTCTAACATAAAGAGCGATAATGGATACCGTGAGCCAACAGTAAAGAACAAAAAAGAAAAAAAAATCATCTTTGATGACTATTATATAATAGCAATATATTAAAAATTGTATAATGTTGGTATATTAAAAGGAGTTTAAAGTAACTCCAAAAATATCATCTCTAAAACACACAAAGCCGACCGTGGCAGTTTCCGATCAATCTTTCTCAATAATACGAGTCCATACTTCTCTTCGTATATCATAAGCAGGAAATGTTTAGAAAAAGCTATTAGAAAAAAAATTGTTTTAGAACTGCAACTTTAAAACCCCAATAAAAAACGCAAATATTTTAATTATGCTTTATGTGTTATTATGAAGCGCATCTTTGCTTTATAGTACATTTTCACCTATTTATTATATCTCAAAACTTTTTCTAAGAGTTTCTTAAAATACGAATATCCCGTATAGTTACTCTTATATATTATTTTTATACAGAGGGTTAAGATATATGTAACAGTATTTATAACACAAAAACAAGTTTTCAAATAGTTCTTTAGATTAGCGCGTTCGAACATAACATAAATCCAGACAAACAAAATCTTCAGCTTAATAATATTAATATAGATAATCATAACTTTTATTAAAGTTTCACACTTTTTCATTCGAATTTTGTTTGAGACATCTCTTATTGTAAGTATTCTAGGCGACAAAATATTTAACGTCATTACAAGGTTAAGTCGTTGATAATAATCTGTATACATTTAAATTGAACGGATTGAAAATAACCTAAATATATTTTTTTACATTTAAATACGGAATTTTCGACTATCCGATGATAAGAAATATTACTTTTCTTTTTGTTGAACTTTGTCGAGTAATTTGTGCAACCTTCGTAAACGGTTAAAGCAGACGAAGTTGCGCGGATTAGGCAGTATAATATAAAACGATTTTTTATCAGATCGCTATCGCCAACGACTGCAATGTAATTTGTCATAACATTTATTTTATTAAATTAAAAATACCAATATTAATTTGTTTCACAAACTAGGCGCTTACTTAAGAGCTACCATGGATTGGGCAATTGCATTTTTTTCGAGTTATTTATTTCATCGTTTAGGTTGCCAATGCGGTGGCTTTGCATCGCCGCGTTGAAATAGTTATGTTTGTTAGCGGTGCATTTTAGCATCTCATTCCTCAATTTTATCAAATGTGCAAATCTTTAGTTCAACAGGGAGTTAACTACATATAACCACGCTTCTAGCATGTAGTGTAAAACCCGCCAATTAATTTACTTGTAGGCATTTTCCTACCGCCTACCATTTGCTAACCCTTTTCAGTTTGATTTGATTATTTTATTCGCGCCCTGACCGTCTAAAATTTAAAACCGCGACTTCTCTGCCCGAGACAGTGGAATAAAACGCGTTATTTTGACCTATATTTGGGAATTATATTTTGAGTATTTTAGCCTTTTGTTATGAATTTGGTCCTACACAACAACTCTTGAAAATACTTGTCCCATCTTCAATTAAAATATCTTTCAAATTAATTACAGGATCGTTTCTCTGAAAGTGAGAGTATAATAAATCCCCTGTACTCTCTACATTATTCTCTTCATTAATTGATATACACTTTCAATAAGTAAATTTTAATTTACTTATTGAAAGTGTTGGTGCATCTATTTATTTATTTAATTTAAAATTCTTTATAGCACAGAATTGTATATAGACCAGCTTAATGCCTTAGGCATTTTCTTCCAGCTGAACTTTGAGGGAGTGAAATATGCTTAGGGTGCAGAACTGTTTCAAATAAAAATATATATACCTAATCTAAAAGATTTTTTTATTTTATTAGAGGAAGACTTTATATCATGAAACTAATAATAATATATGGAACCGCCCTAATGCCTTAACTGCACACTTAAATGGCCTATAAAACAAAATGTCAAATGCGTTCGTACCCGATATTATTCTGTTCTCACTTCAACCAATCAACGCTCAGTAATTTCGTATAATTTTTTTACATTCGACCGCACTTACTGCTCCCACTATTATCATTTATGGACCCGACATGTTTTTTTATGAAGATAGCATATGATGCATTTTAGCTTGAGTTGTTTCATTTTACTTTTTCATTTCAGTTGTCTTTTTCCCTACAAAGTTATCGCAGGACGTGTCGAAAAACGTATTGTGCCTCGCAAGAAAAATACAAGTAGCGGCGTTTCAGTTGTTTTTCTCTTTTACTTATATTTTTAAAAGCCAGTTAGTTTTACTGATAGTCATAAATTTTATTTTGGCGGTTCCCAGGAATGTTTTTAAGATGCTAATGAATACTCTTATATACAAAAATTGGAATTTGACTACCTACAATTGTCCCTTCAAATCATTTAGTCACCAGCATCTGTAAAACATTGTACAATATTTATTTGTAAATTGACATAAATCGTAGTTATCAAAAATAATGTAATTCAATATTATAGACATATTTAGGGAGGTTATAAGAATATACCGAATACCATCGGCGAAATGAGGATGGGTTAATCCCTCCGCTGGGACCCTGAGACCGTTTAAACGGTTCTCGGGAGTCAAATTGGCAACCCGTGATGGTATTTTTTATTTATAAGAATATTTTAATGTTTATATTTTCATTTGAACAATAAATAAGTTTGTGGTCATTTGTATTTCTGTAAACACAAATAAATACTCGTAAACCTTTTGCAGGACGCCGAATTCAATCCCAGTTTTCATAATTAAGAACAATTTGGCACTGACCAGAAATCAGCTTTAATCGCTTAATACAGCACCCACTTATAAAAGCACTGAGATGCATTGCTTGTACCACAGTCTTTTAAGTTTAATATCAAACAACAAGCATCGGGAATAAGGTTGAAATTCGATTGTAAAATGATTGGATAAGGAAGTGAGTTAACAAAGTTTGGTGCTAAGCTGTAGTTGGCAAATATCCAGGGCTTAAATAAATGAGAACATGGAATGTCATAACCGGAATCATTTCGGAACAGAGAGGACATGGCGGCCCCAAACATTCTAATACAAGCGCTAAACTGTCATGGGCTTAGTTTGTTATTGAGTAACTTTTGCCGGTTTTCAGTCAGATGTCACACATTGACGGTTTACCGAAGTAGGTACTTTCAAAAGTTGGTGATGAGATGAACCACTTTAAGGCCCATCCATAAACACCTACATTATTTTTAATTATATGATGGATTAACATAAATCATTTTAACAACACTTTGAAAATTAATTTATCATAAAGCACATAACCGAAATAATTATATTATTTATTATTTATTATTATTATTTATTTAAATTCTTTATAGCACACAAAATAACCAGCTAACCATAATTAATCTTTGCACTTTTGACAAACAAAATTCAACTATGTTCAATACATTTTTATTAATATTTCAATCAAGCAATTTGTCACGAAACTTTAGATAACGTTTTTGTAAAAAAAGTTGTTTTGAAATATTTAATAAACTATTTGTCACGTTATGTAGAGCGCCTTGTTGGCTGGATGTCACAGAATTATTTATTTATTATCACCCGGTACAAGGTAGAGATGAACTCCAATATCATATAAAATAACATAAGCGTTTTAGTTGAAATTGTGTTTCATCTGTTTGTTGCCAATGAAAAGCATCATTGACAGAAAAACAAAACACCATCACACCCAATAAAGTTTTTATGAATAAGAGGGTAAAAGAATGTACTACACTACTGGGCCGTGTTCGGAAACTAACACTTTAACACTGGGTAATGTCACAGAGTGCGATAAAAATATTGAAAAATGCTTAGAGAACAAGAGATGCATATAGTGTAGTGACATTACCCAGTGTCAAGTCAACGTATTAGTTTACGAACGCGGATCTGGATTGCAAGTGCAGGGTTCATCTTGTGGAAAGTTGTAAAAGCAGTGATCCGGACTTATGATCAGAAAGTTGGTTGGGTTCAACTCGCACGTCTATCATAACCAAATAAGTACTATAACATCCTGTTAATGCCGCCTCAGAAACATGTTCTATAAAGGTTCCGAGGGTCATCTTAAAAAGACCAAAACCTTTCAAAAATTGTTGGAATTCATCTTGCACCGAGCTGGTAAAGTTAGCATATACTCGTATACGAGCATATGCTAACTTTACCAGGGGCCTTACCAAAGAGCCAATCGATAATCAAATCGAAATACCCATCGAAAGCCAAATGTATGGGATTTGACGTTTCTCGTCGATCAGGTTCTACCCATAGAGTAAATTTCCTATACATTTTTATCGATCGATGCGGCGATTCGATTGGCGATCGTGTTCTTTGGTCAGGCCCCAGAATAGAAGCCAGAAGTATATATATACTTCTGGCTTCTTCTATGGCTTATTTTGTTGTGATAATTCAACACTATTTTTTTTTGTATAAGTAGCATTATGTAATTATTTGACGTTTCAATATCATTAATATAATATAATTAATATATATTAATTAGATTATACGTAGAACTCGTAGATGCTATATCTAATAATTCCATTTACGTCACAAATTAATAAAATATATTAATTAATACGTACTTAGACCGACTTAAGGCGATTACAGCCGTACAACAAAGTCTAAAATAAGAGGGTATTTGAATAAAAAACCCGGAGGACCATGTAATTCGGAATTATCCTCATAATTAAAGGGCTCCGGGATAATCCTTCTAACAAACCTATAATATAATGGAGTCCGTACGAAGGTGAAAGTCGTCAGGAAACGGATAAATGTGTGTGTGATAAATAAAAATATTAATGTACCATCACGCTTGTGTGATAAGTACAGTATTAAAAGCCTGATCACTTTACAATACGTGGCCATCGATGTAGCGAAAATGGCGGCAATTTTAAAATTTATCGTGTATTAACTCATTGGCTTCAGTCATGATAACACTTGAACACGTCATTGATAATAAATTTACATACAATATGTTTATATTAAATCTATATTAAATACAGGGTGGCTTTGAAAGGTTATACTTTAGGGTAATATTTAATGGGGCGCCGTAAGGCACCCGTGACATTAACCGAATAAGTGGTGAGCTCGTCGTGTTTTTATAGACTATATTATCTTATGTTAAGTCCTAATAAGTTCTAGAATCATTACTATTTAACAACTTCAATTGTTTATATAACATGTATTATGTTAAGTAATTAAGCTTAAAGGAAAACCTTAAATACTAGGTGACCCCGCGTAACTTCGCCTGCGTACTTTAACCGTTTACGCAGCGCACGCAACGGTAAGCTCTCAATAGGAACAAATTTCCCCGTTTTCCCAACATTTTTCAATTGTGCTCCGCTATTGGTCGTAGCATGATAGTCTTCCTCTTAAATGGGCTATCCAACACTAAAAGAGTTTTCAAAATCGGTTCAGTAGATCCAGAGATCCCTACAACCTCACAACCTCACAACCTCACAACCTCACAACCTCACAACCTCACAACCTCACAACCTCACAACCTCACAACCTCACAACCTCACAACCTCACAACCTCACAACCTCACAACCTCACAACCTCACAACCTCACAACCTCACAACCTCACAACCTCACAACCTCACAACCTCACAACCTCACAACCTCACAACCTCACAACCTCACAAACTTTACATCTTATAATGTTTGTTTATAATATTATAAAGTAGGTGTAGATTCTTTGACCTGGCTCAGACCGTAACAATAAATAGGCCCACGGTCACACTTCATAACTATATTTAACTTTTAAGATGATAGCTTCTATTGCTGGTGTGTAGAGTGTTTCAAGGATTATTTAAGAGGAGTGTCTGATGAGACTCTTCGATGCTCATGCTGATTCAACTGCAAAGTATTACCTCTCCCCGCGCATGACGGTGAGCGCTACCATACATTTATGTAATCCTTTCCCCCGACCCTCAATAAGAGAAAGAGCACGTATGAGATTATACAATTTAGGCAGCAAAACTACTTTCGGCAGAGGTGTTCCACTCGGCGCTTTAGGTATGAAGCTACAATTACCCGGCCGTACCCATGGATGGGTGGCTGCCACGCACCGGCCGAGTCGCACGTTTGTATACTCACTAACGCGCCTCGTCGCGATATGTAATATTAACTAAAATGAGGTCTAAAGCTTATTGTGCCATATTTCGGTTGTTTAAATAATAGTAACAAGGATCCGGACTTTTTCATACGTTTTTCATACTTCCAAAGGACCTCAAAAGGTAAATAAATCTACGCCTACCGGTTATTATTAGGCAGGTACACTAAAAAAATATCGCTGTGCGAAAGTTTAGCGCTAATGGGCACTGTGCGAACTGAACTGAGCTTTGTTATGTCGGTGCAAGAGTCGCGAATTATTTAACTGATATTTCGGAGTAGAGCTTATGTACTTGTACTATTATTTCTACTGTGCTTTCGGTCCATTAATGAAAAAAAAATGTCTCATTTAGTTAAAGAGAAAACAAACGATGACTGTACGTTTTCCTCTTTTTAAATTCCTGTCTTGATATTTCATAGGAATTATTTTAATGTGAGGGATTTTTTTTGCGATTTTTTTCGAATTTCAGGGTTTGATATTTTTTTCCTATCCCAAACTTTAAAAAAAGAAAAACGTACGAGCCTATATATATATATATCATATTTATAACGCCTCCGAAAATCATCATAAAAATCTTTGAATGTTTAAAAGGGCCGTTAAGACCAAAAATTTGGGGGAGTATGGGAAATGTTTAATCAGACGCTGCTCTTAAATACCTTTGTTTCACAAGTGCCTGAGAGCACGTAAATCTGATGACCCTATTCTCTGTAATCGTACAATTTGTATTTTAGGTACCTACGTATGTTTTTAAAGTTTATTTTGCTTAGTTAGCCATAGTTTACGCTAGATTATATTAATTATTCTAGGCATGTGTGCAATATCTACAGGTATCCCCAATCGGTATTTTGTCGTCCATAGATCTAACTATAATATAAATAGACAGGTATATTCCTTATTACCATCGGCTACGACGAGGTGGGATTAAAACCCCTCCGCTGGGTACCCTGGGGCCGTCTAGGCGGTCTCGGGCGCCGTAAGGCACCCGTGATGATACATATACATATACGAAGTAGTATCAGATCATAAGGTCGTTTTATTTATTACTAAATATTTTGGCAATTAATACATCTGCCATACCATTGAAATGTAAAACGCTCTGCAGATTGCGTGTTTTTTCCTCTTAAAACCTTTAAACGAAGCGTGAACACATTAAGCCGACATAATAACGCTATCATTCATACATTTAGGCATTGCATACTAGCTAAGGTCAGGTGGCAAGCTCACATGTTGAGCTCTCAAAAAAAACATGGCTTTTCAATCCTTCATCTTCTCCCGTCACAGACACAGAACTTCGGGTGCTGGTGGAAAAAATGTATCCGCTTACTGTGGCAGTTGCACGGTCGCGTAGTCATGCTTTTGTCATACCTAAATATATCGCCTATCAAAAAGCGGAATGCTTTGCTTTCTTTAGGTAGTGGGTGACCACTGATAAAGTCACAGCATCTTCACAGAGATGTAGCGTCTTTGTGCGTATTTTATTGAAATGAAATGAAAAATCTTTATTACCAAATATATACACAGCAAAATATTAAAAAAGAAAAACAAAACAATGAAAAAAAAAACAACACAAATTATAATACAATTATTATTAAGCCTTAATCTTATTCCTGCTTCTCCTTTCCGATAAAGGTATCGGAAAGTATGTGGCAGATAATATACCTACCACAAAAAAAAATGCTTATTTTTTATATGTGTTGTCTTAATGAAATGTAGAATACCCTACCTGCTTGCGTGATTCCTATATCTTATTACCTGGGATTCTTTAAAAGAAGCGTGTCTAGACATCTTAAGCCGGCATAGTAGGTGCCAACAACTGTTATGTAGCTCGTAATTGGTGGTTGCATTTGTTCTTATATCATCATCACAGGTGCCTTACAGCGCCCGAGACCGCTTAGACGGCCCCAGGGTACCCAGCGGAGGGGTTTTTAATCCCACCTCGTCGTAGCCGATGGTATGAGTCTACACCGAACAAGTGGCTAGCTCGTCGCGATGTTTTGAATAGACTCAATAACCCATCTATAAACAGTTTCACAAGTTGGTATAGTGAAACCGGGACCGACAGCTGAACGTGCTCTCCGAGGCACTATAGTGGTGTTGTCAAACAAATGTACCTACATTTTTTTTTAAATTAAAAACTCATTGGTACACACCGGGATTCGAACCTTAGTGTTTTTAAGTCCAAGGTCTAACCAACTCGGCCACCACGTATATAATTTGTTCTTCTTGTCCATAAGTGTAAATTGGAGCTCAATACCGAGTTCTCAAAAAAAAAAATGGTGGAGACAACTAGGAAACTTTTATTCCATTATTGGCTGTTAGTTATTTTTTGCTTCTGAATTCCGCATACCGCTCATTGGAGCGGTACGTGGTGGTTATACATTGGTATAACCACTACGTTAAAGCTTTAAGATCAGGCCCTACATATCTTTTACCCGATTGTCCTGCATGTTTGTAAGAAACAACTTTAGTTTAAGAGGAGTATCTGATGGGTCTCTTCGATGCTCATGCTGATTCAACTGCAAAGTATTACCTCTCCACGCGCATGACGGTGAGTCGGTAACACTACATACATATGAATGTAAACCTTCCCCCCGACCCTCAATAAGAGAAAGAGGACGTATGAGATTATACCTACAATTTAGGTAAACAAAACGTCTTTCGGGCAAAAACTCCTAAACTTTAATGGATTTGAAAGAAACGTCCTATAATATTAAAGAGAAAATAAAAAAAAACAATGTTTTTCTTTTTTTGAATTATCTATCTTGATATTTTATAGACATTATTTTAATATAAGTAATTTATAAGCGATTATTTTTCGGATTTCAGGGGTTGATATTAATCTAAAATAAAAAAAAAGGAAAACATACGAGCCTAGATATCGGTCATATGTATAACGCCAAAGTCATAAAAATCCATGAATGTTTAGGGGAAATGTTTGATCAGACGCTCCTTATAAATGGCTTTTCCTGCAAGATATATCTAACAATTGGTAGCTTAACAGTTCTACCGGTCTAGAGTGCGCCAAGCTCTCACGTAATAAGGTAGACTCAGCGTATAGCAACCCGTCGCATGCGGCCATCACAGCCATCATAATAATAAATGTTGTATAACCTCTTTAACAAAAAATATAGTAGGTTTAAACCATGATAATAGAGAGGTGGCCTAAGGCCTTTCAAAACTTGAGAATATAAGATGGCCGCCCGCCATACAAATACAAACAAAAAATTTAAAAAATGATATTATAACCATTCAATGCTCAAGAACAGAATATGTTTGACATTTCGTTCAATATGCGAATTTAGGCCCACTTTTAATTATTGTTTTTTTTTTTTTTTGTGTTAATGATAACATTTTTATTCAGTTTTATTGTACTTTATTTAGTGAGAAATCATTAAAATAGTAAAATCTTAATGATTTATAGAGTATCGTAATATGTCTTCCATAAACGTTATTTATACATATTGTAGAGCTATCCACGGAAGCGGTTATGTTATACAGCTATTATATAGCGCGTAACGAACACCCAATAGACCACTTGGTGTCGGCAGTTTCGGGTTAAAGTTCCTAACAGTTGACTGTCTGCATGGTCGCGTGATTACGCAGTTTGCTTCGTTCTCGGGGTTATGGGTTCTATTCCCACTTTTGGCAAAGAATTATTAGAATTATATTAGTACGTTTTGGGTACAGTTTTCTTTGGCTCGTGTGATTATAAAATATTATGTTGTTTATAAGATTAGAGCTTTGTTTGTGATAATTGGATATCAGCTGTATGTCAAAGGCAAATTTAATACATTTTGTATTGGAAATCTGTTAAAATTTAACTTTGATATGTAGTTGATATACAATTGATTTTGTAGAATAACGCTAACATGTGTGAAATATGCTACATATTATATAATGCTTAATGTATTTCTATGTTCACGGATCCATTTTCTAAATTCTTCGCCTCACTGTAGATAATAAATACTTGACCAGTGTCCATTTTCCTCCGCCATTGAATCGTTAAGCTTAATTTGATGTAGCCTTCAACAATAAGTACATAAGCAGCTTCAGTCCTCACTGCTAATATATAAGCTGCTATTGTTTATTTAAGACTATATGAATGAATTTATGGATTTATTATTTTGGTTTAAAGTTGTTGAAAAAAACTCCTGTAAGTCGGAATACATATTTATATATCTACTCTTATTGTTAAAATTGCATAACACATGTACACACGTACATCTTACAAAAGAACCTCTTGAAATCCATTTCCATTCTTCGAGTTCAAACAAGTGAGAACAGTTAGTGTGCCCCGAGCTAACCTACGGCCTGTGAAATCTATAGTGCTACCTAGGAGGCTGTGCCCTCTGAGATTTATGGAGAAAGTGTCTTAATTGATAAACCAGCCGAAGGAACTTGGATTGCCAAACAAAAATCTTGTAATCCTTTATATCTATCATCTTTTCTGTTCACCTAAGAGTATATAACATGAAGGGCGCATTTTTTTAGCTTCATGGTATATAACTTATAACCTGGCTAGGCTTCTGAGCAGAGCACACAAAGTTTGTGCAAATCTTTTAAAACCCTATAGTCTATATGCTAAATAGTAACTACATATACTATTTAGCAGACAGCGTTGCTTTTTATATGTATTAGATATGACGTCTTGTCAAATAATCCCTAGTCTATATTGTTTAAAAAAAAAACTCGCAAAATCCATTTTATTGTTTCGTTATTAATATTTATCATCTGTCGTGTGATTCCGGGGTTTTTTATTGTTGTGAAGTGGGAAGGGATGGAGGAACATTAGCTGTGACTTTTACTGCTCTAATAGTAAAACAGTAATACCTTTCAGAAAAACAATTTTAAAGAACTTTAATTCTAATTAGAACCTAATTATTATTTTAATATGTTTTTATTAATACAATTGTGGCACCATGATACCTTGATCATTACATTATTGTTTAACAGCATTGGTTTATTACTATGCTGGATACATGATGCGGTTACGTGAAATCAAATGTCCGTGTCGTAACTGCACTCTGAAGGGGGGAAATCATCACGATAAGAAATCGACGCAGAGTAGCCTTCTGAAAACCGCTGAAACAACAGACTAAAACTGAAGCATGATAGATCACTTAATGGATTTTCCATCCGCATGGGCGGTAACGAACCTATACAGTCAGTCGGACTAATGAATAAAATATCATCAAATAATATTCCATTATATTTTTTATATACTTACCTATAATTAATTCACAACATGAAGCTGGTATAAATATTAAATATAAACACAAATTAAACATTATTTTATTTTCATATTTCAGTATATTTTCAGAGGCTTTAAATATGAGTGAAATTATTTTTGCGATGTGACAATTTAAAGCCTTTCCCTGAACAAGAGACGATACTTGGCTCGGAGCCAGGCTTCTGTAGCTCGGGCTGTAGGCAAATAACGCACCCATCATGAAATATACTAAAACTGGACCTAAAACCGTGCCTTTATCTGTGTGTCTTTATAGTGCCTCTGAGGCTTACGTTAGTTTACAACGATCTAACACTATCTTTACCAAATAACAATTATATTAAAAACTAATTATAAATAATACCTATAAAATCATTTAAAAAAAAACTTACCTATAAATTAAAATAGTCTTCCAAATCACTCTCTGTTAGTGGCATGGTATCCAATACGCTGGCAGCATTTCCTCTTTGAATTAATATACCCAGTTTTTGTATGAAATCGCTGCCAGCTTTATTGTTTCCCGAAATGTTTCTACACTATCTTATATTCAAATAATATAATAATACTAGCATCTTGTGCGAGCAAGAAAAAAAAAATACTATTACTGTCGACCATAGCATGCCTTGCTGGCCATCATATCACTGAATAAGAAAAAGTTGCCACGTTCTAAAATGAATTTAAATACCGCTTTATTGGTATAATTTATGGATTTTAGCAAATAATTACTAACCAATCACCGCTGTTGCAATAATTATGACATAAAATGTCAACTATTTACATTATTGTTATTATTATATAAACGAAACATATAAATTAATATATAAATATTGCGGGTCTAAACGCGACTTACCTTAAAAAAAATGATTTCCCGAAGTTTTAGGTTAGTTTTCTTCATAGAGCACTTTTCCTATCGTTTCTAAGAGACTCTTCAAGCTCAAACTTCCTAGTGTGGTTAGTAGTGAAATATATACCATTGTAAGTCTTAATATTTATATAAATATCAATTTAAAAAAAAAAAGGTTTAAACACCTATATATAGTATAAAATACCCTATTTTACCCACAAGAGAATTTCCATAAAAAATCGCATATAACGTCCAGGTAGTTATAAAGTGTTGCCCGTGTAAACATACACAGTCAGGAAGACCGACGAGATTCTAAAAATGTTACATTATTGTTCAACTTGAAACAATAGTAGCACTTGTAGTAACAATAATTTACTTAAGGGGTATTTTTCAATCGCCAGATGAAGCCATGTCCGATAATATTTATCTTTTGAAACAACAAAACAAAAAGCTTTATTATTGTGATACCCAATTATTTCATTATAAATATATGGTAGCTAATGCAATAACCATTTTGAGATAAGAAATAAACCCATATCTTTGCAGATTTAGCACGATCGGCGCTGAGGATGTTGGGCATTAGGGAGTTTGTTTAGGATGTTTGGCAAACACATGATCGTTGTAGGCGCTTTGACAGAGAGAAATTATTTTCGGGTCCTCTGCAAAAACGTGATGACATGGCGTTTTGTGAGTTAATCATATTATCATGTCGTGTATTATGCTTTGAAAATTTTATGGATACTTAAATTACCTACAAATACAATACGTATTTACACATACAGGTGACAAACGGTACCAGAGACCGTCTAGACGGCCGCAGGTTACCCAGCTTTGATGTTTTGTACCAGCTCGCCGTGCTGTCTGGAAAAACTAAATAATTCACCATATAAACAGTTTCACAGGTTTGTTTAGTGAAACGTAGGCCGACAGAATAACGTGCTCTCCGAGATAATATATGTCTAAATAAATGTAAGTTTTATATGTTTTTGTCATAGATCGGTGTCCATATATAATAGAGGTCTGGTAAATTGCGAAATTAAAACATTCTAAAGTTTTGTTAGTTTTTTAGATATATACTTTTTAACAGACTTATTTTTTAAAATTTTACCATTTACTAGTAGGTAATTTATTTGACATAAAGGATATCTGAAAACAAAATAAAACACGTGTGATAAACAGATATGTATTTAAATTCAGACTCACATAGATATCAAAGCAACAAAATAATAAAAAAGTTTGTTTATTTTTTTCTAAAACGTTTCCTCTCACAAAATTCGCACTAAAATCCATGGATTTGGATACAAAAGCGGTATTCGGAAGCATCGCATCCACACATCATTACACTCGTTTGGTTATTTTTGGTTGAAATAAACTGATGCGGAGTTGTTAGCGCCGGTCATGTGGAAAACTGGCTTACCATAGCGAACTTCCTTCATGCAACAAACGGCCTTTGAAAATTCCGATACAAATAAAAATCTTCTAACAACGTATAACGAGTATATTAATTATTATCATCATAAATAAATAGATAGAAAAATAATATAAATTTAGACGGCCTCAGGGTACCCTTAATACGGATATACTCAATAACCCATCAATAAACAGTTTCACAAGTTGGTATAGTGAAACTGAGACGAACAGCTTAACGTGCTCACCGAGGCACTATAGTGTTGTTAAACAAATGTACATACTTATTAGGATTTTTGAGGTCCTTTGGAAGTATGAAAAACGTAAGGTCCGGATCCTTGTTACTATAATTTAAGCAACCGAATGTGGCACAATAAGCTTTAGACCTCATCTTAGTTAATATTAAATATCGCGACGAGGCGCGTGAGTATCATTCAAACGTGCGACTCGGCCAGTGCGCGACAGCCCTCAAAAATAAAACCCATTCGTGGGTACGGCCGGGTACTTGCTTCATACCTAAAGCGCGGAGTGGCACACCCCTGCCATAACGCACAAAGGAGACTCTACCTCGACAAGTAATGGATATGTAGAGTGGGTTGGACTCTTATAATCTCTAAATCTATGTTTTTTTTTTGTTGGTGGAGACTGTTTGTCCACATAAACTTCTAACCAACTCCGAGTTATGGAATTACATGATTTATATATAATAATAATAATTTATTCGAAGTTTTTTCAAGGATTCCCTGTGTCGCAGTGACTTGACATGTTCCTTTCCCGTTTGAATACCTATAGGTTTAATAATAACAAAGTAAGGTGGTATTTTATATTAAAATATAGGTACCTACAGCTACACACAGGATAATACAATTGAAATAAAATATATATTTTAAAATAAATATAAATTGATATGATTATTTTTCTATAAAAAAATATTACAAGTTTTCGCTTAAAAAACATAATTGAAGCGACTAAGCATCTTTAATATTGGTAATAAGAGATTGCATCTCAAATAATTCGTTGACTACACCTATGAAAGGAACATAGTCATGAAGGTACAGATATTTAATTGTTAAACAAATATACAAACCATACGACTGTGTCCTGTTATGAGGTACGCAGAGAGTAATCTTTGATAATTTTCTTGGTCTCTACATACTTCCTCTATATCTGCAGCTTTTTATATAAGCGCTTCTGTATCGTACTTCTCCTATTTCAGCATATTTCGATTCTGGTATAAAATTAAAGTAAAATGTGTCTAAAGATTTTGATTCTATATAATATTGAATCAAAACTAAGAGGAACATATTATCTACAAGTCTTTGAAGCTAGTGAACTAGAAAAGTGACACCACACTTTTTTCTTTCTCTGCAATAACAGATCGCACTTCTGAAACGAATAGCACAATAGGGGGTTGTTTCACAAAGGAGGAGAGGATAAATGACCTCCTCACGTCATACGGGAATATTCTAGCATTTTCAGTTACAACTTGTTAGGATTTTTTCCTTTACAATACACAATGGCGCCCTGTGAGCCCTTTTACCAAACAATGCTGTACTTTGGTTTCTCTTGGAAGGGTGTTGAAACAAAGCTTTGATTGATGTAAGTAAAGATTACAACGTGAGCAAACTCTACCTATTATTATCACTACCATTACCGTTTAATTTATTGACAATATCATATATCAAGAGGTGGGTACAGCATTTGTTGATATGGGAAAAATCGCAGCCTAACGAAGCAGACACTAAGTATATCTATTTTTAAATTATTTCACGAATCTTCATAATATGTCTGTAAAGATTTACATGAAATAATTATTTTGGCTTGTGACGCACATCTATTTATAGAACCAAATTAAAAAGTAAATGTCGGTAAATTCCTACAAAGTTATGCATATAAAACTCAATTTATTTTTATTTTAGCAAAGATCTAACTTAGTAAATGTTTACTTTGCGTTGGCATTCTACGGATATACTAGAAAATATTTTTGTCATTCCTTTTAAGTCAAGTCAAGAAACGGTTCGCCTCGCAGTGTTCTTCTCTAAAACAAAAATAATCGTACCATCCAAGTCTGATATTATTTAAAATAATCAACTATGGCGTATATACACTCGTACACGATGTTGAGAGAAATGCTAACATCCTGTACATTAAGGTAATGCTGTGTGTGCCAGCAGTTCCGACAGAGCCTGGTGGAACCTGTCCCTCGCTGGTTGGAACCTGGTTGAACCTGACCCACGCTGGTTGGCTGGCGGAATCTGGTCATATAAATTAAATCCATTATCTCTAAGTAAATAGCCGTCCGGCACATGACTACTGAACGTTGCTTTCTGTGTTTTAGAGGGAAAGTAAAGTAAATATATTTCAGCAACACAACTTTTGTCCCTGAAAAGTCGCAATGTGGTTGCTTTTTGTGCCCTGAAAAGTTTATATGCCCATATAATTTTAAAATACGGCCGGGGAAAATAAAAAAAAAGAGTTATAATTATAATAATAATATAATTCTACTTAAAAAAAATACACTATTTATTTTTTATATGTATGTATAAAAAATAAATATTATGTATTTTTTAATAAAAAAAAATATCATTTTCCCCTATTATTATACATAATATTTTATTATAAGTGTCAGGAAATTTTATAAATCTAGAGATAATGTTAACCATGGATTCTCCGTGTCCATAGACAACAAATAACAGCCCTTTTTTTATTATAATAACTATTCATGTATTAAATGACAGTTTTTTTACTTAATAACTTCGCCTGACAACTTAATTAATGTTTATTTATCATTTTACCCCTTATTTTTTATTAACCAGTAGGATATGTTATAAATTAATCATTATTATATTGCATATATATTTTGGATATTACAATATTTCCTCTATAAGTTGTTGATAAGTAAAATATATATATCATCACGGGTGCCTTACGGCTCCCGAGACCGCCTACACGGCCCCAGGGTACCCAGTTTTTAAATACCAAATAAGTAAAAGGACATGTATATTTATTTTGTTTATTTCAAGAAAACTATCAGCTATTTCTTACATTAATAAAATAAATCTTACGAGGTACGAAGTAGAATTTAGTGATTAGTACCCCTAGTGTGAGTTTTCTAACTATTACTTTGCGTTTGAGTTAACTAAAATTTGTATGGGAAATGGTTCAGCGCTCCAAGCTGAAATTTTGAGAACTAGAAATGCGGTCGTGCGATTGGTAAAAATGTTAACGCGGTAGTATAGTTAACGCGAAAGTAAACGCTAAAAAAACTCACACTAGGGCTACTGGTGTCGGCGGTTACATTTTCACTTGTACCAATATTGAGAAACTTATGTTGTCTATTTATATGTAGGTGAAGGTAAAGATACCTCTGTAAGAAAAATTGTGACCGCTTTTGCAAATGCTGTTCGCGTTCTGTGCAACTCAACTCAAGACAAAGGGGATCTGAGAAAATTAACATTTGAACATTATTTTATTTTAGGTAGTAAGTGGTTTTTATACTGTTTATAGTAGGTAAGTGGTTTTTATACTATTTGTCACTTTCAATTCCACTATTTATATTACATAATGGTAAAAGGTACATAAAAACTATACTGTAAGAGAAAAGACGGAAGGATCTCAATAATTTCGCTAGGCAGACCGACCGGTCTCATTACTACAAGAATAGAAATGAAAACCATCAAGTGATCTATATGATATTAGAGCCTACTGTATTGATTTCTAATCGAGGTATTACGCGTCACAAAAAGCAAAATTGAGCTGCTGATTAGATGTTTTAAAAGTCATCTTTAATTTTTTTTATTACCTGTGTGGTAATGGTCTATGTATTTTTTTATTCTTTTACGTTTTGTGGTTGTAACAGACAAAATAAAACCATTTTATATTGGTTTTCCTTTCGAGAAACTGCACCACAAAATACTTTAAAAAACTAAAATTTAAAAACTCTAACAACAATACATCACAAAGTTTAATTTAAAAATTTGCTTTGTCACGTCTGGCTCTGCACCATGAGTTTGACTGGGAAGGAGGGAGCCGAGGGGGCTTCATATATCTGCGACTTGTACGTGACCTGCCAGGCGCAGCGCCCGGCCGCCAAATATATGGGTGACTGCAAATTGCTGCTCAGCGACCAATAAAATTGAATGTTTTTGTCCCATAACACACAATAAAACCTTTAAGAAAAAATAAGTGCTTAGACCAACTTGATAGTTTAGTTAGATCATGACATACTGAAAATTGTCCAACAAATTTGTGCCTAACAGTTTCCGAAAAATAAAATGTGTAGTCAAAAATGTCTATTTTTTTTTAGTTTTAGCAAGGTGTATTTTGTTAAACATTTTTTTTGTTTGAAAGTCAAAATATTTATTTCAAATAAACCCTTACTTTATCAGGGTCATCAACGTAAAAAAAATATAAGGTGTAAGTGCGTTTGGTGGGCTAAACCGCCATTTTGACTCCCGACAAACAAATGTTGTACAATTCCTGTTTTTCATTAGCTTGATATTTAATATCAACAACGTTTAGTGAAACGAAAACATTTCTTGTGTTTTTTTTCTTGTTAAGATTTTGAATTTATTTTATTTTGAGTAATTGGGCGAAATGGTCAAACATTCAGACATAGAAAGTAATGTTATAACAGGTCTTATAAATAAATTATTAAAATGTGATACCGACATCTTTATAGCAGCGTAAAAGCATCGCTTTCTGAATTAAATTGAATTCGGAATGGAGTTTACAGGTGAACTCTCAGTTCGGGAGCGGTCTCATGTAAAATTCATGTCCTTACAGATCACTAGCACACTTTTATTAGTGGGTGCTTCGCGCGATAATTCTTTACAATGTATGACTTACGAAGTTGGAGGCGGGACAAGTCGAAACCAAAGTACTTTTACCCACCTAACTTAGGTGCACTAACTTTCTGTCTGATAATCTAGAGTGGATTGATCCATGGCTATGGAACATTAATAAGAGTTTTTTATACTATGTATTAGCTAATTATTATCTATATTTAATTGAATCAGGCGTTATTTTGCGGAAGTTCATTATTTAAATGATAGTATAATTATAATATTACTTTGCAATTATTCCGCTTATGATGTTGGTGTACTAATTATGTGTTACAAAAGTGTTTGATTGTTGGTGATATATCTTTGTGTAGTTACATGTAACACATCATTAGTACACCAACATCATAAGCGGAATAATTGCAAAGTAATATTATAATTAACCTATCATTTAATTATTTTCTATTTTAACCGCCTCCGTAGACTAGAGGTGTGAAAAAGAGGTGGTGCCTTTGAATCGAACCCACGACCTCTGAATAGGTCGTGGGTTCGAATCAGGCGTTATTTTGCGGAAGTTCATTATTTAAATGATAGTATAATTATAATATTACTTTGCAATTATTCCGCTTATGATGTTGGTGTACTAATTATGTGTTACAAAAGTGTTTGATTGTTGGTGATATATCTTTGTGTAGTTACATGTAACACATCATTAGTACACCAACATCATAAGCGGAATAATTGCAAAGTGATATTATAATTATACTATCATTTAATTATTTTCTATTTTAACCGCCTCCGTAGACTAGAGGTGTGAAAAAGAGGTGGTGCCTTTGAATCGAACCCACGACCTCTGAACAGGTCGTGGGTTCGATTCAGGCGTTATTTTGCGGAAGTTCATTATTTAAATGATAGTATAATTATAATATTACTTTGCAATTATTCCGCTTATGATGTTGGTGTACTAATTATGTGTTACAAAAGTGTTTGATTGTTGGTGATATATCTTTGTGTAGTTACATGTAACACATCATTAGTACACCAACATCATAAGCGGAATAATTGCAAAGTAATATTATAATTATACTATCATTTAATTATTTTCTATTTTAACCACCTCCGTAGATTAGAGGTGGCGCCTTTGTATTCAGAGGACGTGGGTTCGATTCCCACCCATGGCAAAAAAAAATAGTACGTTTTTCTGCACATTTTGTCATGGTCAGAGTGTTTATAAAATATAATATGTATTATATCGTTGCTTCTGGTACACATAGTACAAACTTAGAGCTTAGTTTGTGACCAGAGCAATATCTGTATATAAATGAGCCTACATATATTATTATTATTATTATTTAGGTACTATTCTATTACAAAGCCTCTACCACGATTTTTGCTTACCCTAGCCGACTATTGTGGCGACCCTAGTTTCCAGGAAGATGTACGTAACACAACACCAAATAAGCGTACTCCATACGTAAGTAGGTACACATACATACATATAAGTAATTACTTTGAGGTTGGTAACTTAATTATTATTTTAAAGTCTGCTTATCCCTTTGATTTTTTATTTGAAGTAAAAAGTATATGTGATTTTTTTATTTTTTTTACAAAAATTATTCTTACAAAAATTGCTAGAAAAATATTAAATGATAGTGGCAACACTTAAATCGTCATTCCGAACCTAAAATGGCAGCGCGTCGCTGGTCTCCTGTTCTTAGCATTGTATTTGTTAGATTTTTCATAATTTTAATAGAATTCTATTACATTGGATAACATTTTTGAGATTGATATTATTTTTTTAGTTAATCATAATTCAAATTTTATATCTTTCTGTGTTTTTTTAGCTTGTGAACGCTTCCAAAGTTGTATGTTTATCACAGTGAACATTGCCTAATACTTATAAAATTATGCCCAACTCGACATGTTCACCTTGATAAACATTGCCAAACCATTAAATGTTTACCTCTACCTATCTCTTTATATGTTATGCCTGTTTTTGCTTAGTGTTTCTTTTGTTTGCCATAATTTTGCATTAAGTGGAGCCGCAAAAATATTTGCCCTTGTACCAAGAGCGCATGCACAATCGTAAATGTAGTGATCAATCCGATATTGAAAACGATGACGAATTGCATGGAGTGCTTTCTGCGACTAATATCCTCTGCTCACATGATTATTCTTTTAAACGCCTTCCTTCATCTACTTCGTAGCTCTGATGATGAAAACGACAGCCAACACATTCCAATCACCCCCATTTTTGAAGAATTTTTCCCAACACCGCCCAATTACATATAAGATTAGATAGAGAGACTAGGAACAAACTTATAACAATGTCCCTGATTTATCTTATAAAGATTCTCCTCTAAATTGTTTTTAAAAATATTTTTCACCAGACATAATATGAGACGCTATTGGAACTGATCCAGTTCAAAAAAATAAAAGATACTACAAAGAAATTAAGATGAAAGTGGATGTTGATGCCCTGCCATAGTGTAACGGCCTTATTCATAAAAACTTATTGAGTCCTTGAAACACTTTAGCTACAGAAGGTTTTGTCTCTGTCACGCACATTCATTTTTGTTGCTAAAGAAACCTTCTATAACTAGTGTTCTTGAAGGACTCAATAAGTTTTTATGAATGCCGGTCAAAGAATATAACAAACATATGGGGGGAGTTGCCCCAGCTTATATGTTAAAGTCTTTGTACAAAACGCCGTTTAAAACCACGAAAATGGTACATAGGCATATGTGTACAGTTATTATATATATATTATTATTAATGCGTGACTTATGTATAAATAAAAATGTGCTGAAAGGCAAACCATTAAAAATTATTTCATTATGATATTTATGAAAATTTTACGAAAATATGCAGATACTTGAAAGATCTGAAGCATACAAAATTAAAAATCCACGATCAACTAGGCCTAGAAGCCTTGTCATTAATGATCTATTAAAGATATGAAGTGTCCAAAATTAGAAGGTATGGGACGATGTAAATTTTGCCATAAAAAAACTACAGTGTACTGTATTAAATTAATGTTAGGCTCTGTTTTGTTACCAGAAAATGTCCGCAAAAAGGTTTTCATTATTTCATTCTAAATAAATTATAATATACATTAATGTTTCTTATTTTATCAGGTTTCAGTTATGTATACTTTTACCACTTACGGTTGGCATTGTTAACCACAGTGAACATCTAAATTAGCTGGCTATATTTTAATACTTTGCAATGTTCACCATGGTAAACATTTGATTCTAGACTATCTAAGAGTTGCAGATTTTTTTAATTAGGCCCCAGAAAAATCTGGGTCCTATTTTTGATCCACAACATTAACCAAATAGTCCAAATCCAAAAAAATAACGTTCTTAACCCCTTTGCCAAATTAAGGGTTATCTACGTACATATATCATCACGAGTGCCTTACGGCCCCAGGGTACCCAGCGGAGAGGTTTTTAATCCCACCTCGTCGTAGCTGATGGTATGAGTCTACACCGAACAAGTGGCTGGCTCGTTGCGATGTTTTTTTATAGACTCAATAACCCATCTATAAACAGTTTCACAAGTTGGTATAGTGAAACCGGGACCGACAGCTTAACGTGCTCCTATATTCGAGGCACTATAGTGATGTTGTCAAACAAATGTACATAATTTGTTTTTAATTAAAAACTCATTGGTGCACACCGGGATTCGAACCAGGGACCTAAAATTTGTTAGATTTTATTTGGAACGCAGTCTATATTATGCTGTGATCTATGGCTTCCAAGTAGTTTGTAATCTATGTTAGTTATGGTGTATAATAAAAACTTGAACATGTACTCAATACTCAAAATGTAGAAATAAAAGTTATATTAGAACAGTAAATAAATGTATTTAATTCATTAGGACAAATGCAATTATTCTAACAGCAGAGCGTGGTTCAAGATCTTTAAAAGGTGCGCGGGCATTAATGGAACGCACGCCGCGATGGTCTATTTGGAGGTTATGTATGAATATTAAATTTAAAAGTTTCATAGTGAGAAAATAAAAGGAAATACAGTGATTTAAATAAAGAAGAACAAAATGGCTACAAGTATTAATAATATATATCCTCAATTATCGGAAGGAACCAATTTCTCCAACTTTCGTGTGCAAATTTTGTTGCAAGAAAAGGGCGTAGGCGCAGCCCTAACCGAAAAAATAGACTACACGGACAAGAAAAATATGGAAATGGATAATAAAGCCAAGCTTATAATTGTAAATTGTGTATCAGATACCTATATTGAGATCATTAAAAGCTCTGAAACAGCATTAGACATGATGAACCATTTGAAAAAAATTTTCGAACGCAAGAGTATTTGTAACAAGCTTTTCTTGAAAAAAAAGTTATTAACTTTGAAGTGCACTAATATGGAAAAAATGCAAGACCATTTCTTAAAATTTGATAGCATTATTAGCGAATTAGAAGCTTCCGAATGTAAAATTGAGGAGAGTGACAAGGTATGCCATTTATTATTAACCTTGCCACAGGATTATGAAACCGTGATTACTGCGATAGAGACCATGAATGAAGAAAAAGAGATTACAATGCAGTTTGTAAAAGCCCGAATACTCGACACTGAATTAAAATTAAAAGGCAAAAAGATTGATAATACACCAAATATAGAAACTAGTTTCCTGACATGTTATAAGTGTGGTCAACCAGGGCATAAAGCCATTCAATGCTTCAATCGGAACCACTATAATATAAACTTTCCTAACAATAATACAATGAACCAAAATAATAGAAGAGGAAGAAATATGAGCAGAACATTTAGAGGAAGATACAGAAGGAGAAGAGGACATGCCCACATGTCGACAGATACAGAAACGGAAGAGATGTTTGTGGCCTATACTATGGATACCTCTAATCATGAAATTGACGCTTTGGTCATGCCAACAGAAAATCTCTATCTATACTAAAATTGCCAATTAGTGATCAAAAATGCAATGAATGTTTAAAAAACAAGAGCACTAGAAAACCATTTCTGCGGATAACAAACCCACAATCAAAGCATATTGGTGAATTGATACATACTGATATTTCCGGACCAATGAAAATTCAAACTAATAATAATGAGAGATATTTTCAAACAATTTTAGATGACTATTCTCATTTTACTCAAACATATTTATTAACAAAGAAATCAGAAGCAACTACAAACCTTATAAACTATATTAAAGCGTTAGAAAGAGATAAAGATACTAAAGTGAAAAGAATAAGATGTGACAATGGTGGCGAATTCACTGCAGCAATATTAAAAAACTATTGCCTTGACAAAGGAATATCAATTGAATATACAGTACCCTATTGTCCACAAAGTAACGGAAAATCAGAAAGATTAAACCGAACTATTTATGAAAAAGCAAGAACTATATTAGATGAATCTAATCTTCCGAGATATTTATGGGGACAAGCTGTTCTTACTGCTACATACCTTATTAACCGGTTACCGTCTAAAGCAATATATAATAAAATACCAGCAGTTATATATAATAGAGAATTTAATATGAAGAAATTGAAAATTTTTGGAAGCCTAGCATGGTATATAAACTTGCCAAGACAGGATAAATTTGATAACAGGGCAACACCAGCTAGAATGGTAGGTTATGGTAAAACCGGATATAAATTATGGGATCCAAAAACAAATCATATAATAATATCTAGAGATGTGCAGTTTGATGAAAATAACTTTAAATATGAAGAAGAAAATGAAACTCAAGTAGAACAGAACAAACAAGTGAGAAAAAAATATTACATTGAACCAGAAAAACAAGAACAAAATATAGAAAATAAATTAGATGAAAGTGGAAGCAATGAAATAAATAACAGAGAAGAATTTGATAGAATTTCAAGAAGTGGAAGATTAATTAAGAAACCGGATTATTTAAGTGAGTATGAAATGTATTGTTTATTTACGAATGAAAATGACCCTAAAACATATGAAGAAGCTATAACAAAGGGATGGAATAATGCCATTAATAAAGAATTAAATTCACACAAACAAATGTCAACATGGACAGTAGTAGATAGACCAGAAAATAAAACAATTATTGATTCAAAATGGATTCGAAATGGAACTAAAGAAAATGGCATACAAAAAGCAAGGCTGGTAGCACGTGGATATCAATTAAAACCGCCAGATGAATTTGGGCATAGTTATGCACCTGTCGCTAGAATATCAACCATTAGAGTAACATTTTCACAAGCTATTAATAAATCATGGATAATTAAACAATTGGATGTTCCAACTGCATATCTAAATGGCAAACTAAATTCGGAAATATACATGGAACCTCCACAAGGATTAAAAGTAGAAGATAATAAAGTACTTAAACTAAACAGAGGTATATATGGCTTACGAGAGAGTGGAAAATGTTGGAACAACAGATTAAATAAATATTTAGAAGAAAAGGGATTTAGAAGATCGTTAAATGACTTCTGTTTATATATCAATGAAGTAAAAGAAATTTGGATTGTGGTATATGTCGATGACATTTTGTTAACAGGGAAATCGATGAATGTGACTGAAATAATAACAGCTTTAAAAGAAGAATTTGACATTAAAGATCTTGGGCAAGTGGAGTTATTTTTAGGAATGGAGATTAAACGAAATGAAAATGAAATTAAGATAACGCAACAAAAGTATATAGAAAAGTTGCTGAACAAATTTGATATGTTAGAAAGTAACCCATGTAAAACCCCCATCATAAAAGGTTTTAAAGTAGAAGATACTGAAATAATAGATGTTCCATTTAGGCAATTAATTGGCGGCCTTATGTATATAGCCTGCTCTTCACGACCAGACATATGTTATGCAACCTCATATCTTAGCCAATATTTAGACAAACCAACACAAAGTGGATGGACACAAGCAAAAAGAATACTCAGATATTTAAAGGGTACAAAAGATTGTGGATTAATATATAAGAAGTCCAATAATGAAGACTTAATAGAAACCTATTCTGATGCCGATTGGGGGGGAGATCAAAAAGACCGAAAGAGTCTAAGCGGATCCATAACACTTCATAATGGAAATATAGTGTCATGGTTGACTAGGAAACAAAACTGTGTGGCTTTATCTACTGCGGAAGCAGAATACATAGCAGCTTCAGTAAGTGCATGCGACTTAATATACATTAAAGGACTATATATTGATTTCAACAAAGTGAAGTGCAACAGTGTCATGTATATGGACAATAAAAGTGCTATAGGTTTAACTGAGACTTTTGAAAACAGTAAAAGAGCCAAACACATATCCATAAAAACTCATTTTATAAAAGATTTAGTAACTAAGAAAGAATTCACTATTAAATATGTAGAATCAAATTACAATTTAGCAGATTTATTTACAAAAAGTTTGTCACAAGATAAATTTACTCAAATGTGTTTGATGCTCAACATTACATAAGTTTATGTTGCATAATTATGTGAAGGTACTGGTTTATTCCTTTATTGTTGTTACTATTTTTACTTATTACTATTCAGTACATAATACAGTATGTATTATGTACTGAATAGTAATAAGTAAAAATAGAGTAATAAGTAAAAATTAAACATTTTTTTTGTTTTAAGAACCTAAAAATTGAGGAGGGGTGTTAGATTTTATTTGGAACGCAGTCTATATTATGCTGTGATCTATGGCTTCCAAGTAGTTTGTAATCTATGTTAGTTATGGTGTATAATAAAAACTTGAACATGTACTCAATACTCAAAATGTAGAAATAAAAGTTATATTAGAACAGTAAATAAATGTATTTAATTCATTAGGACAAATGCAATTATTCTAACAAAATTATCTTTTAAAAAAACATAATTGTATCTGCTTCTCATCTTTATTTAATATACTCCTGAAATCATTCTCAAGTTATAAAGCTGTGAAGAAGAAATATCTATTAAATTTTAGTTGCAAAGAAGGATTGCTATTGGCTCGTAAATAAACATAATTTTTGATATTCTATTATACGGACTTGTCGATATACTTATAGATTACACTTATGTGTTTATTATTTATTTTACTACCTTGGTATTATTATTTATTTTATTAGTATTTAGGCTTTACTAATTACCTCTAACAAATAGTTATTTTATTTTGTCTAGTGTCAAAAATTCTTACGTGAATAAATGTCTAAGGCCTCATAAGACAGGCATAGACTAGTGTGAGGACCATAAAAGATCTTATTGTTAAATTGATTTTCTGGCAAATCAAGTTTTTATTATTTTAAAATGACGAAAAATATGGTCACCGCCCCTACTCCCCTTACAGCCGTCCCTTGCCTCGCATCACAAGATAACTATTTCATTATAAATTAATATCCCTTACAATGCTAGGTATTTAAATCATAAGTATAACAAAATTACATGGAAAATAGCCTAGCTCTGCCTGCATCGCCATTTATTACCATCTGTCGCCATCGTATCCTGAGGTCCTCCAGATTTTAGGGATTTAAAAAAAAAAAATTAGCTTATTATATATTATTTTATTATCATATTTTTGCTTATTATTTAGTTTAGTTTTATTAAGGTATCCTATTTTGGAATTAATTTATTATGTGTGTTTATTAATAACTTTGTTTAAGATTATTTTGATCAATAAATTATATATATTTACGATACTGGTACCTATTCGTCTTTGGCGACAACTATAGTCTTAAAGGAAAGGATCCACCAAGCAAGCTCGCCTATGTACAATTTTGTGCAATAAAGAATTTTGAATAAAATAAAAAGGATCCCTTCGACTGCTGTAGTTAGTAAATATAGTCAACTGCAATAAGCAAATTGGCATGATAGAGACTCGGTATTTTTTTTTATTTGTATATTTTAGTTTTTATTTTTTTTATTCAACCTGATATTACAAAGCTTTACGTGATTTCTGAGGTTAACAGATACTATATGCATGATGTCCTCTTCTACCTAGTAACCAAATATTTTTCATGCGACTTTCAAAAATACAAGTTAATGGAAAAATTGCGAATTTATTAGAAAAGTAAAAGGTAGGATACCTTCTTAATAAATCTTTGGCAATACTTGTTATTTCACCTAAAGTCAAGTGTCCGCGAAAACAAACCCGACGCGACAGATGTCCCGCGATATGTAAACCAACAACTCTATGAATAATAAATGAAAAAGAAATACTACTACAGGCCTAACAACTTATTTTTGACCAGGCACTTCCTTAAGATATTATGACATACCATATTTAATTTAGAAATATAATCAGAACTGTGCATCAGGTGTATGTTAAGTTGTGTAGACAGAGATAAAGACAATTAACAAAACAGCTGTTCAATACAGTTGATTAAAATGTATGAAACAGATGTTTCTTTTTGCTTGGAGAGTGTCAGCCTCATGGTAAAAGTTATTTATATTCACGAGTATAATAAACAGAAAAGGCTACTAGGTTTCCGTTACAACAAGTAAAGTGAATGAACACTTTAGGTATGAAATAATAATTAAAATGGAAAAAATTGCCCTTTCTTTTCCTTTGTTAGTTAAAAAGAAAGTATTCAAATTTATTTAAACACAATATTGCATAGTAAAACAATTTATGTATTAAGCACTCGTATTTTTTTATTGGAGCACGGCATGTGACTTTGTATCTACCTGGTAATGAGCAGACCTAAAAAGTCCGCATGAATGGGGTCAATCAATAATTGTTCTTAAATAACATTGATTGATCCCACTATGCTGGCTGCGATGATGCGATTACGAAATGGGGGCGAAAAAAACGAATTGCATTACAAGTATATTTTAATATAGGTCTTCCTGCCTTATCGTCAATTCAACCACCCATTTCGTAACCGCACCGCTTTATTTTATACTTGCCCACCAGTGTGAAAAGGCAGGGATATTTCAAACATACAACCATAACTTTAGTGACTGTTATATCTGTCACTATTTATTTTAGTTTAAGCGACTACAATTTCCCGTGCTTTTGCGATGACGATAAATAAATCACAAGGCGAGTCGTTGGGAGTTTGCGGAAAGCCATCACTTATTAGGCGATACAAAGTTCACCGGGTCAGCTAGTCTACAATATAAAATTACTCAGGTGCTCACTTCACTACCTGTACAAAAGTTGGCGGGTCTATAAGGAACGTGCTCGCGGCCATTCCAAAACTTTTAAAAACGAGGCAAAAATCTCCATGCTAAGTTCGGCAATTCGGAATCTGCGATGAAAAAAACATGAGTTGCGAATAGATTGGCGGATATTATGCAAATTGTTTAAGTTCCGCACATTCGCAGCGACAAGTTATCTTCTCACAAGTTGACAATACTTGTGTATAACTTGGCGTCGTACTTTGATTCGACTTGTTTAGAAAAAGTAAACTAAGTTATTGTCAACTTATGTTTTATTTTGTGTGGCAGTTTTGTTGCCAAATCTGAAGCGTTCATATTTTTATAAAAAAAACTTTCACTAGCACAAACCGATAACGCCTGGCCATATCGTTGACGCTGGCGATAAAAACACAAAAATGTATAGAATTTCGCAGCTAGAGCAAATTTCTAATAAAAAATCTTCGATATATCGCGCTATTGTTTTTGCTACTGGCAGTCAGGAGTGCAAACATGAGCAACGCTGCTGACACAACCGTTACCGAAAATTATCGCGTTATAGTGCTGCAACATTGTATATGTAAGTTTCACAATTATCAGTATATACTTAACAAGTGGCGAGCCTACTAATATATAAGTACCACATTTAGTTTTGTGAAGAGACAGAATACAAAAAAGGTATAAATATAATTGATGATACGGTACATGTGGAACGCCAGAGTTTTTTACTTGCTGGTACCTTTTTCTCCAGGGTGTCTCCAGGGCAATGGACTTGCGATCAGTATTTGTGCCATAAAAGATACTTTCCTATCTACTTTTACCTAAAATATATATTTGGGCGTAAACATAGTCTGTTGGTTTGGTCGCCTTGGCGAAACGAAAGAACTTGCAGTTGCATTAACTATACCACCACCAAATTGGGAATTCATTCCGTTAGCCACCTTCATTGCCAGATCCTTGCCAACATTAGCAAAGAAATCATTAATTGCATTAATAGATTCTTTTGTAGTGCTATTAATTTTTAACAGTTCCGTGGCAGAGTTCTTTAATTTATTAGTGTGTGTTATAGTTTTTATAGCCTTCCATAGCCTCTTGCAATTATTACCCGATTCTTTTAGTTGGTGATTATCGTACTCTCTTCTTAGTTTTTTGAAATAAAATGTCACAGAAGTTTTTGTACCTTTTGTATGTTGATTTAAAGATAAGGTTATCCGGATTTTGTTTAGATTTAAAGTGCAACTTATCTTTGTTTCTTATACATCTTAATAGTCCTGGGGTAATCCAGGGGTTTAAAATTCTTTTCTTATTTAACAGTACGCGGGTAACAGAATTTGCCTTTAAGACGTTTTTTAAAGAAGATAGTCCGCAATAGAGTTAGGATCAGTGGAATCAAATAGTGGCTTAAAATCTATTTCATCAATATCCCGTTTGAGGCTCTCAGAATTAATTGTAATATGATTTTTAAATGACGAGTAGTCTCTTTTTGGTTTAATATTGAGAAAAAGTAGGACAGCCTGATATTCCGTAACCGAAGAACGTGCAATAACAGTCGTTGCCGGCTTTTTGGTTCTTAGAATGACATGATCGAGGCCCGCCTCATCCCTGGTGTTTAGGGTATGCGCTGGGAGAAGACCATAAAAAGCAATCAAACTCAAATAGTTTGTTGAGTTGTTGTCATTGGTGTTGATCGGGTTTATATTTATGTTAATATCTCCCACAATAGCAGCACAATAGCAGTTGCTGATTTAAGATTACTAAGGACATGCTCTAGAGATTGAAAAAGAACATCAAGGTTTCTAAAAGAGGGAGATCTATATATTGCGATCAAGGAAAACCCATCCTTAGTATCTATTGACAGGAAACCTTCCCGAAACGTGGGCTCAGAAACAAGTGCGCGAAGATCTTATAGTAGTTTATTTATTTAATAGAAAAATTATACATTACAGAATTATCTAACTAATACAATTCTTTAAATTATAATAGCTCCAAGTACCTCAGGAGATACTTGGAGCCATTATCATTTAAAGGAGGTAGGAGGACAACTCTTTTGGTCTCAGTCTCAAATGAAGCAAATATATCAAACTCCTTACAGTTCTGCACGATTTTATTCAGAAAACTGATTGCGCGGGGAATTAGTGCACTTTGTATAAGATGTGTGCGAGCCCTCACCCCAGCAAAGCTGCAGCTGGTACAAACAGGGATAATTATTGTAATGTAGTAGGTATGCAATTTGATATAAACTACAATCCCATCATTCTGTAAAATATTGTTAGCAGTGCAAAACATTTCATACCCATTTACGGAAATTAGTGGGTTACATGACCACCAACATTCAGTGAGAACCATTATATTAAAATCAATTTCAAGTTGGTGTAAAAGAACAAATAATTCAGGCTACCAATACTCCTAATATTTTGATTTATTATTTTTAAAGATTTTTTATTCTTAGGTAGAAAAGACTTACAATCCTTGACATCACTCAGGGCTGAATCGACTATATTGTCACACCGTGTACACCTTTAAAGCAGAAAAATACCAGAATTCTCAAATACATAAATTAATATTTTAGTGTATGTTGTGTATATAGTGTATGTAGCTTAAAATTAATATTAACAAAAAAAGTAGTGTATGTAAGAGAACAACATACGTGGATAATATTAGTCATACTCTGCAGTCATATTTTATTTACTTTCTTAAGTGTAGCAAGTTGGGTTTCACTTTTCAAAAGTATATATGGTGCTCCTTCCCGCTTCCTCAAATATACCTTTCCGTGAGCAGTCCAGCAGAACTTATAATCTTCTGATCGAGCTAGGTCTCTCGCAAGAAAATGAAGTCTCCTCGCTTTGGCTGTGAGATGTTCCGAAATATAGAATGGGGTTGCCGGTCCTACCAGTCCCAGCATTGCAGAATGTAATTTGAGGGATTAAACTTATCCTTAGAAAGAGTGTTAACAAACTCTATCATATATATATATATATATACCTATATATATATATATATAATATATATTATACATGATGACTTTGAAAGGATGTACTTTGGGCTAATATGAGGTTCTACTAAATAATACGAACAACTTTTCCCATGGAACAATATGCCGCAAATGAAAAAAAAATTGCCTTCTCTATAGATACTAGTCATGTTAAAATGACCAATTTGTATGGGGAAGCCATTTTTTTTTTCATTTGCGACACATGATTCCATGGGAGAAGTTGTTCGATTTGATCAGCAGAACCTCATATTAGCCCAAAGTACATCCTTTCAAATTCACCTTATATATATGTATAATAATTCACTATCTGTTAATTTTTTATTATATTTTTAACATTTGTCTGTGGGAGGAATGGCGACCTGGCTAAGCACATACTTGGAACTTATATATACATTTTTTTTCACTATTTGATAAAAAATATTAATATTTGATATTTATGTAAAGGTTTACATGATTTTTTAAATATGTTTTTTTATTGGAGCCCGACATTTGACTTTGTATCTACCTGGTGGTGAGCAGACCTACAAAGTCCATTAATGGGGTCAATCAATAATTGTTCTTAAACAATATTGATCGCTCCCACTATGTCGGCTAAATGATGCGATTACGAAATGGGGGGCGACAATTACGAATTGCATTACGAGTATATTTTTTAATATCCTCGCTGCCTTATCGTCAATTCAACTACCCATTTCATAATCGCACCCTGAAAGAAGACTACCATCGATTTCTATGCAGTAGTGTCCTGAAAACCGATTTTTCTGTGCGTTCAGACTAAAACCGAAACATGATTAGGTCACTTGACGGTTTTTGTATCTGTATGAGCGGAGGTGACGAGACCGGTCGGTAGGCCTAACGAAGTTATAGAGACCTTTCTTCCCACCTAATATTTTTGACTTTGACTTGAATTATCGGTGCACAATGCGCGTATACCTATTTTAATAACAAATCTTTTTTTTATTTTGTTTCAAAATCTTTGCGAAAACTTACTCCCATACCTCTACTTATTCAAGTTGTTCGCTATCTGTACACAGATAATTTATTAATAGCGATGGGGTAGTATTACCAACCTGTCGTAGGCGATGGTATACGGACTCAACATCTAAATAGGTCATCAATATCATTGCAGTGTTTTGTATAGACTTAGTTATATATAGTTTCACAAGTTGATATAGTGAAACTGGAACCGGCAGCGAGGCACTATAGTGGGGTATTAAAACAAATGTGCATATTTTTTTTACATTAAAAACTTATTGTTACATACTAGGGCTTGAACTTGTTTATTTTAAGTCTACAGTATATATTTATTTAATTAATAGTAGTAAAATTACTAATAAAAAAAAAAACATACTAGTATTAATAGTAAACCGTTTACTACCTAAAGATATATTTTTCCAAGACGGGTGTTCGCATTTCCGGGAATAAGTAACGTCAACCCAAGTCCAGTGATGGAAGATGCTATTCCAGGACCCGACGTAGATATTTTATTAATGCTTGTATAATGAGAATTTGTAAGAGACATGCCCAGGGGAGAGCGCGGCGGCTCTAACCCAACAATAGAGGAAATATTATGAATTATTATGGATAATAATAACCGTGAATTTATTATTTTTCTTCATGAATTATTATGTGTTCCTTATAGAATAGTAAACTGATAATAGTATAATGTAAGATCTATCTGTATAAGAAATATCTATCTTTTAAAAAATGTTTACGATAGTAGCAAATAGAGATTTTAGGAATAAAACTTATTGTATTTAACTGAAAGTCATTAGGAGGGATTAAAGGCAAATAAAAATGGTGAAATAAAAGATGCCTCTTACAAAGAGTACGAGTGAGGAACAAAAAAAAATCTCTTGGATTTCTTGGAAAAAATACAGACCATATAATAAAAACAATACATATTTTTAATTTTACAAAAACGCTAAGCGATGCACTAGATCTTATGCAAATACATAACTTATAAAAAACATGACTTTATAATCAGCTCTATATTGAAGTAATAGGAAATTCAATTCAATTCATTTCATTTATTTATTCCTAATTCCCACACTAGGAATTCCTGTCACGTGGAAATCAGTTTCCACCACAAAAAAATGGTTATTACATTGTTAGATATGAATCATAAATACTACGAATATATTTATGAAACTATCTACTTATAATAAATAAAAAAAGGTTAAATGTAACTTAAAATAGAAAAAAAAACAAAATTAACAAAAAATATAAATACTAGTAACAGGTTAATGGTTAACGAGCATTTAAATAACAGAGAAAAAATATAAAAAAAGAGAAAACAAAAATACACAAACCGCAAAAATATATTAAAATTAAAGGATAAATAAATGTTAAACATTTATGGCTTTAACCATAAAACCCATTGAAAAGCATCAAAATTAAATTATTTTTTTAAATATTATATTACAAAAACATATACAATATAAAAGTATAAAAGTAAGTTATAAACTAAAACTGAAAATTATAAATATTAAGAAATATACCTATATGAAAAAAAAAAAAAAAAAATTAATAAAAAATTAAAGTGCAAGGTTATTATTTTAAAGATATGTGTGTGTATTTTTTATATGTTGTGTAAATGTTTGTATGTATAAATGGGTTCATTATTTTGAAATCTCCAATAGTTTTTCAGTCTGGGTGTAGTTTAGCGACATAAGCCACTTGCTAACTGTTATCTTGCAAGACCATTTGGACAGATTGACAATACTAATTAATTTACTAATATTGTTATATAAATCAGAGCCTAGAAAACTGACTTGCCTTTGTGCAAAGGTAGTTCTAACCTTTAAATATCGATAATAAATGGAGGTAACTTACGTTTTTTTCTGTCGAGGCAACTCTATTCTATTACGTTTTTAAAAAAGCCAGTTACTTCTAAATATCTATAGAAATATTTATTGCAGTAAAATGTTTTACAACACAACACCATTTCTGGCATGCAATTTTACAAAAAGTACAAGACAAGAATACAACAAACATTGAATCAATTAAGTACCCATTTATAAACTAGACAACACAAAATTATATTCGCACACAATCATCAATCTAAGCCATTTACAATAACGCCAATTTATTATAATTAAAAAAATCCTTCATGTTATAAAATGCATTATCCAATAACCACCCTTTTAATGTATTTTTAAATGTAATATTGGCTAATATCTTAAATTCATTAGGTATATTATTGTACACTCGTATAGCAACATGCAAATGCTTCTATTAAATATATCTATCTATATCTTATATTATATATATATCTTTTATATTTAAAAATATACTTTTATTATATTAAACATCTTAAGTATAAAAACTAAAAATATATATAATAAAACCTACCTAATTAAATTAAATAAAAAATTTCATCAAACCTCTCCGATGCCGACGAATCACATGTTCCTAATATACTAGCGGCATTGCCGCGCTGAATTTCTAAAGAAATTTTTTGAACAAAAAACGCCCTGGCACGATGGTCTCCCGACTTATCTATTAAAAGTTTTCCTAAGTTAAAAGTAAATTTTTTAGAGTCGGGAGACCACGGTCCAAGAGTTTCTACTGCAAAAGCTATAAAATTAAAATTTTGAACAATTGAACTGTATTTGTTTTTTTTTAAATTTTCTGCTTTAAGAGCTGCGGCACCGGAGGACATAGAGGTGACGTGGATATTACATGATGCCAGTGTGTCGGTACAGGTGGCATCCCAAACGAGAGCACGACCTCTGTGCCACGGCACTATTGTCATTCCGTCCGGCCTTTTACCGTCATCGCGGTTAATGCCGGAGGGTTCCAGAAGACTAGGAATATCCGCCGAAGCCAACGCACATTTTATAATTTTATTTATGTTGGCATGGCGAGATATCCGGCCTGCACTTCTTCTACACGACAAACCATGATGGCCTGATTCATCGACGTCAGCACCGCAAACACAGAGGTGCGGTCTGCATAAAGGGGCACCTATACGGAGAGATATTGCAATGCGGATGGTGTGCCTATCGAGGAGGGTTCCAAGAGAAGGAGATGGAATAACATCCAACCAGGCCCCGGACTCCTTACAGAGCGACGCTAATATTCTAGCTTTATCTATTGGGTTACTTGATTGTTTAAGTTCGTTAACTGAATTTTGTATTAAAGGAATATCCCAATTTTTTTGTAACTTCAAGTCAGTTGGTAAACTCACCGATGGGCATCTATTCTTCCAACAAATTATGGCTTCTGATAAAAAGCTAACCTCGCAGTCACCGAGTGACGGATTTAATATTTTTCCAACGAGATTGATGCTAGCGTGGGCCGAAGATAAAAATGCTGGAAGAGAGACGTCCATTGTACTTCGTAAACCGATTCCTCCAAATTTAACTGGTAATTTTGACTGTGTCCATGATTGATTATTAATGGAAATATTTAAAATATTTTCCAGAGAAAATTTAATAGTACTGTCAATTTCATTTAAAATGTCTTCATGAAGCCAAAAAGGAGAACACCTAAGAAAATATATAAGCCTCGGAATGCAGAAACAATTTTTTAATAGAAAAAATGCAACATGGGGTGTTATTTGTTCTAAATTTTCAGTAAATCGTACTAAATTTTGTTGTTTATTGAAAATTAAAGGTCTTAGAGATTCGTTGGATATAGATGCTCCTAAAAGATAAAGATTTGATGAATTTAAAAGTTTGAAATTAGGAATACGGGTATTTAATATAGTAGAAATCTCCATGAAACGATGGTTATTTAATAGAGGATTAAAGTATACTTCCGATTTATTTGTGTTAATCTCCAACCCTAGTGATCTAAAATCGGAAATTAAAGCATCTAAATCAGATGAAATAGTATCAATTTTTCCGGCTATGACACCGTCATCTAAATACCAGATATTGAATTCTGATGTAATTTTTTTTATGACAGAATGTATGGTTAGGCTGAAAAGAGCTGGCCCTAAGGGATCTCCTTGTTGACAGCCTTCGGATGATAAAATAGTTTCATCATTATAGAAAAGGAATGAAGGTGATGCGTAGCTCTGGTATACATAATTATATACTTCAGGAAAATTATCTCTTATTGTAGATAACATTGTAGTCCTGGAAATAGAGTTAAACGCATTCTTTAAATCCAATTTAATAAATACATCAAAATTTTTATTTTGTTCAAGATATGTCCTTGAAGCATGTACAGCTGCTTCGGCTCCACATTTTACTGCAAAACCAAATTGGTGTGGGGGAAATGTAGCAGCTAAAGAATTAGATAAGAAATAACATACAATTTTAGAAATTAGGCGACGAAATGTACAGCCTACTGCTATGGGTCTGATCCCTCCGTCTTTTTTATTAAAAGCTAAAAGTGATGCTCCAAAAAATAAATGGCTAATATTGTCATCAAGGTTCCCCAATAATATAAAGTTGCATAATTTATGTATAGAATTTAGAAGATTAGAACCAGCAATACCATTGTTTAAAGATATTAGGTCTTTTAGATGTTGGGGTGAAAGACCATCGAAACCACTAGCTGAACCGGAAGGAAACGAATCTATAGCTTTAAAAACATCAAATATTGATACTTGATAGCACTCTTCAGCATTTAAAATGGGCTGGCAGGAAGTTGGACGGGATGGAATAGGGTGTTTGTCTTGTAATATCTGTAATGTGTTAGTACTATTTGGTGCTATTGTGTTATTGGATGACAAAAGTCTTACTGCTCCTCTAACATCTCCCTCATATACCTTCTGTTCTACTTTTTTAAAAATGGTTTTATTGTTATAATGATTATTTATAAAATTGTCATTATAATTTAAATGAATATTATTTTTAACATTTTGTTTGAGCTTGCTTGTGAGGGACTGCTTTTTACCTTCGTTAGATACATGTAGGAAATTAAAAGAATATAAAAAAAGTTCTTCACAAGAAGACAAAGTGTTTTTATCAATGCAAATGTTTATTATGTCATTGAGCTTTGTAGCCAAAACTATTCTAGCTGCTCGAGGAATGCGTTTAATTACACAGAAACGTTTTTTAAATTGTTTGCACTTGTCTATGAGAGAAGTAAATTCGTTGGAATTGTTAACTGGTGGAAGAGCTAATGAAGTTGCAACTGGACATGTTGATGAAAAGGACGCTTTATGAACGTGACCATGATGAATTTTTAACCCACGTTCACCTCTATAAAGTTTTCCATTATGACAAAGATTACAAGAAACGAGAGACATAAATACCTACAAATAAAAAAGTTACAAAAAAAAACTTAAGAATAATAAAAAATAAATTAATGTAATAAAAATATCTATTCTAATAAATAAAAATGTTCATAAAATTATACACTTTATAGTCCAAAGAGTTGTTCATTTGCCTCGATTCTTGCATGTGAAGACTGTGGGACTCTACCCTGCTGAGTTTCGGAATTATAATATTATCGATATTCTTCATTCTTTTGTAAATAGTATATTAGGTGTATATTATATTAATATTTAATTGAATTTTTGATATTCTTCCTCCTTTTTTGTAAAATAAAATAAAATTCTGAAAAGCTGAAATAGATAATTATATATCTAAAAATACTGGCTTGGGTACACTTGGGGTATTTTCCTTCATGTTATAGACATCCTTGGGGTATCAGAACTTTTTAAGGGATCGACTTGTTTTCTCACATAGTACAAGGACCGTTCGATTTTCACTTTGAAATTAGTGAATATTAATGATCAGTGAGTGATCTTCTTTAATTTAAAATAGGATTTGCACTTTGAAATAACTTTAAATTTAATAATTAAAATCACAACAAAAATCTTTTATTATTACTATGTTTTTTTAATGTTTTTGTTAGGTTTAAGGTATCCTCATAATCTAGATTTCTGATTAGCTTTATGGCGCCCTCTTAATACTAATAAGTATTTATTCAATTCAAATAATAATCCGTATTAGACTCCATTCGTTTTATTGGAGCACGCACGGCATGTGATTTTGTATCTACCTCATTGTAAGTAGACCTAGTCGAATACATTGTAGTTTAACAATATTGATCACTTCCACTATACCGGCTAAATGGATGGCGACAAAGATGAATTTGCATTACGAGTCTGTTTTAATACCCTCACTGCTTTATCGTCAAATCAACCGCCTGAAAGGACCTCGATGAGAAATCGAGGCAATAGTCTCCTCAAAATCGGTGAAGCCACTAAAACCGAACTATGACTAGTTCACTATAGACGGCTTTGGTGTCTGTATATTTTTCCTTCCTCTTTAGGATTTTGTAAAAAAGAAATTGACATTGGAAAAGTGACGGACTGGAAAGTGATCACAACTAAAGGTTCGGCCAAACCAACGCGGTGGCGGTGGCGGCCGCGGTGGCGATCAGTTACTGCAGTAGTACTTGTATCGACGGGTTCAAACCAAACGCGTTCTGCGGCCGCCCGCGCGATCCGTACAGAGTCTGCACGCGCGATCACTTGCGGCCGCCAGTGTTGCCAACTTAGTGGATTTTCCCCTAAAACTGGTTGTTTAGACCAGTATTTCAGCGGGGAAATTTTGTTTTAGTGGCTGGTGGTTTTTCTTAGTGGTTTTGTTTAAATCAGTTAGTAAGGAGCAAGGCATTTAACCACTAACTCTGAAGTGAAATTTCTTTAGTACTATTATAATTTGTGACGAAAAAGCAACACTAAAAAGAGACAAAGATGTACCTACCTACCTATAGAATTCAGCTTGCGAGAGAATAAGATAAGAATACACTCAATTTAAACTGAACCATGAAGCCGATTATCATATGTCTTTCCAAATATTAGGAGTTTTTTTGTATAAAACAAAAAGTAAGAACAAAAATTATTATAACCAAAAATGAATCCCCTTATTATGTGTATTACGTATTTTTCACTTTACCCATGGTGACTTTGAAAGGTTGTACTTTGGGCTAATATGAGGTTCTACTGATCAATACGAACTTTCCCATGGAACTATGTGCCGCGAATGAAAAAAAATATTGCCTTCCCTATACAAACTAGTAATGTTAAAATGACCAATTGTTGGAGATATAAATTATAAAAAGATTAATTTCTGGGAGAAATTATGATAATATGACGATGAAATAGAAGATTTTTATTTATATTTTTGACTTTTTTTACGTTTAAGGTAAATGTCAAAATAGCAGATGTCAGAAATCAGTATTTTGTGCTAATTTTAAGCTTTCGTTTGCAGTTCTAACAAATGTTAACATAATCTAAATAAAACGCGAAAACAGCTGGTTTTTATGCTAGCGTGAAATACCACGCACCCTATTTGTACACTGCACGCAAAATTTAGTTTCATGCGATTTGATTGGTTATCATGTCGGAGACAGAAAAAATTATTGCTGAAGTGCAAAAATAAAAATATTGTTCGATACATCACACCCATATTATAAAAATAACCGAAAAAAAGATGAGATTTGGGAAAAAATAGGAGCCACCATGGAAATGGACAGTAAGTCAATATAAATTTACTATAGTGACACACGCTTTGGATAGGATTCTCCGCACTTCCAATTAAACAACGCGTGCAGTTTTTAATAAAAGTTTAATCATGAAAGAGTTAAACATTATAAATACACATAACTTAAATTAATAATAACAACAAAATACACATAAAGTTCAACATTAAACGTAATTAAAATACGAGCAACGATCGTTAGACGCAGGTTCGCACTACAAGCGATGTCACGCGACTGCTGGCCACCGGACGCCGGAAGGCGGCGCAACCAATCACGAGTTCTTATTATTTAAAAACACTCACTGTGCAATCGGCGCATGCGCCAACGTGAGGATGCCAACTGTGACGGATCCACCTCCCCGATATCTCGGCTGCTGAGGGAACACACCACAGAGCAAAGGCACGCACAACCAATTTTGAAACCTGTAGAAACCCTTTTGCCAAAACATTTATTTACATATATAGCTTATTACAATACCTTTACATGAGTATATAATAACCCTATATACATATAAACACCTGGCCGTTAGCGCAGTATAACGGCCAAAAACCTACCTACAATAACCGATTATGTTAGGTCTCGGAGCCCTCCAGACGCATCGGGTCGTCGGGGGAACTCCGGGTATACCTCCCTAGAGGCCCTTAGGTCTAGACCCAGCTCACGTAGGTCTAGACAGCCTAAGTGTCTGGGCATTGATGCTACATGCATCCAAAGTACGGACCTAGAGAGTTGCCGACCAATCTACCAACGATTGGTATGGCGCCGGAAAACAATGTTATTGTCGACAACTCCCTAGAGCCATTAAAAATCACCTGAGGTACTGTTATACCACAATAACGGGACCTCGAGGGATTGTCCTTGTATGTGTTAGGAATTTACTTGGGGAAAATTACGACACCAAGACATAATAACATTTATTGTTCTGTTGGGCTCAGAATCCAATCCGATTCTACCCAGACCACTACCTTTTACATAGTAGGTCGTGGTGATACACAATATGTATAAGAATCATACTCGATTCATACAAAAAACACAATATTCATACAAAAAATTACACATGTTATAAAATTCTTATTATATACACAATGGGGATACCAATAGGGCTTTATATGCGCGTTGCAACATCTGCCTACCCCTAAATACCATGTTATATACATTTAAGACACATAAATATTTAGAATATTTCAATGAAAATAGTGCCACGCCCACTTGTGCGAACTGCACGGCGCTATCTTATTGTAATGGTCTGTCAGATACCCAAGTATTTTATTGTTATTATTTATTTTATTAAGACTTTATTTCGACCTTTTATCGCCTTTATCATGGAGAGTGCTCTGAAGAACTTTTTAATCTCATTCCTCCTTCTCCTTTCCGGTATAGGACTTCACGAGCGGGTAACAAAATGCATGCATATACTGTGGCAGATATACCAACCCGCACTAAAAAATTTGGTGATTCGTATATCTGTCGCACTATTAAAATGTGGAATGCTCTACCTGCTCGCGTGTTTCCTTCTTCCTATAATCTCGAGTCCTTTAAACGAAGCGTGTATAGGCATCTTAAGCCGGCATAATAGGTGCAATCAACGGTTACGTAGATCGTAATTGTTGGTTGCATTTGTTCTTGGACCTTCATACTGCTTTCCATCAGGTAGATGTGAGGTCACATGCCGAGCTCTCATAAAAAAAAAAAAAAAAAAAAAATTTTACATGTTTTTTCAGCCGAAACTGAGTTTCCGCAAGACCAACATGGAATTACGCACTACAATACCTCCAATTTTTCAATTTATTTTGTAACATATTTTTATGGATTAAAATAATTAACAAAATGTTCTCGTACGTTAAATGCGTAGTTACTACTTCTTTGATTATAGTTTTCAATATTTATAAATCCAACAATTTGTTCATCTCTAGGGGGTAACAGATATTTATATTGGATATTATTTGCGTCGCTAAGCAAGTAATTGTGTAATACACATGCTGACTTTATAATATTATTTATAGTCGTGATTTGTGTCTCCATTGGCCTGTAGAAAAATCTCAATTTTTGGGCTAATATACCAAAGGAATTTTCGACGACTCGCCTTGCTCTACACAATCGGTAGTTGTAATTGGTTAATCTGCCATTATACCTTGATTGCCTATAAGGAAATGGCCTCATCAAATTAGAGTGAAGTCCAAAGGCTTCGTCTCCAATTAATACACAGGATACAGGATCTTGACAGCCAGGGAGCGGTCTATATTCAAGCAAATTTTCCAGTATTCTCCTACAGAATCTAACATTTATTTTGACAATGAACGTATTACGCCAGCCGATATTAATATAGAAGAGCTACAAGAAAATATACCTCTAAATATAACAGAATTACAAAAATCATTCGATAATACTCAATCGAGTTTAATGAATCTTCCAGAGTCATCTTATAATTACAATAACCCTTCAATGGAGATTGATAGGCTTATGCGAGCTAATAGCAACAAAAATACGCAGGCGTCATCTTCATCTTCACAGTATAGTACTTTGGCTGAAAATTTGAATATCAGAGCAACAAGTACTATGTCAAGTTCTATCCAACAAGATGCAGATCATAATACATCCTTCAGATCCGAAGAGCCATCTACAAGTAATCAATCAATTCGTAGTAGAAGACAAATAAGATCTACACGATTATGTTCTTCAGAGTCATCAACAGATAGAGTGTTGGCATATTTGAAAAATCGAACACACAATACACCAAAATATGATGATATCGATTTAATTTGCCTAGGATATGCGAAAACGATAAAAAAAAATTCGCTGAGTAGGCAAACAACAGTCAAATACGACATGGCTAACTTAATGATGAAACACGAATGTGAACATCATCGTGAGCGTTCTCCATTGAGTGATATTTCCATCAATCAGACTGCTTCAGATTTTTACCGTAATTTTACAAGCGACGAAAATGAAGATGACAAATAAAAATCTTACCTTAATGTGATGGCAAGACGTTCTTCTGGTAAAATTGGCCGACGATAATTTGTAAACTCCTTTGTGGTATCACCTTTAATCATGTCTTGAAGATTATCAAATAATTCCATGGTCATTCGATAGTATAAGTAAAAGCGTTCTTCATCTTGACGTAGTTTCGGATGTAATGTGTGAAATTCACCTTCAAACTCTCTAGTTGTATTAATATTATGTACCCAAATCCTTGACTTTTTTCTAAAATTTTAAATTAATTAATAGGTAATATCAGTGAACAAAATATTTTTTACTCCAAATATACTTAAATACCTACATCTTATCCTTTTCGTCGTCTGCAACAATTGCTGCTAGTAAAAGAATTTCGTCTTCAAAATCATCATCTTCCATATTTAGTTTTGTGACAAAACTAAATAGCAGACGTTACTTCGCCCGGATCAAAGACTAAATAGAATATGGCACGGATGCAGAGTGACTGAACGCGTAGATCGCGTAGTTTGTGTCAGTTGGTGTGTCATTCACATATCTGCGTTCGGGCGGAGTCTCTATTGAATTTTATGACAAAATGGTAGATGTAACCAAAACCTTGTATTTTATGTAAAAATATCAGTGAACAAAATATGTTTTATTCCAAATATACTTAAATACCTTCATTTTATCCCTTTCGACATTTTCAATAAATGCTGCTATACTCTGTAAAATTTAACTTGATCGATCACAGAAGCCACTGCGTTTAAAAAGACAGTTCCTTCTTTTAAAGCATTTATTTTTTATTTCAGACGTGGCTTTTTAAACTAACTAGGGTTGGGCAAATAGCTAAATTGCATTTTTTTTATCGATATATAGGTAGATAGAAAATAATTAAAAAATAATTAATTATTATATTGTAAATGTAGTTTAATTACATATGCCTGGGTATATACCCCAGCCGAAAACTAACCGCAAGGGGGTTGATACTGACTGACCGCGACAAGTACCCAGAAAGTAGAGTCCCTGCCCCGGTAACAGGATCAACTCTAGCCGACTCTCGGCCTCACCGAACCCCGGTTGTTCGGTGAGGCCGATCACTACTACTGTTGTCGGTCACAAGAGTAGTAGAAGTCGATGTCATCATTTTCAGACTCACTATCGCTGGAAGAGTCTCCTATATTAAATATCAATCCATTGTCTCGAAAATTCAAACTTTTACTATACGATCTTTGGTATATATTTTTATCGATTCACTGGATTACGTATGACCTACCAGTTTCAATCTTCAGATTAGCAATAGTATCGAATGGCTATTTTGTTATGTTTTCATTACAACTTAACTGCGTAACACCATCCGCATTAGAATCCTAAATATTTGTAATTAATTTGATGCTTATTTTTTCATGTTATCGAAAAAAATATCGATATTTAGTATCGACAGCATCACATCACTAACAATAAATGTCATAATAGCTGTCATCGATCAAGCTAAATTTTGCGGAATATAGTAAAAGAATTTCGTCTTAAATATCTTCCATATTTAAGACGTAATCCAGTGAATCAATAAAAATATATACCAAAGATCGTATAGTAAAAGTTTGAATTTTATAATAAAATTGGGTTGTCGGTCATTTAGGCCCGTAAAATTTGGACCCGCGGGCCCAAATGACTTATACAATTTTTTTAATTATTTTAATTGTCATTTGGGCCCGGTACTCGTAGAGCGGGCCCAAATGACTAATAAAAATAATAAGAAATGGGCCCAGATGGAATTAAATAAAAAATATCTAATAAAGTAAATAAAATCTTCGTTCTTTTATATAATATAACGGTAAGTGCATACTTTTAAAACTACTTAAATTTGGCATTCACTGTTTAAAAATATACCTAGGCCATATCTACTGAATGTTTCTGAAATGTGATAAAGTACCTATATAAGTTCTCATAGTTTCAAGAACCTGATAAATAATGAGCATTTGGAAATATACTTAAGCCATTCTGAAAGTTTCTGGAATCTGATAAGGAATGAGCATTTATAAGTGTTTTTAAACTATTCAAAAAGTTTCGGAAATCTGATAAAGAATGAGTATTAAGAAGTGTACTAAAAGTTTCGGGAATCTTATAAAGAATGAGCATTTATAAGTGTACTCAAGCCATTCCGGTAGTTTCGGAAATCTGACAAGGAATGAGCATTTAGAAGTGTACTTAAACTATTCTGAAAGCTTCGGAAACCTGATAAGGAATGAGCATTTAGAAGTATACCTAGGCCATACCTACTGCATGTTTCTGAAATATGATAAAGTATGAGCATTTGGAAGTAAACTTACTTAACCAGTTCTCATAGTTTCGGAAACATGATAAATAATGAGCATTTGGAAGTATACTTAAGCCATTCTGAAAGTTTCGGGAATCTGATAAGGAATGAGTATTTATAAGTGTATTTAAACCATTCAAAAAGTTTCGGAAATCTAATAAAGAATGAGTATTAAGAAGTGTACTGAAAGTTTCGGGAATCTGATAAAGAATCAGCATTTAAAGTGTACTCAAGCCATTCCGGTAGTTTCGGAAATTTGATAAGGAATGAGCATTTAGAAGTTTACTTAAACTATTCTAAAAGGTTCGAAAATCTGATAAGGAATGAGCATTTAGAAGTATAGTTAAGCCATTCTTAAAGTTTTGAGAATCTAATAAAGAATGCGCATTTAGAAATTTATTTAGGGATCGACCGATTTCGTGACCACTGCCCCATATCGATGCAAAGGCCGTTAAGACACCTAATCATACTTCAGTTTTCGACTGTGGGTTTACCGGTTCTCGGAAGGCTACTGCATCAATTTCTTATCGAGGCGGTTGTTTCCTTTAAGGCGCTGTTATGAAACGGGCTGTTGATCTACAGCGAGGACATTAAAGTGTACTCGTAACGTCATTCATATTTGGGTTGTCGACTCAGGGTTTACTGGTTTTCAGAAACCTATTACAACAATTTTTTATCAAGATGGTTGGTACTTTTCAGGGTGCAGTTACGAAACGGTCAGTTGATTTGCAACAAGGGTATTAAATTATACTCGCAACGTAATTTAAATTCGTCTTTTCGCCGCCCCTTGTTTAGCAGCATTAATCACTCCCACTATGCTTGCCAATTGATGCGGTTACGAAATGGGCGATGACACTGACGAATTTGCATTACCAGTCTATTTATTCTCGCTGCTTCGTGGTAAAATCAACCTGTTTCGTAACCGCACCCTGAAGGTAGTCTTGACCACCTCGTAAATTCGTCTTTTCGTCGCCTATTTTCTAGCCGCATTAATATATTGTTTAACAGCATTGATCACTCCCACTATGCCGGCCAATTGATGCAGTTATAAAATGGGCGATGACAAAGACGAATTTGCATTACGAGTCTATTTATTCTCGCTACCTCATGGTCGAATTAAACTGTTTACGTAAGCGTACCCTAAAGGTAGACTTGACCACCTCGACAAGAAATCGATGCAAAAGTTTCCTGAAACCTATAATTTAAAAGCCTTGATCTCTCTTAAGTTAACATAGTTTTGAAGATCGTTATGATGCGGGCCCAAACGACCGCTTAAACCTTGTTTAATAATTTAGTCATTTGGGCCCGCGGGCCCAAGTGACTAAGGAATAATTATTATTTTTTGCACATTAGTCAACTCGTCCCGCGGGTCCAAATTTTCCGGGCCCAAATGACCGACAACCCGTTTTGCCAATCGGGTTGTCGGTCATTTAGGCCCGTAAAATTTGGACCCGCGGGCCCAAATGACTTATACAATTTTTTTAATTATTTTAATTGTCATTTGGGCCCGGTACTCGTAGAGCGGGCCCAAATGACTAATAAAAATAATAAGAAATGGGCCCAGATGGAATTAAATAAAAAATATCTAATAAAGTAAATAAAATCTTCGTTCTTTTATATAATATAACGGTAAGTGCATACTTTTAAAACTACTTAAATTTGGCATTCACTGTTTAAAAATATACCTAGGCCATATCTACTGAATGTTTCTGAAATGTGATAAAGTACCTATATAAGTTCTCATAGTTTCAAGAACCTGATAAATAATGAGCATTTGGAAATATACTTAAGCCATTCTGAAAGTTTCTGGAATCTGATAAGGAATGAGCATTTATAAGTGTTTTTAAACTATTCAAAAAGTTTCGGAAATCTGATAAAGAATGAGTATTAAGAAGTGTACTAAAAGTTTCGGGAATCTTATAAAGAATGAGCATTTATAAGTGTACTCAAGCCATTCCGGTAGTTTCGGAAATCTGACAAGGAATGAGCATTTAGAAGTGTACTTAAACTATTCTGAAAGCTTCGGAAACCTGATAAGGAATGAGCATTTAGAAGTATACCTAGGCCATACCTACTGCATGTTTCTGAAATATGATAAAGTATGAGCATTTGGAAGTAAACTTACTTAACCAGTTCTCATAGTTTCGGAAACATGATAAATAATGAGCATTTGGAAGTATACTTAAGCCATTCTGAAAGTTTCGGGAATCTGATAAGGAATGAGTATTTATAAGTGTATTTAAACCATTCAAAAAGTTTCGGAAATCTAATAAAGAATGAGTATTAAGAAGTGTACTGAAAGTTTCGGGAATCTGATAAAGAATCAGCATTTAAAGTGTACTCAAGCCATTCCGGTAGTTTCGGAAATTTGATAAGGAATGAGCATTTAGAAGTTTACTTAAACTATTCTAAAAGGTTCGAAAATCTGATAAGGAATGAGCATTTAGAAGTATAGTTAAGCCATTCTTAAAGTTTTGAGAATCTAATAAAGAATGCGCATTTAGAAATTTATTTAGGGATCGACCGATTTCGTGACCACTGCCCCATATCGATGCAAAGGCCGTTAAGACACCTAATCATACTTCAGTTTTCGACTGTGGGTTTACCGGTTCTCGGAAGGCTACTGCATCAATTTCTTATCGAGGCGGTTGTTTCCTTTAAGGCGCTGTTATGAAACGGGCTGTTGATCTACAGCGAGGACATTAAAGTGTACTCGTAACGTCATTCATATTTGGGTTGTCGACTCAGGGTTTACTGGTTTTCAGAAACCTATTACAACAATTTTTTATCAAGATGGTTGGTACTTTTCAGGGTGCAGTTACGAAACGGTCAGTTGATTTGCAACAAGGGTATTAAATTATACTCGCAACGTAATTTAAATTCGTCTTTTCGCCGCCCCTTGTTTAGCAGCATTAATCACTCCCACTATGCTTGCCAATTGATGCGGTTACGAAATGGGCGATGACACTGACGAATTTGCATTACCAGTCTATTTATTCTCGCTGCTTCGTGGTAAAATCAACCTGTTTCGTAACCGCACCCTGAAGGTAGTCTTGACCACCTCGTAAATTCGTCTTTTCGTCGCCTATTTTCTAGCCGCATTAATATATTGTTTAACAGCATTGATCACTCCCACTATGCCGGCCAATTGATGCAGTTATAAAATGGGCGATGACAAAGACGAATTTGCATTACGAGTCTATTTATTCTCGCTACCTCATGGTCGAATTAAACTGTTTACGTAAGCGTACCCTAAAGGTAGACTTGACCACCTCGACAAGAAATCGATGCAAAAGTTTCCTGAAACCTATAATTTAAAAGCCTTGATCTCTCTTAAGTTAACATAGTTTTGAAGATCGTTATGATGCGGGCCCAAACGACCGCTTAAACCTTGTTTAATAATTTAGTCATTTGGGCCCGCGGGCCCAAGTGACTAAGGAATAATTATTATTTTTTGCACATTAGTCAACTCGTCCCGCGGGTCCAAATTTTCCGGGCCCAAATGACCGACAACCCGTTTTGGGGTTGTCGGTCATTTAGGCCCGTAAAATTTGGACCCGCGGGCCCAAATGACTTATACAATTTTTTTAATTATTTTAATTGTCATTTGGGCCCGGTACTCGTAGAGCGGGCCCAAATGACTAAAAAAAATAATAAGAAATGGGCCCAGATGGAATTAAATAAAAAATATCTAATAAAGTAAATAAAATCTTCGTTCTTTTATATAATATAACGGTAAGTGCATACTTTTAAAACTACTTAAATTTGGCATTCACTGTTTAAAAATATACCTAGGCCATATCTACTGAATGTTTCTGAAATGTGATAAAGTACCTATATAAGTTCTCATAGTTTCAAGAACCTGATAAATAATGAGCATTTGGAAATATACTTAAGCCATTCTGAAAGTTTCTGGAATCTGATAAGGAATGAGCATTTATAAGTGTTTTTAAACTATTCAAAAAGTTTCGGAAATCTGATAAAGAATGAGTATTAAGAAGTGTACTAAAAGTTTCGGGAATCTTATAAAGAATGAGCATTTATAAGTGTACTCAAGCCATTCCGGTAGTTTCGGAAATCTGACAAGGAATGAGCATTTAGAAGTGTACTTAAACTATTCTGAAAGCTTCGGAAACCTGATAAGGAATGAGCATTTAGAAGTATACCTAGGCCATACCTACTGCATGTTTCTGAAATATGATAAAGTATGAGCATTTGGAAGTAAACTTACTTAACCAGTTCTCATAGTTTCGGAAACATGATAAATAATGAGCATTTGGAAGTATACTTAAGCCATTCTGAAAGTTTCGGGAATCTGATAAGGAATGAGTATTTATAAGTGTATTTAAACCATTCAAAAAGTTTCGGAAATCTAATAAAGAATGAGTATTAAGAAGTGTACTGAAAGTTTCGGGAATCTGATAAAGAATCAGCATTTAAAGTGTACTCAAGCCATTCCGGTAGTTTCGGAAATTTGATAAGGAATGAGCATTTAGAAGTTTACTTAAACTATTCTAAAAGGTTCGAAAATCTGATAAGGAATGAGCATTTAGAAGTATAGTTAAGCCATTCTTAAAGTTTTGAGAATCTAATAAAGAATGCGCATTTAGAAATTTATTTAGGGATCGACCGATTTCGTGACCACTGCCCCATATCGATGCAAAGGCCGTTAAGACACCTAATCATACTTCAGTTTTCGACTGTGGGTTTACCGGTTCTCGGAAGGCTACTGCATCAATTTCTTATCGAGGCGGTTGTTTCCTTTAAGGCGCTGTTATGAAACGGGCTGTTGATCTACAGCGAGGACATTAAAGTGTACTCGTAACGTCATTCATATTTGGGTTGTCGACTCAGGGTTTACTGGTTTTCAGAAACCTATTACAACAATTTTTTATCAAGATGGTTGGTACTTTTCAGGGTGCAGTTACGAAACGGTCAGTTGATTTGCAACAAGGGTATTAAATTATACTCGCAACGTAATTTAAATTCGTCTTTTCGCCGCCCCTTGTTTAGCAGCATTAATCACTCCCACTATGCTTGCCAATTGATGCGGTTACGAAATGGGCGATGACACTGACGAATTTGCATTACCAGTCTATTTATTCTCGCTGCTTCGTGGTAAAATCAACCTGTTTCGTAACCGCACCCTGAAGGTAGTCTTGACCACCTCGTAAATTCGTCTTTTCGTCGCCTATTTTCTAGCCGCATTAATATATTGTTTAACAGCATTGATCACTCCCACTATGCCGGCCAATTGATGCAGTTATAAAATGGGCGATGACAAAGACGAATTTGCATTACGAGTCTATTTATTCTCGCTACCTCATGGTCGAATTAAACTGTTTACGTAAGCGTACCCTAAAGGTAGACTTGACCACCTCGACAAGAAATCGATGCAAAAGTTTCCTGAAACCTATAATTTAAAAGCCTTGATCTCTCTTAAGTTAACATAGTTTTGAAGATCGTTATGATGCGGGCCCAAACGACCGCTTAAACCTTGTTTAATAATTTAGTCATTTGGGCCCGCGGGCCCAAGTGACTAAGGAATAATTATTATTTTTTGCACATTAGTCAACTCGTCCCGCGGGTCCAAATTTTCCGGGCCCAAATGACCGACAACCCGTTTTGCCAATCATACGATTTAAATGGTATTCATACGACCTATTTGACCCTGATACGATGTACGATCATGTATTCGAAATCGTACGCAAAATATACGATCTTTTCTAATGTTATAAACTACCTAACATGAAAAAAAAACACATTTTGTCGATATAAAAAATCAATGACTACAATCAGTGACTGGAACCTCGCTGTCGCGGCAAGGCGTTTACCACGATTTTTTTCATTGCATTTTTATCTATAAAAAAAATATATTAAAAAAAAGTAAGATTAAAATTGTTTTATTGAAATTTCAAGTACTATTATCCGTACTATTTTTTTTGTAGATTTATACCCAAAATACGACTTTTTCTAGTATATGGTACGATCCCTTAAAAAATAATATTGTTGGCAACACTATAGATCGCGTGTTTGGTGTGAACGGCTGAGATCGCCACCGCGGCCGCCACCGCCACCGCCACCGCGGCCGCAGATTGATCGCGTTGGTCTGTGCGTACCTTAATAAGGGTATGATGACGAGTGTATTATATTTGGGATTCTATAATGTAGACCCCTTGCGAAGTGGCTAACATCACTGTCTGTCTACCCTCTAACTGCGTAATGGTCGTATGTATGTATAACAAGAGTGCGGTCATAAAACATAACGCTCGGTCGTAAAGCGATTTCGACATTTGTGAGCGACGCGGACGCGAATACCTAATGTTTGAATTAATCAAGCCGCGTCCAAAATGAATGAAAAGACTACAATTTTTAATGGCTTTTCCATTCGTCAGTCTGTCCAGTTTTAACAACTACCAATTAAAAGTTTGGGCATAATTTATATCTAAGTTTGACTGTATGTTTAATTAAAATTGACTTTAAGAATTTGTTTCTATATTTGCGAGCCTATAACGGACAAATTCTACATTAAATATTGAAATCAGAATTACAAATAAATTAATTTTCTTTCTTTCTTTTTAAAGTAAAAAAAATGTAATTTGAAGCTGTAGGTAGCTACAGTAACCTTTCCAGGTAGCATTTTGACGTCAATTACGTCGAGAGTGACACTAAGTTGACGTTTTAGTTTTAATTTATTATATGTAATTTGTTATATTTATATGTAATTTGTTATATGTATAATTATTTTTAATTTGTGTTTGTTTATTTTAATATATTATTAGGTATTTACAATTGTGAACTATGTATATTTTTTTGATCGAAAATAAAGAGATGTTAATAAGTCCTCACTTATTTTATATATCTGATTTGTTAATATTTCGATTATAAGCAAACCTATGAAGCAATCAAAACACTGATTATAAATGTGTTATTGAGTCTGGCCACTTGTACCGTGTACTTCGGTCACTCAGAATACCATCGACTACGACGGTGGTTACCGTCAGCTGGACTGTAAGGCACACGTTATGATGATGACATGTCAATACACTGCTGCTTAGCATTGGTCGCTCCCACTATGCGGGCTAAATAATTCGGTTAATAAATGGCCCTATCAGGTGAGATTGTGGTAATTTATATTATGTGCTAGGATCAGAAGCGGACCCAGGATTACCTTTTTAGGCTACACCGATTGCACAAACTTTTGTAACTATTTCTTCATTAATTATCATTATATATTTTTAATAATTCTAGCCAGTGGATCCGCCACTGGATAGAGTTGCTAAAAGTAAAGTTAAAAAATTATGAAAACGTTTTGTTGTGCATACGGGTTCCTAAACCAAACTAATTTTCAATGGAGTTTAGGTTGATTAAAACTCTAGTTGGCAGTTATAATAAATTTGCTTGGAAATAATCAACCATAGGATTTTTTATTGTCGGTTGTAGGTTGTATTTTTTTTATATTTCATAACTGCCGCCGATAAACTAACGTCTCGTACATATATAGGTAACTCTAGGCTCTATATAAATAAAACGTTTTATGAGAGTATAAAGTATCCTACACGTTTTATCCAAAATTAATTCATCCATACATTCCTAGTACTCACTGTCTATTCGTGGAAAATTCTTCGAAAGAAACTCGAAGTACTTCTAAACAATTAAACCGATTTAGAAGATATTTGCTTTTGAGGTATATTGATTTCCAGGGTTTGATATAGAATATATTATATCTTGATATAACGTCAGAGGGATGAACTATAAATATATTTTTAGTTTAATCATTACTACATATAGTGTTATACTCATTCCTGCGTGCGAAGAGGCGAGAAAAAATTAAAAAAACTTTTTCCAAACTTTAGTAAAAATAAATATGTTTTAAAATTTATGCTATAAGTAATTAACATAAATTAACATTAATCAGCCATAAAGTTGCACTGTGGTTAACAAACGTTGCGTATTTGTGCAACCCGTAGCCAATTACGTGCTACCAAAATCTGCAGTTATAGCGTATAATAATATGTTAGCCGAAAACTAATGCCTAATTATAAAATTATCGCCACAAAGGCTACAGTTTTGTGTTGTTCATATACGCATAATGGAATTAATCAAAGTAGTACGTAACTAGGCTAGCTATATACTATACAACTATATACTTACTTACTAGGTATATAGCTGAGACATACATATCCTCTTTTTTTAATTTACTTTTGTAAAGAAGTACTAAATAAAATATAACTTACTATACATATTACACGTTTCTTTATTCATTAAATGTTACAAAAATCAATTTGCGCAGTTACCACTATCTATATAGGTTGTATAATAAAATTTGTAAGGTGCGTTCCGATATGTATGTGTACCTACATGGTAACGAGACCAGTCGGCTGGCCCAACCAAGTTATAGAGTATACATATATCGCATAACGTTAGAAAATTAAAAAAAAGTATTAACATTATGATTTAATATAAGCTAAAGGTTTGAACTAACATAGTTCAATAAAAAAAAAGTAAGACCTATAATAATAAAAAATACAATAGGTACAAAGACACAATAATAAAAAAACCCAGTTTATGTGTCCATAATTCATTTCCAACCGAAAGAATTTGTGATCCAGGTCGTTGCACTTGTCAGGAGACAGAAATGGGCTGAATGCAGACAGGGCCAGGGCCGGGGCATCCTGTGATTGATGACACCCCTGGAGTCAGGGCCAACTCATATCCCGGCTCTGGAATGATCATAAATTAACTACACTGGACATTTTCCTAGTTAGTCAAAGGCTTTACAAAGTAAATTTGAAGACTAACTCTTTAGAATGTATCATTTAGAAGTTTAATTCATTATTAATAGTGTTAATTCAAACTCTATAGCGCACATAAATACTCACATTACACTTAATGTTTGTTCCCACCTTCTAGTTCCTAGCCAGATCGTTTGGCGATCTAGTGGTCTAGTAAATAGTTCTAATAATACAAATCTTTTATCACAAATGTTTAATGAGATTTCTTTCAGTTATATTTTTCTTACTACACGAGAGATATTATTCTCAAGTTCGGGCTTCGCTAAGACTCTAACATGGATTTTTTAAATTTTTACCGGTTTTCGAGACTGTAAAGACATCCTGGGCCGAAGACGTCAAACTGAGATCTCCGTTTTTCCGTCCGAACCCAAAAATCACATGACAATTCAATATTCGTTTAATCAAAATAATCATTAGGTTAACAAGAAAATCATGCTATCATGATGATAAAGATTTATTATTATTTTTTATAATCATCTTACCTAATTTATTTATTTGGCATAGCTTGTCTGAAAATTACAGCGCGAATGTTCATAGGATTTCTTTGTTGTCATTAGCTGAGTGCAGCAACATTTATGCCTCAGAATATTTTGGAAAGGTATTTCAAATATTCCAAATTAAAATTGCACGAGAACCGTTGGTCGTATTCAATCACTGACTGTTCCTGAAAGAGGGACTGCTTTGCCCGCTGAAACTGCATTTTCAGTCAGCGTCATGACTGCATTTTCAGTCGATGTAATGCTAAATGGATGACCTATGGATGCTGGATTCCAAGTGATTATTATATTTAAAATACCTACACCTAGCAAAAGCTTCCAACATTTTCTAGTTTATTCTAGGTCCATTTCGGAAAAAAAAAATTTACTCCTAACATTAAATTAAATTTTAAAAATAACTTCAAAATAATATAGTTTTCAAGAAATCAATGCATTCTCCTCAATACCACATACCAAAACCGGTAACTAAACGGTTTTTGCATCTTCATGGGAATCTGACGATCGGTTAGTGAAGTTATAAAGACCCAGTAAGTTGTCCGCGTTCCTCATATTAGACATTTTATATTTAAAATAATAAATACATGTCAAAACACCTGCAGCTTGATCTATAATCTGTACTTACCCCTACATACTGTATAAATATTAAAAGCATTTATTGGCACATATCATAATCTTTCCATTTATTTTTGTGTTTGTCACCATCCTCTCAGACTGCTGCTCTCCTGATGCATTTATGTAAAGAACCGTCCACGGCTGCTTTGATATGGTCAGCCCATCTCATAGGTCTACACCGACGTTCTCGTGCCCTCAATTTTAACCAGACGTTCGATAGATACAAACTTATACCCAAGCCCTTATAAATTATTTTTTAAAAATTAAGAGAGATAATAAATAATTTATAATGAAAAATAACGTAAAAGCATGTAAAAGGTCATCAACTTTCAATTCCAACCGTGAAACAATCTAAACAATACATTATCCGAAACAAAAAGCCACAAAAGTCCCTTAAATTTTATGTATATGAAAAAAAACTTTATAAAATAAGAAAGCCGACTGTTCCCGGACCATTCTGCGGCATACCTCGCCTCGTAGAAATATGGCACAATAAAGATGAGTATAATTTTGTTGGTGGGAAGAGTTCCCGGAATAGGTAATTTGGAACTTCCCGGAGTTGGAGGCGCATTAAAACTTTTTCCCAGTGAAAATATCGGCGAAATTTTTGCAAAGTCATCTTCGTCGGCCCATCGCGATCTGTTTAAAGATACGGCTCCCGGGGAAATTGGCCGATAACTTGAAAAAATTTAACCATTCTGATACCTTATCGCCGCTAAAAGCTGAGTTAGCGCCGATGGAGGTACATGATAGAAGGATACCGCTGGAAAGTTTTAAGAAGGTACCTAATCCTTTTTTTGGGGTTTCAACACTTAATTAATCTTTTATTATTCTAAGTGATTATATAATTATATATACTTTGCAATATATTCCGCTTATAATGTTGGTGTACTAATGATATGTCATTCAGGCTGGCTGGACAACCTAACTAAGAGAGCTCTCACATATCTAGGTAGATAACAAATCGTGTGGCGGTCCATTCAATCCAGGTTTCATTGTTTGTGACGCAATACTTTTATCAAAAAACGTAAAAAAATGTGGTCATAATTTCAGTCTTTCGAGCACATAACAGCCCCAAAAGTGTCCATTTCCTAACAAAAAATCAGTAACGCGATATGTGACGGCATCCAAAGTAGTTCTTGATGATTCAGCTAGAAAAATTATGTCTAACTGGACCATCATTTCTAACAATTCCAGGTGAATATTATTGGAAATTTCTAACGGCCGCATATCTGGCTAGCCGGACACGCCTTTTTTTAAGATTTCTTTTAAAACAATGCATTTAAATGGATAAAACTAAATGCCGTCACATATCGCGTCGCTAAACATATGTTAAGAAATAGGCCTCTAAAATACTTTGGGGGCTAAGATCTGATTGATTATTACCATACCTATAATTGAGACGTAGACATACGCTTAGCTCCACTCTTGTATCTTCACAAGCGCTGACTCGCCGTTAAATCCTGTCTTGATGGAACCACTCTCGTAGTTTAATTGGCGCCAAGGATACATAACTTGATAAAATAGTAGTAGACAATTATTAGGCAAAATGATATTATCTTGGTGCCGTGCTACGAGGACAACCAACCAAGAGCACACCTAACTAAAGTGGGTATACATGGCCAACAGTATACACGTTCCATCCCTAACAATGTGTTCGGAAATAAATAACTCAGATGTATCTAGCTATGAAGGTAGATATTTGTGCAATACATGGTCACGTCAGGTCGCGCGGATTATATTTAAATTATGTGAAAAGGGTCTGGGTTTATTGCCTATATTTTGCTTGAATAGTATAATCTTCATATAAGCCTTCATCGTTGGAATCCTAGGTCAGAAATGAATCAAAACAATGGGGAATATTTTTGAGAAAATTTGGCTTATTCGACCTATGCTATAGGCAACTTTTCACTAATAGGCTGTAATTCGAAGATACACATAAAGAGGGCGTGTGTCACACAACTAATAAAAAAAGTTAAATGCAATGACAAATTTCATAAGGAGAACTTGGAATAAAAGCCTCAGCGGTTGAGTACCTTGCTGTGAAAGCGAGGGTTGTGGGTTCTATAGTCCCACCCATCTAGGATTTTTTTCATGCAATTTTATCTTTATATAATATACGTGGTGGCCGAGTTTGTTAGACCTTGGAAAACACTTAGGTCCCTGGTACGAATCCCGGTGTGTACCAATGAGTTTTTAATTTATAAATTTATGTACATTTGTTTGACAACACCACTATTGTACCTACACCAATTTGTGAAACTGTTTTAGGTGGGTTATTGAGTTTATTCAAAACATTGCGACGAGCTAGCCACTTGTTTGGTGTAGACTCATACCGCTGGGTACCCTGGGACCGTCTAGGCGGTCTCGGGTGCCAAATAGGCACCCGTGATGGTATTTATCATTATAATAAATAAAGTAGGATCTATTACTTTTGCACGTTTATGAAAGGGATTGAGAAATCGAGTCCGCCTCTAATTGTCTCGAAACAGAAATGTAGTAAGCGCCAAATCGAGAAATTAATGAAAAGATACGGACATATTTAAAATAAATTATTTTCCTATTTAAATGCCATGTAGGTAACTAAAATCCTATTTTGTATAATTCAAAAAATATATATTAAGAAACTAATATAGATTAGAATTGAGATGGATCTTAGACTAAAAAATATAGTGTTTCCAACATTATTTTTGTCGGGAGAACATGCTCTAATTACGTTTTCCTATTATATCTATACGTGGTATCTTCAAGAATCTTATATCTAAATATCAAACTGGTAGGAGTTATAGATATCGAGATATTCACATCTTTCTAACGCCATTTTCATTCAGCCGCGCTTTAATATTGTATACTATTAATTATGAGTCTAGTAAGCGAAGCGTTCTCTAGGGCGGAGGCCCCGCTATCTACGGGATCTAAGGAAGAGTTGATTAAAACACGGACTCAAGAAAAGTGGTCTTTATTAACCTTGTTACTGGAGTAGTCTTAGACTGAGTTACAGATAGATCCTAATATTTACAACACTAACTTATATATACAGAATTGCATTATGAGGTCACAAGAAACAATGTGTTAAATATTTTTCTATAATTTTAACAAAATTTTAAACGAATCTCTATAATATTTATAACAAGGAATAATAACAACTAGACTAAGCCGTCAGTGTAGTATTTTTATAGGGAAGAAAAAGCGGCCCCAGCCTTGTGGTTAAGTCACTGCGCAACTGATAACAAGGTTAAGCAAATGGCAACAAGGCCGGACCTGGGATGGGTGACCGCTTTATACAACGAGGTTATACTATCTTAAACACAGCAACAAACTCGCCACTTGTTAGGTGTTGCCTTCGAATACCATCGGCGTAATAAGGACGGGTTAATCCCTCCGCTGGGTACCCTGAGGCCGTTTAAGCGGTTCTCGGGAGCTAAAAAAAAAGGCACCCGTGATGGTATTTATTATTATAAGGGAACATAAAACACTGTAGGGTTTAAAAACCTTAGGTCTAGCCAACCCGGTTAATGCAACAAACTTGGTTATTTGTTATAAATACCAGTATTGTTTATGTTGATCAAAAATTATTAAATATTGATCATAATTATTAAATAATAATATTTAACTGTCATAATTGAATAATAGAAGTGATAACGCCGTGGATATATTAAAGGAGGTAAAAGTTTTTATTACGTTCACGTACCTTTGAGATAAAAATAACTACACTGAAAACAAAGTTTTTAAATCTACTTCATATTTTTTTATAATATATATAAAATCAACACATTCCAAAATGCTATACTAACTTACAGTTTTTTTCAGTAAACACCTACATTATTAAATTCGAAATAATAAATTGATTAGATTTTTTGGGTATATTACAATGATATAGCCCTTACCCTTATTTTAATTTTAAATAAGGTTAAATACAAATTTATATTTTACACTAAAATTAAATAAATGTCTATATTTGTTTTGGATTCTATTTGTATAAGTAATATTGAATAAAATTTACTTTGAATTTGTTAACAAGTTTGTAATAATTTATTCGAAAAACATTTACCTACCGTAATTTACATTTTAGTGAACCGTTTGGTCATTATATAAATATTTAAAGTACAATTATTTTATCCCACCTAAATATTATGTCAATAATACACGAGTCACTGTACGATTTAATGTCTTTATATATAATGTTACCAAATAGCTTACTAGATACTATATACATCACTACCAAATATTCAATGGTTTATAAAAAGATCGTTTTATTCACAAAATGTTATTAAGACGCGGTGGTTGTTTAAAAAAAAACAGATCTTTAACTCGAGTACTCGATCTTTATTTCATTATTCCTTAAAAACTGGCAACATATGGTTGGTATAATTTAAGATCTACAAAAACATGTAGGTATTTACATTTCCGTTTGCACAAAGTCGTAAACATACTTAATTCCCTTAAACCGTTACCCTAAATTCGTTTACCATCTGTCAAAGACATGCGAAATACGTTACTTAACAAAAATAAAAAGCAATTAATTATCTGAATTGTTAAACTTTTGTTTTAACAATTCAGCAACTTATACCTATTTACTTTAAATCAGCACGCGACAAAATATTTATTGTTACACTGTTATTCTTAAACTCCACCGCGCCTTAATGTATGATAAAACTCAAGAAGTCATTAGTAAAGTTGAAAAATATTAATGTTTACTTCAAAAGCTATCTACACTGAAATCTCCTGAATTTGTACGCGTTTTTTTGGAGGCGCCGCCGTACTCGGTCTCTCTCTTAACTCCAACTCGCTGCTGCGCTGTGAAAATCCAATGACATCTTAATTATTGTTAATTAAATAGAGTAGCAAATACATTGCGAAGTTAACGTGTCAACGTACGAAATTATTTCAGCATTGGAGCTTGCTGACATACTCTGAGATCAAATTTAAAATCAAAAATATAAACAAAGAAGTTGTCACTTAAAAATGTGGGTTTCTCGAAATGTACGAATATTATTTGACGCACGTTTAAATACATTTTTATGCTTCTAATAAAATTACTATGTTTTTTATTATTATTATAATAAACTAGCCGAGCATACGAAGTTGCGCGAACTTCGTCTGCGTAACTTTGACCGTTTACGCAGCGCACGCAACGGAAGCTCTGATAAGGAATAATTTTCTCCCGTTTTTGCAACATTTTTCATTGATGCTCTGCTCCTATTGGTCGTAGCGTGATGTTATATAGCTTTTGCATATAAACGGGCTAAAAAAAAAAAAAAAAAAAAAATGGGCTATTCAACATTTAAATAATTTTTCAATCAAACCGTAGTTCTTAAGACTAGCACTTTCAACCAAAATAAACAAAATCTTCATACGAAAAATATAATGATTATGGAGGTTTTTCGTCAACGCTTGACTACTCATTTATAATATAAGTTCTAGAAACATAAATAATATATTATGTTTCAGAGTTGAAGGTGGATTTTACCTTGAGTGTGCTCTTCCGCGGTGATATGGCTGCTAACCCAGGGTCGCTGTTGAGGGATCCGGTGGCGGTGCGGCTACTCGTGCTACCTGTTAACAAGTGGGTTCTTTTCTGTATCATGAGGATGCAGAGGCTTTTTTTTTAATGGAGCACGACATGTGACTTTGTATCTTCCTCATGTTAAGCCAGTTAAGCAGACCTACAAAGTCCATGGATAGGTTAATCAATACATTGTTGTTTAACAATATTGATCGCTCCCACTATGCCGATTAAGTGATGCGATCGAAATGGGCGGCGACATGGATGTATTTGCATTACGAATCTATTTTAATATCCTCGCTGCTTCATCGCCAAATCAATCGCCCGTTTCGTAACCGTACCATTAAAGGAGACCACCTGGGAGGAGTTAATACCTATTATTATATGAAAAAAAAAATGTTGGCAATAAGTTAGGTCCCTATAAAATAAAACTAAAAATGTGTGTGAGGCTTTATTTTACGTCATTATGTGAAAAATTCTAACATTTCAGTAAATAGGCAAGTTAGTATTTTTTTGATAACTGATAACACTTTTATTTACATTTTTGATTTTGAATTCTATTTCCAAGTAGATATAGATAGATACAATTTTTATAATTCGAAAAATGCAAGTAAGTAAATACATTTAACAAATTGAAAAAGGTAACAAAAAAGCCTACTACAGAACAATAAAGCATCGTTTTAATTTTGACGTATTCCTGTCCCTTTGTTGGCACACGAAACCTTTAAAAGCCGCGGAGATTTTGATGAATGGCCTTACACGCGATTTGTCATAATTCCTGGGAGCTTTTTACCGAAATCCGATACGAGCGGGACGGGATGCATCGCTAGTTCAACACACAAACTGTAGGGGGATGTTTTTTGGGCGGTTTTCACCAATTTTCAGAAAGGATTAATGATATTATTATAGCAATCTGTACATTTACCCTCATACATTAGTCATTTTAATCTATCATAGATAATGATGAAATGCAAATAATATTACCAAACTATTTTACTAATACGTATTATATTTTATAAACACCCAGACCATGGTCATTCGAATTAATTCAGAAATATAGAAGAAGTATTTTTGGATCTAGAAGTTGTTGACTCGCATGTCTATCTAGGACAAACAGTCACATTAGGTACTCGAAGAAACAACAACGTGCTATGGAGAGGGCTATGCTCGGAGTCTCTCTGCGAGATCGAATCAGAAATGAGGAGATCCGTAGACGAACCAAAGTTTCCGATATAGCCCAATTTTTTTTGTTTCGAATCAGCAAGTTGAAATGGCGGTGGGCCACATAGCACGCAGAAATGTTGGCCGATGCAGCAAGCGCAGCGTAGGACGTTCACCCAGGTGGGCCGACGACCTTATTAAGACCGCAGGATCTCGATGAATGCAAGCCGCTTCCATCCGGTCCTTTTGGAAATCTATAGAAGAGGCTTATGTCCAGCAGTGGACGACCTACGGCTGATTATGATGATTATGATTTTTGGAGTTTTCAAGTTTTTTTATTATATATAATCATCACGCCGCTTTAGAGAGCCCGAGACCGCATGCATGACACCAGGGTGTGAAGCGGTTTTACTCCCAAATCGTCGTTTCCGGTAGTACTCTGAGTCTACACGTATAAGTGCAGAGCCCGTCACGGTGTTTGGAAGTAGATATAAATGACAAACCTTCTCTCCTAGGTCTCCTGGGCGCGGCTCTCCGTCTGCCGCGCTGGAGGTATATGCCAGCAAACACCAGGATATTCAGCGCCAGGAGAAAGCATCCTGCTCCCACAGTCACCCCCAGGGCCACTGTATAACTGTGAACAAATTTATTATTGGGTAAGACGGATAGTTTACTATGAAGATCTTATTTCGCCTTCCCCTATCTATGTGAAATGTTCTACATTATTATCTGATTGGCTGTGAATAAATTATACAGGTAAAATATTTTAGCATATCTAATAAACAAATGTACGAGTCACATGTCAAGATATAAACTATTATAGTCCAAGAATGGGAACGACTAACATTTAGTACATTCCACTATGTCATGCCAGCTTTAGATGCAGATTCATGTTACTCTTGAAACACTTACCCGGTGTAAGTTTAGTTTTAGTTTAGTACTTATATTAAAAAATATATTGATACCTTGAAGAACACTTTAGTTATAATAGCTTCTGTCTCTTTTTTTATCAACAAAAATGAATAATGCGTAAAAAAGACAAAAACTATTGTAACTAAAGTGTTCTTGAACACTCAATAAGTTTTTATGATTAAGGCCATTCATATTTTAATACGTAACAAATACTTTAAATTAAATAGTAGATACATAGGTAAGTTATAATAAAATTATTCAACAAAATTTAACTGAATAGCTGCCAGTGAGAAAACATCTCTGGAAGGACGGAAGCATTTCTCTCCGAGGTAGAATAACAATAATTCTTTGTTGAGAATGCACCAGCTCTCGGGTCGGCACTTCTGATATCAAAGAAGAATCCGTGAGCGATTCCCCCAGGCCCGAGTCTCAACCCCAAACACCTCAAACAAACAATTACAGCTGCAATTCAATATTTGCGTTGAGGTTGTCAGCAAACGCCGGCTTACCTCCCAGAAGATGAGAAAAAAGATGTAAAATCTTTTATATAAAAAGAAATATTTATTTTAATTTAAAATACGCTTTTCATGAAATCATTATATGCTCACTTCACTACAGAAATACTTAGAGAACAGTTAACGATCCATATTTTATAAACGCTACTCCAGGTATTTATATTCACTCAAGTTGGTACGAAAATATTTATTTTGAAAATATTACCTTTCTTGATTGTAAATTTATTTGGTGCATAGAGTAGACGTCAATTGAGTAGAAAATGTATATGTGAGACCGCTAAATGCGAACCTAACACATAAATTTGATTGACTTTAATTTTAAATAATTATGAAATTTCATTTTTTTTAAACTATATCGTTTATTTTATTAAGCGTACCGGGAGACTTTGGTACATACAACAAAAAAAGAGTAGTATGAAAATAATTAAATACTAGGGGGCTTAGAATATCCACATCGATATAGTTTGACAGTCGATAAAATGAAGTTTATGAATGAACGATATATATCGATATATATATATCGATTTATCGAGCTTATAAATGCTGATTGCCCATATTGTTACTTTAAGTGTCACCCATAATGATAGTTTAAGATATTTTATAATGATTCAAATCACAAAACGTGACTACAAATCACTTTCACTTGTCCGAAGTATTTTTAAAACATCGCACGATATTTTATAGAAATTTTTTAATGATTGTTAAACTTAAGTTAATTTGTTATTTTTTACGTAAATTTTGTTAGTGAAACTAAATAAAAAATCGACACGGGTGGAAGAAATGTATATAATAATTAATCTTTATTTGTAGGTATACCTATATAGTTGTTACTTAAGACTATCCCTTGGCAAATGAAAGGTATATTTTATTGCGTGCATTTATCTGGCAGTCTCGAGGGCCCTGAATCCAGTTAGATTCCTTCTTCAGGTAAAAAGATTTATTGTTCTGTTTGTGTTCGCGTAATATCGTTAATGTCTTCAGTTGTTTACCTGCTAGTTTTTTGTGTCGGTATTATATCTTAATGCGCGATCATTTTTCTTAGCAAAAGAGAATGTTCTCTTTTTCCGTTCTGATAAATTACGTTAGCACTTAGCAGATTTACTCCGTTCGCGAGTCATGTAGGTGGGGATTGAAGGCTACGGATTTGTTGTTGTTTTGCTTCTGCTTGTGTATGTTAGTTGTCTATCTAAACTTTATAACAATAATACCTTAAAATAGTCCGTTATTTCGTATGTTTTGTAACTCAACCATTTGAACAACATTAACATTTGTATTGGTCGTCGCCATTTATGGATTTTGCTTATCATGAGATTATATCATTATCATTAGATATAGAGTCGCTTCAAAAAAAATAAAGTGATTTAAATATATTATTATCTAATTTTAGTCAATTCGTAAAGTTTGATATCATAAATTTAGCTAGCTTAATGGCTTTTAAATTTAGACTTTAAGCTTTATTTAAATTTAATATCTCTAAGTAGTTCGTAATTGTATAATGATTTTATTAGAAGCTAAGTTTAAACAATTAATATTAATAAAACATTCTCAATTTCCAAGTAATTTGCACCAAAGCCAAGTTTCTTGTTACTCTATCAATTCTACGAAAAGGTTCAAAAATCCTCGGATTTAGAACAGTATCTGTTAATTAAGTATCCAATGGCAGATAAACAAATCCGCCTCTCAATTAGAATATTTAGCGCGACTAACATTGCCAGTATCAACTGAGCCGCGATCCTCTCGACCCTCGCAGAAACAATTATCCCTATTCTAATAACAATTTAGGGTGGAATCAATAACCCTTTATTAGAGATTCATGTCTTGACATTGTTTAACATTTGTCTGGGGCACTGCCCCAGTTTCCTGTTTGTTTCCCCCTAATGGGGTTGTCAATACTGGGACTAGTGTTTGTATATAATTACCAACTTAAGCTTATTTCGTATCGTTTGTTATTAAATAATTAGGTCAGGCATTTGCGTTATGATTATTTATTTGTTGTTTCTTTTATAAAAGTGTTGTAGTTAATATTTTTTAACTATGTAATAATTAATATGATACCAATAATAAATAAAACAAGAATACCAATAACCTCGTATGTAAGGAATTTTACATATGAAAGAAATGTCAGAAATTACTATTTATTTTATTTTATTTAGGAAAACAAACAATTGCACATAGAAACTTAAATATAAAACGTATTACAATAACATTATGTAGATATGTGTGCAACCCGTTTCGTAATCCACAGATAAGGTATATATAGCAAAATAAGTAAGTCGATCAATTATATCATTTAAAAGCACGTAATAATGAATAGAAAAAAAAAAAAAAAAAAACAGGTAAATATGAACTAATAAGGACAGTTATATAAAAAAAAAAGTCAATGTTGAGTTTAAGTAGACAACAGTAATCAATAATCATTTATTTTACCTATAACTTGACTCTTATATCTGTGTCTGGGGCACGAGAAAATGTCTATATCCACCAGCTTTTTGTGTGACCTTACATAATTTAACACATACCTGTTAGTAATTAACAACAACAAATACGGAAATAAAATACATTGAATTTATTTTATTTTTCTCTGGTCATAAACTTACCTCTAAGCTTATATACTATATACAGGTGAATTTGAAAGGTTGTGCTTTGACTTAATACTAGTTTGTATGGAGAAAGTTTTTTTTTTCAATTGCGACACATGGTTCCATGGGAAAAGTTGTTCAATTTGATACGTAGAGCCACTTATTACGCCAAAGTACAACCTTTCAAATTTACCTGTATATATATAGTATTTGTACACTTAGTTTGTGACCAGAGAAATAAAAAGTCACCAAATGTATACAAGAAACAACTATACTAATACATATCATGGACCATACCATTAAATACCATCACGGTTGCCATTTTTGGCTCCCGAGAACCGGCCTTAGGGTACCCAGTGGAGGAGTTAACTCGTCCACATTTCGCCGATGGTGTTCGGAGGCACCACCTAATAAGTGACGACTGATGGTATAACTTCGTTGTATAAAGCGGTCACGCATCCCAAGTCCGGCCTTGTTGTCATCTGCTTAACCTTGTTATCAGTTGTGACTTTAACCACTATGCTGGGGTCGATTTTTTAACGGCGCAACTACTAGACACGGAGGCGATCATAAAGAAATTATGTATATAGCGAACTTAAACTTGAACATTGGCAGAGCTGCATTTGTACACGTACATAATATACAAGCGTAAAGAGTATAGCGGCTAACATAGACACGTGAGATTTCAAGTGCTAAATTTTACTCCCAATAAAGCTTCTTATCTTTCAGTAATTCTATTTTGAATAATAATAATAATAATAATAATAATAATAATAATAATAATAATAATAATATGGACAAATTTCACATATTGCTCTGGTCACAAACTAAGCTTTAGGCTTGTACTATGTATACCAGAAGCAACGATATAATACATATTATATTTTTATAAACACCCAGACCAAGACAAACTGTACAGAAAAACGTTCTAATATTTTTTTGCCACGGGTGGGAATGGAACCCAAGACCCCCGGATACAACGCTAAATCCAATGTGTGTAGCCCAAGTGGCTTTGGCGTGCCCGTGCTTTCAGTATTTCCCACCACCCTCCTCAACTGAATAATTTTCATCCTATACCCCTGTCTAAAATTCATTATATATATAAATAACTCACCTATAATAATGTGAGTCGAGATTAGCAAGTGAGTCTTCTTCAGGGGTCCTAGAAGATCCCGGAGCAGGTAACGCGGGCAGTGCTGGGCGGGGCGACGGCGAAGGCTCACATTCTTCTATCTCATTCTCATTATCTTCTTCATCAGAATCGTCGTCGTCGTCTACCGCTGCCGTTGTATACAGTTCCGGGAATATATCACCTGTAGACATTATACATTTTAACTAAAGGATCCAGTGACTCAATAATTTTTAAGAGTAACGCCAGAAGGTAAGAATGAACATAGATTATTTATGTATTCATATAAAATATGTTTTGGATGTGATGGATAATAGATGTACCTCATTTTCAGTAAAAAAATAAACTACTAATATTATGTTTATCAATGCCAGTTGTAGATATTATATATATAAAAACTATTTTTTTTTTATAAATGCGAAATATTTTATCTGTTAGCATACTGTGAATATTTTGGGGTAATAGGCCGAATAATCTCATACTATATCACACAATCACAGCATTTGTTAGATCCCAGACCATTAGAGTTCGCAGACACGAATCATCCACATCAAATGCAGGTTTATAAAGCTCAAACGGTGTATAGGCAGTTCACCATTTCATAGCTTCCTCGATTCACAATAGGCTCTCTCGTACAATAGCGGGAGCGCCAAAGATTCCCGCTCCGACTGCCTCCAAACGGTCATTACCGCCTCGACTCCACGCAATTCCCTTCCAACTATTGTTTACCACCGATTCAGCCTTTTCACGCCTTATTGAGGAAACTCACCAACTTTCAAAAACACAATGAGGCCAGATTTTTGTTTTGCCAACTTTTCTCGTTGACGTCTAAAGTGGTCTCTAATTGGAAAAGTGTTTAGCCAGTTTTGTTTTCTATATATTAGCACAGTACTGTAAATACTTTCTATTATTTTTAATTAAAGGCACACTTTAGTATTTTATTTATATTACTTTAATTTGTTAAATTTTTAATCTATATATATTCACACCACTAAAGTGCCTCACTGCAATTTCACTATAACAACTTGTGATACTGTTTATGAATGGGTTATTGACTCTTGTTCGGTGTGTAAAACCCTTCCGCTTAAAGAAGTCTAGGAGGCCTACGGTTGCTGCAATACTACATACATATATATAATGATACATATATATTTTTCCTGTATAAACATATAACATAAAATAATATAACTTATTTAAACTATATATATATATATATATATATATTAAATGTTTGTATCTGATAAAAAGCAGCAAGAATTAAACATGAAAGAATAAATAAAATCAGTAAAATAAAGACAAGTGGCAATCGAGCCTTTCTTAATACGGACCCAACAATAACGAATTTAATCTAAAATCGATGACAAAGGGGACACTCAGAATACTGTTCTCTGGAGGAGTTTCATCAAATTGATAAAATTCTCAAAGGTTATTTTTGAGTGTTGGAGGCTGGCCGTTTTGAGCGCGGAGTCATTACGGGTTCCCGTACAATAGCGCCGTGTCTTTGTTTGCGCAATCGCTGGATCCAGCGCTGGGTTTCCATCGCTCATTACTGGACAGCTCCGGAAAATAATTAATGACGCATTTCCTTTCATAAACTTTGCTCTTCCCGAAGCTTGCGCTGCACAAACAATAGATCTGTTTGCTATTTCTGAAGTCACTTGCGCTTTTTTTGTCAGATATTAATTTTAAGTCGGGAGAAGAATTGTTGCAGCGATTTACTGAAACTGTTTTAATGTTTCGCTATTCATTTGTACTTTACTGTAATAATGTGACTCTAATATCCTTATAGATACAGATGGGTTATTTGTTATAATAAATAATCTATTCCCGGAGATGGTTGGTAATTTTATTACTGTTACTAATATTTAAATGGTAATGATAATAATTATTATATTCCTTTCTTTCAGAACACCAAAACTTTCAGGTGCTAATTATATTAGTTAAATATTAATTTTAATCGCCAAGCGATTACAGCTTATTTCAAACTAATAGCTTAAATACTGCCATTATAACATCAAAGGAGACCTCTATCGCAGCTTATCAATTCATAAGCGATGTAAATTTTGTTTGAGCACAAAAGCATTTAATAGTCCGGGAGCCAAGCGGCGCGGCGGCGGTTAGTATTACCACATTGCTTCGGCTAGTGTACCCCATTCATTAGACGTAACACGACACTGCCGGAAGTCAATTAATGAGGGTGTTTCGTAAGCAAAGCATTAAGGAACTGATGCTAATAGAAATGGATACTGCGTTGCCGTCAAATTCTTGTTTATCTACCTTTCTATATAATTTGGGAGCGTAACACATATTTTTTGGATGCTAATTAGAGATTTTAATTGGATTATATTTAGCTAGGGGTTTATATTGTTTTAAATATCCGCTCTAATTAACTAATAACCTTAAACAATTTCAGATTTATTCATTAAATTATATGTACTCGTTGATTAACTTCGATAATATTTTTTATAAATAAAATATAGCACTTTAGCTGAATCGTGGGCGAACGGAGTGAAATAAATTGTGATGGAGGGTTTTAAGATTTTTAGACTATTCTTTGTCAGAACTATTAATGTATTTAATTGTACCTAACATTTAGACAAATATGCAGCAGGTGGAATACTTATCTTTAGAGTTATAAAAACTTAGATATAGATTTAAGTAAAGTTCGATGACTTTAGAAGTTTAGAGGCGTATCTGCTCCCCTGCCCCATACCTTTACCCGCCATTAAGCTTTAAGCATTAAGTTTATAATAATTTAACTCCAAGGTCTTAAAAGAATATGTAAGCCTAAAACTACTCACCAGCAAACATATCTGGATGTGGAGATCTAAATTGATGGTGTCGGGGGGCAGCTCCCGGTCTATGTAGTTGGGGAACCAGATGAAGCCAAAGGGCCAGCTTGTGTCCTCTATAGTGACTCTTTACACGCAGCTTTGTACCTGTAGAATTTGGAAATATTAAGATATAACATAGTGTAGCATAAACTTTCACTGATCCAAAGACCTTCACATAAAGGGTAATGCCAGAATATGTATAAACTCTGATACTCACTCCAATAAGAATAAATAATATACCATCAGAACGGTATTTAGAACAGGATTTTTGTTGGCATTAGTTTTAAATTCTTGTCCAACTAGAGTCCTCTGAAAGGGTAGTAAAGGCGTTTCTGATAGACATAGCATAATCCTAGAGCTTGGATTATGACCAAGGCAGTGTGTGCGGAATGTCTCGTAGTAATATCCTACTTATTATGTATTATTATTAATATGTAGTAATACCAACTAAATAACCCGCTACTTAGGCTATAGATATTTACGTGGATAGACACTGAAACTCTCAACGGAATGAAGGATGAATATAGAGCTGAGCGCCATAGTAGATTCTATTCAGCCCAACAAGAGTTATACAACGACCGTGGAGGTGGGTTCCAATATATATATATATATATATATATATATTCCTTTGAAGCGGAATTTATTTAACAGAAAACATGTTAAAATAATTCCGTACGTTATCATATGTGATTTGCTGTTTGAAATAAAGATGAACTTTTACTATAAATCTTTCTTTCTTTATCTTTACCTATACTCAAATACTGTTGAGTATTAAGTTCATAGCGCGGCCAATTCAAAGAATTTTCATGATGATCTTCAGACTTAGGGCTTGGGTCACCAGTCTTAGCGAAGGCAGCTAGCAAAGTGACAGCAGACTCCGCTACTGCTACGTCTCCTCTGGAGTAGTTATGTGGGGAGAACGGCTGACCTCCGACCAGAGGAAGACCAAGGAAGTAGGTGAGGGCTTCTCCTGTCACGCTTCCTAAACGCTGTGAATTATGAATTGTTAAGGGTAAATATGTAAAAAATCTATGCCATGATGAAACAAACTGCTGGTGGCAACACAGTTTTAGTCGATTTTTTTTTTTTGGAGCACGGCATGTGACTTTGTTTCTACCGGTCAGCAGACCTACATAGTCCATGAATCAGATCAATCAATAATTGTTCTTGAACAACATTGATCGCTCCCACTATGCCGGCTAAAGATACGATTACGAATTGGGCGGCAACAATGACTAATTGCATTACAAGTATAGTTTAATATACTCGCTGCCTTATCATCAATTCAACCACCCATTTCGTAACCGCACCTTGAAAGGAGACTACCACCTCGACAATAAATCGATGAAGTAATCTCTGGAAAACCGGTTAAACCCACAGACTAAAACCAAAAACATGACTAGGTCACTTATTTAACTGTTCGTGTGTGATCAAATGTATTTCTAAATAAAACCCTTAAATATGTTGTTTGTTGTAATATTATTATATAATTAATTCCAGTTATAATATAAATTAAATTTGAAGCCAAAATGTGAACATTAATGATATTGACCTTGTTATTGATTTAAAAAAAAAAATCTTGACTCCCGTATCACTTTTTAAAATAGCACAACAAAACGATATTGAATATTCATAGGAAATTTACATGATAAATGAAGCGGTTCCAATATCCCAACGAGCGTGCTTTATTTGACGGGCTGATGAGAAAATATGATGCAGCTCGAGTATGGTTTTATTTTATAATATACATTACCATTAAACCAAACTATTATATGACGATTTCTACATATAATTTAGGAATAATTGAAATCGATAATACATTTTAATTCCTAGTTTTTGTAAATTCTGCCACTATAGGTTTTTAAACCCTCTAAAACAAAATCCTGAGCTAATATAGAGTTTTAAAACATTTTAACCAACAGGTTGGTTAAATGAGTAACGACAGATACCGATAGGGCTATAGTGGAGGCATCACTTAGCGACTCGAGGGTATCATCTCTGAATAAAACGTCATACCTGAGGATAATCAGCCTCCTTGCTCTGATGAGAGAAATGAGCAAAGTAAGTTCTGGCTCCTCTTTTCGCATGCAGTTGACCGACTCTGACCGCTGGGGCCACAGTGGAGGCGTCACTTAGCGACTCGAGAGTGGCATCCCTGATGTTGATGGGATGCTGTATGGGCTTTTCCCAGTCTGTGTACTCGTTGCGGATGGCTGCGAAGATTTCGTTGCGGTGGTATCGGTAGACGTTACGGACGTAAGTGCGGAGAATGCGGTTCCTTTGGGAAGTAATGTTTGGTCAAGATATATTTTTGTGTTTATATCCTATAATGTATTGTACTTGGAAATTATAATTGAAACAAATTTGTATAAGCTTTTAGGGGTTTAGCTTTTAGGTAAAGGTTTGTATGTAAGGTATTCAATTCTTACCTATGTTCCTCTTCAAAACCATGCCTAACATCATTTTCACTAAAATACTGATAGCTTTCAGTAGTCGTGATGACTATTGCAAGAGCACACTCCAAAAAAGCTTCACTAGCATGCAAGGCCCTGGTGGGAGTCTGCATGGTTCGCGGAATATCCTTGGAAATGGGGATGGTAGGAGCCCAGCCTGCAAGGAAACGGGCTTTCGGGGCTTCCACCGCTAGGAGCACCGCTAGTGGGCGCTCTTGGATACATTGAATTAACCTGTTAGAAAAAATAATACTGGATTATAATCTGTTAATAAAATATTTACTGAAATAATAAAACTTGTTAAATGAAGATAATAATGTGTTACATAATAATAATATAGAGTATTTTAAGATTGCATATATTTAGAAAGATTATTTCTCATCCTGTTGCATGTTCTAAAAGCTTTCTTCGCTCGATAAATTGATTAAAGCTAAAATCATCGAAACTCACCAATGCTCCTGATCCCTGTTGCATCTCAATGCTTGCGCTGTATGATCTCTGGCGAGTGCTGCATCAGCCACCATAGCCCATGGACTCAGCGCTGAACCGCTAAGCAACAATGCTCGCGATATCAACCCTAATGAAACATACACATTTTTAATTTCACAATTAATTGTTAGAAAACATATGCAAGAAAAAATTACAAAAACTGAAATGCTCAATAAAATTATTTTTTGGTTGATCGTAGTCGAACTACAATGCTAAAGCCAGTTAGTTGCTGATTATAATAACCTAAGCAACTATTTCCCCGCACATGGAATTTGCGAGACACACCTTATGTTTCAGAGTCTAAGCAATTTAGTTCCTTAAAATCGATCATTACTTTAGCCTAGCTATTTTCAAGCTACCTGCGTCTAAACGTAGCTGATATGCAGATTAAGAACAAAAACGAATAAAACGTCTAAGTTGCTCGAATGATAGTCTGTAACCCGTCTGTCATTATTTAGCTTTTTTTAATGCAGTTTTAGAAATTCCTTTATAGGATAATCTTATATTAAATTTTTAAAGATAAAAATGCAATGAAAAAATTCCTGGTGGCGGGACTCGAACCCATGAACCTCGCTATATTATTTACAAACATGATTGATTACTATTAAAAGAATTATACAAATAATCAGATTGCTGGTTCTCAATGGTCCATATATTAAATTTAATTAAAAAAACAATACCCTAAATGGTTACTTTGGTGAATCTTCGGCTATTTCTTTAAATATGTAGGACAAGTTACACGTTGCTCTGGTCGCAAACTAAGCTCTAGGCTTGTACTATATATACTAAAAACAACGATACGTACGAAAACGAAGGCGCTACCACAGACTAGTGGTAGCGTCTTACGAAGGCGGTCATATCACTAATTATCCCATACCCTTAGCATCTGACATCATTAGCAACGTATTAGAAAACGCGGCCCCAGCTGCGTGACCAGCTAGTGTGACTCGTCGCGGATCGCCACCAAACGCAGCAATATTCCTCCGGATCCATCGCAAGGCAGCAATGCCGTCCAGCAACGCCGCGCCACCGGCTGCATGTGCTGGGTCATCCGGTGAACCCGTACTTAAAAAACCTGGTAGTGTTGAATGACAAATTTGAATTCTCTGTTAGAAGAGTTCATAAGAACCCTCGTGTCTATGGTTGTATGGACGGCAACACCACTGGCGAAACCTTAAATCGAGATTCATTAACACTACTCTATATCAGACTATTGCCTCTCCCATGGCGCGTCCAAGAACTGACAGATTTTTACTGTTACTGTTTTTTTTATGGTGAAAATGTGGGAAAGTGTTAATCCAAGCCTTTTAGCTATAACTTATCAGATTTACTGCATCGGATAAGTTACAGCTAAAAGGCTATCTAGCAATAGACACAATTAAAGGGGAACAAATTAATAATCTCAAAAAAAAAGAAAAGTAATAATGTTTAGTAACCTAATAATCCTAGCCTAAAGTTGAGCGTAACGACGAGTAGATGCGCACGCGCCGCCAGCACGGCGCCGTCCATGGCGTTGGCGGTGCCCCACTCCAGGGAGGACCCCCCGGTCCACACCACCACCGCATATGGCGCCTCCACTCCTCGCGCTCCTGCCGCCAACACATTTAGTACATTAATAGCAATTCAAAACCAATTAAGGTCTATCCCAAACCTGGGCTTTGAGAAACACGGACCGTACTGTACAAACGTTATAACACGAAGCGTTTGAACGACTACAAACTTATATCACAAGATTTGTAACGTTCCTGAACCAGGTTACTGGGGCTTGCGCATTTACACAAAATCATAAACCTGTAACCGAAGGGAACTGTTTATTTTTGCACGAGGTTATAAAATTATCTTTAAGTAACTTTTCTATTGTCATAATGTGGGATAACTAAGTAAAATTATTTAGAAATTGTGTGAAAAGCAAAACCGAAACTATACAAAAGAAATTTATGATAATTTACATAAATTACTTAATTCATAAATAATTGAAACAAAAACAGAATATATTTCAAGAAATATAATTTAGTTTCAGATAAAAACGGTTTTAACTCATAGAAGAAAAGTCTTAGAATGTTCGTTAACACGTAGCAAACTTTCCAACCACGACCGCACCGCTCAATCTCTTTCATAGAACCCATTCCAAGAAACTAAATGCTAGGAAAGTTATCAAAGTATGTGTTTGTAATGATACAAGTCAGCTGTCGCTAATCCGACGCCACAGATTGTTTAGCTCCAAGAACAAACAAACAGATTGTTTGCTTCGCCAGATGTACTCCTAGCTCAACTTTGAAAAACGTGGCCAAGGATAATGCTGCGGAATTATTACTCCATTTTGCAGGGAAAATTATGATCGTGTTTGTTAGAGAATTTTAAAGTATAAGTGGAAAAGTACACTAAAAGATTCTTGGAGAGTGTATCTTACAACCTAATTCAGAATATTCACATTTAACTTATTTTCTTTTTAAATAAGATATTTAGTTTAGGAACACACTTAAATTATTATCCATTGACATAGATATCATATATGGCAGCTACCGACCGCTGCTGCATCGATAGCAACTTGCTGTTTATGTTACTATTGATGAACTTATTGCAAATATTTTACGTACTTTTTTTTATGTACTTTTGTTCCACATGGTACAATTTTTATATCAGCAACTCATAAGAGTATATAGAAATGATATAAAAAGAATAATCTTTTTACGATTGTCAAATTGCAACAAGTACAAAAGAGTTAACTCACCGCTACCGGGGACGTAAATATTGAGATAAAGACAGTCTTCGCTCTGATTGGCTAACAACGGAACTGTGAGTCTCAGCTCGTTGTAGAGTCCGAGTGGCATCTTCGCTAACGCTGCAGTCCTGGTGATCAGAAAGGATACTGTATAAATATAATTTTGTGTTTGAAAAAAATATTTTTGAAGAGCTTATATCGACTAAACTGACACAATAAAATATATGGAATTACGGGAACTTCTCTGAATTTTAATGACTAGTCTTTTAATTTGCCAGTTTCCATTATTTTTAAACGAAGGATTTGTTAGAAATAAGTATTATATAACATTGTGTCATAACATGTCTTAAGCGAAATATTTAGCCGGCATAGTGGGAGCGATCAGTGTTATATATTGTATCTGATGGTAAGTATATAGTTACAGATACAAAGACACAATGTCGTGGTCCAGTAAAAACATATATAAAGGATGCCTCACTTGTTGGATATGTCTGGATATCGCTGTGGACAGACGGGAGCGAAGGCATCGGCCAGGCGAGTGCCCTGCCAGGCGCGAACTGGCGGAGGAGCCCCGAGCCGCGGCGGAGTTCCCGCGTATGGAACCCCTCGAAACACCTCCACGGGTTCCAAGCGTCGCGATGCTGGCTCCACTATTATGCCGCGAATAGCTCCTAAGGAAATACAAAGTATGAGCTAAATTTTAAGGTAAAGTTAACAGTCAGTCAATGATAAATTCTGGAGTTGGAACTCCTAACACCTGGCCGTCTCTATTGTTGGATTCCAATTTAAAACCCAGCCTAAAAATCAGAGACTTGGTCTATTTCATGACAAGAATTGTTTTGTAGAATAATATTATTCCTAATGTTTGAGCATTTTAGTCATGATGAAAAACAGTAATTTCCCATTTGTCCGCTCAGTTATTATCTTGCAGTATTAATCCAATCCACGCACGTAGAGACTTGGTTCCCATTCGCAGTTTTCCAGTTCACCGGCTCCACTTATCGCTTCTAACGGCGGAACATAAAACGGAATTACGATAATGCTCGGAGCTATTGTATCTCCTCATCAAGTAATTGAGAGGGAATCGGCTTCTCTAATCTTGTGCAAAAGTGTATGCTTTACGTATGGAAGTGTTGCTTTTCTGTATGAGCGTTCAACTTATCTTAACGGTTATATTTTATAACAGAAAGTATCTTCGTATCTTCAGGGTTTTTATTTTTCGCCTTCGGATAGCGCTAACGTTACAAAGTTGGTTACGAAAAGTTTTTTTTTCTCGTTATCAGCTACTGTAAATGTAAATTATTGTAATGTTTTGGTTTGCATACGGTTACAAGAAGCTGATATAAAATACCCTTGCGAATACAAAAGAAAAAAATCACAATACTTAGTTACTTTATTTCCTTTAAAATTGTATAAAAGTCAATTTATTCTACGAGTGATACCCGTCATATATTGAAAACCTTTTATCTTATATACCTTTCTAGAGCTGAAGGGATTATTGTAGACACTTATCTTCGTAAAGATGCGCTGCCACCAGCAGAATCAAGACCTACCACTTTTACCGGTAGTATTCTCCCAGAATTGATACTACTAAATGAATTGGATATTAACAGTATATCCCAGTAAAAATGTATGGGCCCATTAGGCAGTGGTGTAACTTACATCAGGGAGAGACCACTTGCCTTCGTATGAACTGATTGCAGTTTGATGTAAAACATAGACAGCGTATGTTACACCAGTAATAGAGCCTCTGGCTCTACCATGGGTTTGCGCATTATAGAAATGTAACGTATTCGTTTACGTATACGTGAGCAACAACCAATAGGATCGCTTTATTCAATCCTGTTACCAAAAATAAAGCGGCCCTATTGGTTGTTGCTCACGTATACGTAAATGAATACATTACGTTTCTACAATGCGCAAACCCATGGTAGAGCCTCAGTACCTGTCTCCGTGTGCACGATGCGCGAGTTGCAGTGCGGTCCGGCAGCCACTAGCGCAATAGACGCGGTATCAGCGAGCAACCACCTGCCTCTGTATGTACTGATTGAAGTTCGTTACACCACACATGTGGCGTATGTTACATCAGTAATAGAGCAGTATCAGTATCCATGTGCACGATGCGCGAGCTGTAGCTCGATAGACGCGATATCAGCGAGCGACCACCTGCCTCTGTATGTACTGACTGATCACACAGGTGGCGTATATTACATCAGTATAACAATACCTGTCTCCGTGTGTACGATGCGCGAGCTGTAGCGCGGTCCGGCAGCCACCAGCGCGATAGACGCGAGGAGAAGCGCCGCGCACCTCGCCCACTCCATGCGCCATCACGCGACTAGGGGCTGCAACAATATTATCTATTTATATTTCTTGCCTAAACATGATATAAGCCCTAACTCAAAGCAATTCCATCCTATTACATGTAAGCATAACGGCATACTTATTGAAAAGTTGTTTAACAATAGGTCTACTTAATTTGATGCCAGGTTTCACAGATTTTTACATCCAATAAGATTGTTAATAGAAAGGTGGTGAATACATGCATTAAAATTAATAATGTTCAATTTATTTTTATATCAGAAACTGCTGACGTTCCTTTGAGATAGTGCCTTTAAAACAAATTGTGATTTATCATTTGGCTTTCAGGACAGGAAGAATGAGGCGGCATTCTTCTTTAAAATGCTTCCTTCAATGTGCCTCACCACATTTTGCCTGTAAAGCTGAAACTTTGGATATCGCATACTTCTTCTTACTGTTCAATATTCCCATAAGTCTGACAAGGATAAGTTTGCAAAGTTTCGAGAACTTAGACCTCTGAAACTCATTTTAAAGTGTCTGTCCTCATCGGATTTTGCACCATACACTTCTGACTCATTCCAAAAATCAAAAACATTTACGATATAGAGAATCCTGACTAAGCAGCTGCAAGAAGTAAAGTTATAACTTTTTTATAATAAAATACACCGTTTTTTATGTCAGAGGATAAATAATAATAATAATCTGCTTATAAAGAACAAAGAGTGTAGAAGAAAGTCCACACACCCAAAAACTATGGAGGTTTGGTCTGATATCAAGTTTCTTTAGTAAAAGCTTCACTAATATCTCGCTCTCTCCACAACGGAATAACAATGGCTTTCAGAATATGGTCGGAAGTTTTTGCGCCACCTAAGCCGCTTCAACATAAAGATAAATAGTTGGTTATGTCGAAAGCAAAGTCACGGAGAACGGTCGCTCGTCTGAGACATAAGTACGTATACTCCAGTCGTGTTAGTTTGGCTCAAAATGTAAACAGAGCTGAACATGTTTAGTCAGTGATTAAATGTATTATCATGGTGGATGAAATAATATTTGTTGTGATGTTAAACAGTTAACAGGAATAAATTTAACGTAGAAGTACACCTAGGTCCAAAATATTTTATATATTTAAAAAATAGTCGTTTGAGCACCAAGAATAGCCATCCCTTTTTATGATACTTATTAGGTACTTTACTAGCTAGTCGCTTCTTATTTCACCGTATACAAATAAATTCGAAAAATGGAACCAATAGTAGTTGACATTGGGGATTTGGCTGTGAACAGACCTAGATTTAACCAATTTCTAAAACAAATTATAATTTTATATTTTGGTACTAGATATTTAGTTGTCACTAATAGGCGCTAGTAACTATTGTTTGACAAAACCTTAAAGCGAAAATATTTGGTTATGAATTATTATTTTTTTTTTTCATTTACACTAAGGTTTTGTTGCACCAGTTATGATTTGTTGCACAGTTTTATTAAACACGTTTAAAAATTATTACCACATAATCTAAATCTTTGTATACTTTGTTAATATATTGCATAACTTGGCCAATGTTTACGTTTCTCCCCAAGACAGATAGAACGAGGTATACCTACTGAAAGAGGTTCTCTTCAGGACGAGTCCCTCGGGCCCTTGACTAACGTTTGACGCGTAACGTCACTTATCTGTTTTTGTCCCGACGAATATGGAGGCTAACGTCGAGGCACAAAGGTTGTGTTGCTTCTAAGCTACGTGTTCGTAAGTCATTTTATTTTATTTCTAAACATATTATGTACAACGAATTATTTTAAAATCGTCTTTGGACTGAGAAATATTTCAATTTAATAAGTAGCACTATAGTACCTAACATTAAATTTAGTATTTTTAATTCTACTTTGATTTTCGTTGTTATCTCTCACTTTGTTATTTAGGTATTAATTAATAATAATAATTCTTTATTAATATTACAAGTGATTTTAATACAGAGGACTGTCTGACTCCCAAACTAGGCAAAGCCTTTGCTATGGGTATTCAGTCTACCAGAATTCAGTTGCAAAGATTTTAGATTTTTATGCAATGTAGAATACATAATCTGATAATTTATAATTGCAAAGTACAAGGCCCACCAATAGGTAAATGCACCTATAAAAATTCACTTAAATAAAAATAAATCCTTTTTTTATTAAATACGTAATTATGTGCGTCAAAACCTCACTTTGAAATAAGGTATCACACATCGGTGTCGCATTTCTCGCACAAACCTCTTTGGCTATAGGTAAGCCTATACCGACGCCGCTGAATAGGTGTCCCTAACCGCCGAGGTCAAATTCAAATGAGACCAGATCGGGTCGTGTGTCGAATGCAGGTATAATGGGGACCTATCCCATGTCGTTACGGTCCCTTCACTGATACATGTCAGATGGATGAATTAAATTGCTTTTTGCCCAAAAATTGGTTCTTGTACGCGTCAGTAGTTTAGGGTATCTTACGTCAATTATATTGGGAGCGGTATTCGTAATTCGGTATATATAAATAAATATTGACGAGGGGTCGAGTTGGTTAGACCGTAGACTTTATAAAAACAAGCTTTAAGGTTCAAATTCCGGTGTACCAATTACATATAATTAATTGAAATAAAAAAAAACATCAAAACCAAGTTATTACTTGGAGAGCGGACATTACCTCCATAGACTAGTGTTTGCATCCATGCATTGTATCGTCGGGTTCAATTCCCACCCATAGCAAAAAAAATATTAGTACATTTTTCTGTACAGTTTGTCATAGTCTGGGGTGTTTATAACATATAATATGTATTTTATCGTTGTTTCTGGTACACATAGTACAAGCACTATATGTATACCGTGGCGGATGTACCAACTCGTACCAAACGTTTTGGCGATTCATACATCTGCCGTACTATTAAAATGTGGAATGCTCTACCAGCTTGCGTGTTTCCTTCCTCTTATAACCTTAATTCCTTTAAACGAAGCGTGAATAGGCATCTTAAGCCGGCATAATGATGGCAACCAGCGATGCACCTGTATGCATTCTCTGGTGCTATCATTCCTGGACATTGCATACTGCTTAACATAAGGTGGATGCAAGGCCACATTTTGAGGTCTTATAAAAATAAAGCCTAGAGCTTAGATTTTGATTAGGGTAATATGTGTGTAATTTTCTTTATATTATTCTTACTATACCAACTTGTGGAACTGTTTATAGATACGCTACTAAGTCTATACTAATTACCGCGACGAACTTATTTGTTGGATAAATACCTTGAATAGTTACTATGAAATTTGGAATAATTGTAGGTAATGTCGTACGAGAGGACACTAAGATGTATTACGTACTATTCTAAATTTCTACTTTGTACCACAACCTGTTTTCGAGGTATCCTTTGGACATACGTCATCGCATCACTTATCCGGCATAGTGGGCATTAGCGATAAATGATGTTTAACAACAATTATTGGTCGACCCCATTCATAAACTTTGTAGGCCTTCTCACCACACATGCTTGCCGTGCTTCGAAAAATAGGTATATATATATAAAAAATAAATACAGACAGAGTGAGTGATAGCAAAAAGTTAATATTTTTCTTTAAAAGCGTATGAAAACCCAAATAATTTAATCGTCATTATAGTGAAATTATATATATATATATATTAAAAAAAAAACTGCAGGGTTACCAGTAATCTTATAATTTCGGGTGTATTATTTAAATCTAGTACATTTTTTTAGATATATATTTTTATACTGATATGAATTTTATTTGTTAGGTACTGATTATAATCGCATAATATTAATAATGAAATATATCGATAATAATAATAAAAAAAAGGTAAATACTCAACTCAAACCTTCGATGTGCTTATATATCTAAAACTCGTATCTGGTATACTTTTCATCATTATTTTTAGTATTTTTACCATAAAACTCTCCGTTTAAGTACCTAGACGATAATTTCAATTTCGCATAAACTAACATTTAGAATCCATCAAAAAAATATTCAATCGTGTCGCGGAAAAACGACAAGGCATAAAAATTATGACACCTAGAGATGTAGGTCAAATACGAATCGTCGGTAAATCTCCAAGGGAAAGCTACACAACGGGGAAATCGATCAGGAAACATAATATTTTATTGTGATCGAATATCGTAAAGGGAATGTATTTTCTACCGAGAGCTAATCTTTGAGGACATCTCGCGCTTGGCAAATACTGGCGCGTCCGATTGTAAACATATTTCTGTTGGTCGTTTAATCTGTCGCTGCCATCTCATGTAACGAGAAAAATGGAGAGAAGGGCGACAAACTATACAGCCACGTCCGGTGACCTCCTCACACTGGAATTACTATCGTCTTTCTGTTATATGAAGGGCTTACAAAGATATCGGTAAGCTTGCTTAGCTTTATGTAGGTAGAGATAATCTAAGCTAAAACTGCGTGCAAAACTCTCAGTTGTAAAAACCTAGTCATATTTCGGTTTTAGTCTGTGGGTTCACCGGTTTTTGAGGTCGAGGTGGTACTCTCCTTTCTTTTGAGACGGTGTGGATTTTTGATGCCACTTTTTGACAAGAAGCACTATTTTGAATTAAATAATTGAAATTAAAAATATTACTACTTTATCATTATATAATAAATCAATATTTTTTAATTAAATATTATTTAAATACAATAATTTTATAATATCACAATATTAATTTAATTAACAATCTCAAACTAAACATAAAAAGCTGAATTTAGTTACACGATATTTATTTTTTGGGTTTGGGTTTAATCGAACTTTTAAAACTAAAACAGATATGAATATATAAAATAATTAATTAAATTCCAATTTGTAGATAGATATTTACATGTAAACAAACATCTGTCAAAAAGTAGCCCGGTTAACTTTTCGTGTTAAAATTTCTGTTCGCGGAACGATTGATGGTAACTTGAATTGCTAACATTTCCGCGCGGTGAAACGACCTTGGCTAAAAAAACCAGCGATCCGAGGCAGCGATGCTGAGGTCGGAACGCGATGTTTGTCGCCGCTTTGTAACCGCATCATCTAAATGAAGCGATAAATAATAATAATAATATGTAGGACAAATTACACATATAGCTCTGGTCACAAACTAAGCTCTAGGCTTGTACTATGTGTACCAGAAGCAACGATATAATACATATTATATTTTATAAACACCCAGACTATGACAAACTGTACAGAAAAAACGTACTAATATTTTTTGCCATGGGTGGGAACCGAACCCACGACCTCCGGATACAACGCCAAAGGCGCAACCACTAGTCTACGGAGGCTGTAAAATACTGTTGAACAACAATTTATTGATCTACCTCATTCATGAACTTTGTAGGTCTCCTTACCAACAGGTAGATAAAACTAAAAAAAACTAAACTTATGTTAAAGTAGGTTTTGTCTCGTTTTTCAGCAACATAAATAAATATACCATTTTCCTCCATAACGTTCCATTAGTGTATTTATTTTTTTATATTAAACCTTTTGATTTAAATAATTAATACATTGCTTTTGTATATTTTTCCTGACTATAATATGTGCTACAAAACAAAGGTATTGTTTCATGAATAGAAAGGAATAATTAATGTATTATGTAGTGTTGTTATTCTATTAATATGAAACTTTTTGTTTCTATTGTTCCTATAGTCCAATGCAAAATAAACTATAAAAAGAATAACTCTTAAAAATATAACTGACGTATTCAAAGAAATAAATAATCTTATATTAAAATATATTTCAAATTTCACAAATCCAACCTAACAATTTAGATGGAAAAGCCTTATAAACCTGAAAATGTACAGAAAATTGCTGAAATTTATGAAGCCGTTAACCGAGAAAGCTCGGATCAATCTTCAAAAATAATTCTCGCATCGAGCTTTATGCTAGAAGCTGGAGATGTTCCCGGAGCTGTAATACGTTCGCAGAGAGGTTTCCCACACGGTAATGCCTCAAGCGTCCACATTCTGATTATTCAAAATGACAACAGAACGCAAGGAATCAATTCCGAGCTTGCTGCGAGGTGTTAAAGACCAGATTCCGGCGGAGATAATGGGATCTGAGGCGGAGGCTGTGGTACGAATACTCATTCACATGTAAGGGATTCCGCAAACAACCGTAAAATGGAGGGCGGGGGATTAGGTGCGAGGCTGATGGGAGATGATTGATGGAGAGATGACTCGCCGACTGATCAGTGGGCATTACGGGCTTTATTACGTTTGTTTTCCGCCGTCATTAAGCCTGTAATTGTTCACCTCAAGTTCTGTTTCGGCGAGCAAATAACGTTCTGTTTTAAATAATTTTACTAGTAGTTATTTTTTTTGGTTAAAAAGGGTATTTTTCGTTATTAAGGTAGCTTTTCTTAGTCATAGATGTTTTTATTATTAGGTAATTAGTTTATTTGAATGCTTTTTTAATGTTATTTAAGTTATTAATATTAAAAAAAAACTTTTAAGTCTGAAATATAGGCATATTTATAATAGAGACTTAAATGTGGTATGATGTTTAAAATTATTTTGCTGCTTTTTTTATTTATTATTTATTGGAGCACTACATTTGACTTTGTATCTGCATGGTGATAAGCAGACCTACAAAATCCATGAATCTATCAAAACACTGTTGTTTAATAATATTGATCGCTCCCGCTATGCCGGCTAAATAACGGTTACGAAATGGTCGGCGACAAAGACGTACGTAAGTATTTGCATTACGAGTATATTTTAATATATTTTAGTATACTCGTTGCTTTATGGTCAAATCAATCGCCCGTTTCGTAACTTCAGCATGAAAGGAGACTACCACCTCGACAATAAATCGATGCAGTAGTCTCCGGGAAACCGGTGAACCTACAGACTAAAACCGAAACGTGACTAGGTCACTTGACGGTTTTTGCATATGTATGGATGTTTTTTACAGGTCTGAAAATTTACCTTTTGAAAGGAATATTGACGAGGTGAGAATAAAAACCCTCCACTATATACTATGAGGTCGTTCTTAGTTATACCACAAGCTTTTGCAAAAAAAAAAAACACTATAGTCGCTAGTAACTTTAGAATAAGATAAACCAATAAGACAGGTTTATTTGAAAAATAAAGCGGACCAATAGGTTGATATCTATAGTTACTAGCGACTACAAATAGTAGAAAACGTTTGCAAAAACTTGTGGTAGAGCTGCAGTATAAGGCACTCAAAGTACATATAAGGTACATATTTGGTACACACGTTACTTTTAGTGTAGCAGCTTTTATATTTATTTATTGTTGTGATCTTAATAAGAAATAGTTTATTTTGAAATAGCTAAGCAAAGTTAAATTCCACGTGTGCAGTTCTAATATAGTATCTCCGAATATATAATACTGTTGCATCAGAATTAGACAAGCAATTTGGAAGATAGGATTATCTGATTACCCCACTACGAGCTTTGAGCTACCATGGCCATGTGCAAATATATTAACTATACAATAACAATACTAAATGGTTTCCATATACCCTATTGAGAAAAATAACAAATAAAGTTTGATTGATTTACTCTGAAACATTTTATTCCTTCTACGAAATTTCAATTCCAACTTTGACAAATGAAATCGTCAAGTTTTGGAAGCAATTATAAATTCGTCGCTGCATTCCCTTTGTTGTCAACCTGAAACATCCACTCGTCACGTCAGATGGGAGGCGATTGGATTCCGCCTTGACGGGTGTTGGGAGACGGCAGGCTCAGGTGAAAGCCAACATGTCTCAAAAATCCATCATCCGATTGATGTCTGAATAATATATTTAAAACGATTTACCAATTTACTTCCGTTTGAGCAAATATTCAAATTTCGAGTTTAGGAATCTAAAATGGTATAATTTGCTTAATTGATCGCCCAATGTACTCGCGCTGAACTCAATAGACCGTTGGCGTATCAGGAGAAACGGAAATTGTAGGTAAAATTTCGAGCGATTGTTGTTGATTCTGCGTACGCATAATTAATGCTTTAGGGGAGGCTTATGCTATGCTCAAAGCATGAATGGCTGATATATGCATTTACGTAGCTAAATATATTTATCAGTGACATAAATTATGACTTTAACATATTTTATGGTATAAATACATGTCTAAAGTATGTAGCTTTATCGTATCTGCGTATCACCTAGGTATAGCCGGTTTCAGGGTACCCAGAGGAGAGGTTTCAGGGTACCCAGAGGAGAGGTTTCAGGGTACCCAGAGGAGAGGTTTCAGGGTACCCAGAGGAGAGGTTTCAGGGTACCTAGAGGAGAGGTTTCAGGGTACCCAGAGGAGAGGTTTCGCTTCGCCGAAGGCATTTGAGTCACCAAATAAGCCAAAGCTCTTGGCCGTAAGTCACCGAGATGGTGCAAAGGTAAAGTGTCTAAAGAACGCCGCCTGTTGTGAGTCATTTAATTGAAATATGTTATTTGACTAATTATCTGAAACAAATAAAGTGTGTTAGATGTGTTTCTTACTTGGTAAAATATATAAATTGAAGCTATAAAATTTTATTGCCAAATATTTCGCCTCTCTATGGAGCGGCGTCATCAGTGACAGTGACTGAAGGTCTTTGTCATAAATTTTGAAGAAGTAATTTTATGTCTTTTAGCAATGGTAAAGGTAATGCACTATACAGTTTTGTATTTATTTTTTAGAAAAATATCATCACCACCTAGCCCATTATGGAAAACATCATCAGCATATTATGTCCATTGTTGGTTCGATATTAATAAATTTACAAAACAAGTTAGACAAAACCTAATGCATTACATTCAGACCAGGGCTATAGTATGCACCAAGCTGCCATATAAAAGAGCTTTCCCATGTTTTTAAATCAATAGACCGAATAGTTTTAGGAAAACTCTTTAATACTCTTACTGTGAAACAATTGTTAAAGGTAGTGTTATGTATACGCGCATGGGTGGGCACAGGTAAAATATTATTAATTTGAGAATCTACCGAATGTCTGTGTCCATTCATGCGAGTACGAAGGGGTGTCGTAGTTTCTCCCACATAAAAACTGTTACAAAATCTGCACTCCAGCATATATACGCAATGAGAAGTAGTACATTGTGCGAAATTTTGAATTTTGATGACAACAGGGTTATGGTGAGTTTGTATATTGATATCGGAATTTATTATGGGACATGTTTTGCAACGAGATTGGTTGCACTTGTGTGTACCTAACAATGTGTTATTGCTCCGTGTATTTTTATTTTTTGCCAAAATAGCTTTTAAATTTTGATTTTGTTTATACGTTACACTAGGGCACGTTTCCAAAAGATTTCGTGTAATATTATTATTTTTAAGGATAGAGAAGCTATCCTTTAATAAATTTTGAATTTTGTGTGCCCCGTGGAAGTATGGTATTATAAGCCGAAGGGAATTTTGTTGTTGTGTGTGTATAGCGTTTGGAGTGTTAGAAGGCCTGTTCATGTGTTTGTGTAAAAAGTTTGGGGGATAATCGCGCCTACATAACCCATTGAAGATTTTGCCTTGATATTTAGCCAAAGATGTTGAATTATTACAAATTCTTTTACCGCGGATAGAAAGTGAATGTGGTATAGACCGTTTTGTGTGCGACGGGTGGCAACTACTGTAATGCAGATACTGTAACTTATTGGTTTCTTTAAAATGAACAGAAGTTGAAATATTATGATTATTATAAGTAATATCTACATCTAAAAATGTTATGTTAGTTTTAGAAATTTCATGAGTGAATCTTAGACTGCTAAATGAATTTAGTTGACTAAGAAATGTATTAAGAGTTTGTAAACTATGAGGCCAAATCATGAAAATATCATCTATGAATCTTAACCATGTTAAAGGTTTGAGAATTTGACTATTTAAAAATTTTGTTTCGAGAGAACCCATATATAAATTTGCATAAGAAGGTGCCATGCGCGTCTAAAAAATAAATACAAAACTGTATAGTGCATTACCTTTACCATTGCTAAAAGACATAAAATTACTTCTTCAAAATTTATGACAAAGACCTTCAGTCACTGTCACTGATGACGCCGCTCCATAGAGAGGCGAAATATTTGGCAATAAAATTTTATTTGACTAATTGTAGTTTAAAGAGCTTTAATTTGATTTTTTTTTTGAAGGCGTCAAAATGTACTTTAAAAACTAATATATTCATACATACTGCCTCTGTGGCCGACTTAGTGGTTACGCCGGTGCCAATATGTGTGAAAAGAGAAAAAATCATTGTTTAACGGGTCTAAAGGTCAATTGTCGAGTTAATCATATTATTTAATTTTAAAAATATCAGAAAATAAAATTCTGTTTTCTAAAAACAAAAAAATTGTAGCAACCGTTTTTAATATCTAAGTAAAATATTTAAGGTAAGGTGAGGTAGCGCCTATAATAACTTAGTTCGCAAATAATTATGGCCCCGGCCTCCTCGGGGCCTGTCAAACTTTGATAAAGGATTTTCTATTAACTGCTTCTGTGATTTTTCCATAATTTTCGTAAAACTTTTGAGGAAGGAAGCGATAGAATCGACGAAGCCTGTTATTGTGCGCACCCTCAAGCATTATATTTGATTACCAGAGATTGAAATTATTTTGGTTTTTTTTTTAACAAAAGGTATTATGCTGTCATAATAGCGAATGATTATAAAATATAATTTTTAATATTTAGAGTAATAATATTTATTTATTACACATATATTAAGGTATAATACTTTTTACAAGTCTATGAATAATTTGAGGTAAGTAATTAATGCAGACAGCATAATAGCGTAGGTATATAATATCGATTAAATTAAATGCTTATATTCATTCTCACGGTAATCATCATCATCATCATGCCAGCCTTTCGCGCGTCCACTGCTGGACATAGGCCTCCCTCAAATACATAACATAAAATAAACATTATTACATATTCAGCTGCGTAAAGAAAATGAAATCCTTTTTCTAAGGTTCAAGTATTCTCTATCAATTAATTACTTCACGAATGAATTTCTATGGAAACCCGCAGCTTGGTAATATTAAGTTATGACGTTAATCGTTTTCTGAGGGCGCTTTATAAGATCTTGCGCCAGACTAGTTACCTAATTAATTCATAATAAACATCAAACATCAAATGTGACAGCGATGGTTAAAATTCACTTATTAAAATGATATTAAGATACAAAATTATATAAAACAAATGAATTAGAAAATAGTGGCGAATATATATTTAAAAAAATATATAAGAGGCTGGATGGCGTGACCATAATAATTTCATGGCAAAGAGCACTTTTGTGGCACGATACCTGTGTAGACACTTTAATCTCCCGTTAAATTAAGAGGGCGCATAAAGCAAATAACAAATCTAGATCTCCGATTATGAGAATACCTCAAACTCAACAAATATGTAAAAAAACATAGTAATATATAAGATTTAAAGCATGGCCTAGCGTTTCTGTAAAATTTTAAATATTCTGAAAGTTATAGCAAAAAACTGTATTTTTTCAAGAATTGCGGGCGAGATTTTTTTTTGTTTCTTACTCTTCCTCTTCACGCATATGTTTTCAAAAATAAAGCGACCTTATTGGTTGTTCCTCAGGTATTAACGTTACGTTAATACGAAGCAAATTTATAGAAGAGCCTCAGGGACTAAGGAGTTGGCGCCGCAAACATTAGAAACTACAAAACAATACTTTGACATCTAACCTATTCATACTTGATTGCCTCTGCGACCTGGTGTGGTTACGCCGTGGGCACATATGTGTGAAAAGAAAAAAAAATGTTTTTCAATCCTAAAGATCCGATAGTTTATCACATTAATAGTAACATAAAATAATATTGAGTTTTCTACAATAAAATCTTCACGCATTAACGGTACGTTCATATGAAGCAAAGAAACATGGTAAAGCATGGTCTCCAGATGCAAAAAATATCATCTTAAATTTACAGGTTTAGACACAGTACTGGAAGATCTGATACATATTATATATGATACATTATTCAATATGTTTTATATAGGTACCCAAACTAAAATAAACAATTCTGGAAAAGTGAGCGATTGATTTCAAAAATAAAAATAAAAGTTTAGAACTCGCGAAGTTACAAAATTAGTTATAGAAAATAATACGATTAAACTTCTGCTACATAAAATCATAAATGGAAAGTTTCAATGAACTGCTACAGGAAAATGACTCCTAATCGATAAGTCTGTGTGAAGTTAGAAAACATTTTGCTTGTGGACCATAATGTACGTTACAAGTTATAATAAAAATTTTGCCGATCGAAGTTGCGTGTTGGGAGTTCCGATCAATTACAGGTTCAGAACTGTTTCCTACACTACAAGTTTCTTGCTTTAATAACCGTATATACTTGTACAAATACGGTTGTATTAAAAATAAGCAAGGTATTAATTTAAATCAAACTTGATTGCGAATGGGAATTAAATATACGTATCAATAAAACCCTTTTAACACCACTCTATCGTACTATAGGAAAATAATTTATTCATTAAAGGTTTAAATGGGATATTTTATTTATTCGTAATGAGACTTAATAGAACTATCAATAAATGTTCATTTAAAATGAAATAATAGAGCATTAAAATTAGTTATATTTAAAAGATTGACAACCGTTAAAAAATCCGTCAGTGACCTAGTCATGTTTCGATTTTAGTCTATGGGTTCACCGGCTTTCAGGAAATTACTGCATCGATTTCTTGTCGAGGTGGTTACGAAATGGGTAGAATTGACGAAAAGGCACCATAAAAAATATTCGTAATGCAATTTGTCGCCACCTATTTCGTAATCGCATCCCGGCATAGTGGGAGCGATCAACTTTGTCAAGAACCCGATTGATCAGCCCCATTCATGGACTTTGTAGGTCTGCTCACCACCAGGTAGATACAAAATCACATGTCTAGGAAACGGTGGCAGTATCCAATAATTATCTTTATACTACACCTGCTCGGAAAGTAGGTTCTTACTTGCGTAAGAATAGGTCAGAAAGTACGTCTTTGTAGTCGTACAAATATGCGGGAGGAAAAAGTGTATGAAAATCCATTGTTAACGTGCTTAAGCGGGAGGAAAAAGTATATGAAAATTCATTGTTAACGTGCTAGTTTTTTTTTAATTTTTTTTCTTCAATTCTTCCAAATTAGGAAAGGCAAGGGTTCAAAGCCATACAGCCTAGTTTTTTTTACAAGTTCGAAATTTTAATCAAAATAAAATAAAAGTATTGGTTTATTGGCTGTTTACTTTCTTTGCATTTTTGATTTATTAAGTTTTAACAACTGTAATAATTTTAATATAAACTTCAGACAAAAGATTAGCATTGCTATTCAAAAAGGCAATGCCGTCAGCGTCTTTGGCACCCTGCCGCATGACAAACTTGAGGATTATTTTTACTTAATTTAATTTAATTTTTCTATTTAATATATTATAAGGTATTTTATTTGTATTATTATTAATGTTTTTTAAGTTTTGTTGAATAAATATATTAAATTATATAAACTTTAATTAATAGAGATTTTATTTTATTTTCCTCGTAGGTGTAGTATAAAGCACTATGTATCACTCGGCGAGAAAGTGCGATTCCTAACTCGAGCGAATTAAGGCCCTCCGCTTCGCGTCGGGCCTCAAACTTCGCCCTCGTTAGTAATCGGTGACTTTCTCCCCTCGGTGAACAATGTACTATTTTCGGCATTATCCGAAATAGATAATTATTGGATATTTAAATTTTATTTTACCATACATATAATAGAATATTTTTTCTATAAATAACGTAATTTTATTTGTTGGTAATTTGGGAAAACTTTGCTGGATTAAGTCAAATTTATATTCTTTTATTGTAATGTTTGTTAACGACCGTATGTTTTTCTAAATAAAAAAAATAAATAAATGCCGTGCTCTAATAAAAATAAAAATAATAATAAAATCCTTATGCACATTAAAACTTTAACAAAAACTTTTATTTTATGTAAAGAGTAAATAATTCTAACAGCCACCTCACTTAATATCTTAAACAAAATGTAGGAACATAAAAAACTAAAGCTGAGAGAAAATTCCACTTCTGGAGCTTCTCCAAATGTGTGTAACGTCGATTCCCAATGGAGACACGTAGTTGTGAGTTTTCAAAGACACATCAAGTTTATAACTTTGGAAATCTTCATTGTCCTGAGCAATTTTACTGAAAAATTTCGACGTCATTTTACTGAAAGCTTTTGATATTCGTCAAGTCTTTACGAGTGCAGTGTCATTATTTATAACTACAATACTACCTAACTTTTTACTTTAGCTTTCTGTCGCAGTTCCATTAAAATCCTCAGAAATATACTTTTAATTGTTATTGTTAATTTGTTAAAACTTTAGATTATAATATTTATTGTCAACAACTTTAAATTTAAAGAATTATTAATACTTTGTAATTTTATCTAAGAGATTAGACATATATTTTTAATAGGGGAAATTAATAACTGCTTTAATATAAGTACGCTTTGATGTTGACATATTTTGTTTTCTTAACAACGTATAAATTAATAATTATAACTAATTATAAATAATACCTATAAAATAATTAAAAAGAAATAATAAAAATACTTACCTATAAATTAAAACAGTCTTTCAAACCACTGTCTGTTAATGGCATGGTACCCAATACGCTGGCAGCATTTCTTTTTTAATTATTATACTCAGTTTTTGTATGAAATAGCTGCCAGCTTTATTGTTTCCCGAATCGTCGATGAGCCTAGGGGTAATTTCCTTATAAAAGGCTTTTGCCTCAGACCCCCACGGACCCATCGTCTCTACAGCAAACGCCGAAAATGTATAATTTTAATAGTTGATTGACATTTTCGACTTGCTTGCTTAGTTGCGTCTGTTCCGCCGCTGTCCCTGCTTTCCTACCTTAGAGATAGGAGGGAGCCAATATATCACAACTAGTAAAAATCCATCAAGAGACTGTCCCAAACTCCAAGGAACCAAAGTCATCCCGTCTGGTCGCTTGCCATCGTCTCGACTTAAGCCGTTGGGTTTCAAAATAGAGATAATCAGAATGGAGACCAAGGCAAGCGTCCTACGGATAAGCCCTAAGGATCTTTGCCACACAGACAGCGATGAAGTTCGCACACCTTTAATCCCAAATGTATACAAACGGATGTTCTTAGTGTACAAATAACGTACCCATTTTTTTGAAGGAAGAACAACAACTAGGCAAAGGCTGCAATCTTAGTTTCCACAACAATGATAGGTACTAACATATAAAATATTTTATAAACATTAAGACCAAGCGAACTGTACAGAAAAACAAAACACAGGAGTGGGAATCGAACACACAACCTAGCCAAAGACGTAACCCGTAGAATACGAAGGATAGATACTTAGAAATATAATTTATTCAACAGATTTAAATAAAGTAAATAGTAGATACGGAATAGAAGTAGGTAGATAGGTATAAATAAAATTATCAATGTAAAAGGAACTCGTTTGCATGGCTTTGGTTAACGTAAGATACGTATCTAAGCTGTTCTCGCTTTCCGGGTTAGGGTGAACGTATACTGCTATATCTGATTTTGAACATTTAACATTATATTTCAAAACTAAGAACAAAAACTACTAACAAATCTGTTTCCTATGATCATACATTATATATAGCACCTAGACTTTGACAAACTGTACAGCAAAATGTACTAATTTTGTCAGTACACAAAAAAACGTACTAATATTTTTTTGCCACGGGTGGGAATCCAACCCACGACCTCTGGATAAGACGCCAACGTATACTTTGTATAAGAACATAATCTTCTGAAAAGTTATGTTTTTTTTTTCTCCTCTAGCCACATATACAGTCTATATATTTGACTATTCTCATAAATATATAGTTTAAAAAATATTTTTCTTAATTTTTTTTTTTTTTTTTAATTTCCTAGTTTTAAAAATGCACCATGTTTTACTACCTATCCAGTATGATTTATTTCCCGTGTTTATTTTTACTATTTACTAAAGTATGTCTGATTTATTGGTCCATTTTCACTCATTCTATACTTGTTTGTATTAAACTATATCAGGCTAATTTATAAACGTTTCTTAACTTAAATGAGTCACTATATGCCTATTTAAGTAGTTGTCAAATTAATTACCCTCGGACCCTTGTTTAAACCTCGCGCAAAGATCGAAAGTCTTTTTGCATCAGCTGTTGCTTGTTGACATGTTATTGTGACATTTTTATGTTTGTCGTGATTCAAGTGAAAATTTAGAGGTTTTTTATAAAAATTAAGAAATTTCAGAAGGTCTATGCGGAGGCCAATAAATAAAAGTATTTTAAATATTTGATCACGCAATTTTCATTTCAAAACAACCGAAAAAAATACGTTTTGACAGATTTTTCTTTTATATCCGCAACCAAACGAATTAAATTCGCATCATTATTGCCACTTTTTGGGTCTCTCTTGATACCAAAGTCGGTGTATACAGATTAAAATATTTTTAAACGTCATTTAGCTAACTAGCGTTCAAAAATCTTTTATAAGTAAGAAAAAGAAAATGACTACTTAAGAGTTTAAGTAGTAATTAGGTAATACGTTGTTAAACAGCCAATTGGCTGGCAGGTGGCCTTTTATAAGTAAGGCCGTATGTGTACAAGAACAAATTAACAGACCCTCATGATGACAGTCGAAATGGCTACGTCGGCCAATGGAGTAAGAACTAGATGTAGATGTATCAATGACGTCATACTACATTGATATATGACACCCTCCGTAGATAGTGATAGTTATATAATATACAGGGTGAATTTGAATGGATGTACTTTGGGCTAATATGAGGTTCTGCTGATCAAATCGAACAACTTTTCCCATGGAACCAAGTGTCGCAAATGAAAAAAAAATTTGGCTTCCCCATACAAATTGGTCAGTCACCATGTATACACGGTGACTTTGAAAGAATGTACTTTGGGCTAATATGAGGTTCTACTGATCAATACGAACAACTTTTCCCATGGAACCATGTGCCGCAAATGAAAAAAAAAATTGCCTTCTCCATACAAAATAGTAATGTTAAAATGACCAATTTGTATGGGGAAGCCAAAATTTTTTTTCTTTTGCGATTCATGGTTCCATGGGAAAAGTTGTTCGATTTGATCAGCAGAACCTCATATTAGCCCAAAGTACACCCTTTCAAATTCACCCTGTATATAGTTGGCGTTGTATCCGGAGGTCGTAGGTTCGATTCCTACCCATGGCATGGTCTGTTAAGTATAATATGTATAATTCCTGGCTTCTGGTACACATAGTACAAGCCTAGAGCTTAGTTTGTGACCAGATCAATATATGTAATTTATCCTACATATTATTACAAAGCTGCCCCAGCCTAGTGGTCAAGTCACTGCGCAACTGATAACAAAGTTAAGCAGATGACAACAAGACCGCCTGGGATGGGTGACCGCTTTATACAACAAGGCTATTTCATAATAAATACCGCAACAAGCTCGCCACTTGTTAGGTGTTGCCTCCGAATACCATCGGCGAAATGAGGACAGGTTAATCCCTCCGCTGGGTACCCTGAGGCCGGTTAAACGGTTCTCGGGAGCCAAATAGGCACCCGTGATGGTATTTATTTTATTATTTATATTAATATTATATCGCATTAATGTAATACTACGTCATAAGGCTCTATGTCGGGTTGTACGCCTAAGTGTTCCCGTCTGCGGTGAGCCTTACAATAAGCCGAGGGCCTCGCCTCGGATGCCACTAACAAGGTCAGGCGCTTTGAGTTCTGCTCCCAGTTATAACAACAGCGCATTATTGTCTGCAATGCTTTGAGTACCATTTCATTTGTACCACTTTCATTTATAGTGTATATTATATCGAAATAATCGTTCAAACAATATGACAACCAACTACTACAAAACAGAAAGTTGGACAAAGCTTACTTAGCACTGATTTAGTTGGTTAACTGTATATATGTTTGACAATACTCTTATGTATGTAATTTGTTAACCCGACTTCAGTTAAATTATATGCCCTCTCCCATCTTCTCCTATTTATTTATTTATTTTAACACTTTATTGCATAGTATATACGTGGTGGCTGAGTTGGTTAGACCTTGGGCTTAAAAAAGCTCAGGTCCCTGGTTCGAATCCCGGTGTGTACCAATGAGTTTTTAATTAAAAAAATTATGTACATTTGTTTGACAACGCCACTATAGTGCCTCGGAGAGCACGTTAAGCTGTCGGTCCCGGTTTCACTATACCAACTTGTGAAACTGTTTATAGATGGGTTATTGAGTCTATTAAAAACATCGCGACGAGCTAGCCACTTGTTCGGTGTAGACTCATACCATCGGCTACGACGAGGTGGGATTAAAACCCCTCCGCTGGGTACCCTGGGGCCGTCTAGGCGGTCTCGGGCGCCGTAAGGCACCCGTGATGATATGTATGTGTTTATTGCATAGTAAACAAAACTAATGTATTAAAGGGAAACTTAATGCCTTAGGCATTATCTACCGCTAACCTTTTGTATTGTAGGGTAACCTCCTACAATACAAAAGGAAGCTACTGTCATAATTTCATTTTCCTAGCCACAGTGGTTTCGGCTGGGCGATGATGAGTAAGACAGTAAGACAGTCAGTCAGTCAGGACAAGTTCTTATTTATATACATGGTGACTTTGATGATTTGTCCTTTGGGCTAATATAATAATAATATGTAGGATAATTTGCACATATTGCTCTGGTCACAAACTAAGCTTTAGGCTTGTACTATGTGTACCAGAAGCAAAGATATAATATATATTATATTTTATAAACACCAAGGCCATGGCAAACTATAAATATGAGGTCCTACTGATTAAATCGAACAATTTTTCCCATGGAACCATGTGTCGCAATGAAAAAAAATGCATTCTCTATACAAGCTAGTATCTAATGTTAAAATTTGTATAGGGAAGCCAAATTTATTTTTCGTTTGTGACACATGGTTCCAAGGATAAAGTTGTTCGATTTGATCAGTAGAGCCTTATATTAGCCCAAAGTAACTATGTACCTAAAAAAAAAAAGACTGCATGGACCGAGCTTTATGACCCGGCGCCGAGTCTTGCTGACAGGACTATACCTACTTTGTTATTGAGCATGGTGTTGTTAAGGGGCTTAACTACCTTCTCAAGAATGGTATTTTGATACACTTGTGCCGATGTTTTAATACCTTTTTCACAACAATTTGGCTCAGTCACTCCTTTATAGCTAACACCCCAAAAAACCATCACTTAAGTCGGATAAAGCCCACGTTGCACTCTGTCGACTAATTTGGAAGCTTCCTTAGAGCTTTGAGCATAAATACGGTCATTTTGTTTGTTAAAATGTTGCTCAACTAAGCGGCCCCAGCCTAGTGGTTAAGTCACTGCGCAACTGATAACAAGGTTAAGCAGATGACAACAAGGCCGGCCTGGGATGGGTGACCGCTTTATACAACGAGGCTATTTCATCATAAACACCGCAACAAGCTCGCCACTTGTTAGGTGTTGCCTCCAAATACCATCGGCGAAATGAGGACGGGTTAATCCCTCCGCTGGGTACCCTGAGGCCGTTTAAACGGTTCTCGGGAGCCAAATAGGCACCCGTGATGGTATTTATTTATTATTATTAAAATGTTGCTCAATTGTAAAAATTAACTCACCCGTAAAAAAAAAATCTGTGACCTTCCTTTGCGTACCGCTTCAGTAGTTGTTTAGATTTTACCATCCTATTCTTTTTTAAACTATCAGTTAAGAAATGACCAGTGCGTCTCTTATAGGCTGCAAGTCCTAAGTCATCTTTTAAAATACGCGACATGGTTCTAGGTGCTATCTTCATCTCCCGAGATAAAATCTTTTGCTTTCGGGCAGGATTTATTCGAATTCTTTCCCTTACTGCTTTGACCACCTTTTTCGTACGAACACTACGTGGACGGTCAGATTTTTTGTCACAAACAGAGGAGGTCTCATTGTACCTAGTTAATAGCCCGGTACACAAACATTTGACTGATACTAAGTGTAAGTGTATACTCGAGATTATAAGAAGAAGAGTTATTGAAGGAATGACAGTTGGAGAGCGTTTTTTAGTGAAGCATATTTGGTGTTGTCACTTTATTCTCGACACTACTAAAGTACGAGCGCGGAGAATGAAGAATTACTGACAATGGCAGGTCACTATTAATCTTTGTCACTCGCGCACTATTTCACAGACAACTCAGCGTGCGCACTTCAGCTTCCTATATTAAAAACTGACATAATACCAAAGCGTTAAAGTTTATCTATTTGCTGGACTAACTTTATAGTTATATTCCATAACTATGCATTAAATGCATAACTATTCCTAATGCAAAGAAATACTGTCTTCTGCGTAGTCTTTACCCTTATAATATACCTACTAGAGTTTTATTTGACAGTGCCAATATTTTCGTATTGTGTTTTAATAATAACAATAATTTCAACAACGTTACTAATATCATATTATATACGCACCCAGGCAATCTATACTAATATTTTTTTTATCATGTCATTTTTTTATCGAACTCACGACCTCCGAATACAACTCCAAATGCGCAACCACCAGACCATGGAGGCGGTCTTCTATGATGAAAATTATGAAACATATGTTTTTCTTTAAATAATGTCGCCCAAAACTTTTTTAAAGTTTATATTATACATTATGTTTTTATTTTTATATAATTTTGGGTAAGTGTAGGTAATAAAAATTTAGTAACATAGTGATATTGCAAAATAATTTGATTTTATATTCAACTAAAACTGTCTAACAAAATTTGATTTATTTAACAATAATGAATTGCTCAATAAATATCAATACAATTTTGAGAAACATGAATGAATGATATCACATCCGGGCAATTACAGGCACCGGTCGGCGGAGTGGCACATTCATTACAGGAAGGTTTTCAGGTTTCAGGTTCGTGGTGGGGCCTTAAGAGGCCGTAGAGAGCGCTCGAAACGATACCGAGGAACAATATATTTCCGACACAATTTAAAATGAATATGCAATTGGTCGTGGATTCGATTCCCACCCATGGCAAAAAATATTAGTACATTTTTCTGTACAGTTTGTTATGGTCTGGGTGTTTATAAAATATAATATGTATTATAGTATAAGCCTAGAGCTTAGTTTGTGAGCAGAGCAATATGTGTAAATTGTCCGAAATATTATTATTACAATATTTACATAAAAAATTATATTATAAAAATCTAGGTAGAGTATGTAAGGTATGTGTATATACAATTATTCTGTCCATGTATCTAAACGGTAGGCCCGATTTTAATATTTTTGTTGTGTTTGTTTATGTGGATTCAGGAATGTTTAGGGTTTAGGTAGATTCACAATTGGACCCAGTAGGTGGCACTGCAATCGGGTTCTTGGCTTTACTTTTAGCTTTGCTTTGGATTAGAAAATCAACGACTAAACGAAAAGATTTAAAGGTTAGCTGGTAGAAAATGCCTAAGGCATTAAGCTCGCCTGTGTACAATTTTGTGCAATAAAGAATTTTAAATAAAATAAATTTAATAGTCAAACTTAATATTAAATGTCACTTAGTATTTTATCGAAATATTGTTTGCTGAACCTGCAAGTTCAACGTCTGTCAGGCCCGCTAGTTTACAACTTTATAGGTATATTTTTATAAGAGCTCGATAGAGACGTAAATATGTATTTTCGTCACGCTGTTATCATTTAACAGGTAATTTCAATATTAGTATAAATAAAATATATCTCCATCGTCTAATGCCGGAACAGTGGCTTAATCGCATGCGTGGTTCTATCTTAGCTTAAAGCTTAATAACAAGAATGCATTACAAAACAACTTGTCACCAATAGATCACAATAAAAGCTATATTTTATATCTAAAAAGCTAGAAAGCCGAAATGACGTTTTTTATGTTAATAATGTAATTCTGAGAGGGCTATTTACTAGTAAATTGATAGTCCATGCTGCTTCACTGCGTCAGGGTGGGTCCGCAACGGACGGAAATCCTCGGAACACGTCGAGGCCTGTAGAAGTCCAAGACTTCTTGCTGCCTTCTGGAAGGAGCTGGGCTGGCTAGAGTAACCGGTCGCTTACGTCATGCGAAAACGCCTAACCTCCTGGCCATTGCGGAAAAGTGGACACGCCATGTAGATGAACATGAAGAAATCATGCCCGACATATACGTTTATTCACATATTTTTACAAATTCCTAAAGTAATGCGAAGCCGCAGGCAACAGAATTACTACATATGTATTTATATATTATTTAAAAACTTTGTATGTGTTTATATTCATGCGTGGTAGCGAGAACGTATCTATCGTTTTACTTTCAGCGGTGTCTAGTTGATTACCATTGGTTAGGCTTTACCGTTTATATATTGCGTCGGCCGTGTAGGCAATCAGGAACCTTTGTATCGGCACAATCCGCCCTTAATTACATATATAGCTTAAGGCCCTTTCTGTATCGCGCACAATGCCTCACCGACCGCGCTCTCATACATCCAATTATATATAATGTGGGTAACTAACTACATTCAATTGTTTATACTTCTTGATTAGCCCATATGGTTTTTTTATCAACGCAACCTCTGTCCATACAGGTTTGTTTGCTAAAATGAAATACCAGAAGCTTCCCTTTATATAGGTAGTGAATTATTTATGCCAGGAGCATTTCATAAAGGTGACAATTGTAATTTACTATGACAATTTATAATGCTTGGTATAGTTTGTTCTAAGTGAATAATTCAAACTAAATTAAGCAATGCACTATAAATTAAAAGATCTATGTAAAACATTACTTTGGTACTATATCTATACTAATAGAATAAAGCTGAAGAGTTTGTTTGGTTGAACGCGCTAATCTCAGGAACTACTGGGTAATTAATAAAAACATATTTTAGTGCTAGTTATAGCCCATTTATCGAGGAAAGCTATAACCATCATCAACGTAACCTCACGCTACGACCAATAGGAGAGGACTATCAATGAAAAATATTGCAATAAGGGGAAAATTGATTCCTTTTAAGAGCTTTCGCTCTGCGTAACAAAGTTGCGCGGGTCAGCTAGTAATTAGATAAAGAATTTAAATCAATAGGATGACCAAAATGCCCTACTTTGAGAGCCAAAATAATGATTTTAGAGATATGGCTGTTCAGGCGCGAGGGGTTTTGAATTTAAAAACCTAAAGATTTAGCTACCCTAATGATACCACAAGATAGAATTACCGTTTACGTAATTCCGTTTTTTTCTAACCCTTAGCTGCAGAAAACTGTATCAGGTTGCAAAATCCGAAAACGATTACTTAATCATGAATAACGCTTTAAGATAATAACTTCCGAGAACAGCTAAAAATTTTCCTTTTAAAATAATTAAGTGCTGTCTTTAATTTATTCCGGGAAAAATTATGCATAAATAAAGTATTTTTTAAATAAAACTAAGCTGCGGTAAAGCCAAATTAAAAAGAAAATTATAAAAATATTTTTGCTATATTTTTTTTTATGGTGCCAGAATATCATATTTTTTTCTCTGTGTTTATGTGTCTGTCTTTATGTTTATGTGCAAACCCGACTAACGAAGCTGGCTCATATTGACCATAGACAATTCAATCGTACAGTTAAAACGTTTGTGTATCTGAACATTCCTTCCTCTACCAGAATCGCTTGATTTGCCAGATATTTGACTATTCGATACATCTGCAATAATTCCCATGGTTCACCTCTATGAATATGGAAGATGATTTCTTGTTATTTAGGTAACTCATTTGTATGACAACACAGTTTTACAAGTTGGTATAGTGAAACTAGGATCGACAGCTTAACGTGCTCTCCGAGGCACGTTAAGCTGTCGTTCCTAGTTTCACTATACCAACTTGTAAAACTGTTCATAGATGGGTTATTGAGAATCTATTCAAATATCGCGAAGAGCTAGCCACTTGTTCGGTGTAGACTTGCTGACCGCTGGGTATCCAAAAGCTGTTTAGGCGGTCTCGGGCGCCGTAAGGCACCCAAGACGTCATTTGTATGATTTTATTTTTATGTCATTTGTATGTTTTTATAGTATAGATCATTAATAATTGTTTGAATACTTTTTCAAAAAATAATATACAATTTGTGAATTTTAAATTAATTTTGGAGGTGCTATAAAATAGTAATAATTCTTCACATATGCAAAGTATTCTTATTTCATTATGAGCCAAAATTTTTACAAAACTAAAGTGTATAACTAGGTTTTTACACACTTTAGTTTTGTAAAAAAAAAATGGGTCATGGTCATGGTATTTGAAAATGGACGATGGGGTCCATTTTCAAATACCGTTCATCAAATCGAGCTTTCAAATTCTGATCTATTTTTTAACATTTTTAATATTTCGCAATATATTATTTACTAGCTATGCTATACATACATATATATGTATATGGACAAAGACCTTCAGTCACTGTCACTAATGACGCCGCTCCATAGAGAGGCGAAATAATTGGCAATAAAATTTTATAGCTTCAATTTATATATTTTACCAAGTAAGAAACACATCTAACACACTTTATTTGTTTCAGATAATTATATATGTTTATATATATATAATAAATAAACAATCAAATCATTTCATAATATTAATATAGATAAGTAATGATTAAAATAGTAATTTATTGTAAGCGCAAAATTACTATATTTACTCGTCATTCATATACTCTCATTGCGTATATATGCTGGAGTACAGATAATGATACACCCCTTCGTACTTGCATGAATGGACAAAGACATTCAGTAGATTCTCAAATTAATAATATTTTACCTGTGCCCACCCATGCGCGTATACATAACACTACCTTTAACAGTTGTTTCATAGTAAGAGTATTCCTAAAACTATTCGGTCTATTGATTTAAAAACATGGAAATGCTCTTTTATATGGCAGCTTAGTGCATACTATAGCCCTGGTCCGAATTTAATGCGTTATTAGGTTTTATCTAATTTGTTTTGTTCATATTGAACCAACAATGGGCTGATGATGTTATCTAGGCTAGGTGACGATGATATTTTTTTCTGAAAATATAAATACTAAACTGTATAGTACATTATCTTTTGCTAGTGCATATGATAATGTATGACCTTCAGCCACTGATGGCCAAATATTTTATGGCTTAAATTTATATATTTTATGTAATAAAAAACACATCTAACACACTTTATTTGCTTCATATAATATATTTACTCGTCCTAACGTTAACCCGAGCTTAAGAAATATAAAACTTTCTAAACTTTAAAATAAATTTTACGAAATAAATTATGCATTCACCTCAACAACCTCCTTACCGCTATTTAAATATGAATTCAAGTACAACCAATAGTGCCCCCGGCCTCGTCAACAAATTAACCAAACAATAGCATCAGGATTAGTGACATGATTCTAAGCAAACACTTTGAGGGTCCAACAATTTAAGTTCGGGCCGCCATTGTGCCTCTTTGTAGCTCGCTTAAGTTGTCACTTAGCCCTTACTTACGACAGGGCCTTGCGGCTAGTTCAAAATCTAATTTGCATATTAAACTATTAGACATTTAAAGTTAATTCCCTCGAAGAAGTATATTATCTTTAATTTAATTTTTAAAGTTTGGGAGATTTTGTTCGTTCCAATGGTAATCTATTTTATAACTAGACTTCTTCTGCGTTTTTCTTTGACTTTAACCGTTTACGCAGCGTACGCTCTCTAAGGAACAATTTTCCCCGTATTTGCAATATTTTCCATTGTTTCTCCGCTCCTATTGGTCGTAGCGTGATGCCAATAGGAGCGTGCTATATATATGCGTGCTAGCAAATAACCTTCTTGGATAAATGTGCTATCCAATACTAAAATAATTTTTCAATTCGATCCAGTAGTTCCTGAGATGTGCGCGTTCAACTAAACAAACAAATTATTCAGTAATAATAATAATTCATTTATTGAGCAAAATCTTAGCCTAGGTACAAAATTTAAAATCTTAATCCTATATAATATATAAATTAGGCTGGTTTCTTTTTTAAAAGTAGTATATATTATAATTAAGATATATATAAGTATTTTTTTGTTAATTCAATTGTTAATATCTAATATAATTGACAAATGTGCTAGCTTTATTTTGCGATGCGACTTGTATGGATACACTTTGTCAAAGTCATATCTCTTGAATTCTTAAAATAGTCAAAAACAATAATTGCAAGGTTTATTTGTTACAATACGTTTGGTTATACTGTCATTTCTCTTGCCAACAAATATTGTATAAATTTATAAACTTGACATTTGATATAGAAATTAAACGTGCACTCTAATTACAAAATTCTCTAAACCTCAATCAATGCAATCTTAATGATACAATGCCGCTAGTCCAATTGGGCCGTCCAAGGATTGGACCAGTTTAACTTTTGCGCTTCTCCAATTGAACAAATACTATTAAAATGTTCTCCGCACTTGCCTTATTGTGGACTAGTATATAACAAGCATATTGTATGTGGTTGTTAAAATGGACCACGAGCGCACAGTGGGCGATGTCGTGGCGGATAGAAGACGACGTCGATACGACTTCCGGTTGGCATACCGCCATGTGCGCCAATGTGCTTTATGTTGCTATTGGAGTACATGTTTCTGTCTAATCTTTTGAGCTTTTATTTGGAAAAAAACTGCTAGAGTAATAAAGAGTATGAGTTAGAAATAAAAGCGTTAAACAATTTTACACTTTGATATTTTAACATTTATTTGTTCATGTTATTTTTAGTTGTACTATAAAATATGATTAAGAAAGTTAACTTATTTATCTTGACCTAAAATCTTTAGAGTTTTGAATTCAGTGAAGCGAAAAATTGCTCTAGGTTTTGTGTCAACTTTTCTGTGAGGAGTAAAGATGTTGTTTAATGTTGAATACCGCCGCAATTGAGGAGATTGCCGCCAGGGGGCGCAGAGTGTACATACCCTTTCCGATAAAATATTGTTATAAAATATTTTTTGATTGATTAATCATTATTGGATATGTTCAATAGTTAAAACTCACTATAGTGCATTGCTGGAGGTGTTTTCGTGTATTACCGAAGTGAACAAAGGATTTAAAACATAATTTAATAGTGCGTGATTAACGATCTAAAATAACAGTCAAACCTGTGAAATATTGTAATATTATTATAAATTTGTGATAAATAAACAGTGATTAATGACTTAGTGGGAAGTAACTTTTGTAATATAAGGTTTAAGAAACAATTCTAAAAACGAACAAGTTTTAAATAACTAACGGGACTTTAACGTCTTTGATATAGTTTTGCTACTCGACATTAGATGGCGCTGTCAGCAAATTAGTATAAATGTTAAAGCGACATCTTTTGGATTTTTATTGATTTCTAAAATTATTTTTATTTTTTTTTGCCTGATGATGCGAAATTGCGAGGCATGTTGTAAGTCTGCATCGGCTACAGAAAGGGCAAGATGCACAAAGTGCACTAAGGTTTATCACCGGGAATGCGTGGCTATCCCTAACACAGCAACAGTTCCTGCAACATGGATGTGTCCTGACTGTAAAAGGCACATCCCCAAAGGAGACAACAATTCTACTCCTGTAAAGAGTCTGAATGCTGATCTTGTTATGACACCGAACCCGCCTGTCGAAGACGATTCTACTACTGGAAGTTCCCTGGACCTTGCGTCCGAGATTCGTCTCCTTCGCAGTGAGATGAGGGCTACAAGGACAGAAATACGAGAGTACCGTAGTGAGATCTCCGCTCTTAGTGAGTCAATGAAACGATGTTGCACGCAAATTAACAATCTCGAAGAAGAGTCGGTAAACTCGAGAAGCATCAGCAAGAAAGCTCGCCGGAAAATTGTGAACAACTTCAAACTAATATAGACGAGCTAAAAAGTCAAATAAATGACCGCGATCAAGAACTGCTGATGAACGACGTAGAGTTCTCGGGGCTACCGGAGAGCAACGGAGAGAACCTTGTCCACATCGTCGTGCTTGCCGCTAGGAAACTAGGGGTAGAGGTCGACGATCGGGATATCGTAACCGCGGACCGTGTGGGCGCCGTGCGTCGAGACCGACCCGATGGGGAGACCACTGGGCGCACCCCGCGCCGCATAGCTGTACGATTCGCGCGCCGCGCCCTCAAAGATACCATCATCAAAAGCGCGCGAGTACGCCGCGACGTCACTACCGACGGGCTGGGGTTCACAGGTGATTCCAAGAGGTTCTACATAAATGAGCGCCTGACACGTACTAATCGGCAACTATTCGGTAAGACACGAGAGTCAGGTCGTCAACTAGGATGGAAATTCATATGGACCAGAAACGGAAAAATATTTGCCCGCAAAGAACAGGGCAAACCGGCTGAGTTGATCCGTAGGGATATTGATATTAAACGGATTTTTGGGCCAAACTGAGTTTGAGTGTGTATTTTTGTTACATTATTATAGTTTCTAGCATACTGTCGTTATTTAATATTCAGGCATTTAGATGTTTTTTGAAAATTGATAAATTGTTGCTTTATTTGAACATTATGCAAAGTACGGCGGAGTTTTGTGTGGCGACTCGTAGAATCAAACCTCACCAGTCACAGTATTACTACTTACAACAAATGACTATTAACTGTGTGTGTTACTTACCCGTTTATTATAAGTCATTAACTGTTGGATTTTATGTGGAGTATGCCTTGAGATGTTTAAGTTTGGTTGTATATTACTTTAATTCAATACTGTATTGTTTTATATATCATATAAAAGCACATATTATTATAAAGAAAATATATTATAAAAGAAAAAAAGAATAAATTTATAAAAGTTAGTTTACATAACGCAGGATCTTTGGGAACTCGGCACGACGAACTAATTGTGACTATCGAGCGTCACGACTCCGATATAGTAGCCATCAACGAGACCTGGCTGAGGCCGGACGAGGAAGGCCGCGCTCCCGTGGTGCCGGGATACCGCCTGCGGCACGTGCCGCGGCCACCGGGCCCGCGCTCTCGTGGCGGAGGTGTCGGATTTTATGTTAAGACCGGAGTTAGTGCACGAACACGAGCCCATCCTATGAGTTCTGTGGAGCAGATGTGGATCAGTCTGAGCGTCAACGGTCTTAAGCTCATAATAGGAACCGCTTATCGACCGCCGTGGATGGACGTAAGTGTATTTTTTGATGCGATTTCGGAGTCTGTCGGTGTGTTCTCTCATTATGACCATTTGATACTGATGGGGGACTTTAACATTAATTTATTAAATCAACATGATAATAAAACTCATGAGTTGAACACGTTTCTTAGACATAGCGACCTTGTTCAATGTGTAACTCTCCCAACACATTTTACCAGCATGAGCGAGACTCTAATAGATGTTGTTTGTATCGATGCCGAAGCTAGGGTTCGAAATATAACCGTTGATCATATACCCAGTCTGGGGAATCACGCATATATAACTGTCGAATTCAATATTAAAAAATTAAAACCCAACCCAATGATGATCACGTACAGACCAATGCAGGATATGCTCCACTACAACTTCCAAAATGACTTACAATATGTGAATTGGGAGTATATTAAATCGCTTGACAGTGTTAATGAAATGGTCTTAACTTTTAATAATTACGTCACATGCCTTTTCGATCTACATGCGCCTCATAGGACAGTCTGTATAAGAGACCGCCCGACACCGTGGATAACGGATAATGTGAGACTGATGATGAAACTGCGTGATAAAGCATATAAAAAATATCGATGCTCGCAAACGGACTCAAATAAACAAAATTATAATAACTATAAAAAACTTGTAGAAACCGCCATTGTCAATGAAAAACGCGCTTATTTCGATACATCGATTAATCAGCATGCCTACAACTCAAAAACCCTATGGAATAATTTAAAACAACGTGTACTTCCCTCTAATAAACATTATGTAGATCTGCCCTCACATCTCAGCGATCCAACAAAAATAAATCAAAAATTTCTTGATGTTCCTGGTGGTTCCAACCCGAGTATATCGCGGTTATCATACTTCAAGTCACATAGACACCATGATCCCACTTTTAAACTCACACCTACGAGCGAGCTCAAAGTTTCCAAAATTATAACACGTATTAAAACCAATGCTCAAGGACATGACAAAATAACACGCGATATGCTTGTGATGACATTACCACAATGCCTAGACATCATCACTTTTATTGTCAATTTATCAATAACCTCGTCCACATTTCCATGTGCTTGGAAGACAGCTCTTGTGAGGCCCTTGCCTAAAATTCCGAACCCACTAGATTTTAAAGATCTACGTCCAATAAGCTTACTCCCGTGCATGTCAAAGGTGGTAGAGAGGGTTGTATGCGAGCAACTTACAAGTTTCATAGAGACTAACAACCTTCTGCCTGCCAGACAGTCAGGGTTTCGGAAGGGTCGCAGTACGACAACGGCTCTTCATGACGTAACTGATAATATCATTGCAGATCAAGACGTTGGACTGGCTACTATTCTAGTGCTTCTCGATTTCTCGCGAGCATTTGATAGCATTAATATAGAGCTTCTGCTGTCTAAACTAGCATACTACGGCTTCGAACCTGCTGCAGTCGCCTGGTTCAGTAGCTATCTAAGTGGTAGATCACAGTACGTCGAGGTGAGGGAAAGTGGGGGAAAGGTGGAGTCGTCACCGGTATATCCTGTATCTCGAGGTGTACCACAGGGATCTATCCTCGGTCCTCTACTCTTTATATTGTACAGTGCAGACATAACCACTTGCATACATAACTGTAAATATCATCTGTATGCAGACGATCTCCAAATATATTTCTCCTTTGACCCTAAAAACGTGCTCGAAGCAGTAGAAAAAATAAACGAAGATTTACTGCGAATAGAGAACTGGTCACATGAGAACACCTTAGTTTTAAATCCGCTCAAATCCAAGTACTTAATTTTGGGGTCAAAAAAGAATATAAAATCCTTAAGATCGTTTTCTCCGCAGCTTCTCATCTCAGGACAACTTGTCGAACATGTGACTGAAGCCAGAAATCTTGGTATTCTGATGGACAGCGAATTGCGTTTCGAGAAGCATATTACTGAGGCTGCTCGCAATTGTTTTTATAGGTTAAAACTCTTATATAAGATCCGGAGCTATTTGAATATTGAAGTGAGAGAGAAGTTGTGCGAAACAGTAATACTTTCAAGGCTGAACTACTCAGATACCGTTTACGGTCCATGCCTACTGGCTAGGTCTGAAAAATTATACAGCGTGTGCAGAATGCCTGCGCACGTTTCTGCTACAATATTCCTCCACGGACACATGTCTCTCCATACCTAAACAAAAACAGATGTCTCAGGATGGGCCACCGGCGGACTCTCCACTTCGCGATGTTGCTTTTCGGTGTAATTAAGTTTAAAACGCCCAATTACCTTTTTGATAAGTTGACTTGGTCACGAAATATGAATACCTATAATACCCGCTCTTTTAATTTATTATGTATACCTCGGTATAAGACTTCATCTTTTCGGGGCTGTTTCAGATACGCGGCTGCAAAAATTTGGAACAACTTGCCCCCACCATTGCAGAACATGCAGTCGTCAACTGCATTTAAAACCAAATTTAAAAAAAATCTGGTAATAAGTCAATTATAGCCCAAATAACAATAATAATAATGAAAGATATTTATAATAATAATTGATATTTATAATGATAATAATAATTGTTAATAATATTAATGATAGATAATGATACTAATTATTGATAATAATAAATAATGAAATTAATAATTGATAATAATAATTAAAAATGATAATAACAATTGATAATAATAATAATTGATAATGATAATAATAATTAATAAAAATAATAATGATGGATAATAGTAATATTAATTGATAATAGTAATTTTAATTGTTGATGATAATAATAATTCATAATGAAAATGCTTTAATAATAATTGGTATTCATTATAATTATAATAATAACAACAATAGTATTAAATGATACAAATTCTTTACATTTTCATATTGTGTATGAGTATGCTTGCGACCGTTGATGCTCATAGAATCTTGCGTTGTTAAATGTTGTTTTATTCTGATTTAAACCTGCCTACACGTGTATTATGTTACAGTACCTATATAATGTATGACTTTAGTGTATAACCAATTTTGTCATTCCCGTGATGGTATTATTTATTCTTCATTGTATTATTATATTATATTTGGATAGTGTTAGTTGTGAATCTGTATGTAAAATTTTGTCGTCCCCTGTAAAATTGCTTAAAATTGTATACATTTGTAATAAGTAAACATTGAGTTATTCTGTATAACTCTAACACAGGCGTCAGCTGAAAATCAGTGCTTCATCCTAGAACGATGTAGCTTATACTGAGCTGATTACCTTTTAGTCGCCACGCAACACACTCCTTTGAAAAAAAAATAAATCATATTTTAATGTTTGTAATTATATTTGAATATATTATATTAATTGTCTATGTAATTGTGTTGTTAGCGAAAATAAAGTTTTTCTTTCTTTCTTTTTCTTTCTTTCAATTTATTCAGTTATTAAAATTAAACATAAAAATATGTTTTCCTTATTCAAATTAAAGATAAAACACCTACTAATTCATTAATCTGAGAAATTAGATTTAACATAGTTATTCTAATTCCCCACACAATACTCAAGCAATGACGAACGATGTCTCCAAGAATTGTTATTATTATAATGGTCCATTTATATCCGACCCAATTTAAATTCATGAGCCATCATCTCGGGGCATTCGTGACTCTATTGCGAATTAACCAGGATCCATTGAAGTCAGCCTCAAAGCACATCTTTAAATCCAAAGACAACCACTTGTATTGGCCGTTATCAGCTATAAATGTATATATACATAACAGAACAAATATATATTAAACTTGCTGGGGTCCGCAACTTCGTATGCCACAAATAAAAAACACTATTTAACGGGCTGGCCTTAATTGATATGGCACGTGGTGCTGTGAGGTTTCCAAAAAAAAAAAAAGATTCTGTGTGTCGATTTTGATCAAATAAACACTAAACATTACTCCCAATAAAGCTTCATATCTTTAAGTATTCGATGTTAAATCCAGTAGGTGGCTTTTGTATGTTTTTTGTTATTTTTATTGGGGCACAGCATGTGACTTTCTACCTGGTGGTGAGCAGACCTCAAAGTCCATGAATAGGGTCGATCAATAATTATTCTTAAACTACAATAATCGCTCCCTCTATGTCGGCTAAAATATACGATTACGAAATGGGCGGCGACCAAGACGAATTGCATTACGAGTATATTTTAAAATCCTTATCGTCAATTTAACCACCCATTTTGCGCACAAACAATCAAAAAATGTGCTATATTTTTTTTGCAATATATTTTTTGTAAACGCTGTTAGGTCTCTATACTTTTCTATTTCGAAGACCGTCCTCCTCTCTGTACCGTATATCATAACAAACCGCAAACAGCTTCGTCCGGCCCCTTTGCTTAAATTTTCCGCTTGTAAGTAAACCCTTACGCTTCGCTTTACGAGTGATATGTCGCATAACTGCGCTGTATAAATAATCAATATGTTTCAGTACAATTTCAGCTGTATTCTTTTAATGCTAAGGTTCATTTTTATGTCTAATAGACAGTGTTTAACTGGAGTTGGTTATTGTTGAAAGTTGGAGGCAGGTTTATAAACAAGTAAACAGTCCGGTCCGCTCCGAATAAGATGAAATAGATTGGGTTTAGAAACAATATTAGGAATATCTAAATATTGTTAGAGATGCGGTCGGTTAAGTGAATCAATTAGTTTGATCTAGTTTATCTTTAATAGTTTAATATTCTTGTTAGAATTTTTGTTTGAGAATTAATTAGAGATTTCGTAGCAATTTCCATTACTATTACCATTTTTTGTAGTATTTTTTATATGGAAACTGTTCAATTTATTGTCAGCTCTAAGTATTTTTTGATATACTCGTCCACCCTGCCTTGGTTTTATGTGAGGATTTTTTATATACAAATTTATTAATTTATTGTGATACACGTTGTGGAAGGATTTAATTGGTGACAGCAAACCGGCGATGAGTTATCTTGTTATACACGAACGCAATGCATAATAAAATTATAAATCAAACAACAGTTTGATAGCTGTCAATGTATCCGTACATACATTCATTGTAACGTATGAAGATATGTTACAATGCGCTCTGTAGATATGTACGCCGCCATTGTTTCATTATTTTAATTAATAACTGTACTCTATATACGCATTATCGCTACTATACGAATCTTATTATCTGCAGTTTTATGAATATAAACTAATTAAATGAACCTTTATTGCTGTACTTAACGTTTTAATGGCAATGAATATCATTTTCAACTGTTAGTTCACGTAACACGATCGCTCTAATCTGAGGCTCTACCATGGGTTTGCGCAATGTAGGAACGTAACGTATTTATTTACGTATACGCAACAACCAATAGGATCGCTTTATCAATCCTGTTACCAAAAATAAAGCGATTCTATTGGTTGTTGCTCACGTATACGTAAATAAATACGTTACGTTTCTAAAATGCGCAATCCCATGGTATAGCCCCTGTATGAACTATCATATTTCGTTCGTTCAATGGGATTCATTTATAACTAGCGGCCCGTCCCGGCTTCGCACAGGTTTGTATAACTTTAACTATATGCTCAGCGCACGCCACGGAAGGCCTCAGAAACGATACTTTTCCCCCGTTTTTAAAACATTTTTGGTTACTGCTCCACAACTATAGGACCTAGCGTGATATTATATAGCCTATGTTACTTCTGAATAATGCAGCTTTCTAATGGTGAAAAAATTATTGCAATCGGTCCAGTAGTTTTTGAGTTTATTCATTACAAACATACAAAAATACAAATCTTTCCTCTTTATTATATTAGTATAGATGATAATGTGTTTCCATTTCCATTGCGTTCTGCGATACGAATTATTTTGTCGACGTTCATTAATGGACTTCAAATGTCAAAATAAACCCTATTCCGATTACCATTGCAGTTACGCGATAGCCCACTTGAACTTAAGCAGGGTGAAAGGCCTTTCCGAATCCAACTCTGCCCTTCACTGTGTTCTACATGTAAAAGTCGGCGCCCAGTTCACTCTTTTTCGAAACAGACCTCGAAAAACATCTCCTCTAAAGATTCGCACTTCTTCCTAACTCCAGAGATGTGGCTATCCGCATCCATTATAGTCCAGCGACCTCCTTGATATCGCCTTCTCAAAGTTTTATCTTCCTTTGCCTATTTCACAGTCTCCTAGGCATCCTTTTCGATATTAATCAACCCCACTTGTCTTTGTTATATCTTAACGTATGTCCTACCTATTGCCATATCAAAACAGTAAGTACTGCTACCAACGAGTATGAAAAAAACGTTCTATGAATTATGAATCAGAGCACTATTATTTAATTGTTTATTAGATTCTGATATCTGAATTGTTATTGTTACATTGTGTTGGTTTAACATTATTTACAGGTTACGGACTGTAATAGTTGTTATTGTTATTATTTTAGGTTAGCTTTAGTTAGTTCGCTGTTGTTATAAATAATAACATTTAACTAAATATAATGTTGATATTTATAAATATATAAGGTATATTATTATTTTTGTTTTGTCTTTAGGATTGAGGTATCTATTTTATTGTTTTATTATTCACAACGGCATTTTGAGCATTGATCGTGGTCAATACAAATGCAACTCGGTGGAAATGTAGGGAATTTAAAAGTGTCCAAAAGATTGTGTAACAATAATAAATATCAGCGCTCATTTCTACTAATTAAACTGCTCACTTTAACCGTTGAACATTAATAATTAAATATATATTGCTATTAACGTTTCCAGCTCTCCAATTCTTAATTTATGTAAACCCACACCCATGAACCATACCAACCAGTCCTGAAGATGCCTCGTTAGGAGGCGAAACACGTGTCGAAGACTACAGTGTTCGTTTGTTGGTGATATATCTTTGTGTTGTTACATGTAACATATCATTTAATACACCAACATTATAAGCGGAAGATATTACAAAATAATTTCCGTTTTTAATCATTATACAGCGTGACTTTGAAAGGATGTACTTTGGGCTAATATGAGGTTCTACTGATCAATACGAACAACTTTTCCCATGGACCTATGTGCCGCAAATGAAAAAATATATTGCCTTCTCCATACAATATTGCCTTCTCCATACAAACTAGTAATGTTAAAATGATCATTTTTTATGGGGAAGCCAACATTTTTTTTATTTGCGACACATGGTTCCATGGGAAAAGTTGTTCGTTTTGATCAGCAGTACCTCATATTAGCCCAAAGTACATCCTATCCTTTCAAATTCACCGTATATAGTGCGTATATTGTGCTTAGTGATAGGCTTTAATTTTAATAGGATTATTACTACTAAAAAGGTGTGTCTATAAATATATAATGTGTGTGGTCTGTTGGTTACCCGTTAGCAAACCGTTGTAACCGGAATTCGTCCACTCGATGCAGCAATATTTGTACGTTTTGTGTACAGTTTATTTTCGTATGTGAGTATCGATGTAGTTATTTTGTACATATATAGCATACAGGGTAATGCATAGTACATTATGTTAAATGATTTATATAATACTCGTATATAATTTATTACACTATTTCTAATAGATTTATAGCTAATTGTTTTTCTTTTATTTTTTTATGAAGCTTTAGGCGTGTACTATGTCCAGAAACAACAATACCGTCAAGTGACCTAGTCATGTTTCGGTTTTAGTCTGTGGGTTCACCGGTTTTCTGGAGACTACTGCATCGATTTCTTGTCGAGGTGGTAGTCTCCTTTCAGGGTGCGGTTACGAAATGGGCGGTTGAATTGACGATAAGGCAGCGAGTATATACCCGTAATGCAATTCTTCATTGTCGCCCCCCATTTCGTAATCGCATCATTTAGCCGGCATAGTGGGAGCGATCAATATTGTTTAAGAACAATTATTGATTGACCCCATTCATGGACTTTGTAGGTCTGCTCACCTCCAGGTAGATACAAAGTCACATGTCGTGCTCCAATAAAAACAAAAAAAAAAAAACAAATATATTATATTTAATAAATATCCAGACCATGACAAACTGTAGAGAAAGAGTACTAATATTTTTTTGCTAGATAAGTAGGTATCGAACCCTCGACCTCCGGACACAACGCCAAAGGCGCAACCGCAAGTATACTGGGGCGTTTAATTTAAACCTATTCCAAGAACGTGACAATTGTAATTTACCACGACAATATACAATCGCTTTGCATAGTGTGTTCAATGTGAATAATTAACTCCAAACTAAGCATTGACGTTTATGAAATAGGCATCAAGTAATGATTTTAAAAATGATTACAATATATCTTCACAGGTGCCTTACGACGCCCGAGACCGCCTAAACGGTTCCCAGCGGAAGGGTTTTTAATCCCATCTCGTCGTAGCCGATGGTATGAGTCTACACTGAACAAAGGCTAGCTCGTCGCGATGTTTTGAATAGACTCAATAACCCATCTATAAACAGTTTCACAAGTTGGTATAGTTCCGGGACCGACAGCTTAACGTGCTTTCCGAGGCACTATAGTGGTGTTGTCAAACAAATGTACATATTTTTTTGTAATTAAAAACTCATTGGTACACACCGGAATTCGAACCAGGTCCTAAGTGTTTTTAAGTCCAAAGCCTAACCAACTCGGCCACCACGTATATAAAATACAATAAATATTAAGTTAATAATTACAAATACATAATAATATGTATTTTCTGTCTATAAATGGGTTATTGAGTCTATAATCCAAATACCACGACGAGCTGACCATTTATTTGGTGTAGATTAGAATACTACCGGTTACGACTAAGTGGGAATACATTTCATCACTGGGTAGCCATTACGCTTCGTGAGGCACCCCTGATGGTACATATAATCATTTAACATGTAGGACATTACACACATATTACCGTTATCACAGACTAAGCTCTAGACTTGTTCTATGTGTACCAGAAACAACAATACCAATACATATAGTATTACGACTCGGTATACTATCGGTTACGATGGTAATAAAACCGGGTACCCTGAGATCGTACAGGCTGTCTTGTTATTACTACATTTTTTATGGTCTTTTATACCAACCTAAAGATGGTTTCTGAAGCCGGATATAATATATTACCTGAAACGAAAAGAAAAAAAGATTAGTATGAAATATTGCTTCTTATAGCATAAGTCAAGTTTTAAAATGTATCCATGTCGTCTTGACGCCTGCACTTTAACGTACTTCCAATATCACACTTGCTGTTAGTCGAAGTTCAATTACTATTTTTATGTTTTCTGTGTTGTGTATTTTTTTTTACATAAAAAATATAAAGATTAATTAATACAATACCCGACAAAAAAAAAAATCTGCGGCAAACCGTAGTCGAGTATTACTAGAAGAGGGGAGGCTCATTTTGTACGCAAACTTCGCGATTGCGAATGTAGTGTCCTTAACTTAAACCTTTAATAATCTGACTTGCTCACAGTTCCCCAGGTAAATCTTTTTGAAACGACTCTAATTTAGCAACATAAAAGTAAAACCTAAGATTTACCAGTTCTTGAGTTAAGTAGTATCCTTAACTTTAAGTGTTCCAGCCGTTTCGTAACGGTCTTAATTACCGCTAGCCGTTCCGACGGCTGGCGTTAGCGGATACGCCAACAGAATGGTTAATGAAATCGAACCAAGGTATATCTGGGCCTATATCGCCACATCTTCGTTTTTGGCCGCTAGGGACTAGTAAATGTTTAATATATGGCGATGGGCGGTGCTGAGAAAAAAAAGCTTTATCGTGATTGATGATTTAATTCATGGACTATACATTAAGAAATACCGAGAGGCCCACGTGCAGAGGACAGTCAAGGGCGCACGCTCCTTGGCAATATGTTCACGGTTCTTGTCACGTGCCTATGTTTTGTGTTTGCCTTAATGTATTTTTTTATAAGTTTCTTCGGATTCCGTATGAAAAGAAAATTGTTATGAAAATAAATAGTCTATAACACAAAAATATGACACAAAAATTATATATTAAAAAAAAGATGATGCATAAAAGTTTATTGTTATCATTAAAACATATTGTATTAAATTTTACTATAAAGTGTGAAAATTCAGCTATAGTTATAGCCCATAACCCTATGTACTAACATAACATACAAATTAAAATTAAAGTGATATTAGAACTACTAAGAACTATTCAGCGAAAAAATGATCATTGCGCTAAATGTTACTCACAATAAAATGTATTTTACTAATTATCTTTCAATAATTCTATTTTCTCAATCCATGAGTGTTTTCTACGCGATGCGCGTATAAACAAACCGATTTTTTTATAATCTACTTACCGTCCCAGGGATATGCAGTCACAACATTATACAGTCCATGAATAGATAACACCAGTATCCGCTATCCGATCAAACCAATCAACAATAACATCAAATATTTACTTACTTAACAATAAGAAATAAAGAAAAGAAAATTGTATTTACATAAAACATTAAATTAACAATTCGATCGGAAACCAAATCTCCAGAACCAATTGAAAAAAACTCGCGAACCTTTAGAATATCGTTAACGCGATAAAAGTGGCGATCAGAAAGCAAATGCGCGGGGAAAATATCCAGGAAAACGTGGTCGGGCCCTCAGGAGTACTCTACGGAAAATGCAAATAGTCCCGCACACAAATTTATTCATCTCGACCGGATAAAAAAGCAATCAAATCGACTACCCTGTCACCAATATGCTGACGCATCTGAAGGCGCCTCACGTTCGCCAAACGCCAATATTTCATGGCCTCCTAATCCGCAACTAATATTAGTTTGTCAAAATATTTTTCCTTCAAAAAAGCGCTAGCAAAAAGCTCTAAGGAAAAGGTCAAACTTAAATAAGTTCGTCAAAGACCCCAAAAGGGTTCATAACATCAGGTAAGAGCGCGTTTCCGATAACTCTGTCGTCATTGCTGATGCCTCTCACCCTAAATATATACAAAAACCTTTTTGTATTAAACTTTGCTAATAAATCTTGTTTGCCATAAATTGTCCTGGTTCCATTTTGTTTTTGTTGGAATAATTAATTTTTGTTTTACGAATTTTGTTTTATTAACTTTAAAAACGGAAGAAATTAAAACAAGAAGTTGACATCACTTGGGAAACTTAATAATAAAATTAATAATTATTGTTTATTTTATTATTAGTTAGTAATTAAAATTATTAAATAAAAATAAAATCAGTTCAAACTAAAGCGTTTAGTCATAAAGTACTACGAGGTTTCGTAGAAGCTACGGCGTAGCAACCTTCCGAGTGATGTATGCGCAACAACCTGTGAACACGTTAAGCAGGGAAGCTGGCCCATCAATTTCAGAAGGGTCTAATCCCATCATTTGTGATCCTCATGGCTAAACAAGATTATGCAAACGTGTTAAATATTATAAAACATTATAAAAATGTTAGACATACAATGTACCTAATAAATAATGAAAAAAAAACTTAGATTAATAAAAATTGTATTTAGTCCTCTGTTGCTAGACTTTTTTTTTGAGAGCCTAGCACGTAACCTGGTGGAAAGCAATACAAAGGTCCAAGAACAAATGCAACCAACAATTTTGAGCTGTGTATTGTTATTATACTTATGATGCTGGCTTTTAATACATACATACATATCATCAAGGGTGCCTTACGGCGCCCGAGACCGCCTAGACGGCTCCAGGGTACCCAGCGGAAGGGTTTTAATCCCACCTCGTCGTAGCCGATGGTATGAGTCTACACCGAACAAGTGGCTAGCTCGTCGCGATGTTTTGAATAGACTTAATAACCCAACTATAAACAGTTTTATAAGTTGGTATAGTAAAACCGGGACCGACAGCTTAACGTGCTCTCCGAGGCACTATAGTGGTGCTGTCAAACAAATGTACATATTTTTTTTAATTAAAAACTCTTTGGTACCGGGATTCAAACCAGGGACCTAAGTGTTTTTAACTCCAAGGTCTAACCAACTCGGCCACCACGTAAAAAAATATTCGTATATCTGTAGTGCGACAGATATACGAATATTTTTTTTTAGTGCGGGATGAAATATCTGCCATAGTACTCCACTTTCGTCAGAAGCATCCTTGTGCATTTTTGCTACATAACATAACTGTATATATCTATTGATTGCCATTTTCCCAAGCAAGCCTAAAAAGGAAAATATTCTTGAGAATTGAATACAAACGACCCTATTTTCACCTTTCTTCGCACCTTTTACGTATCCCTTGTTCACGTGAAGGAAAATGCCCTAATAAAGTGTGTGTGAAACTGGGGAGTGATCCCATAACTCAGTGCACAACATGCCTTCACTTACCCGAGTAATCGTTGCAAAGGAACTGTGAAATTTGAAAAACAAGAAAAAGAAGAGACAGAGGTATTAAAAAAAAATCGGCCATTATATAAGGTTTATAAACTTTACTTAAAAAGCGGCCCCAGCCTAGTGGTTAAGTCACTGCGCAACTGATAACAAGGTTAAGCAGATGACAACAAAGCCGGCCTGGGATGGGTGACCGCTTTATACAACGAGGCTATTTCATCATAAACAAAGCAACAAGCTCGCCACTTGTTAGGTTTTGCCTCCGAATACCATTGGCAAAATGAGGATGGGTTAATCCCTTAGGACCCTGAGGCCGTTTGAACGGTTCTCGGGAGCCAAATAGGCACCCGTGATGGTATTTATTTATTATTTATTTTATAGACTTTACAACATTTTTTTTGTTTTATAAAATATAAGTATTGTGTAAAGTAAATGAATAATAAATAAATAAATACTATCACGGGTGCCTCTTTGGTTCCCGAGAACCGTCTAAACGGCTTCAGGGTATCCAGCGGAGTGATTAACCCGTCCTCATTTCGCCAATGTTAGTCGGAGGCAACACCTAACAAGTGGAGACCTTGTTATCAGTTGCGCAGTGACTTAACCAGCTAGGGCCACTTTTAAAAGTATTACCTACATAAACAAAAAAACATGTTTTAATCTAAATTGTCGATGGCATAGTGCACAGATGTGGTATGTGCAAACACAGGAGATATATTTAAAAGTTGCAAAATCGTCTAGTGTTCTTGTCAAGGTTCGATTTCGTTCGTTCACCGGTTTTCAGAAGGCTACTAAAACTATTTATTGTAAAGGTGGTAGTCTCTTTTAGGGTGCGGATACGAAATGGGTGTTCAGGCATTTACGTATCTAAGTAAATCTACGGAAGGCCTTTTCATGTAACATTAACTATCTTCACATACAATTCCTTATACGCGTGTTTTTATTTCTAATCACCCCTTAAGACATCACGTACTTATTAAGTATACACGCAACTTGTATTATTGCAATGTTGGTACTTTTAAATCAATTTGGCCGTGACAGGGAAGTTGCGCCAAACCTCCGTAAGGGGGATTAAACGTTCCCCTTTTTCCATTTCTTTTATAGGAATCACTTCGTTAATTTGGTTTTTAATGGCGACGTTTGCAGAGGGACCTAATGCTCGCCCTTGCCCATTTTCGGGCACTTTCGGGCCCAATTCCGGGCATCTATAGGGCCCCGGGACATTCATTTACATATTAATCTATTAAATCCTACAAACTGCGTCTTTATTGTCTGTGGCCGGAGGAACCACAAACCTCACCAAAGTGGTTTGCGGATTACGTACAACCCGGAAATAACCTTATCTCACTTTCTCAACTCTTAAGTAATTATTAAAACTTAAAAGCTGGGGTGCACCGAGTTGGTAAATACTTTAACCGACATATTTTGGATGTTATAATCTTTTTAGACAGGGCTTTATATTTCTCTATTTATATATTTATTAAAACATGGATGCCTTTTTTGGCAAAAACCACCTAGACGGCCTCAGGGTACCTTGCGAATGGTATTATTTTATAAAAATCGCAATGAAGGTCTTATAGGTACGGCCATACAAACCACTTAATTAAAATTTAACATAAAAATTTTTAGACGTTTGACTGGCAGAATTAAGTCCTCCCTTGTATATATTTTGTGCAATATAGTTTAAAGATATTACAAAGTATATATGTTATGTATGTAAAATATATACGTTTAAGTTCAATTAAAACTGAAATTCAAGATTAGATTATGTCTTATATTTGATTTATTTAATAATAATAAAAAACATGGATTAACTGAAGATGTTACAGCCTAAAGAACTGGGTTAAAATATAAGAGGAAAAATATTTAAAATGCTGACAGAATTATATGAAAAAGGTAAGGTTCCAGGGTAAGTGAGCTCCGGGTATTCTGCGCGGTCTGATTTGGCATCACCTGCATAATTCAGTAAACTCGTCGGAATCACGCGAGGCTAATTAGCTTTTCTATATTATTCATAAATCTATTCATTTGTATTCATATACGCGTTGTTGTTGTTAAAAAGCACTTAGGTCCCTGGTTCAAACCCCGGTGTGTACCAATGGGTTTTAATCTAAAAAAATATATACATTTGTCAAATATGTACAACACCACTATAGTGCCTCGGTGAGCTCGTTAAGCTGTCGGCCCAGTTTTACTATACCAACTTGTGAAACTATTTATATTATATTGTATTATTAACCGCAACTATCTAGTCACTTGTTCAGGGCTACGACGAGATGGGATTAAAAATCCCTCCGCTGTACCCAGAGGCCGTCTAGGCGGTCTCGGGCGCCTTAAAGCACCTGTGATGATATACATGGTGACTTTGAAAGGATGTACTTTGGGCTAATATGAGGTTCTACTCGTCATTACGAATAACTTTTCCCATGAAACCATGTGCCGCAAATGAAAAAAAATATTGACTTCTCCATACAAACTAGTAATGTTAAAATGACCAATTTGTATGGGGAAGCCAAAATTTTTTTTCATTTGCGACACATGGTTCCATGGGAAAAGTTGTTCGATTTGGTCAGCAGAACATCATATTAACCCAAAGTACATCCATTCAAATTCACCCTGTATATATATATATATACATTTTTTTTGGTAAAGGAATAATTTTAAATAAATAAATAGCATAAACAATAATAATAATAATAATAGCACAATAAAAAAATGGAATTCGTTGCCAGTGTGTCTTTGCTTTATCTTTAAATTCCGGGTTCTTTAAGCGAAGCGCGAATAAAATACTGCTTAAGCCGACATAGTGGGCACCACCAATATCGGGTGATACTGGTGTTGGTGTTATCTATTCATGGACTGTATAATCCACTTGTCATCTCAGTCATATGTCGAACTCCAATAAAAAAATAGCATAAAGTTTTTGGAGCCGACCGAAAAATACTAAAATGTTTTATTACAGATACAAAAGCAAAATATCCCGATACTATATAATTATTACAGTATTAAAGAACAGTGCAATCCATCATAAAACTATTGAAAGCGATTCAAGAGTTTAACATAAAGTTGAGAGGTCATTTGTTTTAGAGCTGACAGAAAAATAGGTAAAAGATAATTGTCGCCGCGTGAGTGAGCGCCGTAATTCTGCGCGGTCTGATTCGGCAATTGTTTGCATAATTCAGCAAACAAGGCCGGAATCACGGGAGGCTGATTCGCTTCTCTAAATAATTCCACTTCGTTTGGGCCCTCGGCATTATTCACAAGATATTTCTTGGCCCACAAAATACTTTGTTTCGTCGTATTGCCCCCGTCAACCCTTGTAAAGGATCATCTTCTTTCAATTAGGGATGTTTTAAATAAATTTAGATTTTCACAAACTTTAGTTTTTGGCTGTTGTTGGTGAAATCTTCTATTAAATATGTATTGGGATGCTTAGGAATATTATATAGGTCCTTAAGCAGTTTAATTTGATTTTAAATGTACTTATATTAAACTATAGTAAACTATTTTTTTACTATTGTTAATTTATCAAAATTATATATATTTCATCACGGGTGCCTTACCGCGCCTGAGACACGGCCTCAGGGTACCCAGCGGAGGGGTTTTAATCCCACCTCGTCGTAGCTGATGGTATTAATCTACACGTTCTCTCCAAAGCACTATAGGGTTGTTAAACAATTGTAAATAAATTTTTAGATTAAAAACTCATTGGTATACACCGAGGTTTGAACCAGGGACCTAAGTGTTTTTAAGTCTAACCAACTAGGCCACCATGTAAAAAAAATATTCTATACGATAAAATGTTAGTTGAATTTATTTTACCGAATTCAATATTAATATATCTATAAATAAAAAAAAATAATAATGGTAAACAATTTTCTGTCACACCACAACCCTACATTTATAATAAAAAATCACGAAAATTTTCAATCGACAATTGAGCAAGTCCAGTCTCACGTACAAATTTTGTTCTCCCACTGATAATAAAATCCCGTTCAATAGCTGTCTGCTCCATTCTCTAGGGATATGAAGGTTTGACGCCACACAAAACTGAAAACACACTCCTAAATACACTAGTCCTGTAACAAAACCCTGATAATTCTAAATCCTATAAGATAGACAAGAAGATTCAAAACGGTGTGTACGTGAGAATTATAGTTGAACTGTTGCAAGTATATTGTATGGTATAACACAATACAATCTCAATTGAAGCTATTGTCTCCCTGGGTGACAATAAATGTAGTGTAGCTTTGAAACGAAGGTCTTCGGGGTACAAAGGTCACTTACAACGAGTAATAAAGTGACCAATGAGCTACCAGGGTTAGATTACAATAATTTAGATTGTGTTTTGGATACTTTTTTTTTTGTTTTATAATACTATATCGTAGTTTAATGAGTATATAGATGAAAAAGAAATCTAAACTAAAAATAAGCTCTGGAGGTTAAATACATACATATCTTCACGGGTGTCTTACGGCGCACCGAGACTGCTTAGACGGCCCCAGGGTACCCAGCGGAAGGGTTTTAATCCCACATCGTCGTAGCCAATGGTATGAGTCTACACCGAACAAGTGGCTAGCTCGTCGCGATGTTTTGAATAGACTCAATAACCCATCTATAAATTTTTGTTTTACAAGTTGGTATAGTGAAACCGGGACCGACAGCTTAACGTGCTCTCCGAGGCCCTATAGTGATGTTGTCAAACAAATTTACATATTTTTTTTAAATTAAAAACTCATTGGTACACACCGGTATTCGAACCAGGGACCTAAGTGTTTTTAAGTCCAAGGTCTAACCAACTCGACCACCACGTATATGCTCTGGAGGTTAAATATATTTCGATATCTATAGCGAGCTCATATACCTATGTATACAGAAATTATTTTTTCAAGTGTGCCTTCAAGGCCAAATCCTAAACTACACGAAATAGGAAAAAATGCTCAAAGGAATCTCGGGGTCGATTTTGATAAACACTAAAACTGCATCATTAGATTTATGAAAAATTTATTCTCCTAGCCGGAAATTGAACCGGTTGATTTTGAAAAAAAAAGGCACGTGTATTATTCCAGCTTATAGTGCCGCTTATAATGAAATGAGAGCTATACCTGTATAGGGTGTTAGTGTTTTAAATTAATTACAGAGTGCGGGGAACTTTATATTATGACAGTTATAAGATAAGGTAACGTGATCGAACATGTTGGCCATAGCTTATGACATGGTTAGCATGGTCACTTCACCCAATAATAGGTACTAAATAAATAGGTACTCTATATTTACTCATTTTATATTTATGGCTTTTATGAATAAATGAGTATAATATCCATAAAAAAATAGCTAATTTATATAACAAATAACTTACACGTTTTTAATGAAAAGCTAGAAATAAAAATCTTATTTATTTATTTAATCAAAATTGCATACATGGGTAGAATTAGTACAAAATTACAATCAATTTCACAATACCAAAACCACACAGCACAAGGCACAGCAAAAGCGTGAAAAGAGAGAGGCAGACACTGCTGTTCTTTATTTTTAGTTTTACATACTTTATTATTATTATTATAATTTATCATTTAAGTACTCATTTAAAGAATAATAGTTTTTTTTCATTTAATAATCTTTTTAATTTAATTATAAATGCCTTACCATTTTCATTTTTTATATAATCTGGTAATTTATTTTAAACTTTTATGGACATTGCGTACGGTCCGGTATAATGGACATTGCGTACGGTCCGGTATAATGTAAATTAATTTTGGATACAGGAGGTACTAAATCTTATAAAAACTAAGGTTTATATTTTATATTATACGTATTGAAATCTCTTGTATTTGACGAATCAATAAAATCTATAATAAATAGAGACAGCTATAAATCTATCTCGAGTCTCAACAGTTAATTTATATGACTCCATGTTTTTTATACATACAGCTTTAATCAGCTTCGTATTAGCTTAATGAATAGTTGTTTAACACTTAATCACTCTGTAGTAACCCTCACACAAAGTGCTCCAATCACACGCGCATGGGAGTGTGTGAGCTTTTGAGACCATGGGGCCTTGGGGACCGGAACACTAGGAATTTGTAAGCGTTTGATCTAAACACTAGGCCGCCAAAGGGTTACCCCGCACCAATTACTTTAGTACCTTATTTACCAGTGTATGTATAATAATGTTTTAGTAAAAAATATAAAAAGTACAACAGATTATACAAACACAAATGTAACAGATTATTAAAAAAAAGGATTTCATACATTTTGCTGATGAATGGTGATAGGTGTTCATATTATTATCACCATGGGACCAACTCTGTGAGAACACATATCATATTTCCTACCCGCTTGACTAAAGCCTATGAAACAATAAATTTACGCTGCTAAATAGTTAGTCTCATTTTGAAAGTTGTGTGCATTCAAACCATGCAAAACACTGAATTTCAGGTTTCTGTTACATACTGTATAGGAAATATTATATTTATAATAATTTATTTAAATAAATAAATAAATTTATAGGTACTCGTCAATTAACGAAATTAATTAAATTAATTCTCCAACAAGAAAATGATATGGCTGCTCGTCCGAGTGAAAAATTAATGAGTTGTCGAATACCTCTTTACCTTCGCCCCGTGGCTAATTGGAAGCAATTTGAATTAAACCCTAATCCTCGGCCCGACTCGGTCAAAATATCAATCTTCCGAAAAGGTTTGATTCGAATAAGGTTCTAATAGTACGATGAAGGGCAGGTAGGCACGTAATCTGCCCAACATCGTCCAGTTGTCCCTAAACTTGTCCTCTAGAACCTCCTTCAAAACGATCCCCTATTTATTCCATGTGAAGGAACTTATATGAAACCGGAAAGTTCTTGGGAAAAAAATGGAATTAAATTTTGATATCGAGAAAATTGTATAGAGACGCGCTTTTTTGGGATCGGATATTTCGTATTTCTGAGACAAAAAGGTAATTTTCTTCAATTTCATCGTTTTTGTTTTGTTGTTTTGTTACAATTTGGTTGGAAAAGTGTACCTTTATTTCCCGTGATGTCGAATATTTATTTCATTTATACTTCAATGTCGATATACATATTATTTTTTTCTTTTTTTTAATAATTTATTTTTAAAGTTTAAGTTGAAGTTGGTCACAAATAAAAGAAAAACAAATGAAAATAAATCACTGCCCCTTTCTATGGCAATGCTGATTTTGTATTTTAAATAGACGTAGCATTTATAATCTCCAGATTTAAAAGATTCGACCCCAAATGCAACAAAATGGATTAAATCCCTGTACTTCAGTCTCCTTCAGGTTCTGGAATTGATGAGTTTAAACTTATTTTAAATATGTCATTTTAAGCAGATTTAGACCGTGTCTTCTAATAGTGTCGACATGTCACAACAATAGGGACACATTATGGAAAGCCGGCATATTAAGATTTCCATACCATCGCGTTTAAGTTCTAAATCTGATATCGAGCTAAAATATTTGTCGTTCTTTAGGTAATGTATAGCAGCCTAACCAAACGCACTAGTACCTCATTGTTAAACTTTTTTTTTTGACTAAATATTTATAAATACCTCTAAAGATAAATAATTTTGATTTTCTATTTTTGACCCAAACGAAGACCAATCGATATTTGTAAAACAATAACCACAATATATTTTTTTTATGTAGGACAATTTACTCTGTTCCCAAACTAATCTCTAGGCATGTACTATGTGTACCAGAAACAATGATACAATACATATTATATTATTTTTTCAATACTGAAACAAATGTTCTTACCATCACCTTTTTTTAACGTGAGTCTTTTTATATTGAGTTAATAATCTCCCAGACACCGTGTCCGTCTGTCACGATTTCCGAAATGGAGTGCGGAACTTCTAAGCGCGCGGGCCGCATACTAAACGCCAACAATATTTACCAAAACCACATTATAACACTTCTATATACAACTCTAAAACCCACAGAATAAGATCTAAAGTATTAAAGCAAGTGATGAGGTCAAAAATGAGCAGTGATCATGTGCGAATGATGTGATAGTTAGGTTTGGTTTCTTCAGAATTTAGCAACGGACCATTTTACAAGTGGATTGAGTTGTGCTTTTAAATTACATTAGTGGTCTTTTGCGTGGGAACATTAAATTGGTGATCGCAGGTAGGGGCGGATCCAGGATTTCAATTTGAGTTGGGTTTCGCCATTATACCAGTTATGACTCAAATAATTCTCGATGACCAAAATAAACACGTAATCTGTTGCGATAGATTACCGTACCAAGGAAATTACGTCTGGCATTGCTAAATCCACCACTGGTCTCACGATTTATTTCTTTTTTGTTTGGCTACGGCCTTTAGACAAACTTTTTAAATGATTTTTTGTAATAACTATTACAAAACAGTGCAAAGTAATTTTCGATGGTTTCTCTCCTGGATTCGCCAACGCAATGGTCGCATGCTCTGATACATGCGGCTCGTTACCTAAACTATTTAATTGAAATCGATATAGTATACCTCAAGATAGCAGTTCTAATTGAACCAATAATTAATTAAATTCATTTGCTTCAACGCTTGACTGATCTTTAGCCCACATATACGTCTGCTAACGAACTTCCAGGGCTGTGCCGATGACTTCGATTCTGATATATATAAATAATTACTATATTTGTCCCAAATTTGTTCCACAAAAGAAACTTGCCATCGGGTTCATTATCTACTTGACCCAAATTTGTTCCTAAAACCTTCAAGCCATTTGGTTTACTATCCCTATAGACAAACCATCAAGTGATCCAAATATGTCTGGGGTTTGTGGGTCTCCCTAAAAACTCTGGAGTCCTAAACTCTGATGCTACAGACTACCGTATAGATCTTTCACTACGTCCTCTTTCAGGGTGAGGTTGGTTTAATGATGAAGTATACCCACAGAAAGCATAATTAAGCAAAGCGGATTAGTCTTCGCAGCCATATATTATTACATATTACTTAAGTAATGAGGATTGGGTGGTCTATGCGGTGAAAGATGCTTTAGATACTTGCCTTCCAAATTTTACTAATTTTAGAATAATAATCATAATAAGGTTCTCGAGTGGCGACCGCGTGCTGGAGGACGCAGCAGAGGCAGGCCCCCCACAAGATGGACCGACGACCTGAAAAAGGTCGCGGGAAGCCGATGGATACAGGCAGCGCAGAACCGGTCGTTGTGGCGATCCTTGGGGGAGGCTTATGTCCAGCAGTGGACGCGCGAAAGGCTGGCATGATGATGATGATGATGATGAATCATAATAGAATGCGTACTTAAAACTTAACGACTTAAAGTAGGTGAGGATAGTTTAATAAAAGTTAATCAGTTTCCGTAGGCTTTTAATAAATGCTATTTAACCTAAGTCAGAGTTGGAACACCGAGTCACATAAACTAAAATGTGTCAGAACGTAATTAATTTACCCAAAATAACTCGGGAGGCCAAACGTTAATTTGATACACACACTCAATTTGTTCTGCTGACTTTACCTAAAAAATAAACAAAACCCAGCAATTATAACCGTAATAGCAATAATAACAAAAATGTAATCATTTTTTATAGCTCGGGAAATGTTCTGGCTGCCATTTATAATAAAAAATTCATTAGTAAACATAACGAGCTTTGGGCGACGTCCTGAGGTACACTTGACGGAAATATTTTCGGGACCGCACTCGTAAATTGAATAAATTATCTCGATACAACAATTCTTTTACATTAAGCTAAGAAAAATGGCGACAAATTCATCAAAACATTTGTAGAACAAATTAAAAGATTTTATTAGTTTTGGATATGACTTTCTGATTTCATAAATATTTAAGACAACAAATATAAGTAGTAATTTAGATTTTAAGATTTTATTTGTTATAACGGAATAATCTCTTAAAATCTAAATTATCATTATCGATGTAGATAATTATGTCATCAATATTAAAAGGTACCTGCTCTAAACCTACGTATGTATATACGTAAGTTAAATATTGTATTGTATGCCTTACCTACTACTATATATGTCTATTAAATATTAAGATCAAATAAATTAAGATCTTACTTTCCATATAGCTACTTTAAGGTTAAATACTAAAAAAAATATGGGCAAGATACCGATGCCAGTAAATTAAGTATGGCAGTACCATTAAATAGCTATCTTTATGTGTGATTTACTGGTAGATGCTATGCAAGCTACCTTTTTAATTTACTGACATGTACGAGTATATGTTGAATGTCAGGTACTATTACAGCTACGCTTCGCTGAAACTAGCTTTCGAGGTTATTAAATAAAATAAAAGTGAATAAAATAAAGTGGTGAAAGTCAAAATATCAAATAATATTAGTATTCGACACCAGCCGGGCCGAAACGAATCAAAAGGAATCCATTTAAAAAGGGACTTGGAGGGCACTTCCGACTGAATGAGGCTCCAGCTGATTGACTGAAGGCTCTTCACAGAATATTGTTCTGCAAGTAACAAACTTACAAATAGGCAAAGGGATAAAAATAATAAAATTCTAACAGAATATAATTTTCAAATCAATTTCGGCTTTTTAAAATGGTTTTGAAATGATGTTTGTTCATTTAGATAATTGTAGAAGTAAGTATATAAAATAATCTACTTAATTGCTTTATGACGTACTAATGAACTTCAACCATATGTTGGTAGCCAAAATGTTTGGCCGACTGTACACATCTACTTATTGTAAACAACATGATAACAACCTTATTCTACCTTTATTATAATATTTGCCTGTCTGCCTACAGGGAGATATAAAACCACAAAAAAGGTAAAAAAAAATAAGAGAAAAAATAGAAGCATTATCCTCTTACAGTCTGAGGAGAACCTAATTAAAAAGCGACTCCAAGCGCCTGAACTTGGTAAAATTACAACAACGTTAATTGATTTTGACGCGTACTTTATTAAATATTAATTTAGGTCTAATGTTGAATACAACATCATGCTCTTTTGAGACCCTTTTGCAGAAAGCATTTTGTTTTAAGGGTTAATTATTTTGCTTTAATTATCTTTTATTAATAGCAACGTGCATTGAACCCGCCGCTACTGGTTTCATTAACACTATAACATTTAAACTCGTTTTGGATTTAATATTTTAAACTTTAATACTGTTATGTAGTACTACCCTACGGTAGTATAAATAGCTGTGTCGGTGAGACAAGCGGGCAGTCGTGGAATAAACTAAATCCGAATAAGCTGTGTTTCATTACCTCCGCCCTTAGTACCTACTAAATGGCGACGAGGATTAAAAGTTAAAAGTTTAAAATAAACGATTAACGGTAAAAAAAAAGAATAAAATAAAACGCGTACAAAAATGTCTCCGATTGGGCAGAAGTTTCAAGAAGTTTGATCTGGAGAACGGAAATTGGGCAGCGTATACCGGTCGCCTGATGATGTTCTTCATGGTCAAGAAAATCAAGGTGGAAGGACAACTGCCGACGCTAATCACCTTGGTGGGTGGTCCAACCTATGAGTTGATGGTCAACCTCACTAGTCCCAGGAATCCCATGGATCACACGTTGGAAGAGATAATCACGCTCATAGGGGAGCAGCCGAAGCCCTCGAAGACGGCGGAGCGGTATCGCTTCAGGCAGCGGAGGCAACAAGCGGGGGAGTCTGTAGCGCAGAACATAGCCGAGCTAAAGAAGATTTCGAGATTCTGCGAGTTCGGCGGGGCGCTGGAAGACAACATGCGAGACCAGCTCGTCTGCGGCATCGGCAGCGACGTCGTACGCCAACGGTTATTCGCGGAGCAAAAGCTGACTTTTACTAGGGCGATGACATTGGCGGCCGAAAAGGACGCGGCGGCTGTAGACAGATTCGGCGCAGGGGCGGAAGGCGTGCATCACATTTTTTTTCAACAAAAAAACGTTACGTGATAGTGGCATCACTTTAAAATTTTATAACGGACATAGTGTTAGGCCCATAGGATATATTAATGTCAAGGTTAAACAATTAGATTTAATAGTGTTAAACAATTAGATTTGTATGTCATCGATGGAGGTACTACGTCATTGTTGGGTAGGCAGTGGTTGACGGAATTGAACATATAACCATACCAACATTTCAACAGTACAACTTAAACAGTTTTAAATCGACTAATGATATTAATGTTTTTTTCGATAGATATAAAGATCTGTTTGACGGGGGACTGGAACGATACACGGGGGGTCGCGCGACTCTGCATGTGCGGGAGGGCACGCGGTCGGTGTTTTGTCGGGCACGGCCGCTGCCTTGCGTGAGAAGGTAGACCGAGAGCTTGACGAGATGATCCACAACGGCACCATTGAACCCGTCGAATTATCCGAGTGGGCCACTCCTTTGGTACCGGTGAGTAAACCCAACGGTGGATTGCGTATTTGTGTTGATTTTAAGGTTACCTTGAACCCCTCTTTGTTGGTCGATAAATATCCATTACCTCGTATAGAAGAGTTATTGTCGGACTTAAACGGTGGTCAACGTTTAAGTCCTCTTCAGCCTATACACAGGTGGAGCTGAACGACCGCTCCAAGCATTTGACCGTTATTAATACTCACCGTGGATTATTCAAATATAACCGGTTAGTGTTCGGGTTGTCTTCTAGTCCGGGAATTTTTCAAAAATTAATGATTAATATGATGAGGGGTATTTATGGGGTGTCGATTTTTTAGACGATTTATTAATTACGGGCAAAGATAGACGGTCGCATTTAGCAACATTGCAGTTAGTTTTTCAAAGACTTAGTGATTACGGAATGAAATTAAATAAACCATTCTATAATTTTAATTACCTAACTAAACACTATAAAATACACTACACATAAAAAAATACACTATAGAAACCAAATAAATATTAGTAATTTAACTTATTCGTAAAAACCTACCTACTGAATGAATCCAAAATTATACTTTATTAAGCAATCTTAAAAAAAAAATGCGTGTTCTTTGCGGATTCTGTTTCGTATTTAGGGTATGTGATAGATAAGAACGGGATACATACCGACCCTGAAAAGATCGAAGCTATCGGTAATTTACCCACTCCTACTAACGTGTCGGAGCTACGGTAAGTAATAGGAATGGTTAATTACTATGCTAAGTTTGTAAAAAAATTTAGTTTTCACTTAGCTCCGTTATATAAATTATTTAAAAAATCACAAAAGTGGGTATGGAACGAAGAATGCACAGCAGCGTTGGAGTCCGTTAAGAATGTATTAACAAGTGCTAGTGTACTCGCGCACTACGACCATAGCGAGCCATTAATCGTGACGTGCGACGCGGCGTGCTACGCGTCGAGAGCGCTCACGCCGCCCAAACGACAGTATAGTCAGATACTGCGCGAAGCTTTGGCGATTATTTTTGAAGTAAAAAAGTTTCACCAATATCTATACGGTAGAAAAATTTTATTACGTACAGATCACAAACCGTTGGTAACCATTTTTGGACCTAAAAATGGAGTACCTAGTATGGCAGCCAGTCGATTGCAGAGGTGGGCGATTATTTTATCAGCCTATAGCTACGATATTGAGTACGTCCGTACTGATAAAAATGGTGCAAACGCACTGTCACGTTTACCGCTACCGGGGACGGGCAAGAATTACAACAGGGATATCGTGCCCGAGCAAACTTATTTACATTTCGCGCGGGATGCGTTATTATTGCATATTGTTAGACTATAATAAAATAAAAACGGAAACAAAAAGATATCCAATATTAGGCAATAGTAGAGTCATAAATTATGTGACAGATGGGTGGCCGACTCATAATGATAATAAAGACTTACAGCCATATTTTAATAGGCGAAAAGAAATTTATACAGGGCTAGGGTGTGTAATGTGGGGTCATATACCCGGTAATTGTCAACAAAGGGTTTTACAAGAATTACATGAAACACATTTAGGTATGGCTAAAATGAAAAGTCTAGCTAGGAATTACGTGTGGTGGGCTGGGCTAGATGCAGCTATAGAAGTGGTGTGCCAGGGTTGTGAGACGTGTGCAGCGTTCGCGGCCCAACCGCCGTCGCAGGCGCCGCAACCCTGGCCGTGGCCTAACAGACCATGAAGGCGGTTACATATAGACTTTTTGGGACCAATAAATAATCATACATATCTAGTTGTAGTAGATTCGATCTCTAAGTGGATTGAAACTTTCAAAATGACGGGCAGTACTAATGCGACCGAAGTTATAAAAATACTTAGGCGTTTATTTTCACAATTCGGGTTAACGCGGCAGGTAGTTTCCGATAACGGACCACCTTCCTCCAGCGACGCGTTTCGAACGTTTCTTTCCGATAATGGCATTGAACAAACGTTTTCAGCTCCGTACCATCCGGCTTCCAATGGCGCGGCAGAGAACGCCGTGAAGGTATGTAAATCGGTAATAAAAAAAGCTTTAAAAGATAACATGAATATTGAAACGGCACTGGATCGGTTTTTATTACTCTATAGGACGACGGAACATGCATCTACAGGCGAGAGGCAGTTACAAACGCGATTAGATGCGTTGAAACCGGATCGGGAAAGCCGCGCGAATAGGTCACAAAAATGGAAGGACGTCGCGAAACAGAGGGCGCCGCGAGATATAGCCTCCGGGGAAAATGTATATTTAAGAAATTACGCTAACGGTGATCCGTGGACACCAGGTCACGTGGTGGAAAGGTTAGGAAGTAAAAATTACAAAATCAGAGACGCAAACGGTAGGGAAACGTACCGACATATCGACCAGTTAAAGAGGAGGTCTAGGATATCTTTGGCAGCGAGTACGTCATCTCCTGGTGGAGACCAAAGGTGTGACACTCCGGACGATGAGGGTAAAAATGTCTACCAACCTGGGCCGAGTGGATCACAACTCTCAGAGGAAATGGATCAGGGTTCAAAAAGTCCGGTCGATTTGGGAATCGAACTAACCACCAAACCATCGCCTTCTATGGATAAACTTGTTGCTGGGCCCAGTCCCCCGGCTACAAAACGAGAAAGAAAAGCTACTTGGCGATATGGATATGAAATTGATTAAAAATCTACATAACTACTTACTTATATTCTGGTCCTTGTTAAGTTTTTTTATTTGTCATGTAAATTATAGGTAACTTGACATTAAAGATTGCTCAATAAAGTATTATTTTGGATTCATTCAGTAGGTAGGTTTTGACGAATAAGTTAAATTACCAATATTTATTTGGTTTGTATAGTGTATTTTTTTATGTGTGTTTTGTATAGTGTATTTTATAGTGTTGGGTTAGGTAATTAAAATTATAGAATTTTGGTGGTTTATTTAATTTGTAATTTAGAATAAGTACTTATATACAGGGTGAATTTGAAAAGATGTACTTTGGGCTAATATGAGATTCTGCTGGTCAAATCGAACAACTTTTCCCATGGAACCATGTGTCGCAAATGAAAAAAATATTTGGCTTCCCCATACAAATTGTCATTTTAACATTACTAGTTTGTATGGAGAAGGCAATATTTTTTGTCATTTGCGGCACATAGTTCCATGGGAAAAGTTGCTCGTATTGATCAGTAGAACCTCATATTAGCCCAAAGTACATCCTTTTAAAGTCACCCTGTATATATATTATTAATTATGTGTTAGGGTGTTATGTAGTACTACCCTACATGGTTATAAATAGCTCTGTCGGTGAGACAAGCAGCCAGTCGTGGAATAAACAAAAAAACCGAATAAGCTGTGTTTCATTACCTCCGCCCTTAGTACCTACTAAATACGACCGAAAATATGAATACTGGAATTCTTTAAATCACTCCAACTCTCGTTTATTAAAAAAAAAATTTTTAGAAACCGTGCCAAATTATTGCATTAAAATCAATTTATTTTTTTTATAAAATTATTTTTTTGTTTATTTATTTTTCGTAATTATAACGGTGAACGTCGTAAGATCGTATAATATTTAAAATGAAGGATCAAAAGAGTACCTATAGATAAAAACACCTTTGAGAAATAATATTGCAGATAGATCAAAGGTTTGTGGAAAAAAAGTCAAATTGAATCTTATTTATTTTTTTGTATTTTTGAGTTAATTGAGAAATACTGTGCAATATGGTTCCTTAATTCCTTCCATCCAACAGTGGAGTATGTAATAGTTACAACTATTACGTGGAGTATGTAATAGTTACAACTATTACATACTCCACAGGCAGCCACTAGGATTAATAATAAAGTTTGATTTCCATAAACCTGGTTTAGTAATCCATGCTAGTAAGCGAACAAAGGGTATTGGCAAAAGTTCATTCATTAATGGCAAAGTTGTTGATTTCATTAGGTTAGCCTCTAAAACCAAAAGAGATTTATGACTTTGCCCACTTTTATTTTTGCCCAAATTGTTATTTTATTGTTTTTGTTGGAGATTAAGGGTTAGTTTTAATGTGGCCATAAATTTGGTTAATTTTGCTCATTACTGTGTGTTTATGTAATTTTCACGCGATTGCTTTTGTGTGGGCGGTGTTTAACTGCTAACGTTTTGCTACGTATATTTATTAATAAAAGGGTTAAATTTATTATTATTATATTTTAACTTGTTGTTAAATTTATTTAATAAAGAAAAGCATCATTTACTAATGTATCCTATCTTTTTATCTTTGTGATGTTACTTTTCTATTTTGTATTAAGTGGGCAGGAAAAGGATTGGCGAACTAGAGCGTCAAAAAACATCTAAATGTTGTTTTCAGTTATAATAAAGTTTTTTTTTGGAAAAAAAGAACATGGAGGTGTAGATTTTATTTACTCGATCCTAATTACATATTTTTTTAATAAAAAATCTGTTTAGTTTTAAAATGAGAACTAAAGTAATATTTTTAGAATCATAAATCAAACTTTGGGTGTCTTTTCAAAAGTTAATATATTTTTTATAAAAATACTATCTAATTAGGATCGAGTAAGTAATATTTAAACCTCTACGTTCTTTTTCATTAAAAAAAAACTTTGATATCACTGAAAACAACATTTAGACGTTTTTGGACGTTCGAGATCGCGAAACCTTTTACTGGCTTCTTAAAGTGTTTGAGCGTACAAATAAATAATCTTCTCCTACTTTAAGTAGCTAATTTTATTTATTTAATAAATTATAGAAACATTTTTATCAACCTATCTACTGGTTCACCATGTTTTTTTTACATAAATGGTAGTACATTAAAACAAAAAGACCAAACCGAAAAATATTTAGCGTCTTATTTCACACATATACAAGCAATATGTATGAGAGAGCAATAAGCATGTTAATAGCATACAATATATTATTCAGATAGTATTGATATTTCAATTTCCCCGAAGTTGGGAACTCTATTAAGTACCAAGATTATTGAATCCCGAGTAACATTTCATGTTCCACCCGAAGGTACTTGTGTATTGTAGTGGTGGGGATGAATTAGCCAAGTTGTGGTGGTGGGGATGAATTAGCCAAAGTTGCAACTTATTAATTAATTGTCCAGTTATTAGTATCGTCATGTTAGTATATATTAAAATGCTTGTTTTATATATTTATTTATTTTAACACTTCATGTATATTAAAATAAACCTATGTATTGTATTTATTAATAAAAAACTTAAATAACATTAGCAAATTAAAATTAAACAACCTAAAAAACAAATTAAATATAGTAAAATATAAAGAGAAAAAAAAAAACCCTATCAATATAATGCCTAACAAAAAAAAAAAAAAAAACATTACACGTCCACTAAATCCAGGCTCTGGCCCACTCCGAAGGTACCCATAACACTGGCAGCATTGCCTCTTTGAACTGCCAGTGAGATGCGTTGTTTAAAAAAGTATCCGGAGTACACTTCATTGCGCAGTAAACAAAGGTTCTCATTCATCATTATCTACCAGCCAACCTTTAAGATTGTGCTCGAAGTCGGGTGCTTAATTTAAATTTTAATAAACTTAAATAAATTAGGACATAGTAATATAAAAACATATAAATTATACAATATATACATAATAAATAATACATATATATATCCATATAAAAACATACATTTCGGTATACTATAGTTTGTAAATAAATAAATAAATTATGTATTCGTTGGATTATATATGTAGTATATGTATACCATTATTGTAGTAATACCATTGCTGGTGAGTTGGGAATAAATTTCCTCCTCTGAATACCCTGTAGTCGTCTAAAGCACCGTGTTGATAGTTCGTATATAACAATATACGTACATATATATTCAAATATCTATACATGAATAATAGGTGTTTGTCAATAGACTCGTACCAGCATAACTTCAAAGCAATTCCACTAATGCTATCCAATAATATACTTACATAAGTTATAACAATCCAGGAAGGACCGTATGTAATAACACAAATGTATATCTAACTGTCACATCACAAAGCACAAAACAAGACTTAATTAATAATATCGCGATGGTATTTAGGAATAACTTAAACTATTCATTAATTAAATATCATCAAATAAATGATAAGATCTTGCAAATATTACTTACTATGAACATGTAAAATTCTTTTTTTTTTGTTTAACGTTGTATTTAGCCAACTACAAGCTTAGCTTACCTACTTAATATTTTACATGTTATATTATAATAAGTTTCGTTCTATTATAAAAAAGTGTAAGCTCTAGCTCTTTACGATCACTGGTACCAGTGATCGGAAAGAGCTAGAGCTTATTCGAACATAGTGCTCTGGCCCACAGTAAGCTTGTTCTAAATGTGTACCAGAACACGATATCAATAAATTCAAATTTTATTTTTTAACCACCATGGCAAACTGTACAGAAAAACGTACTTATTTTGCCAGGAGTGGGAATCAAACCCACGGCGTCAACATGAACGGCGCGGCGGTTACCTTGGTTAGTGAATCCCGCAAATAATCGCAAATTTTCTTGAAGTATTTATTGACAGGTTTTGTTTGTTTTAAAATTAGATCAAAAATGTTAAAATAATTAAACACGAAATGTAGAATTTAATAAACATATAATAGATTAAGTAATATCGTAAATTTGATTTCGTGGAAATATTGGAAATAAGTTAGCTAATTAAACATTTAATTCAATTCATTGAATTGAGTTTCAATTCAATTGAAATTTCATTTAAGCAAGTATTATAATATATCTAAATACACAAATTTATTGAATTCAACAACTCCGCGAATTAATAATAACAAATTTAATACAAACGAAATTACAACATTAATAATATTACAAAATATTCGAATATTCGCATGAAAACAAACAATTTCGTCCGAATCCACGCTGTAAAATTAATTTCGTTTTTTGTGATCCCGAACGAAAACTCGACGTCTTCAATGAGATCTAAGATGGATTTTCAGTGAAAAATTACTTTTTCCACAAAAAGAAAATCTATTTTTCGGAATAAAAGTGTTGGTTTTCCCAAATCAATCATTGTTAGGTGTTGGCCATCACAAACTTAATATTGACTGATTTTTCTTTTTATTTCGCTAAATTATTCTTTTATAAAGATTTATTTATATTAAAGTCTAGGTATCTAGAAAAAGTGTGTTTAAGATTTGAAAATCTTTATTTAGGTTCCTAATTATATTTTCCTTATAATATAAGAGAAATAGCAAATATACTTCTTTTGGCGGCAAGCTTGTAATACGTTCCCCTGCTCAACGTTAAATATACAAATAGGGGTTTAAAATATCTTAATAATAAAGATATATTAAAAAAAAACTATAAGTAGGTAGGAATGTTATTGCGATAGTAAATCCAAAAACCTTAAGTATTTCTGTACAAAGATTCGTCGATAAAAAACTCTTAAACAAGAAAAGGTAAACGAGATTTGTAATAAAGAAGATAAGGATTATCTATAAGGATATAATACTATATAAGAAAGATCGGAGGTTCAGACATTTCAGTCCTCAAAGGGAAAATAAAAAATATTCCGTCTTTTATATTTATTGTGAGCTAAAACAAAGCAATATCTTTAATATAACTACATAATGATTTATATACTTAACTAAAATTTATGTTACATTATATCAAAACTAAAAGATATACCATTTATTTTAATGACTATTTGGTATTTGTAGTTCGAGGTTATCCATGCAGTTGGAGGTTAAGCTAATATTCTACATACAGTTTTTAACTTATGTATGGGAAAGAATAATATATACGCATGAATTTGACCACGATTCTTTAATAATTTTGATATTAACGTAAAATTCTGTTAAACTGTTTCTATATCAAATTAAATGTTGAATATTAGAATCTTACACTGAATTTCTAGAACGATGATCAAAATGTTTAATAATACACGTATTAATAATAACAATAATAATATATAAGACAATTTACAATAAGACAGCTGATTGGTCGAACGTCAATTCAAGTTTATTTTTGGCTTGTTCCTTTTAGCCCCGGGGAAAAATGTCACCAATAATATGTCTTGTTACCTATTTTAAATCAAAGAATGATTTGATCAACGTTTTACAAATTGAGGGTTAGAACGCACGGTTTTTAAAAAGACCTTATCGATTTGGTCTACGAGTCGTTTCTTATACAAATACTGTCGAATTACAGATGCATTGGAAGACGCTTCTGTCCAAAATTACTTAACGTAGATTGTGACAGCCTCCTATTGTATGTAACGGCAAATTTAAATAATTAATATAATGTTTCTTTTTACTTAAAACAACGTACTTTTGACTCATAGTAACGATAAAAACAACTGTCGAAACTTTATTAGTATGGTAATTTTTTTATTGCTTATTAGAGTAAGTAAAGCGGCCAATCAGCTTTGCGACAGCGAGGACTCCATTGATATATTTCATATTAGTGTTAATTGTGATTTTTGTAATAAGGAAAAACTATTTGTGATGACTTATTGATGGTTTTTGGTTGTTAATTTTTTATAATTTATTGTTAGCCTTAAGTTGTCTCAACACTGTAAAATAAAAATAGTTAGTTGATAACTGATTTATAAAGGACTGTAAGTCTATGGATTCATCGGTATTCAGAAAGCTACTTTATCGATTTAATTATGACGCCGTAGTATCTTTTTAGGGTGCGGTTCATTTGTCTATAAAACAGCGTGGTTATTAAAGTTAGAGCGCAATGCAAATTTATCTTTCACGCCGGGTATTTCGTAACCGTACTATTTAACAACTTAGTAATAGTAAGAGCAATCAACGCTGTTAAAAAAACATGTATTGATAGACCCTATTCATGGACTTTGAAGGTCTGCTTATCACCAAGTCGAGTAAGGTTGATTTTCCCTTGCAAAATATTCTTACAGTTGATCTTTATCATTTATTGTAGTGACGTACACTTCACTCAACCTTAGCAATAATTTGATGACAAAGGAAGTTGTTTAAAATTTGATAGATCACTTTCTTGGCCGACTGTACAAAGACACATGCCGTGATTTAATAAAAATATATAACAAAGTATATTTAAATAATTTTCAATAATACCTTAACGAATTTAGCATTACAGTAAAATAATTATTAAATATTAATATAAAATCTAATTTATGTTCATTTTAACTACAGTAATTCATAAAAATAACTGAATCTGAGCATGACTGTTATATTTCTTGGTTTAACTGTATAACGGACCGTTTTTAATTGTACTTTTCTAGGTCATCTAAACGAATTCAAATCAAATGACCTATATAGTAAGGTTAAATGTCTGAACAAATATATGAAATGTTTAATGGGTTTTTTAAGTGGTTATATTATAAATCTTACATAAAAATTGCACACACATAGGCATTTTTAATCAACTTACCTTCAGGCAAAAAGTTTAAACAATTGATGTTGAAAGTTTAAACAGTTGTTAATAGTTGTGACAATTTATTTCATTTATACTTTTCATATAAGGAGGTCGTGGGTTCAATTCCCACCAATGAAAAAATAAATACGTTTTTTCTGTACTTTGTGTCGTTATATATGTGTGTTTATAAAATATAATATGTATTATATCATTGTTTCTGGTACACATAGTACAAGCCTAGAGCTTAGTATATCACCAGAGCATTGTGTAAAAATGTTTTTGTTAGTAATAAATGTCTTATTAAATATTGGTAGAATCCACAGACCTAGGATCATCTTTACCTATAAATTATGGCACCGATCTGCCTAACCCCGTCAAAGTGACAATTATATATGGCGCAAAAGAACGTGAAACAAATATCGAGAGAATCTACGTCTACGAGATGAATTCACTACGCGACTACGTGTTTCTACGCCGTAGCAGACTATATAGATAATTTAAAAACGAATTTCTAAAAAATACGGTTTATTGGCCATTTAAAATTGACAGATAGAGCTAACGTCTGAATATGATCTGTCATTTTTATCACCGTAACTATAACGAACTTTTACTTCAATGGCATAATGTACCATTACCTTGGAATCCGCCATTATAGGTAGGTATTACAACTTCATGTACTTATGACCCTGGTTTGAATCCCGGTGTGTACCAATGAGTTTTTAATTAAAACATGTATGTACATTTGTTTGACAACACCATGCCTCGGAGAGCACGTTAATATGTCGGTCCCGGTTCCACTATACCAACTTATGAAACTGTTTATAGGTTGGTTATTGAGTCTATTCAAAACATCGCGACGAGCTTAGCCAGTTGTTCGGTGTAGACTTATACCATCGGCTACGACGAGGAGGCCGTCTAGTCGGTCGTAAGGCACCCGTGATGATTTGTATTACAACTTCATGCTCAGAAGGTTTTTATTAATATTAATGTAATTTGGTCGTCGATTTTGTAAACTGCTAGAGTTCTAGAGGAAAAAGCCGGCGATGGGATCTGACGCGGACGATGATTGATCCGAGCGGCGCCGCGGTCGGGGCTCAACCAATTCTTGTACAGTTATTGATTGACCTAATAGTACTCATAAGTAGGTACGTCAAGCACGTTAATTAACTTATATAACTTCAATGCTGGGGTTTAAGAGGGCGTATAAAGCCAAATACAACAGGTGAAATAAAAGATGCCTCTTACAAAGCGTGCGAGTGAGAAACGAAAAAATCTCGCGCGGAATTCTTGAAAAAATTACAGTTTTTTGCTATAACTTTCATAATATTTTGAATTTTACAAAAACGCTAAGCCATGTACTAGATCTTATACATATACATAACTTATAAAAAAACATGTCTTTATAATCTGAATTATATTAAAGTAATAGGAAATATCGAAAAAAATCACAGCCTCCGTAGACTAATGGTAGCGCCTTTGGCGTTGTATCCGGAGGTCGTGGGTTCGATTCCCACCCATGGCAAAAAATATTAGTACATTTTTTTCTGTACAGTTTGTCATGGTCTGGGTGTTTATGAAATATAATATGTATTATATCGTTGCTTCTGGTACACATAGTACAAGCCCAGAGCTTAGTTTGTGACCAGAGCAATATGTATAATTTGTCCTACATATTAAAAAAAAAATAAAAAAAATGGAGGTAACTTTGCGATATTTTTCTATCGAGGCAACTTTATGCTATTGCGTTTTTTGAAAAGCCAGTTACTTTTAAATATCTAGTATTATTACTATGTTTTTTTATATATTTGTTGGGTTCGAGGTATTCTCATAATCGGAGATCTAGATTTCTGATTTGCTTTATGTGCCCTCTTAAAATGGGTCGTCGAAATCTAAAATTATTAAAAGAGTTAAATAGCCTACAATAATTAAGTAGGTATTATATATGTATCATCACGGGTGCCTTACGGCGCCGGAGACCGCCTAGACGGCCCCAGGGTACCCAGCGGAGTAGTTTTAATCCCACCTCGTCGTAGCCGATGGTATGAGTCTACACCGAACAAGTGGCTAGCTCGTCGCAATGTTTTTGAATAGACTCAATAACCCATATATAAACAGTTTCACAAGTTGGTATAGTGAAACTGGGACCGACAGCTTAACGTGCTCTCCGAGGCACTATAGTGGTGTTGTCAAACAAATGTACATGTAAATGTAAGTAGGTATTACATTTATAATATTAGATTATCTCTGCTTTAAATCCTTTACTAATTATACTGCACTGTTATTGATAGAGGGTTCATTAGGGATGCTATCTATCTATAATTGTTTAACACTTTAAACGTTTTTACGTTTAAACTTAAAAAAATGTTTTACTTAATAACTATTTATCATATTATTCAACATCATTAATTAGCTATAAATAAAAAAAACATAACCGCCCAAAACCGTCTAGACGGGCTCTATCACGTTTTTTCTCCTCTCGTCAAAGGAATGAAAGTATACATCGCGGATGGTACGATCGTCGCGATGTGTGTATATATCCCACCGTATGCCCAAACTAAAATGCATTAGGAGCGTAATAGTAACTACAATATTCATAAAAGGAACACATATTATTCTTTTGAAACCGTAAGCCACTAGATAGCAGAATAAATATAACTAGCTAGATTATAATTTCACCAACGCGTTATTTATTAATATCTTACCAATGTGCAGTGGCAGGAGTATTCCTATAATCGGTTTTACTATACATAAATGCATAATTTATGACTGTGTTAAATTTTCTAAAATTGTCCAATGATTATTTGTATATTGTAAATTGAAAGAGATTTCCAGAAGAAAACAGTTCATGAAATTGTGATCCCGCCAACGGATTTCTGGCGCAAAACGGAATGTATTCTATCTATCTACTCGCGTTTCGGCGGTCATCGAAAGGCGGACCCTATTTCCCTGTAAGGCCTCGTCTACACGGACATTCTAACAACTTAATTATCTGCGATAACTTTAGAAAACTTAATAAAATTAATATTTAACATGTCGGGAAATTCAATAATGCTTATATTTCCAAGGCTGCACAGGTACAGATGACGAAGGATATTTTTTTTAATATAGAGCACGGCATGTGACTTTGTATCTACCTGGTGGTGAGCAGACCTGCATTCCATGAATGAGGTCCATCAATAATTGTTCTTAATAACAATCTCACATTTATATTATATAATATTTAATTAGCAATGTTAATAGAAACGGTATGGTGTTATAAAGACCCCAGGCAAAGCTTTTTTTTTCATATTAAACAACTTTATAAATAAATGTTTCATTATAAGTTGGCGGCTGCTAATTTTTTGAACAAAACTTTTCTATTATATTAAAGTTAATATTCATAAAGTTTCAGCGAAACCTTTTAGCAAGAGCTAGGATATGTCTATCTTAAGGCTATTTGCTGAAAGGATGATTAATTTAAATTATGATTAAAATTAGTTAATTAAGCAACTCAATTAACTGTCAGAATTTTATCAATAAAAAGCCTGATTGAGAGATACCCAGTACTAATGTTTTATTGTTTCTAGCCGATGGTATTCTGAGTCTACACCGAACAAGGCAGCCAGTTCGTCGCGTTTATTTGAATAACCATATGTAACCAGTTTCACAAGTTGGTAGGTATTGTGAAACTGCCCCAGTTTCACGCCCCGTAACGTGCTCTCCGAAACATTTTTATTATTTCTCTTTATAAATTTATATATATATATATATATACATCACGGGTGCCTTACGGCGCCCGAGACCGCCTAGACGGCCCCAGGGTACCCAGCGGAGGGGTTTTAATCCCACCTCGTCGTAGCCGATGGTATGAGTCTACACCGAACAAGTGGCTAGCTCGTCGCGATGTTTTGAATAGACTCAATAACCCATCTATAAACAGTTTCACAAGTTGGTATAGTGAAGCCGGGACCAAAAGCTTAACGTGGTCTCCGAGGCACTATAGTGGTGTTGTCAAACAAATGTACATAATTTTTTTAATTAAAAACTCATTGGTACACACCGGGATTCGAACCAGGGACCTAAGTGTTTTTAAGTCCAAGGTCTAACCAACTCGGCCACCACGTATATACTCTTATAAATTCTTTATAAATTTATAATAAATAATCTATATAAGTTATTTAAAAAAATAACTTCAAAAGTCTAATTACGTAGGTGGGTAAATCTTTAACTTATTTAATACAAATCTGATTTGTTAATGATCTACTTTAACTTCGACCGCCTTTTTTTCCCGCAGACTAATAGATGCGCCTTTCGCGTTGTATCCGGAGGTCGTGGGTTCGATACAGAAAAATGTATTAATATGTTTTTACCATGGCAAAAAAATATGAATACATTTTTCTGCAGAGATTGTCATAGTCTGGGTGTTTATAAAGTATAAGATGTATAAATCGTTGTTTCTGATACATATAGAGCTTACTTTGTGACCAAAGCGTAAATTATCCTATATATTATTATTAAAACAATATTTCGACCAATGTAATAATAATTTTACATTGCAGTGTAAACTGATTAATACGTTATTACCAACAATAAAATAACAACGCTATATAGCATAATATTATAATTGCTTTGGTGCATGTAGACGAAGCCTTAGTAGTGGGATCATTTGACTATTTGGTCGAGGAACGAATGACGTGCGTTAGGACCGCGCGGACACAAAGCGTAGAAAGGTTTCGGGATACGTCATTTATTTCTCTTTTGTGTCTGTGTTTTGTAAATGTTGCTGTTGAATTTCGGACGTGGACAGATTTTTTAAGACATTAACGGTACATATTTACAACATTTGGGTTTTAACGTTTGGTCGGAACATACTTTAAGTATATTTCATTCTCTCAAGGATTTGCTGGTAGACAAGTCTAAGGTATTAAGGCAAGGTTTCCTTTTATTATTTTTTAATCATTATTATGTAGGTATTTTACATTCTCTCTATTTCTGTGCTTATACGAGTAGCTGAAGAACCCCTTACCAATTTTGATTGTATGTTTTCTGGATAGGCAAATATAGATATATTAGTCGGCAATCGCTTAAAATAATATCAATCGGCTTTCAGAGTTAAAGAGCACAGAGGTTAATTTGCGCACACTCATCATCAGGTACCCTCAGATACGCTAGTTTTATATAAACTGAAGTATTTACTTATTTTATATATTTTCTTTTCTTTCGTTCTTTTGTGTAATAATAATCTTGGTAATAAACTTTTTCTTTCGTGTTATTTTTCTTTTTTCGTTTCACTTTTTATCTTTAGGTATCTAACTACAAATTTATGTTAACTTGTAAGAAAAGGGACAAGGACAAGGGGCATAAGGGACGTGTGTGATTTATACTCGTATTATATTGTTGAACAAACTCTTTAAGTAAACTTACTGTAAAAATAGCTAAAGTTAAAATTTTGTAGGTAGTACCTAGTATTGGTAATATTCGTTGGAAAGTTTGGTAGAGTTGTAATTTGTACCTCCTCTACTGTTAAGTAAAAAGGCAAGGAAGTTAAGAGGAGGATCTCATTACGGTTAAAGCTTTTCTTAACAAATGTGCATTATGATTAACAGAATCAAATATAAATAAATACAATACTAAAGTAATTTAAAAAGAAGAAAATGTGGGAAAAAAGTTAAATATTTTTTAACATATTAAAAAAAAGTTAAAACCTTTTTCTAAACAACATTGCTTCAAATGATATACCGGGGATAGTATAGGTATCACGAAACTCATAACAGAGCTATGAGCAAAAAAAAAGCGAGTAAATAAGCACAAGATTACATTGGACAGGAGCAGGACGACGGGTGACGAAGACGGATGCTGCATCGTGTACCCACACCGCACATACTGCGGGGAACCACACAGAAAGAAAAAAAAGATATTGAAACGTTGCGTTGTACAAATAGGTACTTTACCTATCTGTACAACGTTAAGAAAATTATTATAAATTTCTATTAACAATGTTTAATGCAAAATTCGGAAAAAAAATTTAGGTAGGTATTATATTCTATACTACAATATGTATACTAATATTATAAAGCTGAAAAGTTTGTTTGGTGGAACGCGCTAATCTTAGGAACTACAGGTTAGAATTGAAAAATTATTTTAATGTTTGGTAGCCCTTTATCGAGGAAGACTATAGGCGGCGCGGGGCGGAGTATCAATAAAAAATGTTTCAAAAATGGGAGAAAACTATTCCTTTTGAGAGCATAAAAAATGGTCATGTGTAATAAATGTTGTTCGCAGCAGAAGAAAAAATGTGGAAATTGGGGGGAACGTTTATCAAAAGGAAACATATTACATCTGCATTTCTTTCATTTATATAAGTAGTTATGTTATCCACTTTAACTTTTGATTTAATATTTCGTTTAGCAGTTAACAGGCTTTTTTTAGTTATGAACTAAAAAACAATAACTATTAAATCCAAAAATTCCTGAGTAACCTTTTAATTTAAAAAAAAAATAGTTGTCAATAATACTATATAGTGCCTCGTAGAGCATGTTAAACTGTCAGTCCTAGTTTCACCGCATTACGTTGTGGAAAAACTTAGGTTATCGTGTATATACAGACACCACGACGAGCATTGCCACTTACCTATTAGGTGTAGATTTAGAATATAAGATTACGTCGATGACTAATTGCTATAGAATTCAATCCCGTCTGGAGTCTATGGTATCTTCAAAGTATGCAAGCAATGCGCCGGGGATCTTAATTTTTTGTTGTTAATTTGTACCCAAATAGACCCCAATTAAGAGCCAAAGTGATATACTTGATTGCCTCATAACTTAATTAAAAGAGCAAAATTCAGCTTCAGACACTTGTTTTCTTTATTTTTATCTGAAGCAAAGTTTTAATTCCTTCATTAAAAGTTGACCAAGTGTTTTCAATTAAAAAATTTGAGGCATTTATCGACATTGTGAACTGAAGAGAAACTTTGTTCTTCTGGAAATATTAAAGAACTGTAACTCATTGTAAACTCTGTAGATTTCTTCCATCACGGCCAAAGATGGTTTCATCTTGGGTTATATCTAAAACAAAGCTGAAGATTTTGTTTGTTTGGTTGAACGCGCTAATCTTAAAAACTACTGGTTCAAATTAAAAACATATTTTGGTGTTGGATAGCCTATTTATCGAGGAAGGCTATCAAAGGTCAAGATCTATTTAATGATTGGATCAAAGATGGTTTCATCTTTGATCCAATATTGTTTAAAACAATTGATAAAAAACTCATTTAAATAACCTTCTCGTGACCAAAGATCCCCAAAATAAAGATTCTCGTATCAACTAATGCTCGTATTTATATATTTTTTAATCTAGTTTTATTATTATATTTAAATTGTAGGTTAAGCTAAAATTGCATAGAAAAAAAACGTGGTGGATGGAACTTTGAAGCTCTAGCGGCAAGGTACTCAACTGTTGAGCCAGTAACTCTTTTACCTGTTTATAGATTTGTCAGTCTTTTACCTATTTATATGAAAAAAATGGGGAACGTTATATTTCAATTTTTTTGGAACGCGCCTTTATGTTTGTTATTATTATTATTATTGTTTTTTTTTCTTATTAAATCACGTTTATTAGTCATTTACATAATAATTTATATAACTATTATAATTTTGCCTTGAATGGGAATTGAACCCGGCGTGGGTTCTCCGTCAACAACCCAAACGACTACACCACGGAGGCGCTCAGATTCTATAAATAGAAGACTGTGGACTACTAAAGGTAGGTATTATGATTATTTGGAACTTCCGAGAATTACTAATATAAATTATTAATATACGGGTGGCCGAGTTGGTTGGACCTCAAGACAAGACAACACTACAGTTTTTATATATCCCCGGTTTAAACCCCGGTGTGTACCAATGATTTTTTAATTAAAAATATATAAAGATATATAACATATAAACATATATATATATAAACACATATATTATATATTATAAACATATAATAGTGTTTGAGAACACCACTAGGTAAAGTGCCTCGGTGAGCACGTTAAACTGTCGGTCCCAGTTTTTCTATAGCAAGTTTTGAAACTCTATCTAAACATTGCGACAAGCTGTCCACTTGTATCTCATACCAGCGGCTACGACGAGGTTGGATAAAAACCCCTCCTCTGGGTAACCTATAAAAAGGCCTGAGGCCATTTTTGCGGTCTCGGTCGCAAAGAAGGAAGGCATAATAATTTAAAGATATATTCTTAGAATTGAAGATCGTTCGGTATACAGACGGTGATTGCCCCTTCATGAAATTGAAGACTTATAGGATTTTACTGCCAAATAAAGTTGAGACAGAAATTGCCACAATATACGGTTTTGGAGTCCCATTGTAAGACGTGAGGCGCATTAAAGTTGTGACTGACCAAAGTATCGATTTGGAGCGAGAAGTTCCAAGAAGTTGGTTGTGGCTTTACCTCCTCGTGTGAGAAATGTTGGTTGGACTGGACGTGGCAAAATTTAGTTTTGTTCAAGTTTGGTAAGTTTGAAAACACGAAATGGACAGATGTATACTGATGTGACACCACAGACACATTAGGTGGGCACGTTCCTGAATGTTAATGCTAATACACATTTATGAAATAATAATAAAATAAAGTAATTTGTTTAAAGAAACAAGCTTATAAAGGTGTTTTTCTTGGAGTAAAGCTTAATGGTTTCATAAATTAAGCACTATACATATATCTAGTAAAGGATACTTTATATACAAATCAAACATCAAAACAAAGGAATATTTTTTTACTGCAATATAAATAGTTATATAAAAAAAATCTATACAGATTTAAAAAAAAAATGAGGCATGGATTCTTTAAAAATCGGTAATTGGACTATTTGTACATACAATAATTAAAAAAATGTAGGAAAATTCACACTAATTTGCCAGCAGAGTGATTATAACTCGCACCAAAGTTAGTTCGCGCGTCGCTGCGCCGCGGTCGCAATGGCGTAGGTTTCCGAAAAATGTGCGGGCGTACAAACTAAGCTCTAGGCATGAATACATATTATTATTATATTTTATAAGCGCGCACACCAAAGAAAACTTCACAGAAAACCGTACTTATATTGTTTTACTACGAGTGAGAATCGACCCCACCACCGTCCCAAAAACGCCAACAGTATAACTAAAAGACTACAAATGCAGTATAATATCACACAAATTGTGTTATTCAATTTTTTGTGTTATATTGAGGAATTATAGAAACCAAAATCTTACTAAGGAAAATATTATTTCAAGAAGAAATATTATCATAGGAATACTTACATAATTTTCATACGAATTGGTATTTTATAAACGTTGTTTGGTTTCTTTGTATCGAAGTAATATTTTGCGTCGACTTCAAACATTATCGATATCAAAGCGCACGATCTCAATCCGAGACCAATTCGAAGCAAAATAAGCGAAGCATTTATCAAATAAATCACTAAAACGTTTTCGTATTTTTTTAGGATTCTGTAAGAAAAAAATTTTTTTTTAGTGGGAGGCTGGCCTCTTACATCATCGCTAGGTCGACCCGCGCATAATAATGCAAAAACTGTCAAGTGTCATGTCCTAATCATGTTTCGGTTTTAGTCTGTGGGCTTACCGGTTTTCGAAAACTACTGCATCGATTTTTTGTAAAGTTCAGGGTGCAGTTACAAAATGGGTAGAATAATAATAATATTTTACACGCTTTGGTCACAAACTAAGCTCTAGGCTTGTATTATGTGTACCAAAAACAACGATATAATACATATTATAGTTTATAAACACACAGATTATGACAAACTGTACAAAAAAACGTACTATTTTTTTTTGCCATGTGTGGGAATCGAACCCTCGACCTCCGGATACAACGCCAAAGACGAAACCACTAGTCTACGGAGGCGATCCGATAAAGTAGCGAAGATATTAAAATAGACTCATAATGCAAATTCGTCTTTAACGCTGCCCGTTTCGCATCATTCAGCCGATATAGTGGGAGCGATTAATATTGTTAAACATCAATGTATTGATTGACCCCATTCATGGACTTTGTAGGTCCTGCTTATCATAAGGTCGATACAAAATCACATACCGTGCTCCATTAATATATTAACTTGGACTAGGGGAATGTAATTTTACTGAAAATGACTATACACTTAGTATACATAGTTTAAAAGAACGGAACCATTTTTCAGATGACTATTGCTCGCTCTAGTCAACTGTTTTTTCTAGCATTTTCTTTCTTCATTGGCGTATGTTTGTTTTGGATGCTTCGGCTTTATGTTCCTTATTTATCCCCTTAGCAAATTCCACTGATTTATTATTATGAATTCTACGAATATACCCTTATCTATGAAATATCATATAGCTTACAAAAAATCTTAGATATTTTATATATCCTTTAAATCTTATTATGCTGTAAATCGCATAAGATACATAAAAATAAAATATAAACTAATTAATAAATATATTTCCAACCCCAGTGTATACCAATGAGTTTTTAATCTAAAAAAATATGTACATTTGTTTAACAACACCACTAAAGGTAGTGCCTCGGAGAGCACGTTAAGCTGTAGTTTCACTATACCAACTTGTGAATCTGTTTATAGATGGGATATTGAGTGTATCCAAAGTCACGGCGAGCTAGCCACTTGTTAGGTGTAATCTCATACCATCGGCTACGACGAGGTGGAATTAAATGGGTTTTTAATTCCACCTCGTCGTAGCCGATGGGTACCCTGACGCCGTGTAGGCGGTCTCGGGCGCCGTAAGGCACCCGTGATGATATATAATAAATATATAAATAATTTTTGGGTAAGCCAAGAATTACTATAAAAACAAAAAATGAATACGATACAAAAACCAATAGTGCAATAAAAATTTATATAAAAAGACTTAACATTCATTAAAATAATATTTTCTCCAATCAACGAGCTGTAAGTGCATAAAAGATGTGTTCTATTTGTCGTTTATTATCATTTGGTAGAGAACACACAAAGTAATTTAAGTTCCGTTACAGGTATTAGTTCTCTATTAATTATTTATCTTTCTTATGTTGTACTCAATTTAATAATATGGTTTTTATGACTTTCTAATAGTACTCGTATGTTACCTATAAGTATGTTTGGCGTGGATGCAATAAAATAAAATAATCGTACTTCTTGCAGCGAATATTGCTAGAGAATATCAATACTTTAAGTGTTTTGGGTACATTTTCAGCAAAGAAGGATTTAATTTATTATTGTTATTTAAATTATGATTTGTTAAGAAAACTTCTTTCTTTACGAGGTAAGCAGATGCCACCAAGTGCTTTTTGTCTGGTTCTATGTATAGGGCTACTTCTTTTTCCTCATCTACAGCTAGAACTTTTTTCAAACATCCTGCACCGATATCTGGAACTTCAATAGGATCGTCTTTAAAAAAAAACCCCACAAAAACTGTTAATTCAAGGTTCTGAAATTATATAATCCAAAATTAAAGCCAAACTGAGTAAAGTAAAGACAGCATTCTTTACACGAAATGTCTCTAAAATGAAGTTGGGAGAGCGATGCGTCCAGAACATCTGAGAACACCGACGACCAAATGTTAAGAAATTAAGTACAATCCCAACTTTGTCTCTAACATTTCCTTCGCCGCCTTTTTGGAGAAATTCACTTCAAACTTTCTGAACGCCCGCCTTAATGTTGCCAGAAACATTATTTTGAAATACTACTAAAAATGATTTAAGTAAATGAAAAAATATGGTCTATCTATAATAGGATGTGTTATTTATAGGTAGGTATATAAAAATCTTTATTTTAAAAAGGCATTTGATTCGATCTCACACAGAGCAATATGGGCTGCGCTGAGCGATCACGAAATAGATATTAAGTATATAAATATTATCAAATCTATATATAAGGACTGTAAAAGTAACATACAATTAGAACGGTTGGGGCCAGACATTTATTTACACAGAGGTACTCCTCTGTGTAAATAAATGTCTGGCCCCAACCGAAACAAGGTGATCCCTTGTCTCCAAAACTATTTAATGCAGTACTAGAACTTATATTTAAAAACATAAACTGGGATAAAAAAGGACTTAAAATAGACAATGACTACTTAACTCTCCTAAGATTTGCAGACGACATAGTTATACTATCAGAATACCCTAATGAATTACGAAACATGATTGAAGACCTAAATAATGAAAGCCTTAAAGTTGGACTAGAAATGAATTTTGACAAAACTAAGATAATGACTAATTCAATTCAATGCACAATTAAAATAAATGACATAATAATTGAATATGTGGACCAATATATATACCTTGGAAAACTATTGACATTCGAGAATAATAATAATAAAGAATTAGACAGACGAAAGGCAATAGCATGGAACAAGCTTTGGACATTTAAGGACATATTTAAAAGTAATTTACCAATGAATCTAAAGAAAATAATTATGGACACTTGTATTTTACCAACCTTGACATATGGATCTCAAACCTGGACCTTTACAAAAAAGGTAACAGAAAAAATAAAAACTTGCCAACAATCGATGGAGAGAAGTTTACTGTCAATACAATTAAAAGACAAAATACCAAACATACAAATAAGAAAAACACAAAAATTATAGATGCACTCAAACATGCCCACAAAATGAAATGGAAATGGGCAGGACATATAGCGAGACTAGAGGACAGTAGATGGACAAAGAAAATAACGGAATGGATAGGACCAAAGAAAAAAATAAGACCAAAGGGGAGACCACCAAAGCGTTGGTTAGATGACATAAAGGAGACAGTGGGAGAACAATGGATGGAAACAGCAAAAGACAGATTTAAATGGAATAAATTGGAGGAGGCCTATACCCTCAAAGCGACCTTGTAAATAATGATAAAAATATATAAACATATATAAAAAAGTAACTATGTTGTGTGATAATTTATATTGTAATGTATATTTAATTTAAAGTAACTTAATTGTAATTTTATAAGGAAATAAATGGCTTAATAATAATAATAATATAAAAATCTAACTACAGATAATTTTCAATAAAATCTTACAGAATAATAGATTGAATCACCGACTTGCTTCTGATTTTCGCTAACCTAATAATGAGTATAACTCTAGTTTTTCTTATTGAAACTGTTAAGCTTGCTATTTTAAAGCAAATACATTTTACAATTTTGCTAGATATACATAATTTGAGTACTTATTTACAATTTATATATATATATATATCATCACGGGTGCCTTACGGCGCCCGAGACCGCCTAGACGGCCCCAGGGTACCCAGCGGAGGGGTTTTAATCCCACCTCGTCGTAGCCGATGGTATGAGTCTACACCGAACAAGTGGCTAGCTCGTTGCGATGTTTTTGAATAGACTCAATAACCCATCTATAAACAGTTTCACAAGTTGGTATAGTGAAACCGGGACCGACAGCTTAACGTGCTCTCCGAGGCACTATAGTGGTGTTGTCAAACAAATGTACATTTTTTTTTTTAATTAAAAACTCATTGGTACACACCGGGATTCGAACCAGGGACCTTAGTGTTTTTAAGTCCAAGGTCTAACCAACTCGGCCACCACGCATATATAGTTATATATACAATTGTATATATAATTATTTGTATATATACAATTTATTATATAGAAATTGGAATATAACTTAATGAATTATCACATTTTTAGCAATCACTTAACCGCCCGGGTGAAGCGGCTTCATCTAGCGAAGTAATAATAAAGAGCCCCGAAACCTGGCAACATTCAAATTTATTTTATGTCAAAAAAGTAAGTCTAGAGGGAAATAAGGAGGGAGGGAAGAAAAGGAGGAGGAGTGATTGTTTACAGAACTCCTGAGTGTTGACAGACGCAAATCAAGTGATGCTAAATGCTTTCTGCCGTCCCCACCGAATGCTGATTTGTTCGACTAACTTTTTGATGGCCAAATATCGGAATTAAATTCCGAGAATGTAGTCTTAGGGAATTCTTTTGGAAAATTATTTGTTGTTTTTATGAAGAATCTTTTCTTTTGGCTCAGTTTCTTGGGGACATATTTGCTATTATAATAAAAGTTTATTTTGCATAACTTATTTACAGTTTGAAAGAAATCTTATAAGTATGGAAATAACTATATATTTCACTAAAAGAAATAATATATAAATAATAAGAGATTTGACAAAGCATCCCATCATCAGCATCAGGCCGCGTAGTTTAGCGATCAAGTTTTATGGCATATTGAAATCACAATGTAAATTAATATATTAACAACTGAATCAGGAGTATTTTTTCTGATGTACCTACTTGATCGCCAGCTTAATTTAGAACGGTGTCTACCGTTCTAAACAAATTAACATAAAAGATAAATACAAAATTTACTAATCCACTATATGATATATATATATGACAAGCAAGTCTAGTCAGTGCAGCGTATTTTTTTTTTCTTCTACTAATTATAAATGTTTTCCCTCGAGAATACTCGAGATCCAATTAAAATAATATTTAAGGGAAATATTCTTTTACTAAAAACAAGTTTTTTTTATAGCATACTTTCGTATGACATTTATCACAATAAGTTTAGTGGCTAGCATAATTATTGAAAACAACCCTAACAATAATTGCTGGTAAGCGCATACTTCTTAATTTCACAATGACAAGTTATAATAAAAATCATTATGACGTTCACTTGTTTGGACTTACTCGTAGTTTTTACAGAAAGTCAGTTATAGAGGTTCGTTCAAACTTAATGTCAGGTTTTGTTTCTGTACATGTTTTCTTTTTATATTCTTTTGTGTCCTTCCTCTTACATAAATAACTTTGGATAATTAAGCTGTTTACAAAATTAGTAACTTACATATTATTCTAAACTTTAATAAAAAATATTAATTGTTTAACAATAACTGAATAAAATAAATGCCTCGCGCTAATACTGTAATAATTAAAAATATTTTTCATAATAAAACTGGTAATCATTCAATATAATCAATGGTACAAAACTTAAATAAAATAATTCAAATCAAAAAAAATATATAAAATAGCCTCTACCTGTTGGTTTGTGTTTAATAGTAGGTTTCATGTATTTCTTTTTAGGGTTCTAACATTTGAATAGTATTTTTATTATTTCAGTTTTCATTTTAGTTATTTCATGAAAACAATCTAAATTATTTTCTTTTATCATAGTATTTTAATTCCAATTGTTAACAAATATTGAAGATTATAACCTCATAGTCTCTCCTCGACGATGGAAGTTCACAATGTAGTATCGATTCGATGCTAGCGGCGTCACATAAGTTTTAAGCAAATTAAAAAGCAATAAAGGTTTTGGAACGCATCCTCCACTGTCGCTCTGCACTCCCGCGCATTGAAGTGTCATTCGTTTCTTATGTCAAGTTGGCGTCGCATCTTACAAAAAATATTTAATTTTATTCTAGTTGATTTAGTTATTTTAAGTTGTGTTTCAGCATTAAAAATGGGAAAAAGAAAATATAAGAATAGTTTCAAATACAAGAAAATAAAAAATTAAGGAAACTCTTTAAAAAGGTGAAGAAATGGTTCGCTCAAAGCGATCATGAAACCAAAGGTGAGTTTCTATTCGTCTTATTAAAATCCTATCGAAAATACATAACGCTCAACTATTATTGTAATCAACTTTGTGCTGTTGAGAAATACATATGTTACCTGGGACACTCATTGGGAATGTATATGGTTTGATATCTCGCCATTGCTATAGAATGTTATATATCATTAAAAGAAAAGAAAGAAAGAAAAACTTTATTTCATTGCGATACTAAATCAGAGTATTGAATGATTTTTGTAACCTGGGACATTCTTTGGGAATGTATATGGTTAGATATTTCGCCATTGCTTTACTGTTAAGAGTTAAGAATGGTTTTTACATTAAAAGTTTATTTTTATATATCATTGCGATACTGAATGAGAGTATTAAGTGACTTTTGTAACCTGGGACATTCTTTGGGAATGTATAAGGTTAGATATTTCGCCATTGCTTCACTGTTAAGAGGTAAGAATAATTTTCACATAAAAAGTTCATGTTTATTGAATGACATCTGTAACGAGTCTAGTACTGTAAGACTCATATCATCGGCTATGACGAGGTGGGAATAAAAAACCCTCCGCTGGGTACCCTGGGGCCGTCTAGGCGGTTTCGGGCGCCGTAATGCTATGTAAGTATCTTCATGATCAATTGAGTCCAAGAATATTTTGCAACACAGACAGAATTTTATATAGCTAAATATGTTCAAAATAATAATAACAATTTCATTGCAATACTGTTGAGAGTATTGAATGGCTTTTATAATCAGTCTGGTGCTGTAAATTATAAAAAATAAAAATAAATAAATGTAGGTAAGCATAAAAACAATTTTATGTAATTGATAAAAACAATTTATACCTGCATCTTCAGGATCAATTAAGTCCAAGAATATTTTACCACAATTTTTTTTTTTTTTTTTTTTTAATTTATTTATTTAAAGTCGCCCTAACTACAAAGGTCATTAGCGACTACATTAAATTATATTTTTATCAATGGATTTTCTATAGTGGAATAATAATGTAAGAAAATATTTCGTTTAAATTTTTTTGTATATGTCTATTATATACTTCATGAACTGTAAAACTTTACTGTAGTTATCAGAATTTAGACATTCCTGAATGTTCGATGGTAAATTATATTGCTCTCTTTCGTTGCTATAGCCTGAGCATTCCACTAATAAATGTTCAATAGTCATATCGGTACTACATTTATTGCATTTATTTTTTGGAGTTTTTGTAATTAAATAAATATGCGTTAAATTTGTGTGTCCGATGCGTAATCTTGTTAAAATAGATTGATCTCCCCTGCATGTGTACATGTGACAGCCTCCGTAGACTAGTGGTTGCGCCTTTGGCGTTGTATCCGGAGGTCGTGGGTTCGATTCCCACCCATGCCAAAAAAAAAATTTGTATGTTTTTTTCTGTACAGTTTGTCATGGTCTGGGTGTTTATAAAATATAATATGTATTATATCGTTGCTTCTGGTACACATAGTACAAGCCTTGAGCTTAGTTTGTGACCAGAGCAATATGTATAATTTGTCCTACATATAAAAAAAAAAAAAAAAAAAAAAAAAAATGTAGAAGGAATTGGCGTTTTTTCTAAAACAGAATTGCGAACTTTTTTAAGGAATCGGTTGTTGTTAGTACTCCATAACTCATCCCAAAACTTTAGAACTTTAATTTTTAAATATTTTTTATAATCTTCGTATACCCATTTAAACGATTTATCAATTATATTTTCATCACAGGTGGCTTTTCTTGCTTCGTTATCTACTTTTTCGTTGCCGGTAATGCCCTGATGGCTAGGGACCCAAACTAATGCCAAATTAAAGTTTTTAGTTAGCAGATTAATTAACAGTTGTTGTATTTCTAGTATAAGGGAGTTTTTGTTAAGTGGATTATTTAATGCCATTAGACAAGATTTGGAGTCTGTGAAAATAACATATTTATTGAGAACGGATTTATGACTTATCATTTCTAATGATTTTAAAATAGCTATTGCTTCGCAAACAAAAATTGATGTTAGGTTGGGAAGTCTATACTGATAATACCGATCGTCATGCAAGATGGCGCATCCTGATCTGCCATCCATACATGATCCATCTGTGTAAAACGGTTTGAAGTCAATATATTTACTGTTAATTAGTTCACTAAATAAATTTCTATACACATAATCAGCTGTATCGTCACGAATATTTTCTGATAGTTCCAAATTGATCGGGAAATTGATTACTTGCCATGGAGGAGACGATAACATTATATTATTTCTAATAGGGGGAATCGGTACATTTATTTTATTTAAATATTTTGGTACTCTAATTCTGAGTGGTTGAGGGAAATTCTGTTTGAGAGCATATTCCAGATCCGAGGATCTTTTTCTATTGTAGTAGTAAAATACTGGATTATTGGGCCGGGATGTGATTTTTGCCGCATAAGCTAAACACTGTTCTTTTCTTCTAATATGTAATGGTATTTCTTCAGCTTCGGCCAAAATGCTATCGGTAGGGCTAGTTCTAAAGGCTCCAATAGAAAGTCTTAATGCAGTATTTTGAATGCTCTCTAACGTCATAAGGGTGCGTGGGCTAGCCGCGTCGTATATGACACTAGCATAGTCAATTTTTTGTCTTATTAAAGCTTGGTATGTCATGAGTAAACACTTTCTATCGGCTCCCCAAGAACATGATGATAAGGTTTTTATTATATTTAATCGTTTATTGCATTCTGATTTCAAATTTTGTACATGGTGTTGCCAATTTAGTTTTTTATCAAATATTAGTCCTAAGATTTTTACTTTATCAACTTTTGTAATTATATTATTGTTTAATTTTAAGGAAATTGTATCTATGGATTTAATATTTTTACGTGAAAACACTATAAATTCTGATTTATTTCTGGAGAACTTAAATCCGGTTTTGTCAGACCAATTTTGTAAATTATCTAGTGTATTTTGTACTAACTTACAAATAATTTTATATAGCAGAATTTGTGAAAAATACATTCTCATTGCAATACTGTTAAGAGTATTGAATGACAATGATTTATAATAAACCTAGTAGTGTAATTCAGAATACCCACAAATTCATAAAAATTATTGTATGTAATTGATAAAAACAATTTATACCTGCATCTTCAGGATCAATTAAGTAAAAGAATATTTTACAATACAGAATTTTATATAGCAGAATTTGTGAAAAATACAATCTCAATGCTATACTGTTAAGAGTATTGAATGATAATGATTCATAATAAACCTAGTAGTGTAATTCAGAATACCTACTAAATTTTTATTCATTTTCAATTTTAAATGAACCAAAAAATATTTTACAATACAATTAGAATTTTATATAGCAGGTTCTGTGAAAACTTAACAGTCTTTACTAGAAACTCATATACATGAGAATACACATACTTTAACCCAAAAAGATGTAGAATATTTGCTGTACTGGGGCCAACTAAAACGGACCAGCAGACATCCTTTGTATATTCCCCTGTACAAAGTAGTAATATAAGACCAGCAAAGTAGAACTAAGTAAGGTCCTACATTTTCACTTGCAAAATAAAATAAATTATATATATTCATTTAATATATTACAATGTAGTTATTAAATGTCTTCATGAGGCAGTCAAACTGCTGTGCTATATTCTAAGAGGTTTTTTGATATCTGCTCTAATAAAAACTTGAATGTCTTTACGGAAATCAAATAGAACAGAATTTAGAAATAATTAAAACAGCTAGGACTGTTCAAAGATCCAGCCAGGAGCTGTGTACTACCAACCAAAAATGGACAAATAACCAAACTAAATCTCCCTGAGACCCCTCAATCATCCAACTTTAAACTGGTGGGCCCCTCCTTGCTTTAATAGGAATGCATAGGGCAGACAGAACCGAGAAAACTTTAAAAAATTTAAACCTGCAATATATTTAAACATTATATAATGTAGGAGCCATAAAACCTGTCCCATAAATTCAAATGATTGTTGCTCCCCGATTTCAATAATAATATGAATACTAGTCATTTTAAATTAGATGATACCTTACTGTATGTACCTAAATTAATAAATAGTAATGGGGTTTTTTGGCTACTAATCTTAATATGCCAATTTATGTGATAAAAATATCATGGTAGAATTTGAATCCTTTTTAGATTTCACAAACTAACAGTTTTTCTGTTTTATTCTTATAAACTATAAGGTTTTCCTTTGTGTGCACAATATATTTTTTCAAAATTATTGAATCTAATAATGACTAAGCTTTCAATGCTGTTCAATGTCTAGATGACTGCCTTATATAAGTGATTCTTATTACGGCTCTATATAATGCATAAAATATAGCTGTTATTTAATAGATATCTCATACTCATACTTGTTTATATATAATGCCCAAAAAGGAAATATTAATTCCTTATGGAGATACACACACATGTGCTTCAAGGCTAGGTTGGGGCGCAACTTGTGGTACAAATAGGGCCGTCCGGCTCATGGACCAATAAACACGGATAACTTACTTATAAAAACACTAGAACATTAAGATAACCTGTTTTGGTTTGCACAGCTTTGCTAAAAATAAGTGTAACTGTAAGACACTTTTACATATTAACAATACATCAGCCATTTTACAATTGATTAGGGGTTTCAATCCCCTCCTACACAGAATAGCAAAGGATATTTAGGTGTGAAAGCCATAACATTTACATTATTTGCATTATTCATTAATACCAAAGAAAACATGACCTATTAATGACCCAAAAAAAAAAAAAAAAAGAATAATAATAATAATATCAAGAAATTATTACAAATTTTAGACGACCAGAGATATACCTGTTTGTTCAAGAATTACTACCAATGGTAAAAAAAAAAAAAAAACAAAAAACCCATTATATGATTTTACCTAACCCTTGAAATGATACAGTCAGTACAAATAGAATAGTTCTTGTACTATATTGGTAGACTCAACCTTGGGATCCATTATTTACGAAACCTGGTGATAGAGTTTTTATCACCGTCAATAATTCTCCCGGATACAAAATTTCTTACCTTGTGCATTTCCAGATAACCGCACCTATCCCTGTTAGTCAGCTTGGTTGGTAGCCAGGAATAAATATATATAAATAGGGGTTTGAATGCCAAGGCAGTTAATATTAGGTAAAGGTCAGATAATATTTTATAGTAATATTTTCCAAATATTGCGGTGTATATAAATAATAAATATAATGCTGAAATAAGCAATATAATTAATATAATTACTTATTTACCAGAAAAATACCAACCAAGGTATATCTCTATTCTAGATTTATCAATAAGAGATCTGCTTTTTCATTGTATGTAGGACCCAAAGTGGGTGTTTACAATAAAATCAAATAATTAAGGGTTTCTTCCAAATATGATTTAGGGGTAAAATATGAATATACTCGCGTGGGATTTGTCAATAGTTGTTGATAATTAAAAACAAAATAACAAATAGTTATACAGACCTGAATAATCTTAAAAAATGTTCTAAGAAAACTTTTATTTTTATCTTTTTATAACTTTTTTTTTTTTTTTAGCCTTACCGGATAAAAGGGCTTAATTTTGGGGTTAATAAATATTAATTAATGACATTTAAATTTATCGGAGTATTAATATTTAAAAAAAAAAAAAAAAAAAAAATACTTAACTCATCTGGGCCTTAATAGGCGTCTGCCTTTTATAACTCTGTCTTGCTTTAATTCTAGACCTAATGTATGTAGGTACTGCTCAGGTGTAATCAATTATTAAAAATGTAGCAAAAAGTTAAAGAAAGTAAGACAAACTAATTAAATTGAACAACCTCAAATGTTGTAACTCTCAGTACAATCAGCTAAAGATAAAAACAAATCGTAGAAGATAATGGCATCAACATTACTAAATTTACAGACCATTGCACCAGACATGCTGCCACATCAGCAGTTTTGAGGAGTTGAGCAATTAAACTAATCATAAAATAAGAAGAACGGCTGGTTGGACTGGCCAGTTCAACATGTTCTTGGTGGTTTAGTAACTGCCTAATTCTTACATTCGTTATAACTCTTTTAGCTTTGTGGAACCAGTTTTCTCTTAAGCAGTAATTTTAATAATACCTAAATAGTTTTTTCTTAAGACTTTTCACATTATATATCACATTGTATATAGAGTAATACTTGTTAATTAGTAAAACAAAGACTGATTCTACAACTTGACTTTGAACATCTACATTGTGAACTTCCATCGTCGAGGAGAGACTATGAGGTTATAATTTAATAATCAAACGAACTTACCTGTAAGTGAAGTTCGATTGAAATTATACCTCGTAGTCTCTCCGAAGACGATGGAACCCACCCTCCCTTAATCATTTTCTTTACCCCATAAGCGTTGTAGAATCTGGAGCAGCATCCGAAACGAATGACACTTCAATGCGCGGGAGTGCAGAGCGACAGTGGAGGATGCGTTCCAAAACCTTTATTGCTTTTTAATTTACTTAAAACTTATGTGACGCCGCTAGCATCGAATCGATACTACATTGTGAACTTCCATCGTCTTCGGAGAGACTACGAGGTATAATTTCAATCGAACTTCACTTACAGGTAAGTTCGTTTGATTATTAAAATATTTTTCAGTAAAAGCAAATTTTTCACCCTTGTTTATTTTTGAATTGGTTAACATAAAGGCTTTTCGAACCCTACTGTTAGGGACGTGCCATCCCCGTGAGCGCTAACAGAACCAATTATGGACTAAAACAAGTGTCAACTCCAAAGCGGTGGGAATCTGGAGCACTTTGGAAAATAACTGTGTTACCGATAAATCTGAAATGTGAACGCTGTCAGCGCCGCACCAGCGCGACACTTCCGATACTTTCGGCTAATACTACGGCTTTTAAAGACTTGACTTCAACCCTATTGCATTATTAAAGTCTTGTAAAACTCTTTCACAAAGTTTCAAATTTCTTAAAAGAAACTTACTTAAATATTTTTGATTACTGCACCTGAAAATTAAATACCTACTACTATCAATAAAACAAATTTATTTTATTCTTTACTTCTTAGATTTTATGTTTCTTCATTAAAATGTTAATAATTATTTCTAGATACCTATCTGGGTTAGATTTAAAATACTTACAGCTTTACCTTATTAAAATGTATACACACATTTGTTTTATTAGATACACACATCAGAAAAACATACTTTATATGCCTACACAATACTACTTCAAATATGTATACTTATTTTAGTTCGCATGCGCATGCACATTTGTTATTAGGTATTAATAAAAAAAAAAAAAGAGCGGGTTCTACTGGCACAGATGTTCTATATACTTAAAAGTAGATCCCAAAGCAACTTTGTAATTATCATTTGTTACCTAATAAATAAAATATTTCATTTCAAAAACAAAAGATAAAAGGAAAAATATTAGACCAAAATATTAAATAAATAACAAGAATAAACTTTTCGAAAACAGCTACCAAATTAATTAAAATTAGTCCTTCAGTTCTGAACACTGCCATACTACAGACTGATTCAGACAATGGTTTTGAACAACTAAAAAATATACGTGATGGCTGAATTGGTTACACCAATGTATCAATGTATCCATGGGTTCTAATTACAATAATTAAAACAAATATGTACATTTGTTTAACAAAAGCGCTATGTGCTTCGCAGATAAGGCCCCCGTGATAGTACATTATATAAAATGTACGCAAGTTAAGTGATAATTCTTGGTTAATGCAAAAAGTTGCCTCGTTGTAAATCCATAAGGAAAGAATAAAAGTTACTAAAAAAAAACATTAGATGCGTAAAGGTAACACCTAAAATATTATACTATGTATATTAGAATATCGCACCTTATTTATATTGCGTTAAAATTCAAAGTGGTTCCGACAACATTATAGCTAAAATATATGCTCTACTAACGGAATATGAGACTTTATTTTCTCGATCCGATATTTTTTCTGACGGTATTGCTATAAAAAGCCGGGGAAAAATATGGATGAAGATACAAACCGGGGTGCATGTTGGAAAAGAGTTATGACTGTGGGTGAGGCGTAACAAGGGTGCAGCGGTATGTATATATAACACATTCAAGTAAATCAAGGGTAATTTTAGGAATAAGACTAGATAACCGATTTCTATGAAATTCGCTGGGAAGACAAATTGAATAGGATATTGCTTAATTTAAATTATTTATTGATCTAAAAGATTTTTATAAAGGCGAGTTTAATACCTTAAGCATTATACCAGCTCACCTTTAGGAGGGTAAAAATTGATGTTAAATTTATTTATTTACAATAGGTATACAAACGGGTGTCAACAAAGGCTATATAATGCAATATTTTTTTTTAACATACTGTACTAGGCTGATACCCAGAAGCCCGTATACACCAGGAATTACGCTATTTGCACATATTTATATATAATAATTACACAAATACAAATCAACTGCTTATCCTAACACAATAAAAAGAAGAACAAAAAAGATATAAAATGAAATTAATAATTGCTGACATTAATTTTATCATTAATATATAGATACTCGGTATCATTGTTAAATTAATATTACACATATAGGTAATCAAATTCTTTAAATAATATTATTCCGACTAAATAAATCTAATCTAATACATGTATACAGACAGTTATAATAGATATACATACAACTACATAAATAATAAATTAAATTCTTAAATATATGTTTAAACCTATATGAAATGTTGAATTGATATAATAGTATATGACGGCATTGGGCCTAGATATGAAAATGAATTATTTGGCTATAACATGATACTTTGTGAACTTAATGCATGCGAACCCGCAGACAGTAATGTAAGGGTATTTACTAATAATATTAAAATATAAATAAGCTTTTAACTAAAAAATATTGACACGCAAAAATCTCGCGGTGATTTATTCCCTTCCCACACCATTTCCGTTTTCCACATGATATAACAGGAAATTCTGCATTACGCTCCAGGATTAGAGACTGCGGATTCCTCTGCCTGACATACTGCCGAGGACATAATAACTGTGCCACAAGGCTGTGCAATGTCAGACGTCGAGCCTCCATGACTATCCATAGATTAACAAAGTTAAGCATTATAACAAATTCTGCTGTACGCTCTAGGACAGCTCAGGTTGTATCTAATATAACAAAAAGAAATTGGTGCTTAGATTTTTAATATAACAGGAATAATGCGTGACTTCTTATAAAACTAATTGACAATTTTTGACAAAAATGGATCTATTTTCTATAATGTTAAGGGAATAATAAAAAATAAAAAATCATCACGGGTGCATTTTTGGCTCCCGAGAACGGCTTCAAGGATGAAACAATACAACTTTTTAAGAAATCTATCTAGATCTATAAAACTAATGGACACATGTTTTACTATTTTTTAAATTACAATGTTATATTAAATTTTTAAAGATAAAAATGCAATGAAAAAATTCCTGGTGGCGGGACTCGAACCCACGAACCTCGCTATCGCGGCAAGGCGCTCAACCGCTGAGCCAACCAGGTCCCAGTCAGCCATCACGAATTTTGTCATTGCTTGTTATCTACTTATACACAGACGCCCTCTATTAGCTTTCTTCTAATAACTCTTATACGAGTGAAGTCAGAAGTCCTAGTTTCTAATACTAGATGGCTGAGGAGTCTGTTTTTTGTTTTTACTTTTTTCAGTATTTTTATATTTATGCATTTTATTTTTTTATAAATTCCTTTATAGGATAATCTTATATTAAATTTTTAAAGATAAAAATGCAATGAAAAAATTCCTGGTGGCGGGACTCGAACCCACGAACCTCGCTATTGCGGCAAGGCGCTCAACCGCTGAGCCAACCAGGTCCCAGTCAGCCATCACGAATTTTGTCATTGCTTGTTATCTACTTATACACAGACGCCCTCTATTAGCTTTCTTCTAATAACTCTTATACGAGTGAAGTCAGAAGTCCTAGTTTCTAATACTAGATGGCAGAGGAGTCTGTTTTTTGTTTTTACTTAAATTACAATGGTGATTGAAAGAAAATAACTTAAATGAGTATGGTTTCTTGTAAGTTCAAATAATATGTCGGCTGAAGCCGGGTTAACAAATGCTAGTAAACTATACGAGATAGTACAAGTCAAACGGCTTCTCCATCCATAGAGAGTAAGGTTAACATGGATAGATTAACAAATTGAAATTACGCCCCAGGGCAGTCTTCATTTATGTCATACTGTATAATATGCTATGAAAATATATCATGGAAGATGGCTTTACTGATTAATAAATTCTGCATTCCGCCCCAGCCTCCGGAGAACGACAGCAAGATACTAATATATTTTCATAATAAAAATTTAGCTATAACAAAAATATAATTGGGCCTCTGTGACGTTGGTCTCCTCGGTTGCAGGGTAGATAACGATTGGCAAGTCAATGGAACCAGCTAACCACCTCATCTTACACTAGTAAATTGCTTGGTATCTATTCGGTTAGGTTGCTATTTATTTATTATTTCCATACAAAACACGAATGACTGAAACATGAGACGTACAACCTTTGAGGTGTGAGGGAACAATGGCAGCCTCGCCAAACTCACACTTAAACCTTATTGTTTTGTCTCTTTATAAATTTCTGTAGATCTATCAAGAGTTTTTGCTAACTGTGTTTACTATCGTCGCTAGTAACTATAGATAGGAATCGACTAATAGGTTCGCTTTAGTTTTCAAGTTAACCTGCCCTTGGTTACAGTCACTATTTACTAAAGACGCTGCTATGTATGCTATGGTGCCAAAGGTTTGACAGAAGAGAATGCCTAAATACAATATCAAAAACCTCAAAAATATTTAAAACTAAATAGTGTTTTAACTCATTAATGATAATGTTAGTATGTAATGCACTTAGCTGTCCAGTGTTGGCATCCATCGCCGGGTGTAGGCCTCCTCCATTTGCTAGGTAGTATTTTATTGTTAGAATGGTTGTAAGTGATATAGATATTATTGTTTATATCTAATAATATAATTTGAATAGTGCAGTGAAAATATTTTTAACGTATTTATATTATTTGTTTTTATTTTATATTTCACGTATTATATTTGTAAAATTGGAAACTGGTGTTGGAAATTAATGGTTATATTGTTATTATTATATCATAAAGTTTGTATGGTTGATCGCGATAATCTCAGGAACTACTGGTCCTAATTAAAAAGTATCTCCTTTAGTTTTGGATGGCCAATTTATTAAGGAAGTCTATAGGCTATATAAATATCACGCTACGACCTATAGGAGTGGAGCACCAATGAAAACTGTTGCTGGGGAAATATTGCATCTGCGTAAACGCTTAGTTACGCAGACGAAATTGCGCGCGTTAGCTACACGTAGTTAATAAATAAAACTCTTTGTAAAGGCTTACATGAAATAAATAAGTGATGACTTGACCTTGCTGCTCACTCTACTACAATCGACTTATATTCTCCTACTATATATATATTTTAAATCCAATGAAAAAAAATCCTGGTGGGCGGGAATTGAACCCACGATCCTCGCTATCGCGGCAAGGCACTCAACCACTGAGCCAACCAGGTTCCAGTCACCCCTCACGAAATTTGTCATGGCTTGATATCTGCTTATATACAGACGCCTTCTAATAGATTTCTTCTAATAACTCTAAGATTATCCTGATAAGGAATTTATAAAATTGCATAAATATAAATTACTGAAAAATGTAGAAATAAAAAACAGACTCCTCTGCCATCTAGCATTAGAAACTAGGACTTCTAACTCGTACTATATAAGTACACTAGGCTTGTCTATAAGCGTAGTAAAATGCGAAGTGTATGCCTCCCTGCTGCCGGTGGGAATGCCCTGGAGTGATTGCGGAGCACTACTCCACTTCCTTTAACAATTTACAGGTGCAGATGGCAAAGTACTAAATTATTTTCCCCAAGCTTTGTTCGGTCCCAATTGGGCAAACAATATGTTATATATAATATTTATTTAAGTAAAATAATAACAATGTATGTAAGTAGTTGTTATATTAAATTATTATGTGTTAATATCCTACGGAAATAACGGTATTTGTATGTATAGCTATGTAAGTTATATATGTATAGCTACACCAGGACTATTTGGTATATTCTGACAATAATTTGTATCCGAGACAAATCTTATACAAACGTTATTTTTCTAAGGCCCTTTACAAATCTCGGATCTGTCCCAGAAGTCTTAGTTTCGACAAACTTTAGTAGGTTTTTTTCCTAACTATCGAACATAATATGGAAAGCTACTTTTCAGAACAGTACAATAATTTTATTTTTCGGCTCATGAAATACTACATTTTCGCACTTATGAATTTCGTTTTATGAATTTCGAAGAAGTATAATAGTCTATGTGTTTGTAAAGTGTTTTATCAAATTCCGTTCTGTAGTTTTTGGGTGAAAACCGTCATACATTCTCATAAAGTTTCGGAAAACGGATTTATGAATTAAAACCCATATTTTGTGATTCTTATATTTAGTAACCAATAAAAGCAATTAATATTTAATTAAACAAAGAAATAAATATAAGTGTTATCATAATCAGTACATACCTTGTAAAAATAAAATTAAAATTTCTTTTAAAATTTAATATAAGATTATATTATTATCCTATAAAAAGGAATTTATAAAAATGCATAATTGTAAAAATAATAATAATATGTAGGATTACTATTGGTTTTAGCACAGACTAAGCTTTAGGTTTGTAATATGTGTCCAGAAATAATATACTACACACACATATTTTATAAATAAATAAGGCAAACTGTGCAGAAACACATACAATAGCGATCCAAAGTAATGAATAATATCAACATGAACTCGGTCCACAAATATAAACTTGAAACACCCCCTTTTTGTCGGGGGTCGAAAATAACCCCTAAACCTTTTTGTATACGCAAAACTTTCGAATACTAAACACCTTCACCATAAAGTTTTAAGGTAAAACCAATAAACCTTCCCTACTAGACATTGTCATCCATTAACAGGGAACTCGGTACAATACGGTGGCGTTAAGCAAGCGCTGCGCGTGGAAGCGAAACGCCGCTCATCCAGTTTATGGCAGGCATAAAACTGCTTTACTGCCGCCTATCGGATGGCGAAATCTGCCCACTTTCGCGAAGAAATGGTTTGTAAGCGCGCGTTACCCGGACGCCCAAATCACACCCCTCCACTGACAACTCTATAATTTTTGGCCAAAAATATTGTTTCGAAGAATTTAGATACCAACCGTAAGTTATGGGGTTACTGTTTTCATGTTATTTGCCTGGAATTTTATTCAGGGATTTCATTAACTCTGTTGTACTAATGTAATCTATTTTTTCAGTATATTAATAATAATTTATGTAGAACTATTTTTACACATATTGCTCTGGCCACAAAATAAGCTCTAGACTTTACTACTGTATAGGTTTTAAAAATAAGAAAAGCACTTTAAATATCCCAAGACTAATATTTTTTTATAGCAAATACTAGTATAATGAATATAACAGTAATCCAGTAAAACTCGAAAATTGAATAAGTGTTGTGATTATTTTAGCAAAAACAAAAATATATATTAAGTCTCTATAACCTCGCTAGGGCGACCGACCGGTTTCGTTACCACACAGGAATACAAATGCAAAAACCGTCAAGTGATCTTTTTGTTTCGGTTTTAGTCTATGGATTCGAAGTCACATGTGGTGCTCTAATAATAATAATATATATAAAAAAACAAAATCCAATCACGACCAAAATTTTGGTAAAATCTAAACAGAATCATAATTAAATGATACCTTAATATTTTGTCTTTTCATTTATTTCATTCTATAGTCTAACGTGCCTTTCTTGAGCGTTATTTCACCTTATCATTACTTTACAAATGTAGGTACTCACGATATGCAAACGTTTTTTTGACTACGGTCATTTTGCAATTAAATGTGCGCCTCGTATATTTATTTGGCAGTTGTTTATTCCTCTCCGCATTTAAACCATTAAAATTGGTTTTACAGCAAACAACATTTTGCTTTTATGAATACTCCGAGTCGTGAAAGCGCGTCGTTAAACTCCAAAATAATATTGTTCCCCGACGGTAACTAAACAATAAAAACTGATTATCCAGTTGCCAAAGATTCACAATTTAATTCTGCCAAATACGGTAACAGTGACGATTCAAATTTGAAACTTTTAAAATTCAATTAATTTTGATTAGAAAGCGAAAATACGAGAAGCCTGTTGATCCAGATATCAGTAATAATAAGGTATGATAAATATCTTCTTGTGTGCCTATTTGTAATCTAAATTCTTTAAAACTAATAGGGTTGGTATAATAAAAATAAAATAAAACAATTACGGTTGAACCCATAGGGTAATATGATTAACAATATTACATTTACTTTTGCGTTTTTAAAATAAAGTGTAATAAAAATGTCAGTTGAAGGTTAAGGACGAGGTAAGGGTGGACGAGTTGAGAACGAGAAATTATCGGAATAAAATCTCTAAATAAACGATGAAGAAATAGTTAAATAAATGTCGACTAAAAAAATAATTTATTTCATGAAGTCGAAGTAAAGTATATATATATACCTTGCATATAGGAATTACAACCGGATTTGGATTATATACTCGTATATCTCTACATTCTACTTTACCACTAACCCTTCTTATACATGCACTCCGATTTCGGAGAGTAACTTTAACCGAAATATTGTATAGGTACGTGGTGGCCGAGTTGGTTAGACCTCAGACTTAAAAACAATATAGTTTTTAGGTCCCCGATTCAAACCCCGATGGTGTACCAATGAATTCATAATTTGAAAAAATATTTACATTTATTTGACAATACCACTATAGTGTCTCGGAGAGCAGTTTAAGCTGACGGTCCCCAGTTTTACAGTACCAACTTGTGAAACTGTTTATTGTACTTGTACCGTGTAGGTAGACTTATACCATCAGCTACGATGTGGTGGGATTAAAACCCCTCCGCTAGGTACTCTTAGGCCATCTCGGCGGTCAGGATAGTATATTCTTTTTTTAAATATTTCTTTGCATAAGAGCAAGTTTCTCATGAGGAAAATATCTACTACGCATTGTCTTCGTAATAATTCAGGGCTGTGCATAACAAAAATACATTTCTATATAAAAACACGGAAACTATTGTAAAATATATATTTTCACAACAATTTTCTTCGAATATTTTATGGTTTAATTTGAGAGTTGTGGGTCGTAAACAAAGAACGTAGCGATTCCTGAACGTTTCGGTTTACAGCCCTCCGAACACAAGTTCTGAGAGAGAATATTACTCTCGAATTCAGACTTTGTTGTCGTTGTAGCATAAGTTGGAATATTAAGAATCTTCGAGGGATTGTTGTTCTTATTAATCAAAGATAAACAAATCTATGTGCGCTTAATTAAATTAGTTAGAAAGTGGAACAAGTGCGTTCGTTCAAGCGTCTTCGTGCTCCAAAACGCGGCTTCCATATTTATAGTTTTTAGGATTCTGGAAAAAAACAAAACAGAAACCCTTATGCTGAGGCTCAGATGTCTGTTTGTCTCTCCGCGAGTCGAAAACTACTGGCTCAGTTTTGGTGTTGATAGACGAACGGAGAGCAAAGTGGTATTAAATTGGTTAGCAACAATTGTTATTGAAATGTTTAATACTAACAATAAAGCTGTGATAAAACCCTTATATAATCGGATAATACGTCTTATTAAAGTAAAAAATAATTACTATGTGGGAGGAAGATCTCTATAACTTCTTTAGGCCGACCGACCATTACCACCGCCCATACGGATGCAAAAACCGTCAAGTTTTTTTTTTTTGACTATTCATAAATATCTGTAAAGATTTACATGAAATAAATAATATTTGATTTGATTTGAAGTGACCTAGTAATATTTCGGTTTTAGTCTGTGAAATGAAATAAAATGAAATATGTTTATTTTGCAAGAATATTTTGCGATTTTTTGTCGAGGTGGTAGTCTCCTTTTCAGGGTGCCTTAACGAAATGGGTGGTTGAACTGATGATAACGTAGCGAGTATATTAAAATATACCTACTCGTAATGCATCTTTGTCGCCGCCTATTTCGTAATCGCATCATTTAGCCGGCATAGTGGGAGCGATCAATATTGTTTATGAACAATTATTGATTGACCCCATTCATGGACATTGTAGGTCTGCTCACTAACAGGTGGATACAAAGTCAAATGCCGTGCTCCGTATAAAATATATATATATATATTATACGTATACTTAATTAATATTAAGTATTATGGTGTCCTAACTAAAAAGTGTAAATTATAGAAAGTTAATTTTATTAAAGAAATCTATAACCTCGTCTGCGTAAAAAAATCATTTGAAATAAAAATTTAAAAGAAAAATACAAGCCCAGTAGTCTAGAATACGGAGCATCTAGACTACTGGACCTGTTATTAAGAAGTCTAAAAAATATATTCGACATTCCACGCGACTTGTTTTTGTTGTTTTTTTACTGGAGTACGGCATGTAACTTTGTAGCTACCTGATAATAAGCACACCTACAAAATCCATGAATGGGGTGATCATTGTTGTTTAACAGCAGTATTTCTCCCACTATACCAGCTAAATAATGCGGCTACGAAATGGGCGGCGACAAAGTTGAAATTGCATTACGAGTTTACTTTAGTGGCCTCACTGCTTTATTCGCAAATTAACTGTCCGTTTCGTAACCACACCCTAAAAGGAAACTAACCCCACGACAATAAATCGATGCAATAGACTCCTAAAACCCGGTGAATCCACGGACTAAAACCGAAAAATGGCTAAACACCACCGAAACCTATCCGTTTATTTTTTAGTTAATTGTTTAAATCAATATTTAAATATCATATCATTATAATATAGTGGTTGTATAAATATATACTATAGGGGTTGTAGAAGCTAAATATGAAACGAAAATTAAATGATAACCAAAAAGTAAAGGAATGGCGAGAAAATAAATAAACTAGATGCACTTCTTGAGATTTTTCCTTCTTTAACTATTAAAGAAGGAAAAAATTTTCTTATGACTTCAGCTCTGTGTTTTCAGGCATTAATTTTATTTCAGCTTCCATCTTTACGAAAACTTTTGCATAAACATAATTTTTCTCATTATTAGTATAGCCAGAAGTTTACCTACGGTATTATTGAGAATATTGTGTATAAATTAAGGTTAATTTATATAATACAAATTCTACTAAATAGGCTAAAAATAAGGAGCCAATTTAAATAATTATCAGTAACTCTTATAATATATTACATTATTTATGAACGTTTAATAACTAGAAACTGGGATATATTTAACTATTACGAGATTGTGGTAGCCCTAGGTCATACTTAATATATGTTTGTAGAAATAACAGCGTCAATGTTGGTTTAGGATTTCATCATAAAACTTCATATTACTTCATGTGGAGCGTCAAGAAATATTAAACGTCGCAAATTTAGGAAAGAAACATTTCTTTGAATTATGTAAAAGGCTGACGAAACTGGATGCTTTAGCTTTTGTAGGACATGCCTTTGCTCTAGTCACAAACTAGCCATTGGGTCGAACACGAGCAATAATGATACGTATAATGATAAAAAAAAAATGTAATGTATATTTATGTACATTTGTTTGACAACACCACTATAGTGCCGCGGAGAGCAAGTTAAGCTGTCGGTCCCGGTTTCACTATGCCAACTTGTGAAACTGTTTATAAATGGGTTATTGAGTCTATACAAAACATCGCGACGAGCTAGCCACTTGTTCGGTGTAGACTCATACCATCGTCTACGACGAGGTGGGATTAAAAACCCCTCCGCTGGGTACCCTGGGGCCGTCTAGGCGGTCTCGGGCGCCGTAAGGCACCCGTGATGATATGCATGTTGTATGTCTTAGTTTCGTTATTTCTGGTATACATTACAAACCTAGAGCTTAGTATGTTACCAGGCCATAAGAATGAAATGTAAAAAAATACTGTTTCGAAGTCTCTAACCTAACGTTGTGAACATAACTAGAATAATTTATTTAATAATTTTATTTATTCCTATTTAAGTAGATTGAATTATAAATTATGCGGTAGAATAGATAATTTTTCTTAGTTCATATTTTTAACACGTTTTTCTTAGTGCCGTCACGAGTGCTTTACGGTGCCCGATACCGCTTAGACTGTTTGGGTACCCATCAGAGAGATTTATCTGTATTTTATTTGTCCTACCTCGTCGTAGCCGATGATATTCAAAGTTGATAACAAGTGGCAAGCTTATCGTATTTTTTATTACTTAACATTACTTACCTCTGTTTTATCTAATTGCAGCAATATTTCATAAAAATAAAAAGCGACATCTATCACAGAGAGAAGGGCACAAACAAAACGCGGGTCAGGAATTTTGAGCACAATATCTGCTCTACTGGTGAGGATTTATGGGGCTACATAAAGCATCTTTATTGTTGATTTATCTCATGATGAAACTTGACAGCTCCCCTAGAAATTTGGGCGTTTTGCCATTTTAGACGGGAAGATAAAATTTTGCTAAAAACATATTAGAATTAAAATATGATACATAGGGAAAAATGTGGTTGGAGGGAAAATAGCAAGTTTTCCGGGAAGGAAATATTCATTTATTTTCATAAATTTTAAATATTTTTATAAATAAGTAAAACTGCATTCAAAAAAAAAAAATACTACAATTAACACCCGGCAGACGAACCGACTGAAATCCGAAAAAACTGTACACCGCAACAAGCTCGCCACTTGTTAGGTACTGCCTCCAAATAACATCGGCAAAATGTGGACGGGTTAATCCCCCCGCTGGGTACCTTGAGGCCGTTAAAACGGTTTTCGGGAGCCAAAAAAGGCACCCGTGATGGTATGATGGTATAATTTAATGTAAATGTGTCCATCCCCATACAGCTAAGATTTTATTTTTTTAATATTGGCGCTGGTCTAGTACTTTTTAAGGTACTATTAATAGTAGTGTTATTAAAGAACATGGGATCTAATGAATGTAACATTCATGTTTTAAGTATCACTAACTCATATTTCAAAACTATATACTGTAAAAAAACTTTTTAAAAATTAAAAAGGAACGCGCGGAAAGGCACTTAGTAGAATATCGTCTAGATAAACAAAAAGGCTAACTATCAATATTAATTTTTCCTTTATTAAAAGAAAAAGAGGAAAATAATAACTGTACGAAATACATTTTAAAGTGACTCTAAATTGCATGGTTAAATAACATAAGTTTTTATTTTTAATTTGCATCTAATTAACTTACCACTCAATCTGACAAAACTCAGCTAACAAATCATTTGATTAAATTGATATGTATGTAAGAACTCTTAGGAATCCAAATCCTAGACGTGGATATATTTCCAAATAGCCTAGCGCAAGGCTTTAGAAATAAGGATAATAATATGTAAATAAAGTCTGGATAAGCAGTGAACTGAACCTACTTCACAAAGGGTTTATAAGCTCAGCGTAGTGAGGCAGACGGGACTATTTCTCGCTGTGTTTACTTCCCTCGCTAACTTTAATTGCCGACATAAAGCAAGTTTATCATTAGCTGAAAGCTGTCGACTATTAATCTTAAGGACTTAACTTTAAAAATAACGATATTCCTAACATATAAAGATATTCCATACATATAGTTGTTTGTGTTATTTATCTTCTGAACCACAAAGGTAATCACTATCTCTGCAGTGGTTATTTCCAGACCCAATAACCGAGGGAAAAAAGAAACTGGAATAGTCTTTTTCAGAGAGGAAATGGCGGTCGCGTAGAGAGGTTTGTAAATGTTATAGGGCTTCTTATCTCCGGGGAGGGTCCCAGTACACAATACATTCCCACGAATAGCTTCCCAACAATCTCAAATACCTCCCGCTGTAAACAACTCACGGCTCTAAGCCTAGCGAAAAACATCTTATATATTTAATTAAGGTACAGTTGTGGTCGGAGATGGAGGCTCCGGGGAGGCTTAAGTGAGCGTCACTCAAATTTGTAAATTAAATATTCAGAGGTGACAGTCACGACAATAAGCAAGCGCTCCAGTCACACCGCAACCTCGTTTGTCTTGATGGCTCGTTGCTCCCTCGCAAGTGATCTTAACATAATTTATGCAAGGAACTTGCGAAGACAGGACCCAAGATTACATATTTCATACGAACCTCGAACGGTGCCGGCTCTCTTGAGGTAGCCCCGATCTATTATTCACTTTGCACTACAATATACGTCATACAAAACTAATAATAATTCACCATCACATTAATTCGAAACCACTTCACGTCACCAAAATTCACGCGCGTTTTTTGAATACCAAAATCAGAGGAATAAATGGAATTATTTTCACGCGCCCGTAGAATTCCGTTATTTATTCGCGGAGATCCTCTCGATTATCGAATATATACGATTTTTGAATTTACCGGTTGTTCCCCAGGCTCGGAACACGTCCGTACAGTGCGGCAGGCGCCGCGCGACTGGCTAAGTGACCCGGCAGGGGCGCGCGCAAGTACGCGGGTTAAATGCAGGTAGCCAGATTTTCAAACCATCTTTATAATGGACGAAGGAAACTCGTTAGTAGAACAAAGTTTCCATCTCAGAAGTGTTTTATTGTACCTTAGTTAACGAATGTGGATGGGGCGACGAGGCTGAGAACTCTTGCGTTTTTTCGCTCATAAAATCTGAATTGACTCTTACCTGGGACTTAACGATCAATTTAAACTGAATTGAATAGCTTTTCTTTAATGTTTTTAATTTGAATGCGGTTAAATTTCTGCCTTTAATTTGAATATAAATGGGTTTCTGTGTAAGATAGCTTTAGGATTCCGTAGGCATGTCATTACCCAATTTTCGTCCTTTGCGTCCCTTTAATCATGTATTTACTTAGCCTAAACTCTGAACCATTTATCACCCACATTAATGTTGGGCTTTTCATTATCTTTTTATTTTCCAAAAATGTTCTACTTATTTTACTACTAAGTTACCCGATGGTGAGCCGTAGTGAGTCCAAAAATGTTAACAAAATGACAATGATCAGTTGTCCCATTCCGTAAGTAGTAGAATATGTTGTATATAGTGAGCTAAATATTATGTTTTCTTTTTATTTTTGTTTTCTTATCGCATTAATTTGAAATGTTTCTTTATTCAACTTCCTCTGTTATTTCTTATATATAGCATTATATATATTATATACAGCATTAATTCGCTTTTTTATTAGAGCGCGAAATATAACGCAGCCCCTGATGGAATTATATATTATGTATACCGCTTGGTAATACATGATTCCGATGGAAATCCAATATCAAAGCAAGCAACAATAAAAATGTAACAGTATGAAACAACATACAAATGATTTATTGCGTTAAATTTGTGGTTAGTAGATTGTTAGTAAAATATGAGTAATACAATGTGAACCCTGCAAGGGCACTGCAAATTAAGATTCCATTTAAGGTCTCAGTTCAGAGTAAACATTTTGATAGTGAATACTAGTATAAGTATTTTGTAAAATTAAGTTTTATGAGTAGATTATTAAAATTTATTCACTTCGTACAGGGAGGTGAAGAGTAGAAGAGTGAAGAGTGAAGAAGAGCTTCGTACAGGGAGCCGAGAGTAGGCAGGAGTGGCTATTGGTCCACCGACAAGAGCCTAGCTCTTAAATTTAAAAAGAAGAAAAGTAGTTTATCGACATGAGATGACCAGGGTCTGCGGGTGGACCAGGAGGCTAAACTACAGAAATATATTTGACAGCTAGGAGTAAGCCATTACTTATGGCTTCAGCCGCGAAAATAACCAAGGTTTTATAACGAATATTGAAACAGGAAAATAATTCTCGTTTGATGACCCGGTTATCTAAGAAGAATTTGTCATTCGGTAGATAATGCCTAAGGCATTAAGTTCGTTTTTGTACATAACTTTTCTTTTCTGTGCAATAATTTTTTTGAATAAATGGGTTTTCTACGAAGAATTTGAATTCCTGTTTGTGAACGGCAGTGACGCCATTTAATGACCAGAAAGAAAAAATCTAGGAAGAATAATCATTATTTTTTCTAAACTGCAGTTTTAAACCAAAAATAACATTCTTGGCATTCTTGTTACATAACCATTCTATGTCATTGTTATAATAATATTATATAATGATTATGTAACCATTATGACATCATTTGCTAACCAGCCATCAAAGAAAAAAATTTCCTTGTCACATAACCATTATATAACATTCATATAAAAATGTTTATGTAAATATATAATAAATGTATTCATAAAAAATGTACGTGGTGGCCGAGTTGGTTAAACCTTGGACTTAAAAACACTTAGGTCCCTGGTTCGAATCCCGGTGTGTACCAATGAGTTTTTAATTAAAAAAAATATGTACATTTGTTTGACAACACCACTATAGTGCCTCGGAGAGCACGTTAAGCTGTCGGTCCCGGTTTCACTATACCAACTTGTGAAACTGTTTATAGATGGGTTATTGAGTCTATTCAAAACATCGCGACGAGCTAGCCACTTGTTCGGTGTAGACTCATACCATCGGCTACGACGAGGTGGGATTAAAACCCCCTCCGCTGGGTACCCTGGAGCCGTCTAGGCGGTCTCGGGCGCCGTGAGGCACCCGTGATGATATATATATATATATAGGAGTAACACATCAGGTTGGCGGAGCTAGGTTTTGCTAGATAAGTACTTGAAAGGTTAATTCTACAATATATAATACAGGGAACATTAAAATCGGAGGAAGAAGAGAAGAGGAAGCAAATTCGTTTTAAGTTGCTTTCTAATGCCACAGTATCTTTAAGCAAAAGCCTAAGCCAAGTTGGTTTAGATATACTATTTTCTAGTCTCAAGTTAGTGTTAGATTTTATTACTGATGTAAGTTATGTATGAATGTATGTATGGGTGTATATAGACCGCCTCCATAGACTAGTGGTTGCACATTTGGCGTTGTATCCGGAGGTCTGGGTGTTAATAAAATATAATATGTATTATATCGTTGTTTTTGGTACACATAATACTAGCCTAGAGCTTAGTTTGTGACCAAGACAATGTGTGTAAATTGTCCTACATACTATTATATTATGTGTGTATGTATGTATGTATATTATATTTATTATTTTTCTTGCGCCATTGTTTATATATTTTATTCAATCAAATTTGCATTTATATACCAGAATCAAAAATCTCATGTTTTATGAGCAAGAGATGCCATGTGAAAACCAGCGTTATGAGACATGAAAACTTTATGCTCACAAGATCATGCTGATGATGACAAAATAACAAAGAATACTCTTTGCTATTTTGTCCTCTTTTTTATACATATTTGTATTTTGTATATCTGTAATTTGGTTTGGCAATAAAATATTATTCTATTCTATTTCATAATCGCACCATGTAGCCGACATAGTGGGAGTGATCAATGCATGGAATTTGTAGGTCTGCTTACCATCAGGTAGATACTAAGTCAGGAGACTTATTAAAAAGTTTGAACCTGTTTTACTGAAACTGTTATAATAATGTTATCATCATGAATTCTATATTACTTTATATCTCATCTATTGGTCAAGAATTTGCCACATTCGTACAAAGTAAATTCTGGTGGGCAGGCTCGAACCCACGATCCTCGCTTTCGCGGTAAGGTACTCAACCACTCAGCCAACCAGGTTCCAGTCACCTCTCACGAAATTTATGATTGCTTGTTATCAACATATACACAGGAGACGCACTCTATGTGATTTGCTTCTAATTACACATTACAGTGAAATTAGAAGTTCTAGTTTCTAATACCAGATGGCAGAGAAGTCTGTTTTTTGTTTTTACTTTTTTCAGTATAAAATACTATTTTTACATATTTATAAATTCCTTATCAGGCTATCTTATATTGAAATTTTTAAAGATAAAATTAAATGAAAAAACATGCTGGTGGGCGGGACTGAACCCACAAACCTCGCTTTCATAAAAAAAATGCAGTTTATCTTTTTCAATATAAGATTATCTTGTTATGGAATTATAAATATGTAAAAATATTTTTTTTTAGTTCGGTTTTCTCAAATAAAGGGAAGGCAAAGGTCTGTGTTTTAAGAATACAAATTAAATGCCATATTCAAAACGAGACGTATCTTATGGCATCTTTATCTAATATATACCTATACCATATAGTCCTATAATTTTCACAAAAAAAATAGTAACAAAGGCAATTTTAGTACACTATGCTGTATATTTATTTACTACGTCAATAAAAAATATATGGCCAAACTAGTGTAATGTGTTTATATTAGAGGTACGCTTGGACGCTACAGGTTGTGCTGTAGGCAGAAACTTTGATCACTGACTTGAGCAGCGTTTTTGTCACAGGATGTAGCGATTTATTAAGAGGTAACATATATACAGGTTGAATTTAAAAGGTTGTACATTGGGCTATTATGAAGCTCTACTGAACAACATTTCCCATGTGTCGCAAAAATTTGGCTTCTCCATAGAAATGGTAATATTAAAAATATTAGTTTGTATGAAGAAGGCAATATATTTTTTTCATCTGCAACACATGGTTTCATGGAAAAGTTGTTCGATTTGATTAGTAGAACCTTTTATTAGCCCAAAGTAGAAGCTTCCAAAGTCACCATGTCAATATATTTTTTACCTTATTTTTTATTATTCGGCGTCGTAGACTAGAGTAGGTAGACCCTTTGGCGTTATATCTGTACCCATGGCAATAAAAAAATATTATGTTTTTGTACCGTTTGTCGTAGTCTCGGTGTATATAAAAAAGCATCTATTATATCGTTGTCTCTGTTAGATATAGTACCAACCTTGAGCTAGTTTGAGACCAGAGCATTTTTTATATAAATTGTACCGCATATTACTATTACAGTAACACCTCGCTTTACGCCAGGAATACGTATAACGGAAGTATCGCTCAATATGATTAAATAACAAGGCAAATATATATTATAATCCATGTACCTTTATTGCCTACAACGTCACACAATTTTTATGATTTGTATTTTTTGTGAAATAGTAATATTTTTAAGTTGCATTTTGCTTGCTATCTATTAATTATATTTTTATTATTGATCCAACTTATGTCTTTAAATCATTATGTTTGATATTCAAGGCAAAGTATTAGTTTATTTTAATATAATATACACGGTGACCTTCAAAGGTTGTACCTTGAAGGACTCTACTGATCAAAACAAAAAAAAAATCTCATAGATGCTGAAAAAAATCTCCATATAAACTTAGCCTTTTAGGTGGGAGGAAGGTTTCTATAACTTCATTAGGCCGACCGGTCTCGTTACCACCGCCGTTACAGATGCAAAAACCGTCAAGTGACCACAGGGGTTCACAGGTTTTCAGGGGATTACTGCATCGATTTATTGTCGAGGTGGTAGTCTCCGTTCAGGGTGCGGTTAAGAAATGGGTGGTTGGATTGACGATAAGGCAGCGAGCATATTAAAATATACTCGTAATGCAATTCGTCTTTGTCGCCTCCCATTTCGTAATCGCATTATTTAGCCGACATAGTGGGAGCGATCAATGTTATTTAAGAACAAATTGATTGACCCCATTCATGGACTGTGTAAGTCTGCTTACCACCAGGTAGATACAAAATCACATGCCGTGCTCCAATAAAAAAAAATATAAAACCTTACCTTTACGCAGCGCCTCAGCCTCTAACTCCCGCTCACACTTATGACTTAAGTTTAGAAATGAATAAAATATAGTGCAAACAGTGTGAGGCCTAAACCAACACGGCCAGCGAGGTCCCAGGTGCCCACGTGACGACCTGCTGTTTGCCTAGGGTTTAATAATACCTAATGCCGCGGCGACACACGCAAAGTAGTTGTTAAGAAGATTTCGGACGAAGTCTTTGCTATGTTTGCGTATGAAGTTGCGGGTAATTAGCCTTTGTTACTCATACGAGTATATATTATTTTATCCACACAAATATATAAATATTAAACTATACTACAAACAAAACTGTTAAATAAAATTAACTTCGTGAATGAGTTACGTTATTTACGTTACGCTAAAGTGGTTTAAAAGCTTTGTTGTTTTATTTTTGTTAAAAGTTTGTAACTACATTATATTTTGATCAAGTCAAATATAAATAAATTGGGCAATACATAATGCAATTTAATATACGTACAATTTATTTATGAGATTTATTAAGGACTAAAAATAGCTTTAGTTGGATTATTTTCAGTCCTAAATAACTTATTAAGGACTGAAAATGGCTTAAGTTGGTTATTTTCAGTCCTAAATAACTTATTAAGGACTGAAAATGGCTTTAGTTGGTTATTTACAGTCCTAAATAACTTATTAAGGACTTAAAATGGCTTTAGTTGGTTATTTTCAGTCCTAAATAACTTATTAAGGACTGAAAATGGCTTTAGTTGGTTATTTTCAGTCCTAAATAACTTATTAAAGTCTGAAAATAGTTTTAGTTGGGTTATTTTCAGTCCTAAATAACTTGTTAAGGGCTGAAAATGGCTTTAGTTGGTTATTTTCAGTCCTAAATAACTTATTAAGGACTGAAAATAGTTTTAGTTGGGTTATTTTCAGTCCTAAATAACTTATTAAGGACTGAAAATAGCTTTAGTTAAGTTATTTTCAGACCTAAATAAGTTTCCTGAAATAAATTGTAATAAGCAATAATAAGATTTTTCTCAACGTTATAAAATTATAAATGAATATGTGTTTGTGTATATATCAAGTAGGTTTAGATTGATTCGATATATTTGAATATTTATTAAGATCGAAAATGTTTGTTTGTTCTTTGAGCACTCGCAGAATATGCGATTTGGTACAAATATAGACCGAGAGCGGGCGGTTTTGACTTCGTAAATATAAATCAAACCACGTTTTTTATTTTCAAGTCATAAGTCTTATAAGTAAGCGTAAAATAAAAGCCTACATATAAAATATAACCTTGATGATTCGTAACTTGTACATTTTGTATTCCTTACATAACGTAAAATAAATCTATAAAAGAAGTTTGATTCGTCATTTTTACTAGATTAGAGGTAATATATTACATATTAAAAATTATGTGGTGGTGGCCTAGTTGGTTAGACCTTGGACTTAAAAACACTTAGGTCCCTGGTTCGAATCCCGGTGTATACCAATGAGTTTTCTAATTAAAAAAATTATGTACATTTGTTTGACAATACCACTATAGTGCCTCGGAGAGCACGTTAAGCTGTCGGTCCCGGTTTCACCATACCAACTTGTGAAACTGTTTATAGATGGGTTATTGAGTCTATTCAAAAACATCGCAACGAGCTAGCCACTTGTTCGGTGTAGACTCATACCATCGGCTACGACGAGGTGGGATTAAAACCCCTCCGCTGGGTACCCTGGGGCCGTCTAGGCGGTTCGGGCGCCGTATGGCACCCGCGATGATACATACATATACATACATAAAAATCATAATATATTTGTGAATATGGTATTGGTATATTAATAATAATTTATTATAGGAGTACATTTAGTATTTACTGAAACGGGCAAATTCGTTCTAAAACATGTAATCTACATATCAGAATTGCAAATAATTTATTTCCAAATTAATTGAAGAGAATAATAAAATGTATACAATGATAAATATAACGACGTTAAAACAGTGAATTCGGTTGGTTAAAGCTAATGATTATTAAAAAATAAAATAAATTCACTACAATGCTATACGTGCAAATCTTAACTCATGAAGAAATTCTAATAAAGAAACTAAATTCTTCTAAAAGTGAATCCTACTCTTAGACTATATTAGAATAAGCTTAAAGGCGAGGCGCCGTTACCCCCTCCCCCTACCCCCACCCCTTCGCCAAACGTTTTATCCTAACATAACATATTTAACATTTACCTTGACGTTAACGCCAATCAATGAACTTAAACACAACTTTAAATAAAAGACATTAAAGCTAAAATTCCTCTGAAAGAAGTTTAACTGAAATTGTGGTCCGAAACAGGGAGTTTGCTGATTGATTGTATTCAATGCAAAACATGCTGATTTCCAACAGAAACAAGACAAATTTGTGTATATTTCTTTTTTTTAAGCGATTTACATCGGGCGCCTGTTCAGCAGTTGCAAATTTGTACCTTTAATGTAAAATTTGTACTACATTATTTTGTACACCAGCATTTCTTAATTTCTTTACAGTTTTAAAAACTTTATCCAGGTTTAATTTAGGGAAGTTATACTTTCTAGTATTGTTATTTTTTAGGAACTCCTAATCATGACATCCTTATATTAAAAATATAATAGAAATGACAAATAATTATGAAAAGAGATGACAAAGGATTACTGCAAAAACATTTTCAGCAGAGTTTAACAAGATAAATAATGTATTGTTGCGATATATATATTATATTATCCTCATTACAACCATTTCCCAACTGCACCCTAAGATAATAACTTTTAAAAAATCTAGCGCATTTCGAAATAATATTTCGTCTTTTGCATATTATGTCTTTTGCAGCAGGCGGTTTCCATAAAGGATTTTTTATTGGTTTTCATAAAATAAACTTTTACATATCACTATTGTTATTGTATTATGTTACTTATTTATATATTTTATGTTACTTATTTATTTAGTAAATACACAACTATACAGGGTGAATTTTTCAATTGCGTTTTCATGGCCAAATTCTAAACTACCAAGAATAGCGAAAAATGGTCAGAGTCTCGGGGCCAATTTTGATAAAAACTAAAACTACTTATTATTTATTTGTACTATCGCATTTTTCGCTATTCCTTGTTTTAGGATTTGGCCTTGAAGTCACACTTGAAAAAATCATCCTGTATATAGATAGGTTAGCTGGTAGAAAATACCTAAATGAAATGAAATTAAATTAAAATCTTTATTGCAATAAATGTGGTGTACAAAAGTTGTTAATATAAGATTTGATCTCACATAAAGTCATTTCTGACATGCAATGTAATAATAAAATAAATCCATCACGGGTGCCTATTTGGCTCCCGAGAACCGTTTAAACGGCCTCAGGGTCCCAGCGGAGGGATTAACCCATCCTCATTTCGCCGATGGTATTCGGAGGCAACACTTAACAAGTGGCGAGCTTGTTGCGGTGTTTATGATGAAATAGCCTCGTTGTATAAAGCGGTCACCCATCCCAGGCCGGCTTTGTTGTCATCTGCTTAACCTTGTAACAATAGTAGGTATATAATACACCCACTGCCTAAAACTAATTTACCTTTACATGCTAAATATACATTTTAAATCAAACTACTAGATATTATACATTATTACAAAAATTTTGTTAATTTTCCAAATACTATTCATAGTGAATTCTTTTACGGAGTAAAAACCATTAATGACCAGCCATTTATACAACTTCTTTTTAAACAAGATAATGGGCAAGTCTTTGAATTCATTAGGTAGCTTATTGTATATCCTTATCGCCATGGGATAACTATTTTTATTAAACAGTTCCGTTTTTATTTTAGGTATTTGCAAAAGCTGGGGACGTACTTGTGTTAAACTTAGTAACATCACCTAGTGTTGTAAAAAGATGCTTATACGTCTTTACAAATATACAACACTCATATAAGTATAGACACATAAGGCATTAAGTTCGCCTATGAACAATTTTATTTTGTAATTTTGTGTAATAAAGAATTTTAAATAAAATAAATAAACTATAACTATCAATATGCGATTTAATCTATCGCTTAATAATAATAAATAGGACAATTCAACTATTACGACTGACGTTTAATTAACTCTGCTTTTGCGATGTCATTTGAAAACTGACAGCCGAACGTGTTGGTGATTAGTGCAACTTCAATGAAAATGAAAATGGAATTTTGTTTTAATTAGTATAAACTTTTACTCAAATAAAGTCCTAATATTAATAAAACAGAGGCCCCAGCCTAGTGGTTAAGTCACTGATAACAGATAACAAGGTTAAGCAGATGACAACAAGGCTCTATATACAAGCTCACCACTTGTTAGGTGTTATAAATAAACACCAATAATTATATGTACGACATTATAAATTATGCGCCACTATGTGTACCAGAACATTAATACATACATATCATCACGGGTGCCTTACGGCGCCCGAGATCGCCTAGACGGCCCCAGGGTACCCAGCGGAGGGATTTTTAATCCCACCTCGCTACCCCCGATGGTATGAGTCTACACCGAACAAGTGGCTAGATCGTCGCGATGTTTTGAATAGACTCAATAACCCATCTATAAACAGTTTCACAAGTTGGTATAGTGAAACTGGGACCGACAGCCTAACGTGCTCTCCGAGGCACTTTAGTGGTGTTGTAAAAGAAATGTACATACAATTTTAATTTAAAAACTCATTGGTACACACCGGGATTCGAACCAGGGACCTAAGTGTTTTTAAGTCCAAGGTCTAACCAACTCGACCACCACGTATATATATTAATACTAATACATATTATCTATACTAATATTATAAAGCAAGTTTGTTTGTTTCGTTGAAAGCGCTAATCTCAGCAACAACTAATTCAAATTGAAAAATTATTTTGGATAGATAGATAGATAATTTTATATTTAATAAACACCCAGAACATACAGACCCCAGATATAACATAAAAGCGTGCATTATTCATAAGTGGGAATTGAACTCACGACCTCTGCACTTTTTATATCTCAAAAAAAAATCTAATAAAAAATGTTAGTAAGAGAAATTAGAAATGATTTACTTTATTTAAGAAGTATTTATTAATAAAAAAAAGTGTATAATAACGCAAAAAACTTAATATTGTCAAACACAAAACCAAAAAAGCTGTCGCATTTCATCTAACCAGTGGACAATGGAGATTTGTCGCTCGAACACACATCGGTTATTTGGCGAGATGCTCCACTGAATGCGCGTCCAAACACCCGCTCGTTGGGGACAACTTCGCGTAAGATTTCCTGGGTGGACTACAAACTGTCATGCAGCACAATGGGCGCCTTAACAAAACCTCTCAGACGGTCCGTTCTCCCTATATCTTATGTCTGAATAATCCATAGATGCTTTACTCGTTATCTTTATAGACAAACACAGCTTAGAATATGAAGGCCACAGTCATAATTTCGGTAAGTCAACTAATAAAATAATGATTATACAATTAGAAAAAACTATATTGGCGCTCGTGACGACACTAACAGGTCTTTAGTTGCTTAATAATAATATGACAGATAGTGAGTCTGTTATAGTTGATAGTATTTGGTTATGGACCTAGAGCTAGCATAAAATAATGCTCTCAATTTAGCATCTATAACTGATTTTCTGCCAGTTGGTTATAGCAGTTGTGTTATCTTTAGGTTGGTAATGAAATGAATTTACTAAGATTATTTATTACAAAGAATCCAATACCAATGTATGCACAATAAATAAATAACGTGCAATTTATTTGTTACATTTCACAATTTCAACAAATTATAATTTTAACATTCTTTGCGTTGTATTCTATTCTATATAATATAAATAAATCTATATAAATATATAAATCTAATACATGGCAAGCTCGTTGCAAGTTATTACATATAAGTTATAAACAAAAGAAGTACCGATTGGTGTCATTGTTTTGTGAAATACAATGAAAATACATTCAGAGACATTATCAATACAAAATGTGATACTTAATAAAATTTCAATTTCGATTCATTTCGTTTTCTATTCTTTTTTTTTTTTTAACATATTGAATGAATGTTTTTGAATATTTTTGTGAAATATGTCGAAGAGTTAACATTAACATCAATGTTCTTCTAATACATTGTAGTCCTTTGTATTTCTCTATGAATAAACTAAGTTGTCCGTGCATGAACAGCTTGGCGAGCATTGTTTGGCGCTGAGCTTATTGTCATTGTTCTGTGACCAACTTTAAAACTACTTATTCTGTGTACTCATTACAGCAGATGCTACGATATGGCGTAGCACTTCGTAGATAACTGCTGTAGCACCGGCGTAGTTCTACGCCGTGCAGTAGTTTTAGGTAAACTACGCTGGTTATTTTTAACCGACTTCAAAAAGGATTATAGCGTAACCGACTTCAATAAGGTATACTTTCCGTAGGTAAGTAGGAAAATAGCTTCTTGATTTAATTATATGTATGAGGTAGGTTTTTGTTTGTATACTTAATTATGTGTTACATGCAACTACACAAAGAAATATCACCTCTCAACGAGGCATCCAAGACGAAATTGTACCAAACGCCTAAGAATTAAAAAAAAAATTTTACAAGTTATAAGGAGTAGGTACATTTGAGGGAATTTCTAAAGTATGGGCGTCATACAATAAAACTAATTTGTAAGCATTGCTAGAGATGCTACGATAATGCGTAGCACTGAATAGATTAGCGGCACACGAAAAAACAAAATCATTATTCAAATAAAATATTTTCTATGAAGTAAATTTTTTTTTACTAAAGTAAATGTTCTTAACCCATTTTACTTAATTTAAAAATATTAATTTTTCCGACAAAATATGTGAAATTGTATATTCTTTTGATTCAAGAATTATTTTTTTCCGTGCAGCAGTAGTTTTTTTATATTTTTTAAACTAACATTTACCTACAACTTCACCAGCGTATGTAATCCGAAGGGATCGTATTACAAAATATTATAGTATAAAAATACCCTTGAAGCGTCATACCATACGTACAAAATACCCTTGAAGCGTCATCCCATACGTACAAAATATCATATAAATCGTTTATGCCGTTTTGACATAACACGCATATAATAATAAATAGTAAATATAAATGTAAAGTACAACTTATGTGGATTTCAGAAATTAACACAATCAGCAATAAATATTCCAATAATGAGTTGAATTTGCTGATTCAATAGAGCGACGCCATTGTAACATTAGGTATTTATTTTAAATTTAATAACAATATTGAACGCTTCTAAATGTACAGTAATTATTTACGAACTTGATTTGTTCAATCAATCAGCCATGGTTGATTAAAATGAAATTATTCACCAGCACAATAATAATATCATAATTTTAAGTAAGCTGTAAGTGCTTTACGTTTTAGTAAATCCCTGTCTAGTTTATAGTATTTCTTTACAAGCGAAGGGCATCTATAAGAAAGGGGATTCAGGTATTTTACTCTATCAATGCTCATTCCATATACTATAAGATATCTTGAAAATATTTTTTATAAAACTTTCAGCGGATGATATTAAAATCCGAAGAAAGACGATGGAAAGACTTCCTTTTGAAATTCCTTTCGCAACAAATTTTTATTTGAGAATTAAAACAGTTTTTAGTTGTAAAATTATAATATTTGTATGGGTTGGTACAAAAGTGTTCAGTATTAAAATTGTCATGAAACCTAATACTAAGCAGAAATTGTAATATTCAGATTATCGTTGTCATACTACGGGTAATATACGGGCGGGTGCTACGCCGCCGCAACTAATTTAATCCGGTTATTAATCTGTGATTTGTATCGCATAATCAGGGATCATTTACGTCAGAATTATAATTAGTTGTCTAGTTAATCACAAATATGTTTATCATTTGATGCGAGCTTGTTTCGTTTCATCAAAACTTACAATACGTGTTACCGTCTAAACGGCCTCAGCGTTACTAACGGAGTAGTTTTATTTGCACCTCGTTGTAGGTGATGGTATTTTAAGTCTAAATATAAAAAGTGGCGAGCTCGTTGCGGCGTAGACTAACTAACATATCTTACATACCTCGATCGACGCTTTACGATCCTAGTTTAGTTATTCCTACTAAAATCTGGGATCTATAGATAAGATTACTATAATAGGATCGTCAAATTAAACTATAATAAAACTATAAGCCTAAGTTAATATTAAATTTAACTACCATTTAGTAATGTTGAGTTTATTTTAAAGACAAACTATGTAATGTTAAATAAAATAAATACCATCACGGGTGCCAATTTGGCTCCCGAGAACCGTTTTTAAACGGCCTCAGGGTCCCAGCGGAGGGATTAACCCATCCTCATTTCGCCGATGGTATTCGGAGGCAACACCTAACAAGTGGCGAGCTTGTTGCGGTGTTTATGATGAAATAGCCTCGTTGTATAAAGCGGTCACCCATCCCAGGCCGGTCTTGTTGTCATCTGCTTAACCTTGTTATCAGTTGCGCAGTGACTTAACCACTAGGCCGGGGCCGCTTTTATATGTAATGTTACATATCGTAATTTACCATTATTTGAGCTTTATTTATTATTTGTACTTAACAATATAATATATATAGTTCATTTACAGGTAAATGATAACACGATCATATCAAAGTATATAATTCGTCTTCCAGTGTCAAGTAATGCTTAAAGACAAACACGTGCTATAATAATGGGATGTCTTTTACTGCAGAAACGTAAAGCTGAGATCGGAGACACAAAAATCCTGCTTTTACGTTTATTAACTATATATATGTTTTTTAAACTTAAGTTTGTCTAGGGTTATTGGTCTATTAATTTAAACAAACTTCCTCGGATATAGATATAATATATAGCATTTGCTATATCTTCTTGAGCATTACAAGCTGTGGCTACAAGTCTCTATATTTGTACACCATAAATGTTGGTATCGTTGTTTCTGGTACACATAGCATAAGCCTATAAGAAAATCTCTAACGCCTTTATAATCAGTTATATTAATAATTTAATTAAAAAGCAGGTAAAAAGGAAGAAGGAAGTAGAGAATGTGCCCATAGCACTAATTGCGTTTCCGCGTTATATGGCCAATGATATTCTTTGGCCTAAAAGAAATCCTGAACATGGATCCATGTTGTTTTCTTAAGCTTTTTACCTAATGAATAGATAAAGGTTTTTGCGGACTTGCCATTAGTCTTAACTAAAAGAGAATTTGAAATTAGGGTTTATTTTTTTTTTTCACGGAATAGGCTTCGGCAGTTAATCCAGCTGTTTTGGTAGACTCCAAAGTAAACGAGGGAGCGAAAGAGTCGACACATATATGTAAGTTTCTGATGAGGAAATATGTGTTAAACCTCCTACATATGAAAAAACACAATACAAGCCAAGAAATTGATATTATTTTTGCGGCGATTCCTGACAAATGGAGCTTTATCCGTAGTCGGAGTCCACAAAGCTCCAGCATTGTGCTTCGAATGGATCTCTTTGTCGTCTGCTTTCTAACTAATAATTACTGCACGCTTTCATATAGGATTTTTATAAGCTTTTTCACTTTTATCTATATCGTTTTGTTTTTAATAGAACTTATAACCCCTTAAGTAGGTAAAAATGGACTAAACTAACAAGAAAAATAAATCAAACAAATATTTTTATGACTAGACAACTTTTCTCTGTAGTTTTTGAAAAGATAAATTATAACAAGGGGAAAAAACACTTCCATCCATAATTCACTACTGTGCACACATTAAAATCAATAATGTATTTTTTTGCAAGTTATAATATCACGGGTTTTCAGGAGACTACTGCATTCATTTATTGTTGAGGTGGTAGTCTCCTTTCGGGGTGAGGTCATAGAGCAGCGAGGATATTAAAATCCAATAATGTATTTATTGATCCCAATCATGGACTTTGTAGGTCTGCTTTCCTTCAGGTAGATACAAAGTCACATGCTGTGCTCAAAAATATTTAATAAATATATAAATTTAATGATATTTATGTGAAATAAACTATTTAAATCGAATTTATTCAATTGAAAATATATAGTTAATTAAAATAATAAAAATGGTTTCGATTCCCACTTATGCCATAATAATATTAGTACAGCCATGGGGCACAAATTTGTAAATTGAATATGTAATCAGGGGCGCATTTAGGTTCAGTATCGCCCCGTGCCTTACATCTGCCCCAACCATAGATATGAGCGCCAATGGTCAATAAGTCAGCGTCGACTTTTAAAAAAGTAAAAATATCTTTATGAAAGAATCGTAATAGGCCAAACCGAAAAATATAAACCCAATGTTATCGTCACTTCTCCGCAGGGCAAGCATACCCTTCACACTGCTCTGTAATAGAAAACTCTGAACCGGACACTTTCCCAGAACTTGGAAGCGGGGGAAAGTTGGCAAAGACAAAATATGATGATGGGCATTTACCGGGCAATAACCCTGCCCTCGCACCCGGCCACGCTGTTCGAGCGACTGTTCCTTCGGCTGCATTTATATTCAATCGTAGGAATTCTATTTCCGCAGGTACACAGCACTACACTCCAGCTGGTTTGTGTGCTGCACCACATAGCGAGCGAGCTGAACGAAGGCAGGTCCAAGGTCTTACTCGTTTCTCCTATACCCTCGTGGCAACGCGATTATTCACCTTGTTTCCGAGTACCACTTCAACGTATGATTGGAAAGGAAAGTCACTGTAGAACATTTCATTTATGCAGAGACCCGCATGGAAACTGACATCCGCATGGAAACTGACATCCGCATGGAAACTGACTCTTTCTGGCCACTTAGACACGAAAGAGCGGGTTGTCGGAGTTCACAGCACCTACTAGCGTTATTGTCCATCAAGCACCCGAAGTTTGTCGCCAAGAAGATACGTTTTTTTTTCATGTCTCGGCATATGGCGGACGTCTGTGAATAAGGGAAAGTAACTACTAGTGACCCGCTACCTCCAACTCCCACTCAGCCACTGAAACTGGGGCAGGAGGTCCGACTGGCCGATTCCATTAAGTGCCTGGGTACATAATTAACCAATTACGATCCACTTCATTATAGATAGACGATACAACGGAGCGAATCGGGCATCCTGAAATTGTCACTAAAATAGACCTTCGGGCCTAATTCTAAAACAGCGAAAGCGATAGCGATTTGTCATTGCGTTGGTAATTTGAATTGTCATCGATCTTATTTCCAATGCAATAATGGCTATAACAACTTCAATTAAAATCGATCACAATAGCGATTTAAGCCCATTAAATAAATAATAAAATACAAACCCAAAGTTTAATAATTAAATATTATAACAAAAAACCCCAAAAAATATATGAACTGTTCATAATACTGACTGCAAATTGCGATAAGTACAATATTAAGTATTTTACAATGCCGGCAGTCAGAAGGCAATAATATAATACCCGAGCCTGTACATTCCACATGACCGCATTTTGTAATAACGTCATTATTCCGCATCTACCGGACAATTATTTTAATGATATTTCGCGCCGGTATTTATTTCCTGATGCCTTGCTAATTAAACAATTATCGTGTCACAATGTCATGGCGCGTAATTAATGCAAACCTCGTGGCTGGATGCTCTATTAGTTTTGTTTTATTTTTGTTAAAAATTAACTGCTCATTTTTTTATGGGAACTTAATGTGTATAGGTATTCTGGAGTGGTGGTTCTGGAGAATCACAATACAACTAGTACGACTTACAACGAGTTTTTATTTCTTTATTTTTTAATTCAAGAGGCTTGCATTATATTATTTAACTTTTGCTTGCGCCTGAGTCTTTAAAAAACTTTAGACTATGTCTAAAGTTTTACCTATATAAAATCATATTTTTCTATAGTCGTAGGATTTTAATTTTACCTTCCTTCACAATAGATTTCACTAAATCGGTTCAGTAGTTTAGACGTGAATCTTTTGCAAACAGACCCACAGACTCACTTTCAATCTCTTGGATAATTATTGAAACGCATGTGCATGGATATAGAAGAAGCTATAAATAATAATAAACAAACGTATTTGGCACGACGACCATTCAGAGAGAAAAACTAAAGCCAAGGCAAACGTCCGGCCGCTGTCACAGACTAACCATACACCTGTATATATTTTTTTGTATATATCCTGTATATTTTATTTTGGCAAACACTGCAGAAGCTATAAGAAGTACAATCTTTGCGAAGTGGTACATCGCTTTCTGCTTATCTTTTGATAAGGATACCAATGGACATGACGATATGTATTTATATTTTCTTGGGTCTACACAAACCGCAAAGAGCGAGAACGAACTGGTATTAAAAACCCTGCTTAAAAGCCGTTTAGACGGTTTTGGGTGCAGTAATCCTCCCGTGATGATTTATGCATTACAATAAATTGAAGAGATTTAGGTAAATAATAAGAAAACATAACTCCACAATTTCACATTTGTATATACTTCCCTATACATTATGTACTATTTATATTCACACATATTACCAACCCTGGTCACCCACTATATTCTGTAATATGTGTACTAAAAACAACGATACTAATACTTATTATAATTTATACATACCGATGTACTTAGAAAAACTACGTACTAACAGGCCCTCTCCCACTGGGCACTCTGGGCCCCGCAATTAATAGGGCCGCCTAGTAGCTAATCACCAAATGATAACCGATGTATTATTTTTAAAAAAATCATACGATACAGAGACTGATTGCAATACTATACTCTCGCCCGAAAATCAGACTGTCCGATTTCAGCATGTTTAGATAAATTTTAATCATTCCCCTGCCTTTTAACCACGCAATAGACCTGGCGACACCCGCATGGAGAATAACTACACTGTTACTGGTACATATAGGTCTAAGGCATAGGTTGTGTATTTTTATAAACACCCAGACAAAACTGCATAGAAAGACTAGAAAGTCGTACTAATATTTATTTGCCACCCAAGACCTCCGGATACAACGCCAAAGGCGCAACCACTAGTCTACGAAGGCGGACAAAATTGTTTTTTTCATCTACTCCTGTTTTTTTATGTAACTTGGTAAAAACGTTCTTTTTGTGTTATAAATAAGCTTTTTTAAAGTTAAATATTAAATTAAAAAAAAACTAATTAGGTTAATGACGGTCCTGCGAACTAACATGGTTTTGCCTTGGGTATTCCTGCACTGGTTTTCCTTTACCAGTCGATCTAGTGTAAATATCTTAGGCCTATAATAATGTACAAATACATAGAGAGAACCGAAATTAGAATTATATGTAACTTAGTATTTAGTAAGTAACGTACGCACCCTCTGTCCCACATCACACTATCGTACAATAGCGCCGGAAACATACCTTGTTGCCGGTATCACGTTCATTCTGGATTAAACATATTTTACTTTACTAATTATATTAATAATTATTAATATATCAGAATATTAGGCATAAGAATTTATAGGTATGAAATGATATTTGATAATAATTATAAACAGATTTTATTAGCCTTTAATTACTGATAAATACAAGTAAGTTTAACAAAATTAAATATAAAAATATTGATAAGTAGAAAAATAAAAACATTGGTAACAGAGTAAACAAGGTATTATCACGTACGCCTCTCGACAATTGCCTCCTCCAGCATTTTCCATTCGTATTTTTCATGAGCCATAAACAGTTTACTTTAATGCAAAGAATATTTCATTATTGTTTTATTAATTTGTTTATTAAAATATTTACACCTCAAAAATGTACCAACTTGCGGTATTCTGACCGCCTCAGTAGACTAGTGGTTGCGTCTTTGGCGTTGTATCCGGAGTTGGTAGGTTCGATTCCCACTCATAGCAAAAAATATTAGTACGTCTCTCTATACAGTTTGTTATGGTCCGGGTGTTTATAAAATATTATATCGTTGTTTCTGATACACATAGTACAAGTCTAGAGCTCAGTTTGTGACCAAAGCAGAATGTGTAAATTTTCCTACATATTATTATATTTGTAACTAATTATTTTATTATATAGTATTAATTATGTTAATAAAAACCACAGCGGTCAATATCCTAGAGCAGTTTTTGGTGTATATGGCCTCATAACTGTCACGTTACACCTGCTCCATGTTATATTTATGTCTTTTATTTTATTTGTCTTTATATCTCATACATTTTTTTTATAATGACCAACAAATTAATCACAATACACTGATAACTGGCAAAATTCCAGGTAGTAAAAACATGGTTAAGGATTAAACAGCTATATGTAATAGCTCGGAATTTTGACAAGTAGAAATTTCCCTTCCGTGAACGTTCCAAATTTTTCATTTTATTTTCACGTCATGTTAGGCTTTGGTTTTGTTTTTATGTTTCAGTTTCCAAACATTTTAAATTATATAAACTATGTATTTGGTAATATTGTAAATTAAATAAACTATGTATTAGGTAATATTGTAAATTAAAAAATATTCTTGAGGTATTTTCACATTTTTAGACACTTAAAACAAGCTAGTGGGGTTGCTTCAAACTTTCCCATACAAATCTGCAGGACCTGTGACGGGGCCACCTCACTTCTCGTCTCAGGCATTGGCCTATAGCCATGCTGCCCGCTGTCTGCGTGCTACCTTCGTGCTGCCGCCTTCCCCTTGCTGCCGACATCGTGCCGCTAGCCACTGCTTCACGGACCTCACCTCAGGCCTAGAACCGTGAGAGTCGAGGTTATCTGAGCCCTCGTCTTAGGCGTGCCTGAGAGACGAGGCCTCGCCTCAGGCATGCCTGAGAGACGAGGCCTCGCCTCATCCTGTGCGGAAGCTGCTACAGTTGTGCTTGCTGCTGCTGCCATCGTGTCGACGCCTTCTGCTCGCCTGCCTAGTACTACTGTCTACATGACATGGCAGTCTGCGTGCCAGTCCTCGAGCCAGTCCCTCCAATCTCACCATACTATACGGTCAGAGTTTTAGTTTATAATAGGCATCTTCATTGTAGGCAGGGCAACATTTATTAGGTAGTCTCTTATATAGATACTGTACTCAAAACCAACATTTACTTGTAAATACTATTTTAAATATATTTGTATTAACAAACTTAATATTTCTTTTAATTCTTAAACCCACCCGCTTCAATACTGACCTGTTAACATTCCAATACAAATCATACATTTATACATACAAATAAATAAATTAAAATATCAGCGTTCAAAGGGCGAAAACGAAAACAACTTTTATTTATATTTGTTTGAGATCATCACTATAGATAGAGTTTGAGGGGCACGTAATTCCGTTGCAGACCATTATTGGCGCAGATATTTTGGGATAACGCCCCCTATAGTTTTAAATTTTAACCATTTTATCCTAGCGTTTTGGACGTTTGATATTTTCATTTTATATGTGAATCATGTGTATTTTTATTTTAGATATTATCCGTTTAATTTTGCATGTAATATTTTGCAGATATACAGACTTACTTACCTATTATTTTTTTATATAATGAGTTTATTCGATGTAAATAAAATAACATTAAAAACTAACATTAAAAAATATTAAAACTATATTTACAAATAAAACCTATATTAATATTAATAATGAAAAATAAAAAAACGTCGTGGTAATAATAAAAATAAAGAAAATATGATCCCAGCTGCCTTTTGGTAGTTAAATATGTAGAGACATCACCAATCATGTATTATATAGGAAAATTTTACAGAATATTACACGATTTGTTATGTAAATAAGATAGAAAATACAAACAATATGTAGGATATGACACACATTGGTCACAAGCTAAGCCTCTAGGCGTGACTATGCTATGATCAACAATACTAACATGTTTATAAATGGCAGAGAAAATTAAAATGGAAAACGATATCTACGAAGGCTACGGAAGCAGTTAAATAAAGTAGATAAATAATTGCGTTAAATATAGTTAAATCAATAATAATAACAACCTTAAGTAGCAAAATATCCAGAGTTAGAATAACAAATGGATATTAAATACCATCACAGGTGCCTTTTTGGCTCGCAAAAACCGTTTAAACGGCCTCAGGGTACCCAGCGGAAGGATAAACCCGTCCTCGTTTCGTCCATGATATAGACTTGTATAAAGCGAACATCCATCCCAGTAGGGATTGTTGTCACACTAGGCTGGGGCCGCTTTTTAGCAGTTAGAATAACAAATGTTGATAAATTAATAACAAAGATAATAATAAACATCAACACTGCTAATTCCACGGACACAGACCGTAGTAGAAATCGACATGTCCTTCACTATGCGACTAAAATATATTTATTTACAAAGAACCTTAAGGGTTATAAATTAACGAACTACCTCCAATATTTTTACCAATAACGACGAATTTTATTATTGTTGATAAAAAAAAACGCCCAAAATTAATCACCCGTTTTATTGAAAAATAAGAGCCGACCGTTGTTGGTCGCTGGACTTGGAAACGATTTATGTTATGGACTATTGTTTTGTTTGAATGTAGGTTGGCCATGACATTTATCGGTTCAGTATTGTTATTAACCCTACGTGCAGCTAACCATTATAGCTAACATTTTGACAGGACGAAAATAAGATTTTTTACTTTATAGGCCTTAGGGCAGAGTGTTGTTGGTCTTAGGGCAGAGCGTTGTTGGTCTTAGGGCAGAGCGTTGTTGGCCTTAGGCGTCCATTACATGCTCATGCAAACGTCATTAACTTCCAACAGTCATGATTGATTAATAACTGATGGAATTAAATACCATTGGAACGTCCAATGGTATTGGATGCCTTTAGATGCTCATTCTGACTGATCGTCAGTCAGACAATTTTATTACAGAGAATACCTACAAGACTTTTTTGTTTAATGAAACCGGTTCACTAACTTCTGAGAAATAAGAGACCCTATTAGATATGTTATAATAATTAAAAATTAGACCAGTACTTGTTGTTATATTTGATGTTTGAGTCTCACTATAAAGGTTCTAGAAAGATACTTCAAATTTTTGAAAGCGTCGCGACGCATCAACGAGCCGATTGAAATTTAACGCGACTGAAACGGCGGCACAGCTCCCCAATTATAAAAATAAAACATACCTTATGTATTTATTTGTATAATGAGAATTTGTGGAATCCCACAATTTAGAAAAAGTCTCGAATGTATAAAGTATCTCTCCGGCTGAAGCACATTAGGCGGAGGAGCTAGTGTCATAATATAGCTATCATTTGATTATTTAACTTTAATAATAAAAAATGTTAATTGAGCATTTACCTAATGTGAAAAACTTCACGATTAATTAATTTTATAAATTATAAGTTTCAATAAATCTCTATAATCTATGACATATTTCTAAATAAACGTTATAAATAATTAATGTGGGGTCAACGTACTATATTCCTTGTCTACCGTGTACGTACTATAGTTAACATGTTTTGTCGTAGCTGCTGACAAAATCTCGTAAAATGCTTAATTTAACTTTTTATTTGGTGACAAAAGAGTTTTTTGCCTAAAGAAAAAGTCACAAATTCAGTGAATACAAGTCTTTCAATAAATCTTCTTTAATGTCATTGTATTTTTTCTCTCAGAAATATTATGAAAGTTTTTATTATACCTTTATACCTATATTACATTAGCTTAGAACGTTTAGACTTTTTTAAATTAATCTATTATATATAAAATTTTATGTATAAAGAAAGTCGGTTTGTTTGTTTGTGTATGCTTAATAGTCAAAGTCCTAAAAAAAGGGGAAAAAGGTATCTTTACAGTAAGACTTAGGTCTGCCTTTTTGTCCATCTGCTGGCATGGAACAACTTTAATAATAAAATATATATCATCACGGGTGCAATACGGCGCCCGAGTCCGCCTAGACGGCCTCATGGTACCCAGCGGAGGGGTTTTTAATCCCCCCTCATCGTAGCCCATGGTATAAATCTACTAACTCTAATAATAATAGTCCAATTTACTTGATGATTTTAATCTATTAGTTGTAGATTTACCTGATTTAAATAAAACGTAGGTGAATAAGGTTTACGTAAAAAAAGGGTAATATTAAAAATAAAATTTAAATATTGAGTAATATCAGATAATAAATTAACCTTATACCATATATAGGTATTGTGTATACCATACCATATATTAATGTATACCATAAGTAAATTTCATATTGTTATTTTCAAAAAAAAAAGACGGGTTAATCTGGGTACCCTGAGGCCGTCTAAACGGTTCTAGGGAGTCAAAAAGGCACCAGAGACGAATGATGATATTTCAAAGTTAACAAACCAATAATTGAAACTTTTTATTAAAGTAGAGGGTTTAAATGAGGAAACTAATGAACCAAATCGAAATCTTCCATGGCGACGATTTGCGTTTTTTTTTTAAATATTATTTGTGCTATAGATATATCATTAAATAAATTTTGTAACCGCATCGAAAAATGGCGCGAAAAATGTTGTTAAATAACAGTGAATTGTTGGACTCTATTTATGAACTTTGAGGTCTGCATCACTTAAATAAAAAGTACAGATTTTGTGATTCGAAAAAATAAAATTTTGCCAGTTAACTTGTAGAAATGTTTAAATAAAAACTTTGTATGTAATATGAAGTAAGTAAAATAATATTATAATAATGAGGAAAATGTGTGTATTCTTTGAATTACGCGCAAATCCCAGAGTTTAAGCCCTTTTTAAAATTAAGCTTGTTCCGGACAAGGGTCCGCAATTCCGGAAACAAGGGGCCGGAGGAGTGACTTGCAAAAGGCTGCGGGTCTCGAGGGACCCATTCCTTATTTATAAATAAAAACAATTCATTTAATAGTATTTGCTTGTAAATAAAATTATAGGTAAGTGTGAAAAATGATTAATAATTGTGTGAAATTAGTTAATAATTTGAAATTGAAACCCTATTGATATACGAATTGGGTTTAATTATTTATGGCCTTAAACACGTGTGAAGTACGTGCAGACCATAGATATGCGCAGACGCTAGCTCCAGGCAAGACTGCAAGGAACATGATACTCCCTTACGAGAGCAAGACTGAGTCATTGTCTGTCAGAGGACATACCTAAGATATATTTAAGTAGTGTATAATAGATTGTAAGTATTTTATATAATATTCACTGGTTTATATACTCAGATACTATATTGCACCTACCTCACTTGTTAACTGCTTTTACTGCCCCGAAGGTTTGACTGGTAGAGAATGCCTAGCGGCATTAAGTCCGCCTTTGTATTTTGTATGCAATAAAGATTTAAATAAAATAATAATAAATACCTAGGGCGCGGACGGTTTTTGGCTTACCATTTCGTCCTTCACTAATTGAGTAATAATTACTCAATGGTTCTAGGTCTGTGTAAACTTCGGTGAATTTAGAAATCATTCCCACTTTTGTTTTCTTTCGGGGAGTTCCACTCTTCAACTATATAGGTATATACGACAGTTTTTAGTACATCTTCACAAAATTATTATGGTGCCAAACAGAGTAAACCCCATTTGGAATTAACCATATTAAAATCAATCAAAATCAGTTTAAATTTGAGATACATACAAACTAAAACCTAATCCTAAATCGCCTTATTATAGTCGTACTGTTTTAATCGGTTAAAAATAAGTTTAAAGTATAAAAAAAAAAAATCCAATGCAAACGATGAAAATATAATAACAAAGACAAAATTTAAGGTTAAAAAATATGAAGTCAATCATTGTAGAAAGGTAACTAAAAGACTATTATAAAATAAGTTGCGATCAAACTGAAACTTTCTTAGCGAAGACACATTTAATTTCGGCTTAAAAAAGTTAAAGAAAAGTTGTTAATCTTGGGGAAGACAGCTTCATACTCAAACAGATGGCGCACAGTCTACCTAAGATACTATAGAAATAGGAAAATCTATACTGTTGGGTATTATACACGTGAAAATTATTTCCTGTCTGTTTGTATTATTTGTTTAGAATAGTTTATTTAATAATAGTTTTTTATTCTATTCCGTTTTATTTAGGAGGCGTTCTCTGGCCATATTAACTGACCATGTCAGCCCAAACGGATATCAATAAGAGCTATACAGTAATGCATTTTTTTTACATACTGTACTAGGCTGATACTCAGAAGCCCGTATACATCATGAATTACGCTATTTGCACAGATTTATATATAATAATTACACAAATACAAATTAACTGCTTATCATAATACAATAAAAAATATATAAAATTAAATTAATAATTGCTGACATTAATTTTATTATTAGCATTATCATTAATATATTATCAAATTCTCTAAATAATATTATACCGACTGGGGCCGATATTGAGGACCCCACGGACCTGCCTCTTAAAGGCATTATAAATTTGGCGTAAACACGTCCTAAAGCACGTTATCTCGTGATAGCTCGTTGTTACAATTTATGTATGCAAATAATAAAATACCAATAATAATAGTTATTATAATTTATACATTAAACAATAAAATCGTAGGCTTTCCTTGTCTGCACATACATAAAAACACATCGACATCGCGGAGTATTGAAACAAACACGCGTGCACAAACACACCTACATAAACACAGTACACACACAAACATTCAGACAAACTCTAACAACAACTTTATATAAATACATATTCTACACTAGACAATACACACAGCATGTTGTAAAATCTTTTAATTTTTTATTTTTTTATATTTTTTTATATTGTGTTTTTTTTAAATAATAAACTCTTACATGCCTTCTAACTTAAGTACCTAGCAAACAATAATTATTTTTGTAAGTAACCTATATATATAGTGTAATGAGTTTTTAATTAACAAATGTATGTATATTAAAATTTGTTTGACAACACCACTATAGTGCCTCGGAGAGCACGTTAATCTGTCGTTCCCGGTTTCACTATACCAACTTGTGAAACTGTTTATAGATGGGTTATTGAGTCTATTCAAAACATCGCGACGAGCTAGCCACTAGTTCGGTGTAGACTCGATACCATCGGCTACGAAGAGGTGGGATTAATAACCCATCCGCTGAGTACCCTGGGGTCGTCTAGGCGGTCTCAGGCGCCGTAAGGCAACCGTGAAGATATGTATGTATGTAAATAACTGTAACTGGAAGTAGAAACTAGCTCCCACAACTCAGGGAATCCTAGTGTGTGAACTAGAGTCGCTACAAAAATTTAGATACTTAATTAATTCAATAAATAATAATAATAAATATATTTATTTACTATATTACCTTTTATATTACCTTTTACCAGAAATAAAAGGTTTAAAAATCTCGGTTTGTTGTTGTGTTGCGCGCATCACGTAAAAGCCATTCACATTTGGAGTCAAAATCGAATTACTGAAAGATAAGAAGCTTAGGGAGAAACATTTAGCGCATTTATCTCATCAAAGTCGACCTACAGAATCAAAAGATATTCATTTAGAAACCTCATAGCGCCACGTTACGCTAGATTGATTTTTAAAATAAATAACATATTAACAAAATCATAATATAAAAAAAATATGAAGAAAAGAATAATAACGGAACAGTTGTAAGTGTTAGTAAATATTATTTATGACCGCCTCCGTAGATTAGTGGTTGCGCCTTTGGCGTTGTATCCGGAGGTAGTGGGTTCGATTCCCACCCATGGCAAAAAAATATAAGTATGTTTTTTCTGTACATTTTTTTATGGTCTGGGTGTTTATAAAATATAATATGTATTATATCGTTGTTTCTGGTACACATAGTACAAGCCTAGAGCTTAGTTTGTGACCAGAGCAATATGAGTTATGTGTTTTATCCACAAGTTTTGTGATAAAACTGTTTTTTATTTACTTGTTTAAATTAAACGCAGGCGAAAATATACTGTATACGAATTTCTAGAAATAAGTTTGGAATTTCAACCTTATACTGTAAAGATATAATTTCAAATATGAAATAATTTATATATATATATATATATCTTCACGGGTGCCTTACGACGCCCAAGACCGCCTAGGCGGCCCCAGGGTACCCAGCGGAGGGGTTTTAATCCCACCTCGTCGTAGCCGATGATATGAGTCTACACCGAACAAGTGGCTAGCTCGTCGCGATGTTTTGGATAGACTCAATAACCCATCTATAAACAGTTTCCCAAGTTGGTATAGTGAAACCGGGACCGACAGCTTAACGTGCTCTCCGAGGCACTATAGTGGTGTTGTCAAACAAATGTACATAATTTTTTTAATTAAAAACTCATTGGTACACACCGGGATTCGAACCAGGGACCTAAGTGTTTTTAAGTCCAAGGTCTAACCAACTCGGCCACCACGTATATAATTAATTTATTTCATATTATAACTTATTTATTTATTAGTTTTTACGAATAACGCCTTATGTATTTTACTTAAACTGTTAATGTTTGGCAATCTATTAAAATATAGTAATTTTATATAATAATATAACAAGTAGAGATAATAATTAATTAAAAAACTAAGTATAAATATATTTTTTCTATCCCTTTAAATATTTATATCTACCTGATATATACATATTATCTGTACACTTTCAGAATTTTAAATTAAAATTTCTTAAGTAAATACAAAAAATAAACCCCAAAAAATAAAACAAATTATAAAAGTTGTGTGAACAGGCTTGTTTTTAAACATAGCAGGTCCTCAAAACTTTTTCAAAACTTATCGCAAAAAGACCTCAGTGTGCCATTCCCTGAATTTATAATGCAAGATAAAAAAACATTTCACCTCAAATCCTGGATTCATCAAAGTTTTCACAAGAGATTTTACGGTCTTAAAACTGTATCTCTTTATCACCGTCTTCTGAAAAATAACCTTGGAAAATGTTCGTGTACATTTATCTACTGTAAGAATAAAAACTGTGTTATATTAATAAATAAGCTAGCAGGTAGGTACTGCGAAAAAGGTTCACCTATAGGTGGAGGGGAGAGTTAATACATATAGATCTTTAATAAGGCGATTCTCTAGAAAATTCTATTTTGGTATCCGTGTCTAACCTCTATAATTATTTATTTATATTATAAAGCCTCTGCAAGCTAACTTGAACCTTATTCCTAGGCAGTTAAAATTTAAAGTTAGTTTGGGGAGGGATAGCGTGCAGACGTACCATAGAGTGGTCGTAGAAATACGTTTCGAGGATGAAACGCTCTTGTAGCATTCTTAAATTAAATTGAAAAATAAAACGAGATTTCAGAAATGTACAGCGAAGTCTGGCCTTACATCAAAACTATACGTGTGTGAGTTTTTTAAACCGAGAAAAGGAAAAGAATGTCAGTAATATTATATTATACTATCTGCCCGTCGCGACTTTGTTCGGGTGTACTAATGAATAAAATTCTGGATACTATTCGGCCGAATACCGAATAATAAATCAAGGAAAATAAAAACCACATAATATACAAAAATACAATATTTTAATCACAAATGACTATATTAATACCTAAAATCTACCAATGGTAAGTTAATATACATAATATAATAAATACAATTTTTTCAGCTTCAGCATTTGTTAACAGTAAACGATTGCGCTTTTCTTCATAAATAATACCCGCTTCTGAAAAAAGTCTCTCACTATAGACACCAGCAGGAAACGATAGATAAATTTTTATCGAATTTCGTCAGGACTGGGTATGATTTTGCGTTTTCTGACCACTATTTGTATGGTCACGCGCGGAACGTAAAAACATAAATTTCGTTACAAACACTGTTACACGAGAATTTTGTTACAAACACTGTTACACGAGAATTTTATATAATAGATTATATTACAACACTAGCTGGGCAGCTTCATGTGAGTGGCATTATAAACAAAAAAAATACTATTTGCTATAGCTAGTTCAGAGGCCAAATTCTGTTTAAACGTTACACATACATACATATCTTCACGGGCGCCTTACGGCGCCCAGACCGCCTGGACGGCCCCAGGGTACCCAGCGGAGGGGTTTTAATCCCACCTCGTCGTAGCCGATGGTATGAGTCTACACCGAACAAGTGGCTAGCTCATCGCGATGTTTTGAATAGACTCAATAACCCATCTATAAACAGTTTCACAAGTTGATATAGTGAAACCGGGACCGACAGCTTAACGTGCTCTCCGAGGCACTATAGTGATGTTGTCAAACAAATGTACATATTTTTTTTAATTATAAACTCATTGGTACACACCGGGATTAGAACCAGGGTCTAAGTGTTTTTTTTAAGTCCAAGGTCTAACCAACTCGGCCACCACTTATAGTTTAAACGTTAGCTTGTCAAAATAACGATATCCTTTAAAAATGACATTAAACAATCAGCAAATACCATAACTAAAAAGGGCTTGTACGTTATTCCCTTGTGTTACAAGTGAATAACGTGCTCTTGCTTTGACAGTGTTTAGCATTCCGTGTGGTGACAAATGTACTTAAAGAATTTCGTTATTTAGACAGTTACCTTTAAAAAAGAGAATGAGGCCGCTGGCATGATTGAGTAACAAACTTTCGCATCTTTTAATTATATATTGTATTTATATTTATAAATACAATAAAATTATAATTTTATAACAAAGAGCTCCATTTCATTTTCAAATCGATAATGTACAGACATTGACTTGTTACAATTTTATTATATTTATAGGTAAATGATGAGTTACAAGTGGGTAACCGTAGGGTACCCAGCAAAGGGGAGATATTTATTCTGGCCTCATTATTATATCGGGTCTCTATAACTTTACTAGGCCGATCGACCGGTCTCGTTACCCCTGCTATACAGATGCAAGAACCGTCAAGTGAACTAACCACCTCTCGATTTTAGTCTGATGGGTTTACCGGATTTTAGGAGTCTATTTCGTCGAATTCTTGTCGTGGTGGTAGTCTCCTTACAGGTTGTGGTTACCAAACGGCCGGTTGATTGACGATAAAGTTGCGGGGATTATAGACACGTAATTCAAATTCGTGTTTGAAACCGCCTATTTTGTAACCGCAATTTTAAGCCGAAATGCTGTTAAGCAACAATGTATTGATCGACCACATTCATCCGGTTACTAACTTACATTATTGTAAATGTTCCACGTTTTAATACTTTTCAGCGTATCGTAAGAATTAATACTTAATCTAAAAGAAACCAGATTCTTGATAGTGAGGTAATGTATAATAAAAACAAAACTACCTATGTGTACTTGTTTATATAATGTATAAGTTTTCTGTATCTTATTGCATGGAGGACGAATATGCTTGCGGACATTGCGAGTCTGAGACATATTTTTCCCAATAAAAAACTATGTTATCTAACAACTTACTCTGCGAAATATGAAACATCTAAATTCTCATCTCGCAGTATATTTTCCGGGTGTAAGAGGACGTGTTTTTTATTTTTATTATTAGCTTGTAGCGTCCCGGAACTCACACCCGCGCCGGGCGGGTAGCAATTTCTCTCTTGGCGCTCGCACTATTTACTTACCTTAAAACGTATACGGGTTCTAAGAAAGCTGCCTCTTCGACAAAACCTCTTTTTAGAATTTATCAGCGTAAAAACGTAAACTATGGTAGCGGCATGAATATGGCACGTGTAATTCGAGTGCTTCTTATTTTAATAATAAGTACCTACGTAATATACTTTTTTATAGAATAGATATGTTTATTTATTTTTTAAGGAAGAATTACTATTTATAGACAAAATAGCGAATGCTTATGAATCGTGCTACTAATATGTACAAAATTACAATTCCATCATGTATAATACATAGGTTAATAAATCATAGTTCATCCTATATTTAGTCACCACGCACAAGCTAAGGGGGAAACCATTTCAATAAAATGTAGTTTTTATTAACATTGTATTCAAATTTGTTTTTTTATTATAAGTTAGCATAAGTTTATTTATTACTTTTTATCAAATAAATGCATATTCTATTCTAATAAACTTCAATGTGACCAAAACAAATGACGACTACGTCCACTTTTTCTTATTTAGCTGCATTAATCGCACGATGCCGTCTAATATATACGGTTCACACGGTTACGAAATAAACGACAACAAAGATAAATTTACATTTCGGGTATACCTTTAAATATATTTAAATCAATTGCTGCCATATCATTAAATCAAAAAAAAATGGCGGATGCGCTCTAAATATAGATAGAGCAAAAATCTTCGAACACAATCTTAAAGATTATTGAGTCTATTCAAAACATCGCAACGAGCTAGCCACTTGTTCGGTGTAGACTCATACCATCGGCTACGACGAGGTGGGATTAAAACCCCTCCGCTGGGTACCCAGGGGCCGTCTAGGCGGTCTCGGGCGCCGTAAGGCACCCGTGATGATACATACATACATACAATCTTAAAGGTTAGCTGGTAGATAATGCCTAAGGCATTTAGTTTACCTTTGTACTCTTTTGTTCACTTTGAAATAAACTGTTTAAATAAATAAATAAATCTATCATTCGATTCGATTCTATTGGCAGGTAACTACTACAATCAAAATTATACCTACGAACAGGAATTTTATATGCGTTATGAAGAGCGGGTATGGTAGCCATGATTAACATGTTTACTTTATTATCTGAAAAAGCAATAGTAAATATATATTTTTTTGTTTTAAAATAAACACCCTTACTAGCGTAAGTGCATCATCTAGTTATTTAATATAAACAAATTAGTAGAGGGTAATTTTACTGTAATTTCCGAAAGGGTAGGTTTCAGTTCCAGCTTAACGCTGTCAATATTGTCAAACTAAGGTATTACAAAGTAGAGAACAGACCCGTTTAATATTGATACAAGAATTATTAATTGGCTGCCGAACATTTTAGCTACGTTCAGAGGAAGCGGTCCGAATTGTGCCGAGGTTAAAACACAATGAGCTGGGAGGGATGTTGGTTTTCCAATCTAAAGTTAATATAATACAATCTAAAGTTATTTTAAGGTATGTAAAGTAATAAAATAAATGTTTAACGATAAAAAAACGAAAGTGTAAATTCGCCCGCAGAGGACTTGTAATTTTTGATTGGTTCCGTCGACTAGGTTTTGCGCCTTTATCGTTTTATACGGAGGTCGGAGGTTTGATTCTTACCCATGGCAAAAAATATTAGTACGTTTTTCTGATGGGCAGCAAGGCATGGTAGAATGAAATAGTAGATTATCTGTTAAAAAAGGTTTTAAAATAACTTGCAAAGTTTCGGGGTTCAGCTAATATTCTAATAAAATTCTGGCGGTATTAAGTCCGCCTTTATACTCTATTTATGCAATGTACCTACTAACTAACTCTAGGCTTGTACTATGTTTACTAGAAACAACGATATTAATACATATTATATTTTACAAACACCCAGACCAAGGCAAACTGTACAGAAAATCGTACATTTTTTTTTTGCTATGGGTAGGAATCGAACCCAAGAACTCCATATTATCCCTCGATCTACTTGAATAAATCACCTATCTACAGTACCAAGACTCTGCCTTCTCCTACACACACTAACAGTTTCCCGCTTTATACAGCCTATTATTATTTATTTGCTAATTTCACATTACAAAGCAGCAGTAAAAAATGTATTTTCATTTCCGCAAAAATAAACATCACTAATCCTTCAATAATTACCCATTGAAGCTCCCTCAGTCGCTACAAGAGAAATCGACTGAGCTCCATGGCAGTCTCCTGCCTCCTAGCCCCCTGGCAGGTAACAATTCCGCCCCCTGGCAGGTACAATTACGCCCCCTTGCGGTCAGAAGGTACACAATAGTCTCTGTAGCACGGCGGAGTTATTAAGCTATCACTATGCCCATACAACTAGGAAGGCAGTTTCCTGCTTTAAGAAAACTCATTTGTGGGTTTATTTTTCACGATCTTTGTGTATTAATGGAATAAAGACAAGATTCCTTACCTTGTTTTATTATATTAAAATAATATAATGAAACAAGGTAAAAATAAACTGTTTTGATTTATTTATTCCTTGCCCATTACTTAGTACGTTTTTCTGTACAGTTTGTCATAGTCTGAGTATTTATAAAATATGTATTATATCGTTGTTTCTAGTACACATAGTACAAGTCTTGAGCTTAGTTTGCGACCAGAGCAATATCTGTAAATTATCCTACGTATGATTATTATTATAACTCTTGGTAAAAACTATCTTTTTTGGTAAAACTTGTTTATTTAGAGAAAAACTTTACTAAAGCAAGCAAAGCGTAGGACTTCCACCCACGGCTGACGATCTTATTAAGACCGCAGGACCACGCTGGATGCCGCTTCCAACCGGTAGATTTGTAAATCTATAGGAGAGTCTTATGTCCAACAGTGGACATCCTACGGCTGATTAATATGTTGATGATAAAATCTAAATCTAGACCTTTATTAAATATATATATATATATAGATTACGAATTAGGTTGCTATTTATATATTATCATTAACTTATCATAATTAGTATATCTATATTTGATATATATATACATATATCATTAACTTATCATAATTAGTGATCGGATATTTGGGTGCAATTATAACTTAACTTCACTTTTTCCCAAGAAAATAATGTCTTTCTGTTTTATGAAATGTCTTTTTTTTTTAAATATTTTCATATAAAAAATACCAGATTCCCAGGATCCTCGATTTGAAAAAAAAAAAAAAAAAATAGGTATAATTGCACTCGAATTTCCGATCGCTAGTCATAATATTCATGAAAGTAACCACCACCTAGTTTAACACTAGTTGGTTATGAAACATGACAATGTGTTCGGTTTGTCTTTGTTCGTGTAATCACTTAAGACTCATTGTTTTATATGTCCACATTAACTGAGAATATAATGTTAACTTTTCTTAATTTGAATTCCAATTTTGAATACATCCTTTATAATAAAAAAACACTATCAAACAGAATTATAATACCATCATCATCATCATCATCACGGGTGCCTTTATGGCTCCCGTGAACCGTTTAAACGGCCTCAGGGTACTTAGAGGAGGGATTAACGCGTCCTCATTTCGCCGATGGTATTCGGAGGCAATACCTGATAAGTGGCGAGCTTGCTGCTGTGTTTATGATGGTAAAGCCTAGTTGTATAAAGCAGTCACCCATGCTAGGTCCGACCTTAATGTCATCTGCTACTACCACTAGGCTATAAACAAAAGTAGAAACTAGAGGCCACTATAATTATAAACAAAAGCTGATAATGAGCGCGTTCCGAATGCAATACAAATACATTAAACAGTGAGGTAAACACGGGCTCAATACTGAACGGATGAGTTATCAGACAATAGTTAACTCTAATCCGCAAACATTGTCTCGCGGTAATGATGCAGTTCAAAACTAATACCAGGGGCCGATGCAATAAACTACAACATAACTAGTGGGTATTTGTTAAATTAACATGCCAAGTAAGCTATTGTCAGGGATTTAGATCGAAATTATTATTCCAAAATTCATTTATATATGCCCTCTATACAAATAAATTTGCTCGGCCACGTTGAGGCTAAATATATAAGTGACGCATCTAACGATTCTGGTGTTAGTGGCGCCTATTCATGGATTGCATATTCTTCTTACCATCTCAGAGTTATACAGTCACATGTCAAAAAAGACTAATATATCTAGTTTATTTTTCGTTAGTACATTTTTATAAGTATCTAGTGCCATGTTTAAATAGGTATAGTAGATACATACCTAAAATTATGATTATATATAAATACGTTTTTACAAAAATATATTAGAAAAAAGAAAATTATAATATATGAGTTAAAAAATAAAATAATTAAATTAATGAATATTAATATGCCGAGATCTGCCGCATTGCCTCTTTGAATTTCTAGCCCTATACGTTGGAAAAAGTAGGCTCTAGCACGTCGGTAACCTGATTTCTCTATTAATAATTTTCCCAACAGATTAGAACATGCTAGAGCTTCAGGTGACCAAGGGCCTAAAGTGTCCACTGCAAAGGCCAGAAATTCAAGGTGGTCTGCGAGCTGGGAATATTTACCTATAAATAGATAACCATAAAATGCATTTTAATGTTTGATTTGATAGGTCACTTCTATCTCTGGTAACATTTGAAAATAATAAAATTCTTTGTATATTTAATATTTGTTTATTTGCATTTTATATACACATGTTACATTTTACATCATAACTACCTACCAAAATGTTTGTTACTATAAATATCAAATATTTTGGTGTCCATAAACCCTGGCAGGGCATTGCAATTTAAGTTATATAAAACTAATTTTGATCATAGTTAGGTGTGTTAGTGTCACCGAACGCCACATTGAGAAAGAAATTTAGATAATAAATCCAATATATATGGTGACTTTGAAAGGATGTACTTTGGGCTAATATGAGGTTCTACTGATCAATACGAACAACTTTTACCATGGAACCATGTGCCGCAAACGAAAAAAAATATTGCATTCTCCATACAAACTAGTAATGTTAAAATGACCAATTCGTATGGGGAAGCCAAATTTTTTTTTCATTTGCGACACATGGTTCCATGGGAGAAGTTGTTCGATTTGATCAGCAAAACCTCATATTAGCCCAAAGTACATCCTTTCAAATTCACCTTGTATATATTTATTGGCTAAAATAAGTAGGGATAAGCTATATATTGCTTTCTCCCTACTTATTTTAGCCAGGTATATGTAAATTATTTGTAGCCGACGATAAAGTGTGAAGTAAACTGGGTATCGCGGTAATAGCCGGTACGAGTACAGTAACTGGGCAGTAACAGTGATCGCGGATGTTCAGTGAACCGGCCTCATGTTATTGTTTTCATGAATATTTCATGCTGAAGGCAGTGCACGGAACTAATGCGATGGACCTAACTGCGTGTGCACCGGTTAACGCTGGGTTATTATAAAGTTTACGTACTGAAACCTAATTACATTAATTACGGTTAGATAAATATAATTGATAAATTGGATTGGTATAAAATATATTGATTTACCTATTGTCCTATTATTTTTGTTCTTATCTATTAATGTTAGAGAGGTAATTAGGAAGCATTGATATTACCTTATTTTTACAAATTACAAATTTCTTTATTCAACATAAACGTTACAAAATAAAAACAGTTGATACTGTGCACAGTTTCCACTATAGCCCTGTGCTGTGATTAACTGGCTCTTTTAAGTTACAATATATAAAATAATCCCCAAATGTAAAATACAATAAAATAATCCCCAAATAAAATTTACATTATACAAGGTGTCTTTGGAATTTTGCACTTTAGGCTAATATGTGGTTCTAGTGATCAAATCGAACAACTTTTCCATTGGAACCATATGTTGCATATGCATATACTTAAGTATTTACATGTAATATTTAAGTAGTTTATATACTATTCGCTATATATGTCTTTAAAATTGTTATTTATTTGCTTTTGCACCCTATGCATAATCTTCCACTCTCTCAAAGGTTAGCTGGTAGAAAATGCTTGAGGCATTAAGTTCGCCTATGTACAATTTTATTTTGGAATTTTGTGCAATAAAGTATTAAAAAAAAAAAACAACCTTTCAAATTCACCATGTATATCAAGGTAATAAGTCCTAATAATAGAATTAGTCGGACAATATACCTAATAATGTCGGTCTCTACTGTTAAATACATAAAATTATCTTGTTCGATATCCGATAAAATGTGTTATAAAAAGCAACCAGCAATATATAACATTTATATCCCATTCCATGTATAAATAGCATATTCTTTACTGTAGAATACATACATGAATATTATCCAAAGTAATATACGAACAAATTCCTGCAGCCGATTGTTCCATCTTCTAAAACAACAAATAACTCTTATTAAAAACAAATTATCTGCTGCCATCTTTTATTTCCTCTCACAAAAGGAAATAAAACTTTGGTTATAGCACAAAGTCGGTTAAATTTGATTTTTAAATTGAAAATAAATAAACAATTTCGGGGTTCAATACCAAAAATAGATGGAATTGTAAATTCAGTTATAATTGGAAATATAAAAGAGTTAAGTCGCCAACAATTTTACCGCCATAGCATGATATCTATACTAATATTATAAATGTGATAGCGTCTATCTATCTGTTAACTTCTAAACCAATGTCGATGAAATTTGATAAAGATGCAACAATCTAGCCTCCTTAGTCTAATTGATTATATACACTATTATATCCGGAGGTCGTGAGTTTGATTTTCACTCATGGGAAAACACTATTATTATATTGTTTGAACGTTTGCTATGGCCTAGGTGTTTATAAACTTATAATATAATATACATAGGTATCGTTGTTTCTGGAACGCATAGTACAAGCTTAATGTTTAGTTGGTGACCAGGGCAATATGTGTGAAATGTCCTTCATATTATTACTTCTACCTATTGCGACGAGCTAGCCACTTGTTCGGTGTAGACCCATACCATCGGCTACAGCGAGGTGGAATTAAATACCCTTCCGCTGGGTACCCTGAGGCCGTCTAGGCGGTCGTATGGCCGTAAGGCACCCGTGATTTTATATAAATAATAAGAAATGGCCCCTAGTTTAGGGATGTGAAAGAATAAGGAAGCAGTTATAAACGTGGTGTGAAAAATACACGATGCCGCGGGAGAACAAAACACACATAACTTAATCAAATTGGAAAGGTTTTTATGGCAATTAAAGGCCTCAGGAATCGGCGTTTATGTATGAAATGTGTTATCATTATGAACGAAGCTAAAGAAGTCTATGATAGAGACGAGTAGCATTCGCTTATCTACCTACTTCATAGGGACCTAGCTTAAAGATAAATATATATTGATATATCAAGCTAAGCTAATATACGAAATTGGTATTTTCTAACTAAACGGTATTAAAATAAAATTAATAAATCAGTCAAAATGCAAACCATGCTTGTGTTGGATCGCAAATTCAATATAAATGTAAATGGTTACAAGACAAACAGATTTACAGTAAGAATATTTGGTGCCCTGTTATTTAACTTCGAGGTTTACTTTGTCAATATTGGGAGAGGCTGTGACAATGGCTTTCATTTACTTTGCGGCGTAAAAATATTTTTTTTACAACTTGCAAAACCCTTATATAATAATTGATACTTGTTACTGGAACGAGACACTTGTTTGGTGTAGACTCAGCTATGACAAGGTGGGAGGAACTTCACCTGCCGATACAATTCTAAAAACCGTCATGTGACCTAGTCATGTTTCGGATTTAGTCTATGGGTTTACCGATTTTCAGAATACTATTGCATTGATTTCTAATCGAGGTGGTAGTCTCTTTTCAGAGTGCGGTTACGAAACGGGCGATCGATTTTACGATAAAGCTACGAGGATATTTAAGTATAGAATCGTAATGCAAATTCGTCTTTGTACCATTAACTTTTTAATAATAAAAAAAATGTACATTTGTTTAACAACACCACTATAGTGTCTCGGAGAGCACGTTAAACTGTCAGCCCCAGTTTCACTATACCAACTTGTGAAATTGTATATAGGGTTATTGAGTCTAAACAAACATCGTGACGATCTAGCTACTTACGGTGTAGACCCATACCATCGGCTACGACGAGGTAGTAATAAATCCCCGACGCTGGGTACTGAGGCCGTTTAGGCCCGCGGTCGTCAAACTGCGGCCCGCGACAGGAAATAATTTTAATAGACAACCGTATACTAAAACATATCTTGCGTATAAAGTTAAGTAAATAGACGACGTTGGTCGGTTTGGCTAATATATTTGTTACAATTGCTAGTAAACGTATACTAAATTAATGGTTTTCCATTAGTTAAATAAGTGATACTGAAAAACTCGTAATGTAGGTAGGTAGTCAAGATAGAACTGAGATTCGATTATTTTAAAAGCTTGTTTGTCGAAATTATTTTTGTGCTAGGTTGCGATTTTTACAATGGATAAAAATGATGCACAATTTAAGACGAATAATCTGTCTTAAATTGTGCATTGCAATGGAATTACTTATGCTGAAGCGCTGAAAATGTTACATAAGTCTTAATGAGTTAATGAGTAGTACAGTGCACTAAAACCGGTCGCGGTATGGTAGAATGTTTTCTTAATATGGTCGTCCACCAAAGTCTTCAACTGAAGTCAACATCGCTAAATTAAAGGGTTTCTGAAAATGATCGTTTAAGCCTGAAAGAGACAGCCGTTAAAATTTCTGTATCCTCTCCTTCTTTAGTTAATGAATAACTAGCCTAACCATACGCACTCTAAGACCTCATTGTAAAATTTTTTTTTTGACTGGATATGTGTAAGAAGGAGAGGATACAGAAGTTTTAAGATTTCTATATATCTGTAAAGATTTTCATGAAATAAATGATTTTGACCTCACGAAAACATTTCTGTCATTTAAAACACATGATTTGGGCATAAAACGCGTTGCCGCTCGACAAATGCTGAAAAACTTGAATTTTCAGCAAAAACTTAATCGCGAAAAGGCGCTAAAGACAATAGAACGAATCAATTCCGACCCACATTTATAAAACGCATTGTAGCTGGACAAAATACATAAGGTTACCAGTCCACTCGGAACAGTGCGTTCCATGTACCGAAACTATAAAAATACATCGTCAAAGTCGATTATGTTTTTTTCGATTACCGATATGATGTTGTGCACTCGAAATTGCCAGAAGGACTGTCTCACAGGAAATAAAGAATATTATTTGAGCGTTATGAGAGAGCAAATTCGTCAAAAAAGACCTGCGGGGTGAGAAGGAACTTTATTTAACACTTTCGCTTTCGTCAGTGGAATCGTTTTCGTCTTGTCTATGGTCAGAACCTGTTTGAATAATATACGGAAGTGCTGTAACAGATCATGTAAATTATTAAAACTATATACATATTTCTTTCGATTCAACTTATAGAAAAGGGATAAATATCAATTATTCGTTTCTTTGAAGAATCCAATCGAAAAATCATCAACCTAATAATTTTGAAGATACATTACAGCAATTCCGTGTATTATTCATACAAGTTCTGACCATAGACAAGACGAAAACGATTCCACTGACGAAAACGAAAGTGTTAAATAAAGTTCCTTCTCACCCCGCTGAATTGTGGAAAGAAATCTCATGGATTATAAACCACGATACTGCACCATCTCACAGGGCTATCATTGTGAACCGATTTCGCTCCAAAACTCAACAAATATTATCGAGCAGCCACCGTATTCGTAGGAAGGACTTCGTTTGACCGACCGATCAGTTACATTACCACCACTCATACAGATGCAAAAACCGTCAAGTGACCTAGTCATGTTTCGGTTTTAGTCTGTGATTTCACCGATTTCTGATTTAACAATAAAGTAGCGAGGCTATTACTCGTAGTGAAAATTCTTCTGTCACCTTCTGATTCGTAAAAATATACTCACACTATGCCAAGTGTGAGTATATTTTGTGAATTCCCATTCATTAATTTTGTAGAGCTGCTTACTATCAGGTAGGTATAAAGTATAAAGTAAGATGCTACAAAAAAAACGAACCGGATAGGTGGTATAGGTGGACAACACCCTTAGTGTGCGGCCCGACAGTGACACCCACATTGTTCTATGTGGCCCTTGGCCGGAAAAGTGTGACGACCGCTGGAGGCGGTCTCGGGCACCGTAAGATACCCGTGATGGTACATACATAGATTTCTAAAAACTTTTGTTTTAATTTTTAAATATGACACGGCAATTTTTAAGTGTCAAATTTTTAGTTTGTCATACGATTTTTTTATTTTATTTAATAAGTAAGGAGTTGAGTATAATCAAGGATACGTTTAACTACGGCGCGGCGTAGTAATACTACGTACTACGACGTTACTACGTAGTCTACGGCTTAGCAAACTATTTTATCTCGTTCTCTCGTGGTCATTTTAATTGAAACACAAATCGAGTTATTTACAAAAAGGCTGCTAATTTACAAGGGTCCTTTATTGTATATTTAAAATGAAAAAATGTACACATGAATTATTCACTGATTTTAACCTTTTTCAGAATTGGATTTAAAACCAAGCGCTGGTATAAAATTGAGTATTTTTATTTGAGTATTACATTTTCTTTCTTAATTTTTATATTTCGACAAATAAAAATATGTTTTTTATTTATGTGTTTTTGCTATAGAAACATTCTGTTGGTAATATAAGTAAAAAGGTTTTTCAGTAAACAAGTAACAATTCCGTGGAGGGTGGAATGACCAAGGGGCGGCTACGACAAATAAGAGAAAAATGTTCGGAGTCGTATTGCAGGAGTGGCCTTTGTGCCCGACTCAGGTAGAAAAAAAATAGTAAGCAGGGATTTTGTACTATTGTTTGTGTTTAGTAGATAATCTTAGAGGATAAATAAAATAAAATTGTCTTGCAGTAACTTTAGTACCTACCTAAAAAAAATCTCGCTATAATTAAAAATAATACAGTGTTATAGAAATTTTTGATAGAATTGGCGCCAGTATCGTATAGATATCTATATTTAATTTTAATAGTTAATAAAATATAACAAAAATATGATATCATTAGGTATTTCAATATAAAACCAACTGCCGCAGTATTATGCGATCACTGTCCATTGACCTTTTGCTTGTAGTAAGTTATTTAATGTTTAATTTGGAATTGTATTCAATACTGGACAATGATACATAATACTATCTAGTATATTAGTATTCCGTCTTTCTTCGACCACCTTTACCTTTTCATGAGATTTTTTTTAAATTGAAGCACGGTATGTGATTCTGAATCTATCAGATGGTGGCAGAACATGAGAGGGGTTGATCAGTACAATTCTTGTTGTTGTATTGGTCGGCCCCAGTATACCGCTTATTATTAAGCTCGACCATGTACACTATGTATAATATAGTATTAAGTTTTTGTGCAATAAAGGATTTTTCATTCATTCATTATGCCGACTAATCAATGCGGTTTCCCTATGTGCGGCAATTATCCACGTTATCGTCAAATCAACTGCCCATCTCGTAACCGCACTCTGAAAAGAAATATTGAAAGGTCAATAGAACCAGCTAACTACCTAGTCTTACACTAATTGGCTATAGAGCGTAGGTTCGGTTGGGTGAATTTGTTTTAAATATTATAATGACATATAATATGTTTCCGTTCCACTGTGCTTTAATTGTGATATTAAAATATACAGCTAATGAAAATCAAACCATATACTTTAACCAAATGCACTCAAATATTTATCTATATCTATACTAATATAATAAAGAGGAAAGATTTGTATTTTTGTATTTTTGTAATGAATAAACTCAAAAACTACTGGACCGATTGCAATAATTTTTTCACCATTAGAAAGCTGCATTATTCAGAAGTAACATAGACTATATAATATCACGCTAGATCCTATAGTTGTGGAGCAGTAACCAAAAATGTTTTAAAAACGGGGGAAAAGTATCGTTTCTGAGGCCTTCCGTGGCGTGCGCTGAGCATATAGTTAAAGTTATACAAACCTGTGCGAAGCCGGGACGGGCCGCTAGTCATTATATATAATATCATTTTATTAAAAACTGTTTTTGGGTTATTTTTACTTTTACTTTCAAAAATGTCTATAAAAATTTGTACGAATATAATAAATATATGATTTTAAATTGTAAGCATATTATTTATAAATTTATATTTCATAATTTAGTAAAAATAGATGAAGAGGTTTATGTAAACACAGCTGAGTTGCAAGTAGGTGTCTTTTTGTATTATTAAAACAAGTTCTACAATGCATAAATTTCTTATATCGACATACTTTGCAATTATTGGAGTACTACATGCTGTCTAGGTATAGTTTATTTACATATACATTAAACATTATTAAAAACTATTTATACATAAACTTACTGTTGACATCTTATTTATGTTTAATTTTTCACTCATCCCTCCTTCCTCATTTCGTTTGCGTACTGGCACTAAAATGCATACACATACAGTGGATGACAGGCCCACCAGAACAAAAAGGTATGGTAACTCTTATACATATCGCAAGATAAAAAAGTGGAATGATTGGCCTGCGTTCGTTTTTCCTTTTTCCTTTAACCCAGAGTCCTTTAAACAAGGCGTGAATAAGTTTCTCAAGCAGACATAGTGGAATCAACAAATTTAAGAATCATCTATTGGTTAAGAACATTCTTGGGCGTTACATTGCCACTTACCATCAGGAGGTTATAGAGTCACAAGTCCTGCTCTATTTAAAAAAAAATACTTTGTGAGTATTACTTGCAAATCACAAACATATTCATCTATTACATACTTTATATACTGCCCCAGTATTCGCTACACAATATGTATTTTTGCATTGTTTATATTACATACAGATGCACACCCAAACAACGGGAAAACACATACATATAAACATATACAATTAATTGCCTACTAAACTTGATTATCATACGAATACTTTTTTTTAATTTTGATTTTAAAACCAAATATTTAAACTTATTCAGATCCACGTCGACCACTTTCCCAAAGCCTATTGAAGCAGCCAATTAGATTAAAGCATAACACATTGCGTTATCAACCAACGCAATTTATTCCAAACAGGTTAGATCGTAAATTGAACAAACACCCCTACAAAAGCGGGAATTGGCGAATCACTTCCAGAACATTTCAACTCAAATGCCCTGGTTGTCACATTGCCCGAATTAGCAATGCAAATCTCGCGAAATATACCGTGCGTATGTATATATGTATGTATGGGTGTAATGTGCTTTCTCTTATTTATTTTCTACATTTGGATCGTGATTTTCAGTTTACACACTAATAGAATTTTGTGGAGACAGGTTTTCAAACACACCTTCATACTACTTTTATATGGTATGACACCAAAAATTTTTTCAAGTAATCAAATTGAACCTACTAAAATATTTTTACTAAATAATATTTATCCGAGGCACAATAGTGGTGTTGTCAAACAAATGTACATAATTTTTTTAATTAAAAACTCATTGGTACACATCGGGATTCGAACCAGGGACTTAAGCGTTCTTTAAGTCCAAGGTCTAACCAACTAGGCCACCACGTACTATAGTGCCTCGGAGAGCACGTTAAGCTGTCGGTCCCGGTTTCACTATACCAACTGTTTATAGATGGGTTATTGAGTCTATTCAAAACATCGCGACGAGCTAGCCACATGTTCGGTGTAGACTCATACCATCGGCTACGACGAGGTGGGATTAAAACCCTTCTGCTGGGTACCCTGGGGCCGTCTAGGTGGTCTCGGCCGCCGTGAGGCACCCGTGATGATATATATATGTATATATATAATATTTATCGTGTGACATGAATCCTACTACCTACCCATATTCTATATGCTGTAAGTTGTTTACCATGACAAAATTGATTTATTCCTTCTGTAACAGCCACAAACTCAGTAGCAGATTTCTCAGCAGGCTGAGTAGGCTGGAGGTGTCAGATTTTAGCGGCACCAAGTTTAGGGCCATTTTTTTAAATATATATATTTTATAAATAGTACAGAAATTGAAAAGATTTGTTTTGATTGATAAACAACTTATAAAACAAGCTTCCTGTTAAACAACAATATATGAATGGCCCAGATTTATGTACATTTTAAATCTGCATGATAGATAAAAAGTCAAATAAAAAAAAAGCAAAAACCATTACTGATTTATAGTAGTTGCCATAAATATCAAAATAGCATGCGAGCTTTAAACATAAATTAAAAAAGGAAGCGATAAATTTTAAACCGTACATTATACCTGTGTATCCAGTCGGTGGGTCCAATGAAAGTGACCGAATTAAATAATTGCTTTTATGAATAAACTTACTTTTCACATACAGTGGAGGGCGGGTACTAGTACAGTGGCGAGTGTGTAGACAGGAGCTGTTGGTATAAAAGCCAGTTATGCGGCACCTCTACTCGATCAAAAGTCCCAGAAAATGCAATGAGTGCTGGTAATCCTCCCTTCCCGGCTCGAAAAGGGGCGGCTATCCGTCACATGGGTAAAACAGCAGCCCTTATGACGACACGCCGCCGATGCCCACAACCCCTGAAATCCCGGGGAATGGAGGTTAAATGGGCCGATGCTGTCAAGTACCTGAAGTATATCATCGACCAGCCTCTCCGCATGGGCGTTATGGCCGAGCATTTCACCAAGCCAAAGCTGCTCGTGTCTATGCTCCAGCCGGTACGTAGACCATCCCTTCTACTCCGGGTAAAAGTGTTGGCCTATAAGACCTTCATCCGTTCCCGGCTCTCCTACGCAATTCTACAGTCGAGCGGCGACTTGGAGGTAGAATCTGTGGAAGCGTTTGATGACTGGCTCGCTGGATGCATGTTTGGCCGAGACGACCTTCATGGAATCGCGGCGCTCGACGGACATATATTCTCGGGGGCGACACCTTCTACAACTACCATACACATATACAATAATAAATGCTAACACATAAACAAACACAAACACACATGGTGTTTAAATATCACATATATAGTGATACATACACATAAACACACGCATATACACACAAATTAACTATAAAACACATATACATAATAGTTTTAACACCACGATTAATTTATATTCTGTTTTATATTTTTTCAGTAGAAGGAAATGTTTCCCACGTGACAGAAAACTTTAAAGGAATTAATCATGTTTCTTGTGTTTATATTTTTTTCTGTTATTTTTAAGGAAACAAATAAAAAATAATTAAATATACAGCCAAGGAAACCTAGCAAGAAACTATCCCAAAGTTTAGAACATCTGGTCACGAATTACCAAATGTTCCTGTATGACGCAGGTAACAGCGTTAATTCCATTAAACTTTGCCAGTTTCCAAAATAGAATTCTATTGTGTTTATCTATTTTCGCCCTTTTCCCGCCATCGCACCGCGTAAGAAAAACGAATTTGCCGAGATTAAATTTATTATCAACGTTACAATTCCCGTAACTTTTATTCGCTAAGAATTATAATAAAAGGCAAATAAGAGTCCACTCTGCGTCCCGAGCCCGGCTGCGTATTTACATTACCTATAACAAGCGTTAATTATTATAAAATTAACTTAGAGCAAACGGCCCTAAGTAAATATTATTAAATAATAGATTAAAATATATAGGTGAATCACATATGAAACTACGCCTACTGTACTATGTATGTAAAACTATTTATAATATTCCTAGACCATGTAAAATTGTTCAGAGAAAAGTATTTATATTATTTTTAATAAATTTATAACCATGTTATTTTCTTACCATGGTATAGTAGGTATAGTAAAACTTCAACGAAATTGCAGTAGTGTCATGTTAACACAATATAAAAACCATAAAACTTAGCTAGTTAAATAATTTATTGTATTACTTTGTTACTACTAATCCATAATGAAATTATTTACGTTTTCACGCCTAAACCGCTGAAATGATTTAGATGAAATTTATTATGGAGATAGTTTACGGATTAAAACCCCTCCGCGGGGTACCCTGGGGCCGTCTAGGCGGTCTCGGGCGCCGTAAGGCACCCGTGATGATATGTATGTATGGAGATATTTTAAAATCCTCGGAAGGACATAGGGTAGCTATATAATTTTTCGTCGTAGTTGTGTTTGAGTTTTTAAAATCTCTTAGGATTCTTTTAAAATCACCAGATACAGGTTAGTACCAAGAAAAGTTAAGTATATTAAAATGACATGAAACGGCATTAAAATATTTTATTTATTTTTTTGTTTAAAAGTTGACATTTATTGTCACCTTTTTCTATAAATAATTTGGTAGGTAAGAAATTTACTAAAACTAAAATTACTTATTTTCTTAACAGTAGCGTTTCGACTGCGATTTCTGTTCGCGTACTTAGAGTTCCGATAAAAAAAATGGGGGAGAATAGGAGGTATATGGAAGAGTCTTATTACAGAAATGCTGAGATTAAATTATGTATATATATTAGTATATTTCATTATATTTATTAAGGATCAACTATACTATATTTTATAAACCCTCAGACCATGGTATGCTATACAGACAAAGGTACTTAAACAGAACCCACGACCTCCGGTTACAACGTAACGATTAGACCACGAAGGCGGTCAAATTACCTAATGAGGTATGTAATAACGCAGCTTGTCAGCGGTCGCAGCGATGAATGCAGCACTTGAAGCGCTGAGCGTCTAGTTTTCATTAAATGCAGGACTTACAGAGTTAATATTTAATCTCATCAGGTCCGACTTATTTGAAAAAATATTTTCTCCCGCCGCGGCCGAGAGAATGTAGCTTAGGATGTTTGTTCAGGAAATTGTGTTTTTAAATTAATATTGCTATGTACTTACTTACTTGGCTGTACAACGGTCCTTCACAAGCGCAGTTTTAAAATATAATAAATTACCTGCAAAGTTTTTTAATAGGTTTGCGTATAGTTTCGGAAATGAAATTTACATAGTCTCTTTTTTTCTTGATAGAAAATTATTTAATCTTGTTGATATGAAAATACTTATTATATGATCCAATATATAATAATTGGGTACATTTAATTTGCAGTAAAATTAATACTACTCGTATATGGATATTGAAACGCGAATCAGTACGTTCTAAATAAGTCAACAGCTATTGGTCGTAACTTTGTTTGCATGTTAATTATTATAAAGAAAAAAAACATTAGCCATTACCTACTATTAGGTATTTAATAGATACAGTAAGTATGTACCTATTATTTTTAAGGAGAACCTTAATTTGGAACGCCGCGTGTGTTGACACCATGCCCCGGTCTATATCATATCCAGGGATCTGCATGCCGGGCTGGATCTGCTATAGCGGAAGTAACAAACAAACGCATTAAATACAATAATATTATACAAAATTATGATTTTGTTGCTTTCGCTGTAAAAACTATTGGTTTAAGAGTTGGCTCCCATGCTGGTTAATCTTACTGGTGACTCAAGAGCTGGCTATTATTTTAAGCAAAAGATCAGTATAGCCATATAACGTGGCAGTGCATATAGACTAGAGGAATATTTTATGTTCTAGGTACTACTTTGGTATTGGGCAGTTGCAACAAAAAATACTTCATTCGGGGATCATAAAAATAAAATAAATATCATTACGGGAGCCCTACGGCGCCCAAGACCGCCTAGACGGCCTTCTAATCCCACCTCGTCGTAGCCGATGGTATGAGTCCACACCGACAAGTGGCTAGCTCGTCGCGATGTTTGGATAGACTCAATAACCCATCTAAACCTACCCAGTTTCATAAGTTGGTATAGTGAAACTGGGACGGATAGCTTAACGTGCGCTTAGAGGCCCTATATTTTTTACAAGTATTTTATTATTATGAATATAGGTTTTCTTTGTAAATATAGTTTATTTTATTTACATCAAATAAACATTTTTTAAGGTAAATTAAATATGTTGAATGATATAGTTTTTGATACCATCGTCTACGATGAGGTGGCATTAAAAACCCTCCGCTGCCGCGCTGGGTACCCTGGGGCCGTCTAGGCGGTCTCGGGCGCCGTAAGACACCCGTGATGATATTTATTTATTTTTATATAGTTTTTGTGGGTGACAAAAGGAATGTGTTGTGCGAGGAGAATGGGTTTACGCATACCAGTGTATACGTGAGTGAATCTACAGAATTAGTGCGGCTGCATACATTGGGCTAGGTAAGGGGTTTGAGTGATTCCTTAGTTATAGTTAAGTAGTTTTACTGTGTAAGATGTACACATATCGCTTTTAGTGCCATAACTAGAGTTTCGAAACCGCAGTTATTTTAGATTTTTTTTATTAAAAGCATGTTAACGGTTATTTTAATACTGTTTAGAAAATCAAAAACAATAATATGACACATTTTTTATTATTATGAACTAGTTTAAATAAACTTAACCACAATGCAAATGGCGTAAACGAAATTAAAAGCATACGTCAAACTAACGTTTAAAATAACTATATATGTTTTTTTGTACTTAACTTGTTACCTTGTACTACACACATGTATCCCAGCTAATATACAACCACATCCAACCGAGTTTATAAAGGCATTTCCTTGGGCTAAAACGAAATCACACACATTAGTGCAATAAACGAATAATAAGCACTGTATGTATACAGGGTGATTTTTTAAGTGTACCTTCGAGGCCAAATCCTATATTAAAAAATGCTCAAAAGAGTTTCTAAGCCGATTTTGATAAAAACAAAAAAAAAATTGGTTAAATCTATGGTATATATATTAGTTTTAGGTTACTTAAAATATATTTAATTTACAGCTATGTGTTTTTTTATAGTATATAAAATGAATATAACATTATCAACTAAAAGCATACTAAGCATGGAAATTAAACTATTAAATATATCTGTAGGTACATAACCATATATTGTAAGAAGCACCTATCGATGTACTATCTTATATTTACCACTATCCTTTTCATAGATTAACTTTCAACAAATAATACCTAAACTATCTATTATAAAATCCAGCAATAACTCAAGAAGCAGTGTTACACCGCCAGTAGATAATTCAACCCGTTATTTTTCACCCCGTGTAGTATAAAATATGTTATTTTACCCCATGTGATAAACGACATTCCCGGGGTAATATTCAATTTGGACCTGGATTTTTTCTTTATTTATTACCGGTAAGATACCATACTTTCTCTTTTCTACTTGTTACAAAAAATCTGGAGAAAATGGAGTTCTAAAACAAGATAAATCCTTACTCACTGGCTTTTGTGAAGTATTTATAAGCTATAATATTTTGTAGGATACGTACGTTTTTTTAATTATTTTAAATTCTTTATTGCACAAAATTGTACATAGGTGAGCTTAATGCCTTAGGCATTTTCTACCAGCTAACCGTTGAGAGAGTGAAATATGCTTAGGGTGCGAAACTTTCGATAGAAGGATATACATATAATTTTAACAATGATGCATAACAATACTTAAACTACTTAAATACTGTATATAATAAAATAAATGTAATACATAAACATACATACCATACTAAACAAAAATTGTCACGAGGATCTGGTTTAAGCGTTCACATAATGAACAGTGAGCAAGCGTTTAAACACCCCGATGGAAGGGGCTGATCTTATAGTCAGAGGAAGCAAATTCCACTGGCGAGCAGCTGACACCGTAAACGAATCTGAATATTTGGAAGAGACGTGAAAAGGAAGTGGTAAATTATTAAATAATAATTTACCACTTCCTTTTTGCCAAAATGCTAAGAACCTTGGTGTGCACCTGTCCTCCGATCTTTCCTGGAATTATCACGTCGCTGATGTCAGTAAACGTATTTTCTTCAGTATGCATTCGCTAAAGCGGTCTCAGTATCTTATCCCTTTTAAGTCAAAGCTCATGCTGGTCAATTCATTGCTTCTCCCTATCATTGATTACGCTGATGTCTCCTACCCGGATGTTACTGAAGATCTACTTAACAAACTTGACCGCCTCCTTAATATGTGCATACGTTTTGTCTTCGGCCTCCGTAAATTAGATCATGTTACCGAATACCGCAAACAGTTAAGGTGGCTTAATATCTGGTCTCGTAGATCAGTACATCTGCTATCCTTTTATATACTATATAACCCTAATACTCCCTCTTACCTTAAGACTCGTTTTATTTTCCTTGGTGATTCGCATGATCGTCCCCTCCATTCCTCTGTCAATAACCATCTAAAAATCCCGTCACACGTCTCTTCCAAATATTCAGATTCGTTTACGGTGTCAGCTGCTCGCCAGTGGAATTTGCTTCCTCTGACTATAAGATCAGCCCCTTCCATCGGGGTGTTTAAACGCTTGCTCACTGTTCATTATCTGAACGCTTAAACCAGATCCTCGTGACAATTTTTGTTTAGTATGGTATGTATGTTTATGTATTACATTTATTTTATTATATACAGTATTTAAGTAGTTTAAGTATTGTTATGCATCATTGTTAAAATTATATGTATATCCTTCTATCGAAAGTTCCGCACCCTAAGCATATTTCACTCTCTCAACGGTTAGCTGGTAGAAAATGCCTAAGGCATTAAGCTCACCTATGTACTGGAGAGATGGCGACCAAATCCAGTCTGCTCAACATGCGTTTGGAACCAAGGATCATGACCTGCGTCTTGCAAGGGTTCACTGGAATACCGAGATTTTGCGAGCGTACTCGAAAAGACATCGTCTACCCGTATGCGCTTCCTGGGTCCGCGAAGATATGAGTCGAACCACTGTGCCGCAGTAGGAGAAATATTTAGTGAGAGAAGAATAGCAATAAGGATATCATGATCTACACAGTTAAAGGCGTTACTGAAGTCTAAAAGAACAAGCAGTGTTAGCTTTTTTTCATCTATAGCGTGGCGTATTTCGTCAGTAATATTTACGAGAACAGTGTTGGTGCTTTGAGACGATCGAAAACCGGACTGCCGCGGGTTCAGCAAAGAGTTTTTGTTTAGAAAGTCAGTAAATTGCCTGTGGACAACGTGTTCAAGGACTTTAGATAGAAAAGGGAGAATAGAAATGGGACGCAGTTGATTAAAATTAGTTGGTGCAGATTTTTCAGGTATGGGGATAATATGAGCGTTTTTTTCCAATTAGAAAGGAAAATCCTTGAAGAAATAGAAGTATTAATGGTGTAAGTAATAGACGGGAGAATTATATCAATTATTGGAGTAATCAGGGTGCGACCTATGTTATCAAATCCTACGGCTCTGCTGGTTATTTGGTTAATATATTTTTTAACCTCTCCAGTAGTCACTGGGTAAAACTCAAATTGAACTGGGGCCGCTGTGGAGCTAATTTGAGAAATGACAACGGATTTAACGGCTGGGTCTATAGAAGCAATAGGGGAAGAAAAATGCTGGTTAAGGCCGTTAATGTCAGTAGGAAAAAAATAATCCGGTTTGGGCTTCCCAAAACCAAGTGTACGCAGGAATTTTCAAGTATTTTGAGGGGTAGCAGGTCTTAATAGAAGAATGAATGTAATGGCGTTTTGCGTTCCTACACATCTGATTTATGCGATTCCTCGCATACTTGAAAGCATTCCAGCTCGCCTCGCCTGGAGATTTTTTATGTTTTCTTTTCAAGGCATCTCTCTACCTCATGGCCTTTAGAATTTTGTGATCAAGCCAGGGCGCCGGTGGTCTCTGCATGCGCACAGGTCTTATGGGGGCATGTTTATTGTAGAGGTTTAAAAGGAGACCATTAAAATCTAAGACCATTTCATCCACAGTGCTAAGTATAGTCAACCCCTGCCAATCCACATCAGCAGCACCCGCCAGTAGCAATTCACGGCAAAATTACGTTGTAAAAAGATTTTTGGTTTGAATCTAGGGGTTTTTATTTTATAGGAGGCGAAGATAAGGTCGTGGTCGTGGTCGTGGTGGACGTTCGTTATTTAATATAATAATGATGGTTATAGATACACCACTAGGTATTATGTTACGGTAAATGTCTGAAGTGAAGTGAATAGTATGATATATACGATTATCAACATGGGAATGCAGCCAGTCGAGTGTTCTCAGTACTTTTAATCAAGGGATTTTAAAGATTTTTTTAAATCTGTTTTAAGTATTTATTTTGTACTTTTATTTAGATTACAAATAATATATGTGATCCTATAAAATGTTAGTATACTGTTATTATGAAACCCGTGTAGAAAATAACAATACAAATACTTTGTATCTACCTGATCGTAAGTAGACCTACAATATCCATAAATGGGGTCGATCAATACATATTTGTTTAACAGCATTGATCAGTCCCACTATGCCGGCACAAACTTTCATTGCAAGTCTACTTTAATAACCTCTGCTTTATCGTCAAATGAACTGCCAGTTTCGTAAACGCACCCTAAAAGGAAACTAACCGGCCTGAAGCGATGGTTCCCAAAACACTGGAAATATTACCTCTTTGTACTGCCAGTGATAGGTAATCCGAACCGGGATTCTCTAGTGATCTCATTTAGAGCAATAAACCCCAGTTGTCTCCACAACAAAAGAGACAAATACCTACACAGTCTGGCCATAAATACTGTTACAATTAAAAATTAAAAAATATTACATTTGAATTTGGAATCTGTCATACTTATACGATTGTTCATTGTGTTTTCTCATATTGGCGCCAATACATTGTACAATATTTTGCGATATTAAAATGGAGTGGGGTGATAAAGAGAACCGAATCGCTTTGATTGCATTACACAAAGTAGGTATGGAACAAATGCAATTTTTAAAACTCTCCATACACTTGTCAAATGGCTATTAATAGGTACAATGAGACCTCCTCTCCTTGTGACAAAAAATCTGGCCGTCCACGTAGTGTTCGTAAGAAAAATGTGGTCAAAGCAGTAAGGGAAAGAATTCGAAGAAATCCTGTCCGAAAGCAAAAGACTTTATCTCGGGAGATGAATATAGCACCTAGAACCATGTCGTGTATTTTAAAAGAAGACTTAGGACTTGCAGCCTATAAGAGATGCGCTGGTCATTTTTAACTGATAATTTAAAAAAAGAATAGGGTAGTGGGGTAAACATCTACTGATGCGATACGCAAAGGGAAATCCCAGAAATTTTTTGTTTACGGATGAGATTCTTTTTACAATTGAGCAACATTTTAACAAACAAATGACCGTATTTATGCTCAAAGCCTTAAGGAAATTTCCCAATTAGTCGATAGAGTGCAACGTGGGCATTATCCGACTTGAGTGATGGTTTGGTGGGGTGTTAGCTATGAAGGAGTGACTGAGCCATATTTTTGTGAAAATATAGTAACAAAACATCGGCACAAGTGTATCAAGATACCATTCATGAGAAGGTAGTTAAGCCCCTTAACAACACCGTGTTCAATAACCAAGTATGATCCTTCGAGCAAGACTCGGCGCCGGTTCATAAAGCTCGGTCCACGCAGTCTTGGTTGGAAGCGAACGTTTCGGACTTTATCAGAGCTGAAGTCTGGCGTCTAGTCCCGATCTTAATCCGCTGGATTATTATTTATGGTCAGTTTTAGAGAGTACGGCTTGCTCTAAACGCCATGATAATTTGGAGTCCCTAAAACGAAGTGAAGAAATTTCCCATGGAAAGAGCGCGTGCTTCTATTGATAACTGCAATGGCCTCAACGTTTAAAGGATTGCAGCCAATGGAGACCACTTCGAATAAGCTTTTTATATTTTAAATTGTTTAAAAATTTATGTATTAAACTAACACACTGTAAAAGTAATAAATGTTATTTGCAATAGAAAAAAAAAATCTTTGTTACAATATTTATGGCAAGACTAGGTATTAGTATATATATATGTTAGATATTCTGTATGTAAAATAAAACACGAGCAATTTTATGCAGTGTGTAAACTATCTCCGGGCGGTTTATCGAGCGCGGATATGGCAAAAATCGTTCAAAGAAAAAAATTACCTATCATGAAATGAAAAATTATTTTTCAATATTTATAATTTTCAGTTTTAAATGAAATGATTTTTATTTACTTTGCTTTTGAGTGAAGGTAGATGTTAGTAAGGCAATATTCATCAACAATTTTAACTGCCATTCATGGCATACATGGGCATGAATATGTTATAGGTACAAAACATGTTTTATTTACATATATCTTCTTACATAAAAGCATTTTTAAGAAGCTATCAATAAATTATATAAAGGAAGCTACACACAATCAATAAAACAACTAATGAACCAAGAAAAAAACTACACAGATATAAAAACAACAAAACTAATATGTTTTTCATTTTGTGTCTGTTATTGTACTTATTATATGTTAAATAACTAGTACCACTAAATATATATATATATATATACGCCTACGGACAGGACATAGGGAACTGTCATCTGTAATTATTACCTATCTACCTGTATTCTTAAATAAATGCTTTGATTTGAACAATTGAGACAGAATAACTTGTTTTTTTTTTATATTGAAGCACGGCATGGTAAGCAGACCTACAAAGTCCATGAATGGATCGATTGTTGTTTAACAATATTGATCGCTCCCACTATGCTGGCTAAATGATGCGGTTACGAAATGGGCGGCGACAAAGACGTGTTAACATTACAAGTCTATTTTAATATTCTCGCTTCTTTATCGTCAAATCATCGCCCATTTAGTAACCGCACCAAGAAAGGACACTACCACCTCGACAATAATACAATGCAGTAGTCCGCGGTAAACCGGTGAACCGACAGACTAAAACCGAAATATGACTAGGTCACTTGGTGGTGGTGCCGAAGAGTTATAGAGGCGTTCCTCCCACCTATGCTATACTTAACTTACATTTTGTTTTCAAATAATATAGATTCATTGGAGGTGTTATAAATAAGATCTATATCTAGGCTCGCACGTTTTCCTTTTTTTAAAGTTTGGTGTAGGAAAAATAATATAAACCCCTGAAATTCGAAAAAAATCGCAAAAACATCCCTCACATTAAAATAATTCCTATAAAGTATCAAGGCAGAAAATTAAAAAAAGGAAAACGTACAGTCATCGCTTATTTTCTATCTAATAAAATGAGACCATTTTTTTTCAAATTGTTTAAAGTTTAGCGGTAGAAAACAGTTTTGGCCCGAAAGTCGTTTTGCTGCCTAAATTGTAGATATAATCTCATACGTGCTCTTTCTCTTATTGAGGGTCGGCGGGAAGGTTTACATAAATGTATGGTAGCGTTACCGACTCACTGTCATGTAAAAATACGTAACCTATTTTTTTAATTATTCCACCTAAAAAAGGTGCCTTATCAATGAGCAACATATACTTATTTTATTTATTTATCTTCACACCAGGTCCCTTATGGGGTAGGCAAAGATACAAGCGCCACTTGACTCTATCCCTACATACTCCTTTTACTTCGTCCACAGTCATAACTCCTCCCATACATGCCGTTGATTTCGGAGACTTTAATTGTCCCACGTTTTTTAGAACCTTTCCAATTTGATGATGATGTATGTGTCTTGGTCTCCCCGGCCACGTTTACCCTTCACCTCACTTTTATAGATTTGGTGTGTCGGTGTTTCATCACCCAGTCTTTCTCACTTTATGCCCATTAGCATACTCTTTCTCATTTTCATGCCTATACTTTCCTTCAGTCCAACTCGTTCTAGAATTACGTCATTGCGGATTCGGTCTGTTATTTTAACATCGCCGCATGATGATGACCGCATTTTAACTGCATTTATTTTGCTTTCATCTTTCTCCTGATATACCGATGTCTGCAGTGGAATATTTACATATATGGCCCAATTGGGCCATTCACTCTGCGTCTTTTTTGCTTCTCTCTTACCAAAGCATTGGTGAGATACTCTTACAGCATAGTATGTCTTTCTTTTCTCTCTTCTAATACTTTCAGTCAGATTCAGCGAAGCTACATAACTGAGTCCTGCTTTCTTCTTTTTCTTTACAGAAATTTTAACTTCTTCATCCTTCTTCATTTTACTCGTTACCATATCCTTTATTTCATAAGTTTTTTTTTTAAGTACAATTGCCTGAAATTTGGTTGGTTGAAATTTATCGTGAGTGAAACCGTGGGGCACCGGACTAGTTCGGTATAAAGATCTATACTACTAATTATAGATAAATTGGATTTATTTAGGGCTTCTATTATTATTTTTTTATTATTGGAGCTCGACATGTGACTTTGTATCTACTTGTGGTGAGCAAACCTACAAAGTCTATGAATGGGGTCGAATAAATAATTATTGTTAAACAATATTAATCTTTGTTAAACAACATTGGTTAACGTTATTTAAATGTACTTAAACCCAAAATGTGTTTGTTATCGATATGTGTGATATACAATTAATGGCTAATACTTAATTCTATTTTTTGCATAGTATAGTAAGTGCTTTATTACTTAGATAAGCTGACCGACGGGTTTCGTTAGCACCACCCAAACAGATGCAAAACCGACAAATATCCTAGTCCTGTTTCAGTTTTAGTCTGTGGGTTCACAGATTTTCGAGAGAAACTATTACATAGTTTTCTTGTCGAGGTGGTGTTCTCCTTTCAGGAAGGGATTACGAAACAGTCAGTTGATTGGACGATAAAGAAGCGAGGATATTAACGCAAATTCATCTTTTTCGTAGCTCATTTCGTAACCGCATCAAAAAAGTCACGTTGCTCTAAATTACCGCGTGTTTTAAACAATTTAAAATATATTATGTCGTTAACTAAAGTCTTATATTTGGACAAAGAAGCATATTGCTGGCTGTGTATTATATAATATTATTTTGCCAGAATATAAACAGTGAAATTTTAAAGACAATGTTTCAAATTTTACGACGGACATCTTCAGATAACAAAATGAGGATCGCATAAAATATTTCTCACAAATAGCTTTCGCCTAGTATTGTGCGAGTCGTAAATTTTACAAAATCGCTTATGGCAACTTCATATGACGTCATAAAGTGAGATAAGAAGTGTCCTATTTTTGACTTGTCTTTAATATCTACTTTGCAAGTGGGACAGACTTTCCGCTCGCTAGTTTAAAGATCGATATTTAGCTACTTTTTTCAATTTTTAACCTTTTTGTACACTTTCAAAAAAAACACTCGATAGTTTTAATCGGATGCTATAGCTACTGGATGTTTTTGGTCACGGTGATAAAATGTTTATATTGTGTTCTATGATGAAAATAATGAAACACGTATTTTTTCCTTTTAATGTCGCCTATACAAAAACATAAAGATAAATAAATAACTTAAAGTACAAAAAAGGTCTACAAATCACGTTAACTTTCATACTAAACTCACGAATTAAAGCCTATCTATATTTGGCGCCCAAAACCGCCTAGACGGCCCCAGGGTACCCAGCGGAGGGGTTTTAATCCCACCTCGTCGTAGCCGATGCTATGAGTCTACACCAAACAAGTGGCTAGCTCGTCGCGATGTTTTTGAATAGACTCAATAACCCATCTATAAACAGTTTCACAAGTTGGTATATGAAAACCGGGACCGACAGCTTAACGTGCTCTCCGAGGCAAACACGTGGTGTTGTCAAACAAATGTACATTTTTTTTAAATTAAAAACTCATTGGTACACACCGGGATTCGAACCAAGGACCTAAGTGTTTTTAAGTCCAAGGTCCAACAAACTCGGCCACCGCGTAAAGCCAATCACTTGTCTCATTGTGTTTTTCTTATTAGATACGAAGACTTATTATGTATTTGTAGGAGTAATGTTAAGTATATAGGCGTTTGTTCTTCGGACTTTCTTTATAATTTATTTTTCGGACTTTTTTTTTGGAGAAATTAATACTTACCTACCTTTTTTATAAAAAAAATGGGTTCTAAAAGTAATACTGGAGGCATAAAAAAAATATTTACATTATTAAAAAAACACCCTGTATAATGAATGAATAAATGAAGAAATATTTATTGCACAGCTTAATACTATTGTACATAGGCGAGCTTAATGCCTCAGGCATTATCTACCAGCTTTGGGAGAGTGACCACCAACAGGCAGAGGGCTAATGCACACATAATAATACAAGAATATATAACTTAATCAATATATAAATACCTATAGGTGAATATATGTATATCCCTTTTTCTGTACCCACTTTTGTTAAGTTATGGGCCGCATAAGTATGAAGCCGCAGATGTAGGGTGTGGGTGATAAGGTTTACAAACCGTGGATCACAGTTATCAGGATAACAACGGAGTTAAACTAATGGAAATAAACCCCCACTAATTTAACGGTTGATAAAGTGGTTTATTCACTGAAATAATGTGATTTCGCCTTCGGATATTATCTTTAAAATATTTTGCTAGATTAAAAAAATCAAGGCAATCAGTCTATAAATCGATCTCTTGAGAGCAGTTATGTCCATGTATAACTCTGACCTCGCTTCAACTGCGTTTGGTATTCATTTTCATTTCCAAATTCAAAAAGAATCGCAAAATAAAAAGCTAGACTGGACTAAAGGACTGTAATGATAACATTTCCATTATTTGAAATTGTAAGAGATAGAGAAATGAAGAAGAGATAGCCCCGGGGCGGGCTTCCGGCGTCTGCAGAGAACCTGACCGGGTCATTTTAAATGCATGCCAATTTACGTCTACCTAACTATTATATGAATCGCTTTAAGTTTCAAGTCGGTTATGAATTTTCGTATAAACGCTGGAAACTGTATTATAGTGTGAAAACTGTTTTAGAATCATTTTTATTAATATTTTTCGTGATTATTTTGTTAAAGCTAATTTAGCTTATTTCGTCCAGTTTTAAAGTTTAAAAATAACGTTGGTATCTAACCAAAATAAATAAAAAATAAGTAGGTACTGTGAAGATAGGCCTCTACACTCTTCGATCACCGTACCCAATTTCCTCCACGACTACGTACTTATATACTACGTAATATCTTGCTCTTTTTATATATCTTGTCCTGACTAAGAATAAGTGCGTTACTCTCAATAGATTCTACTTTTAATATTACTTTTAATCACATCCCAAATATGTGTGTCTCCAATCTTTCTACTTTCTCCACCCTTTCACCTTAATAAAAATATTTAAAAAAAAACAACAAAACCTGCCAGTACAAGCTGTATTTTAATTCTAACATAAAGTAGAACAGTACCTACTGTACTACTGAAGACTGAAAATGATTTTTTTCAGTTCTACATCCTTCCATAAAAGCTTACAACAGACGCTCCACAACAGCTCTGACCGCAGTATTCATTGCATTTTGAACCTTGTTCATTCCAAACAAAGTGCCACAAGCTAGCATTACGATTTGCTGCCGATGGTACCACGGAGATGCGTGCCGCGGGTCACCGACGGGGAACAATGGGGGAATGCGTCGTAATGAATACGTCTTGGCACAACACACAGGTTTCAGGTTGCAGATAGTGCATGTGTTGTTCACATGAACAATAACACTTTCAATTTTGATATATTTTCAGTTAAGACAGTAAGACACTGTTCAAAGAATCTTTCACAATAAATAATTAATTTTAAAAAATCTAAGCGAGAATTTCTTTCCCGTGGTAAAATTATTTTTAGTCTTCAGACGTTTTTATAAACAAATTATCTACCGAAAAAATTAAATCTAATTAATTCCAAGGTGTATTCCAAAACAAATCCATATTATTGAAGAATTCCAACAAAGATAGGCAAGTATCGGCGCTAGAGCATGTTTTTAAAATGAAATTTGGAGATCTTTTTGTGCTTTAATTAATCATTGCCTTCACATTTTAATGTGTAGAACACTAAAATATACAGTTTTATTATACTGTATATTTGCGTTTGGCATTGTTTTTCTTTTGTGTAAATAAAGTCCGCTTTCTCATTTTTATTATATTTATGGTTTTCAGCAACTTTTTACCTATTATTTTTTATTATAATTAATTTGCAAATAGCAAACAGGAAGAAGGGCTGAGTGCGTCTCACTCAGTATCTACACAGACTAAACGAACATGATGTCTGGAGCGTTTAATTTTATAATTTAAAAATCAAATACCAATTACAAATTAATTTTCCAAAGGGGAAACGCCGCCAGCATCATAGGAACTTTGCCACATGGCACTGGTTGTGAATCCGTCGAATCGTCTTTAGGCATTTAAAAACAAAAAAATGTAGGTATTATTGATTTTATATATTTTTAGGTATTTTTTGTATGTTATGATTTATAGGATAGTTTATTTTAAAGTTAGTTTATATTTTTAATTACTTATTTCTATTTTATGTTTTTTAAGTTTCTATAAATAAATAATAGATTACAAATTTTGTTTTTATTTTATTATTATTGTCATAGAGCCCATAAGTACTAATATATATTAAGAAATGCACCAGTAAAATAACTTTATATTATTCCACTACAGGGATAATTAAACATTGAATGTGAATTAGTAGGCAGTTCAGAAGATAACTGCTCTTTACTATTAACATAAACATAAATGAGACAAAACAAAATAAAACCAGCCAATATAGTTTAATAGTCATAAAAAGTATTTTACGACATATTTATATTGGCGATCGTTTTTGGCCAATCAGACATAAACTCACTATAAGCTTGTTGTTATGTTTTTATAAATTCGATATATTCTTATATTTCTGTATGAAAGATATTATTGCAAAGGTCGTATCAAGTACGGCAAATGAGAGCTTTACATGAATGGTCTGTTTGTGTCGCAATCCCTATACTACAGATGGCTGACTGATGGTTTATGGTCAGGGAAGTTTGAAAAAAAATACTAAGAACATGTGCATTGTTACTACTAAGTTTACTCATTAAAAGTGTAATAAAGAAGATTAAATAAATATTAATAAATTCATTAAGACGCTAAAGGTACGTTTCTAAAGAAGACTTTCTGTTAATTTAGAAAGAGTAACATATTAATTAATTAATTTTATAAATCCCCATTTTAACTGCTAGAATAGATTAATACGTATATAATATAACCCCACATAATAAAAACATTGACTAAGTTAGTTCAAAAATATTCCCCAATTTCGTTGCAAACAAGCAAAATCTTAAATTAAACCCGTTGGCAAAGGTTCAAGTTAGAAAAGAAAGAGGCTAACACGCCAAGGGGTTGAAAAATAATATCTCATTACCCACGTTATCTTTTGAACGCTTCCTGAAGGGAAATTAATTCAGCCCCTCGCCAGCCGCGCTAGAATACACTATTCAAACTAATTCATCCTCTCTAAAGACTCAGCTGGGTTTTATAAAATGTAAAAAGGTTAGAAGGGCCGTTATTCAATCCGAACTTAGTGCAAAAAAAAACACTATAATTGGTTTAATAATTTACTTGAAATTGTGTATAATTAATTATATGTATATGTATCATCACGGGTGCCTTACGGCGCCCGAGACCGTCTTGACAGCCCCAGGGTACCCAGCGGAGGGGTTTTAATCCCACCTCGTTGTAGCCGATGGTATGAGTCTACACCGAACAAGTAGCTAGCTCGTCGCGATGTTTTGAATAGACTCAATAACCCATCTATAAACAGTTTCACAAGTTGGTATAGTGAAACCGGGACCGACAGCTTAACGTGCTCTCCGAGGCACTATAGTGGTGTTGTCAAACAAATGTACATAAATTTTTTAATTAAAAACTCATTGGTACATACCGGGATTCGAACCAGGGATGTTGTATAATCACTACATCACTACATAGTATAAAATAAAGTCGCTTTCTCTGTCCCTATGTCCCTTTGTATGCTTAAATCTTTGAAACTTCGCAACGGATTATGATGCGGTGTTTTTTAATAGATAGAGTGATTCAAGAGGAAGGTTTATATGTATAATAAGAAGGTTTATATTTAGTATCAGCATTGCACCCGTGCGAAGCCGGGGCGGGTCGCTAGTTAATTATAAAACATATACTTGTGGGTGCACTTTGCTCAAAGGCAACGACATGATAAAGTCCAAGAAATTATTGGTAAATCTGTAAATCTCAGTATTGCTAGAGCCAGAAAAGCATTAACGTATAATGAAAGATTTAATACTTTAGAAAGGGAGGACAACTAAGTATGCCTTTCTCGATCCTGGCCAATCCATCAGACTAGATAATACTTATAGATACTCGTATAATAAATAATAATAATAATATATAGGACAAATTACACATATTACTCTAGTCACAAACTAAGCTCTAAGCTTGTACTATGTGTACCAGAAGCAACGATATAATACATATTATATTTTATTAATACCCAGACCATAACAAACTGAACAGAAAAAACATAGTATTTTTTTGCCATGGCTAGGAATCGAATCCACGATCTCCGGATACAACGCCAAAGATGCAACCACTAGTCTAAGGAGGCTATCTAATTAAATAATGTATTATGACAACATAATAAATAATGTTTTTTGAGTAGGAAACCATTAAAGAATTTTCCTTCTTCTAAAATAAAATATTTCGAATCATGTTTTTTAAGAAGATTAATATCGGGTAACATTTTAAGCACATTATACAGCCAAAAATCATGTAACTGGAGGATTATCATATTCGGAGCTCTATTCGCTATCATTTTGGGATATACTCGTATTTAAAGTCATTAGATTAACTTCGCTACGCCGACCGACCAGGGGATGTAATTTACTTCAATAGAATCATACTCGCGTCGTAAAAGAATCATGATCGCTATTTTTTTGGCAGTTTTCTATGGGCGATTAACCAATCGCTAGGTTACGTTAGAATACGACATGTACCAAATTAAGCTATTTTGATTGATTTCTTTATTTTAACACTTTTTGGCACAGTTAACAAAAGTTATGTACAAAGGCGAACTTAATGCCTTAGGCATTATCTACTAGCTAACCTTTAAGATTGTGTTCGAAGTCGGATGCTTAATTATTTATTTAATAAACTTATATAAATTTATTCAATTACAAAGCGATTTTTATATGATTAAAAAGTAATTAAAAATAATTGAGGCCCTGTTTCCGTTACAAGTGACCTTACAGACATGTTTCGTTTTAGTCTGTGTGTTCAGCGGCTTTTAGGAGCAGTAGGCTTAGGCTTTTGTCGACATTGTCGTCTTTTGGGTGCAGATACAGAAATAAAACGGATGCGGTATTAAAAAGAATTATTCATATAAGTAAATATAGGAATATTATACGGATTTCGATCTCTAGATTTTATTTTTGATTTTGCAAAACTTAAAATATATTATTCCAATTATATGTGGACTAGGATTGAACAGCTTTCGCACTTGATCGCTTTTTATACAGTTGCAAAGTACGAATAACTATAAGGTATTTTAGTCTCAGTGAAATATCTCATTATTATAACTTTTTTTATTTCAAGTATATTCATTTATTAACTGTACATATTTTATATCTAAAACAAAATATACTTAAAAATAAACTAAATTATATATAAACTAAACTAAAAATAAAATAAAAAATACTCACCTATAAAAAAAAATACGGATTCCAAGCCAGTGATGCGCGGATATGTGCCCAGGATGCTGGCGGCGTTTCCCCTCTGAATGGTGAGGCTGACCTGTTGAGCGAAAAATGCCGCCGCTCTTGGGTCACTCTAGGCGTGGACCAAACGAGTACCAATTTCTTTAAAAAACTTCTTGGCATCCGACGACCATGGGCCGAGCGTTTCTACTGCAAACGCCGCAAATATGTGATCTGTAGCTAATGTAGAATATTTGCGGCGTTTGCGTATTTGGGCCTGCTCGGCAGCTGCGCCGGCTCGTTGAACGGTCTCTCGCAAATAAGACGCGGCCAAAGTATCTACGCAGGTCGCGTCACATACAAGAGTCCGTCCAAGAGACCACGGAACTATGGTAACGCCGTCTGGTCTTTTACCATCATCGCGCAGCATACCGGGCGGCTCCAATAAGGCAGGTATAGACACAGTAGTCAGTGCTCTTTTAATAAGCTCATTCAGACTACTGTGTCTATAAAAACGGCCTGCACTTTTTACGCACGACAGCCCATGGTGGCCGGATGTGTCCACTCCGTCACGTCCGCACGAACACTGGTGAGGTTCGCACATCCCAATGCCTAATCTTAAGCCAACTGCAATACTGAGGGATGAGTTATCTAATAAAGTTCCTACATGACTAGAGGGCAGGGCGTGTAGCCAATATCCAGATTCCTTTTCCTTGACAGCAAGAAGCCGGGCGCGATCTGCATCAAGTATTGATTCTAAAAATAGCTTATTATAAACATTTTTTATTCCGGGCGCATCCCATATTTTTTGTATGGTTGTATCGGATGGAAAAACTTCCGTATACTTATTATAACTATATTTTTAAATTCTTATAAACATTTTTTATTCCGGGCGCATCCCATATTTTTTGTATGGTTGTATCGGATGGAAAAACTTCCGTATACTTATTATAACTATATTTTTAAATTCAAAGATAAAAATGCATTGAAAAATTTTCTGGTAGGCGGGACTCTAACCCGCAACTCTCGCTTTCGTGGCAAGGAAGTCAACCAGAGGCTCTACCATTCTACCATGGGTTTTTGCTTTGTAGCAACGTAACGTTAATACGTGAGCAACAACCAATAGGGCCGTTTAATTTTAGGTAACGAGATTGAATAAATCGATCCTATTCCCTCACGTTTTAACGTTACCTTGGTACAAACCAAACACCCATGGTAGAGCCTCAGGTTCCTGCCCCCCGGTCACGAAATTTGTCAATGCATTTTACTTATACCCAGGATTTTTTTATCTTTAAGTTAAATAATATAATAATATCCTGACAAAGAAATTTATAAAAATGTAATTATTATAGGTCATAATATTAAATTATTTTAATATTTGCATCCGCGGTACACTAACCGCGGTAACTTGTACCCATAGTTTCGTTACGACCACATCGACTAAAACAAAGAATTTTCGTAGTAACTCTTAGAGAATAGAAACCCCTGGGGTTTGTTAAGTCAGTGAGGAGAGAAGCTATTAATCAAAACCCATGTCAGTGTGTCAGTGGCTGATCACCTCCACAAGTACTTCCGGTGACTCCAACTCCTTACCAACTTTCTAATAATCTCTTTTTCAGTTGCTTTCCTTCTTCTTGTGGCTGTAATAAATTATCATAATTTTACTTATTTTTTTATTTGCTTTGATAATGTTTTTAGGGTTCCAAAAAAGACAGAATCATGTGTCTGTCCGTGTGAATATCTCAAGAACTATTTCGATTTACTCAATAGATATATTTTTGAGAGAACGGGTAGAAAAAGGGGATTTCAAAGTTTCAGGATATTCAAAGTTTTCAAAGTTTCCTAATAATTTCATGTGAAAAAAGATATGTAAAAAGGAATTGTGAAAAATTAATCATGTCGGGTATCTTAAGAAAGCTATTAAAATGCAATTCCTCTTTCTGTTAAACAATAATTTTTGAATTAATTCCTCATAAATTCATTCATTCATAAATTGTTCTTTAACAGAAAGAGAAATTGAGTCTAGATTAATAGCCTCGTTTTATCATCAATTCAACTTCCTGTAACCGAACCCTGTCAGGAAACAATACGAGGATGCAGTTACAAAACGATTGGAAAACAAAACAATAAATAACAATAAGAAGCGTAACATGAAGGTGGTGTAGTTACGGTGTGGTCAGTGCGGCTGTCACAAGTTTGATGAATAGATCCGTAATAAATCTAACCCGCGGCGAAGTACAATCAATCATTTAGGAGTAACTCGGATTTATCATTATATAATGCGAAATCGGGTGATTGATTTATTTTGCTATTAGCAACACTAAATAGGCAAGTACCCATAATATATACCTCCTTCCCCTATATAGTCACTCAAACTTCGCTTAAAAAACTAACGCTGTTTAATTTGTCACTGGAGCAAGACATGCGACTTTGTATCTACCTGATGTTAAGCTAAGACTTACATAATCCATAAATGGGTCGACCAATTGTTTAAAAGCATTGATGGCTCACACAATGGCGGCTTAATGATGCGGTTACGAAATAAGCGGCGACAAAGACGATACGATTCTACTTACTTTAGTAGCCATTACATTCCTAATCAGTTATCAAAAATCTGATCTCAGGGACTAGTAGTCTGATTTCAAAAAGTGTTTTTTTTTATGATAGATCCGGTTTATAATCATACCACGCCACGACCATACAAGCGAAAAAGTAAAAGGCTTTGTCGACTTGACGACCATACAAACGTACTTTCAATATTGCAACTTGGCTGTTAGTCGAAGTTCAATTATTATTTTTGTGTCAGTAATTATACGGAAAAATCTTTTTTTCCGAAAAAAAATAACTAAATACAGAAATTAATCAATACAAACAATGACCGACAAAAATATTATTTTCTTGCTTTGACAAATATTTGTAATCGAGTATTACAAGAAGTGCAAAAGCTCATTTTGTACGGAAAATGCAGACTTCGCGATTACGAATGCACTCTTTAATATCAACCAATCTAGAAGCTGTAGGCAAGTACGATATTTTTCAAATTATTACTATCGAAACGTTAACGAAAACATTTTACTTATTAGCATAATAGGCAACCTTCATTTCTTTCTTTTTACTATTATGGCATATCAGCGTTATCATAACGGGTGCCTTACGGCGCCCGAGACCGCCTAGACGGCCCCAGGGTTTCAGCGGAGGGGTTTTAATCCCACCTCGTCGTAACGATGGTATGAGTATACACCGAACAAGTGACTAGCTCGTCGCGATGTTTTGAATAGACTCAATAACCCATCTATAAACAGTTTCACAAGTTGGTATAGTGAAACCGGGACTGACAGCTTAACGTGTTCTCCGAGGCACTATAGTGGTGTTGTCAAACAAATGTACATAATTGTTTTAATTAAAAACTCATTGGTACACACCGGGATTCGAACCAGGGACCTAAGAGTTTTTAAATCCATATATATTTGAAATATAGGTATATATATTTGAAATACATTCTAAATTTAAAAGTTACCAAAGTGACTTTTGGCACTCAAAATTATAAACTCGGTAGAAGTGTACAGTCGGCAAAGGGACTTGGTTATACATGAAAGCATTAAGTACCATTGCCGTCAGTTATTGCGATCTCCGAGCAAGTGTCGACAAGTGTCCGAAAGCAACTCGCTCTGCCGCGTCCATGAATATTCATATTGTTTCTGTCCACATCGCATACTTTTGCTGGGGACCTATTTGAAATGACCAAGCTATCCCGAAATGAAAGCAAACATTGTTAGTTTTTTAAATCTCTTTAAAGCAAGGGGATATCAGCTCTATTGTGACAGATTTAAGTTGTATTTTGAATTTTCACTTCACTTATTTATTATTCAGTATTGATGATGTCTTTACGTTGTTTTTTTTTTGTAAAGTTTGTGTAATACATCTTGTATAACTCGTCACGATTTACTTTTGATTTCCCTGTGTTCTGGTGAGCTAAGTATTGCTTTGACTTCTTTGTTTATATAAGTATTTATTAATGATAAGTGTTCGAGTGCCAAAGCAGTCACTTATATTATATTAAATCATTTTATATTTTATTTTGACCCTCTATTATAGTTCTTCTTTTATTAGATGTCTGACAAGGTATTATAAGACTTTTTTTAGGTCATTTAATTGCCATACTAAGGTAATTATAGCATTAGGCGTAAGAACTGGCTCAGTGAATTTATTTTCATTTTGTATAAATCTCCTTAACATTGGTTTTGGGTGTCATAAAGAAAGTTACATTTATTGGTTTATTTGATCTATTATAGGTTCGCATATAAATTTCAGGGCAGGATCATGTGTTTTCGTATAAATCTGCCATCTCAAATCTTAGCCTTAACCTTACCAGTGGAATCCATTGATTACTAAAGGGCATTGCTTTTATTGTAAAAATAAAATAGAAATAGCATAGCTTTGTGTTTCGAGATACGCCCGGTGTCGGACATACAAGAGTTGAATTATGTAGTAAGTGCGGTGTAGCCACTTTGGATTTATTTAGCCTTCTGTTGGCTTCATTCTAAATGATTTACAGATCTTGGCCATTATTTATCATAAAACTGCTTACTTTAAAAAAATCATTGAAGTTACTTATAATACTGGGTAAAGGTTTCTGTTTTCTTGATTTTTATGGCACGTAATTATGTTTTAATAATGGTCCACAATACGTACAAATATTCCAAATTTCTTTTTTCTATTTATTTATTAAAATTCTTAAATGAAAATAATATTGTACATAGACAAGCTTAATGCCAGGCATTATTTACCAGCTAACCTTTGGGAGAGTGAAAAATGTATGGGTGCAAAATGATAAATGAAAATGTTACCTTAATTTTTTTTATTTTTTTATTCTTATATGTTGGATAATTTACACATATTGCTCTGGTTACAAACTAAGATCTACGCTTGTACTATGTGTACCAGAAACAACGATACAAAACATATTATATTTTATAGGTCATGGCAAACTGTACAGAAAAATGTACTAATCGTTTTTTTCCATTGGTGGGAATCGTTCCTACGAAACCCTAAGTGAGCTTTTTTTATTAGTGTTTAATGTTATAGTAGGAAATTAAATTTATTGTCCTATATATAATAAGAAGCTGTTTCTAAGTTCGAATATAAAGTTCTAGTTGACAACATAAGTTATAGAAATGTAAAAAAATAACTTTGCATGCCTGTGTGTTACGCAATCACGCCTAAACTACCGAACTAATTTAAATGAAGAGATAGTCTAGAGCCTTAGAAAGGACATAGACTGCTTTTTAACGTAAAAAAAGGGCTGTAAGAGGTATAAAAGTTGTAAGTAAAGTATAGGGTATGAAAGTTGAATGGAAATTACGTCACTTTTAATACATAACCAATTTACACGAAATTTGGTATGGAGATAGTTTGAGATCTAGAGTATATATATCACTTTTTGATATAGCTATAGAGGTTGCAGATATATATCGCCTATAGCTATGTTTGTGTTTTAAGAGCCTCTTAGGAAAAATAAATCAATACAACAAATAGAGAAGTGTTATGTAGCAAAGATAACGGTATATTAAAATGACATAAAACTGCATGAACATTTGTGACTTTATATTTTGAGGAATTTTTTTTTTTTGATTAAAAGTTGATATTTTATGTAATCTCTTTGGTTACTTACCTAAATTATTTCGAAGGTACTTTCTAAACTTTAAATCTACTTAAGTACCTTTATTTTTTCTTACTTATTAATGCGTGCCTTACAGAATAAGATACAAAGCAAGTACTCACCTCAAAGCCTAATTGATAAAACGCCAGTAAAAATAAATGGGCCCAACCTAGAAAACGTAATAAGGCAAACATAATTCATACAGACGTCGCCGAGTTGGGTCATATTCAATCCTATTCGACGATATATCATTGTGACCACAGAGCAGGGCGGGGATAGATTGTTATTGCAGCCAATGTCCACAGACGACGCGACGTATGCCGAAGGTAACTCACAATAGTTCTGACTACTTCTGAGATATTTAAAGCCATGCTGTTTCTATTTAGAGTAGTCTTTTGAGGGACAAAAGCAAATCTGCAATGTACATATTACCTTTAAACCAAGAAATATATTAATAATACAAGATACTTAGAGAGAACTGGCTTTATACACGCAATAGCATCATTTGTTTTTACTACTCTTAAGGGCAGTGCATTCGCAATCGCGAACTCCACGTTTTCCATAGAAAATTAGCTTTCGCACTTCCAATGATACTCGATTATTGTTTGTCGCAGAATTAGAATAATATGTTTGTTGGTCATTGTGTTTATTGATCTTTCAGTGTTGGGTTATTATTATTTTCTAAATTAGAAAAAAATATATAGTACAAAAAAAATATCCACAACAGAAAGATTTTTGTGTACAATTGCGAACATAAAAATAAAAATTGAACTTTGACCAACAGCCAAGTTATAATTACGTTTGTTTGTGCGTCAAGACGACTCCAGAGGCTCTACCATGGGTTTGCGCATTGTAGCAACGTAACGTATTTGTATACGTATACGTGAGCAACAACCAATAGGGCCGCTTTATTTTTTGTAACAGGATTGAATAAAGCGAACCTATTGGTTGTTGCTCACGTATACGTTACGTTGCTACAATGCGCAGACCCATGGTAGAGCCTCTGGGCTCTTAACAGTCAATACGTTACTTAATTCTAATCAAATTATATCCGAAAAGTTAAAAACTTTAAAATAGTAATTAGTAAACAAATATTCATAAGGTCTGGTGACAGAATGCTTATTCTACTTTTTTTTTATTTTTTTTTAATGGAACACGGCATGTGACTTTGTATCTACATGATGTTAAGCAGACCTTAAAAGTCCATGAATGGGGTCGATCAATACTCCCACTATGCCGGTTAAATATCAATCAAAATAAAAAGTCAAAGATAATTATTAAAGATAACTTTTAAATTGTACTTCCATGAACAAACCATTTTTTTTTAAATGATGCGGTTATGAAATGGGCGGCGAAATAGACGTATTTGCATTAAGAGTCCTTAATGTACCTAGCTGCTTTATCGTAAAATCAATCGCCCGTTTCGTAACCGTACCATGAAAGGAGACCTCGACAAGAAATCGATGCAGTAGTCTCCAGAAAACCGGTGAACCCATAAACTAAAACCGAAGCGTGACTAGTAGTCACTTGCCCGTTTTTGCATCTGTATCTAGCGAAATAAAAGTAATTATTGCAAGTATATTAAATATATTTATAATTTAATTCTAATATATTATTACAATATAAACAGTTTAAGGTTATATGTGGTATAGAAAAGGCATTGCTTGTAGATGTGCGTAATAAGGTATTTGGCAGTTAGCCAGCCAAGCCGCCAGTCGGTGACGTACTCTATGGTAACTCTCTTAAATACTCAAATGCAAAATGGTGTTTGTTAGAATGTCGATTCGTTGATTCACTTTGAGATATTTTTTTTTTGAAACTATATGTTTAGATGAAAAGGATTTTTTATTATTATATTTTATTTGTAATTATTTATATGATGTTAAGAAAATATACCAGGAAATAGAATCGGGGCCTCGAATGTCTAAAAACGTGTAAATGTTTTCAGTGATATCAAAGATTTTTTAAAATGAAAAAACAAAAAAAAAAATCGATCTTTATTAGATTTTTTTTATCTGTTAACTTTTGAAAAGATACCCAAAATTTGATTTATTATTCTAAAAATATTACTTTAGTTGTCATTATAAAACTTAGAGATTTTTTATAAAAAAAAAGTATGTAATTAGATCGAGTAAATAAAATCTACACTTCCATGTTCAATTTTTTTTTCTTTCAAAATAACTTTATTATCCCTGGAAACAATATTTAGATGTATTTTGACGTTCTAGTACGTGAATCCTTTTCCTTGCACTTAAGTATTTTATTTCACCTTTTTAGTTTGGATAGAATAACAAGATTTTATCCAAATCTAATAGAAAAAAAACCCACTATGCTCCATTTTTGATGTTGTATTGTCATAAGATTACTATATTTATATAGAAAAGTATAATAAAGTTGATTAAATAACCGAAGCATATTAATATAAGACAAACTTGGTGATGATCCTTTACAATCAAACAAGAATCCTTAAATCGGTTCAGTTTTGTGATAAAACATGGGTATTTATACGAGTATATTGACGAGTTCCGTCAAGTCATGTTTAGATTTTAGTCTGCGGGTTCACCGGTTTTCGGGAGTAGTCTCCTTTCAGGATGCGGTAACGAAACGGGCCGTTGATTTGACTATAAACAGCTAAGATAATAATATCCCCCCCCTCTCTCACATATTTAATTTAGCGATCGAGAATGGTATTTTTCCTGATGTTTTAAAAAAAGCAGTAGTCTGCCCTGTTTATAAAGGCGGAGACAAAGCGGCTCCTTCTAATTATAGACCCATTTCTCTACTTTCTTCAATTTCTAAAATATTTGAGAAAATTATAAATAATAGGTTAATAAACTATCTTGAATATAACAAACTAATATCTTCTAATCAGTTTGGATTTAGAGCAAAAATGTCAACTGATGACGCCATAAATGGTCTTGCTGACTATGTAACTGATAAACTTGACAGTAATAAACGCTGTTTGGGTATATTTCTTGACCTAGCGAAGGCGTTTGACACAGTTTCCATTCCTATACTAATAAAGAAATTGGAGGGAATGGGTGTCAGAGGCCTTCCACTGACTCTACTTACTAGCTACTTAACTGACAGAACACAGATGACCAAACTAGATAATACATTTAGCAATCATATGAGTGTTAAATATGGAATACCGCAGGGATCTGTTCTGGGTCCGACACTCTTCTTAATCTACATAAACGATCTATGCAACCTAGAGCTTTGTAACTGTCAAATCCTAACCTTTGCTGATGACACTGTTCTACTCTTCTACGGTGAAGATTGGGAGGAGTGTCGAAAGATCGCAGAGGATGGTATCCATCGGGTGGTTTCCTGGCTAAACTCAAATATACTGACTATTAACTTGACTAAGACTAATTACATTTGTTTTTCGATAACTGACAGAACTGCACCTGACTTATCCTATAGCATTATTGCTCACAGTTGTCAAGGGATTGACTGTAATGACAGTTGTAAGATACTTGAAAGAAAGACAAGCACTAAATACCTTGGAGTTACAGTAGATCACCGGCTCAAGTGGGATCTTCACACTGAAATTTTGGCATCAAAAATAAGGAGAACCATGCACCTGTTTCGTAAACTTAGACATGTTGCTGATAACACATTGATCAAACAGGTATATGTTTCTCTGGTTGAATCTCTCCTAAGATACAGTATAAGTGCCTGGGGTGGAGCTCCAGCTGTGCACCTCATGCAAGTTGAACGAGCACAGAGAGCTGTGCTAAAAGTTGCTTTTAGGAAACCCTTCAGGTATCCGACGACAGCTCTTTTGACTGAATCCAGTTCACTTTCAGTTCGACAACTATACTTAACTAAATTAATTTTATGGCAGCATACGCATCCTCACCCCAAACGTGATAAAATAGCACGGCCCAAAGAAATATACTTCCATCCACACCGAGTTAACAGCAGTTTTGCACAGAAACATCGTAAATTTTTGGGTCCATATATATACAATAAAATTAACTACAAACTTAAAGCAAATAATATGACTAACATGACTTTATATCAACTAAAAAAAACCTTAACCAACTGGCTACTTGAGCTTGATTATAAAGATACGGAAGCTCTTTTACATATACCAAAATAAATGTATTACTTAATATAATATTATAATTACATTTATTATACATTCATCACTTTATTCGTCACACTCACTACATAATATACAATACACATAATCTACTCTCACATAAGTATGGTCCTATAGTTTTTGTTTGTTTGCAGTGTTTTATTAATAATACAGTACCTACTATTTCCATTTTAATTCTTAATACCTATTTTATTTGTGTTTTTTATATTTATAAGCCGTAACTAAAACAAACTTACTTTAACTTATTATTCTTATTACTTATTTGTTAAATTTGTAAACCGTAAACAGTGTAAACAGGCGTCACGACACAAGTTATCGCTTAGTGTGACGCCTGGTGAACTCGCATCTGATATGTACATTTTGTTTAACAATAAAGAATTTATTATTATTATTATTATTATTATTATACCGTAATGCAAATTCGTCTGTCGCCGCCCATTTTGTAACCAAAATAACTATATATTGATTGACCTCATCCATAGCCTTTGTAGGTTTGCTTACCATCAGGTAAATACAAAGTCACATTCCGTGCTACTATAAAAAGCCATTCCAAAATCCTTATTCCGAAGTTAACCTGGTGGTGCACCCATTAAAACAAAGTTTTTTTTTATGTTATATATTTTTTAATATTATTATTATCAATATTTAAAGTGTATTTTTTTATAGTAGCAAATAACAAAGATTCCCTTTTGTAACCAATACCTATATATTGTCCGAAATGTTTTCTATCTGACCCCTAGCGCAGGCGGCGGTCGTCCAATAAGCGCCGGCGAAAACACATTGTAATTGGACCAGAAAAGTTTCGCCGAATTTGCGATAAGTGCCGATAAAAATGCTTCCGATAAATTGAACGACTTTCGACCGCATTCCGAAACTAAATCCACAAACCGCGCACTGACGCTGTTTTCAACATTCACTAAAATCCTGTTACCTAGGTAAGTGTAGAAAAGCGATTTCTGAAAAACTAATTTATTTGTATTATTTAGTAGGTACTAGATATTTATGTGTTTCCAAAAAAAAACTATTTGCCATAATGAGTCCCTAAAGTAAAGTTGTTGTTGTAAGGTAAGGTAAGGTAAACATGTTGGCCGTGCCTTGTAGCCCATCGTATCATCGGTAAATAATACATTTAAATCCCAATTTATGGATATAATTTTTGGTTTTAGAAAGATTATAAGTTGCCAAAAAAAAGTTTTATGTTAACGTTTGATGGTTTTTTTTTTCAAAAAGCAAAGCAGTTTTTTGTAATACTAATTAATATACCCAACTTTTCTTTATAGGTATAATAATTCTTTATATCTTGTGTATTTTGAAACCTTTCCTAAGAAACTCTTAAAAAAACAACACCTGTATATCCGAGTCAGTCTGCCCTATTTTCTTATTTTAATCAAATTAATGTACATACTTTAGTTTACTTTTGTAATATATGAATAGACATTTATTTAATATTTGATGTCGTTAAAAAATAAAAGTCCTTTAAAAACTAAATGATAATGATAGGATAATGATAAATATAATATAATATAATATAATATAATATAGTTAATTCTAGGTAGGAATTAATTTTCACTACATTATATTATATTTGCCTATCGCCGGCTGAACCATTTTTATATTTATATATGATTCTTCCCAAACCTGTAAACATTTTCCAACAATAAAGTACAACACCTAACGATATAAAAAGCCTACGCATTCCAAACCCTTGAGTACCGGAAGCACTTCGCAAGAACTTTCAGGGGGAGGAGGGGTTACTGATTAATGACGTCATCGCTCAGGATCAAATGTGTAATTTTTCTGGATAGCGCGCGGCATTGGAAGAACCCTGAATCGTGGCACCTTCTCAATCTAACAAATTCTACTGTAGAATTACATTACAACAAATGTTTGTCATTTTGGGTCAAATCTACAATAATATATATTCGGCCACCATTACACGTTACAATTAATTACTTCCCAAAATTATATAGTAAATATTTATTTAATTATATTATCACTACAATACAGCAAAGATGCCTAGGCGCAATATCTGTCTGTCATGTCGCGGTATTTTAAGGGATAGGCGGATTACTGAGAAAAGTTATATAATAATATGAACGACATTTCACATATATTGCCCTAGTCACAAGCTAAACTATAGGCTTGTACAAGGTTTACCATAAACTACGATATTAAACGTTTATTTTATACACAGCTAAACCACGGTAAAACGAACAGATAAACATACTAATATAACTTTGCTATGAGTGGAAATCGAAGCCACAACCTCCGGATAAAATGCCAACGATGTTAACAATATACTACAATAAAATATACTTATAATTTATACACATATATTTAAAAAAAAACGTAAAGTTTAGTTGGATTTTTTAAATACAAATTTAACTTTTGAAATATTGAGGTAGTATAAATTATTTTATCAGGATAAGTATTTAATGATATATTTTTACTTTTATATAGTATTTGGACTTACACTATCGTATATTATACGAGATAATGTAAGTGAACGAATGCAAATTGTTTCTACTAACATACTGGGCTGAACTAATGCATAATGAGTCGCGGTGAATTTGTTAGTAATGTGCTTTTTTAAAGTTTAAATAGGTTTTGTCTTTTTCACGCATATAATATTGTGTTGCTAAAAAATAGACAAAACTTTAATTAAAGTATAGGTTCACAAGATAGGTGATAACGCCTTACGCCTTGTAAGCATTGAAGACTTTAAGGGGGGCAGTAGAATACCAAGAGAAAATAGGATATTGAGACGGCACAGTAAGGGATGTTAATAAAATATAATCTAAAAACGGTTTTACAAAAAAACACGCTTATTACATTTTATAAAGTAAAGAAAACTTACTGTTAATAAAAATACTTCTCAATATAATAAAATACGAGTTAAATTGTTCTTATTAAAAAATCTTCTTTAAACTCAGAATAGCATAATAGTCATATCCTATCTTAAATAGTAATATCGCAGTGCAATTACATGTTTATAATCTATTTTAGATTCGCGACACACGTTATACAAAAAAATGGGGGGCTTCTTTAAAATAAAAAAAAGTGGCTCCAGCCTAGTGGTTAAGTCACTGCGCAACTGATAACAAGGTTAAGCAGGTGACAACAGGCCGGTCCTGGGATAGGTGACCGCTTTATACAACGAGACTATATTATCATAAACACCGCAACAAGTTTGCCACTTGTTAGGTGTTGCCTCCGAATACCATCGGCGAAATGAGAACGGTTTAAAATCGTCCTCTGGGTACCCTGGGGCCGTTTAAACGGTGTTCGGGAGCCAAATAGGCACCCGTGATGTTTTTTTTTTTTTTCGGATGGTATTCTTTTAACTAAAACAGTTCTCTAAGTGGGCGGTGGGCAAACTAAGGTTAAGAATTGTGAAGTAAAATGTTGTTTAAGGACTCGAAAGTTTTTTATGAATACCGGTGTATTTAAACAATTATTTTCAGAACTCGTCTTGAATACTTAATAATGACATACAATATTTGCATAGTCAGCAAGAAGTTGTTACGGCGCGGCGACATGCTTCAGACTTCAGGCCACTAATTTCAGTCTATAAAGACGAAGTGAATTTTGTCTGTAATTTAGCTTCAGCTTTAAGGAGCTTATTTTAAACTTAAATTGAAAACCGCGCTCGCCTAATATTGTATTTAATACTAGCCTTTGTCTTCTACTTTGCCTTTATTTATGAGGGTCTGTATTATTATTAAATTTAAAGTTCTATACCGATATTATTAACAAGATTGTGAATTTATAAATGTATTTATACCTACGCTAAACAAATTGGATAGGGAGGTAAATTATTTTTGGTTTTTTATTCTTTATTAGAGCACAAAAGCGGACTCAGCCTAGTGGTTAGGTCACTACGCAACTGATAATAAGGTTAAGCAGATGTCAACAAGGCCGGCCTGGGATGGGTGACCGCTTTATACAACTAGGCTATTTCATCATAAATACCGCAACAAGCTCGCACTTGTTAGGTGTTGCCTCCGAATACCATCGGCGAAATGAGGACGGATTAATACCTCTGCTGGGTACCCTGAGGCCGTTTAAACGGTTCTCGGGACCCAATAAGGCACCCGTGATGGTATTTTATTTTTAGAGCACGGCATGTGACTTTGTATCGTCTTCTCCATAGGGAGCAGTCCTACAAAGTCCATGAATGGGGTCAATAAATACATTGTTGTTTAACAGCATTTATCGCTTCTACTATGCCGGCTAAATGATGCAGTTCCGAAATAGGCGGCGTGAAAGACAAACTCATATTACGAGTCTACTATATATTCGCTGCGGTACCGTCAAATCAATTGCCCATTTCGTAAACGCACTCTGAAAGGAGACTACCAACTCGACATGAAACCGATGCAATAGTATCCTGAAAACCGGTGAACCCACAGAATAAAAACGAACAAAACCGGTCGACTAATAATAATTTATTCTTCGATGTCGAAGAATAAATAGATTTAATACAAGGTAATAAATAAAATTGTATGTGTAATATTTTTATTTTACTAAATCTGGGGGCACGGCCGTGCCCCCACCAAGTCGAGCAAAAAAGCGTCACGGCCGTACCATCCTTTTCTCGAAGCAATTCAGACCATTTTCGACCCCCTGTAACTTCGTTGTGGATAAAACTAGAAGACTGAAATTTTCAGTAACCATGCAGGCATTGTAAAGACACGTATATTTCAAATTTCATTCAATTTGAACCAGTATTTTTAAGAATTATAACGGGTCAAATTTCTTAATTTTGTCACTCACTGACTCACCGATCATCAAAATTCTAAGGCACTTCTAGCAGACCTAGAAGCTTCAAATTTGGAATATAAGTAGTGTTTGGTGTATGAATCAAGGAAAAACTAAAAAATCTAGAAAAGACCGCAAAGAAAATTAAGCCCATACAGCCAAGTCTTCAGTTAATTTTTTCTATATTGGCTTTATTCGACTTTGGAAGTGTTAAAGCGCAGGAATCCTTAATTTGTGAATACAACAGACTAAGAAGCATTTACCGTCCAGATTTGTCAAAAATTGTAACATCAAAGCCTCCCAGAAAAACGCATAGAGACAGGGAGTGGGCTCTTAGAAAAATTGTAGCTGAAGCTCAAGAAGTAGTACCGGAAAAGAGAAAACGGAAGGCTACCTACAAAAATAAGAAAAGTTCATGAGTCAGAGAGAGGGCTTTAAGAAAATTCGTTGCTGGTAGATATACATATATACAATAAGTAGAAGGTACCGAAAAGGAAAAAAGTAGAACTGTCTACAAAATACAAAAAGAAATGAGATCCCATCAAAAACAATACTTGTCAAAAAAAACAAGTCTCGCAACTCAGTTGTTCTGCGGTAAAAAGTTGTGAGATCCATGTAATACCAAGTCGGTTATTAATTTATTCAGTCTCTACTTAAGCGACTTTCTGTCTTAATACGTCCAGTCTCTAAGACCACGATCGTGGTCCATAACAATTGATAATCAATTGTGTCTGGAATCTCCGTACTTGAAGCATTAAGTTGTTACGTAATAATTAACAGCATCTTATAGTGACGCATATCAATATTAAAATTCTGTAATGTTTTATATAAATATATTGAGACTTGGCCATCGCCTGAAAACACGTGTAAATTCAATCGCCTAAAAACACATGTAAATTCAATTATTTAGTGCGATGGCCAAGTCTCGATATATTTATATAAAACATTAAAGAATTTTAATATTGATATGCGTCACTATAAGATGCTGTTAATTATTACGTAACAACTTAATGCTTCGAGTACGGAGATTCCAGACACAATTGATTATCAATTGTTATGGACCACGATCGTGGTCTTAGAGACTGGACGTATTAAGACAGAAAGTCGCTTAAGTAGAGACTGAATAAATTAATAACCGACTTGGTATTACATGGATCTCACAACTTTTTACCGCAGAACAACTGAGTTGCGAGACTTGGTTTTTTTGACAAGTATTGTTTTTGATGGGATTTATATTTATGCGCCTCAGTGGTCTAGTAGTTACGCCGTCGTATAGTAGTAGGTTCGATTCCCGGTCATGAAAAATAATATTAGTACAGCTTGCCATGGTCTTGATGATTACAAATAATAATAATTTCATTAACATTCCCTGGTGTCAAGGTAAATCTCTTGTTTGGGATTCAACGTGCACAGACACTCTTGCCCCCACCAAACTGACCCGCTTCAAGAATCGCGGGTTCTGCCGCTGCAAAGGCTGAGAATGCAAAACATATTAAATATAAAAGATAATTTTGTATTCTCGGCTTTTGCTGTGGAGACTCTCGGTCCTTAGAGTAACGACGCACGGCAGTTGGTGGACCTTATTGGCCAAGTGTTGATTCAGACTTCAGGTGATAGTCGGGCGCGAACATTTTTGGCCCAAAGAATTGGTCGTGGCAATGCCGCTTCCGTTCTCGGGACTATCGGTGCTATGTCCGGGTTTTAATTTTTATTTCATTAGTTTTATAGTATTACTTAATTATGTTTTATAAGTTTTTTTTGTGTAAATAAAAGAAAGCTACTAAAAAAAAAAAAAAAAAATGTATTAGCATCGTATCGTTGTTTCTAGTACACATAGTACAGTCCTAGAGTAAAATCAATTATTATTAGGCCATCGTACATATATAATATCCTATATTATAACTTTAATTATAAAAAATATAAAAATAGTAGTACCAAAAATAAAAATAATAAAATTTTCAAGTAGGAAAATTGTTGTAAAAGTTTTTCTCTTTTCGTACTAAAAATAAAGGTCATAAAACCCAATTTTATTTCGATGGATGCTCCAAAATTATTGCGACGTTTAATCTGGATGGCTGTTGATATAGCTTGGCTTCCAGGTACCGTCGCCACAACAAACAACTCATGGCTTAGCGACATATTCTCATTGTCGGGCATTATCGGCGTTCCAGGCGAGGACATACCCTTAGATCATCTCTTTAGGGGTAGCCAGCGATAAATCTATGGTAATACATACGTATCATCACGGGTGCCTTACGGCGCCCGAGACCGCTTAGACGGTCTTAGGGTACCCAGCGGAGGGGTTTTAATCCCACCTCGTCGTAGCCGATGGTATGAGTCTACACCGAACAAGTGGCTAGCTTGTCGCGATGTTTTGAATAGACTCAATAATCCATCTATAAACAGTTTCACAAGTTGGTATAGTGAAACCGGGACCGACAGCTTAACGTGCTCTGCGAGGCACTATATTGGTGTTGTCAAACAAATGTACAAACATTTTTTATTTTTATTAAAGCTCATTGGTATACACTGGGATTCGAACCAGGGACCTAAGTGTTTTTAAGTCCAAGGTCTAACCAACTCAGCCACCACGTATATAATGCTAATACTAGTAACTAATAGTGTTTTAGTCATTGTTACTTTTTCCTTCATGAAGGAATCTTTAGTACATGTTATTTGTTCGGTGCACACGCATCAAACAAATGCTTGCCGTGGTCAGTGATATTTCGCCAGCGAGCAGTCCGGTTGCATTCATTAACGATTAATCATTGTTATTTAGGATTTATCATCTAACAAGTTGTATAATTTATGTGTTTCTGATTAAAGTAGTTTAATAATTTATCGTCATAGTTTATCCCTTAGCATCTATTAAAATCCTCTCGACCCTGGCAGCCCGAATATTATTAGCAACATAAACAAATGCTTTAAACAATAGCGCATTTATTTTTAACAAATACAAGTTTTCAGGCTTTAGATATGTTATCTAGAAAATTACTATTGTGTACTACAGAAACATTGTAGGGTTTTTATTCCTCTTTTCATCTGTGGTAATCTGAGTATACGCGTTCATAGCGGGGTTTTGTAAAGACTTGTAAACAGTTTCACTAGTTCGTTGGTTAGTGAAATTGAAATCGACACCCACTAAAGTAGTGTTGTCATTATTTTTTTATTTTATTAAAATGTCAGTGGTAATCGTAACGGGATTTAAACCCGTGACCTATAAGTGTTATTAAGTTTACAGTTTAACTAATTTAGCAATTATTTTTTTTATGATTATTATTTTTTAAATGTCATCGGATGATTAAATATCACTGATATGAGAAATTAGTCATTGATTTCTAAATTTCGTATTTTGGAATCTCATTGAATGACTATCCGAGTGCCTCATTATTTACCTCGTAAATAAAGTAACCGATGATAATAATAATCAGAAACAATGACAGTTAAGTTCCGTTATACCATTTTTTTTATGTTTTAGCATAGAAATGAATTTATTATGAGAAACAAGAAGAACGACAAACAATATTTTCTCCTTGTAACGAACCGCAATATAGCAAGTGTCTATGAGAAATTATTTGAAAGTTGGTACCGCACATATGACTTTCAAAAATAATAGATTTAATAATTCGTGATTTACCAGTCACCGGTGATATTTTATTCACTGGTGACATCAAACTCATCGCTGACATTCAAAACTCGCACCTAGGTATAAGTAGGTACCTCTAATAAGGTGTACGTATTAAATATTTTTCATGGTAACACTGAGTTTTTTTGTTGTAGAAGAATTTATTAAATCTGTCATCATAAAGGTACCTTACTTACATTATATATAGAAATAATATATATTAAAAAGATTGGTTGTAAAGACCTAATATAGTCATTATAGAGATTCAGTTATGAAACAAGCGACTATATAAACTAGTCGAGAATGTTCACCTTGTTCCGTTGTCGACTGTACGTTCCAGTTGTTTATTACTTTGAAGCCGATGTCAAGTGGGGTGGTTAGACAACTTACATTTCCACTTCAGGAAATAAGTACACTCAGGAAAAGAAATTGGTCTCAAACTTTATTAAAAATATATTTTATATTACGCCGACGATGGTTCTACTAGAGGTCTGTATATTACGGGGGAAAATAAATCTTAATATTCTTTATATGTATGGAAAAAAAATACCACTGGAATCCCTTCAATATTTTATTGCAATTCGTAATTCAAAACACTTTTCAAAGGCAAAGTCAATTGTCAAAATATTTAGAGTCAGTTTGTCTCACTAATAACTTGAATTTTAAATATTAAAAAATATCTATTTATTTAATATTTTATTAACACTCTTTTCTACATGATTGTATGCAAAATATCGGTTAAATGGCCACCGTTGCTCTGTTGGCAGGCCTACACTCTCGATGGGACCTTACAAATTTAACTTTTATTTTTTAATTTATATGTAAACATTTTTTTTTAATAATGTTATGTCACGTATTGTAAGGATTAAATAGCTTATAAATAAAAAAATATAAAACTGTATAATCATACAATATATTAAAGCAAAACCCCTGTCAGGGGGCAAGATGATGTGGCTTATTCATAATAACTTGAAGAACACTTTAGCTACGTAATAGGTTTTGTCTCTTTTTAGCAACACTAATGAATATACTTATCATTGGTGTTGCCAAAAAAGGAGACAAAACATACTATAACTAAAGTGGTCTTCGAGGCCAAAAGCGATTTAGGTCTGTGCGTAAACCTTTACAGTCATTTATGAAGAGTCAAAAAAGTTATGTAAGTTTGTTAGGCCGCCATTCCTCACACACCAAAAAATGCTATACATTGTCTGCTCCTAGTCAGCTTGATATCTGAGCCAATAAAAATAAAACCTTCTTCATACAAATGTTAAAATGACCAATTTGTGTGGGGGAAGCCAAAAAAAAATTGATTACGACACATGGTTCCATGGGAAAAGTTGTACGATTTGATAAGTAGAGCCTCATTTTAGCTCAAAGTGCAACCTTTCAAATGAACCTGTATACATATATTTTGCAATTCAAATCCAAAATTACACCGAAAAGAAGTCTAGTGTAATATAATCCTATTTTCGTAAATAATTTTTGAGTTAAAATAATTCATAAAATTAAAACCTAAAAATATAAACAATATACCTAAGAAATAGAAAATAAAAATAACCTAATAATATAATATATTATTTAGGTGGGAGGAAGGTTTAGGTGGGAGGAAGGTCTCTATAACTTCGTTAGGCCGACTGACCGGTCTCGTTACCACCGCACATACAGATGCAAAAACCTTCAAGAGACCTAGTCATGTTTCGGTTTTAGTCTGTGGCTTCACCGGTTTTTCGAAGACTACTGCATCGATTTCTTGTCGACGTGGGAGTTTCCTTTCATGGTGCAGTTACGAAACGGCCGGTTGACTTGACTATAAAGCAGGATATTCAAATAAGCTCGTAATGCAAATAGGTCTTTGTTGCCGCTCATTTCGTAACCGCATTATTTAGTCGGTATAGTGGGAGCAATCAATATTAGTAAACAACAATATATTGATCGACCCTATTCATGGACTTTTAAATTTACCACCAGATAGATACGAACACATGCAGTGCTCCAAAGTTCAATGTTCATGTAAATCTTTACAGATATTTATGAATAGTCAAAAAAAAACTTCAATGAAGCCTTAGAGTGCATTTGGTTAGGCAGTTATTCATTCATAAAAGAACGACAAATATTTAAACCTCGATATCAGATTTAGAACTTAAACGCGATGGAATGGAAATCTTAATATGAAATATACAACCGAACGGAACACACACTACATCACCAACTAGTGTAAGACTAGGTGGTTAGCTGATTCCATTGTCCTGGCCATCATTATCTGCCATATAAGAAAGCCACTAAGGCGACAAACTTCACTGACCATATTTTATTACGCATTAAATATTTATTCTAAATAAAAGGTAGGTAACCAATCACAATAAATAAATAATATAATTTAATAAGACACCGTCAACATAAAAATATTTTTATTTTTAATTACACGTCTTTAGTATCTACTTGTTGTGTATTTATTCATTTCCTTGGCACAAACAAATTACAATAATAGAATCCACAAATTGGTATTCAAAATGTAAAATTGAGGGGACACAAAATTTCACATTCCCATTAAAATCTTAATTCAAATAGTACCACACATTTATATATACACATTTTTGCTTTATTAATAAAATAACCTGGACTATATAAGCATGGTCTTAGTGTTCAAAGTTGTTTGGACATGATAGTGATTGAGGAAGTTATTTCCGTCGGCCGTGAGCTCTGTGAGGATTCCATTTTAATATGATGCGCTACAGGGGATTTATAAAGGATGATGCAAAAGTGCTCTATTCTGGACCTGAAGACAGTTTGATTTATAGCAGGATAGAAATGTTATTGCAATGCTTTCCTTTTATTGGTGGGCTTTATTAGTTGGATCTTACTTGACAGGAAATAGAACTATTTTTTGATTCAAGACTACGAAGTTGTATGATGATAGTAAGCAGTCTTTCAAGGTCCATGAATGGGCTCGATGAATACATTTTTGTTCCATCATTCATACAACATTACAATTATGCTGGAAATGATATGTCACCATATTTTACTTTATGAATATATTATATATTGATAGTTGTACGGCTATAACTATCGACCGTCTCAAATATAATATACATAATCTGATGCCTTTGTCATTTAAATTCAACACAAACAGCTTGTAGTATACACACATTTGTTCTAATATATACACACATCAGAAAAACATACTTTATATACCTACACAGTACTACTTCACATGTGTATACTCATATCAGTTTGCATTGTTATTAGGTATTAATAAAAATTTCAACAAAAAAAAAGAGCAGGGTCTACTGGCACAGGTGTTCTATATACCTAAAAGTAAATCCCAAAAGCAACTTTGTATCTAGTTATAAGCATTTGTTACCTAATAAATAAATATTTCATTTCAAATATTTCATTCTTTCACATAAAACCCAAACAACGCGGAACCGCAGTTAGTGCTACACGTTATGTGATCCCTCGTCCCTGCTCAAAAATAATTACACAGGTACTTACTTATTTATAGTTAGTGATATATATAACTTTCAAACATTTTTTCGTTTGTGCCATTAATCGTTGAGACTATGGGCCCTGGACCCGGCCTTGGACCATTCCAAGGCCGCCAAACACTATGTTCAATAAGAAAAAGCCTTATTTTCACCTCGTCATTGAAGATGGCATTCTAAATCTACACCGAGAAGCGAACAGTAGGGTAACCACCGACTCCGATCCCGTGAGTTCTCGTTCGAGTTGAGATCAAAAATATATTTCATACAAAACATATTTACAAACTTCATAATATTATATATATTTTTTTGTAATTAATTAGGTACTCAAACTAGTTATGCGTTGGGCAATTCAAATAACGATGTTTAAATTTTTCGTGGTACCAAAAACATCGTTCTCGATGTCAACTCGAACGAGATCTCACGATATCGGAGTCGGTGGTTACCCTGCAGGGGGGCGAGCTCGACGCGGGGTTAATAAAGAAACCATTAAAAAAAATGTTTTGCCATAAAAATTGTAACAAAGAAAAAATATTTTTTTCTATTGCAAATAACACTTATTACTTTTACATTGTGTTAGTTTAATACATACATATAAAACAACTTAAAATATAAAAAGCTTATTCGAAGTGGTCTCCATTGGCATACATATTTTATACATTGCAATACAGTCCTTTAAACGTTGAGGCCAGTTATCAATAGAAGCACGCACTCTTTCTATGGGAAAATTCTTCACTGCCATTAATATGGATTGTTTTATGGACTCCAATTTATCATGGCGTTTAGAGCAAGCCGTACTCTCATAATCAGCTACCACCAAACCATCAATGAAGTTGGATAATGCCCACGTTGCACTCTGTCGACTAATTGGGAAGCTTGGTAATACGTAATACTTCACCTTCAAGCATTATAGAACCCGTTTATGTGTGACATTACATTTTTAGTGAAAGTGAAATAATATTAGTGTTCGATATTATCTTCTAGTCCTTCCTCTAAATTATAGCCTCTACAATGTTATTGTAATCGTTTACAGCCGCGTAACTCAGAATAGGCCCTCTCTAAAAGGGTCCAAACATGAATATGTATCAGGGAATTCTATCTGAGTTCCCAAGTAATGTAATGTCTGACCTAAGTTATTTGGAGGCCCCTGTAAGTGGCTGCCTACGACTCGGTTTATGAGCTGCGTGATGGTAATAACTGAGGCATTATGTTCTTTGGCTGACTGTACCTTCGCTTAAGGGTTGATATAAACTAAATAAATTTATCTATACTCATATTATAAAGAAAAAAGTTTTGATTGTTTGTTTGAGATGAAATGAAATCTCTTTATTTGCCTTAAAATATGGTTACGGATATACCTAGTTATTATATTTTAATAGTTTAAGCATGCAAATATTAAGTAGGTAGTAGGTATATAATTTATACTAAAAAAAATTACATTCAAAATATCTAAATATAACAATACACAATAATTTAAAACATAAAATATTACATATTTTCATGACTATTATTATTATTACTACTAAATATATGTTCATAAATACTATTAAAATTATTAATATTTGTTCCAGATAAACTCAAAAATTACTGATCCAATTTTGAAAAACTATCACATGGGAGGTATTTATATCTCTGCCTACTCAATAAAGAACCTGACATGAATATAAATAATATAAACCTACATTAAAAACAAATGATAATTTTAAAACATTGGTTTACAAAAAAATACCACCACTACAGGGAGTTAAAAAGGATGCATTGGGATTTTTTTTTAACCAACCCATAATAAGTAAAAAGCGGCACCAGCCTAGTGGTTAAGTCACTGCGCAATTGATAACAAGATACTGATAAGTCACTGCGCAACTGGTTAAGCATATGACAACAAGGCCGGACCTGGGATGGGTGACCGCTTTATACAACGAGGCTATACCATCATAAACACCGCAACAAGCTCGCCACTTGTTAGGTGTTTCCTCCGAATTCTATCGGCGATATGAGGATGGGTTAAGCACTCCGCTGGGTACCCTAAGGCCGTTTAAACGGTTCTCGGGAGCTAAAAAAAGCACCCGTGATGGTATTTTTATTTATTTTATTTTATAATAAGTAAACAGAATCAATAGTATTTACTTATTAAACTGAATACCCAATTTCTGTGACAATTTGTATGTACTTATATACTGTAGCTATCGTTAGTCGTAAGGTCATACCTAAAAGTAAGAATAATATACGGAAGTGGCCTAAGAAGGCTTATACGAGTATAAAGAAATATTAAATGTGTTCGTTGCTGTCATATTGTGTTGTTTCTTTTTTAATTATTGATTGGTTATTACTTTTTTTTTACTTTTAGTTTTTACTTTTTGTTTTAGTTTGAAGCTGGTTTATATGGCCAGCGGCCATTTTGTGTTCTCATCTTTGGAAAGTTTATGTTGGTCTCCACTTTGCAATTCATTTTTATCTCTATATGTCAGACGTAGACCTAGGATCTTGCTTGCCGCGGCACATTACTAGGTGGGGTCAGATAATAAAATTAATTGTGATAGCTGATGTTTTTTTTTTGCCATAACAAGTAAAGGCTTTTATTCTGAAATAAAAGCTCAGCCAGCTATCCCAACACAATTAGTAGAAACGAATTAATCAACCGAAATTAAACGTAAAACAATACGTCGACAGACACAATTGATTTTGTTAATAAAATTCACCAATAAAATATTTTGTAGGCTTTTGTGTGGAAACGTGACGAAAATGTCCAAACATTTTGTATTGTTTCGAAAAACTTGGCCGCAGAAAGAACTTGCTTAATTCGTTTAATGTTTTATTCGTTTTTTGTCCGCTTAAAACGGAACGGCGACAGACTTAATACAATAACGGAATTCGGATGAAACTTTTTGAATATAAATTTATAGTAAATTTAATCAAATTAAACCACAGCAGTAAAAATATATAAATAGTCTTTAAACTATATATGAACCACTGTCATTTAATTTCATGATTAAACATTTTTTTTTATTGCCATGCAAAATAAAAATAATATGAGTGATATAATAATAAGTGAAGCCTTTTTCTTGGTCCTTACTCACGTACTCTAAGTTGTGTTTTCCACTCCACTTTAACTCAAGGAACGTCCATCTCTTTCTACCAAATTATTAAATATAGAATGGGTCAGTCTCCAGAAGAAAAAAAAATGTCCAATCTCCAGAAAAAGTATTTTAAGATGCATCTAGAGACCATCGTGTAGGTCATACTGGAAGAAAAAATCTCTGAAAATTTAAAGGAGCAATTCTCAAAGTAGTTAGGCTCAGTATTCTCAGCAATGGAATAAATTTTTATTTAAAATAATTTGGTTATTTATATGATTCCAATTATAATTCCTGCATAACTTGTCTAGGTTTGACAAAATGGAAATAATTTAATTAAATAATAGTAATCTAACTAAAATAAATAACAATAAAAATTAAATACCGAATAGAAATTTAATATAAATATATTTAGACTTTAAAAAAAATAAATGTGAGTATCCTATGTGCACAAATAGACAAAGTATGTAGTTTTAGTGTCGTAGTAATTCGTAGCACCTCACCGCGGTGCCATTGTCATAAAGGTCTTTTTTGTAGCTCTATGTAGTATTATATATTTATGGATCTTAAGGGCTCTAGCAATACTATCTACACTAATAGAAAAACGCACTGTAACGCCTCATTGTTAAACTTTTTTTTTTACTTAATAGAAAAACGCACTGTAAGGCCTCATTGTTAAACTTTTTTACTATTCATAAATATCTGTAAAGATTTACATGAAATAAATGATTTGACTTTTGACTTTTGAAAACTAAGTTATAAGTGTCGTAGCATATTGTAGTCATCCGTAGCACCTCACCACGGTGCTGTGGTCATAAAGGAATAATATAAATATATCATCACGGGTAATTAAAATATCATTTAGATCCGCTAGAGCCGCGCAGATTCTTGGAATGCCGTATTGCCTGTTTCATATTTATATTGTAGAACACGTTAGAATGAAAACACAGAAATAAAATTATTTATTTGTAGGAATATAGTTGTATTAATATTTATGAGAAGTTCTCTATATCCAGCCAGAATAAATTGTTAAGTAAATATTCATTTATAGTCTTATATGTCGTTAATCATTCATATAAAATATGCTTTAACATTTAATATTCCCTAGGAGCCCTTTTCCATTCCCTTAAACGGCTTATCATTCATATTCACAGTCACATTTTTTGTCAATATATTTACTGTGTCATTTAAGACAATTTATTTATTTAAAATACTTTATTGCACAAAATTACAAAATAAAATTGTACATAGGCGAACTTAATGCCTTAGGCATTTTCTACCAGCTACCTTTGAGAGAGTGGAAGATTATGCATAGGGTGCAAAAGCAAATAAATAACAATTTAAAAGCCATATAGCGAATAGTATATAAACTACTTAAATATTACATGTAAATACTTAAACATACACTCAATACATAATATGCTACTTTTATAAATCATACAATATAATACATATAGTACATATCAAAACAGAAAATGCTAAAGGAAAAATTGGCAGTTACTTATTCAGATAATGAGTGGTGAGTAGACGTTTAAATACATCGATGGTTGGAGCCTGTCTTATACACAGAGGAAGCAAATTCCATTGACGAGCAGCTGACACAGTAAAAGAATCGGAATATTTGGTAGAGATGTGCGACGGGATCTTTAATTGGTTATTAACAGAGGAGCGAAGAGGACGATCGTGAGAATCACAGAGGAAAATAAATCGAGATTTTAGGTAAGAAGGGGTATTAGGATTATAGAGGATGTTATAAAGGAAAGAAAGCATGTGCACTGATCTACGTGATCGTATATTAAGCCATCTTAACTGTTTGCGGTAAATAGATACATGGTCATATTTGATTACTTATCTCTTCATAAATTCCATAGTCACATTTTATGCATTTAAAATCATTGAAATGATGGTGAAAATTAATTCTAATATTACGTAAGTAATTAGGTACAACATTCAAAATTTAGAAACGAAATAAAGATTATTTTCAACGAGAAGCCAACTTCTGTGAAACCTATAAAGATATAAACTCTCAATAAAAACAAAATACTTAAGTAATTCAATAACCTTATTTTTTCTAAAAGCAATTTTATTCATAAGCCCATAAAATTCCGTACAGTCCGGTACACATTTTTGCTATATTACCTTCTCGCTTGTAAATCTACCGCTTATAAATAAATAAAATACTTTTTAATAGCTGTATGATTTATTCATAATCATTTAATATGAAATTATATGTAAATAATTATCCTAAAAAAATACTTGTTGTATAGTGAAGTGATACAATAAAATCCATTATTTAAAAGTTATTATTTTATTTATTATTTCCTAAGTTAGTTTAATGCTTACGTATATTTGTAAATCATAAATCTAGGTATCCAATACATTTAAACGCCTATCTGTCTGTCTATATATCTGTCCGTTTGTGTGCAATTAAAATATATATATACATTATAGATATGTTATTTTATATATTTTAAAATACTATTAATCGGATACTCAGGGCTTTGGAAATCTGCCCTAGTCTCAACAGCTCTACCTGCTAGCTTTTGTATGTAGAAGAGCTTGTTATGACTAACTTATCAATATCGCCGCCTGAAACTATTAAAACTAGAAATGTTAAATTTTGTCAGCAGCTTCCTTTTGACCAATTAAAAGCAATGTTTCATAACTCAAAGGGGTAAAACATTTCATGTGACAATAAATTGGTACATACACTCTTCTCAATAATGTTTTAACATTTTTTTTTTAATTTGAGTAAGGATCAGGAATAAAGAGAGCACAATGTTGTTTTAACTGTTTTCACAGATTATATACGAGTAGTAGTATGTACTATATTTTTACGCGAAAACTAATAATACATTTTTCCATTTTTTTTGTAGTTGTTATAAGAGCTTTTCTCCTTATTAAATAAAATTTAAAGACAGAGCAGGTTGAAAATGAGGCTATATAACTGTTTGAGCTGTTTGATAACAAATCAAAATATGCCGATTTACTTTGCAGCGGCCACATTCTAAATTTTTTAAAGGTAACGTTAGCTTGTCAAGATAACGAAATCCTTTAGGTACAATTATCACCACACAGAATGCTGTCAAAGGAAAAGTACCTGTAACACAAAGGAATACAGTACATGCCATTTTCAGTTATTGTTGTTGCTGATTGTTCAATGTCATTTTTAAAGGATTGCGTTATTTTGACAAGCTAACGTTTTCGTTTGGTCGCTGCTGGGTACTTAATTTGCCATTACTTAAAATAGAACTACGGTAGTAGTAGTTACCCCCTCGGCCATTTGATGTCACATGGATGTTTTGATCAATGCATCCGAATTTTAGATTGATTCCTCTTCGTAAAATTTGAGACTGTGGAATAAATACCTAAGTATTTATTCCACAGTAACAAATCACGTTATGCTCGTGATTGTACAAAAAAATTAAGAAAAAGAAAAAGTTTTAAAGGAAATAATTTGAGAACATAAAGCGCGATCTTCATACACTCGTGAAGGCCCAAAACATAATATCTGGGGGCGATATTTAATATTCCACGGACACAGAATGCTACATTTTGTTGGCTTCTGGCGATCAAATTAATCCGCGTAGATAATCAAGTTTCAGCCGGTATTTTTCACTTTATTAAGTTTCCGTGGGACGATATTATTAAAAAATATTTTTAAATATAATACATAATAGAAAAAAGCGACAGCAAATAATTGTAATAATAATTGACGTAGGATACTATCCTACATATTAATATTTCTTTCACAAATAAATGATTTTGATTTGATGAACACCCATTAGTATTATGCACTTTTTTAGTACCCACTAGGACTGGAGCTCCGGAATTCCGGTTTTAACAAAATTCCGGAATTCCGATACGAGTATATCAATATCGTTTGTAATACGACCGTTTGGTGAATCAAAACCGGAATTTCGATTTTGAAAAAAATATATAATTTGGTCACGGTTTGAGGCGTAGCGCGTCATTTCAATAGCTTGAACGCATTGACGTTCTTGCAAAATTATGCTTTTACGAAACGTGTGGCGACAATTTGCATTATCTAATCGCCCATAACCGCACCCTGAAAGGAGGCTACTACCTCGACAAGAAATCGATGCAGTATTCTCCTGAAAACCGGTGAACCTACAGACTAAAACGAAACATGACTGGTGTTTGCATCTGTATAGGCGGTGATAACGAGACCGGTCGGTCGGCCATAGCACTGGTTTCTACCACTGATATGCCATGTGGGCCTATGAATATGATAGCATATCTTTAGTAGAAAGGCACCCCTGGGTCTGGTAAAAGGGCCCCTGGAGTCGACTTGACGCCCATACAAATGCACTTTCAATTTAACTTGGCTGTTGGTCGAAGTTCAATTATTTATTTATGTTCGTAATTGTACGGAAAAATCTTTCTTTTGTGTTACTTAAAATAATTTAAAAAAAAAAACAGATTTCGAAAATAATAAATAACCCAACACAGAAATATTTCAATGACCAACAAAAATATTATTTTAATTCTGCGACAAACAGTAATCGAGCATTATTGGAAGTGCAAAAGTTAATCTTGTATGGAGAACGCGGAGTTCGCGATTACGTTGGTAAATAGCCCTATAAGGTTTCCCCAAACAGTATTTGGTTGCCTTCTATCCACACTACATAATATTATAATAATTAATTAATCAAGTAATAATAAAAGCCGTTCTCGTCACGTGGCGGCGCGTCATTCCCGGGGATAATTATGACAGATGAGGCGAGTTGAGACTTCCGACGACTGATGCCTGACAGCTTTTGCCTGATTCACTTTACTGATAATTATGTGATTTATAGAGTACGTAGTGAATAACTAAATAACTAACCGTAGTTCATTGTTTAGCTATTACTCGGTGGGAGCAAGTAGCTAATGATTAGAGAAAGCTTTTAAACTTTTGTATTATAACTGGCTGGTGCAAAACATGTTTATTTTAAAACAAAAAAAAATGCTACTGTTTTTTAATAAATATATTATTAAGGTAATGTAAACATGTTGACCATGACTACCATGTCCGCGATTAATAATGTATATTAAAAAAATCTGTACACTGATTTAAAAAAAAACTATAAATCGTTTATAGGTTTTTTTTTGTAATCAGTGTACAGGTTTTTTAAATTACAATTATTGGTGTACATAAACCGTGGCTGGGCATCGCAATTAAAGTTACAGTAAAAACAAATTTTAATGAGAAGTATAAAACAAATTCCGCCTACGTAGACTAGTGATTACTTCTTTGGCGCTTTATGTGGAGGTCGTGGGTTCGATTCCCACCCATCTGCACATGTGTATTGTTGAATCTGAAATACACATTGTACAAGCCTCGAGTTTAGTTTGTGACCAGAGAGGCTCTACCATGGGTTTGCGCATTGTAGCAACGTAACGCTTTATTTTTGGTATGAGGATTGAATATGCGTTCGATCCGTGATCTCGGTGTCCTCCTCTTGGACTCCAAATTACACTTTGATATGCATGTTGAAAATGTAATTAATAGGTCATTCCAAATGTATGGTTTTGTAATGAGGACGGCCACTAATTTCAAGCGTTCTACAACATATATGCAATTATATACGTCTCTAATAAGATCTCAACTTGAGTATGCGGTGCAAGTTTGGAACCCCATTTTTAGAAAATATATTGTTAAAATTTAAGGTGTTCAGCGCAAATTCCTTCGAGCCATGTATTACAGATGTTTTCATAGTAAGTTAACGTATGATAAGCTATTAGAAAAATACTCTGTTTTAAGCCTTGAAAATAGACGATGGCTTTTAGAATCAATGATGTTGCATGGTTTATGTAACAATAAGTATGACTGCATCGATCTTAACAATAAGCTATGCTACCGCGTACCTACACATCCTCAACGAGAGGTATGCCCTCATCAGCTATTTGTTACTGGTGCATGTCATTCTATAGCGAGCGCCACTACGAAGACTAGTCCAGTCATACAATGACAATTTCTGCAGAATTGACATTTTTGCTCTGTCCGCTTATAAGTATAGGTCTTCTTTAATACAAAAACTGCGATCTGGGTGTGGTAGTAATTTACATTTACTTTTAAATTACCGTTTCTAGTATTTCTTTTATTATATTATATATAGCTATATACTTACTTTATTTATTTATTCACCTATTAAGTAACCATATTATTGTTCTTATTTATGTAATGTATATTTGTGTAGCTTCTTGGTATATTTAAAAAAAGGAAATGTTTGTACCTATTATGTTTTAGACATGAAGGTAAAAACCGTACCCGTCCGCTCGAGTTCGTTTTTTAGCTTCATGGTTTTAGCTTCATGGTTTTAGCTTCATGGTTTCAGCTTCATGGTTTCAGCTTCATGGTTTTAGCTTCATGGTTTTAGCTTCATGGTTTCAGCTTCATGGTTTCAGCTTCATGGTTTTAGCTTCATGGTTTTAGCTTCATGGTTTCAGCTTCATGGTTTCAGCTTCATGGTTTTAGCTTCATGGTTTTAGCTTCATGGTTTTAGCTTCATGGTTTCAGCTTCATGGTTTCAGCTTCATGGTTTTAGCTTCATGGTTTTAGCTTCATGGTTTTAGCTTCATGGTTTTAGCTTCATGGTTTTAGCTTCATGGTTTCAGCTTCATGGTTTCAGCTTCATGGTTTCAGCTTCATGGTTTTAGCTTCATGGTTTCAGCTTCATGGTTTTAGCTTCATGGTTTTAGCTTCATGGTTTTAGCTTCATGGTTTCAGCTTCATGGTTTCAGGTTCATGGTTTTAGCTTCATGGTTTTAGCTTCATGGTTTCAGCTTCATGGTTTCAGCTTCATGGTTTCAGCTTCATGGTTTCAGCTTCATGGTTTCAGCTTCATGGTTTTAGCTTCATGGTTTTAGCTTCATGGTTTCAGCTTCATGGTTTCAGCTTCATGGTTTCAGCTTCATGGTTTCAGCTTCATGGTTTCAGCTTCATGGTTTTAGCTTCATGGTTTTAGCTTCATGGTTTTAGCTTCATGGTTTCAGCTTCATGGTTTCAGCTTCATGGTTTCAGCTTCATGGTTTTAGCTTCATGGTTTCAGCTTCATGGTTTCAGCTTCATGGTTTCAGCTTCATGGTTTCAGCTTCATGGTTTTAGCTTCATGGTTTTAGCTTCATGGTTTTAGCTTCATGGTTTCAGCTTCATGGTTTCAGCTTCATGGTTTCAGCTTCATGGTTTTAGCTTCATGGTTTTAGATGTTTTTGTGAGATTTTGTATTTTTTCTTTGTATAAAGAAAAATAATGTTTTAATGTTTAATTGTATTTATTAATGTTGTTTTAATATAATATTGTTTTAACATATTTTGTAATCAGTCACAATTCTGTATAATGTATCAGTTTATAACGATGTGAATTAGGCAAAATAACTGTTTCTTATTGATATAATTTGATGATTCTATTTTATTGTGCAATTGTTTGTTATTCTTAATAAAGTAAAATAAAATAAATAAAAATAAAGCGATCCTATTGTTGCTACAATGCGCAAACCCATGGTAGAGCCTCAGAGCATTTTGTGCGTAATGATATTCATATCATTATTATTTATTTCTTTGTTAGGAAATCTCTGGTAAATGGTATTTATTTTTTGTACATAACTGTCTAACAGTTAATTAGCTAGGAGCAACTGTAGTCAATTCAAGCGCGCAGAATAAACCTCAGTTGCACACGCAAAATCTACGAAAAATTAAATCACTATTAAGTTACGGGGTAGTCCAGCTAGCATTTAATAGTATACTTATAGTTCATATATCAAGTTGATATTTCACATAAATATACTGGAATGATGCTATGAATACAATTAAATGAAGCCTCACCGAGCAAGCTTAAAAAGCGCCATCCTCATTATAACAAGGAAGTCTGCATTTCTTTGTGAACCATTATTTTTGTTTGTTGTCTCTCTATTCGTATCCAAACAATGCAGCATTGTGAACGCTCGTCCCTCGTGAGATGCAATCATCTTGCAATGATGCCACCTCTAACCAAATCCAATGCAAGCCACGAAGCCTTCGCTAGGAACGCGTACATGGCTGCACATTTTTATTTGCAAATTTTTAGTTTTCTATAAATGTTTACGTGTATTGTATGCATTTTTAAAGTGTAGTTTTGTAAAGATTATTCACTTTTATTGGTACAAATTATTGTTGAATAAAATAGTATAGTATTTATAGAGAATTTTCCAACAGATCCTGTTTATAGTTTTGCAATATCTAGTATTTATTTTATAATAGATCCGTGTTGGGTGGCGCCGCAAGCAATTCTTCACAGGGTTCTATGGTTGGTCAGATATTAATTCTGTTGGATTACAAAGCAGGGTATATCTTTAGGTAAACTATTATATAAATTTATACTTTTCGTATGTCTGTACTTTGTTACTCCAGCTGTCTGTTCGCAGAATGACCGGTTCGATTTCTTGAAAGTTAGAATATATAAAAATCTGTTTAAGGGGCAGGATATAAGCCACTTTGTATAGAGTGGCTTATTTCAAAACCATTTATCTTATTTTTTAGACAAAATTAGAAATTTCGGATAAATTACCTTTACTCTCTCTCCCCTTATCTCCAAAATTTTCAGACTAAAAAAAATAGCCCTGCGCTAGTGAGTATTGTTGCAATTGGTTTTTATGTCTATGCATGAACTGGCATGAAGTCAAAGACCTTATTATGAATTTAAACATGTCTAATAGCCAAAAGCAGTTTACCCAAATATGTCCTTATACTTGTCCACTTAGCCAAAACACAACAAAGACCCCCAGCACCGACACATCCGTTTTCCGTCACATAAACGTCTTCACAAACAACGCCTTACAAGCCCAGCTCGGATAAAAATGTTGAAATATTCAACAATTTCATGTAAAAACGTTGAAATATGCAACGAGATCGCCTGCCTCTGTGTCAAAGTGTATATCAAATTGCTCATAAACATATTCCTTTGTCTTGAAAATATATTTTAGGTCATGTCAAAGCTTAGCTCAAGATCAAATCGGTGTTCGTGTTCAATAATAAAGGGAAAAGATTTTTTTTTGTTTTTAATGAAGCATGGCATATGGGTTTGTATTTACCTGGTGGTAAACACTCCATGAATCACATTAATGTTCTCACTATGACAGCTAAATGATGCAGTTTCGAAAGAAGAGGATTCAAAGACTAATACATTCTCGTCATATCAACTAAAAGCAAGACAAATAAGTATACTAAATATACTTATTAGATATAACCTATCGATACCGGCGTTGTGTAAGACGCATAAGTGAGAGGGAGCACACAATACTTGTCCGGTGTAAACTCATACCATCGGCTACGACGAGGTGGGATTAAAATGTCCTCCGCTGGGTACCCTGAGGCCGTCAAGGCGGTTTCGGGCGCCGTAAGGAACCCTTGATTATGTATTTATTATGATTTTATATAATACTAGCTGCAGCTAATAAACTGTGCAGACGCATCATGATGCGTCTGCACGTCCACTGCTGGCCATAGGCCTCCCCCAAGGATCGCCACAACGATCGGTTCTGCGGTGCCTGTATCCATGGGCTTCCCGCGACCTTTTTCAGGTCGTCGGTCCATCTTGTGGGGGGCCTGCCTCTGCTGCGTCCTCCAGCACGCGGTCGCCACTCGAGAACCTTAATGCCCCAACGGCCGTCCGTTCTGCGAGCTATGTGGCCTGCGCACTGCCACTTAAGTTTGGCGATTCTGGAGGCTATGGCTATATAAATGGTCTATCCAACACTAATATTATACACTAAATATTTTTTTTATTCGTTCCAGTAGTTCTTGAGATTAGCGGGTTCAACCAAACACACAAACTCTTCAGTATAGATAAAAATACAGAGACGACTTGCATGCAACTTTTATGTCATGTAAGAGACAATTCACAGACAAAGAAACTGACTGTGGCCTCTGATTGTGTAGGAAACACCTTTTATTGGGTCGCGCGCGCCAAATGATTAGGCTGTATAGATTAAAAGCGTTTGCCTGCCCCAAAGTAATAAATAGACAAAAAAAAAAAAAAAGTATATTATAGCTTATTGCTTGCTTATAGTAATCCCTTCAGTTTAAAAAAAAGTATTTTTGTCAAACTGAAGATATTAATTTTTAATTGAATAAGGTAATATTTTTTTCGCCAAAAAAATACTACCTTAATATGTATTAATAACCGTGGTTTAAAATCCTGCGAATTGATTTAAGCGCTTATGAAGCGCATATCAGCAGTTTCCACCGGTGTAGCGGTTTTTCCATTAATTATTATGTGTAGGAATTAATATATTTGTAGCAACAGTCACGGCTCAATTAATTTACTATATGACTTAAATTTGAATGAATACATTTTAATTGTTATATTGATGGACTCAGAAAGACTAAAATAATTCTAGTTAATAAATTTAGGAAACTGAAAGAGATCCTAAATCTTTACAAAACTCATGTTTTTTTTTACTCTGTTAAGAAACTTCCGAGTAAAATTGTTAATAATAAATAAAATAAAATTTATTTTTCAAGTATAATAAACTTAAAAAGTAGGATAATTCACACATATTGCTCTGGTCACAAATTAAGCTCTATCTAGGCTTGTACTATGTGTAATACATATTATATTTTATAAACACCGAGACCATGACAAACTATAAAGAAAAGCGTACTAACGTGAGAATCGAACTTTCGGTTACAAAGCTACTACTCGGCTACTACGGAGGATGTATATACATAGTATTAGAAGGTTGTTACATTCTACTTACCTACTCCATCAAAGACTCCGAGCGTAGGTAAGTATTGCAACCTTCTCTACTATAGAGCAAGACTATTAGTAGGTATGTGTAAATTTTCTTATTCGAATAATAATGACATTTATGAAGGAAATGGAACAAATCGAAAGAAAAGAGATTCTCAACGAGAGAACGACAGTGTGAAGTATTAATTTAATCTAGAAGTAAAGAAACGAGTGAAAGTGCGAGTAATCCTTACCGTTTTAGTTTATATAGCTTTACAGGAATGATGTATTCTGTAGGGAAATGAAAAGAATACAAATATATCTAATAAAATAATAGTCCCACATATTATTATTATATATATAAAAGTTATTGAAGTGGGTTTAAAGTAGGATCTGGAGGAGTTAGCTTAAGGATTAAAAAAATGTAGGACAATTATTTACACATATTGCTCTGGTCACAAACTAAGCTCTAGGCTTGTACTATGTGTACCAGAAGTAACGATATAATACATATTATATTTCATAAACACCCAGACCATGACAAACTGTACAGAAAAAGCGTACTATTTTTTTCTTTGCCATGAGTGGGAATCGAACCCACGACCTCCGGATACAACGCCAAAGGCGCCACCACTAGTCTACGGAGGCTGTTAAATTGGGTACGGTGACCGAAGAAAAGCGAAGTAACCATACCTTCCGTCACAGTACCTATATGATATTAGTTTATTGGTTGGAGGAATGTCTTTATAACTTCGTTAGGCCGACCAACTGGTCTTATAAAAATTCTAAAACCGTCAAGTGAAATAGTTATGTTTCGGTTTTAGTCTGTGTGGTTCGCCGGTTTTCAGGAGACATTGATTGCAATAGTGCGATTACGAAACGAGCAGTTGATTTGACGATAAATCATCGTGGATAGACTAGTTTGCAAATTAATATTTGTCATACGCCTATTTCGTACCCGCATCATTAGGCCAGCATAGTGAGAGCGTTCAATGATGTTTTGCAACAGTGTAATAATCACCCCCATTCATTTATTTGGTAGGGATACTTACCATTGTGTAGATAAATAAAAACAATTAAAAAATTACAAATTCCAATTTAGATAATCTATTTAGAGATCCACTAAAAATATATTGGCAAACTCATTTGAATACTTTTAATATATATATAATGTATTGTGTATAATAATTATTTAGTTTTAAGTGTTTTTATTTCATTTCCCTATACATTACCTTTAATTTATTGTTTACAAACAATGGTCATTTATTTATTTAAAAGCTTTATGCACAGAATAGTACAAAGGCGAATTTAATGCCGACAAGCATTCTCTACCAGACAAACCATAGGGTCAAATAAACACTAGGTTTCCTCTAACATTGAATATTATTTGTAACTCCTTCTTGGAATATATTTTTTAATCGCCGTTCCCTGCGTCTGCGCACGTGGGAAATTAGTACATCGAAACAAAAGTTTCACAGAAAAAATATAGCGAGTGTATTTTGTTACATCGGTAGAGTTTTATCTTTTATTGAGGCTACATTGTAATTGACATCCGACCCGACCCACGGCGAACATAAGTAGCAAATTAGTGTCAAAGTAATCCGATGCTAACATGACACGCGGCGCCATTAACCGCGGATCAGCTAACCGATCTCTTAGGAGCTCTTGTAACGGACCGTTTCTATTATTTTTAGCGTGGGTTGCACGTGTACTTAGTTAACTTCAAGAAAACATTTTTTTTATTGAAGCACAGCATGTGACTTTGTATCTACCTGGTGGTGAACAGACCTACAAAGTCCATGAATGGGGTCAATCAATAATTGTTCTTAAACAACATTGATTGCTCCCACTATAACGGCTAAATGATGCGATTACGAAATGTCAAAGTTAAAATAATTTTTAATAATAAAATAGATACTTATATAAATATTTTTTTTTAACTCGAACGTTAGATCCACATTATATCTATCAATGTATAATTAATTAACTTGTGTAAAAGTAAATAAATATATTCAGATTCTATTCTATTCTAATGTAATCCGATGCCAGCATGATACGCGGTGTTATCAGATCTGATAACTGGTTATTTAAGATATCATTACCACCGCTTAGTAACCTATCTATATGTATCGGTTTAAGTCCACAGTTTAGTCTGTGGGTTCACCAATTTTCAGCGGGGTGATAACGCGCACAATGCTAAGCTAAATTTTAATCGATGCAATTCTAACGTAATGCAAATATGGCGACATCTACTATCATTTTGGTTAAAGTTTAGCTTACGCCGTACAACGTCGTAATGTGCCTAAAGAATAAATAATAATAATATGTAGGGCAATTTACACATATAGTTTTGGTCAGAAACTAAGCTCTAGGCTTGAACTATGTGTACCGGAAGCAACGATATAATACATATTATACTTTATAAAGAAGATTACATCGATTTCTTGTTAAGCTGATAGTCTCCTTATTCCGCGGTTACAAAGCGTGCAGTTGATATGACAATAAAACAGCGAGTATAATAACGTAATGCAAATTCGTATTTATTGTCGTCCCTTTCTTAACCGCATCAATAAGCCGGCATAGTGGGAACGGATATGGCTGTTAAACTATAATCTTCGATCAACCATAGTGAAGACATTGTATCAGAACACTGGATACAAAGTCGGGCTGGACAGATTGCACAAGTATTTGAGTTTTTTTTGCTTCGATTTGCTATCGGTATATCTTATATACCGATCTTATATATTTGTTTTTTTTTAAAGCATCAATGTGTGTGACTGTAAATACTGTGCTATTTTATTATCGATTTTGGTAAACCATGTTTAAGACCCTGCTCTCGAAATATTTTTTTGTTATCGCCCCGCCCTATAGGCGGAGCCTCCCCGCAGGCATCACTGTTTTGCCGCTGTCGCAGGCAAGAATTTTCTATTTGGCGCGATTTTACGAACAAAAAATGAATGTGAGTCGTATTTAATATTTTTATTTTATTTATCATAATTATTATTTTTAAGTTTAATTATATAAATCTTAAATTTGATAGATAAAATAGTTTTAAAATTGTCTATTAACTAAAACTGATATAATGTGAAGCATCAACCAGTGGCTAAAACATCGAACAAGCAATGGCAGATTTGACTTTATTTAAAATATATATATATATATGGGTCTAGATTGTGTAAAACAAGATGGCGGACTCAACTTTATTTTAAAAAATCGACATGGGACTCGTTATATAGGTTTTTGGGTGTGCCGAGCACGAATTTGAGGTTCATTTTAAAGTCCAAGATGGCAGCCTCAACTTTATTTTTAAAAATCGACATGGGACTAGTTATATAGGTTTTTGGGTGTGCCGAGCACGAATTTGAGGTCCATTTTAAGATCCAAGATGGCGGCCTCAACTTTAATTTTTAAAATCGACATGGGACTCGTTTTATATATTTTTGGGTGTGCCGAGCACGAATTTGAGGTCTATTTTAAAATCCAAGATGGCGGCCTTAACTTTATTTTTAAAAATCGACATGGGACTCGTTTTATATATTTTTGGGTGTGCCGAGCACGAATTTGAGGTCTATTTTAAAATTCAATACGGCGGCCTCAACTTTATTTTAAAAAATCGACATGGGACTCGTTATATATATTTTTGGGTGTGCCGAGCACGATTTTGAGGTCCATTTTAAAATTCAAGATGACGGCCTTAACTTTTTTTTTTTAAATCGACATGAGACTGGTTATATATGTTTTTGGGTGTGCCGAGCACGAATTTGAGGTCTATTTTAAAATCAAAGATGGCGGCCTCCACTTTATTTATTTAAAATCGACATGGGACTCGTTATATATATTTTTGGGTGTGCCGAGCACGATTTTGAGGTCCATTTTAAAATTCAAGATGGCGGCTTAACTTAATTTTTTTAAATCGACATGGGACTCGTTATACAGGGTGTTTGGAAGGGAGCTGTACATACGCCTAGGGTAGAAACTAGAGATAGTCTGCTACCTACCCCCGCCCAATATATTGACCTGACCCTTAGTTGAAATTTTTGCTTAAAGTGCCCTAGTTGCGGAAATTAATTAATAACTTTAAAACTAAAAGTGATAATTACACTTTCAGCATATCGTTAGAAAGGGCATGGACTGAGGATGTTTTAAAAAAATCAGAAGACTGCAACCCTGTTAGTTTTTTTTTAAACCCCATAGAAAGTTGCTATTAAAATTATTTTTTTACCTTACTACGGTACTTCAGGCCCCATAACTTTTCTTCTCCACAATTTTCTGGTGTAAAATATTTTTTTGCAGGACCCTAAGACTCTCCATATAAAAAATATTGAAACTTTGAATAATCTGAAATAATGTGTATTGTGTTTTGTTAATGTATATTCTTAATTGTTACTCTTTATAATTTTTATTTACCATTAATAACTTATTTTTAAATTACATTATATTTACTTTAATTGATATTAATAGAGCATTAGAATATAAATAAATAGAAATGTTAACTATTTTCTACCAGAATGTAAATAGACTTCGTACTAAAATTCAGGAAACCTATCTTAACATACTTAATTGTAATTATGATTTAATATGTCTTACCGAAACTAATTCACATGATGGTATATATGATGCCGAGCTCTTTGATGAACGCTATAATGTATTCAGGCGAGAGCGATATAGCACCTGTATTCAAAAGAAAGAGGGTGGTGGCGTTCTCATTGCTATTAAAAAGCATTTCCAAATAGTTCGCCAATCATCTTGGGAAAGTGAGGTGGAGGATATCTGGCTAACTATATGTAATGTAAGAAATATGAAACTAAATATATGTCTGTGCTACTTGCCGCCAGATCTTCCTATCCATAAGGTGTCTTCTTTTTACAGAAATACCCAAAAAAATATTCTTAACGGTAAAGACTGTGACGCATTTCTTTTAATGGGTGACTTTAATACCCCGCACATCACGTGGTCTAAGTCAGATTCTGTGCCAAACGCGTATATCTCTAGTAGTCCAATGAATAGAAAATCTGAATTACTTCACGAGACTGTATTTCTTTGTAATCTATGTCAATATATAACTGTACCTAATCTCAATAACCGTTTCTTGGATCTTCTTTTATCGACTATAAATAATTTAAAAGTAGATGAATGTGCCAATTAGCCCTTTGGATCAGCATCATATAGCATACGATATAGTCGTCAAAGAGATTGAAATCATGAGGCAATTGAAACCCTTTAATAACATACGATTAAACTATAATAAATGTGATTATCAAAGGGTCAAGAATGATCTCAAAGGCTCTCGACTGGAACTCTCTTCTGTCGGCGCCTGATGTTGATGTAGCAGTCAATAAGTTCTACAGCGAATTTGTAAATATATTAAAAGAACACACGCCTATCATTAAGAACAAACATTTTAATTATCCCTTGTGGTACAGTGATTCACTTATTCGATGCATTAAAGAAAAGAATAAGTATCACAAACAATATAAAAAATATAAAAATCCTCGTGATTAATCATACTTTTTCTACCTTAAGAGCCAGAAGCAAGATTCTTCTGAGATCGTGTCACAGGGATTTTCTAATATCAGTAGAGGAATCGGTAAAAGATGACGTTAAATATTTTTGGAGATACATAAACAGCAATAAAAAACAATCATCCATAATACTTCATACTATGCTCTATGGCTCTTGCTCATCTTCATCGGGCGTCGATATCTGTAATACCTTTTCTGACTTTTTCGCCTCAGTATTTTCAAAATCTTTACCTAATTATAACTACCTACCTAGCATCAATAATAATTCAAATAGTATATTATGTAACATATTAATAACACGTACGCAAATTAAAAATAAAATCAGACAATTAAATGCTCATAAAGGTGCTGGTCCAGACGGAATACCTAACTCGGTTATTGTAGCTCTTGGAGAAGAACTGTGTGATCCGCTTTTCATTCTTTTCAATAAATCGTTACAAAGTGGAATATTTCCATCCCAATGGAAGACGGCACATGTAGTTCCGATTCATAAATCCGGTGACAGGTCTCGATGCGAGAACTATCGTCCTATAAGCATATTATCGTGTTTGGCAAAGCTCTTTGAGTCACTCGTTTACTTTCCTGTATATAGCCATTTCACCCCAATATTGTCCAACAAACAACATGGATTTATGAAGAACCGATCAACATTGACAAACTTGCTTGAATTTAAACATTATCTGTGTAACGCTTTTGCTGATGTTAAACAAGTAGACGCAGTATACACAGATTTTAGCAAAGCTTTCGACAAAGTAAATCATTCGTTACTAATTTATAAAATTGTTATGGCATTCACGGAAATCTTTTACGATGGCTTTCATCTTATTTAGGCAATAGAAATCAGCTTGTAGTACTCAAGGGTTACATGTCATGTCCAATGGATGTTACTTCTGGCATTCCACAGGGTTCCCACTTGGGTCCTCTTCTATTCAATATATTTATTAATGACCTCATCCCACGACTTACTAGCCAATGTCTCCTTTATGCTGATGATCTGAAGATTTTTCGTACTATAATACGCCAAAAGGATTGTGTAGACCTTCAAAAAGATATTGATGTAATAGCAGATTGGTGCTCCCAAAATCTAATGACCCTTAATATAAATAAATGCTTTGTTATCACATTCTCCCGTAAATATCTACAACTTAAATATAACTATAACATAAATAGCAATATAATTGGTAGGGAGTATGTTGTTAAAGATCTAGGTGTATATTTTGATACCTAACTAACATTTCGTCCACATTATGAACATTTAACAAAAAAAAGCAATAGAATGTTAGGTTTTATTTTTCGGACTACGAAGGAGTTTAAAGATCCTAAATGTCTTCTCACACTTTTCTCTAGTCTCGTTCGAAGCACATTGGAATACTGTTGTCCTATTTGGTCCCCTTATTACAAAATACATATTTATAAATTAGAGCGTTTACAAAATAAATGCCTGAAAGTTATATCATACAGATCTGGAGTTGGACGTTGTTTGCGCGATTATTGAGAAAGGTTGACCAAATACAAAGTGTCTACATTGGAGTTCCGCCGTACGAGATACGATCTCCTATATCTGCATAAAATCCTGCACGGCTCAGTAGACTCTCCAATTCTTCTATCATCCCTTAAGATCAAAACAAGACATAAAAGCCGCTTACCTAATACTTTCAACTTGGAAGTATACAAAAATAATACCTCATATTATAATCCTATTGTTAGGATGTGTAGACAATATAACGAAGTGTCCCGTAAATTTGATTTTATAGATATTTTTGAAGGTTCCTTCAACAAATATAAGAAGGCTGTTACAAATATTCTCCAACAGCAGTACTTGTCCAAGGAAAGTTTTAATTAGTTAAGTTTTAAATTGTTTAATGAATGTGTTTTAATTATCTAGATTTAGTTTTTTTTTTTTTTTTTCTTTTCTTTTTAATTTTATGTACCCATGTTTAATTATACCAATTATGTTTGTATACCTAGGTACTTAATAAGTTTGCATGTTTAAACTATAGCTCATTCCTATTTCGTTTTTAGAATTAATCTTAAGCTTGTTAAAATATTTCATTGTGACTGTGTTTACATAATCTTGGTATATAATTTATTTCAATTATTATGATATTATTTTGATTATTATCCGTAGTGTAAACCTTATGTATAAATAAATAAATAAATAACGATTAAAACAAGACCATTAGCAGACCGGTCCCATGGATAGATTTTGAGCTACAGGTAGTTTTAGTAAAAAAATTACAAAAAAGTCAAATAAAAAATAAAAATAAATATAAAAAAAAACTTGAGGCCAAGGTCAATATATTGAGCGGGGGTACGTAGCAGACTATTCCTAATTTCTACCCTAGGCGTATGTACAGCTCCCTTCCAAACACCCTGTATATGTTTTTGGGTGTCCCGAGCACGAATTTGAGGTCCATTTTAAAATTCAAGATGGCGGCCTCGACTTTATTTTTAAAAATCGACATGGGACTCGTTATATAGGTTTTTGGGTGTGCCGAGCACGAATTTGAGGTTTATTTTAAAATCGATTTTTAAAAATAAAGTTAAGGCCGCCATCTTGGAGTCCCATGTCGATATTTAAAAATAAAATTGAGGCCGCCATCTTGGATTTTAAGATGGACCTCAAATTCGTGCTCGGCACACCCAAAAACCTATCTAACGAGTCCCATGTCGATTTTTAAAAATAAAGATGAGGCCGCCATCATGTATTTTAAAATGGACCTCAAATTCGTGCTCGGCACACCCTAAAACATACATGACGAGTCCCATGTCGATTAAAAAAAATAAAGATGAGGCCGCCATCTTCGATTTTAAAATGGACCTCAAATTCGTGCTCGGCTCACCCAAAAACCTATATAACGAGTCCCATGTCGATTTTTAAAAATAAAGTTAAGGCCGCCATCTTGGATTTTAAAATGGAACTCAAATTCGTACTCGGCGCACCCAAAAACCTATATAACGAGTCCCATGTCGATTTTTAAAAATAAAGTTGAGGCCGCCATCTCTTATTTTAAAATGGACCTCAAATTCGTGCTCGGCACATCCTAAAACATATATAACGAGTCCCATGTCGGTTTTTAAAAATAAAGTTGAGGCCGCCATCTTCGATTTTAAAATGGACCTCAAATTCGTGCTCGGCACACCCAAAAACCTATATAACGAGTCCTATGTCGATTTTTAAAAATAAAGTTGAGGCCGCCATCTTGGATTTTTAAATGGACCTCAAATTCGTGCTCGGCTCACCCAAAAACCTGTATAACGAGTCCCATGACGATTTTTAAAAATAAAGTTAAGGCCGCCATCTTTGATTTTAAAATTGAACTCAAATTCGTACTCGGCGCACCCAAAAACCTATATAACGAGTCCCATGTCGATTTTTTAAAATAAATTTGAGGCCGCCATCTTGGATTTTTAAATGGACTCCAAATTCGTGCTCAGCTCACCCAAAAACATATATAACGAGTCCCATGTCGATTTTTAAAAATAAAGTTAAGGCCGCCATCTTGGATTTTAAAATGGAACTCAAATTCGTACTCGGCACACCCAAAAACCTATATAACGAGTCCCATGTCGATTTTTAAAAATAAAGTTGAGGCCGTTATCTTGGATTTTAAAATGGACCTCAAATTCGTGCTCGGCACACCCAAAAACCTATATAACGAGTCCCATGTCGATTTTTAAAAATAAAGATGAGGCCGCCATCTTCGATTTTAAAATGGAACTCAAATTCGTACTCGGCACACCCAAAAACCTATATAACGAGTCCCATGTCGATTTTTAAAAATCAAGTTGAGACCGTTATCTTGGATTTTTAAATGGACCTCAAATTCGTGCTCGGCTCACCCAAAAACCTATATAACGAGTCCCATGTCGATTTTTAAAAATAAAGTTAAGGCCGCCATCTTGGATTTTAAAATGGAACTCAAATTCATACTCGGCACACCCAAAAACCTATATAACGAGTCCCATGTCGATATTTAAAAATAAATTTGAGGCCGCCATCTTGGATTTTTAAATGAACCTCAAATACGTGCTCAGCTCACCTAAAAACATATATAACGAGTCCCATTTCGATTTTTAAAAATAAAGTTAAGGCCGCCATCTTGGATTTTAAAATGGAACTCAAATTCGTACTCGGCACACCCAAAAAACTATATAACGAGTCCCATGTCGATTTTAAAAAATAAAGTTGAGGCCGTTATCTTGGATTTTAAAATGGACCTCAAATTCGTGCTCGGCACACCCAAAAACCTATATAACGAGTCCCATGTCGATTTTTAAAAATAAAGATGAGGCCGCCATCTTCGATTTTAAAATGGACCTCAAATTCGTGCTCGGCACATCCAAAAACCTATAAAACGAGCCCCATGTCGATTTTTAAAAATAAAGTTGAGGCCGCCATCTTATATTTTAAAATGGACCTCAAATTCGTGCTCGGCACATCCTAAAACATATCTAACGAGTCCCATGTCGATTTTTAAAAATAAAGTTGAGGCCGCCATCTTCGATTTTAAAATGGACCTCAAATTCATGCTCGGCACACCCAAAAACATATATAACGAGTCCCATGTCGATATTTAAAAATAAAGTTGAGGCCGCCATCTTATATTTTAAAATGGACCTCAAATTCGTGCTCGGTACATCCTAAAACATATATAACGAGTCCCATGTCGGTTTTTAAAAATAAAGTTGAGGCCGCCATCTTCGATTTTAAAATGGACCTCAAATTCGTGCTCGGCACACCCAAAAACCTATATAACGAGTCCTATGTCGATTTTTAAAAATAAAGTTGAGGCCGCCATCTTGGATTTTTAAATGGACCTCAAATTCGTGCTCGGCTCACCCAAAAACCTATATAACGAGTCCCATGTCGATTTTTAAAAATAAAGTTAAGGCCGCCATCTTGGATTTTAAAATGGAACTCAAATTCATACTCGGCACACCCAAAAACCTATATAACGAGTCCCATGTCGATATTTAAAAATAAATTTGAGGCCGCCATCTTGGATTTTTAAATGGACCTCAAATTCGTGCTCAGCTCACCCAAAAACATATATAACGAGTCCCATTTCGATTTTTAAAAATAAAGTTAAGGCCGCCATCTTGGATTTTAAAATGGAACTCAAATTCGTACTCGGCACACCCAAAAAACTATATAACGAGTCCCATGTCGATTTTTAAAAATAAAGTTGAGGCCATTATCTTGGATTTTAAAATGGACCTCAAATTCGTGCTCGGCACACCTAAAAACCTATATAACGAGTCCCATAATTACTTATTATAGCTCTTCGATCTGCTCCACAAGATTGAAAATCGCGCAAATAATTTTCAATCAATAAAAATGTCGTAAGTCACAAAACTATTTTTGTCTATAACATACTTAATAATTTATTTAGGTAAAATTTCGTTTAATAGTGGATTATAAACTGTATTTTCTTGTGAGGTGTTTTTATTTTAGACTTAAAACTCAACCCGTTTAGAAGAAAAATATCTTTATACATTAAAATGGCATCATTTTATAATCGAAAAAGTATCGAAAAAATGTTTTCCAATTAGGTTTTTGGTTAAGACATGGAGAGAGGAAGGTCTGAAAAAACTTAACTTGAAGTGTTTTAATAAATAGATGTGTGCTTGTCTCTGCAGATATAAGCAAATAAGTCTAAAATTTATAGTGCCTCGATTTTATGGAAACCAACTTTTGTAATAAAGCCAAGGTTAGTACTACTAAAGTTTGTCATGTTATAGAAAAGGTTTACTCTGTTGTAGTGTTATATGCGATATGTACAGTCGCCAACAGGTCAGGGCACAAACTGTGTCACTATATTTCGTGAGAACCAGTCTCGAATGTGCAGCCTGATCTGTGGGCCACTATAAATACGTGTGCAATAGAGTTTTGCCTCGGACACTTAGCCAGCAAAAGCCTGGACCATTGTGTACAAGGGTCCGTGCTTGAGGATAAGGTATTGTGGGTTCACAAAAACATTGGAATTAGAATAAAAATATTATATTAAGAATTTTGGCATAGACTTATCAACTAGACTTATAAATAGAAAATTGAGGTAAAGATTTGTTGGCCAACTAAGCTCACTCCTTCTTAGTTTAAGTATTTCACAGTTATAATAAAAACATTTACTAGAGAGCCTTTACATTTATAAGTAAAAAAAATAAATTAAATTAAATAAGAACTCAATAATAATTAACTCGTTCGGTCAATGCCGATCTCCTATATGAAAATTTCCAAGTCATCTTAAACCTACTACCTACGACATTTTTATCAAACTGTTTATTTAAATATAAACAAGATAAAAATTAACATTTATTTTAATAAAATGTGAATATTTTTATGTAAAACAATTTAAACATTATCGCTTTAATTATTTTGATTTAATAATCACATAACTTGTAAAAATACACTAACGCCTGAAAAATATACAATACTAAAAACTTAAAACAATTTGATTAATTACCTAATTGAGGCGTTCAGTACATTATTTGTTATCGAATTAGGTTAAAAATGTAGCACCGCTACAAGTTTTATTATTACAATTAGTAATCGTCATACCGTTATAGTCATTAGCGCCGTATAGTAAGCAGGCATCATATTTTTTGTGTAATTGTTAACATATTTTCTACGCTCTATGGCTAAAGACTAAATATTAAATAGGACACTTATGCCCAATTTCACCAACGATCCCTAACTTTAAAGGTGCCCCTAAATAAGAATTTTGACATATTTTCTATGAAACAACTGTCATTAATTGTCCCTTAACTTAGTTAGGGACTCCCTAAGAGTTGATGAAATCGGGCATAAATGAATGAATATTAAATAACGTCCTATAAAATGGCTGCCATAATTATGTATTTCCTCATGTATCTCTAACTTCATAGTAAACAAATATATTTGTAAATGAACATTACAGTTTTTAGGTCCTCGGTTCCAATTGTGTGTGTGTATCATTGAGTTTTTAATAAAAAAATATGTAAAGGAGAATGGCCATTTTGGTACTCGCTCCAATAGCAATCATTGTGGTGTCATTGGATAGGTCTTTTAATATGCAAAAAATATTTACTATGCCGACTTGTCCCAAATCCTTGTCCGAAAACCACGGGAAGCCCCCAAAAGTTCCAGTTTTAGTAGATATCATAATTGCAAAAATACGATATTACGTACCTATCATGGTTGAAAAAATACGAAAAAAATAACAATGTATTGAGACCAATGCTTGGGAAGAGCTGCCTCAATTCTGTAATGTCACACATAACTTCAATACACAACAGTTTAGTGACGTTTGTGACATCTTGACAAAAGCTTTAAATCGTGGACCTAGGCTAGATTTTAACACGAGAGGTGCTTTAAGCAACGAGGATATGCATTTTTGGACAGGACGCAAATGCGAACAGTTTGATTCCATATTACAACAAATACCCTCACTAAATGGGAGGTGCGAACTGCGTTAGGCATATATCTGACGAAACTACGTATAGACTCAGATGAAAGACTAGCAACGTTATTTAGTATGTCACGAAGATACGTTTATATATAACTATTGTGCGCGAATGCCTCATGAATGAATATGTAATATTACACTTGGGTGTGGACCATATGAATAGAAACGACGTTTTAGAAAAGAACCTCACCATACCAAGAGGGTTATTTGGCAATGAAGAAAACAATAAGGCTATCGTGATATGCGATGGGACTTATATATATATTAATAAAAGCTACAACTTTTTATTCCAGCGTCTGTCTTATAGCCTGCATAAGTTCCAGAACTTGCTGAAGCCGTTTTTACTTGTGTGTTTCAATGGCTATATAATCGATATTTTGGGATCATATGATTTGAGACCGATGCAAACATCATGACCGATATAATGAATGATGGAGAAAACCCATTGCATTGCTTTCTTCAACCGAACGATGTATTCATATTAGATCGCGGCTTCCGGGACAGCTTAGATGCTATCGAAGCATGGGGATAGACAAGCGACCCGGTTATCATTAATCCTTGTAAAAAAACCTTTTCAATGATATATATATATATATATATTATGGCTATTGGGCCGAGTACCAGGCTTCATATATTTTTGCCCATTGTCTTTTATTTGTAAACAGTGTTGTTGTTTTTGTTTGTAGAGAGCATATGCATCACTATATGCAATGGAGAGCACGTTAAGTTAAGTGTCGGTCCTAGTTGCACTATAACTTACAAAACTGTTAATAAATGGTAAACATCACGACGAGCTAGCGACTTTCTATGAGTAGACTATACTATTTCAGGCATAATGGTATATAAATAATATTTGTCCCATAATAACTGGCAGCTTGTCATAGACTGTCGCTAGTCTTAAACATTGCATATATCCATGCTAAATAGGTATTTTGACGTACGACACTGAACATAGGGCAAGGTTGTATTTCCATCAGCCTAAATAAGGACAGGTTATTAAATTAATTGATTTTTTTATCGCACCTAAGTGTATATATATACTTAGGTTAGATTAATGTCTTAGGCGTTTTCTATCAAGTTACCTCTGAGAGAGAGTAATATGTGATATATAAATATAAATTATCATCAATGATGCATAACAATACATAAACTACTTAAATACGGTATATCATATACCTAATACACGCAATACATAAACAAATTAGCATACCAAACTATATAGGACAGTCAATGTAGAATATTCTAGCATATTTTATAATTTCAATAAACAAAAAAATGCCTTTCAACCAAATCTAAGTAAAAGATTAAAATAAACAGAATCTTTGCTACAGTTTACTCGGAAAATCTTTATTTTCCTCATAAAACTGTAGTACATGGTTTTAATATAATAAAAACTTGCAATAATCTTAGCAAACAAGCCACAATTGTTGGGAAGTAACTTTGTTCATAAGAGAAAACGGAAGCCAGAAGCAAAATGTACTAACATTCTTCAGCGACGGCGGTGGTTCAGTCAATCTTGTTACCGAACTACCTAACTGCAATTCTGGAATAAACTAAACCTTTTCAGCCACAAAATAAAGCTTAAGATTGCAAAGAAAGTTAACCCGCCAGTAGTTAAACGCGTTCAGTGAGTTCGTAACAGAGTAAAACTGCACTCGTGCGGGTTAATAAGGGGCGAAAAGAGGTTAAAATATAGTAATTTGTTGCGATTGAACTGTTGAGTGCTTTCGATAATGCTATTACGTATTTTATTTGCGAGGTAGAGATTTTATTTTAAAATGTTCTGAAATATTGTTTGATGGGTTTTATTAAAGTTATATTGATTTTTTTTTAAGATAAATGATATGTGTCTGTGTATAAGCAGATAACAAGCAAAGGCAAATATCGTGAGGGTGACTGGTACCTTTGGCCCAGTGGTTGAGTACCTTACCGTGAAAGTGAGCTACGTGGCTTCTAGTCCCGCCCACCAGGATTGTTTACATTGTATTGTATCTTTAAAAAAATCAATATAAGATTATCCTAATAAGGAGTTTATAATTATGTAAAAATATTAAATACTTAAAAAAAGTAAAAAACACAAAAACAGACTTTTGTGCCATCTAGTATTAGAAACTAGGACTTCTAACTTCTATATTGGTATAAGTTTGCACTCAAATGCCGACTCTTCACAATTCCGTGCAACCAAGTACATTTTAATAATACCATGAAATTCTTCCGCATTAGTATTTTACCCACAAAGATAAAAAAGAAAACAATATTTGCGTCGATATTTTGTGTTCCGATTTTTTTAATAAAGTGACTATTTTTAGCTGACCAGAATAAAATATTTTCTTAATCTGGAGGATATTAGTGATATAATTGTTGAGTCAGAAACGTAAAATGAAATAGCTTGTTCAATAGAAATAAATCGTAAAATTAGCTCTGAAATTTTATTTTTTTCGGATTTTATGACATTACTATAAATGTTTGACGTGATTTTTTAGTTTATAAAAGTGTATATGATAAATAAAAAAAAGATTGTTAATTCATATTTTACATTCTTTATGTAGTTTTTTTAAATTAATATTTAAACGCATTGTGACTTACGACATTTTGTTTCCGTGCGACTTTAGGTAGTCCACGCTGCTTACTCTCATCAAAAACCGTACGTATAACGCTGAGATAAAACATAGGAAATTAGATATAAATACGTAATTTCACTGGCGAGCATACCTCGCTTTAAGTAATTCAAGATTTTTTTACTTATTTTTTATATTTAAGTTTATATTGTTTCCGCCAAATATGTAATGATATTTGCATTGACCAAGAGGATATTGTTTTAATCAAAGAATATTTTTTCATCCGTACTGTATTTTTATAACTACCTATAATGATAGAAATCGATAATCTTGAAGGGTGAAGCCGGGAATTGTGAGTAGTCTTCACATTACAAGGGTTAATTTCCATAGGTTGGTGTGGGGTACAATCGGGTACATGTGGAGCTGTTAATATTAATTAATTCCTTCATCATTACTGAAGCTTCACGTCTCAGAATTAATTTAAATAATGGCATAATATTGTAAGGATGTGGCCACGAAAGAGCGATTTAAACCAATTTCAAATGATATAAATGTAACCTAGTAAGTTTGTCGTGTGGATATTTTTAGTACATAAAAAAAACATAAAAATACCTACAGTTTTATTTTAAAATAAGTGCTTTATATAATGATGATATTAAATGTCAAAAAATCATCTAAATTGAGTACAAAACCTTAGTAGAACTCGTGTCGAAGCTATCTTAGGACCACAAAACCTATGTTTCATGGTATAGTCCTACTAGTGGGTCAAATCGTTGCTTAAATACAAATTGACTACAACAAAATTGTCTTTTACCCTTTGTGACCAAATTTAGTATTTTAATACTTTTCGAATATTTAAACGACTTTTTTGACCATCAGTATTTTATAGGTATATTGCCAAAAGTCAGTCTTTTTAGGTACAATTTAGTTTAAAAAATATTTTAACTCCGTAAGCGGTTGTCCTGCGAACATTGAATCCCGTGGACTTCCCCGAATATATTTTAATAGATCTGTCAAGACATAAATGACAGGCGGACGCGACCGAAAAGTGATAAATTATAATAATTTTTATACTACATAATAAAAAAATATATATAATAATTAGGGTTTCAGTTAAATGAAACCTATACCCTAAGTAAAGTAGGTTTTAGTATTGTAAAGTAGAGGTGAGCGTTACGTAACGTAGATAGTTACAGTAAAGTCGATATTTCTTAAATAACTAATAACGGTTATTATATTTGTAATAACTATTTAATTAAAAAAACGTAATTAAGAAAAAAAAACATAATATTGATTTTTGAGTATTAAAAGGGTTAGATCTCATTATTTCCTTTTATTAGAGTACAAACACGATAGGCTTACGACCGACGGTTGACGAGATAAATTGAAAAAACATTTTCGACCTTAATAACATTGATCGAGTACCTTTTTTTTTAATTTCATTCGACTTATTAGATAGCATACTATCGATTTCTACCAAAAAAATGCAATTGTCAATAAGGTCGAAAATCCTTTAACACAGCTGAAATTACTTTCATTGGCTAGATATCATCGATACCTATCGTTTAAGTACAAACACTTTGGGTCTAGGGCCAGGGGTTAATAAGTTATAATAAAAAAACGTTTTGACATGACATTTCGCCAGATTACACCAATACCATAACTATGAGTCCAAAAACAAAATATAAGCCATGTGGATATAAGAGTTATTATTAAAACAAAAATTTAATACTTTTATTAAAAAAAAACAAAATAAAAACTAAAACAAGATAATTTTTAAATACAACTACAAAAAACCTAGAAAGAATGCGTCACGGAACGTACCGCAACCAATCACCGCAATAATTATAGCGTGAACATCATTAAAAACCTCGTCGGAGTGCAACGCCGATATTTTAAAAACCGATACAAGAAAAAGAAACTAAAACGGGGATAGCAACAATAACTCCAAAAAAAACACAACGTCAAAAAACCTTAGAACGAATGTGCAACCAATCACGAAAAAACTACTATAACAAAAATCACTAAATATCACAATCACGTGAAGTAACAATAACCACCACGTTACAAGAGTTTCCATCGTTACAAGTTACAACCGTTTCAGATATCCATATAGATAGGTACATTTGTTCCGTCCGTTTCAATCACAAGTTGTGGAATGTCGGCGAGCAGCGACATAGCGCAAAGCGGTGATATAATGAACTAAGTAAACCAATTTATAACAACTACTACAGAGAGATGGCGCTAATAAATTAAATAATGCAGAATATAAGTATTTTGTGGTCAATAAAACTTGAGTTGTCTTTTGGATGTTAAAGTTAAAAATTGATTAAAATAAAAACACATGTAAAAATCATAATAAAAATATGAAATTAAAAAAATTTAGTACAGAAGCGGGGATGGAACTGGCGTTCTGTGGTTGTTAAGTTATTTAGATAGAATAGAATCATGTCGCCATTAAAAAATTAAAATAGATAGTAAATTTTTAATAAAGAAAATGTTGTACAATGTAGATAAGTTTTCTGACTGCTGTTATAGTGAATAAGTTTTTATATTAAAAAATCATTGGCATATTTTTTTTTTTTTTTTGCTTGTAATTAGATTTTATAATAATAACTATAAATAGTTACAAAACGGGTTATTAACAAAAAGAAACGTAGCCGTTACGTTAACATGAAATCACGTAACGACCCACCACTATTGTAAAGGGGTAGTTTTAATCTTCACGGTTACACCCGTTGTTTGAAGACTTAAATTCGTTAACGAATGTGGAACGAACACTTGTTTCACTTTTCCACACATATACACAAAAGTAGGTACTAGGTACTTACTGTTTTATACGAATAATTACTGTGGAGGTGTAGGTAAGTATGATGATTATATTTTCTTCTTTGTACTTGTTTTTATAATAGATAAGTAAAATTTCTCCAAAAAAATATTTTTTTCATAATAGGGTAGTTGTACCATAATATGAACATGCACCTATAAATGAACACCTAAATGTTTTTGCTTATAATAACGTAAAAACTACCATATTTAATTTTATATGAGCTTAAAATGGCTAATATAAAAGATGACAACATGGTATTTTTTTTTTACGGTATTCTTATTATATGCAAAAACATTTAGGTATTCATTCATTTGATTCACATCCGTCCGTCCGAACACAGTGTCTAGTTTTCAGCAAAATTATAGGTATTTTCATTGGTATAATTTTTTATATTGTTTTTTTTTATTTGTATTTTAGTATTTTTTTGACATAGCCTAGGTATTTTCGTAAAATATAATCTGGTCACACTGCTTTTACCTACCTCTCATTGAACACACGAATTCTAATACCAACCTCTCATTGAACATACGCATTTTGATACAGTCCTCTCATGGAACACACCCATTCTGATACAGTCCTGTCATTGAATACACAAATTCTGATACCAACCACTCATTGAACACACCCATTCTGATATCAATCTTTCTTTGAATACACGAATTCTGATACAAGCCTCTCATTGAACACATGAATTTTGATTGGTATCAGAATCATCACATCACATCCATTCTGATACAGTCCTCTCATTGAACACACCCATTCTGATACAGTTCTCTTATTAAACACACGAATTTTGATATCAACCTCTCATTGAACACACCCATTCTGATACAGTTTCATTGAACACACGAATTCTGATACCAACCTCTCATTGAACATACGCATTCTGATACAGTCCTCTCACGGAACACACCCATTCTGATACAGTCCTGTCATTGAATACACGAATTCTGATACCAACCACTCATTGAACACACCCATTCTGATATCAATCTCTCATTGAATACACGAATTCTGATACAAACCTCTCATTGAACACATGATTTCTGATTGGTATCTGAATCATCACATTACACCCATTCTGATACCGTCCTCTCATTGAACACACCCATTGTGATACAGTCCTATCATTAAACACACGAATTCTTATACCAACCTCTCATTGAACACACCCATTCTGATACAGTCTCATTGAACACACAAATTCTGATACAAACCTCTCATTGCACACACCCATTCTGATACAGTTTCATTGAACACACGAATTCTGATACCAAAATCTCATTGAACATACCCATTCTGATACAGTCCTCTTATTGAACACACTTATTGTGATACAGTCCTCTCATTAAACACACGAATTCTTATACCAACCTCTTATTGAACACACCCATTCTGATACAGTCTCATTGAATACACGAATTCTGATACCAACCTCTCATTGAACACACCCATTCTGATACAGTCCTCTCATTGAACACACCCATTGTGATACAGTCCTCTCATTAAACACACGAATTCTTATACCAACCTCTCATTGAACACAGCCATTCTGATACAGTCTCATTGAACACACGATTTCTGATACCAACCTCTCATTAAACACACTCATTCTGATACAGTCCTCTAATTGAACACACCCATTGTGATACAGTCCTCTCATTGAGCATTCTGATTCCGAACTTTCATTGACCGTCTTTTCATTAAACATGCGCCTTCTAATACCAACCTCTCATGGAACACGTGCTTTCTGATACCAACTTCTCATTGAACATGCTCCTTCTGATACCATGGTCTTGTTGAACACTCGCATTCTGATATCATGGTCTCGTTGAACACGCGAATTTTGATACCAACCTCTCATTGAACACGCGCCTTCTGATACCTAACTCACATATAACATGCTCCTTCTGATACCATGCTCTCGTTGAACACGCGCCTTCTGATACCAACCTCTCATTAAATACGCGCCTTTAGATACCAACCTCTCATTGAACATGCTCCTTCTGATACCATGGTATTGTTGAACACGCGCATTCTGATACCATGGTCTCGTTGAACACGCGCATTCTGATACCAACCTCTCATAGAACATGCTCCTTTTGATACCATGCTCTTATTAAACACGCGCATTCTGATACTAACCTCTCATTGAACACGCGCCTTCTGATACCTACCTCTCATTGAACATGCTCCTTCTGATACCATGCTCTCGTTGAACACGCGCCTTTTGATACCAACCTCTCATTAAATACGCGCCTTTAGATACCAACCTCTCATTGAACATGCTCCTTCTGATACCATGGTCTTGTTGAACACGCGCATTCTGATACCATGGTCTCGTTGAACACGCGCAATCTGATACCAACCTCTCATTGAACACGCGCCTTCTGATACCTACCTCTCATTGAACATGCACCTTCTGATACCTACCTCTCATTGAACAAGCTCCTTCTGATACCATGCTCTCGTTGAACACGCGCCTTCTGATACCTACCTCTTATTGAACATGCTCCTTCTAATACCATGCTCTCGTTGAACACGCACCTTCTGATACCTACCTTTCATTGAACATGCTCCTTCTGATACCATGGTCTCGTTGAACACGCGCATTCTGATACCAACCTCTCATTAAACTCGCGCCTTCTGATACCTACCTCTCATTAAACATGCACCTTCTGATACCTACCTCTCATTGAACATGCTCCTTCTGATACCATGCTCTCGTTGAACACGCGCCTTCTGATACCTACCTCTTATTGAACGTGCTCCTTTTGATACCATGCTCTTATTAAACACGCGCATTCTGATACCAACATCTCATTAAACACGTGCCTTCTGATACCAACCTCTCATTGAACATGCTCCTTCTGATACCATGGTCTTGTTGAACACGCGCATTCTGATACCTACCTCTCATTGAACATGCTCCTTCTGATACCAACCTCTCGTTGAACACGCGCATTCTGCTACCAATCCACATTGAACACGCGCCTTCTTATACCAAACCCTAACCTTATCGGCTAATGTATATAGAGGAACGAATGTGATGAATAATTTTAATGCGAGATCTATTTGTGAGTCGTTTCTACTCTCGTGTGAACCGGGAACTCCTAACAGTAATTAAATGGAATAGTAAATTTATATCTTTTCTTTATTGTTTTATATATTTTGTTTTACTTCAGGTTTAAAAATAATTAGTTGGATTCAAGTTAAGTGTTCAAAGATAAGGTAATATTCAAAAAATAAGTGTATAATTTTTTAATAATAAAGGAAAAACATTAAAAAAATATTTACATGGTACTTAATTTAAAAATAAAACTAATAACTAACAACAACCTAAACCATAATAAGTAAATAAAAAATAATAACTAAAAAAGATAAAATATTTCCTCAATCCCCGACATTACACCTACCGTGCCAAGAGCTAATGCGGCATTGCCCCTCTGAATCGCCAGACTGATATTTTGGGACAAAAACGATCGTGCACGAGCATCCCCAGATCTTTGGATCAGCAGTCGACCAATCTGATTAACCAACTGTTCATGTTCATGGCGGGCTCGTTTTCCGCAATTATCCAAGAGATTAGGCCTTTTGTTTCATCAACCAACTGTCTTGTATCCTTGCTCCAAGGCCTCAGCGTCTGCACAGCAAAAGCCGAAAATATATAATGATTTTTTAAATGCCAATATTTTTTATTTTTTATATTATCAGCCTTTGCTGCAGCGAAGCCAGCATACTGTGAGGTGTTATACAAGTAACTGGGGGCAAGAGTGTCAGAACATGTAGCATCCTATAACAAACATTTGCCTTGGCTCCATGGCACCAGAAACATTCCGTCAGGCCACTTTCCTCTACGCGAGAGACACCTGACGGTTCTAATGTGCTTGGAATATTATTGGTAGCCAAGGCTCTTTTTATTAAATTATTAAGAGATGAATGTCGTGACACTCTGCCCTCGGACACAAGACAGTCCGTGATGACCAAAAGGGTCGACAAGTAAACCGCAAACACAGGGATGTGACTTGCAAAGTTCTGCTCCAACCCTCAAACCGACAGAAACTCTAAGGGTATCCTTATCCAGCAGGGTGCCAAGAGACGAGAAAGGATAAGCATACAACCACCCACCAGATTCTTCCTGATAGCTTGCAAGTAATCTAGCCTTGCCCAGGGAAGATGGAAATGATGATGATAATAAATAATTATGTTTTTTAATTTTTTTTGTTAATATTACAATATTGTGTATAATTTAAAAAATAAATTGAAGTCCTTTAGAAAGATAAGGGGTTTTCTATACAAACGAGTTTTTAATTTTAAAAAATATATAAGGGCTGGATATCAATTCTCACTAATATTTAAATTAGCTTTCGAGGCACTGTGACTATAGTGATGTTGTCAAATAAATATATTATGCTATAGATAGATAAACATGTATGTTATTTCATACAATATATTGCCCTGAACATAAACTATAATCTAGACTTGTACTATGTGTACAACTACATTAATATAATTAATTATATTTTATAAACACCTAGACCATAGCAAACTGTATATAGTGTTGCCCAAATGCAAGAACAAGACAAGACTTACCCAGTCTTGATCTTGGTCTCGCAGAGGAATTTAAGAAAAGTCTTTGCATGGTCTTTTATAGGATATTAGTCTTTCTATATACAATATACGTGGTGGCCGAGTTGGTTAGACCTTAGACTTAAAAACACTTAGGTCCCTGGTTCGAATCCCGGTGTGTACCAATGAGTTTTTAATTTAAAAATGTATGTACATTTGTTTGACAACACCACTATAGTGCCTCGGTACTGAACACAGAAAAGTTGATATCAGAAATGCCTTCAACCCTGCTTTGCGGTCTCAAGTCCGGGAACACTGCTGTTCATTCCCCTGCCTGCCACCCACACGATGGACCCGCCATCCAGACGGAGAATCCGTGGGTAACTAATAATAACAAACATAAAGACATCCTATGAGGTATGTGATCTTACGATTTACATGAAATAAATATTTTTGGCTTTGACATACGTCTCACGGGTACCAACCAAACACTTCGACCCAACACCTACCATCAATCAGCGGAGTATTCGTTTGTATTTAAATAAAGAATTTATGATTGTTTAAGAGCATTGTTAGCCCCCGCTATGCCGGCTGAATGCCCGACGACAAAAACGAATTTGCATTGGTTACGAGGCTACTTTAATATTTTTGCTGCTTTAACCAACTGGTATTTTCGTAACTGCACCCTGAAAGAAGTCTACCACCTCCATAAAATTAATATTTTTTAGATGGATAGTAACTATAGAAACTATCCCTATTTCTGTTCAAAAAGTTAGACCTTTCAATAAAGAACTGTTAAAAATATACTTAAATTTAAAATACCACCAGTACTCTACTTATATACTATATTATAGTATCATTAATAATAGATATAATAATATCATTATATGTTTAACTGTATTTATCTTATATTAAACTAAATTTATTTTATTTTACTGAGATTATAATATAAACACTGTGACAAAGCTCGCTTGTTTACTCTGAGGCTGACAGCATATCAGGATGATAAATAAATAAAATAACTTACAAAAGAATTGCATTACTAATACTCATTAATTTCTCTCAAACCCAAATTAAATAAAAAACCTTTGTACAGCACAAACCACTAGAACGAGGTAGTTTAGAGGTTCCAGCTCGAGGCGAAAATGTGATAACATTGAAAATGGTGACGAGGAAAAGTTCAAATGCATTTCCAGCAATTTTCCGGAGACTTTCACACACATTCGGGTAACACAAAGCAGTTTCAACTTTACCAATTACAACATAAAATTCATTATTGTTTGTGAATTTTTGAAGCATAACTGGCTAGGACGAAGGCAGTAATATTGTCACATAAATTATGAGTAACTAACTTAACTGTGTTAGGTTTATAGAAAACTTTAGCTGGACTTTCATAAGTTTAAGTTTGTTAAGTTTGAGAAGGGATAAGGATACAACGTTTTAGCGAGATTGGCGAGCTTTAGCTAGACCTAATCTATTATGAAAGTTATCATGGTTTGCTACAATATAATATATTTTAATTTTAAAATATATTGTTTCGGATTTTTATTTTTTTACTTTTATTTAAGACCAATTTTTTATTTTTTTATTTTTTAATATAGCAGGACATGTGACCCTACATCCACCTGATGGTAAGTTCCAATGTAACGTCCAAGAATGTTCTCAACCAATAGTAGCTATGATGCTTGCTTCAATTTGTTGATTCCACTATGTCTGCTTGAGAAACTTATTCACGCCACGCTTAAAGGACTCTGGATTAAAAGAAGAAGGGAAAAGGGAACGCACGCAGGCAAGGCATTCCACCTTTTTATCTTTGTATCGTTGTGAAATGGATATAACACAAATTACATGATATAGCTCAAAGCTTTTTAACAATGAATGAATGAATAATTAGGAATTAAACGAACTTACCTTGTGAAGTTCCAATTCTAATTGTACGAGCTGCATAGTCTCGAAATGATAAATAAGACATGTAGTAATCGAATTTACGAGCCAACGATGCACGAGTTCAGAGCCTTAAACAAGCGCTTTAAAAAAAATAAACCCTCCTTATGTCAATCCCCGCCTGTCAACTTCATATAGTGTAGAGCTGCAACATAAGGTTAAGTGCCTGAGGAGCCTAGTCTAGCTGAGAACACGCAAACTTTATTTCACGACATTAACATACTGGGAGAGTGTTGTAAACATTTGGGGGGGACGGGTTATATGTTATCATTTCGAGACTATGCAGCTCGTACAATTAGAATTGGAACTTTACAAGGTAAGTTCGTTTAATTCCTAATTGTACTTCGCTGCATAGTCTCTTCAATGATAAATAAGACATGTAGATGTTTAGAGAGTCTTGAAATAACAGACAGATGAATAGTACCTAATATAATAAAAATTAAATCAAATGTTTATAAGTATCAAATTGGATACTTGAAAATTTATTATAATATATACTCATATAAATAAATATATATATTAATGAGGACTTATCTTTATAAAATTGAGGAAACACCTTGTATGATTTATTCCATCAAACTATGTCTTACACTATTACTGAACACCCAGACGTTCAGCTGAAAAAACGTATAACCATGTGCTAACTGCTGTAAGTCTAGTCACATCTATCTCGCTACTAAATAGACTTAATCCACCAGCTAAATATCCACGATGCTAGCAATTTTTAGGCAATATGTGTGTAATTAATGTCTTACATTTTATTATTATGGCACTTTAATATAAATGCACTATACTAAGTTTTAACTCATTTTATTTCAGTTGTACTATTTAATAGGACATTAAAGTTTATATTGTAAAGTATACTTTTCTTACAAAACTACACTTCGGTTGTGTACACCTATTCTAGATATTTTAATGAGATTTGGGATTCTAATACGAATATTTTCTTGGAACCTAATTTAAAAAATTTATTACGGAATAAAATAATGAGCCTTGGTACATTGTGACATGTAATTTCTTTGAAAGATCCTATAGTTAAAAAATGCAACCCCACTCAATGACTAAAGTATAATTACGGATTAGTCCAACCCGACCCGTTAGACTCTGTAAAATATGTAATAAAAAGAAATCTGTGGAGTAAGTTGCTCCTTCTTCATACATTACATTTTATGAATAATTATATGAATAGTCCCAAATATTTTATGAATAGTTCGTAATAATCTAAATTTAATTTGGTGCAACTATACTACTACTTTAAATAAGTGTTGTATTGCCTTGTTGTTTTGTCAATATTGGCCATTATGATTTTATATTTGGTCTGGATGGCGCGTTACATTGTAACAGTTCATTACAGAAGTAACACTCTCTTAAACTGTAACAAACAGGTAAACACACTCCAAGAAGTGGTTATAGCGGGAATACAATAATATGCGACTATCATTTGGGAAAAAAATAGAATAATAGCAAAGATGGGATAAGTTTTGATTAACTGAGTACTAAGATTTAGATGTCTCAGTTTGGTAACACATTACACCTACCGAATGTTTAGAGATAAATCTAATTTAAAACTTTTGTTATTAAAATAAAATAGGAAAGCAAATAAATAAATCAAAATAAACTAAGTAGTTTATTAAACAAATGTTTTTTACGCCTCTTACAGCATTGCTACACCTGCCCAGTGATAGAATTCAAATATAGAAATTAGATCCCACATACCATTAATTATTTTAAGTGTTTTGTTTCCATCTTACAAGTTGATGTTTCAATGTATGAGAGTTACTATGTAAATCTAGAATACATTCTAGATCTTACTATTTTGGATCTAAAATATAGACTAAATCAGAATTGAGATTATTAAACTTACAAGTTTAATAATCTCAAAATAAATGTATATAGTATAGTGTCTCAAGAGACATTTCATTTATATTTTTTATAATTATTGTAAAAGAATTATGGGACTACCATTATTCTAAAAGGTGGAAGCTTTTATAATTTCTTTATTTCCAAATTAAATGTAAAGATTTAACTTTCATGGATGGGTAACTAAGAAGCATATATTATTTAACTCAATGAACTTCTATAACAATACTGATACATTATTTTTATGATCAGTTATAAAAATTAACATCTTCTAAATTGAATTGTTCCAAAAATATAAATTAATTAACTTGTTATATATTTAGAATGAATCTAGTAATTTTTACTCTAACAAAAGCTAGCTAGTAGAAAATGACTAAAGTTTTAATTTAGTATGCTCATTTTGTACAATAATTTATTTTAGATAAATAAAATAAATAAATCTACTCTCCTTGACGAATTACTCGTAAGAAATACAGTAAGTATATTTGAGAGAAAAAAATTGCCAATTAGTAGGTTCACCACATATAAAAATTATACATAATTTGAAAAAATACATGCATTAACATAATATATTATTTAATCAAAATTCTTGGATTACATGTGATCTGTAACCACTGCTGCTTAAGTAATTTTAAGCGTAAGCTGTAAATATGTTAGCATACCTATTAACCTGTGTTAGTTACGGTTCAAGATTCGCAAGACGGCGGATTTGCCCAAACAATGAGGATGGCTTTTCCTCGACATTTGGAGCATATACACTGAAGGTTGCTGTAGTCTGGAATGAAAAGATACTAATCTGGTTCACTTCCAGGCCATTGCAGTAAAGTGTACAACTTTATTTATGCTATTATTAGGCTTTGAATATTTGAAATTACCAGTCATTCTTCAGACTTCTCAACCGCCGCTAAGGCTTTTCTTCAAAGATCATAAGATTCTTTTATTGATTTAAAACCATCGCCAAGCTTACATTTCCTTACAATACAGATTCCTGGTTATAATGGCTACCGGCATGTCTAATGCAGTTTTTAATAAAACGTTTACACTTATTTTTAATAATATTTAATCAGTGGTTTGTCTAGATTAACCACCACATCTGTGACTACCGCTTGGATCTCAGGTTTGAGTATATTGCATCAATCATTTTACATTAGGTATTATCCGGAGGTAAACCATCTTCCCCGTTTTATAGAAGTTTCATAATGGAATATTATTAAAAGGTAAATAAATAACTGAATCATAAATATTGCAAATATATACTTTTATTTCTATTATATTACTTTTTTATTGTAAATATATACTTTTATTGATGTTGTTATTGTGATTTTTAAGGTAATAACCGATTTTTCATTTCATTTCTATTTCTATTTTTTTCCATTTTATAAACGTTTCATAATGGAATAATATTAAAAGATAAATAAATACCTGAATCATAAATATTGCAAATATATACTTTTATTTCTATGATATTAATTTTTATTGTAAATATATAATTTTATTTATGTTGTTATTGTAATTTTGAAGGCAATAACCGTCTTTTCATTTCATTTCTAAGTTTCATAATAAAATCATTTTAGTAAGCATTACCTAAGTCTTGAGTAGTGTAAATATTTCTTTGTATAAATAATTGAGATTTTTTATATAATTCTGTGAGATTTAATAAGCTTTAGTAATAAAAACATTCAAATAATAATACATAAATAAAAGTATTATTATATTATAGGCAAGTAACACAAATTGGCAAATTGAATTAGTAAATATCTAATTCTGTAAGGTTAAATAACCTTTTGTAATAAAAAAATGTTTAAATTATAACACCTGAATAGGTATTATTATATTATAGGCTAAATAACCCATAATTTGGATAGGTAAATACCATTCTGTAAGGTTAAATAAACTTTAGTAATAAAAATAGTTTAAATAATAACACCTGAATAGGAGTATTATTATTATATGATAGGCTTAAAAACGCATAAATATGGATAAGTAAATACCATTCTGTAAGGTTAAATAACCTTTGGTAATAAAAATAATTCAATTATTAACACCTGAATAGGAGTAGGTATTATTAGGTATATTATAGGCTAAATAACCCATAAATTAGATATTTAAATACCTATTACTGTATTAACTTTAAAACAATAATCTAATAACCTATATTACCTAAATAGGTGAATTACAATATAGAGGATTCATAAAAAATATAATTAGTAAAATTGTCTGCAACCTTAGTAGGTGACATAAAAATCGAGATTTTCCTATTTAAAGTAAGTAGGTACCTGAATAGGTGTTATTATTACATAAAAGGATAAGTAACACCTACATTGTACCTGTATTAACCTCAAAAGAATATATAAAGGGAATTATTAAAGAAAAATTATTATAATTTATTAATTTTGTCAGTCACCTTGTAGGTGGCATAAAAAAACAATATTTTTTATAATAAAATAAATACCTGATTAGGTGTGGTTTTATTATATTATAGGTTAACCAATAAAATAGGATTTAGTAAGTAATTATCTAAATCTGAGACGTTAAATAACAGACCCACCTGTAGGTGACGTAAAAATATTTATATTTTTTGTAACTAAAAGGATTCATGTAAAACAACAAAAAACATACCTTTATGTTTAATTTCTTGTCGTACGATTGGTTTTCCCTTGGATTTCCATAAAAGAACTCCTCAGGCCAAAGAAAACTTTAGAATTTTTTGTTCGGGCCAATACGCCAGTAATGACGTCGCCCGTCGGAAAACATCTGATTTTATCACATGTTTTACATAAATCTTCTTACAAATCACTAAATTACATTTTTTCTTCACTATTTCAATTAAATAAGATATTTAATATCTTGTGATGAAAAATCGATGTGAACGCTGGCTGCACGAAAAACGATATGAAGTTGACAGGCGGGGATTGACATAAGGAGGGTTTATTTTTTTTAAAGCGCTTGTTTAAGGCTCTGAACTCGTGCATCGTTGGCTCGTAAATTCGATTACTACATGTCTTATTTATCATTGAAGAGACTATGCAGCGAAGTACAATTATTTGCATAATTCAGAGTTTATAAGTTGTTAATAATTATATGTATACAGTTTCATCAGAATTTACCCACGAGGCGTACAAAATATTAAATTATTTTTTCTGACCGACTGGCCATAATTATATCTTAAGAATTCATACTGATAGAATATTTACACGCTTAAGTCTGCAAAAAGAAAAACATTTTCATAATTTTATATAATAGAAGTCGAAGGAAACAGTCTGTTAGTATACTGTAAGTTTTATATCTAACACTATGTTGGGTCAACAATTTATTTGGATGAAAGAAACCACTAATACTATTAAATCACAAACAATACCATGAGTGCTTGACAGCTGTCAAAGCCAATAACAGCTGATCTAAGATAAAATTATATTAAAATTATTTAAAGGCTTATTCCGTGTACTAAAATGTATTTAATTCTAACTATGAAAATGTATTAAAAAGATTTATTTGAAAAAAAGTTATAGTGAAAGTGAAGTTATAATACTTAAAATGAATTGTGTTTGCCGCGCTTTTGTACGCGTATGTATATTGATTTAAAAGTGGTTAAACATCACTAATTTCAATCATTTTACCGATAATAACCAATAAAACCACTAAAAATACCTAGTAGTATTAATTGTCTTATATTGTCAAATAATATTTATTAATCAATTTGAGGTTATTTATTTCGATATTATCACCATACCAAGAGGACAACTATAAATAAAGCATCTTGAATTGTGAGACACTGAGTTGGATTACTGGATTACCTTGATATAAGTAGTTATACTTAGTTACTTTGTAGAAAATTTAATTCAATAAACATATTTACTGTTTGTTTACCTTTTATGAAGCAACAAATGTTAAAAGTTGGTTGCACTGAAACAAACAAACATTGGGTGGTTGGTACGACTAATTATTAAGACTCTGATTGGCTGATCATTTTCACGGTCCGATATACATTCCATTTTATTACCTACATTCTACGTTCCGATTTGACTTATAAAATTTTATGAATTAATAAAAATGAATACATATCTAACAAGATCTCAAGCAATTAAAAATAGGGATAAACTGATTGCTGACTACGAAAATCAACTGTCTAGTTTAAAAGAAAGTGTGAAAACATACGAAACTTTAATTAGTGATTTTCACCGACAACTTATCGATAAAGAAAAAAATATCAAATTACTTATTACGGAACAGGAGGTAAATAGCATGGAATTTGAAAAAGTATGTTCAGAAAATCAACGAATAAAGAAACAAATGGCAGAAAAGGAATTGGAAGTTTTGGATTTGCATAAAGAAATCAAGAATTTAAATGAAGTTAACCAAACATTAATAGAAGAGAGTGAAAATATAATATATAATAATTTAAAAATAACACCTTTGAAAATTAAATTAAATGAAATTGAAAATGAAAATGTTTATCTACAAAGTCAATTAGCATTAACGTTTAAAGAGATTTCTGAGTATAAAGCTAAAGAAGATATCAAAGAACATATTATAAAAAATAATGTTACTTCGAAATTGAATAGAAATAGAAATGTACTTATATTAAAAAAGATTAAAAAACAGAGTAATGAAATTAAGAAATTAAGGAAAATATGCAATAAGAATAGAAGAAACAGAATGAGAGTTAATAATTGTGATAGTAATTGTAAACCTAATAAAACAAATAAGAAAATAGTAATAACCGAAACCAGACACAAGGAACGAGAAGATAAATCCAACCATTTAGTACAAATAGGCGAAAGAATACAGGAAGAACAGAAATCAAATACTTCTAAAACCATCAGTATCGGAAAAAAGAACAACATTTTAATTTTAAGTGATGATAATGGAAGAAAAATTGGCGAATATATACATAGGATAGAAAACAATAATACAAATCATAAGATACTAAACATATGCAAACCACAGGCAAATTTTGAAGATATACTAAGAGATTATAAGACACATACAACGAAATTTAATAATAATGACACACTTATTATATTAATTACTCAGCTAGAGGTATTAAATGATAACCCAAAAGAATACTTAAAAATATTGCATAAAATAATTAACAACAAGGACAGAAAATTTAATATTATAATAAGTACGCTATTTTATACTAAGAAGCAAGAAATAAATTATAATATACATAATATAAATATGCATATTTATAACTTGCTGAAAAATTCAAATAAAGGGATACTAGTGGACTTAAACAGTTACAAACTCAATAAAAAAAAAAACAAAATAACAAGTAAGGGTAAAATAGAATTATCAATTATTTTATCAAATTTGTGTCGTCAGAATATAAACCGATTCTATGACGTAATTAACTGTGTAAATGAGGACATATATGAAACAGAAGATTTTTTATACATACCCTGCCTGGACGATCACAAAATAAATTTAGAACCAAGAAATACTGTACGAATAAAACTAATATAAAGGAAACATATAATATGTTATATTCAATCAGCACTGAATCAAATTCAGAAAAGGATAAAACGATGAAGGAATTAATTATATACCATCAAAACGTTCAAGGGATAGAAAACAAAATCGAAGATCTTTGCATGTTTGTAAATTCGTTTAAATGTGATATCATATGTTTGACTGAAACATGGTTGACCGACGATAATATTACTTTGTGTTTATTGAAAGATTATAATCTAGTAAGCTTTAACTGTAGAAAAAGGTTTATTCGTGGTAGTACGTTAATTTACGTAAAAAAGAGCATCAAGGTGAGGAATAGGACTGACATAACATCATTTTCTATTGATAAAGTGTTCGAAATTAGCTGCGTAGAACTGGACAATATAATAGTGTTAGTAGTATATAAATCTCCGAGTACCCCAGATCATATATTCATATATAAACTTGACGATTGTCTATCCAAAATTAGCGAAAAAAATAAATATATTATATTATGTGGAGATTTTAATATAAGATTTCCTTTAAATGCAAATGAACCTCATATCCTAACGGACATTATGGATACCTTTTTCCTTAAACAGCAAATTTTTGAATTCACAAGGATTACTCCTACTAGTCAAAGTTGCATTGATAACATATTCACAGATATTAAAGTATTGGACTCAGGAGTCTTGCAGGGTGTAAATTCTGATCACAAAGGTCAATATGTTAGAATAAATTCATTTGTTACTAATAAAACCCAACAACAACAAAAAGAAAAGAGAAATATTACTAAATACAATATGCTAAAATTAAAAATGGCCCTAAACAATGAATTGTCTTCAACAATAATAAATAGTTATAGCTCTTTTTTTAAAACCTTAATAAATCTTACAAATATCTATTTACCTTTGAGTAAATCAAATAAACATAGAACAACAACAGAATTTTGGATAACAAAAGGAATCCAAATATCACGAGAAAAACTTTATTTACTGTATGATCTGAAAAGCCATTATAAAAATATATTACTAGAAAATTATATAATAATGTATTCAAAAATATTTAAAAAGGTAGTATTAGACGCGAAACGAAAAGCACTAAGCAACAGAATATTAAATTCAAAAGATAAAGTAAGAACGTCATGGGCTATTATAAAAGAAATTACAGGAAAAGTAAATGAAGACAAGAGTGAAATGGAAATAAAAGTAAATGGGGATTTAATAACGGACAAAATCAAAATAGCTGAACATTTTAACAATTATTTTAAAAATATTCCATTGGTTACAACAAATAATTTAAATATAAATATTACAAAAGCATTAAAATATGTAGATATGTATATAAATGACTTGAAACTTGTTTCAAATAATAGTAGAGTTTTTTATGCAACAAATGAAAGTGAAATAGAAAGGGTAATAATTAAAATGAAAGCTAAAAATTCAACTGACCTATGGTATTTGTCACCAAATTTAATTAAACATATAAAAAATGAAATCGTACCTATACTTACATATTTAGTAAATGAATATTTCACATCTGGCATTTTCCCCGATGAACTAAAAATAGCTAGAATTGTCCCGCTCTTTAAGAAAGGAGAGGATCATGATGCACAAAATTATAGGCCCGTATCCTTACTTCCAGTGGTAAGTAAAATATTTGAGCGAGTTATCTATCTTAGATTGCTGGAACATATGGATATCAATAACATACTTAACACAAAACAATATGGCTTTAGAAAAAACTGTTCCACGTCAGATGCTTTATCTGAAATGTTTAAGGCAGTGTTAGAATCACTAGATTCAAAAAAACAAACATACGGTATTTTTTGTGACTTGTCAAAAGCTTTCGACTATGTACATTATGGTCTTCTCCTTGCTAAATTAGAACGCTATGGTATCGAGGGTATTGACCTAGTCCTTTGCAAATCTTATTTAGAATCGAGAAAGCAGGTAGTTGATATAAATGGTGCCAAATCTTCTGAACAAACAATTAATATTGGTGTTCCGCAGGGTTCGATTCTGGGGCCAATATTATTTTTATTATATATCAACGATATAAGTAAAAGTATAGATAATGACATAAAAATTGTTATGTTCGCTGACGACATTTCTTTAATTGTAAATAGCAACAATAATGATATCGTATCTAAGATACATAGTACTATATTGCAAATGCAGCGTTGGTTCGATTGTAATAATTTATTACTGAATATTGCAAAGACCAACGTAGTTCATTTTACCCTCGATACACATAACAGGCAGAATTATGACGCGCTAGTAAATAAAATTAACGTAAATATATCACCCGAGATTACCTTTCTCGGAGTGACAGTAGATAAAAGAATCACGTGGAAACCCCATGTTAATAAAATTGCAAAAAAACTTAGTTCTGCATGTTACGCAATTAAAAAAGTAAAATTGTTTTGTGGTTTGGACGCTGCTAGAGCTGTCTATTTTGCATACTTTAACAGTATTATGACATATGGAATTTTGGTATGGGGTTCAGCGGCAGAGGCTAAGCGCATTTTTATTTTACAAAAACGTGCAATTCGATATATGCTAGGACTTAAATGTCGTGATTCATGCAGAAATGCATTTAATGAACTAAAAATTATGACGTTGGCTAGCACTTATATCCTACAAGCATTGCTCTATATTAAAATAAATTTAAAGGATTTTCCATTGGTCGCCGACACCCACTGTTACAACACTAGACGGCGATGCGACGTCCAATACCAGAGGACAAGGCTATCTAAAGTGTCCCGCAGCTTTGTGTGTCATAGTGTAAAATTCTTTAATAAACTTCCACAAGACATCCGCGACCTAAATTTAAAATCATTCAAATCAAAAATAAAACAGATTTTATTGCAAAAATGCTACTACAATATAGAAGAGTTTTTAAATGATAAACATATTATTTAGCTTTAGCTTTAGTTTTTTTTTATTTTCATTTTTATTATTATGTAGTAAGTATCTTAGGATATATTATTTTATATTATTTGTATCGTTGCATCGTTGACATAATTATTATTATTATTTAGTAGGTACTAATTATTAATTTACACTTTTAATTTACTATTATTTTGACATCTTGTGTTTATATAATAACTGACACTGTTTTGTCAATTAGTTATATGACATCTTTATTATTCTTGGTATACATTAATAATAACCTAATTAAATGACATTTTATTATTGTATCAATAGATACACTATTCTTATTACTGCTAGGTACGAGTATGTGTACCTATGTACTTATTCAATTAAATGATTGACATTCTGTTATTTAGTAAGTACACTGTTATTGATTATATCAGTGTGTTTTTGACATCTTTATTATTACTGTTTATATATAAACAATAATTATAATTATATTTATTCATTATTAACCTAATTTATATTAAATGACATTTTTTTTTTTTTATATATTTTATTTTTTTGTTGTATCAATGGATACACAATTTTTATTATTATTATATACCTATTTTTATGTAATTTTCATTTTTGTTATTAATGGATTCATTGTTAATATTATTTTATTTGTATTTAATTAATTGACATCTTTATAAATATATTTATATTGACAAAATTTATAAATGAATTGTAAATATTTATATGGTTACACAAATTGTTGTGGGTCAGATCCTATTCGTCACACAATGTATGTGCGATACATACCTACTTATATTTATGATAATAATATAGTCTTTGGTTAACCTGTTTCAGAGCTATTTTTTGTAGTAACTAGTCTATGGTAGTTTAAAAATTGTATCTACTTTATTTGACAATGTTAAGAGGCCTTAGCGGTCCTATGATTGCAATAAATGAATATACTGAATATACTGAATAAAAAAAAAGCAAATCCAAGAAACTTAGCGAGAACAGATTGTGAAAATTTCTTTACAGACGTATTTTATTGCGCAAAAACTTTCGAGAAGCTAACTGGATAAAAATGAAACGAGTTTACAAAGTTGCCTCGCCATTAAATATTTGGATGTTGGTCTGTTGTTAACATGACAGTGACAAAGTTTCTCAATAAACGTGTTTTTGGAGCCTTTGAAAACACGTGGCCGCTGTAGTTTGAAATTGGGAAGTGCCCCGGACAACTACACCGGAGCTCCTACTTTGTGAACAAACCCGAATGCATACTTTACAAACTCGAAATTAAATCAAGTCGTTCTTGAAATTGGGAAAAATAACACTATTGCATATGTATGGCCTAAATCCAATCACGGACTTAATAAACTAATATATTTTTATTATATTATTAAACTATGAATATAAATAATCATCATTCAGTTAAAATATCTATAAAACAACTTTTAAATTTAATGCAGTGTTTTAGTCTGAGTGTTCACCAGTTTTCAGGAACAGTCTCCAGGTTTGGTTACGAAACAGGCAGTTGATTCAACGATAAAGTAGAGTCAATTATAGTAGTATACTCGTAATACTAATTCGTCTTTTTATCCATTTCCATTTCGTAAGCAAACAACAATGTATTGATCGATCCCA